>JAJKFL010000237.1:21763053-23013053 GCA_021186555.1 Reticulitermes speratus
TCCCTCTGTACACTAACTGATGTTGGGAAACCGGTTATTACCGTTCCAATATACCCGCTATTTTACACAAGGCTAAAATCGACATACTGATATGTCTTAAAACAGCTTATCACATGAATAGCCGGTACACGGCACAAAGAATGGAGCTCTTTAATATTTACAGATTACAATTAAAACACTTCTCGGCATGATCAATATTTAACGGACTACAGGGAAAAAGTTTCTGAGTTTGCACTGTCAACAGCTTTGTACATGTATCGATATGATTTGCATGTAGATAGTCTATATACAGCAGTAAAAAGTAAAGGTAAAGTTGTCCCTGTGCTTAATTAAGTACCGCCCTCCGAGACGACGCATGAGGTATGAAGTAAAGCATTTCTGACTTCAGCATTATGTGAACTAAAGTGGCCAGCTTCACGTCCGGACCGCTTTACTCTCAGGAAGGAGTACCCGGCAGCAGCAGGACGTGAGGCTGGGTGGGCCCCACGGTCTGTGTGGACGAGGTGGCGGACAGAACAATTCGTGACCACGCAGGAAATCTGTGCTCGTCCATGCCATAAGCAATCACTAAACAGGATGAGCTACGTCGGTTAATTGACTGTTTCTCCACAGTTAGCACTTGAAATCAAGGTATAGTAGAGAGGTTAAAAGTGAGTTTTTTTTTCCAATGGCTCGACAGTCCCTTGGGGGCCTACGCCGCCTCACTTTTCGAGACTTCACAATCACACACTTTAGACACACCACAATCGGTAGGACTCCTCTGGACGAGGGACCAGTTCGTCGCAGAGACCTCTACCTGACAACACACTACACTCACAAGAGACAGACATCCATGCCCTAGGTGGGATTCGAACCCACAATCCCAGTAAGCGAGCGGCCGTATACCCACGCCTTAGACCGCACGGCCACTGGGATCGATTATAAGTGCGTTACTGGAGGGAAATAAATATCATTTTATATAAGTGAGGTACTTTTTATTTAAAATACACGGAACATTTAACAAGATTCAATAAACCTGCAACCTTTACTGAACAGTTAAACATTTCTCGTGTGAATGGAGACCGGATAAAGCAATAAATGTTAAATAAAGAGACTGATGAAGCAATCTTTTTTTGGAGAGATATACATGATTTAAATCAGAGAGACAGAGACTACGCATGCAGTGACGTGAAGAATAAATACACGTTAAAAGTCCTGCAACAAGAATTCTACCTTTCTGTAAAAAGTGAACATCAAAGCCAGTGACGAATAAACTCGTAACATCGTAAAGGACGCACTCAGGTACAATTTTACCATCAGTACTTCTACGAGCAATGTAATTTTCTTAGCAGACCTCTTACATCGTGTTCTGAACATACCTGCATTCATAATCAAATACCACATACCAAAACTGAATATGCCTACCTTAAATTTCTATTTTTATGGATTACTTACGGACACTGTCAGTATCCAGACTATATAGCGTGGATGGGAGACGAATATCAATTATGAAGCACTGGTGGAATAGTAACTGACAACGGAAAACCGAATTACTTGGAGGAGGCATGTCCCAGTGCACTTGGGCGGCCAGAAATCCCACACAGACTGATATGGGATCGAACTCGGGTCTCTCAGTGGGAAAGCGACGACTAATGGCCTCTATTAGGTAACCACATGCAGCAGAAGATAACACTCCCTCATTTATTCATAAAGTCCCCCGCATTTTATGGAGCCCGAAAGGTTCCCAGCTCGCTCGATTAGGTTAGTTCGACGGGAAAGAACTGTATAGAATCAGAGCACACTAAACACTTACGCAAACTGTGTGTATTTTCCACCAATTTTGTTTTCTGTTTCGCTTCAGTTCAAATGACATAATTTCACGCTGACTTCCAATCGGCATCCTCTGGACTGGTGATATTTTCCTATAAACTTATGTTTCTGTTTTATCCGGCTTCGGGTTTGAGAATGTTGTGTCGTGCTCTGCACCGAATTTACACTCTCTGGCTACACCCTCGCCTAGAGTGACGAATGTGATGTCACAGCAGAGAACAAAGACACGGCTGACATTGGTATATTAATTCTGATGTTCCACTTTACCGATTGAATCCCTCTCGCAAGCCTTCAGATAACATTTGCATCTTCCTCTCTCCAGACAGAACAGTCCCCTTCGAACCAACAAAAGAGCACGCAACTTCCTACAAGTGTTTAGTGAACAAAAGGAGCTCCTGTGTTTTCTTGCCGAATTAAAATCTGAGAAGTGAGTTTTTAACAACTCAGTCTACCAAATGCCTATTACACGCAGCAGTGAAAGAATCCCAGTAAGAAAATCCAAGTGAGTACTTCTAATAGAGTCTTTTAGGGATTCAATCGTATGAAAGTAGTAACGTTTCTGACGTTTCGGAGGACCTTGCTGCACCAGTCCTCAGAGTCAAAGTCACGTGTAAGTAATGTGGGAAGATTAAATCTGAAGAGCAGGAATAAAGTTAGCGGTAACCAATTATGATTGGCCAAACCGGTGTTGACGTAACTGCAGCACGTGCAGACCACAATGATCACACGTGTAAGTCAGACCATACGAGTAACTAAAGTTACTGCCAGTGGCCACTGCTGTCTGATCTCTTACTGTACTAACAGAGACGCCAATGATTTACGCCTTCCCTCTTCATTGCCCTAAGACGCCCCGAAGCACCAAAATAAATTCTTCTACACGGTGAAATGGCAGTGCCAGGTAGATTCCACGAAATATAAGAGGAGGCAGAATGGAAGGACAGGAGAACAGCAGTGAAATTCCACAGTAAATATCGTAAAACATCCGAAGAAACAATGAGATGCAGAAAGACAAGCACTGAACCGCCTGGTAGGTGCGGTGGCGCTTCACAGGAAATGCCGGCAGATTCTAATAGACTGCTTGAAAATGCTTCTAGGTGTTCGTAACACATTGAGTGCACTCATGGCGCCACATTTAAACCGGCGACAATAAACCAAAAATAGTGCCGTAAGCTGTATTGAGAAGTAAGTCAGCACTCCAAATGCCACTGTAAATTCACAAATTGTACAAAAGAACAGAGGCATACCAGCGTCAAAAACACAAACAAATTAGCATACACAATCGATACGAAGCACCAACAAATACAACTGAGGTTATCAACAGTTCCATCAGTAAGAAACTATTGTTTACAATGGCCAGGTAAAGGACTCCGTGATAACACCAAGTACTCCATATGCGACAGGTAATGCAGCTGGTCAGTAAAGTGAAGTCGTCATCACGTGGTCTGGCTTACGACAGGTCCATAGCCTCTTCCACAGCGAGTTCTCCATAGAGTGCGATCTAGGGCTACTCTTTCAAGCTCCAGCATCTTCTCCTTTCCTTACGGTCAGCCAGTAGATGCTTAAGTATTCTTCCTCATCTTCTCGTTCCTTCTGTCTTTCCTTTAATAACGTGTCTTAAAAGGAAGTTCGTACGCAAGATGTGAACATTCCAGTTAGTCTTCCTTCGTTTTATTGTACGTAGAACGATCCTTTCCCCCGTTTTTCACACGATCAGTCCAACTGATCTTCTCCATCCTTCTCAAGTAAAGTTGTCCCTGTACACACCACGCAGGCAACAGATGCAAGTGAACGGTCAGCTTCACGCCCCGCAAGCCTTACTCCCGGGCCAAGTGCCCACTGTATAGGAAGCCGCGTGGGCCCCACAGCCGGTCTGGATGCTCTGGAGAAAAGAAAATTCTCTCGCCCCTGGAGGGGATCACACCAAACTTTCAGGAGACGCAATTTTGAGATCTGCGTTCTTCTGTGATATTACGCAGCGTAGAGCGGTAATTCTGTACCGACATTTCGGGACAACCTAACGGTCCCAAAATGTCGGTACAGAATTACCAATCTACGCTGCGTAATACCCCAGAAGAACGCAGATCTCATCTACATCGCGGCGGTAGCCTAAAGTCACGCACAGTCGCGATTTTGTTTACACGAACAATATCTGGAAAACTGCCTTCATTTACGTCATTGAGGAAAAGCACGAAACCTACACTGCAGGGTCATAAGATGGAACTAATCGCTGTTCACATTTTTAACTGATGATGGAAGCAGAGCCAGAGCCCGAAACGCTGTTTCTTTACCCAACATATGTGTAAATCACCTTCACAAACATTTAGGCTTGGGTTTCCTGATACTCGTATCTACACAGAGCATATCCCAACCGTCATTACCTTGCGGCGTGAATACGGGCTGGCTTCTACAGCAAACAGATAAGAAGACTTCCACACATAAAAGTGACAAAAAGGACCAACAGTTCCTTCCGCCACAAGTCAGTAACGAAGCCAATTAAGCCACACTCGCACCCTTCCGACACAACTGCGTGTCATAAATTTAAATTTATCTTTACAAAATAGGCGATTAAGTCGTAACTCGCCATCAAAATGGAACCTCGATTCGTTTATAATGAAAATAATGAACATCAGAAGTTTTTTACTGTTCCACGGCTGTATCCTCATGTTTCAGAGTAGCCTAAACATACAGGGGTATACTAACGACGTACCAGTCTCTAATTTACGTCATTACGACTGTCATTCCTTCACTATACCGTCGTTTTCTGAGTTATTTTAAGGGGAAAGGTAATTAAGCTGGCTCAATTGATTCGTTTGCACTTCCACGGTACATCAACAGTTTTCATTAGGTAAAGCAATCCCATTACAGGCCTGGACAGGTCCTTAGGCTTCAGGAGGTTGAGGCGCATAGATTGCCAGACAGTCGGCACATGAAAGTGGTAAGGTTGTCAGCCCTACGCACCGGCCGCCTTTATACCCCAGGAAATACTCCTGGTACTCATTTCTGTTACAGGCTGAGTCGACTACAGGGCCATAGTGCGACCGAAACGATTATGTCAATGAAAAATTCCAATGATACCATCGGGAATCGAACCCGCGACCTTCCGGCTTGCAGAGCAGTGCCTCAACCAACTGTGCCACCGCGTGCCCCCCAGTTTTCATTAGACATGATGTAATACCCAAAATAATTTAGTTTTACTTTCTACATATGATGAGACGTAGTACTCTGGCCTTCCGGATTTAGTCTTGTTGATGGTCACCAACGTTTCGGAGCAACTTGCTGACTCAGTATCATTAGAACACTGAACATGAAGGCAATATATTCCTTCTAAACTTCGGTAACCACATACGAACCTACAGGGCGTCATGACCCAGAGAAACACAATCCTAATTTTCGTCGTCACGAAAACCTCTGACCATTATTCTACGAATAACGTTCATTTTACTCACTGTTACGTAACACACGGATTACAGGAAATGAGATCCCGTTTCAGCACTGGAACAGTTTACTACTGAAAGCGTCAGTATATAGAGGCAGGGCCGCCAAAAGAAGGTTCGGCATCCCGTGAAAAACTTTTTTCGCCCCCCCCCCCCCCCCCCCAGCAAAGGCAAGCCAGCTAAAAATCTTGACACGAATTGAAAGGCTCACTCTCAGTTGCATAGTGACTTGGGCTTGGTCTGAAATGGTTAATTTGTACAGTCGACAAATAATAACACTAACGAGAAAGACAAACACTAATGCAACATAGTCGGGCCCCGGTAATCTGTACCGGCTTCTCCCCCCCCCCCCCCCCATCATCGGCACTGTATAGAGAATAAATAAATAAAAACAAACTGATAACAGAATATGTTCCATTTGCCGATCCAGACCGACAAAACCTCATTCTGTGTAAGAACTGCAGCCAAAAACTGAACGACTGCTTTTTTACTTCCGCCGGTTTATTACTAAGTCGATGGTATCTGGCACGTGAATCGAAGAGCGTCTGTAATAAGGAAACGATTCAGCATAGCCAGCGCTACCCGCTGGGCAAAAAAAGCGGTGGCTTTGGGCACAAACATCTGTTGGCGGCACAAACAATGAACAGAATGAGAAAATTACACAAGCCAAGTAAAAATACTAAAACTGAATTATGAAGTGGGAAATGGCTAGGACTGAAAACATGCATGTTTTAAAACAACTTTTGTTCAGAAGTGTGTTATAACAGAATGGCATTTGACTCTCACAAACAAACCCGGAGGCATGAGAGGTTGGGTCAGGCTGGAGAATATAAGCCAATATAATATTAATAAAGCGTGTAATAATGTCTTCATTTCTCTATCAGTGGGCCGGGATAGCGTAGTCGGTATAGCGACTCGCTACGGGCTGGACGGTCCGGGGATCGAATCATGCCGATCCCAGTGGCCGTGCGGTCTAAGGCGTGGGTCTTCGGCCGCTCGCTTACTGGGATCGTGGGTTCGAATCCCACCGGGGACATGGATGTTTGTGTTGTGTTTTATGTAAGGACGGTAGCATGGAACGTAAAGTGACATGAAGGACGAAAGGATTTAAACAGTACAAAAATGGATCAAAAGGGGAAAAACCCCGGACAGGCAAAAAAAAAACCCGTGGGGGCGAGATTTTCGCAGCCGTCCAGACCGGCCCTGGGGCTCACCCAGCCTCCTATACAATGGGTACCGGGTCTCTTTCCCGGGGGTAAAGCGATCGGGGCGTGGAGTTGATCACCCACCCTCATCTAGCGCCGAGGTTGAAGAAAGAGTAGAGCTATACCTCTACTCCCCCTCTGGGCCTTCATGGCCTGTTCTAGGGAGAACTTTACCTTTACCTTTACCTTTACCTTTCTCTATAAGTTACTTCTTTCGAGATACAAGACAACAGTATTACCATGGATCTGAAGTTATAAATGACTACAGATCAGATGCAGATGCAAGTACCTCGTACTCAATATTCAGAATACACCGGCCAGTCTTCGTGTCACTGAATTTCATACCGGACCGTTCTGTGTTGCAATTTGCATACCGACATGGCACTTCTAAATATTACACATCATTTAGCTGGACTTGCAAAACTAGGCAGAACTGCAGCGAGGCGGAAACCGAGTCAGCATCATAAGCAGATGCGATAACACGTGTCGTCAGACATTAAAAGACTTGCACTTAATACAGCGCTGCCGTACGCCACTGTTAATCACAGAAACAGAACACGTGGTTTCCTACTGCCCTACATGAGACGCAACACACGCTTACCTAATTAAATACATTACCGGATTACAAAGAAATAATTCACACAAATAATACAACACACCACAGTGCTCTAATTTACTGTTACAATAAAACGGACTGACATTTGCTGTTGTCCAGAGGGGAAGGACTGCTTAATAATAATAATAATAATAATAATATGTTACAGGAGCTAGGTAAATGCTTAAAATATTCTCGTTTCTTTATGCAGTCCAAATGCTTGTGTCAGTTTTTTTAGTTTTTCTCTTTTCCATTTCCCTCTCAGGTTTAAACCGCGATGTAAATGTCCCGCAGTAAACGTGCTAATTTTGTCTGCCAAGTCGTTTCTTCCATGGAAATTTCCTGACCGAACTTTCTCATTTGCTCTATGCGTACTACATGTCCCACTCAACCCATCATTCTTGATTGAACTGCTCTAACTGCATTACATGAAGCCAAATCATGGAGCTTTTCATTACTTAACAAATTCAATTTCTCTGCTCTATACTCCTTAATTCTTCTTCACTTTGTTCTCAAATGCCTTAATCCACGCTTCTCGCTATGTTACCGAAGTCCGAATTAAATGGCTACTACGTACAGTCCGGTGATTAGCCAAAGTGTGAGAACGGTGACATAATAAACATATGTCGTCGGATTCTTCAGTGTTCAGTGTTTAATACAGGGCACAGGAAAGTTTGGACAAGCATGATCACAAATGCCTGTTCACGAACCGTATCCTCTTTGACACATACGAAACACAGTCTTTTAATGGAAGATTTCACTGAAATCTCATAATGATTATATACGTCACCCGTTCGCTTATTTTACACGTTTCTCTTCCACTTGGTGTACAGATCCAGCAATTCTGACTGTCTTATGGTTTACAAAACAGGCCACATTTTCCAACGCGCGCAGTGCGGTTGTCCCAGTATCTTCACACTACGCCCTCAAGAAAACCCAGGGGGTGCCGAAGTCGGATTTTATTCAACACAGATCCCGAAACGAGACAGAGGAGAGTGGCGAGTTTGGAGCCCCCGTCGACATTACCCCCGTAGAAAGACCCGCAAGTATCGTTCGATAGGAAGCTACGGAGGCCCCTGAGCTGGTTTTCACGAGGCAGAGCAAAGAAAATTCTGCTCCTGAAGTGAAACAAACTCCAGCTACCGGGACCTAACTTTGCACGATAAATCAGAAAATCTATTTAACTTCGGATCTTTACAGAATTATTTCAGATGAACTATAAACTGTTGAAAATTGCAATCAGAAGACCACAGTCACGACAAAAACTGAACCACAGTCTGCACAGGCCTACAGAAACCAACCCTTTAGAGCAATGCGAGTTCTGCAAACGAGCTCACAACTTCGTGAAGTTGGTCGTGCTGTTAAGGCCTTGAGAGAAGCAGATGAAACTGGAGACGCTTAAATAAAAAAGCACGTAATGTGTGCTAAACGATTTATTAACAAACTCCGAACTGAAATAAACACCGCCGGCGACTTCAAACCGAGGGAGGCGTAACTTGTAAACGTCACGGCAAAAGCTGCTGTTTCCGTCTTAGGTAACTAAACATGCTTCTTCTTCTTTGCAACAGGCTTTCCTGGTCAGGATCGTGATGCCTGTGGCCTACAGAACAGCAGAGACGTTTTGACCAGCTGAGTGCACGTACATTTGCAACAACAAACGGCATCATGCATTTCGGCAGAAGTGCCTGAAGAACACCACTTCTAATTACAACTCACAAAATTATGCACAGGTCTATTCACGTTCCAAAATTAACTCTTGTTTCCAGAAGCTGTAAAGAGCAACTGTCACGCACTGTAGATGTTCTCCTTTAATTGCTACGGTCTCATCTGTTTCTGCGACGGCCTTATGTTTATGTTTATGAACCACATGCATAAAGTTCTGTACCCGTCTTCAGAAGAGACATCATGGTGTGTTTCAGAAGCAGATTACGTAACGGTGATTGTTAATGCTGTCGCAGTAAATGTCAGCATTTGTATTGCTGATCCTGTTACAGCGTCGTTGTATCTGTTCTCAGCGCGGTGTTAACACTTGTCAAATTTATTTATAATCACATTTTCTTTTTCTTAGTCTGACCTCTTCTACCTACTCATTGTAGGTGCAGAAGGTTATTCTTACACCTGATCACACTCAATGTCAAACACACACACACTCGGTAGGACTCCTCTGGACGAGGGATCGGCCCGTCGCAGAGACCTCTACCTAACAACACACAACATTCACAAGAGACAGACAGCCATGCCCCGACGGGATTCGAACCCGCAATCCCAGCAAGTGAGCGGCCGCAGACCTACGCCTTAGACCGCGCGGCCACTGGGATCGGCTATAATCACATGTTACCAACGTAATTACACATTTTGTCCACTGTTATTCCTGAAGTCTAAGAAATTAGTAGTAGTAGTAGTAGTAGTAGTAGTAGTAGTAGTAGTAGTAGTAGCAGTAGTAGTAGTAGTAGTAGTAGTAGTAGTAATAGCTGCAATAGTAGTAAAAGTTATCTAAAATTTTGACACTGCAAGAATAAAAGTCAAAGATTAACACATTTGTTATCTGCAAGGTCACAAAGAGGTTTAGACCAAGGCAAAGCAGCTCGACACTGACTATAATAGCATTATGAATAACGAACCATCCAAATACAAGTTTAAGGTCAACTGGTACGAAGAGGACATGAAGACGAAGAGGGCGCTAACAGGATGGAGTAACAGGTCTAATTAAATAGTGGTACAGCAAGACAACACTGTGTGTTGCATTTCAAAACGCATTTCGAGAAAAACAGCGAAGTCCCATAACAATAACAATGAACACAATTCCACTATTACAGTGCCTCATGTAAACTAGGAGACAGCTTACCTGTTTCCCTTTGATGTTCAGTCAGTCATATATCCTTAGGGCAGACCTACACATAGTGCAAGTCTAGTATATTTAACACACTAGGCAAGGAAAGGCTTTTCATAACACTGGCAGGTTCTTCGGTCTGATATTCGAATCCTCTAAGAAGCTGGAATATTCAGTAATTCATTAACGAGGCGGAGAGTGTTGGAATTCAGTACACAATTAAAATACGATTGCTGTTGGCAAGCTACTTAAAGGACTAAGGCGACTGCTGTTGCCGGCTGTGGCTGCGGGCCAAGATGCCTGCTTGCCTGCCACACACAACGACATGCGTCTTAGCACAACCCGCGGCTAACACATACGTCACCTGCTAATTGCTCCATCAGCTCCTCATGATCCATCTCACGTCGGTACACTCCCTAACCAACAGAGCAACGCCGCTTCCAACACCGTGGGCGCTTCAATGCCCCCCCCCCCCCCGTTACATTTATGTAACTTCTGTAACTTTATACAAATATTTACAGCGAGAGGCGTGGCAATGTTGGACATGTTCTGCAGATTCACAGACCGACGGATGATACACATAAACAACGAACCTTGCGGTGCATGGTCTTTGAAAACCGATCAGCGAAAGAATTCGCGGTATTAATGTACTCAAAGGCTCATCAAGGTCGAAACAGAGGTCTGTCACTGAATCGTACCCTAAGCCAGTTTAATCCAGTCCGCAATTTCACATACCACTGTATTTATCCAAGATTCAAGTTAGTATTCTCCCTTATGAGTTCCCCTCCTTCCACATGCACTTGACCTTGTCCAACCATAGGTAAAGGTAAAGGGTAAAGTTCACCCTAGAACAGGCCATGAAGGCCCAGGGGGGAGTAGAGATATAGCTCTACTCTTTCTTTAACCTTGGTGCTAGATCGGGGTGGGTGGTCAACGCCAGGACCCGCCCGCTTTACCCCCGGGAAAGAGAGCCGGTACACATTGTACAGGAGGGTGGTGGGCCCCAGGGCCGGTCTGGACGGGTGCGGAATATCTCGGCCCCCAGCGGAATTCGATCCCCGGACCGTCCAGCCCGTAGCGAGTCGCTATAACAACTACGCCATCCCGGCCTGGTCCATCTATACACAGATATTCTGCACAGTTTTTAGGCGTGGTCGCAAAATTGCGAAAAGCGACTATTAGCTTCGTCATATCTGTCTGTCTGTCCGTCCGTCCGCATGGAACAACTCGCCTCCCACTAAACGGATTTTCATGAAATTTGATATTTGAGCATTTTTCGAAAATCTGTCAAGAAAGTTCAAGTTTCATTAAAACCTGACAAGAATAACGGGTATGTTACATGAAGACTTACGTACATTTATGATAGCATCTCAATTCTTCTTAGAATGAGAAGTGTTTCAGACAGAAGTTGTACAAAAAATCAAAACACACATTTTATGTTCACTAACGTTTTCCCGAAAACAGTGCCGTTCATGGGATAATGTGAAAAGTGTGGCAGAGTCAAGATAGGTCACAGATAACAATATAATACGGCACATGCGCTTTACATGCTGGATAACTAAGGTTTCAGACACACACCCAGAATACGTAATACTTATTGCTGTACCACGGCAACAATGGTTTCGCGAACGCGCCTAAATGTTACGTTATACGTACATTGCCTGTCTTGTTCACAAATAATTACATCTCCAAAAGAAAGTAAGGTAACGCAGTTACACGTCTAAACTACACAATCGGAACAATATAAAAAACGTAAATAACTTAGAAATAAATATGACACTTATGTAGCTGTTAAACAATAAAGAATGAGTGTAGAACTTGGTTTTACGGATGATTCTTATAACTGTGACAACAGCAGACCGTAACAACCTGCACAACTTAATAGCGAAAAACAATAGAGTCCATGTCAGTGATGACACTGTGTAGTTATTTCCGCAAAAAAGGTACATGCGCCGTTTTAAATCCTAAACTTGTGGTTTATGAAGATGCACGTAATTCGGAATGACTAAGAAGAAGAAGAAGAAGAAGGAAAAGAAAAAAAGAAGAAGAAGAAGAAGAAGGAAAAAAAAGAAGAAGAAGAAGAACACGCGCGCACAGTTTTCTTATTGCACCACTGACAGAAAGTTATGTTACAACAACCTAAAAACTTTTCGCGTAACCCCAAGGAATACGTGAAGCAAAATTTTAGAAATACTGAACTATTCTGGTGGGTGATTGGACACGAAGTTGGCGCACAATAAGCATATTATACTTAACAACCGTTCTTAAAATTCCTTCGTAAAATCTCACTTGGCTCCCAGCAAACACACGGCCTACTTCGTGCTGACTTCATACTAGTGAGAACGACATTTAAAGTGACTGTCGTGTTCGTCTGCATGTCTGACCGTCTGCTGATAACATCATTTACACCTCCACCGGGAAGCTACAATTCCCGTTACATGCATGAGGACTAGGCCAGCTCTTCAAATTGTTTTCTAGCTGCTGAAACTTACAAAACGCATTTGCATACGGTTACATTAGAGGAACAAAGAGCCTGTAGCTGTCGTAGAATTTTACTTTTAAATCACCATTTCATGGTTCTTTCAAGACGTCCCATTTAGCATTTCTAATGCTATAAGCACGAAGAACAAGGTGGGTAGCGTCACAGTAAATCTCGTCGGCCAGGCAGCTGCCAAGTAAACGCGCACAATCTGACCTACCTTAACACTGCAATGACGTTTCTCTTAATTCATCGGTATGGTTTCTGAACAAACTGTGCATTTGTCACCAGAAAGTTGTACTACAATTCTTTACGGGTTTCTGACAATTTTTCACCTACAGCATTATAAGTTAAAAGGCGTGACATCCCAGAACAGCTACTTAATGCGGCACGGGGGACATACTTCATGCCTTCTTATATTTTACATGCGACGTAGACATTTCAACTTGCATGTTGTAACAGTAAATGTGTACCTCAGTCACAGACTTTCGTGCATTTGCTGCTGCACTGAAGCAAGAAAATTCTTTAGCGTTTGAGTCAATATTAACTTGTTCCTGTATCATGAAGTTGTCGACTGTTAATTTTTAGATTCCCTGTAACAAGGTTATTTAACTGCAGTGATTACTTTGTGACATGAAAGATCAAAGCACTGTCGGTCTTCAGAACTTAATCAGTGTCAACTGAATGCTCACAGGATTTAATCGAGCCTGGCGATTAAACATTAAAGAAACTCAGATGTGCGCCAATTTATTTATTTATTTAGGCCAATTTAACGTCGCTGTCAGTACTTCAGACTATACAGCGTCGTATGGTAGGATGATTCAATAATAATCTATTGGAAAGAATGTGTAAGAAAGCGGCCGTAGCCAATTTTGAGACTATACCGATACTAGCTTGGAGGGAGTGCGAAAAACAACAACAAATCACATTAGATAGAACCAGTCTGCGGGCCGATATACACAGGCATGCTAGTTACTCGGCCGGTCTTTAAAAGCGTTAATATTACTAGAAATATTATATGTTTAAATATATATTGTATGCCGTTCTTGTGTTAAAAATTTAAGAGTCAGGCTTAAACATTACAAAATTCTACGTTCCTCCCACAGTGTGTTTATGTATTTTGTGTCTATCTCTGAATAAACAGCGATTCTTTCTCTACACAGCATTAACTGATTGGTGTTTTATAACCGAGACGGAGAGTGTTTACTGCGCGGTACGAGCTGAAACTTTGAATATAATTCAGATTATTCTTAGTCTTTAAAATACCCCTAATTTCCTTGTCTTTAAAAAGTAAATAGGTGTATGTAACGATCTTGGTGTGAAGAGAATTTCTGAATTTAAGTCTGCCGATTTCATGCAAAGCTGCAGCTAAATAAATTCTGTACATTTCTTCTTCTTCTTCTTCTTCTTCTTCTTCTGTGGCTCCACTGTCCAAGAAGGATAAGCACCACCCTAGCTGTTCTCCTCCATTCATCCCTATCCTGAGCTACTTGTCTCCAAGTAAAGATTCCTACCTTTCTTATGTCATTCTCTACATCATCTTTCCATCCAGTCTTGGGTCTCCCCTTAGGTCGTTTAAATTCTCTACAATGAAAACTCTAAATAAGGAAGATACATTAACAACTCGTCATTCTTACCAGTCTCACAAAATTCACGGTGCTTGAAGCTGAAACGAATAAACACAGATCTGAAATAAGCGAGGTATAGGTTTGGCCAAATTGCGGTCTGTCAGCAGACTCACCGCGATTGGTAATGAAGTACACAGTCCATTTCTGCGGTCAATTAAAACCATGAAGGCCGTTGTGGTCTTGGTTCCTGTGGCGAGGGGGGTTCAAATCTCATTTAGAAGCGGCGTTTGTGACGCTAGGCCCCTTCTTGTTCCTGCGCCCTCAGCTGATAATTAATTAGCGTTAAAACGAAAGACTTCACGAAGAGGGCACAAATGTTTCTTTCCGCAAGAATCAACCTAAGCACTTTACTATACTCTGTTACAGATATGAACATGGCATGAGACAGAAGGAAAACCCACGACATACCACATTGACCATTCATCCAACAGTTGTAAAAAAGGGGTGTGCGAAATTCTTGCCAGAGCCAGTAACCATTCACGAAAGGCACTGGACAATCTGTGTAAGCAGGATGATACATGGCTTTATAATATACTTCAAGAACTTATATACTTAATTACGGAAAATTTCATGACGCTGTCAAAGCTCGGTCGAAAGGTAAGTTCAATGGTGAATAATTAATTCCGAAATAAGTAACCGTGGCCTAATATGAGGCACATTCCCGGCATCTTCCTCGAGTAACAGAGGAAAATCACAGAATGTCACTCGGTAACCCAAACGCTTCCCCCAGGATTTGAACCAGGAGCCTCCCGAATAAGAAACAGGAGCGATGCACACTGCACTGACATCCAGCGAGGATCTTCTGCCAGACAAAATATGTCCTTTGAAATGGGGGCAACTAAACTACGGATAACAAGCGAAGCACGATCTGCAGATAGCCTCTAGGCTGTGTTGTTTCTTATGTCGAACAGTTTATAACAAATATTGCAGCGGTTCAGCTTAGACATGCATTGCTAGGTCTATTCAATGCGTAAAACTACTAAGAAGTTCAAGGCGTAATTCGCTGAAGCAGAATCTTGGATATTTTGTAAATGAGATGGGAACTGACGCAGGAAGGGGCATGGGGACGGGCTTTTGTGAAACCGGCAATTAACTTAAAATAATTTTCTTGACTTGTTGAATAATTAACAGCTGCTCAAAGCACATTCTAGCGCCAAGTTGATTTACTGATCATTCAGTCATTAAACTAAGCAGCTAGTCAGTCAGTCAGTCAGCAAAAACTGCCAGTTCTTCGGACTTGAGTTAGCGGCTGGCCTCACTTCTCCTAGGGTTAGAGTTCACTTTCTGTTTTGAGAAAACACACGCGTACAAAGATGTGAACTCGTGGTGCAGCGATTAATACGCTCGCCCGCCTCTTATATGAAAGGTCCCCATTTCGAATTTTTACGTGTAACGCTGTCCAAAAGAGAAATCACTTGGATACGACGTAAATAGAATCACTGGTGTAAACATTGGAGAGAATCTTAGACAGAAACCGGATGTTAAGATGTGAAATCGATTTAGCCAGCTCATCATGGGGCTAAATGAAGGGCGCTTATGCATAAATTGATGGACCTTCGAGTTGTATACCGAAGAAAGCTGCTACTGCCCTGCAGATGGAGGCAGCATATTCCTTCGAAACGCTCGCAACCATCTACCAGACTAAGAGAAGTACGAACGTATTAAAGGTCGTCGCTGTTTGTGTATGACACTGTCATTTTTACCCATAAGTCCCCAGTTCGAACCTTCACTGCCGTAAAAGCGAACGGTCAAACTCCTGACCAGATGGTCACTATCAACTGCTAAAGCCAGCTCCTACATGAGGTTCCACAGTTACTGATCTGAATCAGATACAAATAACAGAATGTCGAGTGCGAGCAGTTACATTCCTGCTTGGTAATCCGACGTCCCACGTTTGATTAACGAAAGTATGCTATTCTGAGGGTTTTGGTGATATTCCCCAGTCCCCTGAAGCACGTGCTTAAAATAGGTCACGACCGCTTCCTTCCACATCCTTCCTCACTCACATTCATAACCACCCGCTGTTAAGAAACTGTCATTACACGAATTCCGAAGCAAATACACTTTACGGTAAAAATGGCTGGATCGAAACAAAGTCCGCTCCACTTCTTAGAACGAATATCTACACAGAGACAGTTTGTGTACTTTATTCGGATAGCAAAAGAGGGAAAGTCGTTGGGCTGAGTTTATTTCTAAATACTGACAACAACAAAGCGACAGTCTTTTGAAAATACCCCACGTTCTATTTGTTCCTTCCCAATTACCGACCTGTTAATACGTACAATGTAAGTAGATGGCCCAACAGACTTCTGACCGCATGAAATAGTTGCGACTGTAACTATGCAAACAAAAGCCGATCGATTGTCGTCGGGAAGCTTAACAATGGAATGGAATAAGGTCGATTTATGAGTAGAACGGAGAATGGAATTATGGGTTAGATATGCCAGGCAGCACTGAGGGAGATGGTTTATAAAAAGCAGACTTAACAGGCTGATGAACGGATTGACTGAGCCACAGCACAGCACAGCACAGGCGTGCACTTTCGTCGTCGAGTTTGTTTCAAAATCACAAAACATGTTTTACTTCGGTGAACGTAACTAAAATTGGTAGTAAAACATAGCAAACTAAGGCTATAAAAATAAGAATATATTTGTTTCCAACTAACTGCACATCCGTTGGTTAACATGTATTACTTCATCGACATGTTTCGGCTGATATTTATAATACCCATCCCCAGGGAGAGGGTTGACACAAAGGTTTTTCGGATGCAAGGAAATACAAATAGAAACTCGTACAAATAATGCACAATTTTAACCTAATTTTATAAATCACTTAATACCAACTACTTATACTTCATTTCGTTTTATAATGTACCACGTATCCAAGTACAATTGACGATTATACGTTTTAGCATCGAATGTTCTTTTGTGTCAAAGTGTCCCTAAGGATATCTATATCATTATTAGCCAAAACATGTCGGAGAAGTAATAATATACATGTTAACCAACAAACGTGCAATAAGTTGGAAATAAATATATTCTTACGTATATTGATTGCAAGGAAGATGTACTCGTATAGTATCAAACCAGAAAAATAAATAAAAACAAAGAAAGATGGAAGGAAAGAAAATGGAAAGGAAGAACAGAAAGAAGAAAGAAACAACAGAAAACGTCACGTTGGTGTTTGATAACATCCGTGACAATAAACAGGTAGAGGCATCATCACACGGTGAGCGTCGGCCGAATCAGAAACTGCGACATTAAATAAACTATCCTTATACGCAGTTGGTCCTGCTGTTCTACGTATCGTCAAAATGTGACGAATCAGAGAAACCATGTAAAACTTTCGGAAGAAGTGCGGGGCTGTCTTATCTGTACGAGTAGTTTCGTACCGCCAGCTAACCAGCAAAGTAAAACCCCCATTTTTATCATCATGTTCACTGCATTACGGCCGCAACGTGCAATATACATGACTCCACCTCTATTTAGAAGTTAACCAAGTTTGAAAACATCTTTGTAGGCCCACTTTAGTCTTACTAATCTTTGTGATTTTCAGCGATTTAAATTACAAACTGCCATGGGAACACACAAATGTATTACAACCATTTTATTGTTATTATTCAACAGGGAGAATGTGGTGTCC
This sequence comes from Reticulitermes speratus, assembly GCA_021186555.1. NCBI lineage: Eukaryota > Metazoa > Arthropoda > Insecta > Blattodea > Rhinotermitidae > Reticulitermes > Reticulitermes speratus. The sequence continues at coordinate 21,780,676 of JAJKFL010000237.1, forward strand.
TGAAGATCCATAATGATGCGTAGTTATTTTAAGGATGCTTTCTTCTTGAATTCTGTTTATATGATGTCTCCAATTTAAACTCATGGTCGTTTGTGTCGTTACTACATTCGTAATCATTACGTACGCTTTGTAAACATGGAGGAGGAAGCCTTGTTTATCATGAATCGACGTCCGCGGCACAGTAGTGATAACCAGCACACGATACGAGAAATAAAGGTGACAAACAAAAGATGGATTCACCCAACCATTATCAATTATACAGCATAAAAAAGTGTGCACCGAAATTTTAATTTTTGTGTATCAGTAGGCTAGCAAAGGGGTGTGACGGAAGATTTCTTGGAAGATCCACACATTACTGCACCCTAAAGCAGCAGGTCTCAAGCTGCGGCACGGTGTCTGTAACCAGTACAAAGAAAGGCAAACTGTTGCCTGATGCCGTGTAACTCCGATGGAATCAACAGTCGTTTCGCAGGAAGTCACTGCCTCCAACTTCAGAGTAGTTCCCAAGATTGTGGCAGTTTACCAGCACTTCTCTTGGACTATGTTGACGATGGAGGCAGTAAGCTTCTCTTCAAAATTCATTGACTGTAGAAAGACTGACACAGCGTCATACCCCGGAACACTGGAATCTTCACCAGCACGGCGCGGTACACCCAACGTTTGCAGGATGGCAGCTACAAAGACAGCTTATCGTGCAGCAGGTGATCTCAACTGAATGTTAAAACAGGTATAAAGCACGCGAGATTTCAGGCTTTCGCCGCGGTGCAGTTGAGGTCTTCCCTCTTATGGATGTTACGCGGCGTAGGGAGGTACAGGCAGTTGGTTGCCGACATTTCGACACAACGCAGCGGTACAATCTTCAAAGGTCAAGCAGTCCTGACCGTTGAAGATGGGACCGATACGTTGTCACGAAACGTCGGCAACCAACTACGAACCTACGCTACGCAACATCGCAGAAGAGCGAAGACCTCAGATATATAGTAGTTACATAGAGGTAACTCACTCATTTAAAAGTGTTAGTTATTGCGCACAGAATTTGCGCATACTTAGTACCGCTGCATTTTCAAATAAGCTGCTATCAGTAGATGCCATTACGTTACAACCAAATTAAATTTCCTGTTCCGTCCTGTATTTGAAAATGTCTTTGAATGGACACAGGACTGAAAAGACAATCGCAGGAAAACAATGAGGACGAAAGTGATGACGGGATTAAGAAGGAATGAACGTAGCACAAGTGACGGAAAATCTTGTGAAAATGCGTGATTGCGGAAAAACGACAAAATATTTCTTAGATTACCTTAGGATGAGTATTTTTTTCTTTCGAAAAATGGATCACGCGAATCCCAACCCTTTCTGCAATTTTTGTCTTCGCGTGTTGGCAAATACTCAATGAAGCCTGAAAAACTTCCACTTCACTTAGAAACAAAGTACAGAGACGCTATTGGTGAACAAACTGAATTTTTCCAACAGCGGTTAAATGAAACTATCGCTTCTAGGAGTGTTATGGAATTCTCTGTGAATGGTGCATTAAGGCAACACAAGCATCTGTCCAAGTTCCTCTCATGGTTGCAAAACCAATAAAATATCCCACATTTGCAAAGCGTATGTTCAAACGTGCTGCTAAAATAATGACAAGATAAACCATATAACCCTTATTGAAAAAAATTCTCTGCCCAATGAGCTAGTTAAAAGACGCATAACAACTCAGGCAGGAGACGCCGAAGACTAAACTGTGACACGTGTGTAACAGAGCCTCTTTAGCGCTTTCCCAATTGACAAATCGACAGATGTAACAAACGAGACTACCCTGTTGTGCTTCGTCAGGAAAAAAATGATCCGCGACTAGTTCTTATTCTGCAGACACATTTGTACGGAGTCAAGGTATTTCGGACGTCCTTGACATTCTCAATGATCATCTCAAAAGCGAGAAAACAGAATGAGGGAAATGCGTAGATCTGACTGCGGATGGAGCAGGTACTTCGATAGGGAAGATGAAAGGGCTGTTGGGTCTAGTCAATATACTCGCTCGACTTGTGATGTGGAATTATGGTTGCATTCTTAAAAAGGCTCTTGCTACGAAATATTCGTGCATGCAAATTACTTCAAATGGTTCTGTGCGAAGAACTGGGGAGCTATCACACGCAACTACGTTGGTTTGGAATTCCATTGTACATTGCACCCTACAAAGTAAAAGATAAATCGTTGTAACCAGGACGCGATTTTCAGGGTTATCCAGTTGCATACCACATAGACGACCAAGACAAACAGGAAGCTTATGGAGACTGAATAAAATGTTTCATAAGTATTAAAGTAAGCAAAGCACGGTTTTGACTCAATGGCTCTTACAAATCATGATTTTCTGATGATAAATCATCTTCATTAGCGGTGACAATCACTAGTCTGATGTCACCGATCATGTCATCAATGTATCTCTGCTCATTCTCACACGACAGAAAAATTCTCGCTTTTAATAAATCATGTGATTTGATTCTTCATGACTACTGCATAGCTTGGAGTCATCTCGAACAGAGTTTTCTGAAACAACTCATACAATATCTCACCGAGTGAATTTTTTTAATGCGTTTCAAGTAGTCAAACAGTACGACTAACAAGATTCCTTTTACTTCCATTATAAACTAAAAATAACTCCTTCCCTTTTACAAAGAAGAGTTTAGTCCTCTTAAAAAGGGTTCCTTATAACACAACTGTTTGTTCCTTCCAAACCTTCGTTTTCGTATGACTTGAGTTAACGCGTGTCTGCATAACAGACAGCCCGTCCCTATACGTGATACTGTTTAATTACTCGAACACAACGCAATATAATTTCTTTACCGCAAAAAAAATTCATTTTCGGTTATTTTCATCATATTTAAAGTTTAGGCTCTTAGTACACTTGTTCTTTGTTGAAAAAGCAGTTAAAAGTCAGCAGTTAGAAGCACCATAAGTACTGGTATCAGACTGATCAAATACAAGTACGCACTTGTCTCCTAATAGCGCTTTTAACAAACTCATCAGTATAATTCACAGCCTGATTCTTCTTCTTACAAGACGATGTAAATCCCCCGCAGATTTGTATTTCTTTAATATAACTTACTGTCTACCCACAGCTAGTATACGCAAATTATGTCACTATGTCATTCATTCGTAAGGCACTCTAACCTCCACCAATACAATTCAAAATGCTAACGTCTTACTATTCTGCTGCAATAAACAGATATCGCGAGAAACCCCGCGTCCAGCACACAGGATGTCACATTTCATTATTGCATGTACCCCGCCCATAGTCATTTTGAATACCGTACAGTCTTGTTCTTATCACTTAATTTGGTAACCTGCCAACCACTTTCTAAATGAAATTTAGCAAGGAAACAGTATGGCACTTTTGGGTACAAAAAGGTATGTTGCTTACAGATAACAACAGCTACAACAGGCTTTATATTATCCGTCAAAGTTTTGTGCTTTAGTTGCATCTTTGTAAGGGAAAGAAGCTTCGAGAATGTCCATTGTACTCTTCCTCAGCTACACAACCTTCCCACCCCGAACTCAATATGCAGACTTGGCGAAGGAGAGGTTAGAAACGGTTGCCCAGAAAGCAAAATCTCTTTGTCAAGGTGACAACCTGTAGGAGGCTTCCTGCAGATATTGGGATCCAATGCGAGCTCCTAAAAGGAGTCAACAGTTCACTTTCCCTATCGACTTCGAGTTTGCAGGTATCCAATATCACTCACAGTGTGGGACAAGTTCTGGCACAGGCACCGTTTCTCCTGGAAAAGAGGTCTTCTCTCTGACAGGAAGATCGATGTTGCAAATTCTTCAACCGCTTTTGTAACCTGAAATGACAATGCTAGTAATTCCACTGAAAACCGAGAAAAAAGCTACATATGGACGTCAATACGTACAAAGAACATTAATGACACTGAATTTCCCAACAATTAATGAGGCAAATAAGATATTCATACAAAACGTTAGTCGTAATAACGAGAGCAAACCAACAGGGAGACATAATCCGACACGCGAAAACAATCCATCTTAGGGTATGGCCTAAAAATGCTACCTAGGCCCCGTTATCGCTACCCACCAATTCTATGGGCAAGTTACAGGTTCGTCTTATGAATCTGCAACATTTATGCCACTCGGTCTCAAAAAGTCACCGTCCCTGCCCTCTACACTACTGGCTCGTGAACTAAAGGCACACACAAAGAGCACATCACCACAAGCCAAGAAGGGTCAGGCGTCATGTTTTAAACCCTCTCCTGCGTGTTTCATTTGGGAACCCGGGGCGTCTTCATCCCAACAGTTGCCACTACAAAGACTTAAGTCTTCCGGGATGTTTGGTGGTGTCAACTGGTAAATAGTTACCGACGTTTCGGAACAGCGAAGTGCCTCCGTCTTCAGGGTATATAGCAGTCCGAGAAGGGTGTTACTCAGACTTGTTGACCCTGAATATATAGGCATCACGCCCCTTCGAAACGTCGGTATTTACCAGTCGACACGGCGTAACATCCCAGAAGACTTGAGTCTTCATCAGCACGATTAAAGTATCTGAATGCCGCAGACCATCAGAGCTCAGAAGACCGCAAAAATGAAGCCTAAAGCCCATTCCTTGTTGAAGAGAATGACGGCAGTGCACCCGACCCTCTGGGCCGCAACGGTTCGTCAACCGTTGTGGAACTAACACAAATCCAATCGGTGTGCTGGAGCGCAGAGCCGTATAGAAACAACTGGATATTGAAGCTAATGGACGTGCATTCCCTTAGGATATAGTCTGTTGGTATTTTTATTTGATATTGCAATTCTAAACATCAGTCCGCGTTATGCTAAAGTAGACACGTTCAATAATGGTCATTGGCCATAACGTTTTCATTTGTTCCATTATGTTCTCTTGACCGACTGTATACCAGTGCCAGAAGGTGGCAGCATGTACGACAACTACATTCATAAAATAGGGCATATGTGTGAAAATATATACAGAAAAATATGACGTTACTTATTGTTTTGTATGCGTGTGAAGTAGTCTTATTCCGGAAGCAAAGACAAAGAGATGAAGATGCAGGAGAAAAAAGAGTTCAGGGGGTTATTTGAACATAATAAAGGAGCAACATGAGAAATGAGAAAAATACATAACAAGGAACGTCACAGTTTTTAATTTTAACTCATTGTTTTCGGATTATGTCTTGAGTACAGACCGATAGGACGACCGTGACGTTCAGTAATGTAAACTGATGTCCTATACTCAAGAGAATGCAGCTGACCTGCACAGCGTGGGTAGAGTCCCTCAACACTCTCGACAACGGTCAAGGGAAAACATATAGAGCCTGTCAAAAACATGAGTCTGTATCACCGCAAGACGTAGTTTTTTTTAAAAGAAATACTGGTCGCCATTTGTTAGGTGTTTCGTTTGTAACAAGCCTAAAGTCAAATTTATGCACAGTTCTAACCATACAGAATACTACAGAAAATAACTCTATTATCTCAGACGCATAAAACGCGACTGCACTTCAGCCCAATGTGTTTCTAAGTGGTTACAACCAAAGCACGGTCGACTTTTCACAGTGCAAACCACTGCCAAGGTCAACTGCAAACTCCACAGTCACTATCTGTACTTCTATTTCTTGGCTGCAGCGCCCTATCTTACTCGTTGTAACAATACCAACCATATATAACTGTCCTGGCTGTAACTGAAGCACATATTCTATTCCTCTCTGCTGCACCAATTGTACTAACATGCTGATTTTCAAAACGACAAAGAGAATGGCACGGGTACATAAAACATTTGGTACGACTTCAGAAAACGCCTTATGATTGGTAGGTTTTTAAAATTATTTAAGTTGCGAATTGCCTTCTAACCTCTGGTTATTACGTCACAAGGACAATCCCGGACAGCCCCTTGGGGGCCTAGGCCGCCTCATTTTTTTTTCGAGGCTTCACGATCACACATTTTAGACACACCTCACTCGGTAGGACTCCTCTGGACGAGGGACCAGCTCGTCGCAGAGACCCCTACCTGACAACACACAACACCTACAAGAGACAGACATCCATGCCCTAGGCGGGATTCGAACCCACGATCCCAGTAAGCGAGCGGCCGTAGACCCACGCCTTAGACAGCGCGGCCATTGGGATCGGCAATAATCTACATTAACTTATACAAATTACTTAATATCCCTGTGAAACAAACCCTTCCTACTACGGCTTCACATTCCGTAACACACCGTGGGAAAGAATCTCATTTATGTTTATGCTTAAAGGGTATGTACTGGCCTAGCGTCCATTTTAATTGTCGGGTCCATAGCTACACGAGGGTCGCGCAAACATAAGTCTGTAGAAACTACTTATGCCGGCCACACACGCTCCGGCGGCCTGTCAGTTCTGCCTGCACAGTTATGCCTGCGACAGGCCGCCGGAGCGTGTGCAGGGTCCGGCACACCTTTCAGTTATAACTGTACAGGCGGCCGGAGCAAATACGAAAACTCGTTCGACCAACCGGCAGGCCGGAGGACTGCGCAGGCGTACCGGAGTGTGTGTAGGTACCGGCCGGCCGCCGGCCGGCCGGAACGGCGTCAATTCAGGCCACGTGTTGAAGCCAGTCATGCTCATCATGAAGCTCATCACTGTATTTTTCTTTTCAATTAATGGCGCCACTAATGAAAGGAGTTGTAAGTATGTTTTTTCATCCATTCGCAAATAATTATGCCAGTCTTTAGGGGCCAGCTTCAACTCAGTCAACAAATTTACATGGGAATACGTGTTTCTTTTTTGTAACCACTCTTTACACCACATTTTACGCTTATTTTTGCGCTTATTTTTACTCTTCATAGCTATTTGCAAGCCAACAATAGCGAGCGTGTCGTCGTCTGTTGAGGCCATGATCAAGACTACCGGGATTCGCCTGAACGTGTGTGGGGACTTCAGTTTATCCGGCCGCCTCTCTTCAGGCGGCCTGCGCAGGCAAAACTGACAGGCCTACCTGAACGTGTGTGGGGACTTCAGTTCATCCGGCCGCCTCACTTCAGGCGGCCTGCGCAGGCAAAACTGACAGGCCTACCTGAACGTGTGTGGGGACTTCAGTTCATCCGGCCGCCTCACTTCAGGCGGCCTGCGCAGGCAAAACTGACAGCCTACCTGAACGTGGGGGGACTTCAGTTCATCGGCCGCCTCACTTCAGCGGCCTGCGCAGCAAAACTGACAGGCCTACCTGAACGTGTGTGGCCGGCATTAGACAAGAACGTCGAGGTAGGACTGTTGTGCGACTACAGAAATGACTCAGGCTGACAAGAAGTGTCTAGCGCGCATGAGTAGATTCGTTGTAACACGCGATCGAAAAACATCGACCGACTTTGAGATCCCTACTAATAGATAGATGGCTACAAGTGTTGCGTCTCATCGCGTCTTCTTAAAAGTACGTATCACTGAAGCAGCTGAGACAAATTTATACGTTATACGTCAAACAGGGCTACTACTCCACGGCAATGCACGATTAACTAGACTCATTATAGCGTTCTATTGCAAACAAGCAGAAGATAAGGAATTATCAATGCCGATTTACAAGAAGAAGATTTTTAAAGGTGGGAATCAGATATCTTAGTGCTAAATACATCATTCGGATTTCTACAATAATTGGAAAGTTGTCAGAAAAGGTCAATGTTTTGTGATGGCATTTAGCAAATGTGACAGCTTCAAGGTCGAGTAAATACTCTACTCAGACAGACAGTAACAGCAGCAGTCTCCATAATCTGGTACAATTACACGTATCACGACATTAAGGTGGCCACAACGCGTCTCGAGCACGTAACGGGTGAGGTTCGTGCAACTTGCCTGTAAACACAACATTCAGGCACCTTACGTGCACATGACACTGAAAGAAGTTTTAATTTTTTTTCCTAAAGAAAGCACACTTACAACTAACTAAAATTATCCTACTGTAGTTGGGTGAACAGACCTGAAAAGCCACAAAATAAGGAAAAGTACTTTATTTTATTAATGAAGTGGTGAACTCCCCATCAAGCAGTATTTCCTTGTGTCTTAACAAAAAGCGCTGGTTGCAGGACGCAGTGTTGCTACCGCACGAGTGACTTGACAAATGAAGACTCTCACCTTACCTAAGTAGCCTCCTATAATGCGCCTTCCGAAGCTTGTCTAGCTAGTCACCCCTGCTCCACAGCTTAGGAACTCGATGTGCTCAGAGGATCACATATATCCTGTTCGCATGAAATGCAATGGAAATGAATTTACGTAGCTACTACTAACTTTTAAAATTTTACAACGGTATACGTTAGTGCAGTCGAACTCCTGCTGTAACATGCAGATACGATAACTTGTCAGCAGCACACGATGGGCATCTCCCGATACAGTAACCCGGGTTTCAACGATCACATCGCCATGCAGATGTGGCAAAACCTCCAACACAAAGTAAAGCAGATCAGTGAAAATGAAATGTAAAGGCGTCTTTGAAGTAATGGTGAAGGTAATCCTAAAAAGGTTTGCAGAAGTTTCTCCCGCAACTTCATTTACGATTAACCTGTTTCACTTCTATCAATTTTACTCTCACACAATATGGGACTGCTCAGTGAGTACAGTGAATGACTAGGAGGCCGTCGGCCGGGGTTCTATGCCTGCAGGAACAACAGTTTTCGTCTTCTCTACCACACCCAGACCGGGTCTGGGAAACGCCCAGCGTCCTGTCAAAGGCGCACCGCGACTTACTTTGCTGGGAGGTAAACGAATCGCAGCGTGAACCTGGCCATTCACCTCCATATAATAATGATGATGATGATCACGATAATAATAATAATAATAATAATAATGCTGTTGAGTTCAGTCTGTCCTTATTTTCATTGGACTACCTACCGATTAACTCCAGGCTGTCACAGTGGCAGCTCCTTCTCCATTTTATACATAACTATATTATTTACAATTCTGTTATCTTATTAGAACACATATATTTAACTTTGTTTAAATATCTACATAGATCTATAGCCAGAGTTCTGTTTCACCTCCATATCATGCCGACGTTAAAGAATGTGTGGAGCTTTACCTCCACACCTGATGGTATCTCTTAATTGGGTGGGGTCAGGTACAGCAACAACTTCACCTGTACTCCTGTCTGCACATAAGACTGTAAGCGAAGGTAAACCTAAGTCAGTCTCATTTCTGAATCTCTGATACTGCCCAGGATTCAGGTTTCATCTTCTTTCTGTACAGTTCCGATATCGGCATTTCTGGCGCTGTATTTAGTAATATTCTCGTGATTTCGGCAACGAAATCCAAATTTTCAACTAATATTCTTTAATTTGTACTGCAATTTAAATGATCACACAGGCTACCACAATACAAGTATGCACATGGTTGGTGTATGGAATAAAAACGAAGAAAATGAGAACGAATATATTCAGGGATACCCGGCAGAGCCCATACCTGGGTAACGAGTATACTCGTGTTTGGCAATAAAATGCAAAATGATTTAACCAACACTAATCATTATTCTATGCCTACCGCGTCGCTTTGAATAATACAAGTATACTGGAATCACCAACAACCTGTCTACACCTTATAACCACTCACCAGTCATAGTTACGAAACGCGTGAATGGTTACATGTTGTGCGTATAGCAGGGCTGCTGTACTTCCAACAGACTTGCAAAATCAAGCTCTTGAAATGCGGTTCGTCTCTCAGACCTCATTACATATTTTATTGTAAACTAGCAATACAGTCACAAAACAATTGAAATGCTTACGTAAAATACAATAGACATTTTACTCTCACCGTGGCCTGGATCCAAATATGTGTCGTTCCATAACAATAATTTAGCACAAGTTTTAGTTAAACCAACTAATGCACAAGAATTATTAACAAAGTATATTTGTAACCCCTACATATGTCACGGCAATCATGTTGCCATCCTCAGGGGGCGCATCAAAGAATCACAAATATCTATGGCATCCAGATACACATACATTTGGCATTATAATGGAAGAACACATGCCGCTCGCAATATTACAATGAATTGATGTCTATAGTCATAAAACTAAACGTTAAGAGTAAATAATACAATGTGTCTAAGTCAGTGATGTAAGCTGATACTTCATATAACACAGTAAAAATTATTATATACAAATATTGTTACATGATTCGACCTAGACGACCAAAAAACATATAAAAGTTTTTTAAAAAAGTTTAACTGGCTGCTGGCCATGTATACAATCATATAGTCGATCTACGTCGATATCGTCCTGTGGCTTTGGATGTGGTGTGTCCGGTGACGTGTCGTGTACTGTAGCTTGGGATGTGGTGTGTCCGGTGACGTGTCGTGTACTGTAGCTTGGGATGTTGTGTGTCTGGTGAAGTGTCGTGTACTGTAGCTTGGGATGTTGTGTGTCCGGTGAAGTGTCGTGTACTGTAGCTTGGGATGTGGTGTGTCCGGTGAAGTGTCGTGTACTGTAGCTTGGGATGTTGTGTGTCCGGTGAAGTGTCGTGTACTGTAGCTTGGATGTGGTGTGTCCGGTGAAGTGTCGTGTACTGTAGCTTGGGATGTTGTGTGTCTGGTGAAGTGTCGTGTACTGTAGCTTGGGATGTTGTGTGTCTGGTGAAGTGTCGTGTACTGTAGCTTGGGATGTTGTGTGTCCGGTGAAGTGTCGTGTACTGTAGCTTGGGATGTTGTGTGTCCGGTGAAGTGTCGTGTACTGTAGCTTGGGATGTGGTGTGTCCGGTGAAGTGTCGTGTACTGTAGCTTGGGATGTTGTGTGTCTGGTGAAGTGTCGTGTACTGTAGCTTGGGATGTTGTGTGTCTGGTGAAGTGTCGTGTACTGTAGCTTGGGATGTGGTGTGTCCGGTGAAGTGTCGTGTACTGTAGCTTGGGATGTTGTGTGTCTGGTGAAGTGTCGTGTACTGTAGCTTGGGATGTTGTGTGTCCGGTGAAGTGTCGTGTACTGTAGCTTGGGATGTTGTGTGTCTGGTGAAGTGTCGTGTACTGTAGCTTGGGATGTGGTGTGTCCGGTGAAGTGTCGTGTACTGTAGCTTGGGATGTGGTGTGTCCGGTGAAGTGTCGTGTACTGTAGCTTGGGATGTTGTGTGTCCGGTGAAGTGTCGTGTACTGTAGCTTGGGATGTGGTGTGTCCGGTGAAGTGTCGTGTACTGTAGCTTGGGATGTTGTGTGTCCGGTGAAGTGTCGTGTACTGTAGCTTGGGATGTGGTGTGTCCGGTGAAGTGTCGTGTACTGTAGCTTGGGATGTGGTGTGTCCGGTGAAGTGTCGTGTACTGTAGCTTGGGATGTTGTGTGTCCGGTGAAGTGTCGTGTACTGTAGCTTGGGATGTGGTGTGTCCGGTGAAGTGTCGTGTACTGTAGCTTGGGATGTTGTGTGTCTGGTGAAGTGTCGTGTACTGTAGCTTGGGATGTGGTGTGTCCGGTGAAGTGTCGTGTACTGTAGCTTGGGATGTTGTGTGTCCGGTGAAGTGTCGTGTACTGTAGCTTGGGATGTTGTGTGTCCGGTGAAGTGTCGTGTCGTATGTAGGGGTTACAGGTATACTTTGTTAATAACTCTTGTGCATTGGTTGGTTTAACTTAAACTTGTGACAAAATGAACGGTACATATAATATAAAATAATTTAGCGCGTTTACATACAGAGTGGCCAATCATAACTGCAAACACACCTTAGTGATGATGCTACACGGTTTAGTTAGTACTTTCACCTTTAGCTAATATGGAGTACAGAATGAGTGAAAATTTAAATGAACACCCTATATATTGCCTTGACGGCTTGGAGTTTAGCGCTGGGAAAATATTTCCTCTCTGTCTATACGTATCATGGCATTATTCATGTAACTCACGTCTGTTATATGGAAAGCGCATCTATCATTAAACATGGAAAATGTTGGTTTTATTCATGCAAAGACAAAAATATATACAGAGAACAAAAGCATTTACAAGTGAAAACAATGGTTTAGTACTAAATTGAAAAGTTTTTAGTTAAAAAACTGTTGAATATAATTACGGTGTCATCTATTATTCATAAATAACAATGCAAAATGTTGCTATTTAAATACTCTGTTAAAATGAATGAAAGACTCCACCGCATTATCCGCCTAATACAGGAACATAAAGGACGAGCAAAAAGATTATCCTGAACGTTTGTACTCACGTTTAACCGGGGGTTAATAAAATGGCGGAAGAAAACAAAATACTGCAAACAAAAATATTAATAACCTTATCGACTGTAATAGTAGTAGTTTTTTATTTAACAAAATACAACTAACTAAACAATGCAAAACATACAATTGTGATTCAATGACCGTGTAATTACAGAAATTCCCCTCCAATCCAGGAAAGTACAAAACAAAGAGTCGTTTATGTGGCTTTATATAAAACAGTAACCGATCTGTGAAGAAAGAGAATTCACAATTCTAAACAATGAATAGAATATAAATATATGAGCAACATGCATTGTTATATAAAAGTGACGTTATCACTAGCACTATGTTCGCTCTGAAAACAGATTATCATGTCATGGGTTTGGTGGTGCGGGGTGTGCAGAGACAAGGGTCAGTCTACTATGCTTGTGGCTGGTACACCGCAGGTATGTTGAACGTTGGACGTTGGACGTCCTCTGCGTGACGTGGTACTTTCGTTACGGCAGTACGTCATGCTCCTGCTTTTAGGTGATCAGTTGTCACAAGCGTTTCCTATTTACTTGCAAATGTGTATTTACAGTTATTTCTTAATTTACTTACTCCTTTGCGTGTTTGATCCTTTATTTATTCCCCTTTCTTTTCCATGCTTCTTTATTTCAGTTTGTACTTCCTTACATCCTGATTTTTTGTTTCGCACATTATTTCCTCCATTTTCCTTTCCATCTATATACTTCCTTCACGACGTCTCTGAACTGGACGTCAACACAAAAAAGACAGGGTGCAATAAATTAAAAACCTTATTCACACTGATAGAAAAGGCTTTTCGAAATTCTAAAAGACACACAACCTAGTTAACCATAAGTTAGTGACAATAAAAGGAACTGCATCGCTGTGCGCAATTTCTTAAAAAACAGACATGTGGTGAACCAAGCTTGCAGTAATACCTGACAAGGGCGGGATACTTCTGCTTGCTACCAAGTTAACTGTCGACTGACAATTAATGAAAACCAAAACATATCCCACTAGTCAAGTAAATGCTGGAAGCGCGGGTTCAAACCTCGCCAACATATGTGTCACTCTTTATGTCCACCAATCGCTCACCTCCATTGACTAATCAAGGTGCTCAACGTCTGAGTTCTGTCAAACGAGGCAGCACCTCGTGCAGACAAAAGACGTCTTAAGAATAACACGATTGATAGAATTCAGGAAACCTGTGCAGAAAAAGTTACAAAATAGAGGTATCATGTTCCACTTCCTAAAACGAGGCCTTAAAGTTCCTACGGACATGGTCACAACCGCTTTGTTAGCGAGAATGGCAAGCATTAGCAGAATGATCACGATAACGTTTACATATTAAGAGGGCATTTACTGATTAGACTTGTCGGATTTCAGCACAACACCATCCTAATATTAACAAAATGTTTACAAACGTTGATAAACATGCCATGATAAGTGGGTCCCTATCACCACGGCATGGCGCGTCCTCAGGCTGCAGATGGAGGAACGACCTCCGGATATGGAGGGTAGCTGCGAATACATTGAATAAGCAGTCGCGGACAGCCGACAAGGGTGGTCCTCCAGCTTGAGGGTTGGGCGAGGTGCTAACAACTCCTCACCGTAAAAAATTACCATGTTACGAAACAGATCACAAAGCCTCGGACCTGGACTGATTTTTTGGTAGAAGTAAATGCTGAGAAAACGAAGTACATGGTCATGTCTCGAGATCAGAATGCAGGACAAAATCACAACATAAAGATAGATAATAAATCCACGTTCTCCGACATTCTGAATGCATAATCGAGAGCAGTGACGCTAACAATTTACATCACCCTGAAAAATTCCACGCATGTGTCATGTGGTTGTCGCAGCGGCTTCAGTCAAACGCCAAGCTCGTCTCTTGACTCTTGCGAGCAACCATGCCCTTCAAATAACCCCAGGATACAAAGTCGGCAGGGATATCGTGGAGGCGTATAAACTTGTCCATTTTGTCCAAGCCATCGATGTCGGTCGTGAGAGTCCAAAAATTGCTTCACATAGCGGATAAAATAAACAAGAGCTGTAACACGCGTTAGCAGCGCAGTTTGTCGCGCTGTCAACGGCATAGCCTCTGGTTCCTGGGACACAGCTTCCGATACCATATTTTGCTAACAAACCGGTTGTGACCAACATTTTACAGAAACTTTATGGGTCTGATTTTAGCAGCAGAACACGATATTTAAGTAATTAAAGAACCACATTGTGAACACACATATACAGGGTGATTCTCGATTCTGTCCGAACTTCGGAATCTTATTCCTGAGGCCACTCCAGAGCAGAAGTATCGTATAAGTGTTACTGAGACATGCCAGCAGCATTGCAGATTAGCGTGCGCATGCGGCACGTTCAACCGACCTGGCAGTTATTAATAACAATGTTGTTCAGTACTGCAACACGATGGAGCGCTTCAAATTGTAATCGTGCAGACTTAAAGCTGATCGCTTCCCTGGTCTGTAGTTCGACAATGATAGCAGAAGTTTCAGATGTACAAAAAGGTGGATATGATGATACCGTAAACCTGTACTTTATTACAAATGTCATAGGTCGGCTAACACTATACTCGTATATGCGAGCAAAACGGTATTTGTGAAACACGATCATAACTACACAACAATGACTGGCTCTTAAAAAATATTTAACTGCTTATAAAATTAGGCAGTAGCTCTTTAGAGACCATATTCCGGTTTCCTTCTGAAACTGTTGTATTTTCTACGGATGACCCTGTAGAGGACAATGTCTACATATTTGTTATGTGGTTACAGAAGAAAACACACTAAAGATGGCCAAACGGTCAAAGTTATTACCAAAACAATGCGGCATATATAATTTATCTTTTTATTGCAATATTTTTACAAACATAAATAACCAAGAGACAGCAAGTAATGGGATTTGTATGTAGTCGTCTTCTACCCCCCCCCCCCCCCCCCCGCCCTGGTAGCATTCATGAGACACAGTTTACAGTACCACTGCAGATATATTGTGTTCGCGGCTTACATCACAACGGCAGACATGCGTGAGTGAACTACCACAACAGTCAGCGTGCGTTACAGCATATTTTGAGTTCTGGCGTCACACGCATGTACGTTGAGCAAACATGTCCAACTAACTTTTTGTTCCGCATCTTGAGCCGACGGTGACATAATTGTGCTGTCTCATCTGTAACTATGCTGATACACTGACAGCAGCTACTTTCGTTTGATATAACGAAATCAGAATATGTTGCCTCTAACAGAAATGAGTACCAGGAATATTTCCTGGGGGTAAAGGCGGCCGGTGCGTAGGGCTGACAACCTTACCACCTTCATGTGCCGATTGTCTACAAATCTGGAAGCCTCAACCTCCTGGACCCCTCAGGGCCTGTCTAGGCCTGTAATGGGGTTGATTTACCTTTGGGGTACGCGGTGGCGCAGTTGGTTGAGGCACTGCGCTACAAGCCGGAACGTCGCGGGTTCGATTCCCAATGGTGTCACTGGAATTTTTCATTGACATAATCGTTTCGGTCGCACTATGGCCACTGGGGTCGACTCAGCCTCTAACAGAAATGAGTACCAGGAATCTTTCCTGGGGTGTAAAGGCGGCCGGTGCGTAGGGCTGACAACCTTACCACCTTCATGTGCCGATTGTCTAGAAATCTGGGAGCCTCAACCTCCTGGAACCTAAGGGTCTGTCCAGGCCTGTAATGGGATTGCTTTACCTTTACCTTTACCTTAATTCACTGAACATAGCGTCCCAGTCGCTTCACCTTAAGGAATGATCCGCCTGTGCCCCCTAGCGAGTCGCACAGATCTGGATGTGGTGGGGAAGAGAACAGTTCCTATCCCTGCCGGGATCCGAACACTGGTCGACCAACCCAGTCACTAAACTGACGAAGACGCCCCAGTTCCTGCACCTGTAAGCTACTACACACCTTAGACACAAGACTTTACAAGTCTTGACAACGAAATAAACGACTAAGTAAAATAATAGCTGTCACAGCACTGTCCTCAGCTCCTTGTATCCACCTCCCTTCAAAAACACCCGTTACCATAAAACTGGTTTTAAAAATATATCCCCAAATTCCAGTAAAATCATTAATAAGACACTGAATCCATACTTCGACACAAAACTTATTCAATATATTTAATAAACCAGTGTACAGTGCGCCATTCCGAAGCTTGTTTAATAATACTGCTTCAACTGCAGATGTTTCTTAAGTTCGAATGAGACGAAAGTGTGATTAAGAAAGGTGACCACGGAAGGAAGCGACTGGCCTGTTTCGAAGTACATAAATCAGTATGAGTATCAACAGCAGTATCAGTATAAGCAGAGAACAACTACGGAAAGCTTGTAAGGACAATCTGTAACCGAGCCGTGATTCGAACCCGGTACTTTAAAATGCAAGTTCAGAACGTTAGCACTACATTAAACCGCGCATTATGCATGACAGTTTACACAGTATTTAACGTGGTAAATCTGTTCCCTTCATTTGAATTTCTAACGACGGAATAATCTACGTTTGTAAACGATTAGCGTGTGGATACCTGTGTGTATGGTGCCTACTGTAAATTACATAGTCTGAAAATTCTTACCGTATTAGATCTAAAAACTGTTACCATTGGGATCCACTTCCAAGACTCTAAACACAACTAAATAAACAAATGAATAAATACCTAAACAAACAAAACACCAACAGACACAGTGATTTAGCCACCTGTTTTCTATGGGCATGAGAGGAGGCCTTGCTTTGAACTAAGGACATAATGACAAATGTCAGACTACAAAATTCTCAGGAAAATATCTGGATGTAAGGGTTAAATAACCGAGCAATTTCAAACCATTAGAACAGTAACATCTTTTTTTTTTTCTATGGCTCGACAGCCCTATATGGGGCCTGGGCCTCCTCGTTTCGTCGAGGTTTCATGATCACACACATTTGAGACACACCACAGTCGGTAGGACTCCTCTGGACGAGTGATCAGCCCGTCGCAGAGACCTCTACCTGACATCACACAACGCTCACAAGAGACAGACATCCATGCCCCCGGTGGGATTAGAACCCACGATCCTAGTAAGCGAGCGGCCGAAGACCCACGCCTTAGACCGCACGGCCATTGGGATCGGCAGAACAGTAACATCTAGCAGTCTATAAATCATTAGGGGAGACCAGAAATGCATACAGAATTTTGGTAGGGTGCATCTTACGGAACTAAGTTGGCATATTCGGAGACCTACTGACGTGGCATGGGACTATGTCTAATGCGGGGGGTGGCTTTTGGTATTAACGTCGTTGAACCAGCGGGATGGATACAGCTAGACTTCCATATTGATATACTCGTATGCTTACAATACGAGTACACATATCATACAAAATACAAAATATCCGAATAAGAGCGAGGAGCAGTAATATAGCAACCAAATTTTAACAAATGTGTAATAACAAACATGAGAGGGAGAATGACAGAAACCACAAGAGACATCAGACCAACAGAGAAGCCGGCCAGGATACAAGCCTGCAGCCTTACCACTACAGCAACATTCTCGGTGGCAGACAGTAACAACATTTTGAGTAACGGTTAAACATAGTTACTGGTTCTGGCTGCATTGCGGCCGGTCCGTGTTGATCTTGGTATCGAGCACTGTACAGAGTGACGGTACAGCACCACACTTGCGTGCTTCCCGCTTTGGTTCCTCCGCTCTGAGCAGAAGAGGGGCGACGATTAAATATTTACAAACTCGCCATTTTTATGCGCACAAATGGGATGTTTTCTAATCTTCAGTGCGCACGAATAGAAGTGTACACAGAGGATTATCAGCGGACTTCGTATCTACGTAGCAGTCAGCCATAAACGCGTACTCTCCCGATAATACTGCTCTTTTATTCACACTGAAACGCAGATTAAAATCACAGCATCTCGCAATTAAACCTGTGCAAAGAGCTGTAAATCACACGGAACTGAGCTAAAATTTTTTGTATTAAGGCATTTCTACGACAAATTCCGGGGTGAAATATTCCACTTGGGTATACAGTTGAACAAGGTAAAAACTGGCACTGCTATCTAGCGTATTCCTCGGCCTTTTCGAAAGATACAGCTCCAGTCGTTCTCAGCCCTCTGACTATATGGAGGGTACGTAGTTCGCGTCGCGTCCCGACAGCTGTACCTCCGGGGAACGAGCCCACGGTATTCGCTGAAGTAATTAATATGGACTTAACACGCCTAGGCTTTCTTTTCAAGAAACTACACTTACATATGCCGAAAATAAAACCTGCACTACCGCAAATTCGTGTTTCGGGAAAAAGTTACATTGTCCTAAGAATATATAGTGAAAACTATTGTAAACTACATCCTACAAACGAAACAGTTAAAAGCGGAAACGGAAAGAACACTTCAAGTACTTAAATGAAACCAATATGCGTACACACTTACTTTCTTGGTCGTAATTTTGTTCTGTACTTTGCTTCCCGTAGCTGGTTGACACTGCGTTAAATCTGATTGTCGTGTAATACGAGTATGTCAGCATGGTGGTACTGGAAGAGATAAACGAGGTAAAGAAATATGGATGGACGAAAGGAAAGAAGGAAGGAAGAAAAGAGATGGGAAAGGTAAAGAGACTAGTAGGAAAAAATAAAAAGAATTAAATCAAAGAGAAAGAAAAAAAGGAAGCAGAAAAAATAAAAGAAACAAATTTTGAACAGTAGGACCACCTAAACTGAAAATTAGCATCACTTAATATGCATCATAAAACACGGCGTATGCATTGTACAATACATTTCGTCTAGCAATAAGTAACTGTGAGGACCGAAAAACCGAAAGGTTGAGGGTAAGTTTTGTTATGCGTAGCTGTTTTCTGTACTTCAATGTAAATACACCACTCAACACGCACACCAGCAATCTCTACGAGCAAATCAAATTTTACCCCTTTTTTATGTCGGCCCAAATTTTACATTTTTGGGTCTTCTTTCAGCCGTTAATATTTCATTAGCTCCGCTGATCCAGGGAGTTTTCGTTTCTATGCAACCGGAAGGTTCATTACCATGATGACTAAAGTCCACCACTGGACCTGATCGTGAGCCAGAAGAATCATAACCTCGAACTGAACGACTGTCCCTGTAGTATCCACTTCAACAGAACATCTACGATTCGGTCTCCCAGCAGCCTTCTGGTGACCATAAAGTGGTCGCCTGGAGAACCTGCTCACCTCACGTTCTGTACTCCAGGCACTGTGCAGCGTAAAAAGCATGTGATGATGCTGAGAAGTCCCGCGGTCTTTAGAGGGCTCACGGCCTCAACTTAGGAACCACCGCATTAACGTGTCGCGTGAGCACGTGTCGAGAAAATGCAGCCATTTGTGAAAATTGCGTACGAGTGTATTTCAGTAACCTGAGATATTCCTCAGGAACAACCATCGAACAATGCTTTGTGTGGACAGACGATGTGGCAACCATGTTACAGTAACAGGCAGAGCTATTCAAGGACATGACCTCCATTGATTCCTGAAGACCTCTTTCAAAGGAATATGGTCTCTGCATTAACATCTGCTAAAGACGCCATTACGTACTCCAACAGGCGCCATGCAGATATTGTGAGGCCATATTTCTTTAGGTTGACACACACGTTCATGTGCTTACGTGCCAGGCGTGCGTTATGGAAAACGATTTTAACAGAGCTTGCAGAAGAACAAATTGAGAGCAGGCTGACTCTTGTTGTTAGATCACCATCACTGTAATAAAAGACAGGCACAGATGTAACAGAATTCCTAAAACTCAAGGGCCTGATAAAATGTACGTATTTAACCCCTCTGCATTTCGAAAAAATATATAATTCCTCCGGGGCAGCTATGTCAGCAAATAACGGACGACAGGCTGCATCACAATCTGAGGGGCTCCACCCTCGCACAGCCTAAAAGCGTCACGTTTCAACCCGTCTACATAGTCCCCTCGGTAAAGATGATCTGACTACATATAACAATTTTTTAACTTTCCGAGCAGTTTTGCAAGTTCTGATGGTCAAAGGTTAAACAGGGACGATCGGCAGACCACTTATACTTCAGTTATATAAAGGCACTAAAACATACATCTCATACCCCGCTATAGTAAACCATAGAGTTTTGACCACATTTTCTGTCTCTCTCTATATGAGTTCGAATTTCTGAAAGCAGAAACTGAACCGCGGTTGGGTGGGGGTGGGGGGGCTGTCTGATGGACCTAGCAACCCTTACGGTCCATCACAGTGAGTCTCGTTCGACGCGATGCCGAGTTAATAAGAGTAACCGTTAATTAGCTTATACTTAATTAGCGAAAGAAAAAGCCTACATGAAGCGCTAATGATGGTAATAAAATAGAACAAGGATGGGAAACGGGAAAGGGATCCGCTTTTGAACTTCCACTTGACATCAGCTATAGGGTTTAGACTCCAGCGAAGGGCCTCCGTAGGGTCCGACAACATCACAGTGGACAATGACCTATGAAGCAGACCTGCCAAGCGTTTTATGACGATGCTGGTACGTAGATACGCAGATCGTGATACTAGTGGTGGTGGTAGCAATAGCAGGAACTTTAGCAGCAGCAGGTTCAGGCGCTTGATTTGTACTCAGGAGACGCCCGGCTCGTATCTCGGCCGGAACACGACCTATCCTAACCTTGAACCTGTTACACGTGGACAGACGGACAGACATGACGAACCTAGTAGGTTATTTTGAAGATTCATAATTCGAAACGCATCTAGAACAGGGGTACACACATTTTCCAAAATTCTATCAGCCACCTGAAACTTTTAAGATCCAGAAGAGTTCCATACTGAGGACCCACAAATATTAGGCGCCCGGCACAAACTTCAGTCGCCAAGGCAACCTGGTGCCCGGACTTGTGCGCCTCTAATCTAAAACATGCTTGGTAATCTAACGTCTTTCTCCGTAACAACAGTTCTCCTATGCCATTCCCACCTCCTTCTCGGTTTCCCAAAAGGCAGTTTTCCAAAGCAGCTCTCCTAACCAAAATTTTGTGTATCTTTTATGCCCTGTTCATCCATATTATCCTACAGTCTGTCCTTGTCTTCTCGAATAACTAAAATGTTAGCAATACGAAAACGACATGAATCTAAGTACTTCCATGCGACATTTTCTTTACTTTGTGATTTATGCAAAGCTTCAGGCTTAGAGCTTGAGTTTTAAATTATAATAGTGTCAGACCTCTATACGAACTGTGGCGACTTTGTCAATGAAGTGACGAACTATGGAATGGATAATCGGGGCTTCGATTTCCGTTGGGATGTGTATGTATATCTTCATAATTCTTTCGAAGCTGATCCAATCTCCTATCTCAATGGGCCCTTGAAGTAAAGTTGGCCACAGAGTGAATGTCATCCCTCACCTTCATCTATGTTTCGTTCATGCTGTCTATGAAATGAACGGAACATGTTACAAGCAATTAGCGCTAAAATGCTCGCATCCTACTGGCCGCCAGCCAGGAAACTTCACGCAAAGCGCTCTGCTTCTTACAGGAGCAAATCAGTGACGTAACACAATACAGCTACTCCGAGTGGTCAGGATAAACCGTGTTCAGAGCTAGGCAGCAACCACGACCTACGTTAAAACGATCGGCTTTCCACACACTGCAAAAATAATATACCTATGTCAATTCCACAGACATCATTACTGAATTATATTACTAAGGGTAAAAATGGGTGGAACTTTATCACCACGGCCCCATAAACCTCACAATCGCAGAAAGTAATAAATGGGCCGGGAGCGGACAGTTATTTTCACCAGAGTCCGGACAGTCTCCAGAGACATTTCTGTAATTACAAAATTTTTAGGTAGCTATAAGTTGTTCACTCTGAGAACTATTTATAGATCTAACAAACGACTAGAAAATACATCATTAAATCCATTAATTATCTAATTGGTTAATTTGGACATGACTTTGTAAGTGGGTCGCGTATCTCTGGCACGCATGGAGAAGATGAACTTCTACGGAGACCAAGTGTGAATGAAAGCACACTATACAAGACAGGCAATGTATGTATAAACGTCATATTGAGGCGCATTCGCCTAACCATTGTTGCCCTGGAAAAGCAGTAAGTATTACATATTCTGAGTGTGTGTTTGAAACCTTAGTTATCCAGCACGCAAAGCGCATGCGCCGCATTATATTGTCACCTGTGGTCTGTCCGGCTGTGCCACATTTTTCCACATTATCTCATAAACGAAACGACTTTTGAAAAACGTTATTGAACATAAAATGAGTGTTTTGATTTTCTCTACAACTCTTGTCTGAAATATTTCTCATTCTAAGAACAATCCAGCGAAATACTGACATATATATACATAGATCTTCATGTAGAGTATCCGTTATTCCTGTCAGATTTCAATGAAGCTTGAATTTTCTAGACAGATTTTCGAAAAAATAATCAGATATCAAATTTCATGAAAATCCGTCCAGTGGGAGCCGAGCTGTTCGATGCGGACGGACAGACGTACAGACATGACAAAGCTAATATTCGCTTTTCGCAATTTTGCAAACGCGCCTAAAAATACAACTTAAATTAATGCAGTACGGAACTGTGAGAAGGATTCAACTGGCAGGCTGCGCGGGACAGCTGCAGGACCTTTAGAACACGATAATAAATCTTCCAGTGCCATACAGGCAGGGAATTTCTTCACCAGCTGTGTGACTATTAGCTTCTCATAGACAGATTTGCTGCGTGGAGTTGATAATGATGTTCCGATCGCTGAATTGTGTTTGGAATGCGTTTAGATAAATATGAAACTATCTGGAGAAACCCCTACCCTGCTGGAAGACGTCCACTTGGAAACTCAAAACGGAGAACAGAATGAAGGTGGAGCTTAGATAAGCAGTGAAGATGGCACCAGTTAAAGATTGTATCTAATGACAAAACTTGGTACAGCGAACTGAAACTATGATTATACGACCACAGTGTCAGGTGCACTAATCAGCGAGGTTGTTACAAATCATGAATGTGGTGGTTCAAAATTAATGATTTGGTAGCCGTGGGACTGATTTTTAGGTAATTTAAGGGCGCTTTCATAACTGTACAAAGTCCATCGCGTATTTTAAGGACTCATCATGATATCTAGCTGGAGGAACCAACCACTAGGATGCCACGACGTGAGGAAGTGACTGCAGAATTTT
The DNA here is from genome assembly GCA_021186555.1 of Reticulitermes speratus. Taxonomy (NCBI): domain Eukaryota; kingdom Metazoa; phylum Arthropoda; class Insecta; order Blattodea; family Rhinotermitidae; genus Reticulitermes; species Reticulitermes speratus. The sequence goes on from JAJKFL010000237.1 coordinate 21,803,964, forward strand.
GTGTATTTTTGTGTACTTTGAATATAAGTCTTCGGGACCCATAAAATCAAGAAATTTCTTGACCAGATGAACAACCTCTGCTTAATGAGGACCATGGACGTAGTTCGGCTGTGAACCTGTGACGGTTTCTTCATACGGAATTCAGTGGACATAGGTGTAAGTCATGTGGAGGCAGAGACGGGGGAATGCAGTCCTGTGCCTGAAGCTTCACGTCCTGCAAAGTTACAATCATACACAGTCAGGACACAATATCGATGTAAAAATCGATAGCACGCAGTCCTACACAGAAAGGGCATTGTAATCACACGTCTTTGCGCCCTGCGGTTACGTCTTCATCAGAATATCTAAGACACGGATTATTATTCCAATTAGCCTCATTGTTTGATACAACAGAAAAGAATGAAATCTTTTCTTTGTGTTGCCCAGGGGCAAGCCCATCTGGGAGGCGTTCTAACTGCAAGACTGACTGCTTGAACCATTGTGAAGTGAAATTAGGGGAGGGGGTATCTTGCTGCAGCAGGAAACTTCAGAGAGGGTGCTTTTGGTTTGAGGGGTGTGGGAAAAATGGTGTATACTAGCAGCTGTTACTGTACATCCACAGATGGAGCTGCTGATAATTGCAGCCTCTGTCTCCCACAAGGGAGGGATCCTGTTCTACATATAGATGGTGTGAATACAAATATGCCGGCAAGATGCAATGTGGCAATATAACATTACGTCCCGATACAACACTCTCCCTTCGTCCTTGTCCCACTTAACAGCACTGTTTCAACTACTCATTACCACAGATCATAAATTTGTTAGGTAATTCAACGAATTAGACGGATGGTTGGTCACAAATGGTGAATAGGTAAGGATTTGGAAGGAGGCAATCATGGACTATTTAAAGGTAAAGACTCCGTAAAACGACGAATGGCATAACAGGACAGTCGCATTAAGTAAACTTGAAAGGATGAGGAAGAAAGACAGTGTCCCTTCCAAGGTACTGTCCCGTCAATCGTCTGAAAGTATCGAGTAGAACAACGAAAATCCGCAGGTACGACAGCCGGTGTGCCGCATAGCTCGGCAGCAAATTCGACTTAATGAGGAACTAGTCACGCCGCGCAAGGTACCGTACTGGAATTCGTGTGAACAGAAAGCTACGTACGAGTACAATTTTAACCAGAACAGCAGGTGTCTATGCGGAGATTCGAAGCACATACCATTCGAAAGCTAACCACTACACACTGACGTCAGGTCCAGTACCATTACTCAGCAGTGCATGTTTTCAGCGACGTTTCGTCCAGTACCATTACTCAGCAGTGCATGTTCTCAGCGACGTTTCGTCCAGTACCATTACTCAGCAGTGCATGTTCTCAGCGACGTTTCGTCCAGTATCATTACTCAGCAGTGCATGTTCTCAGCGACGTTTCGTCCAGTACCATTACTCAGCAGTGCAGTTCCCAGCGACGTTTCGTCCAGTACCATTACTCAGCAGTGCATGTTCTCAGCGACGTTTCGTCCAGTATCATTACTTAGTGCATGTTCTCAGCGACGTTTCGTCCAGTACCATTACTCAGCAGGATACATTTTCAGTGTCCCTTCCGTCCCACATTCCTGCTTTGTTTCTTTTTTCTTTTTCCATAGTCCATTAAGGTAGTCGACAATGGACTCATTTTTCCGATTCTAGAAGAGAACGTTACTTCTCAGACAACCCCCTGGAAGTAAATTACGTGCACATAGAACAAGAAAGTATAAAGCCTTGTTTTTCCTTTCCGTTTTCGAATTAAACGGTTCCCGTTTTTTTCAGTTAATTTTACATGTCCTCATTCTGTATTCTTCAGCCCATTTTCCAAAAGCGGGGTTCAATTTTAATCCAGGTAACATTTCACACAGGTTCTGTTCATATTCTGTATATAGGCCAATGCCAACACAGAAAATGACAGCGAGTCGCTATTCTAAGAGGTCCCAATTGCGTAGTACTTACAGCCCACCAGCCTACAGAAGTGCAATACATTACCCGTTATTGAGGTAGTGGGAATTGCATTGCAAATGAAACTACAATAAACCATGGTTATGGTTCGATGTACCCACGTACTGTTTTCTAATAAACAATATTGGCGTGAATTTGTCCCCAGTGCATTTGATCAAACACATATAGATCCATCGTTATTTGGTCTCCATATCTGCGATGACCAGAAGCATCTCCGAATGACAGAACGGACCTTAGAACTGGTACAATACACGACCGAGTGTCGGTGTCCGCGATATGCACCAGTTTTTTTTAGCGTAGCTTATAGAGGGATTTGAAAACATGATCAAATTGGCTACTGTGTATATCCCTGCTCCTTCACGTATAAATTTAAGCACCATGGCATTTCGTATTTTTATAGACGCCGCACAAACAAAACGAGACGAGATAAAAAAGAATGATAACAATGGGCGACTTGAACGACTGGCTGTACACTGCTGATAACCCATGGCAAGTAATTTTAACGCCCCAGTACGTGTGAGGGGTTAATTTCTATTTATTGTCGCGGAAGTGTTTTCTTTGGACATTATCCCATTGCCAGGACCACGAGATGTCCGTCACAGTCTTCGGGTTAATCGTTTCCGTGCTACGAACGATACACATCGCTTCCAAACGAGCTTCCACTGTCCTGAAAACAGTAGAACATTTTATTTTCATATCCATAAACTTTAAGCTAACCATGTGCATCTTTACGCAACCTGAATTTATAAATTACTATACAAATATACGAACTAAATAAGATTTTTGTCTAAAACAATTTCAGCATGGAAACGGCAGAAAACATAGCCTTTAACACTAGATTAAAAGGTTTGTTACTGTGGTCTAGTTATGAAATGTGAGTATTACCTAGGAGAGTGTCTACATACGTGTAGGCCTATGATAGACGTTTCGATGGATGTGTCTGTCCCTGTTTTAGGATATAAAAACGCACATTTACGCTGTACACATACAAATTAGCGCTTAAAAAAGATCGGAAGTTCTCACAGCTGTAATGATGATCATTAAAGTCTTCTGGCGATGCTGATCGGTAAATAGTTATCGATGTTTCGAGAAAGTTTGTTACCTCCATCTGCAAGGTGTAAGCAGTCCAAGAAGAGGCATCATTGACATACCGCAATGCATAAGCACAAGGCAGCAGGAGAATGCATGTGAGCTAATGAACTTGGTCTCACTGACATCCAACAAGCGGTAGGAAAATGTCAGCTAATGCTGGCCTTACTGACATCCAATAAACGGTAGGAAAATGTCAGCTAATGTTGGCCTTACTGACATCCAACAAGCGGTTGGAAAATGTCAGCTAATGACGTTGGACTTGATGACATCCGATAAACTGTAGAAAAATTGAGGTGAGCTAATAAATTTGGTCTTCATTACATTGGTTCTGTTGTCGGCACTGATAGGTCGATAAAGCACAGAAGATACGTGAGCTAATACAGATGGTCTTACTGGTATCGGACGACTTCCGGCCACCGATCAGACGTTGGTCTTACTGGTATCGGACGACTTCCGGCCACCGATCAGACGTTGGTCTTACTGGTATCGGACGACTTCCGGCCACCGATCAGACGTTGGTCTCCTTGGCTTCAAGTCAACGGATCGCAGCTTCCAAGACATTACACCGTAAATGGATCATACGCGAGCCATTAGGGCTTCGATTCACGTCTTATAAAGCGTTAATCTGTACTTTAATTGACAATGAGATTAAAGTTGGTTAGAATGAAATGTCCATTTGCAGCTGCCAACATATCAAAACAAATCAAACTAAGAACTACAAACTTAACCCAAGCTGTAGTTATGGTATTTCCTTAAAACCAGGTAGGATACGCGTTCCACGGTGTCGCCTAACGTGTCTGTCTGCGAGTACAATTAGGCAGTGACATTTCCTCTGTCAGAGATGTAATAGCTGAGTCGGTTTACAGACAAAAGGATGCACCGTGAGATTAGGATACACAGGGGACTGTTTTGTGATTGATTGGCGAAAAGACTGTACGTTAAACACGCACGTAGGACACAGACAGCCCCAGTGTCTAACAGATGGCATTAATCCTCACAGGGTTACGACATACCGTCACCTGTAAGAAATTATCAATGTCTGACAGATGATAATTATTAATTGCCAGGCGGCCACGACATGTAAAAAACCTACAACACACTACTAGTTGGACACATAACAGCCTTTCCCACTAGTAACGCTTAAATACGGAATGATATAGAGCACTTATCATTCTTCAGCGAACACTAATATGGTTATCCTCATTAACCATCCAGTGTTCAAGTTCTTTACGAAGAGAAAGCGATCTGTGTTCAGAAACTATATTCGGTATCCCACAAGGTGCTACAATACTCACCGTTCGGCTGTGTGTTATATCACTACGGAACAAGGATGTGCTTACCTGAAAGAACAAAGACAAACGCATTAGTTTTTACAAAAGTTATACTTTCAACAGTTCTCGAACTTTTAATTAGTTGAAACCTTCCCTCGAGTTTCTCTCCAGAAAGTGGGGGGCGACTGTACCTACATTCTGCACTGCACCAAAGAGACTATAATAATATTAAACGTAAAATGTTGGCGGGATGTTACTTTTAGTGCGGGATTGGTCCTCAGATACGCACAAGGCACACACACCACACGAAATTCTGCAAAATCAAGCAACGTCTAGCACGCATGTACTTTAGCTAACATACCTATCCTTCGTCCGAGTCTTTGTTGAAATAATGAAATTTCTTATTTCTTACGTCATGCATCTTAATTAATCTCTTGCTTAATGCTGGTAACTAGGCGTATATTATTAGATTTACGGTATATTCTACGTGAGTCTTTAATTAAACTTCATAAACAATGTAAACAAAAAACAAGACAGTTTGACTTCTTAAGTGGAACATGAAAGTTACTGCACTGCAAGAAAGAAACTTTGAACTATACTTTCTTATTAATGCCATGTTCTGTACAGAAAGCACGTCACATCTATCCCGTCTTCTCTTCCACTATTTACGGAGCTGCACTGAGACTGTGAACATCAAATACATTGCTTCAAATCAATATATTACACCCGATAGTGTTGCCTCAGAGCCGATCCCTGTGACCGTGCAGTCTAAGGCTTGGGTCTTCGGCCGCTCGCTTACTAGGACCGTGGGTTCAAATCCCACCGGGGGCATGGATGTCTGTCTGTTGTGAGTGTTGTGTGTTGTCAGGTAGAGGTCTCTGCGACGAGCTGGTCCCTCGTCCAGAGGAGTCCTACCGACTGTGGTGTGTCTCAAATGTGTGTGATCGTGAAACCTCGACGAAACGAGGAGGCCCAGGCCCATATAGGGCTGTCGAGCCATAGGGGGGGAAAAAAAAGTGTTGCCTCAGACAAAACAAGCGGTGGGCACATACCGCTTTGTAGGCTACATTACGCCTATAACATACAGGCCTATGGTCTCCTAGTAACCACCAGATAGACAGGACGGAAGGAAACGTGCAGATACGGAATTTATACTACAGACGTGTGTGTTTTGAGATTCAAGTATGAACAATCGGAATACACAGGTCAATAAGGTTACGACAAGGAGAATAAAATAAACTTTAAAATTAATTCTGATACACCAATTTAAAATCTGAAAGCAAACGTTCTGCAGCATGTCACAGTTTCAGAGAAAAGTGGAATGGTCATTTTTATATTATATTATATATATTTATATTATATTTTATATATTATATATTATTATATTATATTTTTATAGTTTACAAATTAAGCACCGCTTAGTTAATTAATGCACGGCAGAACTGTAAGGTACGTAGAGCTACGCATCATGTGAGAATGTAAGAGTTTGTTCAAATTTAAATAATATAATTAATTCAAAATGCGTAACAGGTGGTACGTTCACATGTCTTGTACAAAAATGAAAATAGATGATAAAAAAACTGTGCGTGTTATTGCTTTTGTAAACAGCCTAAGCGATTTAGTCACACAAAAGCTTATTTCACACACGTGAACACTTTTGCGGCTGCGGAACATCAGGACTTACCTTAGTGAAGTATGAGTAGGCTGTGAGAGCAAGTGGGCCAGGATCGTGACCAATGTAGGCCTTGTGGGTTAGCCAAGTTGAGCCTTTGGGTTCTAATACGAATGAATTACTGTGAGCTCAGTTCGTCTCACAAAAATCCGAAAAGCAGGACACGAGCAACAGAGATGTGTTCCGTAAGAGCAGCGCAGACTGTTGAATCAAAAGCGAGCAGATATAACAATGGAACTGATAACACAATTAGAATGTCATGTAATGTGACCGGACAATTCCCAAGAATACTCTACGAATATCAAGGCTAAAGATATCCAGCGGCTCTCTGGTGGAACCACTTACGACTTTTACAGTTGAATTGAAAAACACTTAAAATGGAGTCCCAATAATTACGTTTTGAGCAGTAATAGATTAAAATAATAAATTAAATTAAACGCCATTACAGTAATCCATAATGCGACATACAAAGCCCAAGCGGTTAAAAAGACAGATTAGTAGTTTATCGTTTTTACTGTAAATGCAAAGAACATCCACAGCTGCCACTGACAGCTCGTCTCTGGGTTGTAACTTTGACAGTTATCCGACTGTGACATAAAGTTGCAGACCAAGAACAATACCCCGTACCAATGGATTCACAACTTTCAGTTGGAGTAACCATAAACAATGTTTCATACACACAACACTAATTTTTGTTACATGTTCTAACACTAGACACATAATATCGATTTTGATTAACAAATGTAATAGCTGCACACAAGACAGTGATTGGATTAAAACAGTCAAACTGAACACAAAACATTCACTTGGATGGGAATGTGTAATAATGGATACAAGAGGTTGTTCATGTTCAAAAACTGGAAAAAAACTACACATATAATTGAATTAAAATTGTAATATACGAAAGGAATACACTGATCTTGACTAAAACTGTCACACCGGTACACACACTTCACTGGTATCAACCGTTCGAAGACTGACGTTCACCTACACTAAAACTGTCACACCGGTACACACACTTCACTGGTATCAACCGTTCGAAGACTGACGTTCACCTACACTAAAACTGTCACACCGGTACACACACTTCACTGGTATCAACCGTTCGAAGACTGACGTTCACCTACACTAAAACTGTCACACCGGTACACACACTTCACTGGTATCAACCGTTCGAAGACTGACGTTCACCTACACTAAAATTGTCACACCGGTACACACATTTCACTGGTATCAACCGTTCGAAGACTGACGTTCACCTACACTAAAATTGTCACACCGGTACACACACTTCACTGGTATCAACCGTTCGAAGACTGACGTTCACCTACACTAAAATTGTCCACACCGGTACACACGCTTCACTCGTATCAACCGTTCGAAGACGACGTTCACCTACACTAAACACAAAAACTTAAGTTTCTACGTACGTCTCACAGAACACAATCCGTGTCCACTATACTGACCAACCGCAGTAAATGCAGTTGAAAATATCCAATGTTCACTGTGAGAACCGCAACAAGCATACAAAAATACTGTGCTGGCAACATATGGCACATATATTTACCACTGGGCTTTAGAAGGTTCAAACATTGTACTACCGGATATAAAGAACTACAAATTATATTACGGATATAAGTCACTGACACGGATTGGAATGGCAATAATGAGTAAACGACACAGAAGGTTTGGAACTGCAATACTGTACACACGTAATACAGACTTGGGTTAAAATACATACTTTTGGACACACAACATTAATTGGTACTAAAAACTGTAACATTGATTAAAAGACTGATTTGAATTACAAAACAAGATGCTGGATACACAAAAAGATTTGGATTAAAATATAATATTGGATGTATACCATTAATCTGAATTACAAATTGTAATACACAAGAGCAATTCGGATTAAAATTGTAATACTGAATATAAAGCAGTCATATATATTACAGGTTTCAGCTCTAAGATCGTACCACATGTACAGTTGTCTGTTAATTAAAACATTTTAAATAACATTTCACATTTTATACGTGGGTTTCAAGAGTCTTGTCTTTTCGTATATACTGTCAAGTTAGAAAAAGGCTACAGAACCACTCCCCCCAAGCTGCAAATATTAACTACAAGACTAAATTAAACTACACATTTTGAGACCCACTGGAAATGTCCTGAAAAATGAGATCAATTACACAAACACAGAAACATTGAAGGTTCAGGGTTTAGTTAAAAAACAGATGAATTTTAAATTTTAATTTTCCTGCGTTCCTTCTTCGTGCGAACAGAATAAACTCGGATAATTCTGGATACAGCCCGTCAGTTGTTCCAGCATGCAGAGTGACTGATGTTCTGCACTCGGGCCTTGAGCACGAGGGTTGATTGAGAGGCACCAGAAGGTAACTCGTTTGCATAATTTTGTTTCACGCTCGCTGGCTTATTCCCTCTAAGACCGTGTGTACGTGAGACGCGGCGTATGTGATTCAGACACAAACCCAGCTGAGATTCTCGTGTAATAAAGACTTATATACCTCATAAATTTAAGGATGTCTTTATAAATGTTGTTGCTGTTTGCCTAGAACTGCAATATTCCAGTAATGTGAACCAGAAAGTTTAACACTTGACCTGCAGAACAGGTAAAGCGATAAAGCAATATAGGAAGCTGAGACAGAGAGTCAGCGGATTATCTAACAAACTGACTTACGAAACACAGGGCGTAGCGCCATACTCAATTACAAAATAAAGGCGTATGATATACTGACTATGTGCATTTCATGACAACACACCAACTGTTTGAATAACGGTTTCCAAAAACGAGACCAAAGAACCTTTAATTTAATGTAAAATGAAAAGCTAAAGCCGATGAGAAATGGGGATTCCGTTCTTCTACGATATGGCGCTGCGTTAATGGGTAATCGGATCCGGACATTTCGAAGGAAAGTACTGTCCTGATCTTCACCGGTCGACAGGTATTGCTGGGACGTATCCGATTATCCGATTACCCAGTGCCGCAGCGTTATATCCCACAAGAACGGAATACTCAGCTACATCGCTGCGAAAACCTCAGAATTCACATCGACGAGAAACTGTGTGATGATTTCTACAGGTAAGTCGGTAAGTATGTGGAACGCGGGGATCGTGGTCTACTGCAAGGCAAGGCATTCGCGTGGTAAGACTGAACAAATTAGATAGACCAATCTCATGAAAGCCGGTAACACCTGCAAGAATCGAACTGCGTGCATCCCGAATATACGTGTATATTACAGTGTTATTGCTACACCAACTTGCGGGAAGTTCCTTGACTTTGCGCGAACCTTGCAAACCCGAATTTGGGTATCTTTGACTTGTGAAAGTTTCCACGATACCTTGAAGCGAAGGAAGCTAGCACGCTTACCACAAAACCACCCCAAATTTAATTACAAACATATGTTCCCTCTATTCTGAAGTTGCGCTTCTGTTATCTACAAACGTGTGACGGCAGGTACCAACCATTCTGAAATCATGCATTTGTCAACTACGTCAAAAGTTTCATGTCTACTTGGTTGGATTATTGGTTTATTTAACAACGCCTCCTCAAGTGGACAAGATAATCATATAAAATTTATCCACTGAGTTTCAAATACATTTTTTGTAGAGTTCCTGGTCACACCTGATTCCTGCCAGTGACTTTCCGCCATATTTATTGCTTATGACTACAATGTATCTATACTATTTATTATGTTTTAAAAGGTTCTAATCTCACCCAAATTCTTCAATATACTAAAGTATTTCTATCTACAATACCTCCTCTCTCATTTCCTCTAAATCATGCACCTTTTTTTCAACTTCCTTTACCCACTAGCTTCTTAATTTGCATAGAAATTTGCCTAAATTTTCAATTCTGTAATCTTGGTACTGTAAAACTGATTATTTTCTTGTTATTTATTAATTAATCTACGTATACCCATTTAATAATAATAATTCTTGGCTCAACAGCCCTGTATGGGCCTGGGCCTCCTCTTGCCTCCTCTTGTCGAGGTTACTAAGTCATGCGCATTCATGGCAGCTGATGACCGGCCAGCTAGCCGCGCTTAGTGTTCTATCGATCCTGATGTGCACGCCAGAGCCATCTGGCAGGCAGTCAGGAGACTTGGATGAGAAATGGAGGCAATTTGGCTTACGCAACATTTTTATTCATGCCCGTAAGGTTCTTTTACATGCCGTAAATCTACGACATGGGACCGACGGCTTTACTTCCCCTCCGAAGGAAGTGGTGCTCCGGATTTTTATCATCCTTAAAAATCCATCGACCTCGGTCGTGATCGAACCCGCGAACCTTGGGTCCAGTGGCGAGCACGCTAACCACTAGTCCACCGAGGTCGACACGTACACCCATTTATCGTTCAAAAATTGTTCCCTCTATCTAAATGTCTCTTTATATTTCAGTAATATATGTATCTCATTTTCTTCTCCATTACATAGGGTGCATCTTCCTTTTTCTACACCTCTCATTACGCCTCTCAGTTTCCAAAGACTCAATCGAAAGCAGGCTAAACAAATTCTCTCATTCATATTACACTGATCCATATACTAACCGCACAAATTGTACAGTGTCATATGACAGGATACTTATTTAATGACTACTGAACGGCGTGTAAAAAAAAGTGATCCCAGCAAATTTTAAGACATCGAAGCATGTATGGAGAAACTGACGAAAGCGGCGAAACTTTTCAGTCTGGTAGCCTGCCTCTGGGCCAATACAATTCGGACACCTTTAAACGTGGTTTTAATAGTGACCACAGACCACGAGATTATCCCCGCGGGGGTGGCGGTGAGCGTGTCTCTCGCGGTGCGGTGGACTGCTGGCTATAGGGCTATAGGTAAGAGCGGGAGACATTTCTACTGCTACACACAGACTGAAAACATTAAGCATTTCGACTTGCGTGTAATGAGCGAATGCACTCAGGATGGGTAGTAGCACGTCGTCAGTCAACACGAAATCTTGCGCATGCGCATCAATCGCATTCCTAGTATGAATAATCTAGTCTGCGGACAGCACAAGTTATACAGTGTAGAGGCAGATGAGATGATGACCATAATGGTGAGGAGAGTATTGTCCGAAAGGGGACCGTTACGGTCTGTATTACGGTCTTATCTTGGTACTTCAACAGAGACTGGGGAAAACCACGAAAAAAGTCCATCTGGATATTCGGTAACGGGGCATAGATCAGAAATGGGAAGATCAGAACACAGGCTTAGACCTTCATCGCTAAACGAAGCTATTCGGTTTTAACAGTGGCGCATTTGATGAAAACGGCATGTCATAATTTATACGAGCAAAACATGGCATTAACATTACTACTGTACGTCGTATTATTCAAACCTAACATCCACGTAGTTATAACATTAACTGTTTATAATCAGACATTAATTCTTATTTTTGGCGGTTTCATTATTCTTTGCACGTATAACCTATTATGATTTTAGTTATTACTACGGTTGCATGTTACACACTGGTGTAGGCCTACAACGGAAAATGGACCTATGAGGTGATACTCGCTGTAATAAACAGGCACGAATGTACTGTAAGAGAACGTCCACTACATAATTTACAAATTAACTGATGCGCTTGAAACCAGTTTGTCTTCCTGCCACCATTATTCGACACACAATTAATTTCTAATGGAAATGAATTATTCAAACTGTAATCTAAACGATTAAACATACGCATTTTAGTAAGCAAATAAATAAGTTGTCAGTTACTGAAAAAAAGGCAAAACATTATTAATTCTTAAATACTATAGCTTGTAACAGTATCATTGAGCTCTGAGCAATAATTACTCAAAGTGATGTTACAGTTAAGCACATTAACAATCATGATCTACTAATGTACACTCTTGCTTTTCTTGAACACGCAGCGTGTCCACCGCTGCAGTTTTGGCCCGCAGAGTGGCAAAACACGCAGACACACGCATACAGCAACACTCACATCGCTCTATCACAACTAATGCACACGTGGACTGTCTTGATATTAATAATCTTATTTCTTTCTTGGAATTCAGACTGGCCACATTACAAAAATTCTGTACACATATTTTGTTTACCCATCAAATCCATCATCCCCACACATCCCGATTTCCCTACCAAAGCAACAGGTATACAAATGACGTAAGTTCATTCCTGTGTAATGTCCTACATTATTCAGTTACTTTAAACTTCCTTGGCTCCAAACAATTTCCTGAGATTGTTTTATTCCGATGTTTGAGATTCATGCATTTCAGTTTCACAACTATACCAAACAATGGGGAAAAGCATCGCGCTCTCTCTCTCTCTCTCTCTCTGTACATACACACAGTGTATCTAAAATGCTGGGACAAACTTCAAGAGGGCGTTCTTCACACAAAAACAAAGAAAAAAGTTCATATTAACATATGTCCAGAAATTAGTGGTTTTTGAGTTTCAATTGAAAGATTACATTCGACAATAAATACCCTAACTATGTAATACTTTACTTACAACTGTATAATACAATTACAATACACGTTCCCAATTTAATATCTTCTGATTTCTTACTGTTTATCAAGTCAAAATTCACAACAAAAACTCGAAATGTCCTCCACCTAAATCAGTGCGTGATTGGGCACGTCTGATCATGGACTTTGGAAAGTCCCGCGACGCTTGCGAATAGTTTGACAGGCGTCAAAAATTCGTTGGTACAGTGTCTTTACATTTTCGATTGAAGCTGAATACACTATGGTTTTCAAAGTGTCGCCACAGATAGAAATTTAAAGGATTGAGGTCAACAAGTTTTTGGGCTGTACCTCGAAAACAAAGTATTTCGGGACACATATAGGTATGAACTTTTTCCCCTGTTTTGGTGTAGGGAACTCACTCCTGAAGTTTATCCAAGCATTTTAGGTACACCCTGTATACATACGTGTATGACGGCGAGTCAAATGAAAACCTCAGAATGTGCCAACAATCTACTGCGTGCAGCAGTAGGCAGAGCAAGTCATCAGCTTGAGACAGAAGCATGTACCGCGTAGGCCTATGGCACATCTGGCAATACGCTGAAAAATGACAAAGCTTTACCGAACCTATCTGCATTAAATTAGTAGATTTAATGTTTTCAACTGACTCACCTACATCCATACATACATACATACATACGTAGCCTACATACATACATACACACCTACATCCATACATACATACATACGTAGCCTACATACATACATACATACATACATACATACATACATATCCTAAATATTTCGTACATCGCATTAAATCTTTTGAACACCGTCGTAACTGTTAGAAAATGGTAGGGCTATTTGATGAACAGTAAAAATGTATTCTGATGATTAAAACCCATTTCTGGAGCTAAAATTTTAATGTAATGAATCAATTATGAAATGCCCAATATCAACCACTATGTATACATTCCGGGTCAATGGAAATGACGTGCAATATTACTAAAACCATGTATCAAATATTCATTATGCGTATATTTCTGCACCATTTCCTGACTAAAGGTTTTTAATTGACAAACACCAGATTTAAACCACTAAGCTTATTACAGCTGTAGTCTTTCGCACAAAAAACTGGAATGCCATTTGTAGTCTTTCCTGTACGCACTATGAAAGTATCTGGCATTGTATGCATGTGCCTCAAACATACCGTGTTAAAATGGGTTCCTTGTGACAACGGTCTTTGAGCCTGAAACGAGCTATGTAATGGCTAAATGACATAAGAAACTGAACTCGGAACCCCAGACGCAAACAGCATGGGTTCACTGAAATTAGTGATCAGATAATTGGATCTTAGAGAAACAGGATGTGAGCGTAAGGAAGAGACAGTAGTGCCCCAGGATATGACTGAATGTTGGGCTTCTGTACACCAAGGATGACATTTCGGCTTCCCTAAAAAACTATGATCCTGCACCACAAAGATAGTTAACCAATATTCAACAAAATATTCAATCAGGGTCGAGTACAATAGACAGAAAGGCGTCGTTAAATAAACCAAGGAAAAGAAGATATATACATAACTCAGGCCACTTTACAATGAACGGAGAAGGACCTTCTTATCCCAGAAATGCACTGAAGTGAAATATGATACGACAAAAAAGTGTATAAGAATATCAACAGTCGCTACACAACTGATTGTCACCGAAGCATGAACTAGCGATTCTGGGATCAAGTGAGGATATTTACTTTTCATTTTCCCCAGGGCACAAAAATCTTTGGATCGAACTCCATACTTATATATTTTTCCCCTACTTGTACCATGATTAAACAAGCAAAAGATAGGAAATGAAGTCGCTCTGACGTATCGGCTCAGAAGGGAGCGCCAATACAAATTGAGCTTGAAAAGTGGCAATTTTTGTAGAAACTCTTGAGCAAAATGAAGCTGTATATGAAAGTGGTGAAGCAGGTCTACACACAATTTAAGGCGATGCATTACAGATTACGTAAATATGCCGTGACGTCGCCGGAGCAAATACCATACTGGAATGCAAATACGTGCTACCTGCGACAGCTCAATTAGTAAAGTAGGAGGCTACGGTCTGGAAGTCCCGGATTCGATTCAAGACAGGAAATTCCCTTTTTTTCGTCATGTCCAGAAGTAACAAACAGCAGAAGAAGACTGTACAATGAGAAGCTAAATAATATGTAAATATTCGGTTAATACTGTTGGCGTGATTATATCAAGAACGATAAGATGACAAGTACGAAATGGAAGCAACATTTTGGCATAGTAATTCAAGTAACAAATCATCGAAGAAAATTATGCAATAAGGAGTTGCATAATTTGTAATCATAAACTGGTATCGTGTGTGTGTCTCTCTCTGTCTTCAATGGCTCAACAGCCCCTTGCGAGCCAAGGCCGCCTCATTTTTCGAGGCTTCACGATCACACACTTTTATACACCACCACACTCGGTAGGACTCCTCTGGACGAGGGACCAGCCCGTTGCAGAGACCTCTACCTAACAACACACAACACTCACAAGAGACATCCATGCCCCCGGCGGGATTTTTTTTTATACTAATTCCTGGGTTTTCCCCTTTGATCCATTTTTGTTCTGTATTAGTCGTTTTTCGTCCTTTCATTTCACTTACGGTCCACAACCGTCTTTTTACAACACAACACAAACATCCATGCCCCCGGTGGGATTCGAACCCACGATCCAAGTAAGCGAACGGCCGCAGACCCACGCCTTAGACCGCACGGCCACTGGGATCAGCAAACTAGTATTCGAGTGATTATATATAGGCTATAACGCATGACGAGAAGGGAAAAAACACAATGCTGAAGAACACAGTGCGGCCTAATACGTATCAAGTTACAAAATGTCTAAAAATATTATAAATAATAAGATGCTTCACAATGCGTAGTCTTCGGGCAATAGCTACAGTTAGACTGATTATATCTAAGACAATAAGGCAGAAAATGCCTATAAAATTTTGATCAGAAGATTTCATGGAAAGATGCCGCTTCGGAGACGTGACTAATCTGTGAGGGTGATATGAGAATGGATCCCAAGACGTTGTGAACGTGTGGACACGACACTGCCTCAGGCTAAGTACAGTGCAGTATCGGACTTCCGGTGAATATGGCGACGAAACTCCCGTTTCATACAAAGCAAGGAATGCCTTGAAGAGCAGAGTAACTGAACTGGTGGACATAGTGTGTATGCAAGAGACATTTTGTTAGTCTCTGTTGTTTACCCTTCGGGACCCTAAGAAGTAGGTCGACACCAGCTGCGGTCGCATTCATTAAACACAACGTCGTTACCTGGTTGAACAGCGTAGAAACCAGTGGCGCCGTGCAAGGGCCTACAAAGGCACTACGGAAAGCCCACACGTGGTGAAATATTACACGGGCCATTCCGTTCACTTCGTCAGCACGTAACTTCAGACCAGTAATAAATTAACACGTTTGGGCGGTCTTCCCCCACCCGCATAAATAAACTGCAATGCACTGTACCTGTCGTGTGCAAACTGCAATGTTATCAGTTGCCGCACTTACCGGGACTGACATTTAACAAGAACTGTTAACGAGTACCACGAAATTCATGAGATAGGCATTGTTTACAGCAGGGCTGGCCAACTTTATACCAACTGGGAGTTCGCATAAATCGTAAGGACTTGCCCGACAGCCTCACTTATGTATATGTTACAGTTAGATCCCGACATCCGTTAAAACCCCATGTCACTAGGTAAAACTAGTTCCAACACAGCCCTGTCGTAAATACTATTAAGTAGTTACTTCTAGAATTGACTGCTACTATTAGTAAAATATAGTAATAACCGATAGATTAGGTTCGGTTAGGTTAGGTTAGGCTAGGGTAGGTTACGTTACGTTAGGTTAAGCTTCGTTAGAGCTAGTTTTACGTAGTAAGATCGGGTTTTAACGGATTTCGGGTTCTCACAGTAACATATACATGTATCGAAAATGGGGGCGGGGGAGGACTGATTTAACTAGAATGCCGTTATTTACAAACACGACATTTGTTTCGTTTCTGTCACATTCCGTTCTGTAGACATATTATGTTTGTCAAAATGTATTACTGAAACTATTCAGGTGACTGCGGGTCACACATACTGTCCTCGACAGCCTGGCCAGCGCTGGTTTACAGTACGAAACTCCCCAACCCCTCGAACACACACCGATCTTTTCAGACCACACAGAATAAGGGACGTGTTCAAGACAGCGACACAATCAGCAGAACAGACTCTTCTGTGGGCAGACACTAGACCACCTTTAGGGGTAAGGCTGCACCGCGTCTTCACAACAGAGGCATGACAGACAGTTTAGCATCATTACATGTAGGCAGACACGTACATAAATGCAGGGACACTGGTGTGAAGCAGCACCTTCAGTAAGTCACAATGCTATATAGTTTTAATGACTACTTTGTTTACTGACGTCACGGAAATAAAGACAGTAGAATGGAGTCGCAACATGAGGGGTTTCCTGTGTCATTCGTTTTACCTTTCTTGTGCTCTCTTCGGTTCCGTGGCGAAAATCACGGGGGTTCAATTGCTGCAGTGTCCACAAACGACATACCTGTCAGTCCAAAAGTGAGGAAAAGTATCAGAAATGCAATTAAGTCGACTATGCGTGTCGAAAATGTTATTACTCTGCGAAACTTTTTTTATGGTAGACGTGCACAAATCCCGGGTGACAAATTTTGTACGGTGTCTCCTAATATTTGTGCGTCCTGAGACTGACTTCGCTTTGTCACCCTTCTGGCGCCTAGAATTCTGATGTGACTCCTAGGTCTTTTGGAAAATCTGTGCACCCCTGTTTTATGAACTGGTAGTGTTTCCAGTACTTAGTTGTGTACTACACTACGAAGACGTATGGGGAGTAGAAGTATATAGCTCCACGCATTCTTCACCTCGACAATAGATGGAGATGAGTGGTCAGCTTGACCGTCTCGACCGCTTTAAACCCGGGACCGAGCCCGCGGTATCCATTTGATAGGAGGCTAGGTAGGTTTCAGAGCCGGCCTTGACAACAATTTCTTACCCCTGCCGGCAATCGAATAAGAATCTCATGTTCGCAGAGCCCATAACCTAGTCACTATAGACTACCGACCGCGGTACGGATCCTCACAGCCTAATGCATATTAGAGAACGTAAAGTAAAGGTAAAGGTAAAGCAATTCCTATACAGGCCTGGAAGGTGATAAGGGCCCCAGGAGGTTGAGGCTCCCAGAATTAATAAGACAATCGGCACAGGAAGGTGGCAAGGTTGTCAGCCGTACGCACCAGCCGCTTTACCCCCCCCCCCCCCCCAGGAGATACCTCTCGTACTCTTTTCTGTTAGAGGCTGAATCGACCCCAGGGTCATAATGTGGCCTGAAGGATTAAGTCAATGAAAACCACCAATAAACCACTCGAGAATCGAAACCGCGACAGAAAACGTAAGTAAAAGTATTAAATACGTGACATCGCGGGCAGTGCGATTAATGGACCATATTGTACCACAAAATCACTTGGGAAAGACCAATGTGAATGTAACGTGAAGTGCAGTATTCCCCTTTCGTCACAAGGAAACAGTTCGGCTGAGAGCGCACGTTTACTCATGAGGACATACGAGGCAATAAACTGCTAGTGTCACGAATATAACAATAAGTCAATACCGATGTTTGAGGTTTTAAATTCTCATGAATAAGATAAAAGAAGATCAGAGGTGGCGACGTCACGTCGTGCTCGTGGGCGAGGTGGTTTATTGTAACTGCTGAGGATTTCAGTAGCAAAATGAGAAGCATTGTGGTTAGTATTTCTCACTCCTCACACGTCCGCGGATTAGCCACATCCCGGCCTGTTCCTGTTCAGAATTAATTTTTAAATTATGGGTGCTCAGACAAGTGGTCCCTCGTGATTAGTGCATCTTCTCACGTAAAACGTAACTTGATGAAACACAATCTGAAATGAATAAATATCAAGGCCAATGAAGAATGCTAACACAAATTGCGCATTTCTTACTGAAAGTGAGTGTTAAGCTTCACTCCCGTACGAGATGTCTCCAGAACACATGGAAAGGGGGCTGGGTGGCCCCCATAGTCGGTCTGGACACTCTGGACAAGCAGAAATCTCTTGCCTCTGCCCGGAATCGAACCGCGATTCCTCGGTCGTTCAACCCAGTCACTTTACGGACAAAGTTATCGCGCTCCTGCTACCTACGTTGGCCTATTGTAAGAATCACAAATTTACGGAATTCCCCCTAATCTGCCTTTCCTAGTAACGTGTTACAATATTCTGCAGGGTTTCATGTTTTGTCAACGGCCCGGATTATTTCTTTGCTATTCACGACAGGAATTTTCTGCTCAAAATATGTCCACGAAGCACAGCAAGGAAAGCAGATTTTCCGTCAAGCTGTCAAGCCCTACTACACATTCTAGTGGTCAAATACATTTCTCACTAAGATAGGTTTCCGTATAATCAAAATTCCGTCTTAGGCAGGTTTCACTTTTTTTTCGTATTTCTCAGCAACTAAAATGTCACTTCACTCACACGAAAAAAGCGGCAGTTGAAGATTTATGAACGCAATTTGGTGACTAGTGAAATAATAATGTCAACGTGTAGGAAGTTCGCGCCACCTCCTTCAGTCAGAGACTTCTGCCTTTCTTAGAATTTTCGAACTACCACAGGCGATCCAGCACGTCGTAACAAAAACTGAGACTGACTGGTTGGTACTCCTGCTCAGTACTCTCGAAGTCAAGGTTTCGACTATCTGAGGTTGTCTCACCTGAGGTGATTAACAGTTTCCCCCTCAGTCCCTCCAGACAAATTGTGTGACTGCTCCACAGCTTCATCCACCACCTGCCCAGCCCATCACTCACAAACATCCCTCTGTTCGTAAGATACGAGGCTCTCACTCCAGTGAATATCAATTATAGCATAATGGGACGTGACACCGTATACTTTGATAGACATACCAGCCTCTCGAAAAATCTGAAGCCTCCGTTTGCATCTAACCTGAAGATGGAGGCAGCAGATTCTTCCGAAACGTTAGTGCCCATGTACTTAAACTGCATGACGTCATGTCCACGAAAACTGTAATCATCCTCCCGATCGACTTCCTATAGTTTCCTCAGTTGAAAAGCGTCGTCAAACAAAGAGTTAAAAAACCAACGCTTCATAACACTTACAGGTGCCAGTTTCATAGTGACTGAACCTTAGATTGTTTATCAACGCTGTTGTACCTGTGGAGATTATACACTCTAGGCTTACTGCTGAATGCATGTCACGCTAACCAAGAATGTTGAGTGGAAGGAAGGAGGATGTCGTAGCCTATATGCAGCAACTATTCTAGTTATTTAAAAATGCCTTATCAACTACAGAAATTATTTCACTCTGAATTATATGACACGATATGTATGACAAATCAGAAAGGGGCGGTCGTTGCTTATTTCAAGGTGCTACTCTGAAATTCGTCTGCACGTAAGGAGAAAAACCACGAAGGACACCCTTAAGGGTAGCCAGTTACCTAGCTCATGATACATCCTGACGCGTCACACGCATTGGTTACGTAGTAACTTGTTCGGTTATTCAGAAATACAAAGTACATTGAATCCAGCTCGAATAACAACTGTGTTCCAGTCCATTGGAGAAATTAGCTACACGGCTGGTTGGTTTTAAATTTATTCAGGCTAACGACGCTGCTAAAAGCTTTAGGTGATTTTGAAGAATTCAGAAAGACGCGGCTGTCGACTATGAAGACACTGGTGGAAAAGGGCCGGGAACAGGTAGATGAAAGTATGCACACGTTGAAGCCATCTGACAACGCCATCTGTCAGACACACAGCAACTACGTCCTCTGTGAGAGAATAACACACGCTTACTCTATTAATCTTCTGTTATATACAGTCTACGTAATCAAGATATTCAACTGGAGATGCTTGGGGAACCACGAAAGCTTCATTCAGGCTGGCTGCAGCTCTGGTGAAGACCCTACATCAAAACCGTTACTTCAGAGGCAGCTTGCTCGGTGTCTGAAACAAATGAATAACTATACGTGCGTTACGCGCAATGATTGGTTCTGCTGGCATACTTGTGCCCCAACGCTACATAATTTTAGCACCTCACAGCGTCGTTAAATAACACACTTAAAATGCATGTACTGTTTCGCACCCTTTCACAATCAATTGCGTAGATGAGCTGCCCTTTCAAGAAAAATGTGATAAATTGCTTTTACATTGATCACAAATTCATGACTAGAGCACATGCTGCTTGGAAGACAGAGATCTCCAGCTAACGAGCCAAATTTCGGAAATGTGCCCTCAGAATTACATAGATCATGAGCTGCAATTGGGACACGTATGTCCTCAGGAATCCACAGTTCTTCAGCTAAAACAGGACCAACTGTGCTCACTAAAGCGGATATTTTTTAAAATGAAATCGGAACACCTGTGCCCACATAAGTAGCTGGTTCGTGAGCTGAACTAGTGACAACTGTACCTACACAAACAGCAACTTCGGGAGCTAAAACAGGCAGATTTGTGCCCACATATGTAGCTGGTTCGTGAGCTGAACTAGTGACAACTGCACCTACACAAACAGCAACTTCGGGAGCTAAAACAGGCAGATTTGTGTCCACATAAGTAGCTGGTTCGTGAGCTGAACTAGTAACAACTGTACCTACACAAACAGCAACTTCGGGAGCTAAAACAGGCAGATTTGTGCCCACATAAGTAGCTGGTTCGTGAGCTGAACTAGTGACAACTGTACCTACACAAACAGCAACTTCGGGAGCTAAAACAGGCAGATTTGTGCCCACATATGTAGCTGGTTCGTGAGCTGAACTAGTGACAACTGCACCTACACAAACAGCAACTTCGGGAGCTAAAACAGGCAGATTTGTGTCCACATAAGTAGCTGGTTCGTGAGCTGAACTAGTAACAACTGTACCTACACAAACAGCAACTTCGGGAGCTAAAACAGGCAGATTTGTGTCCACATAAGTAGCTGGTTCGTGAGCTGAACTAGTGACAACTGTACCTACACAAACAGCAACTTCGGGAGCTAAAACAGGCAGATTTGTGTCCACATAAGTAGCTGGTTCGTGAGCTGAACTAGTAACAACTGTACCTACACAAACAGCAACTTCGGGAGCTAAAACAGGCAGATTTGTGTCCACATAAGTAGCTGGTTCGTGAGCTGAACTAGTGACAACTGTACCTACACAAACAGCAACTTCGGGAGCTAAAACAGGCAGATTTGTGCCCACATAAGTGGTTGGTTCGTGAGCTGAACTAGTGACAACTGTACCTACACAAACAGCAACTTCGGGAGCTAAAACAGGCAGATTTGTGTCCACATAAGTAGCTGGTTCGTGAGCTGAACTAGTGACAACTGTACCTACACAAACAGCAACTTCGGGAGCTAAAACAGGCAGATTTGTGTCCACATAAGTAGCTGGTTCGTGAGCTGAACTAGTGACAACTGTACCTACACAAACAGCAACTTCGGGAGCTAAAACAGGCAGATTTGTGTCCACATAAGTGGTTGGTTCGTGAGCTGAACTAGTGACAACTGTACCTACACAAACAGCAACTTCGGGAGCTAAAACAGGCAGATTTGTGTCCACATAAGTAGCTGGTTCGTAAGCTGAACTAGTGACAACTGTACCTACACAAACAGCAACTTCGGGAGCTAAAACAGGCAGATTTGTGTCCACATAAGTAGCTGGTTCGTGAGCTGAACTAGTGACAACTGTACCTACACAAACAGCAACTTCGGGAGCTAAAACAGGCAGATTTGTGTCCACATAAGTAGCTGGTTCGTGAGCTGAACTAGTGACAACTGTACCTACACAAACAGCAACTTCGGGAGCTAAAACAGGCAGATTTGTGCCCACATATGTAGCTGGTTCGTGAGCTGAACTAGTGACAACTGTACCTACACAAACAGCAACTTCGGGAGCTAAAACAGGCAGATTTGTGTCCACATAAGTAGCTGGTTCGTGAGCTGAACTAGCAACAACTGTACCTACACAAACAGCAACTTCGGGAGCTAAAACAGGCAGATTTGTGCCCACATAAGTAGCTGGTTCGTGAGCTGAACTAGTGACAACTGTACCTACACAAACAGCAACTTCGGGAGCTAAAACAGGCAGATTTGTGCCCACATATGTAGCTGGTTCGTGAGCTGAACTAGTGACAACTGCACCTACACAAACAGCAACTTCGGGAGCTAAAACAGGCAGATTTGTGTCCACATAAGTAGCTGGTTCGTGAGCTGAACTAGTAACAACTGTACCTACACAAACAGCAACTTCGGGAGCTAAAACAGGCAGATTTGTGTCCACATAAGTAGCTGGTTCGTGAGCTGAACTAGTGACAACTGTACCTACACAAACAGCAACTTCGGGAGCTAAAACAGGCAGATTTGTGTCCACATAAGTAGCTGGTTCGTGAGCTGAACTAGTAACAACTGTACCTACACAAACAGCAACTTCGGGAGCTAAAACAGGCAGATTTGTGTCCACATAAGTAGCTGGTTCGTGAGCTGAACTAGTGACAACTGTACCTACACAAACAGCAACTTCCGGAGCTAAAACAGGCAGATTTGTGCCCACATAAGTGGTTGGTTCGTGAGCTGAACTAGTGACAACTGTACCTACACAAACAGCAACTTCGGGAGCTAAAACAGGCAGATTTGTGTCCACATAAGTAGCTGGTTCGTGAGCTGAACTAGTGACAACTGTACCTACACAAACAGCAACTTCGGGAGCTAAAACAGGCAGATTTGTGCCCACATAAGTGGTTGGTTCGTGAGCTGAACTAGTGACAACTGTACCTACACAAACAGCAACTTCGGGAGCTAAAACAGGCAGATTTGTGTCCAC
The DNA here is from genome assembly GCA_021186555.1 of Reticulitermes speratus. NCBI lineage: Eukaryota > Metazoa > Arthropoda > Insecta > Blattodea > Rhinotermitidae > Reticulitermes > Reticulitermes speratus. Next base: position 21,827,309 of record JAJKFL010000237.1, read on the forward strand.
ATAAGTAGCTGGTTCGTGAGCTGAACTAGTGACAACTGTACCTACACAAACAGCAACTTCGGGAGCTAAAACAGGCAGATTTGTGTCCACATAAGTAGCTGGTTCGTGAGCTGAACTAGTAACAACTGTACCTACACAAACAGCAACTTCGGGAGCTAAAACAGGCAGATTTGTGTCCACATAAGTAGCTGGTTCGTGAGCTGAACTAGTGACAACTGTACCTACACAAACAGCAACTTCGGGAGCTAAAACAGGCAGATTTGTGTCCACATAAGTAGCTGGTTCGTGAGCTGAACTAGTAACAACTGTACCTACACAAACAGCAACTTCGGGAGCTAAAACAGGCAGATTTGTGTCCACATAAGTAGCTGGTTCGTGAGCTGAACTAGTGACAACTGTACCTACACAAACAGCAACTTCGGGAGCTAAAACAGGCAGATTTGTGCCCACATAAGTGGTTGGTTCGTGAGCTGAACTAGTGACAACTGTACCTACACAAACAGCAACTTCGGGAGCTAAAACAGGCAGATTTGTGTCCACATAAGTAGCTGGTTCGTGAGCTGAACTAGTGACAACTGTACCTACACAAACAGCAACTTCGGGAGCTAAAACAGGCAGATTTGTGTCCACATAAGTGGTTGGTTCGTGAGCTGAACTAGTGACAACTGTACCTACACAAACAGCAACTTCGGGAGCTAAAACAGGCAGATTTGTGTCCACATAAGTAGCTGGTTCGTGAGCTGAACTAGTGACACAACTGTACCTACACAAACAGCAACTTCGGGAGCTAAAACAGGCAGATTTGTGCCCACATAAGTGGTTGGTTCGTGAGCTGAACTAGTGACAACTGTACCTACACAAACAGCAACTTCGGGAGCTAAAACAGGCAGATTTGTGCCCACATAAGTGGTTGGTTCGTGAGCTGAACTAGTGACAACTGTACCTACACAAACAGCAGCTTCGTGAGCTAAAACAGGGATAATCGTGTCCACTAAATAACTGATACATTGGGTTAAATAGGGACAATTGTGCACATACCTCCACTTCGTGAACAAAATAAGAGAATTTACACGATGACGTTCCATAAATCACAAATACCCACTTTGTTACAATTCTTTCGTTGAAGGTTCAACAGGGCACCTTGGAAGCCACCTTTCACCGTTTGAGTAGTTTCGTTTCATGCGCTTTGTGTACAAAAGCACAAAATGGTATTCAGGAGAGGTTAAACAGGCACATGCGTACCAACTGCTTAGAAAATATCAGGGAGGCCAACAACAACACGAATTCCAAGCTATGTGAAGATCTTGATCCTGCGCCAACAAACACAGCATTTTGTGTATGATGAAAAGTTATGATCTCTGCGCTGCCAGTCACGACGAGGCGCTCCTATAAATCTACACATAACAGAGATTTTGGAAAATGAAACAAAATGTCACCATATCCTTGTGTCATCTGTTTATGGGCATGCTGGGTGTTGTGTTCGTCTATTTTAACGAAAAATCAACCAAACAGTGGCTCATATTACGTAAGGCTAAAACATTACAAATCAAATACATCAACAACAGAAAGAATCTCATTCTGTATGTGTGAACTAGCCAACTGTGTACCGTCATGCTCGGATATTTCTCCGACACAATTTTCTAATCGGTCCTTGTGGCCTGTGACCCAATGTCAGAGGAAGGAAAGACATAAAAGACCTATTTACGTGCAGGATTTAAGGTTCTCATAGCCAGTGGCGTAGCTAGGTTTTTTTGGCGACGGGGGCAAGTAATCACAATGGCCGCCCCTAACAGAAATTACAAACTTTAAACAAATCACGATTATTTATTAAATTTCCTTATATTCGGCTCAGTAATCCACAATTCGCTGAGGGCAGAAAATCAATTTTTTCATTTAAAATATTCATTTTCCCGCCCAATTTTCCACCCCTTCGACTCTGCTGCGCGAAGCGGCCGCACCACTCGCCCCCCTCCCCCTAGCTACGCCCCTACTCACAGCGTCACATTCCAGAAGACTTTAATCTTCATCTGCTTACGCATTTTGACTGCACAAAAGGTAAAGTCTTTATGTACTGCATAAAGGCATATGAGGGGTTGGAGGCACAGATCCACGCATACTTATTCTTATCACTGGAAAGGGTGAGTAGTTAGCTTCACGACATGGCAGCTTTATCCCCGGAGAAAGAGCCTCCGGTACCCACTGAGTAGGAGGCTGGTTGGGACAAAAAACCTGTATGGACGTTTCGGAGAAGAGGAAAAACTACTGCACCTGCCGGGAATCAAAAGATTACTCGGCCGTCCAGGCTGTAGCATTGTCACTATACCGACTGCTAGGCTTACAAGACTGAATATGCCTGAATATTAATTTAAATTAGGTTACTGTTTGCCCTTGTAACTTTTAAAAACTATTTGAAACCTCGCAAGAAGAAATTCGGGAGAGGGCCTAAAATAAGTGAAAGTTGTTATAGTTTGCAACCAAGTAATACTCCTGAAAATGACGAACGTAAAAGACCTGCAATCTTCTGCCGAGTCTAATACGATCAGTAGGCCTACATGTCATGTGAAAGCGGGATGAAGTCGTATTCTCCACAACGCCACCTAGAAGGCTGCATGACAGACTTTTGCGGGTCATGCGTTACACGGGATTCAGGCACAAACATAAATCCTTCTATTACTTTTTTTTTAACGCTAAATAATACTATGACCCCAATCCACCTGCGTAGAGAAAGGATCTCACGGACATGACACAACTCCCAGTTAGTCGGCAGAACAATTCAGGAAGTCTTGATGCAGATTCAGTGCTTCTCACACAGTTTCCTGTCTCTTCTTTGTTCTGTACGTACAATTACTTATTAAAATATTCCCAGGGACCCATCTATGAACATGATCTACTCTAAAGTCACTAAGTCACTGAACCGTGAAATGAAATGTACGCTTCCTCTAACACCGAGGCGCATTAGGGTCTCTGAATCATGGACTCTTCTCTGTTTGTCACACCTTTTTGTTCACAATTGCAGGTATGTTACAGAACGTCAATGTTATTGGGACCTGTCATTATACTTCTTTGAAAATCTTATTAATTATATGGCTACGTGAAAATTGTGTATGTCAAATTTATCGGTTACACATAACCTCAAAATTCCACCCCGTCGAAATGTTTTGTAATTTTTGACACACAGACAATGCTTAGTACACAATTTTTAGGTATGCTGATATTCTACCCACATACCAAAATACATACTCAGAGATTCTATTGCCATTTGCCTCAAAGTGCAGGCAGAAGGATTCTTCGGAAAGTTGGTATCTATCTGCGAAGCTACACAGTAACAGAGCTCAGGAGTTAACGATGCTCACAGTCACCGCTGCAGAACTTCAATTCTCAGGAAGACAACGTCCTCATTTTGCGTTTCTGTTACGTACTTCGTGCAAGCAATGAATTAAAACGTTAAATCATACCAACACTCATTAAAATATTTATTACATTTCAAAAATTCCATAAAATTTTATTGAATAACATAAGAGACTATACTTATTGCTTAAAATCCCTGCAGAGGTTTGACCTTTGAACTCACAGACACACACTGATGAGTGCAGGGAGTCTGGCTGGGCAACGTCACCTGATGACAATGCAAATTTATATAATTTGTTTACTGGGAGACAAACGCAGTACATACACACACACGTCAGTTTTGTTACACGACAGGGGCACTTCATTTAAAGCCGCTGTGTCATTGTCATAGAACTATGTGGTGCCGACAAAACTGAGCAATTCTGCAATAAGTAAAATGGCCCAAGTGAAAATTCTGGTCGCTCACTAATCAGATAACACAACGTACTGTACTGCACGGTGTTGTATCGAGTTGCATTCTGCATTAAACTGCACGTTTCATAAATAATAATTCAAATTAACACTTCAGCCTCTGGGTTTGTTGAACTAACTAGGAAACTTTGTATAACTGTAAGCACAGAAAAACAAGCAACACGCTACTATACTGTGCCTGTTTATACCCAGCGAAATGATAGATTCTTCATGGCGCCCCACCCTCTTCTTTATATACAGCATCTCTCCATTGTTTATTGTTGTAGATGCCAGCTTTATGTGGATTGTCGCCTGCTTTCAGTTTAGCAGAACTACACGTCATGAAATACGATTGCAACTGTGAAGTTAAGAAGTCGGGGAATATGGATATACGTCTCGCAACAAATTACGGCAAAGTGACAAGATGCACCACTACGCTTCACAGACCTGATGTCGTATTAATTATCGGTAAGAGGTTAACGCAACACTCGGCTTCATATTGTGTAATTACGGAGAAGGAAGTGGAACAACACGGGAAAGAAAATAATACACACCGAATAAATCAATAAACAGACACAATAAAGAAAGCAATAAAAAGGGAAGAAATGAAGGAAGACAGGAAACTAACAAACAATGAAACAGAAACGGAGAAAGAATAAATAAATAAATAAATAAATAAATAAATAAAGAGTAAAACAAAGAGAAATGGAAAATAAATAAATGTAACTAACTACCTCACTCCATAGATCACAGTCCTTCTTGAGAAGCTAGTCAAGAAATTCCCCGCATTTTATGAAACCCGAGATTTCATTACCATTTTCACAAAAGCCCGCCAATTGTCCCATACATGAGCTACAGCAATTCAGTCCACGCCCTCACAGCCTGTTTCTTAGGGTTCAAAGTCGTCTCTTTCCTTCAGGTTTCCCCATCAAAATCCTGTATGCATTTCTGCTCTTCCCGGTACGTGTCACATGCCCCGCTCATCTCATCCTCCTTCATTTGATCACCCTAATATTTGGTGAGGAGGCTACACCATCAAGCTCCTCATTATGCAGTTGTACTCCAGCCTCCCGTGACTTCCCTCCTCTTAGACCCAAAAGAAGGAGAAACAGCATGCAAGGACAAAAATAAATAGCAAATTCATGAACGAAACGAACTGAATCCATGGTGCAGAGAGCACATAGTCGCTCGATTTAAGGTAAGAAATTCCAGTTTCTTTTAAACGGAATACTGCGTTCACAGGAGCCCACGATAAACTGAATCTTGTCAGCAGAATTGGTGCAATGAAATAAATTACAATAATCCAAAAACTGAGAGAAGGATGAATTAATGAATGAATAAATAAACAAAAATATATACACGACAGATGTAAGAAAGAAGCACATTTAGGAAGAGTAATGAAGTAATGATCATACAGAGACTGACACCTATTAAATTTTTGCTTCAAGTTACAATATTACATGAGCTGTATAAATTCAAACTTTTCAGGTCCTGTGCAGACAAGAACAGTATTTATTTCCCATTACTACACAAACCCAGGGTCATGGCCGAACAACCTCCTTCTCCTCCTCCTCATATCCATCAGTCAACAGGCCTATTCCACAAATCTGACATTTCTGTCTACGCTAATAATTAATTTAATGTTCAATACCGTCACCAGACAGCAGCAAGCACGTTCGAGACGGCAAAAAGAAATTCATATTTCTATTGTTCAAGAATCCACCATGTAATAAACTTACACATCCCTAACGTCTTGCGTGTGGACGGGTTATATGGAATGACAGCGACTATAAATAATGACTGGGCAAGGATGTGGAAGGAGGAGGTCATCACACTGTAAGATACTATTCTGTCTCAAGGAACTGTGAAGAAACTATAAAAAAAGTTAGAACAACTGGTTCCTACGCAGAGATTCGAACCCAAGACCTACCGAAGACAAAGGAGTAATAACCACTACACAGCGACCTGAAGTCCTTATATTCATTCACTAAGCTTTACTTCCTATTTGACAGCTACCGAACTTGGTTACCGTCGTCTGCGGAGTTCGTATAAAGACGGGAAAGGTACTGCATATGCGAGTAACAAGCGAAAAGCTTAGTCCACAATGAAACGGACCAATCAGAGCTACAATGACATTAAACACTTAAACGTTGTAACTGTTACGTTTCTGTTTTACATCACTGATTGCCTGCCTATTGTCCTGCCGTAAAGAAGACATAACACAGAGGGTAACCGTGCCAACAGTATCTTCCAGAAGGCGGACGGACACTTGGTAGCTATCTGTTTGGCCTGTGTTTATGCTAAATCCACAGACAATCTGTGACACATATAGTGGCAGTAATTTCAGCAACGATGAAGCACAACTGCAAGCCACAGGAGAAGCGCGGCAGTAAGGAATCAAATAGTTTCTGGCGACCTTTATACTCGTATACTGCATATCCGTTTAAGGGACCCAGCGTGGCTCGTTTCCAAAAGGATACCAGAATCCATCGCTTCGCTATCTACTTGGCGTCCACTCCACAGACATCGCAACAGAACTGTAACAATAGCGATCCTCGTAGTGATAGTTGTACTACCCCTCAGGAGTGTCGAGCCTTCTGGGATGTTATGTTGCGACGCCTGGAAAACAGTTAAGGAAGTTTCCGAGGCGAGTACTGCTTTCTTCTTCAGGGTCAAGCAGTTCAAACATGAGGACGAAGGCATTACGCTCCTCAGCAACGTCAGCAACCTTCACCAGTGGACACAACGTAGCATGCCAGAAGATTTGAAACTTCGTCACCACCACTCTGTGAATTTAAAATCTTGCATGTCTTATGCTCTTTACGTTCATTTGTTAAGCATACAATGGAACTCAACTCCCGGCAACAGCAGGAATTTGTCTCTTTGTCACTGCGCCAATACTTGTTCGAGGCTTGTTCAGTTTGTTATACTGATGTATCGGGGATTCTAAAATCGGGAGGTAGCAGCCGGGATATGAAGCCAACCACTCATATCAGTCTACTTGCGAGATCAAGAATACGAGGAGTTGGTACAATTTTTAACGCGACTATACTAAATAGAGTCGGCTGGGGGAGATTGAGAAGGACCTATCATGTGCACAAAGGAACAAATAACTCCATCCCATGTCAACCTCCCCCTCATCTTGCTAGGTTAGCTCTTTGGACTTTTATAAAGCGAACAAGCCTGCTCGCCCGCACTGATTCGATTTGCGAAAAGCAGTGCTCCCGCGGGTTAGGCTAGGAGTCGACTGAGGTGTCATGATTGTGAGTGACAGCATGGCTGCTTATGTTTAGTGAAGGACATGTTGACGGATTCGCCTGGAGAGCAAGGGCGCATGATGGGGTAAGGGGGGGGGGGGAGGATTTCGGGAGTGGATGTATGCTCATATTCATGTATCACGAACGAGATTTTATACTACGTGTCACCTGCTACAGTGACAAGTTACAGTACAGTATGGCACTTTGTTTAACTCTTTATACGGCCTTTCTGATTAACACCGGTAAACGGCTCTAGGTTTTCCGAGGACTGATCCCCTGTCTATATCATACTGTACAGCACGAACAGCGGTCTCACAGTCTTTCATTACAAACAGATACTTCGTCAACTACTCGAGACATTTTCAGTCTTTCACTGAACCACAAGCTGCATTGCCGTGTTGACAACAGGCCTTCACCGGTCCCTGTCCTTAGCCACATGAATCAAATCCACATCCTCGTACCATATTTCCTTCAGATCGATATGAAAACTGCCTCCCTTCAACGCCTGTGTTTTCCACACGGTATCTCGCCTTCAGAATTCCCGACCACAATTTTATACGAATTTCCCATCTCTTGCTGCGTACTACATATCATACCCACCACATTCTCCTTGATTTCGTCGTCCTAATGTTTGGTAAGGAAAAGCCTACGAATTGTAAAGGTTCTCATTACAGGACTATAAGCACTTTTCTTCAGCCTCATGTCAGTTCCCTCCCCATGGGACATACAAATCTAATCTACAAATCCAAATGTTACTACCGAGCCTAAGCACATTCATTTACGGTACAGAACCCAATGCTTCCGTGTGGTAATGAAAGCGATAATACGTCAAAATCACCCACACTGAAAACATACAGACACATACGCGAACATTCAGGTTATATTCTCATTTTTCCCACTGGTAGGACCTACGCCAGTTGTTCTGAAACTGATTTGGCCACGACCCACAGTCACAACTCACATTGGCCTTACAAACAAAAGAGTACAAGTACCTACTCAGCATCACAGCAAGCTGCGGCTAATTGATAGCAAAACATTAGGAAAAAATGAGGACAAAATTTAGACACAATTGTTCGACTTCTTCAGTCAGTCTTCCTTTTCTCTGAATACAGTTAAACTGCTGAAAACCGGAAGCTGCAAGTTTGATTATTCGTGACCACGTGTTTGAGAATCTATGTCCTATGTGCAGACCACTGTGGAAATGACGTGGCTGTAACTGCTTTAAATATCTACAAGAAATGTGTCTTTAACGATGCTGCTAGTTCATCAGACTAAATGGCGTCGAATGTTAAGATGACCGGTCAACTGGAAAGTATGTCCAGGGAAGCGGTCGTGGCCTAATTTCAGATAATATTCTGGAATTTTGCAATAGGGATTGAGGTAAACCACAAAAATTCTGTCATGACAGTGAATATACCGACCGAGACTCGAACCAAATACAACGAAGACGCTCGGTCGGCACTGTGTGTAGACTGTGAGTTACGGACAGCACTGTCGAGTACACCATACGAAGCACATAAAAATGAAGTCCTTGGCGTCCCCAGCGTTCATTTATTCGCCACCTTCATTTCTGATGCTCTCAAAAGCATCAAATGGAACTCAGGTCCATAAATATGTATCCTTAGTTCCACCAATTCTTTCCGGTTGTGATTCTGTCTCCAGATCTTGCGTGATGTCCTGTTCCCGAATTCTGTCATTTCTTGTTCGCTTCACAAAGGACACACAACGATCTTTAATTAACCCTACATTTCGCTGTCTTGCTGTGAAGCACAACCTGACACACGTAACATATTACACACCTCTGGAGGAATGCTGAATTATGAACCGCTTCACGACAGGGTCGAATTAAATGCACTGCACTTTATATTCGTCGTAAGACTAATTTATACGACCAAATACATTAGCTGTGGAGACGTCCCAGCATGCAGGATGTTTCAGTCAATTTCCACTTCACGGATAGTTTTACCGCTATTTGTTTAGCATAGTGCCTAATTCCCCAAGCGACGTGGAAGAGTCATTACTCTGATTCGCAACTGATTATGCTAGTGTAACGAGCAACGCACACGCTACACCCTTCACGTAATATAGTTAAGAAGAGTTAGGCTAGACATGTAGCGCGCGCGCGCGCCGGTAACAAGAACGCATTTGTATGGAAAGAGAATATCCGAGGAAAAAGAAGAGAGATCGAATAAACGACGAAGTGTTGAGATAATTACACACGTTCTAATTACGAGATTAAAAAATTGTGTTTCACACTTAATACTGTTATGGGTATAAAATACAGCAGGAATCGTGGGGATGGGCATATAGCAGGCAATACGACACAGAAACTGATTATCAGATTTGGTTTCTTATTCTGAGGACAGAATACATATTGAAGTTATGTCCGGACAAAGTGCTGAAGAAAGTAGTTTGATCTAAGACAGATTAAGTAAATAAGAAGTGGCAAAAATTACATAAAGAGAAATTCCACAATTTGTATTCCTCACCTAACATTGTTTAGTTACCGAACGATTAAACAGGTTAGACACATAGCACGCAAGCGGAAAACAAACGCGTGCAAAATTCTGGTTCGAAGGAAACCTTGACACACCCTCGCGAAGATAGGAGGATGATATTGAACTAGATCTTGTAACAGAAGAGGGCTATAGTGGGAATAAAGGAAATGTACTGTACTTGCTCAGGGCAGGATACAAGGAACATGCAGGTAATTTCATGTTTCATAAACACAGGACATTTTTCTCACTATGCATATACAATTTGAATGAAATTGCTGTGGACTATGGATGTAACTGGACACAACAGTTATTAAGAATATACGGTACACACTTTCCCAAGAGGGTGTATGAAAATACTACGACCGGCAGGCGAAACCTTGGTTGACCAAGAAAAAGATGGACAGACCAACACCCAGGAATATGAACAAGCTTCGATAGCCCTGTTGTTGTTGTTGCTGCTGCTAATTATGGTGATAAGATTAAAATACAATATAATACAATTTTACTTGTTTTGCACGGCTGTGAAACCTACGTCTTAAACAAAGGGAATGACACAGGTTGACATATAGATTATCAGCTTCTCAGGGATAATCCTGCTGGAAGGAGATGGTTTCAAGCATATATTACTCTTCGTCGTCCTCTTGCTGATCCACAAGAATTACGTGCTCTGAGCACGTTCCCAGGTTCCTTTTCTTCTGCTCTCACGTCTTCCCGTACCTCAATTCCTCTCGAGGCATGTACATAGCCTTCGTAATTTTACGAAACCTGCGATCCTGCACCGTATCCAATTAAAGTGATAATATTTACGTCATATATTTTGGTTGTAACGCGGCGTGGATTTCTTTTTCTTTATTTCGTATACTATAACCTAAAAGAAACTCTCATTATCGATCTAAGCAATTGTCTTCTCGGACATCTTGGACCCTGAAGATGGAGGCAGCAGGTTGCTCCGAAACGTCGGTAACTACGTATCGATCTGCAAGGTGTCATATCCAAGGAGACTTGAATCATCCTCAGCATCGCCATGAGAACCTCAAACTCGCAGGGATGACATTCCTGATCGTCCTTTGCCATTCTTTCTCACAATGCCTGTTTCTCGTTTTATATTAGGCCATTTTCAGTACTTCACTTATCTACTAATCTAAACCCTACTTGAATTGCTTAGGCATTTTAAACTCACAATATTTATAACTGGAGGCCTGTACATTAATCTGACCATTTATAACTAAATTATTCATATTATTTGAAAAGTATTTTCCTTTTATTCCAATGATTTTTCCCTCCATTGTGAAATATTACGATTATATGGCTGTAGTACTACGCACCCCTATAACTGCTCTCTGTATAATATCTCCTGATACTGCAAGAGTGTCTTATCAGCCACATATGACAGGTGAAGAATTTGCCGTTCTTTTCAAATACCTGTGCTTGCAGTACACACAACGTCCCATAAATACATTTTCTTTGCAGCCAATATTAAAACTCGGACAGCTCATATCCTTAATGAAGTCCCGTATCATTTTGAGCTGGTTTACGTACCTCTCTGCAGCCGCCATGTTCACTGTTGTGTTTCTGTACAGGGAGGCTACGTATAAGCAATCGGCTTTACCAGATACGGAACACTAGGCCAGTACATCTACAGGCTTTATTTGTGACTGCACGGTCGCATGATTTTACAGCCGCGTGTTTTCTTGAATTTAGTTAAATACATAACTTATACGGATATCACGTACCAGCTTTTTCGTATGGCAGTCGTCGTTTTTAGAAATTCGCTAACAGGAATGATTGGGATAAAAACAAACCTGGGCACGCACCGAATCTTGTAGGTGTGAAGTTACTGTGCGGAACGGCGTAACATAAATGAAGAAAATCTTATAAGATTTCGAAAGGAATCTTTAGCAGAATGATTGAATGAATACAGAACGACTGTTTTCAACATCGAATGGAAGACGTTGTCCCCCAAAACACTTTCTGAAATACCGTCCACGAGCACGAGGACAATGCTGTAATTTGGACGCCCATTTTCACAACTGGACGCTGCAAACGCTGAGGCCCAAAAAGAAGGCCCTTAAAAGGACTAATGTTGACGCTGAATATCACAACGACATCCAGGCCCAACTTTCTTCAACACTTCGCCGAGTATCTTTTGGAAATGAAATATGCGGGCGGGAGTAAGGACAGTTACGGCATCATTATTTTGCGCTCAGTTGTATGGACAGCGCAGCCGTGAAGCGAAATTAGGGATCGTGATTCAATACATGTTACCACATTCACTCAAAACAATACGTTTGACGAAGTGTAAAGCAACTTTTATGTGTTATCTTCGCCACATGTTTCAATATAATCATCGCATCATCATCAGTTATCAGAACCTACGGGGCAGCCCGACTTCACACGGGAAGCATCCTCTCTCCAGAAAACATCACTGTAGATTTCCTACTAGAACGGGCATAAATGATAAAATTGATTCCAATAAAGTCGACAAAATATGATGCAACACTGGCGTGAAGGGAACAAGATTTCTGTGCGGAAACTCACAACGCGCTGAACCCAGGTTGGAATGTATTATACTAGTCTCCAGAGTTACGTGACAATGTCAATCTTGTGCTCTGGTTTCAACACACGACACGAGTTTGCATGGTTGAATGGTGAAGCTGTGGATATAGGGGGGGGGGGGAGTCCCTCTACCCTCCCCTCATCTCCATCTCCATTATGAGTTAACGCAATGTGAGCGGCATTAATTAATTTACTATCGTTATTACTGCCACCGATAAGCCCGTTATTGTGAACGCCGGGTTTACCTCCTGCACTGATGGTAGCTATTACAGACTTACGAGGCCTACGGATCAAAGATAAGCACGCTGCAAGACAGTTAAGTGCGAGAAAAATTTTATGTTGAATTGTGTCCGGAGTTTTATTTACAAGAGCTATTAAATACAGGCAGCACATTGCCCGGTGTGGGAAGTGTTGTGGTGCGTCACTGTGATTGGTAAGATGCCAGATTACAGGTCTTCAGTGCACCCCTACCCTCCCCCCAGAGCTACCACAAATTTGCAAAACAAAGAACTGCTAATTTAGTTAGGATAGTTAAATCCTAGTTGCCCCCGGTGACGGCGCTCAGACACGCATCATATTAGAACGCCCACAGACTGAAATCGCAGGTTTGGATCCTGCTGAAGGCATAGACAGCACTGCACAAATCCCGGGCGCCGGGTTGCCTAGGCGACTAAATTTTGTACGGTGGCACGTAATATTTTTGGATCCACTGTGCGGAATATGCTATGTTACACGCTTCTGGCGCTTAGCGTTTTAACGTGACTACAAGATTTTTGTAAATTTGTGGACCCCTGGGCATAGACATTTGTTCGTACCTCTTTCTGAACGCGGAGACCTTGAGATGGACACATCTCTCCTATAATGAATCCTATCTTTTGAGAGAATAGGACTTAAAATTTATGAGGTTAAGAGGGTCAGGGTTGGAATCGGTCCGAGGTTCTAGCAAAGAAGAAATTGTGTTCTAGACCAAGATAGCTGAAACGAAGTGTAGAAAATTTTCAGTCTTGGTAGGAACAATGCGCAGATATTATTAGTGATCTGGTTCTTCATTCGAAACAGCGAGTCACTGGTCCGTCCTGAACCAACTAAACCCGGTCCAAACTTTCCCATTTCTTTCAACTCCATTTTAATAACATCCTCTACCCATAGCTATGTCTTCCAAGCGGTCTCCTTCCTTCAGATTTTTACAACCAAAATCTATATGCATTTTTCTTCTCTCCCATGAGTGCAAAATGCCCTTTTTTATCTCCTGTGTTAACGCTAAATCCCAAGGTTTGTCGCCATTGACACGGAAGCCAAAGCTAGAACTGCATGTCCGACTGAACGATATAGACTAGGAATGACAGCTGATACCGATAAATCGATATGATTGCACTGGATTCGTCCGGCTGAATGACAGGGACCAGGGGCGAGTTCTAGTGACCACGATACTAAACTTTCGGGTTATATGAAAAACCCGAAATTTTTTGACTAGATGAGAGACAATCAGTTGCAGCACCCTGAAGACAGTCAGTTATAAAGCATGTTCACTTAATGAGAACAAATGACTGATACATAAAACACTTTTAACCATACATTCTTTCTCCCTGCAAACATTCGAAGCAACCTACCCCGGCACAATATCCCCCCCCCCCAATATGCCCCTATATTATATTTATTATTCTTACATACTTCGAAGAAATGACCACACATCAACGCGGAAATAGCACTCAGGAAGATACTTACTGTCAACAGTGTCACAGAACAGAGAAATTTAGATAAATTCTAAAAGGTTCTGACGATGGTATGTAACATTGAGAACTAATTGGTTTCTGGACTTTGTCCAGCGTCCGGAAATCTAAAATCACGACGTTTCGGAAGCTGGATCTGCTTCCGTCCTCAGGTGCCGAAACGTCGTGATTTTAGATTTCCGGACGATAGACAAAGTCCAGAAACCAATTACTTCTCAGAGAAATTTAGGCGCCCTCGCATGTAAATGGGAAAGCCAGGTGAAGAAAGCAGAACTGAGATTGGGGGAAGAGCAATAACGACGCTATATACGTAGGATCGATAGGCTATAAATAACTTGGATGATACTAGGTCCTTTCAAAATGTAATAAATAGTATAGATAAACTGTAGTCATTAGCAATACAGTGGATGTGCACTGGCAAAAACTTCGTGCTACCAGGCACACCCAACCGAATGTCTTGAAACTGAACCAATAAAAATCATTAAATTATCATACGTATTCCGAAGATTATACATTTTAAGCTCTTAAAGCCACGCGGTCCCTCACTTAGCATATCATTCATTTTCCGTTTCATAATAAAGCCGTACTAAATGAATGCGTAGTAACCTGCATTTCCGTTTTCCACTCGGGCAGTCCAACTTCGAACCTCTGCTGTATGATAATACATCCTAAGATTCAGGCACTGCGGCAATTGTCCACATTTCCACTACGCCATGCGTCATTCTTGTCCTGTCATTTCCAACCCACCAGCCCCAGTAAACCACACATTATCATTGGATGCTATAAACTTATGTAACTGACACAGCATCGTTACACAAAGCACGAACCAAACCACCTGGTGTTACACGAGTCTTAGCGGCAGACTCATTATCAATATACTTTTGTATTCCCCTGCTTTCAATTTGTGACGAACACTGGAAGCCGTTCTATGTGATTCCACACAGAGGTGTTGCAGACTTTCTGCTGCACTACACCGCTCTTTCCAGCACTTAGTGTTCCTTCTCTATTGACAGTCTTCAACATAAGATAATCAGATTCCGAATCCCCAGCCACCTGCACTGTGCCTGGCGATGTGTATGATACGATACATCCACCAGTCCGTCTCCTCCATTCACCAAACCACCCACCTACATTTCCATCCATATACCCACTCACCCAGACTGACTAACCAGCCGTCTACCCACCTGTCTGTCCATCCACCTATCTACGTGCCAACCAGCCTCCATGACACATATACAACCGGGTCAAGAAATGTGCACAGAAGCGCCTGAGTGGACGTCATATTACATCTGTAATTGAAAGTGCATCGTAAAGGTTCCCAGCAATGTCAGGAATCAGTCCTTATCTAAAAGTGGCGACGTAATGATAAGAGATATGCTTAACACGGCGAAAGATAAAACTGATCATTAAACACCCATTAACATGATCAATCCAATTTCGGAAGCACATCTTAACGGAGTCTGAAGACGGACTGAGAAGCCAAACTGTACTTTCACTTTCTCGACCGTGAATACGTAATTACTGTGCTAGTTATGATACTGAAGAAAACGAAGGAGAAAGAGAAGAGGAAGAACAATTAAAAGATGGGGAAAGAGGAAACAGACGGACAGAAGGAAAAGAAAAATAAGAGATTATGAAGAAGGAAAAGAAGGAGAAGCGGTAGAAAATTAAGAACAGAAAGGAGGAAGAAAATGAGGAGAGAATGCAAGGAGGCAGGGAGAGGATAAAACAGAAAGCAGAAGTACGCAAGAAAGCAAAATGTCCGTCCTTTCACGTCGATTCATAGTTGCAATATTCAGAAAACGAACGGCTACAAAAATTGACTTCTACCGGAGGGCCAACATGAGCACGGCCGTCAGGTGCAGATTTAATGATCTCTAGGTATTAAACACCGGCGTCTTGGTTTTCAACCCCAATTTACTCTGTCATTCCTTGTGACAGGTGCTGGAATGGGGGAGCTGCAAGTGTTGAGATTTTAATTAAATACATTCAAGTCTGCCTTATATAGAGCAGTCCAAAGTGTAGAATAATACTCGTCAGCACTTACTAGTGACGCCTGGGTCAGGGTTCTTCGTTAACATTTCATACTTTGTGGTGACAACTCTGCCTGCCTCTTGCCTGTGTGGGAAGAAGAAGAAATACGAAGCACACATGGGGTCGATGATGAAACCGCAAGAAGTAATTCAGGAAATAAATAAAGTGAAGAAGACAGGGGTGCAGGACTAGAGAAAGGAAAAAAGATAAGACACGTATAACGCAACATTGCGACGCTTTCGGATCTTTGTATACTGGACTTTTCTTTTTGGTACATTTTTTGTTGTTATTTAAACTGTATATGTATTATAGAATGTTATGACTATTATGAGGGTCGAAGGGCTTATTATTTAACATGTTGACTTGGTCAAGTCAAGCGTATCGGCCATACATACATACGTAACTTAGATCTTCATCCCGTCGAAATATTCTGTAATTGCTGACTTACAAACAGAATTTCGTACACGATTTCCAAGTGTAGTCATGATCTGTGTATAAAATATCGTATCCCCAGCTATAAACAACAAACGTTAAGCATTATGATCGCACGACATTATTTTCCTTAATTACGTATACCGTAAATCGCATGGAGAAAGAAATCGAAAACTGGAATAGAACATGACGTAACAACACCAATAATACCGTCACTGGAATATTACTTCACACTCCATAAACCTATACTATCATAAATTTACGAAGATCTTCAAGTAAAGTGTATGTTACTTTGTCAGATGTTAACCAAACTTGTATCTTCTTGACAGACTTTAACAAAAATCTCCAATACAAAATTTCACGTAACCCCGTCCTGCGGAAGCCCAGCTGCTACATGTGGACAGACGGATGGTCGTACGGTAAGAGAGACGGGCGAACAGCCAGACAGACAGACATAACGAAGCTAATAATCGTTTTTCGCAACTTTGCCAGCGCGCCAAGAGATGAAGACAGAGAATGCAAGACAAAAAAGAAAGAAACAATCCCGTTTAAAAATTGTCACGTCTTATTTGTTGACCAAAACTCTAAATAACGCACAAAACTCAGTCATGAGCAGGAACAGCATAAGCTACAATTGTTTGAAAAACAAAGTGCTCACGAAAAATATCTGGCTCGGAAAGGTGAAGATGTCCATGTGCAAGCTGTAAATGCAAATGGAGGGTGTAGAGTTAGGCAGTTAGCTCCAGGCAGTGTTAACCTCCCCACTATATGCAGGCGAGTGGTCATCTCCACACCCGGCTCCCCATTGCATAGAAGGCTAGGTGCTCGCCAGAGCCCGTCTGGACGTTTTGGAAAAGTGAGAACTCTTGTCCCTGCCGGCACTTAAACTCCAGACCGTCCAGCCCCTAGCCTAATCACTACACAGACTACGCCAGCTCGGCTGCATCTGGACCTAAGGGGGTGAGATAAATACTGAATTTAGGATTATTAATAACGAAGAAGGTCATCAGAACAGTAAAATCTAGAAGTTGCAAAGTAGTTTCGACGCGGGAAACAAGTAATCAACGTAGAATTTTGGTGGGGAAACTTCTTTAAGAGAGGTAACTTTCATGGCTGAGAAAGGGATGACAGGGCGATATTATTAAGTATGAAATTCTGTGTTTATGTTGTTTCATATACGAATTTTTATATCTGGTTAGTTTTAA
The DNA here is from genome assembly GCA_021186555.1 of Reticulitermes speratus. Taxonomy (NCBI): domain Eukaryota; kingdom Metazoa; phylum Arthropoda; class Insecta; order Blattodea; family Rhinotermitidae; genus Reticulitermes; species Reticulitermes speratus. The sequence goes on from JAJKFL010000237.1 coordinate 21,844,819, forward strand.
GCCCTGTGTTACAGCAGATTTGGACAAACGACTCATCGTCTACGGCTGGTATGTTGTACAGTACGCGCCAGCTGATACATCCCCAGTATCCCCATAAGGGCATAACGTGATCAAGCCAGGCGATTCAACAGCTGAATACCAACATCAGATTTAGTTAGCCACCAGCACGTGTAAACATGATTTTAATTTCCGTGCTGTGAATTTTACGATCAGTTTAACAGTGCGGGCTGGCAGGAATAACAGTAATAGTGATGACATACACAGCAAACCAAGACGGCGTATGTGGGACGTGGATGTAAGGCTCGACATTTATCATCAGAGGTACAAGTAACAGAATTTAATAATACATAATTACCGCAGTGCTGCTGAAATTCAAAGTGACTTTTATTTTTGGACTCCTATTGCGGTTTTCTGCTTTGCAACAGCGTGCAGACTGACAGATGGGTACCAAGATGCCGGAAAAATATGTCTTCATCTTCACACTGACCTGTACTGTGAAGATAGTGGCAGTATTTGGTGCCCACGTACCAGCCTCCAGTGTCACAACCCACGACCACTACACGAATCCTCACCATCTGAAAAGCTTAAGTCTTACACTATTTAATTCGTTCATTTGACGAGCATATCAACACGCAAAGAACTCATCACTGAAATCAAACGAGGCAATAAACTAATTTATTATAGCAACAATCAAGTCACACTTCCAGAAAGAACACTACATCGTGCGTTCTTTGCACAAAAAGGCATAACGAAGAGTTCGCCCGCTTCAGGTACTCAGCTACGGTGCTAAATGGACCTTCATACTGGAGTAACTAGAAGCTGTTCCGGTCAGTTTCATTGTCGTCCATTCTGGTCTAATATTATCCCTGTCTTACTTTAAGGTAAATAATCCTCTGCTGTCTCAGGGCCACCAGTGCCATCTGATCTCCTGCACTCCCACTAAATCTAACCTACATTTTTCTAATTCTCTTGCCACAGTTCTCTGGGACCCTGACCTACACAGTTTTCACACTGCAAGTTCCAAGCCCGCTGTTTAGGCCGTTCCAAAGACCCTGTAAACATCCGAGACCCTGTGTTAACATTGCGAAATATGATGATTTGTTTACGGTAAGGAGCTCTTTGCCCCTCGCTCAACCACCCAATTTCGAGGACCATCCCTTTTCGGCTGTCTGCGACTGCTTATTCAACACATTCGCAAATACCCTCCATAATCAGAGGCTGTCTTGTCCATCCGCAATCTGACGACGCAACATGTCGTGGTGCCATGGACCCAATTAACAAGGTATGACAGTACTCTGTTTTATGCTGCAAGCTTTTAAGAAAATGGACTTGTACCTGCAATAATGCAATAAGTGATTATCAGGTCCAGTATGGTCTACAAATCGCAAGGAACACATTTGGAAAACATACGCAGGTCTAAACTCAAAGTGGAGTACACAGTTCCGCTTTGTTCTACTCGTATATGTCATCCAGCACAGTAAAGTAAAACATCTGTCTCTTTTTCTTACATTCCGCAGAGGAGAGCCATTTTTCTGTGAGCAAAGTTTTAAATAAGTTGTCTTTTCATTATATCACACAACTGCTCTGCTACTTTTGATGACGACTCCAGTTTCATTACCTCTTTCCATCAATAGCGTCTGAAAAGCATAGAAACATCCATGACAAACCAAGCCATTACATCAGATGGAATTACATGAGAAAAACAAAATATGAAGATAAATAGGACAAAGACAGTTTTGCCGTCGGAAATGCCTTTTTAGGAATTAAAGGGACGTCTCTTTAACTCTGTTTCAACGTTTTATGTAATGGGACCAAAGTAAATTCAGCAGCTGCCGTGATAATCATCTACATGTTATCTTGAATACAGTCTCCTGTGTTTCCACATCTGGAAATGACAAGTTTTTCCTCTAACGGCCTGAGGGCGCTATACGCTTGCTGCTTCCCTTAACCCTCTGTTCTTTTTCCACCATTTTGTATCGTTTTGAAAACTGCTTCGATGAGCTAGCTACACAGTCCGCTACGTGGAATGGTGGCAGTACACTCGCGGCAAGAAGTTTGATGATGTTGGCTACTTGCTGATTTTCAAACTTCAGACTAATGACCTCCACAGTTCACAGACTTCCTCTTCTCCCTCGCAAACGACGATTTAGTAGAATTCATAAAACAAACAATAAAATAAAAACGGATTGCACAATTAACACAAATGGATATTCTCAACAGCTGTTGATACAAGGCATAAATGCATTCTCAATTTCAGTACGGAAATACAATTCTCCATGGCACGACAACAGTAGTCTGCAGCTACTATACATATTAACATCGATCTATCGTCTTTCCCCAGGCCCTTTCCATTACCCATCTTTCACACGAACTTGCTACAGGCCCTTTACCCTCATGGCTCAAGGAATCTTTAAAGAATCCTTTCAAGATTTTCTAATTTTCATAATCAGGACTATAATGAAGCTGTATTTAAGAGACACTGAAGCTAAACAGAACTTAGGTTGGAAACGGTTATTAATAACGTCATACTTTAAACAAATCAGAAAAACTTCGAATTCAGGTTTCCTGTTATGTGGCGCTGTGTGACCTCCTGATGTTTCGGAGGACCGTAGTGCCTTCATATTCAGGGTCAAGCAGTGCAAGAAGTCCATTCGAAACGTCGAAAACTACTCACCCTACAACATAGCGCCATATCCCAGGAGACGTGAGCCCTCAGCAACACTGCTCTGAAAACTTCACATCTCGCACAGTAACACTTATTTGCCAGTCTAGTGTATTTCAGCAATGCCATTCGGATAAAGTAGTTTATTCCTTCTTACACATTTTAATAACGTGAGGTTTAAATATAAACAGTGGCAAAAATACTTTGTAAAAAGCGGACAATGGTTCGCACGAACCGGACTGAACCGGCTTCAACAAATCCCTGGATGTATCGACCCAGCGTCCAGTGCCTCTAAAACCAGAGAATAAAATTGCTAGAGATTGCTTCGGCATGCATTGGTATTGCTTCGTTTCGTCCAGACAGGATGGGCAGAAGCAATCGGCAAGTCTAGACGTACAAACACAGCTCCGGACCGTGATGTTTCAAGACTGTGGAGTGTACCGCGCAGCTCCTCAGTGCCAAAATGTCACTCTGTGCGCCCTTCACATCGAGACATGAAATTTGTGTACGGGAAGCGCAAATAACTGCAGATTTTCGTCATTTATCGGAACACAATTTAGCGTAAGATACCAGAACGACGTTGGTGAATGTTGACCTTAATGACTGAGTTCAAACTGTAAGCACAGTGATTAGAGTGACTAGGCCATCACGGTTCGATTCACGGCAGGGGCAGAAATTTGTCTCTTCACCACCGTGTTCGGACAGGCTCCGGGGCCCAGGGTACAGGGGCTAAGGCCCACCGTCCTTATTTTACACGTACATCAAAAGGCCCATATACTAACACCTCCGTGCATTTTCACCCCAATAACTTTTCAACAAATTGACGGATTGTCATACGCTTCTTCTTTAAAAAAAAAGTCAGAAAAAAATTTTCTGTTGTCCAAGATATGCAGTTTCTGTACACCCCTTCTCTAAATAGGGTTCTGGCTGCGCGTGAAGTTGTACCAAAACCAAAGTCTTAATAAGTGAAACCTGTCTTAACCGGAATCTGGGCACAACGGAAACCTGTCTTTAGAGGAAAACTTGATCAAAACTAAGTACATGTATTAATGGAACCTTCCTGCAACGGGAAAATTTTCGGTCCTTCGCGCTTCCATTATAGGCAGGTTTTACTGTACATGCTTTCTTCTTTTATAGTAATAACACGTAACTTTCAACGAAGCTGGAAATGGCTGACATAATACCTCCAAAATTTAAAGAGAATGGAAAATTCCCTCATCCCAACAATACTTTCCTACCCAAAGATGAGTTTTGAGAAGTACATAGATGCGATAGACAGACCATGTAGGATACAGCTGCCCCTATGCTAGGCTATAAGAACGTATGGGGGAGGCCCAAGGTACGCAATGGACGCAGTCAGGGTGGACCACAGGGGCGGTCTGGACATGGTGACGAAGGGCAAACGATCTTCGTTCTTGACGGGAATAAAATTCCTATCATCTTGTCCACAATCAATATAAGGACTGAGGCACCACGAGTTGCTATGAAGGAACACGCTTTAACGCTTTTACAGTTACACCTTACACACTTCAAAATTAATCGACTTAGTACAGTAAAATGGGCAAAGATGCATCACTTCTTGTTCTGAAGATTTTTACAATTATGTATAGCAACATAAGTCCTATCTGGGTGTGTAATAGGTACAGTAGGGTCTCTGCTACAAAACGGTCAGTTCCTTTATAGCATATTTAAATTCGTTTACAGACAGCAATAAAAATTACAAACGTATGCAAAAGGGCGTCTTTGGCATATACGTGGAGAAAGAAGCCCCACATATAATGCATTACAAAATAATAAATTTGTAGTAAACAAAATTGTAATAAAATAAAATAATCTATGTTCCGTATCACTACGAGGCTCTTTCTTACTTCTTTATAGATTTCTTACGGTTTTAAGATTCTTAGAACGGATGCTACGTCCACAATCGATGCAGGTTTCGGAGAAAATTGTGAAGTTTTCATGCAGCCACTTTTCACAGCCTGAGCATTTTATCCAGTAGCATTATTCTCTTGTTGCATAGTAGTATTCCTTACATTCTTTACAGCAGGCACTGTGATCATTGTTATCAGAACTGCTCGAGTTCAGACTGTGAACCATTTTCTTGAAATTATTCTTGGAATATTTGGCTTTTAGTTTCTTCTTCTGGAGGATTGGCGAACTAGTGAGAACATCTCCATGGAGACTTCTCGTTATCTTTAATGGTTCTGAGTTTGATAATTTTGATGGAGGGGACAATTCCATGGAAGTTTTGGGTGGCGTTTCTTCCTGAGAAACCTGGATGGGTGTTTGTGGATGGACGGATGCAGGAGTGACGGCGTGCCATTTTAATACGTTCTTTAACACGTACCAGAGGTAAATAAAATATATTATAGTAGGCAGGCGACAATTTTGTAGTCTTTCATTAACATATCAATGAAAATGCAGTATACAATTTGATGTATGAACATAGGTCAACCAAGCGAGTTAAAATATCTGTGGGGCATCTTTACCCATCTTTCAGTGGGGCGACTGTACCCAAATGTGGAGGAAAGATGCCCCAGCTGATCACGTAACTATGGCGAGGCTTGCGAAAGTTTGTAACGCTACAAAACAGTAGAGAAAAGTCCCCTCTTCCTTCACGCAAAGTGTTGTTAAAATTATTATATGCATAAACAAACAGAAAACTATTAAAGAATAGCTCCTTTAAATATATAGGGTTACAAATGACGTTAGTTACTTTACACAACGATGTCAGGGCGTTCAGACAAACACAGCAACTGTGACTTGCACAATAGCAGACTCACCACTAGAAGACCTTCTAGCTGCGAAGTAAATGCAGCTTCCTAGAGCTAAGGTTTCGAAGTAACTGATGGTGGGGCATCATTGGCCAGTGGGGCAACTTTGCCCATTTTCCTATACATTCCACAGTCACACAGTTCGCGCCTTTCATCGCTGCCCTGATTATCGCAACTATCACGGAATGTCCCAGTGGCTGCAAACTTTACACACATTAAAGCTGCCGCGCTCGGTGAGGCGATAAAAGAGACATCCTGTATTTCATAATATTCCTAAAACGCTATGCAGCATGTCATGGAATTACGACGCGATACATGTAATTTAATATTTTATTAACTTCAGAGTGGTGCTGTTTCCCCTTAAGTCGGCACGCGATTCGGCAGCAGAACAAGCCCTGAAACGGGAAAGGGAGTGAAGATATGCAGCCGTTCTTTCACGATGCAACTCATACCCAAGCGGAAGATATTAGCCCTCAATTTTCATAACCAAACCACAGGATTTAAAAGTTTCAGAACAACATGGCTTACACAGCATAATTAAGAATCGTTCTAATCCATGATATCCAAAGTACATTCCTTAAGCAGGTATTTGCTGCGCTACTCTGTAAGGTGAAGGGCCAGTATCACGTCCATGGAAGTCTGGATCCCAGGTTTTAAAGCTGTTCCATATACAATGCATAGAGACGGTAGGAATCCAGAACTGTGGCAGCAGTTTCTTCAACAAACACACTTATTAACGTAACCTGACTACGGAGAAAGTCTCTTAGAGTCTGTGTCCAGAAAAAAAGGACTTACTGCGTAATAACCAAAAAAGAAAATAGATTTTGTAGGCAATGGCAATTGACGCTGTAGTGTTATGGTTCCTAAGACAGTTACGGAGAAGGAACTCGATTCCTTTGGAATCCTTCTAAGAATGAAATTTTATGTCGCTAAAAATGTGTACAAGAGCACTTCAAGACACCACGTTTCCATTCTTGTTGTTCATCATCATCATCATCATCAACATTATCATCTTCCCGTCAGGCATTATGCCACGTGCCCAGCTATGTCTTCGATGGTCTTCCCGAACCTCTCTTTCTTCTAAAACTGTGTGCCATACTCTGTCTTCATATTCCATTTTTCACTCTTCTTACACAATTTTTTTTTCCAGTTATTTAAGTGACTGTAAATAAATGCCATACCTGAATATGCCTTAAATAATTCTAAATTATATTCATTTCGTCTACAATCGAATACTGTGCAACATGCAGTTCTCCCAATAAATTTAATTTATAAATGTCAATAATCTATCTTCAGCCTGTTTCCACTATTGCTAATTACCAATACAAATTTTAATGTGGGTTGTGTGGACGAAAGCATATAAAAACGTAACACAAAATGTTTGCTTCGGAGAGACTACAGGCTTATTCTTTATGAACTGCACAAGTTTAGTAATAATGAGTGCCGGAAGTTCTGTATTTCCCCACGACTAACCAACCGACAATTACAAAGCTAAATGGTAAAGTTGGTTTAACGAGTATCAAAGAAACAGACAAAACGCAGCTCTTCCGTTTGATGCCCGCAGATTAAAAAGTACACTACTTGCTGTCTTTGTGGCTGCACAAACGGAAACATTTTCATAAGCAAAAACATATTATTATGATACGTTTCTTGGTTACACATAAAATTATTTTCCGCTTCAGTCTGACATATTTCGCTTCGGTTAATTTAAATCCAAACGCACTGCCCCTGGAACTACAAGCTCTGTATACACAAACAGGAATTCCTTGGTAACCGATTTTTTGACACCCGGACGTGTTTTGGGATTTACGCGATTAGTTAAGAGCAGAACACTCAAAAAGGCCCAAAAAATTAATTACTGTTATTGGGCGACACTTTTACAACTAATGAGGTTAAAACCAACTAATATACAACTACTGTCCCAATTTCATTGTACAGTACAAGGTCTTGTTTCAACACATGATAATCATTTTATTGATCAAGACGTTTCCTGCTTTAATAAACCCGTTGCTTCATCACCGCGACCACAAAAAGCCTTCATTAGACCCAACCGTGAGTCAATTCACACATATCTCTCCAACAGCCATGTACTGTGTGACCGACTACAGGCCTAGCGCTCACAGCAGCAGTCTCTTTTCATGCGGCTTGCTTGTCAAACGATTCTAAACACTCGAATAAGCCTACGTGTTGCGCGGCATAGTGTCGATTTAAGTTAAGTAAGATCAACAATTTACACATTACACACGGGCGACTAATCACTCCTCAGACGATTCTGGTATGTCGGTAAGATGACACTGAAACCACTCTTGCTTGGAAACATAACCAACCGACCAACCAACCAATGAACCGATTAAAAAGCTAACTACGAGCGGAGACTTGCGCTCCTTGCAGCCCTTAGCCATTCATACACAAGTAAGGCAATGCTGGGCTATAGCACGGAAACCTTATAATTCGTATAACGGGGACTGCGCTTGCGCTAACGGATTTCCCGACGTGGCTGAAGACCCTGACGTGGTCATACGAAGAACTTGTGTTACAAATGGCAAGAAGTCATTTCGGACGAAGAAATTTGGTAGGATTTCTGGCCAAGATGGTTTACGTGTTCAAATACCTGTCGCTTCTTGTGCAGAGAGTGGAACCAACAGGGAAAACCGTGTCTCAGTGGGGAAGTGAATTATGGCAGCTTTAATAAACGTAAGTACTTAAAATAGCACGCAGCAAGCATACGTATGTCAACATGGAAATAAGAAAAACAATTTTACATTCGTATGAGCTGCTTCGTCGTCAGAACGTTAAGGGGAACAGAACTCCGATATTACGAGGTAAGGCCAATCGGCAGAGTTCTTGTTCAGGGGATACTAACCACTCAGCCGATAAAGAAATTCCTCGACTTCAGAAGACCATAAGGACTTATCAGATACGTTTAATGCGCCTGACACCACCGTTCGGCTTGTGTGTTTTTTAGGCAAAGTGACAAATATACGTGTTGTGACTGAGTAGGCCAAAAAGGACGGGTGGAAGCAAAAGGTCGTAAATGGTGAAAACTTCGTGTTCTGCGCAGCGGCACAGTAATATAGCAGCTACCCCGTACGGGTTAGGTTAAGCGTACTTCAGCACGGGCTCAGAAACGATTCATGGCAGTTGCGTAACGAAATCTGTCAACAATAAATACCGCCTATTTACTGAGCACTCACAGTAGTTAATAACAATACAGATAAATGTAAAGTTCCTGCGAACGCCATGAAGGCATATGGAGACGTGGCTGTATGACTGGAATAATTCTTAACTTCGGCACTAGACAGACGTGAGGTCAAGTTCACGCCCCGACCGCCATATCCCCGAAGAAAGAGCCCCCGCTACCCAATCAACAGCAGGACCGGTGGGACCTAGTGCCAGTCTGGACGTTTTAGAGAAGAGAAAATCCTCTTATCCCTTCCAGGAAACGAACCACGATTCCTCGGTCGTCCAACCCATAGCGCAGGCACAGTTCCGACTACGCCATCCAGCTAGATAATAAACGTGGGGTGTGCAAATTCAGAGAAGTTCTACTATCGTCACAAATTCTGGCATTGTACTTACACAAGGCAACATTATTTAACAGTCTATTCAAATTCACGCACAACAAACCGCAGTGCTGAGGTATCTGCAATTATTTGCATTAATTAATTGCCGGAGTTTCCACAGAACATGCGATTCTGATTCTGGTCGTGCTGTTGACAGCCGAAGGAACAACGTGTGGAACGGCCGTCCTGAACATACTATGACTAGAGGCGATGCTGAATCGACCAATCAAAACCGGATTACGTTAAGCACTGCAGTTCCTGTGCTCTCGTTTATGGAAGAATGGGGAGCTAAAAGATTTATCAAACAGGGGACCGCAACTTAAACAAAACAACGACAAAAACATGAAAAACGACAGAAAACTGGAACGAAAACAGTAATGGTAGATGGACAAACATAGGCTCTACAGAAACAAAAAGGTAAAAGGTAAAGTTGTCCCCGTGTAGGTCAAGAAGGTACACACGGTAAAGGAAGGAACAGGAAGGGCCTACGTCCATTTGTAATGGGGGTTCAGGGGTCAGGTTCTCACCCCGGCCGGTTTACCCACGCGGAAGAAACCCTTGATACTCATTTAATAGTAGGCTGTGCATTTTGGATAACAGAACAATCTCTTCTCCTTGCTGGGGAATCGAACCCTCCGTCGTGCAGCTTGTAGCACAGTCACTACCTGACTGCTAGAACGACAGAACAGAAGGAGAAAGAATGAAAATGAAGGAAAAGAGGGATGAGAGATTAATAAATGAGCGAAAATAACAAGGCAAATAAGAAAGAAAGCAGAATAAGGAAAGAAATGAAGTTAACACACTGCATTACGGTAATTCAGTGACAACGTGATTATCCTTCATAGGTCAGTGTGTGCCGCTAGCGTACTGTAACGTTAAAAAACACGTCACTTGGCACGTACACTTTACTGTGTGGGCACGCTGTATCAGCAGAAATGACAAAGCAATTTCTCTTCCGTCAACATCCTGAACGGACTTATCTTTGTAAATGAGATGTGGTATGTTTTATTGCAGTTGAAAACTTATTTTTCAACTTAATTCTTCACGCTGATACCAGTCCAGACATAAGTATTTTGTATCACATTACAGTTGTGTATTATGTGTACTGAATTGTGGGCCAAAGTAGCGCGCCTTTTTTACTTTCGTATTTTTGTCTTAATAGTTTTGCCATTCATGATTTTAGAATACGATGTTTTGTTAGTCAGTAAACTTTATTCTCATTTAAATAACACGATTATTTCAAACTCTGTAGTAAGTGGTAATTACACTCCATGTTCATAGGGCTTACGTTTCGCAAATACAAATGGAGGATAAAAAACGTACATGTTACACTTTGCGTATCATTTCGGTGATCAGCGTATTGATTTCGTAAACATAAGCTACCTTTGTGCCGATCCCAGTCGGCCGCTCGCTTACTAGGATCGTGGGTTCGAATCCCACCGGGGGCATGGATGTTTGTGTTGTGTTAGATGTATGGACGATAGCATGAAACATAAGGTGACATGCAGGACAAAAAGGACTTCAACAGTACAAATGGATCAAAGGGGAAAACCCAGGAATTAATACAAAAAAAAAATCCCACCGGGGGCATGGATGTCTGTCTCTTGTGAGTGTTGTGTGTTGTCAGGTAGAGGTCTCTGCGACGAGCTGGTCCCTCGTCCAGAGGAGTCCTACCGACTGTGGTGTGTCTCAAATGTGTGTGACCATGAAACCTCGACGAAACGAGGAGGCCCAGGCCCATACAGGGCTGTCGAGCCATGCAGAAAAAAAAAAAAAAAGCTACCTTTGTGCGTACACGTTATATAAAAGGTTAAAATTTGTTGTGCTCTGTTACAAATGTTTTGTGCTATACAGAACGTGGTCTGTGTTTAAAGCTGGGAACAGCTGTGCCACACAGCGGCAGTGTCATGGTGGGATTTAACCTGCAATCATGGGAACCAATTAAAACAGCACGAGTAAAGGTAAAGCAATCCCATTACAGGCCCGGACAGGCCCTTAGGGCTCCAGGAGGTTGAGGCTCCCAGAATTTCTATACAATCGGCACACGAACGTGGCAAGGTTGTCAGCAAAGAGCAACAGTGGCGAGGCCTAATCCGAATGCATTCTTGGACGAAGCTCCACATCTCTCTTGTATCAGTGTCCATTTATTTAAAGATCACATGCTTGACGTCTCCGCTGATTCGTAGTCATATACCGATGTTTCGGGACAACGTATCGATCCTAGGTTCAACAGTAAAGCAGTCCAAAAAAATCCTTAAAAGATGGGACCCATAGGTTGTCCCGCAACGTCGGCCAATTAACTACCAATCAACGCTATGTAACATCTCAGAACAGCAAATATCCCATTTACACAGCGGCGGAAGCCTGAAATCACGCAAGTAGGCCTTTATGCGTCTGTAAAGCTAATCACACTGCAGGTATCACATTGTACTGGAATACACATTCCTTCATGCATTTTGTTAAATTATAACACTATCGAAAATCATAACACAGACAAGACGACCTTAACACTAAACATACGTTTATGCCATGGAGACTGTAATGCTTTCTGTGCAATGATCCAATTGTAATAGAAACTAACAAAGTTTGATTTCTTTTTCATGTAAGTAGGGCTTAAATTAGGCCGATAGCAGCTAAAATAAAATTAGCACAGAATAACTTTTGGTGTAGACCTCCAATACCAAATTCCATTGTGACGCGGTGATTTCGATAATTTCAACGTGTGGACAACCAAGACCTTCCATTTATGAGAGAGCAAGTGTGGACAGTGGCGATATATCTTAACACAAAGCAGGGATGCAGAAATCCCGGGCAACTACATTTTGCACGATATTTGGAAAATCTTGTGGACTCCTGACACATAGTATATTAAATTACTATAGACATTAATTACATGTCAAAGAAAAACTTTCCTGTAACAGTCCGTACGAGATGCACACAGCAGCCTTACAAGAAGCTGGATTCACCAGCTCATTTGTTCACGGACAATAAATGAGTCAATTTTATTTTTTCCTATGGTTCAACAGCCCCTTTTCGGGTGCCTAGGCCTCCTCATTTCGAGGTTTCACGATCACACTTTAGACACACCACACTCGGTAGGGCTCCTCTGGACGAGGTACCAGCCCGTCGCAGAGACCTCTACCTGACAACACACAACACTCACAAGAGACAGACATCCATGCCCCCGGTGGGATTCGAACCCACAATCCTAGTAAGCGAGCGGCCGCAGACCGACGCCTTTTAGATGGCACGGCCACTGGGATCGGCAGTCAGTTTTATTACTAATGATATATTTCAAAAGTGAAATGTGAGGCACAAAAATGGTTGGAGAAAGGGTAAGCTAAACAACCTTTAATTCTAGTTACTGCGTGACAAACCCCAACTACAAAAATGACAAAGAACAACCAGCCATGCTCCTACTCCAATACGTTGAACTGTCGGCTGTTGTTCGGTCTTTACAGTAAGGTTAAATACAGCAACAAGAATGAGGAAGTCCACTCCGACGCAGAGCATGTGGTGTTGGTAATTCTGTATACACCGGTGACTTCATATTCATTCTTTCAGATACACACTGCAAATACCTACAGTTGCGCGGCTAATCCCACTACAGACACCACACTGCACAGTCGGAAATAGTTTATTACACTTCGTTAGGCCAACATATGAACCACATCGCGAAATATCCGAAACGGAAGTTGGACATCATTTGGAGATTAATAATTTGTTAGACAATTTATTTGTGCAATTCGTTTTGGAGACAAATTACAAAAGCTCCAATTTAGCTTCGTGTAAATTAATTTTTATACTGGACCGATGCGATCAGATGATCCCGTCAATAATTTTCAGTCTACCATCCACCTGAACAATTGTAATACAAATCCAGTTACAAGCTACCGATATAACACACGCGGACGGACGGACATACAGAGTTATGACTTCCTCCTTATTCCGCAATTTTAAGCATTTTCTGAAAAGAACGCTTAAAAACAGAACAGCGAAGAAAATAGGGTTTGCACTGTTCTACATTCTCCCATGTAGCGATTCTGGCCTCACAGTTACTGTCTCGACACTACTCTCTGTGTACTCGTATAACTACGTACGCTACACGCCTTTGCTGCTATGAACAAAGCATAGTGATGTGGTGACAACATTCACACATTCGTAGCTGCTTAGTAAGGGACAAAGAAAAGCCAATGAATCAAAGTGTGATGATCACATGCAATGGCGGTTCCAGCATTCCTCGCAACTTGACTCACCTCATAACCTGCACGCCCAACACCGTGACCAAATATTTTAATAGACGGTTTGGTAACGACCGCACACAGTATGCTGCGACGTTATCATATCAGTCATTCCAGGGTTGGTTAACAAGTTACGCATTTACGGTGCGTGATGTCGGGTCACATAAGACCATTCTGAACTGCAGAGTTCTCATACCATCAACAGGAATGATGTTATGTGAATGATGAGCAGGATACGATGAGGAAGGCAGCAGTCATACGTATACGTATTAAGAAAGCTACGACAAATCTCAGTCAAGATAGATGACCTTCGGAAGAGTATTTCAATCCAGCATCATCAGCGGAGCAGCTGGGCTCTTTGGTACCCGGAGCGAGTAATCACAATCGCAGCCCCTGACAGATATTGTATTATAAACTTGAAAATCACAAATATTTAATAAATTTCCTTTCTTGGCTCAAAAATTTTAAATTTGTTGAGTGGCGAAAAACAAATTTTATCATCTTAAATATTCATTTTGTCGCCCCAGGGCGGCCGCTCCACTCGCCCCAACCTCCAGCTACGCCCCTGCCCAAAATGCCCCTACAGGACCAGCATAATCGAAAACGCAAGTGCGTACAGGAGAGTGACAGTAATCAGTTGCAGACAGAAACAGCAGAGATCCTTAAAGCACGTGCATATGCCGGCGTATTGGAGGGAGGAAGCCGTGGCTTAAAATCCCAAACCATCACAACTACTTTTGTGTTTGCATTTTTTGCTTTAGTTATTGCTAATCTGCTGTATTTATTGGTAATTAGATGTGCGGGGTTTAAAATTTGTTACATACACGGAATAAATTCATTACACGTGTGAGATCGTACGGATTGTGTGGTACGGTTCGCGTCTTCAAATCCCCAACTCTTAAGCTTTTTTTCTTCCCGTATGCATATTAGCTTGTGAATTTCGTGAAAATCACCACCGTGAAAACCATGCTTTACCTAAGGGCGTAAATAAATTTCTATCACTAAGAGATCTGCATATAATGCTACTGAGAATTTTAGAGTTCCGTGAAAATCGGCCCAGGGAAGGCCGTACTTTTCTTATCGACACATGTACCGTAAAACCGTCTGATATTTTGGAAGTAAAGAACGCCATGGCAAAGTCTGTGTACTACGTCACGGAGCACACCATTTGCAGTCTTGTTATAACCGAGACTGGGTATGTTTACTGTGCGGTACGAACTGAATCTTCACATGCAATTCAGGCTAATCGTGGCCCTTAAAGGGTCAATTTTCATGCAAGCTTCACATTATTCTATCACTACAGGGAAATTGTGCAAAGGGGCGTAGCTGGGGGCGGGGGACGGAGTGGTGCGGCTACGATGTGAGGCTGATCACTCACTTCCATCTAGTGCCGAGGTTAAGAATGAATGGAGCAATATCTCCACTTTCCCCTACAAGCCTTCATGGCGTGTGTATGAAAAACCTTACCTTTTTATCATTTAGGCCTCTTACATCTCCTTGTGCTGGGAATTAAGGTAAAAGCCAAAGGAGAGAAACGATGTTTGCAGAAGCAGTGTTCTGTTGTCGTTTGATATAGGTATTTACTTGTTATCGTTTTACGGCTCTGTCCCTGCCTCAGGTTACGGCGTCGATAGTAGAATGACTAGTTAATGACAAACCTGGGACGATTTGGAAGGACACGACCCAGACCTGATCGACGTATTTTCATAGAATATGCTCAGACGTAGAGAGGAAAACCACGAAAACCCTCACTCATGGAAGACGGTGCCCCCGTCGAGATTCGATCCGGGCATCTGTGAAATACAAGTCTAGAACGTCACCGCTGTACCAACATTCTCAGTAACGTTATGCATATTAAAATAACTGGCAGAAATAACTATTCGGTAGTTACATCCTCTCGCGATGTTTTCTATCATCCTGCGTTCTAGAGTCATTCAACTTGTTAGAGTGATTGTACAGACGAGGGATTTGAGAGAGATGTAAGTAAGTACTGGGAGATTTGGGGAAATTGAATCGTAGATGGCAGGGAGGGCAAGAAGGAAAGAGTATAATTCCGTAAGCTAAACCGACAGAGAATAACATAGCCGAGCCCGCTCAACGGCTTGCTGCAAGAGGGACGCATGGCGCCTCGCCTGCTCTTTCGACCGGAAGTTTTCGTGTTGCTGGTAAGCTTTTAGATTGTTTTAGCGATTGCTTAACACTATTGGTTATACAAAGTCAAATGAAGTATGCTCACACACTGAACTCCAAGGAGTAAAACTGTCTTTGAGAATCTAACAGTAACCCAGCTAATTGACAAACCCTCCATACGCTTAAGGAACCAGAAGGTCCATTACCATATTCACAACAGCTCAACCTGGTCCATATTATGAGGCACATTAAACCACTTCACAAACTCATATCATATTCCTTTTATGATCCATTTGAATATTTTGCTTCCATCTACGCCTATGTCTCTAAAGTGTCCTCTTTCCTGCAGCAGGTTTTTCGTGTTACTGTTAGGGTGTACAATTTCAGTATTTCATAGACACCTAGCTGTTCCACATATTAACGAGGCGCTTCAGTTACAGCGTCAAACAAAAAGAAAATGAAACCCTTTACCTAGTTATAGAAGAACTAGTAATTCCATAAATCATTAATTCCACAACATTTAGGACGCCAAACGCAAAGAAAATAAAAACATTTAACTAGTTGTTTAAAGAATAACTAGTTTATAGAATGAACTAGTTATTCCAGACAAGTTAAAGTGTAAAACATCTATGTTTGTGCTGTCAGTTCCAGATTTCGACTGATTTATGCAGATGAAATAAGAAATAGCAATAAATGGAACTAGTTGCACGTTACATGACATACTTATGCATTCCTGGAAATAAAAGTACCACAGAGGTTGATAAATGTTGCTGAATTCACACAAACAAACTGTAAAATCAAACTCAAACTTTGTTTCAACAGAAAGTCAAAATTATATAACAAAACCAGTAAATCCAGAAACTGGTAACATATTCAAACCGTCATTTTTTACAATGCTGTTTGCTCAAATGGCAACCGGAGTTACATAACTGCCTTTTTCCACAAATACAGATTACTGACGTGCAGGTTACGTGAACATATCTGACAGCCTTGACCACTTCCTGTACTCTGAGCAGTGTTCACGAGCCGCGCAGACAATAATACTACCTGAGGAACTTTGTCACCAGCTACCAGCTTCTCTTCAAACACACACAACTGCGACCGAGCATAAACTGCTTCAGTTTCAAGCCGACAAAACCCCTAACTTGCTCCCCCCCCCCCCCCAAATTACAGCTACAATCTAAGAATCTAAAGGTCGTCTCCTCTTCGCCAGTCGACTTGGGGTACCTCAACTTCAAATTTGACACGCACTGTACGTTCAATGCGTGGCTTGTCAGAACGTTAGCTTGTACATTTGGCTCTCTTTGGTCTCGTCTTTCTTTTCCTGTCTTCGTCTTATCCACACGTAAATAACACATCTTACTTATTTCACACTCATCATTAGACAATGCCTTGGACAAGACATGTGCAGGTTATTCAGATTTTAAGCACACAACAGTGTTTGTGCAGTCCATTGCACACACTCACACAGACACACACACAAGAAGTCAGTAAAGCAGCACTGGAGGCCAAAGCTGTGTACCTACCACATTACAAGTGTTGACTACGCACATTTTTACGCAAGGTACCAACTGCTGGAGCAGTCCCCAACATTGCTTCACGAGGGACCATCCAGATACCTTTATGGTACGTGCAGCTGTAGTGAATTAAATCTGAAACCTCGCCCCCAGTTGCTAGTATTGTTTTCCTGCATCCAGGTTGCTGAAGTGTTAATGGAGCCTCTTTATAAACCTTCCATTAATTTATGGAATAACTACGTACTTCATGAAATAACGAATTTCACACTTCAACGGTTAATATGTCAAATAATTAATAAGACACAACGGGATGTCTCCTCTAAAGATTGTAACATGTCGGCTGATTTACTTCACACATTAACCAGTTAAGCCGCAAAATCATTTCAACGTTCTATGCACTCATCGCGTGGTCCGTTCGTTTTTCCATGGAATAACTACTTGAAGTGGTGAATGGTCCCTCATTGTAGTCTTCTAACTACCTCTTTAAGTTACTTTATGACAGAACAACGGATTTCACACTTCAACAGTAACGAATGCATTTCTTCTTTCTCACGCGAGCCAATATCCCTTGGTCTGATGACCATGGTAACACAAGCAAACGTCACAGCCGTCATTTCGCAGCAATCTCCAGCTTCCAGTTACTTGCTCTCTCTTGCACCCTGTTCTCTAATACCTTCAACTTAGTTGCGTTCTTCCCATAATGTGAGTGAACAAGTCATTGTGAAGTAAACTCTGCACAACCTATGGCCCTATGTGACTCCAAACCTATCACCTATTTGCAATAGCAGTACACTGTATGCAATTATGAACATGTAAAATGGAAAAAAAAAACAAATTTCAGATATTTTTCATTTACCATTTTGGGGCGGGTGGGGTGGCGGGGCGGGCGGGGCGGGCAGGTTCAATACCTTCCCCCGGTGTAGAAGACATTAATTATGGCTTTCCGTTTCAGATATATAAAACTGCCGAATCGGTAATTTGGAAAAGGGAACGCGTCTAATGTCAGAAAGGTCACATGTTCCCTTTTCCAACTAACCGATTCAGTTACATTTCGCGTTATTGTGAAGCGCTGTGAAGCGATGTTTCCTTTCTTAGAGACTAACGTAAATGGAAAGCATTTGAAAACAAAGCGAAAAGCATAACATGAGGTAGAGAATGTAATTTTCGTAACGAGGTACTTGGTGAGCAATATTCTCTTGTCTTTTCGGATGCTCGACCACTATAAACAATCACTAGATTTACTGGGACATTTTACGGGTAGACCTACAATACCAGATTTCATGAACATCAGTCAAGGACTTTCACAGATAGATACAACATGCGGGCGGGCAGACGGACATACAAACAAGATAGTCGCATTATGCGTTCATCACACGCACCTTATGCCGCCTTCCCCCCCCCCCCCTCTCAAAGCGAGAAAATTAGTCGCTTTCTTCCTGCATATCGAACTGAATGCAATCACACAAAATTCTGAGCAGGCATAGCCGACACGCTTCACTTCGCACGTACATGCACACCTGCGCTATCTTCATGTCCGTGCAGTGCCTGCTTGGGCGCCTCTCCCACTAATAACTGCTGACAACTCGCGGGGTGTCACACACTTGGCACAGTTCGTGTGCCACTAAAGGCAGTCAGACTTCAAATTTTTTATTAATTATCACCGAAATAAAATGTATAAAAGAGGCTGTACAGCCGCCAGTAATTACCATAAATGGAACCAACATTTTTTTGGAAGAATTAAGCCAACCAGCATGAACAACGTGTACAACCTTCTGGGTTGAAGTATATATTTAACGGACGGTTCCGACGTTTCGGAGTAACATACCGTTTGCATCTTCAGGGTACAATAATTTATTTTCGTGAATTAACCAAATGAACTGCCACCAAGCACAATTAAGTACAAATGAACACAAGCTGTATGACATGTCACGTCGGCTCAATACTGCTGTTTCAGCGAATCATGTATCCAGCAATAAACAAAATATTGTTCTTCTCATTAATATAACTGCACTAAGAGTGTTCACTGTGAGAAATATTTTATCAATATTCGTGGCTACTGAAAAACCACATAAATCAGACTCAGTCATGTTTACTTAAGGAACAATGAACGACCCCTTTTTGTCGTTAATTGTCCACTGATAGCTAAATACAATAAAAAGTCAGTGACAGATATATACTTCGATGTGCAGTAATTATAAAGTAATTAGCAGATTCACTGTAGTTGACGGAAGTTTAATTTCAGAACACGGTACATTCATCTGTACAGCACAGATGTTGCCACATTCATGATTACGAATCTGGATACATGTCACAAGCTCTCTGCGCAAATACTGAGAGGATATGTTGATAGAGTGACCGATTGACCGACCGACCGACTGACTGACTGGTGTATTTATAATCGTAACAAATGTACTGGTTACACACAAATATCAACAAAACAAAGTCGAGACTAAACCGACATTAAAAACGCATACTGGTCAAGATGGACTGTCCGGGAAGACAAACAACTGGTACACATTCTTAGTTATTAGTTAAATAATGTATACAAAACACTAATGTTTAGGCCATCAGTACTAAAAGGGAGGGGTGTATAATATTACAACATTTGAGACAAGCCCAAGTTCAAGTTACCCTGCAACTGACAGCATGTCCGCAATGGCGCCAACCCCCTCCCTCCTCCGAAGGGCATATGACAAGATTTTACTACATTCTAAACACTGAGTCTGCCGCAGTCATGGTCGCCTTAGGGAGTCCTCTCTATGTCCGGTGTCTCATGTGCACACAGACTTAAATATGTACATTTTGTGAGGGCTAGGCACGTAAAATGCCGTTTACAATGGTACATATGCACAGCATACACAATAACTCTGTCAGTCCAGGCCCTGTACAGTAGGTTATTTTTTTCCCCTATGGATCCACAGCCCCTAGGGGGCCTAGGCCGCCTCATTTTTCGAGGTTTCGCGATCACGCTTTAGACACACCACACTCGGTAGGACTCCTCTGGACGAGGGACCAGCCCGTCGCAGAGACCTCTACCAGACAACATACAACACTCACAAGGGACAGACATCCATGCTCCCGGCGGGATTCGAAACCACAATCCCAGCGAGCGCCCGTAGACCCACGCCTTAGACCGCCGGCCACAGGGATCGGCACAGTAGGTTATGCCATGCTTTATTTATCTGACAGTACATGTAACAGCAGTTTGGTCACTAGAAGAGCAGCAAGAGTGACAGCCTCTTATGGAATTCGCCTTGTCCAATGTCGCGATCATTTGCAACCTCATGATTCAGTAGGACTTAGTCTTGCTGCGTGCATAATAGTTTTGTGACGAAATAATACAGGTGTGGAATTTTGAAAACGAGATGAAAATCTCGGGTCTGTGAAACGCCTTCGTACGTTGTCAGTCCTGCAGAGACTCTTATTTCGCAGGCGCTGTCATTTCAAAGGATAGGTGCCTGCCGCAAATTTCCAGGCGGGGCAGGCAGAAGTCATCACACACTTAATGAGTGCTGCGTAGAGGGTTAGTTTAATGTCAGCGGTTAATCGCTCACTTCTGAATATGCAGCAGACTCCAATAAATGTTCTGACGGCCCTGACTTTTATCGTTTCTATATTAAGTCTCCACGGAATTGTTCGTCTAAAATTAATAATGATCGCGAATTATAATGTACGACAATTTACCCAACTACTCAAGAAAGTCTCTATTTTTAAGAAACCCGGAATATGACCACTGTATTCATCAAAGCCCACCAAGGGGCCGATACTGACCCAGTTGAACCCAGTTCACCTTTTCACATTGATTTCTTTTTACAAGAAATATTACAAAACTAGCATCCTACTCCTACCTACGTCTAGGCCTCAATAATGCTCTTTTCCCTGAAGAATTTCCAATTAAATGGTGTATAAATTTCTCACTCCACATGCGTACAACATGTATCGCCCATCTTTACAGTTTCCATTATAATATTAAGTATGAGCTATGATCTCATTATGCAGCTTCCTCCATCCTTCAGCTCTGTACCTCAGGTGCAGATGTTTTCAGCACAGTCTATGTCGGACCTTTACATTTACTGACCGCATTTGACACAAATTTGGTGAATACAGTAAACTAACATACTGCAGTGGATCAATAGTTCCAAACGTTTGGTTCGTGAACACCTTGTTGGTGTTTAACATATTCAGGGTGATCGCAGGAAAACAGAGACGTGAAATACTGTCCAACGTCGGCCTACTGTAATACCGGTACGTATGGATACCATATGTGGAAGAAATTTCGTCACCGGATGAGAACTAGAGGCTACCGCACTAACACGCTCTACCTGAGTATGTTCCAGACAAAATGTATGGAATGTATAGATGAAATATTTAAGAAGTTTTATGGATTCAATTTTAGGGTGAGACAACACACGTCTTATTACTGTACTTTCCATTAATGGATGTTTAAATATCTAAGCCTTGATACGTTGTTGCATACACTCATACAAACTCGTACCTTTAAAGAAGTCCTACACATACATACAGCGCGCGGTGGCGCAGTTGGTTGAGGCACTACGCTACAAACCGGAACGTCGCGGGTTCGATTCCTGATGGTGTCATTGGAATTTTTCCTTGACATAATCGTTTCGGTCGCACTATGGCCCTGGGGTCGACTCAGCCTCTAACAGAAATGAGTACTAGGAATATTTCCTGGGGGGTAAAGGCGGCCGGTACGTAGGGCTGACAACCTTACCACCTTCATGTGCCGATTGTCTAGAAATCTGGGAGCCTCAACCTCCTGGAACCCTAAGGGTCTGTAATGGGATTGCTTTACACATACATACACACTTTGCGTACGCAGGCTCTGAAGACTACAAGCTCGAAAACAAACAAACTCAACAAACATCTCTCCTTACGTTGTTTACGATTACATACCTCGGCCCTAGTAATGATTAAAATCTGCATTACCTGAACACTGCAACAATTCAAGGAAACGAGAAATGGAATCCTAATGTAGCTCGCAACACGCTATTTCCAGCCCACCGGTGAAGGATAAAACGCAGAAAACACATCAGACGCGGCGCTTCAGCTCAATAAACAACGTAACTACTTCTCGTCGACGCGGACGTCGAGATGCTAGAATCTGGAAATGTGTACGCTTTACACGTAACACAGACGAAGGGCATGTTGTGTTATTTGGTTTTGTCGTGGCAATTGTGAAGTCTTCTTAAGGCAGGGTGTGAAGATGTGCGTGTGTAATCTAAAGATACCAGTTTTCTATGACAGAGGCGTATGTTAAAACTTAGTTGGGGAATTTCAGTTTCGTCCATATTCACCAACTACAATATTATATCACAGGAAACAGTAACTTCATTTGATTTGCATGGGTGTGAAACTTGGTATCTAACGACAATACGACATAAATTCGGGGGTTTCGCGTATTTCGTTAACCGTAAGTACAATAAATCGAATAAGTCTAAAATAACGCTGTGCGTGTATGAAACTGGGTCGAGGTAGAACATCGGAGAGGCCATAGCCCGATAGAATAATAATAATAATAAGTATATGAAACTGTATGATCTCGTTGCTTGCTGTTATGTACTTGTCGTATTGTCATTCATATTCTCTTTAACGCATCTATACCTTCCATTCTTTCCGATATTCTAAATGTTTGTATTTAACACACTATAAACTTAAGAGCTGATCCAGTGGACTCCGTTTGTTTCTGTTAAGCCCGATTCGATCCAGTACAGTCTACTACGTCTCGTTCCAGAAGGGCAAAACGTACAAGTCAGAACTGCAACAACCTACATCACACTGTGGATTTGAGTTCGGTGGACCGAAACACAGACTTGCATTTCAGTTCATTTGTTAGACTTCGACGGATTGATTATTTGAAGGCACTTTTCTGACTGGGAATGTTACAAGATGCAGCGTGGTCAGTAGGTTAGGATTTGTAATGGGGCGGGTGTAGCCTATCTGAAGGTATTCGAACTGGGTTCCTTCTGAAAACAAGCGTCGTGTGTCACAGCTTCACATGACAGCTGGATCTGAAGTGTGGCGACGAAGGTAAGGTAAAGGTACACCAAGCTCTATCGCCGTGGGACTGAACCTACGGCTAGTCAACAGGAAAAGGAAACAGCATCAACAGGAAAGCTTGGCAGCAAGACCACAACACTAACACCCCCCTGCACGAAAAAGGAAATTTCTAAACTGCCGTAATTAATACTAAAAGAACTGAAATTATTTTATCCTTTGATATGGACATGTTTACGGCCCTAAAGCACTTCTTAATGAGAACAGCGACCTTGCAAACGGATTCTGTGCTCTCAAAGGCAGAGCGGCTGGATAGAAACAAAAGTAAAGCCTACCAACCTGTTTACAAAGGAAAATTATATTTAATAATTTATTAGCACAAACTACTCTCAAGTTATTTTATACTTCAGAGTAAAATTGCGTACGACAACTGAATGTAAAGCCCTCGAACTGGTCTCGCAGTATCTCTTCAAATTTTTAAGCGTCACTATGCTATATGACTGATAACATACAAGATGCGTTGGGATGGCCAGTGACTGGCTACGTACTTCTATTACATACAACGAACGGAGTTCTTCTGTTTCTACCACATCCGTTGCAACCCTGGTTCCTATCCAACCGCTTTCGTGGACTCTCCCTGGAATAAAGCGATCACAGCGTCAAGCTGACCACACCTCTCAAACCGATGATAACAATCCGTAGCGCTTTACCTCCACGCCACCAAGCCTTCCTGGCAAGGTGTTCAGGTACGACGAAAACTTCACGTTACCTTATCCAGCGAGACATATCCTAAGACGCGACACGATGCAGTTCCTTCACTTGAAGCTCTGTTCTTTGACATGTGCTGCTCTTGCATGGAAGCGCAAAGAGGAACCTGGGCATGCGGCAACACACATAATTACCTTGTGGATTCTATCAGACCATCCGCCAGTCAATCATCATTAATCTTCCCTCATCAAGGGAGTTAGCTTGTTTCATATTTCTCCATGCACGTATAATTTGTAACGTATTTCGGAAGCGAATACATTTTCTCGACGAAATTATTTCAAAACAGCTTTGTGAAGGTTTATAAACAAGTCAGGATAAAGATAAAGGTAATCCTAGAAAAGGCCATGAAGGCCCAGAAGGGGAATAAAGGTATAGCTCTACTCTTTCTTTAACCTCGGCGCCAGGTGGGGGTAGGTGGTCAACGCCATGCCCCGGCCGCTTTACCCCCACGGAAAGAGACACGGTATTCAATGTACACGAGGCTGGGTGGGCCCCAGGGCCGGTCTGGACGGGTGGGGAAAATCTAGCTGCCACCGGGTTTCGATCCCGGGACGGTCCAGCCCGTAGCAAATTGCTTTATAAACAAGTACACACTAAGAAACGTCATGGAACAGATTACTTCTTGAGAAGCTAACAGTCACTCAGCTATTCAAGAAAATCCTCACCGTTTACGGAACCAAAACATTCATTGTCATATTCATAACATTTCTTCCTATCCTGAGCCTCTTATATCCAGTGCACATCATCCCATCCTATTTCTTTATGACACATTTTAATATTATTTTCTCATCTACATCTAGATCTTCCAAGTGGTCTCTTTCAGGTTTTCAGACTACACTTTCTAAGGATTTCCAGTCTGTCTCATACGTGTTACATGATCCGCCAACACAAATATGTATCTGATACAGTATAAATGTTGAAGTCTTTAATTACGCAGTGCTGCCCAGCTCCTTAGCACTTCCTTAGCACACTACGCCCAAACACCTAACATCAAAGTTGACCGCTTAATGTTCCACCTCGTTCCATACATATACAAAACAACAGCTAACATTCCTGGTTCATCAATACACACACGTAACACAAAACTCACGTAGACTACGATCTATGTTCGGCGATGGAAACATTTGAAACTCAACTGCCCAAAATTAAAGCAATTACTTTGTGTTCGTTAGTTACAAGATAGTAACGATATCCTCGCTACAGACCACTGCTACGTTTTGAATAATGGAGAGCGGGAGTTTTTATGGTTTTCAGTAAAATCGTAAACGAATCTGATGTTTCTACGGCTTCGAGCTACAACAGAATGAAATGTGATATCGTAATTCTTTTAGATTAACTTGGATACTTGGATACACGGCCAGCAAAACAAACTAGAAAGGGGAAGGGGAGGGGTGGTTTTCAGTGTACACAGCACAAACTGTTTATATGTCAAGGGACCTGATCATTTTCTCGTTGATGACAGGCTTACGTTTGACAGAGGTTCTCATTAAACGCGCACTGTTCCTGACGTGTTTATGATCTGCATGCCAGTAAGTTGTACTGTACAGCTACAGGGCAACAGGCCCAACATATTTTCAGCGAAATTACACTCTTCTGGTTGTTGACAGCATGTGTGATTGTAGGAAAATACCGGGGCTTTGGAGGAACATCGGAGTCTGCCTGCAAACATGACGGTGTCAAAACCCAGATTACCTTTTGATCAACACCTGTCTTGAAATCACGCAAACCTACATCTTCAGTTAGCTTTCCGTCCGTTCTGCCCAGCCTCTCTCTCTCTCTCTCAAGACTTCTGTCCACTTTCAGACGCGTTCGCAAAGTCTTGAAAAGTTACTATTAGCTTCGTCATGCCTGTCCGTCCGTCAGCATAAAACACCTCGACTCCCGCTGGACGGATTTTCGCGAAATTTTGTATGGCGGAGAGGGGTTACTAGAATCTGCCAAGAAAATTCAAGTGACCATGGTTGCGTCTGTTACAAATGTTACCGAAATTTATATCGTTGTTACGGTTCCTTTGGTACCATGGTTGCCATGGTTACTAATATTGCCATTGACTTTCTACTACTATGGTTACCTTGGTTACCGAAGTTAAACAAATGCTCCTACGAGTACCGCTACTATCATTGTTAGCTAGGATTGGGAAAGTCCACTGTTTGCTATGTTACGCGAATGTGCCAAAAGTGTTTCGCCCTGCGGACATTTCCTATCTTGTTGTTTCTTCTTTCTTTCTTACCTTCCTGCCTCCCTACCTGTCTTTCTTTCTGTTTCAAACAAAAAATCAGCGATCCATTCGACCGCTGAAGTTCATGAAGTATTTTAAGCTATTTGGAGTAAATAACTTATCTCAAACTTCGCAATTCACACTGAATACTGTCAGCGGCAGAACTCGACCCGCGGGCCACTAATTGCGCATAACCGTTTAGAGCGGCATCATATCATAAATCCGCAGAAAAATGATAAATGCTTTAGTAACATGAAACGCAGGTCGTAATGAAACAGAGAGGGGAACAACATTACAATATTAACTGCCCTCACTTCTGCCTGTCATTGTATGCTTACTGCACAAGCTGAGTTTTGCAGTTTCACACTAAATGTCATATCAAATTAATAAATCATGAAACAAACTGATTGCACCAACATACTAATATACTATTTCAATGTAACGTGTAAAATTGTGCATATCGATTCCAAATAAATTTCAGAATGCTAATTAAATACTTAAAAATAACAACACCGTCGCCGAATAAGACAGCAAGAAACCAAAAGGTTTATATCAAACCGCTTCTAGGCATGTGAAAGCATCAATCAATCAATCAATCAAAATGTGTTTGGTGATGAAGTGTAACAGCATTGCACAACAAACAACATAATCAATCAGGCATTACGGAAAAAAAAGATCTAAATCTTACAATTACTGTTGTTTCGTCATGTATAGGCTGCTTAATATGAAACATTTTTATCACAATGCGAAACCTAGCTTCAAGTAAGCTTCCATTTCTCACAAACGAGACTCTGCAAACCGGATCATGGCGATGTAGCTGTTAAATATGGTGCGCAGGAAAGTCCGGTAGCTAATTCAAGGTGAGTGCCGATTCCAGTGGCCGTGCGGTCTAAGGCGTGGGTCTGCGGCCGCTCGCTTACTAGGATCGTGGGTTCGAATCCCACCGGGGGCATGGATGTCTATCTCTTGTGAGTGTTGTGTGTTGTCAGGTAGAGGTCTCTGCGACGAGCTGGTCCCTCGTCCAGAGGAGTCCTACCGAGTGTGGTGTGTCTAAAGTGTGATCGTGAAGCGTCGTACAATGACGAGGCCTAGGCCTCCAAGGGCTGTCCAGCCATAGGGGGGAAAAAAAATCAAGGTGAGTAACAGGCTATAAGATCCCGGTGGCAGCGCGGTATATGGCTTGCTGGGATTGCATGTTCGAATACCGCCGGGGGCATGAATAACTGTCTCTTATGAGTGTTGTGTGTTGTCAGGTAGAGGTCTCTGCGTCGGGCTGATCACTTGTCCAGAGGAGTCCTACCGACTGTGGTGTGTCTGAGTGTGATCTTGAAGCCTCGACAACGAGGAGGCCCAGGCCCACTAGGGCTGCTGAGCCATAAGAAGAAGAAGAGGATATAAACCAAAAACGTATGTGGACCGTACAAGCTATGGATATATGATAATGTGGCTTACTATTCAGAAAACTTGGACGTCCGTCGTAAGTCATTCGACCACTGTCATAAGCCTTGAAAAAATCACTAAACCAAACTGCTAACATTTTAATGTGCAGCCTGTATTTTAACCACATATTAAATAAGCATGTTCAGGTACAGCATTAGAGTTCAATGTAAGCATGCCACTGAGTGGGTGACTAGACTAGTCTCATGATACGGGGAACCCCCCCCCCCCCCCCACCACTGTACATCACTGTCGTCAGAAAAAACTAGCGAGTGGATCCAATCCTGAGCCACCTCTATTCAGTTCACCTGAGCAACCCATTTATTTAAGATATTATTTGCATTTCTCATCACAAAGGATAATTTAAACGTTTTCTTTACTATAAGCATTTTTTTTTCCTATGGCTCAACAGCCCCTTTTCGGGTGCCTAGGCCTCCTCATTTCGAGGTTTCACGATCACACTTTAGACACACCACACACAGTAGGACTCCTCTGGACGAGGGACCAGCTCGTCGCAGAGACCTCTACCTGACAACACACAACACTCACAACAGACAGACATCCATGCCCCCGGTGGGATTCGAACCCATGATCCTAGTAAGCGAGCGGCCGCAGACCCACGCCTTAGACCGCACGGTCACTGGGATCGGCACTATAAGCATTACTTGCACAAAATTAATAAAAACACTATGGTAGTCGTTCTGTCTGTCCACATGCCTCAACTGAGAACCTACTTCGTGGACTTAGACAAAACTTTGTAATTGAAGGCCCACACGACAATGTGGAGCAAATGTAATTTTGGTGCCAACCAAGCACTTATGATCCCTTAATCTCAGACTGGAATCTATAAAACATCCCGAAAACTGTTCATCAAACAAACAAACAATCAGCACGTGACCTCAAACATAAATGTCAGTGAGATCTGCACCTTTTATTCGAAACGTCGCTCGAATTGGCGACTTTTTAATGAGACACGGGGATAAATATTTTATGACTGCGCAGTGTGATGACAAGCTCTATGATGGCACATTTTTATCTGCAATGTCAACAAGGTTACAGAAGGAAATAAAGAACGTGACCGGAAGTGCACTCCACTGAAGTGTTCTTCACACTGCAGTTCTATTTCCCAAGATTTGCTCCACGTTCCGAACTTCAAATGTTCCTGGACTAATTAGCCTACTCTTAATTACTAAACGAGGCCGTGCCATGGCTCAGGCGGTTAGTCGCCGGCCTCTCGCCGCGGAGGCCCGGGTTCAATCCTGGATCAGTCCATGTGGGATTTGTGGTGGACAAAGTGGCACTGGGACGGGTTTTACCCCCGAGTACTTCGGTTTTCCCCCGTCAATTTCATTCCACCGGTGCTCCATTACTTGGAAAAACGAAAAAAGAATCTAATCATCTTCATCACAGGGTTGCACAATAAGCCTTAAGGCTGCGGTGCACTCGTATTTTATTTCTAAATTATGAAGCTCCTCGTTACTCTATTTTCCCCATTCTCGAGTCCTTCATATTCTTTATCCTCAGCAATCTATCCTCGAACTCCCGTGTCGCTGAACTTCATGTTCTGTGTTTACAGCATTAGCATAGGACTGCCAGCCGCCTAGTCCCTGCGGAGTGGAGTGTCGTGGCTTGTCAAGTTACTGGCACCTATGTTCCAGGCTACGTCCGTAACACTTTTATTCCTAGAGACACACAACGCCACTTTTGAGTGATTACCACACACATGCATACTAACAAATAACCAGACAGTTCTCATGCTCGGGACAGCTACATAAATCCACCCATCTTCTACTAAGAGACGAGTAAATCATTAATACTCTCCAAGCGGCACAAGCGATCTATCGTTTTCAAACCTGTTCTGCCTTCCTATATCTCTTTTGTATGTGACATTTTTAGTGAAAAGAAACCTATCCTGCCATCTCTTGACACTTCAAGAAAACCGCCTGCACCATCCCGAAAGTCTGTAGAAGAAAAATATCAAACATGTAAGAAACACGGCAAGCAATCCGTACTTATTAACACACTGTCCTCATTCAACCGGCAGGCCTAAGCACGGAACTGCTGTATCATTGTTGGTGTATGTATACTGTGCATCCCGTAGCCTACCCTACATACAATTTTAAGCAAATGATCTACTCATATGAAAATTGGTACAAAAGTCGTGCTAACTCAAAACACTTTGAGCACAAAGGAAGTACAGACCGTCACTCAGAACTAAATTAATATCAATTTATTTTACACCAACTAATGCACACGTAAAACCACTTTTTTGTAGTTTTTATTGTAAAATGGGGTACATTTTACAATAAAAACTACAAAAAAGTGGTTTTATGTGTGCATTAGTTGGTGTAAAATAAACTGAATTAGTGAAAATGCACGGTGACAGCAATATAAAATTTAAATTTATATCAGTTTTGTTGCTTGCTATATGTTTTGGATTTTGTGAAAAGCCATCTTCAGGCAATTAAAAATACATAAAGAAAGATAATGTAAATACAACTGTTAGAATGATACTTTTTGATAGCTGAGATCTCATGTTTACAAAAATTGGAGTAGTATAAGCCGAAACTAGATACGTCCTATCTGTTGTTCATATATCACAACGGGATGTCGCTGACAAAGACAGAATATTTTTATTTACCTACCAACAGTAATGCTATCATTATGTCGGTGATAACTTCTCAAGTGGCAGTGACAGTAATGCTACATAAACCAGAGTAATAAAACGTTATACGGTACACGATATTACAAATACTCAGATAAGTCCATAACCATCACAACACACAGCCGGTCATTCATAACACCTGCTTTATCACAGCTGCAACCTGTTTCGGCCAACTGGCGACCATCAGGGGGCCACTAATCAGTTAACAAGGGAATTACGAAAGTTTAAGTGAACGCCATATTTTGAAGCCGTACTTTGAATTGCGCAAAATCTGTCTTCAGATTTCATTTCCATTGTGATGAATAATTAACTACACACAGATAAAAACATGAAACTTGTTTTTGAAACAGATCATATACAAGCAACTTCTGACAGGATTAAAAATTGCAACTGCTACACAGAAGAAATACGAAGTTATGTCTGAAGACTATCACGTTATCTGTAATAGTTTACAATAAGCACGGTAGGTTGCAAAACTACTAATTTACATATTTGGCCAGTCGTACTCGTACAGCTGCAGATGCAAGTCTGTAGAGAAAAGTAAGCCCTACTTGTTCTTGTTTCTATATTCAAAGATACCTAAAGACATGACGCCGTAACTTTAATGCGACATTCATGTGAGTTATATGAAATAGCCCGGCGTTTGTCACGGCCATGACCCATTAATACGGCAGCAGTTCCCGGACATAAGACACGGAACCATCTCGGTCACGGAGGACACTAACAGAAACACTCCCTCCCTCCGCGGTATGTTCTATTCATTTATTCTTGGTTTAAGTACATTATATAGCGTCAAATGGTCTGATGATTAGTGGGCAGTGAACCTGAGGTGATGCGGAAGGACGCGATCGCGGCCTAACTTAGGGCAACGGAAGGCACCAGGAAAACCACAAAATGCTCGCCAGGATAGATGGATAGGAGCAGTGATACCCACTTTACCACAACGTTCGGTAGGAACAAGACAGGCAGTGTACGTAGGCTATAACGTAACCTTGTGTCACGTTCGCGTAAACTACAGTTGACATGGAAACGTAACAAGTTCCCTTTGTCTTGTTGCTGACCTACAAGTAGTTATCAGTAATATAAAAGTGTTCATTACTGCCACGGAACTGCAACAATGGGTTCCTTTTGTGCTATTGTCGAGCTACAAAATATTTCGTACTGCTGTCAACAATATAAACATACTTAGGTTTTCATGTAAAGTGCTCTATATTTTTGTTAGATTTTAACGAAATTTGGAGTCTCCCGACAGATTTTCGTAGAAGTGTCCAATACCAAATTTCAAGAAAGTCCGTCCGGTGGGAGACATGTTGATACATTCGGACACACACAGACGGATGGACAGACATGACAAAGCTAACTGGCACTTTTCGCGATCGCGCTTAGAAACAATGTGACTGGACTTTCGATGCTAAGGCATGATGCACGTAATGATCAAGTAACGCAGATTTTGTGTGGTACAAAGTGGCGCAGCGTTAAACCACCATTTGGATTTACGTACTTGAAAAGTGAAACTCCGGCAGCATTCTTCGGGGGTTCTTTCATGAACGCAGAGACTGTGTTATCACTTCAAATACAAAGAAGAAATTACACGTGAGTCTGAAAGAAAATTCCACAAGCATAAAAGTACGGAAAAATAACAATTGTAGATTTTCATAACAAAACAATAGATACGGAATTTTGCGCCTCCATGTAAAATACGATATTTATCGTCACAGCGATCGTTGATGCGAAGAATGCGTGGAGCTTTATTAAATGTCTCGTAAAATTCCTCACTGCGTGATACGCACAGTGGCAAATTTACTAATTCCCAGTGACAGTGGCAGACAGATCCCTTGAGCATATTTTCTGGTAATGTAGTCGCATCTTTTAACCGAGAACAGGAGTTAAACGAATGTGTTGTGTTGGTCAAGCAGAACTTATGCATATGTCAAGCTATTCAGTTTCAATGTGCCACTCCTCCTTTTATCGGCGTTTTGTGCAGACAGACATACCCCAAGTCCCACAACCCCTACAATACTGGCAATCCAGGGGCCACACAGTATTTTACTATGTTTGAAACAACCACACAGATCAGAATCAGCGATGCAAATAATGGGGTTTCAATGCCGATAAATAAAATTATACGAAATGGCTAGGGTTGTAGAGGCTACCATATGATGCTGGGATTTACAGTTCAATTTTTCATGGACCGGGTACAGTACATTATTAATACAAAGATTAAAATGGGAGGATATTATAGAGCCATTGCTAATTCGTGTACAATTACATGATAATAAATCCTGCACGGGTACTAATACATAATGAACCTCCGCCAGTACATGTATTACGCATATACCCTGGACTGCATCATTCTAAACCCGAAAACACCTGTTAGGTAACTATCTATACCATCTGCATTTCTCCATTCTCAATTCATTGTTACTCCGTCATGCAGGCCGCCGCAGCGACAAAGAATCGATACGGAGTGAAACTTACACACAAGGATTATGGACATTTGTTTTGCTTTCAGACATACTTTCGTCTTTCGCAAATACATGAAAGTTAAGCTAAAGGTCAAGTTGTCCTTGTGCAATCAATGGAGGCATATAGCTCCACTCATTTTCAATCTCTGCACAGGGTGGGAGTGAATGGCCTCGACGGCTTTACCTACGATATGCATTGCATAGGAGGCTGGGTAGGCCTTAAAGCCAGTCTAGGAGCTCTCTTGCCCCTACCGGGAATCGAACCACTTTTCTTATGAGGGCTAGTCCGTAGTCTAGTCAGTATCCCGACTCCTTTTCGCAACTACTGCTAGACAAAAGATTATTCACAGTACAAAACTCATCTAAAATGTATTTACGACTCAAAGCAGCACGTCGGATATTCAAGATGTATATTCATATCATGTTGCTGAACAACACAACGCCACTTTCTTTCTTTCCCTTTTATGCTTTCCAGAGAACCACTGAAGTACTCTACCTATATCCTGTCAAAGGTCGAGTTTTTTTCTTATTTGTGAAAGAAATGTCCATTCTCAAACAATTTCACGCATCACAGTACCGAAGAATACTGAGTAAACATAAACACGAGATAGGTTATTCAAGACACTCTCCTCCGCTGTGTGCTTGTTTCCTCTAAGACACCGTGTTAGAAGTAATGTGAGCACTCCGTTGATTTCTCACTGTATCCTACAGATCAGAGAAAATGTTCGACTTCCGTCTTTGATAGGTTTTACTTAATCAGCGTTCACATGCAAGCATTGTGTTTCCATCGTAGGGACTACCAAACGTCATACTCGTATAAAGACGCAAGATGATACGCTCCTTGAAAGTCATGCAGACAGATGACCCACATCCTTTAATAGATTCAAACCAAAGTCCACCAACGAACTGAAGTAGGTGAAATGAAAAAACCGTAGTTGATTACACGTTGATTTTATGATTCCTCAAAGAAGATGAAGCATGTCCACAAATTTGTTCTGCCGTGTGTAGAAAACTGAAGGAAAAAGGAGCAGCCATAAAAATGAACTGAAGAGAAGAAGCAAAGATGTAAAACTAAATTTTTAAATACTACACTTAGAACCGAACAAACGTAAGAGATATTTGTTCATAAACATATTCAAAAAAACCCGTCAGTGTATCCTATTCCGTGTCTCTTCAGTACAGTCAATATACCCACACCACATTCTCTGAGATAAAGTTTTATTTGGAAGAACATATTGCCTCAATTTTCAGACCCTTCTAGTCTGAAGATGATCGCAGTATGTTCATCCGAAACAGTGGTAACCACCTACCAGACTACAGGTTGCCAAAACCCAGAAGACCACAATGTGAGACTTTACCACGGCGACAACCTCAAAATTCAGAATTTGCCAACTGTGCTGCGGCAAGACACTTCTTAGGCCGTTCTTGACGTAAAACAAGAACAAACTATGCGGAGACGACGTCCGCCTGTCTGTCTGTGACCTTGAATCAGCGACTAAATCGTCTGTCGGATTTTTACGACATTCGGCACATGAGATATTTACCAAAAGTCGTCCAGCAAGTGCGAGTTCCGTGAAAATCGGCTCCATGATAGTCATACTTTACTCCAAGGGCGTAAATTAATTTCTACCCTTACATTCCACATTTATCACCCGATTTGGATATAATCCGGTACAACAGATCCCCACGCATTGCTACTAAGCAGTGGGGGTCGGTGCAGTGGAACCCACACTTTACTTAAGGGAGTAAATAAAATTTTGTCAGTATTTTCCGCGTCTTTTGTCCGATTCGGACAAAAGTCAGTACAAGGGATCTGCAAATCATGCCGCTTCGTGAAACTCGGCGCAGGGTAGGCCATACTTTTCTCATGGGCGTAAATTAAATTATACTTACGAGCGTACCGTGTAAAGAATGACACTTGAAGGTGAAAAGCGCCGTCGTAAAGTTCGTCAGGGAGTACACCACGTGCAATATTGTTTGGAATGTCGGCACAATTCAACACGAGCTACACTCATCCAATACAAACCAAAATAACATTCGCCCAGTAAATGTTACTGCAGACAGTTAACGACAACCTTCTTTCAAAGCTGTTCAGTAATTTCGAAGCTGAGCAAATGGACATGCACACAATATCCTCGTTATGTATCCATTGCAGAATGCGCAAACAATACCTCGATAAGGCTTCTATAGGAATTAATTTCATCCTTAGCTTGAGGACAGTAACATAGTCTCCGGAGTTTTGACGTCTGGAAGACTGATAAAGCAACTGCCCATGAGAATGTAAATCAAAATTCGATAACAGTTAGTACAAAATACATTACCCATAACGCTGCATTAATCGTTACACTGCTACATAGCTTCGTAACGTATCTCTGACTCAAGTAACGCGATGAGTGGCGGTATATGACGATCACGCATTCCTGGCTTTGTCAGTGGACGTGAGTGGATAACTTTGCTCTTGGCGAAAGCCTACTGTTCGATTTGGTCAGGAAGCCGGATAGGCCACAGGAACCGTTCTGAAAGAACTGATCTGTCCCTCCTGGGAAAGGAACTCCGATTTCACAGCTCAGAAACCCGGCTTGGCTCATGCCAATGTGTCAGCAAAGACAGCAGCAAATCCAGGACACGGAAGTTACAAACAACCAGCTACTGTTCGGTGACTTCTTGGAAGAGAAAGGGCAATGAGATCAGCTCCACTAGCCATCTGGTGAGACAGTCTATAAATATACATTTCTTCATCCGACGGGTGTCAGAAGCCATTGGGAGTAGTGGTTACATCACTTTATCTTTCTTTAACAAGTTCTGGTATTGTGGGCATGTGTACATGCTGGCAACCTTCCATTCCGATCTCCTATGAATGGAGATGTTTCGGAGAGGACTTTGGATGTCTAACAAACTAGTTCTATGGACCAAAGTCTTTGGGAAGATAAGAGTTCCTCAGTTAGCCAAAAATATCCCCGAATTAGGTTCATTACCGTGTTCACAAAAACCTGCCACTTGCTCCTCTCCTGAATCCCACGAATCCGGTTCTATTCCTTTAAAATCCCTTGTAACAGCACCCTCACATCTACGCCTAGGTCTTCCAAGTAATATTTTCTTTCAGTTCCCCCCCCCCCCAAGCCCCTGCCACATGCCCCACACATCTCATCCTCTTTCACTTGATCACCCTATAGTATTTGGCGAGGAGTACAGGTCACGCAGTTCCTCATCATGCACCTCTCTCTAGGCCCCTTCACTTTCTCCTTCCTAGGACCAAATACACGCCTCAGCAAATTGTTCCCGAACACCCTCAGCCCATGTTCTTCCCTCAATGTGAGACATCAAGTTTTCACACCCATACAAACTGACAAGATAATATATAGTTCTGTACATCTCAAACTGTGTGTGTTTATAGAACAGACGGGATGCCTTTAACTTGTTTAGATTTCTGTAGTCCGTACGTCGAGCTAACAATAGCTTACGAGGAGTTGAAAAAGCATTTAAAACAATTAGTAACGCACATAAAAAATAAACAGAGGGACCAAAAAGGTCATAATGTTCCCGTCTGAGCGGTCAGGCATTTATAACTACGGCACCAGAGGATGAGTCATGATACGGCTGCTTTAACCCTCCCAAAAGGGCTGACAATACCAAGTGCATCGTAAACTCGGTTGAACACAGAAGGGTGGAACAAAAAATCGAACACCCCCTGTTCAGCTGAAATCATGGTAGTTTAATGATGGAGCAAGCAAGACTCCGGATTGCAGGGTGATAGAAGTGCGATTTTCTTGCAAATGACGGTCGGTCGGTCCTGGGGCTCATGACCAGATATTGTGTATGCACTGAATACTACGGTCTGTCAGTCTTGTGGCGCACTCTGACGAAATTGGAGGCTGTTGTAATCAGTCACTGTATTTGTCAGTCGCACGTACTTGTACATTTTAAGATTAAAATTAACCTGAATGATTTTTTATGTTATTCATACCGTGCACTTGCTTACAATTATTACGTCCACCAACTCATGCACTGAATAAAATATATTCGTAAGCTATTATAAAAACCCCTACATGTTTCAACACCGAGGTGCCATCTTCATGGGGCTGTTCAATACAAAGGAATGTAGATCCAACGCACTAATCTACGTATAGTTATTATGTCGCCTTTACAGAAGTGATTAAAATATTAAAAATTAAAATTCTAAAATACATAAAATTAATAACCACAAATTTACGATGTTGTAACAGTAACAGTATTACAAGTGTTAAAAATAAGTCGTTCCAGGTGTTGCAGTTGTTTACAGCAGTATGGATCGTGCATACAAACATCTATGTCGATGGTATATAGGGATCTCGTCCTGTGTGGAACGTATGCAGTGTATCGTGTTGAAACACTGCATACGATCCAACAGGAATGTTCGTTTGCTGATGGCCTTCTTAGCCGTACAATTTGGTTAAACAGATCGTAATGACGGAAAAGTCGTTGCGCAGTTTCTCAGTTCTTGTAAGTGTTGCCGTAAAACATTTTATAAGATAAGACGGAATTAATCAATTATGAAGCAATAAGTACTAAATATTTTAGTCTGTGTTTGTATTCTCGAACTGTCATCTGGCATGAAAATCGCGTCTTCTCTGCGCAGCATTATATTGTCACGTGTGGCCATTATCTCATAAACGGCACGATTTTCGCAAAAAACAGTTACTGAACATAAAATGTGTGTTTCGATTTCCTCTGCAACTTTTTTCCGAAAAACTTCTCATTCTAAGAAGAATTCAGCGGGATATTATCATAAATGTACATAGGTCTTCACGTAAAGTACCCGCTATTGTTGTCAGATTTTAATGGAACTTGGATTTTATCGACACTTTAGAAAAACGCTCAAATATCAAATTTCATGAAGATCCGTTCAATGGGAGCCGAGTTGTTCGATGCGGACGGAAAGACAGACGTTACGAAGCTAATAATCACTTTTCGCAATTTTGCGAACGCGCCTAAAAACCTGTCAGTTAATGCCGTATACGTATATGATTGCAGTTTGTTCTGAGACCCATACAAAACACACCAATTCAATCTGCGGAGTGAGCGTCGAATTTAGTTAAAATTAGTGGTACATATACTAACAATAGGGTTTGAAGGGTTAAATACCTGCTGTGGTTTGCAGAAGACGTGTATTGAGTTTAAGGATATTTAACCATGAAATCTTAAACCGTGTAGGTTGAACATGCTGAATAATAACAATTTGAAAAAAAGTGTTCATGGTTTATTTGGGAGTACTATTTCGGTATTCACCATGTGAAAGTGGAGAAACACACGCAACGAGCCAGTAATGATATTCGGCGGTGAGCACCGAACAGTATATGTCTCAAATACATATTTACGAAGTCGAATGATGATTTCGTGTGTTCGTGTGTGTAATGACTTTTTGTTAACTTCAGCATCGCAGGATGCAACAAGAGTTTTGGGGCGAAACTATATTTTAATTCGAATCGGCTCAACATAGCACACACTGTAAATCGAATGAAAGCATATAACTTAAAAAAAAAGGCAACTGTAGAATAACTGTTGCATATCGTCATGTACGTCATTCAGCCCCACACCTTTTGTTTGAAACATTCTTCAACGTGGCAAAAATTCAAGGAATACAAGAAGAAATAATATATGCGTTTAGGCAATGTGATACCTGCATTGTGATTATCGAGATATGCACGATAAAAGACAATTAAGGCAAGAAAAGTAACACTATCGGATTTTAAAAACATGTGTAATCCACCCAAGTATATCTGTACCGTTCCCTTACAGAAATGAATACCCTTATGAAATTCTCCGTTTGTGAGACTCTGATTCACAATCCTTTACTGATGTGCACGAAACACCTCAGCACATACCAGTTATACCGAGCTATTTTACTCACCGAGTTCCGGCAGAGTTGCAAATTGTTCCACTCATACAGCAAATACGTGATGACACTCACCTGCAACAGAAAGAACTTCAGTAAGACGACACATACGATGAATTCAAATATATGAAATTTAGTCCAATTTGTGCAAAAGGCATAGCGCTGTTCAGCCTATATTTTGGTTCCAGGTGGTCCCTTTACCCCTGGGGAAAGAACCTCCGATATCCATTGCACAGGAAGCCAAATTGGCCCCAGAGACCTTCTGGAGGTAACAACAACAAACATACAAGAGAAGCAGAAAATACGGTTTCAATACGTATAGTTTGCGTTCCATACGGCCATCGCCACAACTAAGGGACGTAGCATGTTGTGGGCCGACCTTTTATATTCCCTGTTGACAGAAGTCCGTCTTCTGTGTTCACAGCCACCATGTCACAACAGTTTACACCTCGCGATCGTCTAAGATTTTGCTTCTGCGCTGGAAACGAATGAGAATCTCTCGGCGAAGAATTCCTCTGACATAATCACAATCAGTGTTGGTTCCTTTAGTTACGACATTGTACGGCATGTACACTCACCTTCTGGCCGACCTTCGTAATTTTCCTTCTAATGAGTTTAGACGTTGGTATATTACACTTTATGTTACTTGTTACCTGTACTTCGTCCACTGTCCAGTATTGTGAAAGGAACACAGTGTTTCGGATACTGGATCGGCTTTCCTTCTCAACTGATGCGGCAGGGAGGCAGCTACACAGACAGACCCAGCGCTTAGTAGGGTCGTTCCACATAACGGACCCAACAGAGGAGGTAAATGGTAAAGATAAAGTTCACCCTAGAACAGGTCTGGAAGGCCTAGAGCGGCCTCTTTCTTTACCCTCGGCGCTAGATCGGAGTGGGTGGCCAACGCCACGCCCCGGCCGCTTTACCTCCGGGAAAGAGACCCGGTACCCATTGTACAGAAGGCTGGGTGGGCCCCAGGACCGGTCTGGCCGGTGCGGAAAATCTCGTCCCCACGGCGATTCGATGCCCGGACCGAAGAGCCCGTAGCGAGTCGCTATACCGGCTAAGCTTTACCGGCCCACTAACAGAAGAGGTGCCTCCCCAACTGCCCGCTTGACGATGAAAACTGGCACAGCTTCCAAAACACTGTCCATGTACGCAGACCAGAAAGTATCTTCCCGCTGCAGATCAAACTGTGGTGACCTGACACGTGGCCACAAACTTTATTCCCTGGCTATTCAAGCTCTTAAATCTGTGTGGGTGTGTGTGTGTGTACGTGTCATTGCGTACACAATTTTAACCATTATGTCTACGATCCAAGTACTACGTACATTTCGTAAGTTTTAAATCGAACGTCGCGGTTAAGTCATGGCATTTTTGTTTCGGATTCCCAAGGTTGCAGGTTCGATTCAGGGTCCGAAGACTGACGTTCCTCAGATATTTTAGGGTTTCCTTAGTCCTCCAATTCAAATGCTGAATAGTACCTTAGACCACTATCACGTCTTTCCACATTATTTCCCCGTAACAATTCACAAATAATCATCACATTCGAAGCTATATTACGTACGCACCACGAGCACATTTAATGCTTGTTAAGTTTCCTGGATACTGGGAACTAACACGTGTCATATCGGTCTGACCGCGTGGCCTTCATGTTCATTCTGTCTAAACAGAATACGTGATCACAGACATCACACTGCACAATTAGGTATCAGTTTTCCTTGTATCCCTTTAAATATTCATCATATCGCAATATGTTGGAAACAAAAGTCATAACTATTAATAAAGTCTACACTTAAACCATAGGGGCCTATAGCGTATACACATTTTGCGCAAGTGAAGCATAAAAGAAGCGGGAGCAAAATCGGGTTGGATGGTGACTAAAACATACAAAAATAACCAGGAAACTATCATGCCTTGGAGGGTTGTATCAAGTTCCTCGTGCCAAAACTGTACTTCCATTAATACCATCAGTCACACGACGTACACACATAACACATGACGTATTGGCCAGCCTGCCCCATTATCAGTAATAATCAGCAGGGATTAGGACCTATAATTAATGCTCTAAATTATGTATACTAAGCTTTCCTACACGGAATACAGGTGCAGCGACCAAACTAGCCCAGACAAGTCATGCATAATGAGGAAGCAGATCACGGGATCAACTGGGGAAATGCATGGATTCATTCAGCATAGAGACCTCTATATGTATTACTGTTTGGGTAAATCAACGCTGCAGAACAGATGGGATGAGGGACAGAAAAAAAACTGGAAATTAATACGTCAGTAAAATGGACGTGTTGTTATATCAACTCTGACAGCAAGATGGAGCCAGTGAGTGTTATGACGGATTAAGCAGCTTTGTGCGAGACCTTATAATCTGCCAGAATAATACTAAAACACCTAGTTACAACAGCTCAAAGGTACTCTTCGGAACGTGATTAACTTTGTTTTTAACTTGTTGCTAATGAAAGTGTGGTTCGAAGTTCCATTCGCAACTGAGTAGAACAGCACTTTTAGCCTTTTTTCGACGTGGCTATAGTTCCAATAGACAAAGCACGAAACCAATACTAAGAGAAGGAAATCGAAGAAGATGGGCGTTGATGCATTAATTGATTGACTGGGTGGTGATCTAACAGGTCAAGTAACTAAACTTATATGTGTGTTGCTAAACAATAATACCACAGGAAATTTGAGCTACACAGCGAGGAAATTTGTCTTTCAGCCTACACAGGTTATCTAGCGTTAATAACATCTACGAGGCTTACAGGGGCGAAATCAGGAATACGTACTGAGTCCTGGGAGGAAGGCATCCACCTGGAAGACCAAGAATAAGATGAAGGAATATGATTTATTTTAGAGGCACAGGACGCGAGGGTGATACTTCCATGGAAGTGGCTAAGGGTTGCGTTAAATGACGGGCCTTGACACTGACAGCGCCGTCTTCAGATACCATACTGCGAGTTGTGGGCCGGTCAACTGAACACTGCATCACCAATCCTGTCCCACCGGACCGAGTCTGAACAAGTATGGGAAGCTGTACTCCAATATGGAGTAAAAGGCAAAGTTATCCTTGACCACGCCATGAAGGTGTAGAGGTGGAGCAGAGGTCGGCTCTAACTCAGCAGCTCACAGACGCACTTGAAACTGAAAATAATAAGGCTAACCGCCCTGACTTCACCAGCGTGCTTCGTTTCGCGCCACGTTTTTTAAAGCAAAGATTATTTCCTCCATCTTGTTTCCCGCCGATTTTGACGACACACGTCACAAAAGAGCAACTCCGTTAATGACAAAAACACAAGTGAGCGCAGCACGTTACATAGGACGGGGCAGTGCTACCAACTATACGCTGAAGTCAAGCACAGTCTGTTTCTTCCGCTCATTTTGACGACACACGTCACAAAAGAGCAACTCCGTTAATGACAAAAACACAAATGAGCGCAGCACGTAACATAGGACGGGGCAGTGCTACCAACTATACGCTGAAGTCAAGCACAGTCTGTTTCTTCCGCTCATTCACCACGTTCTATTGCCGAGGTTAGGAATGTGTGACGAAACTACACCCCTGCTCCCCACAGGCAAATATTTTTATGGCATGATACTTAATTACGCACAGGACAATTTGATGTTTATCAGTTTCATAACCGCATACTTAAAGACGAAAATCATGTCCTTATAGCAACTGTATCTGGTGAGAAGGAAATGCCACTAACAAACTGTGAGGTAAGTTTGTTCTAACCTTTGGATTTGATCTGTTGTTGAGGTATTGACACTAGCCTATAACTAATGCCGTTCATCACATTAAAAGTTCACAAACCAACGCCGGCACACTTGTTCATCATTGTTATTTAAAATAAAACACTACTCAGTATAATTATTTTCGTTCATAGTAAGAATTTTTGTGCGAAACTATTCTCGTTGTGTAAATAGATAAGACCGTGATTTTTTAATCTTAAGAACGATTTTTTTTTTTTGCAGAAAGTGTTTATAAGTGTGGCCGGACAATATGCGTACTACGGCCCAGCGTAACACGACATCTATATATCGCCCACTCTTGCCACGTACCGACCCTGAACAGGTTTATCTGCAGGAATGGCGGCTCCAACCGCAAACAAATATTTCAGGGCCTTAGCTTTTAAAGAGTAGCGGTGCTCATGTTCCACAGTTTCTTGTCCATTTACGTTAAATAAAATCTGTGTACATCGTGGGATTTAAAAGCAGCAAGAAATCATTTTGTTCTAAAACCAGATAATGGGATAACAGGCTACTTTAAAACCCTCCTGGCTCCTGTGTCTAGAATCGGCAAGACTGAAGTAGCATATACCATACACCTACAACAAAAACAATACTTAATATGGCAATAATTCAAAATTAGTGTGTGTACAGCCCAACACATATACCTGGGCTACGCGCAGTGGCTGGCAGGTGCGTGGAACAGTAATGAAAATATTCCTACAGGAGACATTAACGTCAAAATAATGAAACATACATTTATTTTTTCCGAAAATAATTAATCCGCACACAAATTAGCGTTCCTCATGTTCATCTGGACGTATGTTGAAAATGTATCTCTTTCTATGAAATACAACGGGAGCAGACTGACAAGCTTGATATTCTATTTCACAGCAGAGAAAAAAAATTCTCCGAGATCAGTTAAAAATGTGTGCTGTTGCAATGTGGATGTGGATGCTTCGTATTTGTACAGCTAGAAAAATTAAGTTTCTAGTGTAGGAAGTGTACAAAATTGGTGCAGAATATGAAATTCCTGATCCGTATGGTTGTATGGCAGTCCGTCATTTCATGCCTAAAAATAAATCAACCGGTTACGATAAAATCTCGTCTTCAACTGTCAGGACAAACAATGTTTATGAGCTGACACTGAGATCAATTACCTGAAGTCGGTGTGACGCAATGTTTAAGGTCATTTATATGGACTCTGTCCATCGTCCTAGTTCTTCAAACATAACCACAACTCCTGAATGAGGGTACAAGCGCA
Source organism: Reticulitermes speratus (assembly GCA_021186555.1). Lineage (NCBI taxonomy): Eukaryota > Metazoa > Arthropoda > Insecta > Blattodea > Rhinotermitidae > Reticulitermes > Reticulitermes speratus. The sequence goes on from JAJKFL010000237.1 coordinate 21,888,145, forward strand.
GGTCCACCAAGCGAGACAACAGAGTAGGAACAATTCATATCTTTTCCACATGAAAAAAGAAACCGATTGAAGTTCCGAAACTTGATTTTATACAGACCAATAGAACAATGGACAAATTCCATACAAACAGTCTCGAATGTAACATCTTGTCGGTCCGTACCCTTCAAACACAATCCCAACTTTAGACGTGATACGCCTGAGTCTTAAAAGTTCAAATCGAAAGTTATAATTTTTCTTACACGGTTTAACCGACTAATTCCTTGGAACATACCCTTTCTTCATAAGCTTAATAACTGCTCCGCTACTCTCAAGCAATTCCCCACCTTTAAAAAACCCCGAAGCCCATTACCGTACTTACTTGACCCTGTCCCCAGCCAAATAAACTCAGTCCACATTGTAACCATCTGTTAACAGCCCCTATTATAATGTAAACCTATCCACGCCTAGGTCTTCCAAGTTGTCTCTTCCCATCAGGCTTTCTGAACAAAAGTTTGTAAAAATTTATTACCATCTCAGTCTTAATCTGATTATCTTATTAATACTTAGTGAAGTGTAATGCTGACAGTCGCAAAATGAACACATTATGGCGCCTCCCCTTATGCTAAACACTTCGTAACATGCTGGTTTTCTAAGCTTAAGAGCCGTTAGCCATCGCCCAACCACGAAGCTGGAAGACCACCCTTTGGCGGTCATCCCAAATTCCTTATTAAGTTATTACATACACCTGCATTATCTCCATACATGAAGACCACCCCCTTCATTCAGAACCTAAAGACGCGCCATACCCAGTTCAAAGGGTATCCACCTCAGGGATTTATTTACAATCAGTAACCTTTATTTGAAAACGAGTTTGGTGTAATTCGTGTTTAACGCAACACCCTACAAACAATAATTTGTCTCAAAAGAGTTTGTGAAGTTCCTTGGATTTGCAAGAAGACAATCCGTGTTACGTAACAAAGTGACATAAAATCCAATGAGAGGTGTCTAGTAGTAAATCGCAATGAACTTGATAACAATACTTAGCTTCGTCATATTAGTGCAAAGGATGCAAGAGCAACACTTCGCGGCTGATGGCCACCACAGGGATTCAGACGGCCAGTACGAAATGTTCAACAAGACATAAGATAAATTTTGTTACATTACGCTACAGGATTCACGTGATAACATTCGACACAACTGCACTACTTATTGGCCACTTATTACACTAGATTTTAGTGTGATATTACGACCGGGGGCACGCACTCTGTTTTGAGGTATATAAGGTTACATAATGAGTTACTGGCGAATTTGTATTTCTCACTGATGGACGTTGTACACCTGTATACGTACAGAAAGGCTGGTTTTTCATTTACTGGAAATACGGATCCTTTACTCACACACGTATTCAACATCAGATATACTACACTGCACAGAGGGTTTAGAGATTGTCATGCGTGCTACATGACCCGCCAATATCATTCTACTTGGGTTAGTCAGTAATTATTAATATAATAATTATAACATATTTCCGCACAGCTTTCAGTATCTTATATGATTAATGAAAATATTTAATTTGTAAATCACACATCGTTTTAACGTGTTCCATCCTTCCATCTGCACTTCATCATACTGGACATACACGACTAAAAATTAACAATTCTCATTACAACTTTTATTGTAGATCATTCCCCCCACACACACAAAAAAAAGTGATTGAAAACCGCTCAGTGGTTTTGAGATGAAGCACATGGAACAATTTTCTGTGTGCGCTCACTCTATGCACTATCTGCCAATAAACGCCTATTAATTTCTTTTAAATGTCCACATTTTTTTTCAATGCCTCGACAGCCCCTTGGGGGCCAAGGCCGCCTCAATTTTCGAGGCTTCAAGATCATACTTTTTAAACACATCACACTCGGTAGGACTCCTCTGGACGAGGACCTCTACCTGACAACACACAACACTCACAAGAGACAGACATCGATGCCCCCGGCGGGATGTTTTTTTTGTCTGTCCGGGGTTTTCCCCCTTTGATCCATTTTTGTACTGTTTAAATCCTTTTTGTCCTTCATGTCACTTTACGTTCCATACTACCGTCCTTATAACAAACACAACACAAACATCCATGCCCCCGGTGGGATTCGAACCCACAATCCAAGTAAGCGAGCGGCCGCAGACCCACGCCTTAGACTGCGCGGCCACTGGGATCGGCTTAAATGTCCATTAGATTTCTTAAAACAAAGCATTTGCTTTGGGGTTCTCATTCATACCATCTGAAACTGAGACAGTCCGAAAAGCAATGCTTTGTTTGGCTGAAGACTAATGCAGAGAATTTCTGCAAGGAGCTGCTATAAGCAACATGCTGAAAGGTCTGCATAAGAACCCACTTGTATCATCTCGCGCTCGTCGCGAGTGCACTAATTACTGGTTTCACACCGCCATCTGCTGTACAAATCCCCGCTGCTCCGTTATTTGTTTGCTGTTCACTGGGGAACACGATTACAGAGTGTTCAGCAAACTTCGCAACCCTTGCTATTTGTTCGATGACGACTTCGTCTTCTGTGGGCACTGAACAGTTTGACGTAACGGTAAGGCACCAGATGTGACCTTCCGGACTGTGAAATTTCGTGGGTTTCCTCAGAATTTCTGGGTGAATACAGGGATGTTACCGCAACACAGACCACGATCTCTGCCTACCAGATCTTTATCTACTCATCATTCGTGATTACATTCCCATCTTATTCGACTCAGTGTAATTAAATACCGACAATGAAGCAGCGTATGTTGATATACTTTCCTTGAGATAAAAACGGAAAGACGCAGTTCAACGAATATTGCGTATGCATATCTTGCAATATTTCCTTTATGATTCTAAACACCTTCACTGGTCTTCATGTTCACTTGTTACGGAAAAAATCTACTGCTGTCAAGATAATTACATTACTGATACTACACAGCCCCAAAATAAAAACATTTTAGTTCTATTTCAACAAACAAACATCCAATATAAACACCGACATATGAATGACAGAAGATTCTGCAATGCGACGCAATGTAGTCCGGTGGCTAATAACCAACATTTCGGAGAAACCTTCTGCATCCTTCTTCGTGGTAAAATTATGTTGTCATTATGCCTTGATAAACCCAAAATCTCGCAAGAAGTATGGACCATAATCAAGCCTATGTTAGTGCGTACTTTTACTTTTTAAACCATTTCTTGTAGAACTATCCTGTTTAAAAAAATTGTTAAGCTCAAGACGAACTTCATGAAGAGTGGATGGGTACCAGAACACGACCCTAAATTACATTAGCTCGATACTGTTTAGTGTATCGCGCACTCAAAACACTATACTTCATCATCATAAGTTGAGTAGTTTCGGATATTACGGAGGCAGACAGACAGACAGACATAGACAGACAGATAGATGCACAGGACAAATTATGCATTTCCTTTATCACACTTCGTGCGAACAACACATGAATAAATGACACGAAACGGGTGCTACAGCAAACTGCATATCGACATAACCTGCACTGAGCAACGTAAGCACGTTCTTCCACGCCAGCCGTGCATTTCTCACATATCCCTCGTCCATAAAACTTTGCCGCAGAATTCAGGAGTGCTTCTCCTTTCGGTTTTGTCTAACCCCTTCACCAACCGGTTAATTTCTTCCTCCCCATCACACTCTACTCATCTTTGCTCTTATCCTCATCCAGAAAATAATTTTCTGCCTCAGAAACCTTCCCACAACAAAAGCAACCGTGGTTTAGTGCCAACCTTCAAACTTTACCAGCTTCACTACCTCCCCCAAATCCTACTTTTTATTTTTTTGCATTACAGTAGAAAACTTTTGTACAGTGTTGCGGCACCTCTTAGAAGGAAGACGAAGAGCATTAAGTGGAGTGTGGAAACAGGGTGACTAAAATATTAAGACTTTACTACATGGAAAGTTCACGTCCATACTTCAAGAAGCATTATTGAAGCTACCTAGTTTGGTAAATCGGACAAGGAATTAGACCGTGCACAAGGTCTGGAATATTTGACGCTGCCTACAAGCCTATATGTCTACTGGGCATTGACATTTTCACTCCAGGACAGGAATGTCTAAACTTGCTTGCCAGCGGAACCATTCCGGCTTTAGATAGCCTACTGTAAAACAACCGAACGCAAAGCCAAAACTAACCATCACAGAGACAACTGAAGTTCTACAACTTAGCATCTATGGGCTAAATATTTTCCAAACGTGTTCTTTGCGGTTTTCCGTACCTAAGTCACTGACCTTGTCAGTTTGTCACACACCATATCGAAGGAAGCTGAAAGGAAAGTTGTCGAAAGAAATGAAGGCTTACTTATATGCAAAGGATCTTTTCTTTTCCATAGCTCGTCAGCCCCAGTGGGCCAGGGCCTCCTCGTTATCGAGGCTTCATGATCACAATCAGACACATCACACTCGGTAGGATTCCTCTGGATGAGTGATCAGCCCTACGCAGAAACCTCTACCTGGCAAAAAAAAAACACTCACAAGAGACAGACATCCATGCCCCCGGCAGGATTCGAATCCGCAATCCCAGCAAGCGAGCGAGCGGCCGCAGACCCACGCCTTAGGCCGCGCGGCCACTGGGATCGGCATGTAAAGGAATTGCGCTCATGTTTTTCCAAAAACCATTAAGAATTCGATTTTAGCTGCAAATAACTTCAGATTGTAATGGGCAATAAGGCTCAATATTAAAATTTCCCGAAATCTACAGTGTTAGCCCCAATCCTAAATCTCATACAAATCCGCTAAGTAGGTTCGGAGACGAAACATACAGACTCAAATTGTGTCCTTGTGTTATGAACATATGTAAGGTACGCATACAAATTACAAAAGCTGGAAGGAGGGGAAGATGTCATGACACGTTTCGAGATGGCTATTTGGTCACTCTCAAGGAGTGACTAATTAAAACCACGATATATATCACGAAGGCCAGAGCGCCGGACGAGACAGAGATGCAGTGCACGGGTCTTCCTCACTTCTGGGCCATGGAGAGGGATAGGCGGTGGAAAACGTCGGAACCGAAGGTCGTAATTCAAGAGGCTGTGTGTTGCCACTGTGACTACTGACCACCTCAAGGTGCTGCTGTACACATCCGTCAAGAGGTGCAGCGAAACGTTCTACAATTTATCACTGTCTTCATCAAGAACACGATTAGAGAACACTTGCTGCATAAATAATGGATTTTTAAGCTCCCCCTTAAATCACAGTCAGAATAGTAACTCTGCTACAGGCTGGAAAACTGAAGAATCGTGGTTCAGTTCCCATCAGGGACAAGAGATGTTTGTCTTCTCCATAGCGTCTAGATCGGCTCTGAGGCTCACCAAGTTGCCTATCAAATGTCTACGTAGGAATGTTTCTCCGGGGGTCAAGCGGCCAGGGCATGAAGCTGACCATTCACCTCTATATAGTGCAGAGCTTAAGAATGAATGGAGCCATACCTGCACTCCAGCATGTCTTCACGGCGTGCACGAGGAAAACTTTACCTTTATATTTACCCCTTAAGACAAAAGACAAAGAAAGGACGGTGTCTTACAAGACGCTACGACCGCTTCCTCTGTCGTACTTCGCAAATCACTGCTTACACCATCTCATTTCACGTAACAATGGAAATGAATAAACTACCGACATGTGGTGTAAATTAAAATCAACCAGAAAATGGGAAACATTTAACACTAACTGCGATGAAATTATTCGACATCTGTTATAAACCTGTAAAGAATCAGTAAAAATCTTATCGGTTGACCAGCCACATCGGTTCGCATTTTAAGTCCAAAGTTTCGGAGGCCTTTTCAGTCTCCGTCATCAGGGAATAATTACATGTGCTGACCCAACAAGTTCTTATAATTTTTAGTAGTCGCGAAATCCAGAAGTCTTACTTAAGAATCCGTATGCCTCTAACGAATACTAACGACCTACCTAACCATCTAACTGACCAACCAACCAATATCCACTCGCAAGTTGCACTACAATGAATAACACCTCTGTGTCATTTCATGAAGGCCTCTGGTTTAAATTTCATCCCAGACATGGTTGTCGTAAAACCTTCGTGGTTTCCTTAATTAATTCCATCCAAATTACGAATAATGCATCAAAATAGACCATTACAACCCCTTTCAGCATTTATTCCAATTTACCGACTGAGATCATTCTTGCCAATAATGCTGTGTAACACCAGCCGCTTGAATCCACGCCACATCTTCGTAATATATTTCACTAACATCCATCTACACCTAGGTCTTCGTAGTGGTATCTACCTTCAGATAATCCCCATCAAAATGTTAGGCATTCATCATCTCCATCCGTGCTACATGTCTAGTCCATCTAACTATCCTTCATTGGATCCCACTAATAACATTTGATAGACATAAAATTATGAAGATTCTTGTCGCGAACTTGTTTCCCGGACTCTGGATACTTCCTCCCTTGTAGGTCCAGATACTCTGTTACTGCGGTGAAAGTCTAGTTTCTCATTATGTGGGATGCAGCACCGTGCAGTCTGGTCCTCTTGAAGACAGATGCAGCAGGTTCCCGCACAGCGTCGTAAACCACCTACATGGCTAGGCAATTTCGGAACTTATAGAACTCTCAACCTCAGTTCTTTAAAGCGAAAGACAAAGTTTCATACTCAACAAAAAAAGTGTTGTTTTCTGTATTTTAATACTGAATAGTTTAGATGAGAAACGGGAAAACCAGAAATTCTGAAGAGAGGGAAACAAACAGCGGTGTTCATTATTTTACTTTACTGACAACAAGTAATCTGCTCATGCAGCAAAACTTCCGCGACGAAGCAATCTTGCACACGCAAACAGGCAGTGAAGAGTCTAGACGCCGTCTGTTTAGTTCCACACGCTTTGTTTCAACAAAGCTATTTCCAGTGCCTTGAGACATCGTACGTATTGTTCCCAACAAAGACACACGAAGTAATGCATTCCCAAACCTGCACTGTTTTACAATATGTGATCATTCCCCCAGGCTTCTCTTCTGATCTGGAGCATTTGCCAAGTTCTGAGAAGCGTTAGAGCATCCTTTTATTTTGGATCCTGCTTATATTATAAGTGACTGCACATATATCCCACGCATGCAACAGTTTGAAGATGGTCCTTACAGTTATTAAATCCTTAGTGACGTGCAGAATTTCAAAGAATTCATAGCGGAATCCTGGAAAACATTTGACCCTCACGGAGGCTAGCTCCACCTTACAGTCAACTCCGTGCACATAGACACGCGTTGTCATGGCGGAGCAAGAGAGTACTAAACCCTAATGTGACAGATCATCACCAGTAAATGGAATTACAGGGCCTTAAACAAAACAATGTGCAGTCGTCACAACGTAGTAATTAACACAGCGAGAAACATGCTACGAAACTAAATGATTTATGAAATTGTACGGTCTGATGGCACGGTAAATAACAAAAGCTGCGTAGAAGGTGGTGGAGTCCCTGTTGGAATTAGTCTAATAAGAAGAGGAATATCCATGGAAGCGACCGTCTTGTATTATTTTCATAATTACAGCTTTCTCAAGTCTTTGATTGTTTGATTTATTGCTTCTTGAATTACGTATCATCCGCCCTCACAAATATTCATTCAGGCACAAGTAAGGGGAACGGGATATAACAGGATAATGACAACCGGGATTGAATTTCAGGCAGGATCGGAGACCTTTCTTTTCGCCTCGGATCTAGTCCAACTTTGAACCCCAACCCAGTCTCCCTCTAATAGGCACACGAACTTATTTACCAAGGAACCGAGCGGACGACATCAACAGTGTGTTGCGCTGTAACTGCAGTCTTCCATACGTCTTCATGCCACGTTGCATAATAAAGTGGCAACGAAAACAGATCTTGGTGACTGTGATCAGTCTTGGATCGCTGAAGCAATGGCATCACGGGTGTGTACCGCGGTCGAGACAGTGGAAGTACCCGATTTAGTCTATTTTAATTCTGGGAAAGGGGTAGACATACCGCATATACGATCGCATGATCACCATGCTATCAGAGTACATGTCCCCTCGTTACAGTATTGAAAATCGATTTTCACGAAATTTAGTATGAACGTTTTCGAATTTCCTGCAAACGACGATAACAAATATGGAAACTGCACGACACTGTGAGCTAGAGCTATCAAATGTGTAAGAATCTCCTGTTGAATTAATTCGAAATAGCAGCAGGCCAGAGGGTTTAATCCGTGAAAGCAGCAGAACAGAAACAAGAAAGATAAGTGTAAGGTATAACCGATCACAATGATAAAGCGGCCAATGATGTCTTGGGCCGCTCGAAGACTGGAACTGCAGGCTCGAATCCCGAACGAGGAACATAACGTCCGCGTTTCCCTCTGGTGCATTGTTCTCCGTAGACACGGGCCTTGCGGTCGGTCGAACTCCCGTCCGAGAAGCCTCAGCAAATGAATAAGCATCCCCAGCTTCAGAAAACCAGAAAATCTAATCCTTGAAAGCTGCACAAAAGGGCAAGTAGGTCTATCAAAATAACAATGGTAAGAAGTGACTGGTTTCCGAAACCTACGAAACTGGAATCATGCATTTCCTTCCTCCCCCCGGTCACCCGAAACAGACTTTACTCAATAAATATGGGTGTTGATGTCCTGGTAGTACTGTGCCAGAGAGACAGAGATGATTATGCTACACTGCCAGCCACTCACCACCCGAAACAACTTCAAATTACTAACTCTGCACCCTTGTTTTCCACCAAGCAGGTTGATGGAAACTTTTATTCGGGACGTATCCGGTTCGAACCTCTGCAGGAACTCCGCAACCCTGACTGGTTTTTCGCAGGTTTCCTTGCTTCCTGCAGGCACATGCCAAAACAGTAGGCCTACTTCGGTTCGACCACATCAACTTGCATCGAAATCCTGCACAATTCATCGTTCACCAGTCATTCTAACACTGACGACACGCAGTCTGAGACACAGCAGCGTCGCAAAATAAATCACAAACCAAATATCCTGATTACTGATTATTACTTTACTGTTATTGCTATCCTTATGATAGGCACTGAGGTACTGAAAATAAAGCAGGTGTCCTAAGTTCTTATTCTAATTTTGTGAATCTGCCACAAGTGTTAAAATATAACCCCGTAAGCACGAAACAGATCCGCTAAGTGATCATTTCACTAGTGAGGCAGACTGTAGTAGGGCATGTAACAGGACAATAACATGGTTTGGTACAGCACAGTTTAACACAGTACATTATTAGGGCACAGTACAGTAAATCAAAGCACATTACATTGTATTACAGCATAATATAATATTATAGCACACCACAGTAAGTTTTTTAAACACGGAACTGAGTACGGCAGAGCGGGTGGCGTCATAGATCGCTGTACAGCCGTACGAATGTGTGCAGAGTTCAGCTGTACATCCTGCGTCATATTATAAAATATGTATATACAATATATATATATACATTACATAGCATATATACATACGTACATACATACGTGCATAAACACATATGGTAGAACGAGAGCATAAAATGGCACAGTACGTCCTGTACAGTACAGCAGACAATAACATAATTCAAGTACCACCGCCACACCACAACAACAACACAACCACCACAGCCACAACAACAACAGTACGTAAAATCAGTAGACATCACGCCATTTTTACAACAAGACTACTATTTTCTGCCAAGCAATAACAATTATTGATTTCTCCATTAAAAAGTTACTTGCAGTGCAATTTCTTCTAAGTCAGTGCACACTATTTTACGGTTAGTTGGAGCAAAGTTAAAATGCATTCAATATTATGAATTTTAAACCTCATTTAATATGTCTTGGGTACACACATTCACTCTTTACCTTAATTTTCCTTAGCTTTTTCCTGCCTTATACACATCTTTTACCTCTGCATCCACTGTGTTAAATTTAAGTTGTTATGAAAGTAAACTGCAAAGAGCACAGAAACGTGGCGTGTACAGAAGTCGCGAGATAAAACGGGGCTAAGGGAAGTCGCGGCTTCATTATATCCTTGTCGTGCCACTTTTCTTCCTGCGATTTACTTCACATGGATGAATCAGTAAGCGTTCAATTTCTAAGTGTCTGTGCTGCAGAAATGATGGATTCCTTTGCTGAGAATTTTAAAACGAGATTCAATGACTTTTGTAGCCATGCCACAATATAAGTTAATTTTAGAAAGCATTCATCGGTGACGTCAAAAAAGCTACAATTTGAATGGAACTGACTAAACTGTAGCATGACTCAATTTTGCGCAGTTTAACCTTTCATGATTGTTTGCGAGGATCTCGGTAGATAGCACTGTTCACGTACGGCACAAAGTAAACCGAAGTTTAGTTCAAGAAACTCCAGTGTGCATTTACATGAGGCAATGAAAGAACTGAACAAAATTCTAATTCTCTTTCGTAGCAAAGACATGTCCAAGTTTCACAATAATAAGGCAAGTTGATGCTATTTTATTGTGATGTTCAGTTTTGTGTTGCTTACAGTAGAGACATATAAAAGCTCCGGCCCTCGTAGCATGACATACCCTTCAGTGTGACTCGCCTGGTTAAAACGTTGACCAGCCTGATACAGACCGAAGTATGGCGACGATGGCAAATGAATATGGAGCACTGCCTAACACGGAAAACCGAAGAGGTTGGAGAATGCCACTATCTCCATCGCAAATGTCACGTGGAATGCACTGGGACCGGACCCAGGCCTCCGCCATGAGAAGACGGCGACTAACCGCTTCAGCTACGTGGCGTAGAAATAACGGTCTTTTAATCTTCAGCCTGAGATTTCACATGCGTTAACAACTTTGCGGAATTCGCAGTACGCGTGCGGCAACTTCTCTGACTTGGCTGTTATGCGTATACTCTAGTCGAATGTCGACAGGCGGGAACGTCCACAGCGTTTCACAGTTGTACAAGCCAAGTTCGACAACAACATTTATTATTCTTTTGTTCTACAAGAACATGCAATCAAATAATAACAATAATGTTAATTATTATTATACAATATTATAATAAATATTGCAAATTTCCACATTCCTGAATACACGCACGAACTCACTTCACCTTATTACTTAACACGTTGTGTGATCTTTATTGTTTGCATCCCGTTGTGCTACATGATCATCATCACCATCATCATCATCATCATCCGTCACGAGTTAGGCCTTAATAGACCTGTTTCGACCTCGTCTAATAGTCTGTTCAAAGGCCTTCCAAGTCGTCTTCGTCTATTTGGTCTATAATTCAGCATTACCTTTGGCATCCTGTTGTTGTTCATTCTTGTTACACGTTGTAGCCAATTTGATTTGTATCATATTTGTTTCTCGTCAACTGGTTCTACTTTCAACTCTTCCAAAATTTCTTCATTCCTTTTCTGGTCAAAAAGTGTGTACATGACAAAGCACTTAAAAATAAAAGTACAGGTCATCTTGCACAGCAATGTTTCATTATTGTTGTATGTAGATATAATAATTGTAACAACAATAATAAAATGGTATTTTAACACATGTTTCGACCTGAGTAGGTTATCTTCAAATTTTCCTACAAAGTAAAGAGGTTTCGTTTTTTGTGTACTGTACTTACATGACAGATGCTGTCCGTACCATTAAGTGCGGCACGAGAAATTCGAAAACTTAATATGTTACAGGAAAACCTGAAGATATCCTACTCAGGTCGAAGCACGTTGTGTTAAAACCATCTACAATTATTGTTATAATTATTATATCTATATATAATAATAATGAAACATTGTCACGCAAGATAACTTCACGTTGTGTGAAGTTCGAATATCTAGTTAGCAACTTTATTGTGTATATTTACTTTTAGGCCCTGCAATGTCTGGGGAATATTTTATACATACATACCCCACAAAAAAGTAATCTTCCTTCTTTATCAAATTGTTTACTACACCGGACTCACTTTCCGGTTAATCCGCACTGGGTGAAAGCATCTCAGGGTCGTTATGGGTTTGTAATGGGTTCTTCCGAAAAAGTGGGTCGGGTTCACAAACATGGGATTTATTAAATCATACTGTCAGTATCATACAATTATCATGATCTCCGTCTAGTGAGCTTAGGTCTCTCAGTCAGCACACTGACCGGTTTAACATTCGACCACCACGAATTTCAACAAAACAATCCCCGGCAGAGTGAAACACACTGAAGGCACCGTGAGCCGTCTCCCCTGAATAGTGTCCCAAAAATTCACGACGTAGTATCTACTCTCCCCCAGGACTCACTACTCAGACTAATGACAACCTCTCGCCTCGGCGCGCAACTTCCTTCTCTCAGGTGCCTCTCCGCCCCAATGACTTTCCCCGGTCAGTGATTGGTCACACAACACTTAGCTGCGGACTTGACTACACAATACTTTGAAACATTACTTCCCGAAGGGAAGAATTTTAAGTGTAAGAGGGGACATCTGTTTACCCTCCGGCTACAACACACATCACATTCAGGTAGCCGGCAGGAACGATCCGTTTTATTACCTTCTTGCATTATATGAAAAGATGAGATTCTTCGGGCAACTGCAATGAACGCTGATTACTCACGTTTAAGTTTTTCTTCCCTTAGCAACGACGGCCACCTAGTTCTCTGATTGTCACAAACGCTACCTGTCTGATGACAACGGGCTACTAATCGTAAAAACGTTTACTTATTTGGTGATAGTTAATCCGGATATTAGTCCCCAAATCCGGTTTGGACGTTAACATACAATTTTGAATAAAAGTATTGTTCCACCGTACACACGGGTTAACACAGGGACTATTTCATGATAGCTTCGTCATGAACAAACCATAATGAATGATCCTGAGTGAGTGTAATATAACGAACAATATTTTGTACTTGGAAGTATACAGTACTGCCACGTATGTTATTTTGCACGAAATGCGTAAGGCTGCCAAAATCCAGTATATCTTGGGTTGTGCGACTTTTTGTTCGCCCCTGTATTAATCAGTAGCAGCTACACGAATCCTGAAAACAAGTACTACATTAATTTGTATCAGGTACTAGGCCTCCGTACTTTTTAGGGTTTCGAGGGAAAAAATTCGTTCTTCAGAACTAATTACACCCTGAAATGCATGTGTCTGATTCAACTTTGGACATTAAAATTAACTAGCTCTACGGTGTACCAATGTGTCAAGTGTGTGCAGACATTTCGAATTCACGTTCGTTTCTATACAATAATCTAATAATTGGTAAGTCAATCGTCGCTCATTACTGGTTACTAAAACGTTTGTCATTTCTTAAATGTTTCTACGAACCGTGACGTATGTAACAATAAGACTGGAAAGGGTTTAGTCCATAAAGTACGAGCGTATAAATATAAGCAATAGCGTTCCTTAAATTTTACAGAGCTCACATAAAAACGTAGATAATGAAATGCAAATTAGCTGTTCCCCGTATCGAATTTGAACATAACGTGTGGAAGATCTGTGGGCTACTACACAGAGAAGTCCATTTAAGGTCTTATGCACAGCAGGCGTGATCACCAATCAGCATGGCTGAAAATGGGCAGTGCCTGACAAGTGTGGAAGTCTCTAGTAGTGAGTGTCAAAAGATTTGAAAAGGTTTACGGAATACATGGAAAAGTCCACGTATAGCCTTATATAAACCAGGATGAATTATGGACAAATGCTGCTGGAAATTGCAATTTCCCGACAACTTTTTGTGAAAGTTTTCGACGTCCAATTTCAGCAAAATCTAACGACCAGTTTGTGGCATCCACGGAAAAGTCCATAGTCTTAATGTAAATAAGGTTTATAACCGTTGAAATTTGGAAATGCCAAACAATTTGCAGAGTGTCCAATGTCGAATTTTAAAAATATCTGTCCAACGGTACAGGTGCCGACAGAAGGTCACAGATGGACAACCATAGTCGGTGTTTCGGCCGATTTTCGAACTGTACACTTCGGGGGGTGCAAGTCAGAAGCGCTACCGCTTGAGCCAATTTACGCAATGTCAGAAGCTAACTTTCTGAGTCTTTCACGGCCGAAGTGACGGCGGCCAGTGACTAAAAGTGAGACAGAGTTGAAGGCTAAGCAAGTCGTCAGTTGTCACTAGTCGCTTTAGGTATGCTGGCTTCTTAAACCCTGAGATAACTGAATAATGTGGGTTTGGCGGAAAGTTTGTACATATGTGCTGTTTAAGTGAATGTTTAAATATTACTAATACTGGCAGCATTTAATATTCGTCCATGCTATGCGAACGAAGTTAAGAATGGACTCTTATTTCCTTGTGTTGTGTTTGACAATGTGGCATTGGCACTGAAAAAACGAACTTGTACCGCCATCTCTCTCCAGAGCATGCTAACCATTTTCAGCATCCCGCAAACTTAATACGAGTATGTAATTTACCACGTAAAAATTTAAAAAAATGCCTTTCTACTTAAAATCAGGGCATAGAGAGGGTTAATACACATATGCAACAAAAGACTGAGCGGAATCAGTACAAATTCGAAAAATCAAACCCGTTTGAATCAGACTCGCAATAATTACATCTCGATGCTAGCATGTCGTGTTTTGACTACGATCTGTTCACAGCGTATTCCGCCGTCGAGAAATGCAGCCACGGACCATATGCACTGAGAATGATACCGACCTCACAAGATAAACAAGAACATGGCACATAACAAAAGGCATCGACCCTCTATGTTTAAAGGGTGGTAAACGGTTTTGTTTCACTTTCAGGGATGGAATTTTAGAAAGACAAGGCAACCTGTTCATTTGCTGTGCGACCACAAGCAATACTACGACACAAAACAGAATAAACATAGGCGTCATCATGATCATGTTATTGTAGATGATGATGACGGAGCCCAAACCAGCCCCAGGTGCCCGCTCGGCCATTGACGAACCACCGGTTTATTTATGTATGCTAATTCCATTCCCTGTGCCACTGTAGGCTATTCCAGTCTCCCTTACAGGTCCACATCACGTGCTGCAAGACAGGCATACGAACAATGTCAGAGTAGCTCAAACTGCAGCTACAATAAACAATTCGGATTATGTAAACAGTTTACACAAACACAGCGCAGGATTAAATATGGGGATTCGAAGTGCCTACTTTAATGCCGTTATTTCTATACTCTATATTATATTATACATTTGACGAAAAAATATTCAATTGCTGCGACCTGAACAGAATATATATCTTTGCTGACTCAAAAAGGGCCAGGTCACGGGATGTACTTTGTGGTGTAGTATCGAAGGTGTTGGATATATACTCATAGCTTTTTTGCAAAAGCAAAGACAACATGCATTAAAAGCACTCTGGCATTAGGCTTCTGAAGCTTGTACTGCTAGCAGATGTGTTTCAAACATTACGTTTATCCGTCCACGTTATGTTGCGTTAATTATACAGCCTCGCACTGATGATTCTGAAGGTTATAAGACATGGTAATAATGACTGGCTTATTTGCTGGTTCTGGTTTTATCAGGTAACTGCCAGAACGGTGCCTTAACATACGCCATTACTACCTCCTGCAGAGTACGCTCTGTTTCTATCACATTCGACGCTATATTCCCGTACTCTCTGCAGGTCACACAGCGTTGCTGCAGAACTGACGAACCAATGGATCACAATTCCACGTATCACGTAATTCATTGCAATAGTCACTCCCCAACGAGTCTATTTTTGTAAAAAAAAGTCAGAGTTCAGTCATAAACACTCCTAATAATTTATATACTTTCTGGGTTCCGAGTTTGACTCCCGGCTGAGAGGTTTTCGTCTCTCCACGTCACATGGCACGGTCGGATGTCCAGCGCTCACTTAAAACTGGCAATAAGACTGTCCTAAGCCGTGTCTGATAAAGTGTACACAAAAAGAAAGCACAAAGGGGAAGTATTGTTTGTTTGTCTGTCTGTCCGAATGTTTCATCTCCGAAACTACTCCACTAACTTGGATAAAGTGCATTACTGATGTTCACCATGAAAGTTATGGAATTATTTCATATTGGTGTGTATATGTCACTTACAGCGTGCACTTTACATGAAGCCCAGGTACAGAGGTTAAGAATGAGTGAAGCAATATCTCTGCTCCCCGCATATGCCTTCATGGCGTGGACAGGGAAAACTTTACTTTTATAGTACAGAGTGTCTACAATGAAACGCCCGAATTTTAACGTATTCTCAGGAAGTAAGGAATAGAGATATGGCCTACTTATTGACAAATATCAGTCACACAACACACCAAGTTTAATTAAGAAAATCAATACACTTGTACGTGAGCGCCGTTGGTGACACGAAGGATATCAAGTCTGTAATCAAGTTCCGCCCAGGTCCGCTGCAACATGTCCGGAGTGATGGTACCGACAGCTTCCACAATCCGGGCCCGGAGTTCTCGCACTTTAGTGGCATAAATTCTGTCCTTCACGTAGCCCCACAAAAAGAAATCCAACGGCGTGATGTCAGGGGAACGTGGAGGCCAATCCGTTGGTCCATCTCGTCCTATCCAACGGCCTGGAAATGTTGCATTCAGAGCTCGCCGCACGTCTAGCGACCAGTGGGGTGGAGCACCGTCTTGTTGAAAAAAGACATTTGGCTGCAGGTGTTCCAGCTGAGGAAAGGCGTAGAGCTGCAGCATGTCCAGGTATGAGCTGCCTGTGACAATCTTCTCCGCAAAAAAAAAAAAAAAGAAACGGTCCGATGATCATGTTGCACATGACGCCACACCAAACGTTCACTTTCGGGCTGTCTCGCACATGTTCCATGACGCTGTGCGGTTGCTGTGATCCCCATATCCGAACGTTATGCCTGTTTACAGCACCAGAGACATGAAAAGTGGCCTCGTCTGAAAACATGATGTTTGTCAGAAAGTTGGGGTCTCTGTCGATTCGGTCAAGCTTGTCACAGGCAAAACTGTGTCGCCGTGGCTTGTCCTCTGGTTTCAGCTGCAGAATCTGCACCTTGTACGCATAGAGACGCAACCGCTTTCGGAGAACCTTATGCACAGTTGCTCGTGGCATCTGCAGTTCCCGTGAAGCCCGACGAATTGACTTCCTTGGACTTCGGATGAACGCTTTACGGACGTTCTCTACCTTCTCATCGGAGACACGTTGCCGGCCTCCTCCGTGCCCTTTCAAGACGCTCCCAGTCTCCAGAAACGTGTTGTGCCATGCTTTAATCCTCTTGGCGTCTGGTGCTGCTTTCTGATAAACACGACGAAACTCCCTTTGCACCCTCACAATGGACTTAAACTCAGAAAACCACACAACAACTCGCGCCTTCTCCTGAGCTGACGCCATTTTTGCGTGAAATGACAACAGCGCCCCAACGGTGGGCCGTGAGGTAGCATAAACATTTAGGCGGGAATTTGAACTCCTGTAGTACGCAGGAGACCCTTAAGACCTGAAAAAAAAACATTTGCCTATTTTTAAAAACTCTCCAAAATCAGGGCGTTTCATTGTAGACACCCTGTATTACTTTCAATGTTCACAAAATACGTGTTTGACCTCATACGCCATTTGGGATCTATTTATTTATGCATGGTTACTTTAACTACGTTGGTTATAACTCTGATTAGGTCTAAATAGCGTTCAGTGGCAGAATAATTACTAATGCACTGGAAATAGAGGTGTAGAAGACGGTCGTGGCATAATTTGAAGTACATTCCCGAATAAATTGGGGAAAAACACGAAAACCTGATCCGCATAGCCGGTCTTTGGGCTGAGATATGAATTCGGGAGCTCCGAAATACGAAACCAGTCGACGACCAGGTTCTATTATGTAGGCCCATTCATACTATTAGCTGCCTTGCAACACGACTTTGCCAGTAAACTGGTCCATTGGATATTGCGCAAAGGCAATCCTGGGAGTCCGAAATAACTACTGAAGGACGAACAAACACCCTGCTACTTTAGGAACAAACACTTAAGCCTAATTCTGCAAGTTCATGATGATAATAATGAAAACAAAAATTGGGCACGAATAGGGTTAAACCTCACAGCCAAGGACAACGGCATGGAAACATCCCACTGTTTACTTCTTATATCGATTGTTTCCTAGACATTCTGTTTATACACGACCTCTCCACACATTCCCCTTAGCACCCACGCTTCAAAGCTCGCCTTTCATCGCTTTAAATTAGACTGAGCACTTCTCTTTGCATAAATTTTATACAAAGACGCATCTATCCCCGCTGGGCATTGTTCTTGAGAACTTCCCAGAACTTTTGAATTTAATATATTTTAAGAGTGTGTCTACTTTCCGCACAAAGTACTTCCATCCGAATAATATCAGTCCCCTTTGTTTTCTACCCGCCATGGGGAACAAAGAAGAGACTCCCAACTGCGATGGCAGGGCTTCTCAACTGAGCGCACGGCGTACCTTTTTTATGAATCTAATTCCATGTAGCGGGGAAATTAAAAACCTAGCAGCCACATAGGAAGTGACGGCATGTATTGTCTTTTAAGGAACTTGAAGGTTAGAGGTCTTCTGTAATATTTCCTAAGCACCTGAAGAACCACCTCTTGTCGGCTGTTCGCAAACACTTAATCAGTAAACCAGTACTCGCATCTATCCTCCACATCTAGATGTGTCCTTCGCCGAAACCTGAAGATGCGCCAAGCTGTGGTCAGAATCGACCCATTCAACATGACACGCTTGTCATGTATAACTTGTTCTGAAAGAGTGTTTGTTATCGGTTACTTTGTCCACTGTAAGATCATACGATTGAAAGAGCATAAAGAACTACGAAGCCTAATTCATGCATGCGATACACGCACATTCTCGCAAAACACGATGCGCTGTGCAGTGAGATACTGAACTTGTTGCTGTGTGCGGTCACGTACAAAAATCTAAGAAAACACTGACTAAGTGCAGAAAGCAACGATGGAAACAGAATTTTAAGAGCCGGCAGTAAAACAACATGAGTCACTTTTATGACCCCCAAGTAAAATGTACGTCTACATACACGCATGCAAGGAGCAAGTAGTGCTTAGGAACTCAAGGCGATATGTAATAATATAAAAAAGGGCGTCCTGAAATAAACAACAACAAAAGACGACTGTTGAGAATGGCCAGAAAAATTCGTTTGTCATTACATAAAACGTTTCGATATTTTTAACATTTGTGTTCAAAAAGGGATTTAACGCGTTGAGGACTCTGAGGACCGACAATGAGCAATCAAATGTTTTTTCTTAGTTTCAGCGGCAGATGTGTGACGCATAAGACAGGCTTTAGGGTTTGAGCCGCGTCGTTTGTCGAGGTCCTTCAAATATTTCGATAGACGTTTTAATGCCATCTTTAAACGAATTCACTATGAACAGAAATGTCTAAAGACACGCTGTTCAGACTTCAACAAACAAAAGCAAATCTTACAGGCCAAGTTACGGGAACATGAGAAGTAAAAAGAAATAGCTGAAGATCGTGTCTATTTCCGTTATTTGGAACTAGCGATGGAGAAACATGTGCCGTTACTTCCAGATCGTGTGCTGCAATTGTCTGCTTCAAATTACATCGCTTCTTCTACCCTGTGCACTTCAACGACAAAGCAAGGTTTCCATTCTGGAACATGTATTAATAATTCCTATTTAAATGACACTGCTGAATAATAATTCTATGAATGCAGAAAAGGACAAGTTTCAAAAGGCCGTATCTTTAGCACTGTAAGGTTTAATGCCGAGTACTTATTTTTTGCTTGACTTTAACTCTCCCCAGTTTTAAATAAATACTAATGTTGCTTTTCATGTATTTTTGTAATGTATTAACGTCTAACTACATTATGTACTTTTATGAAAACTCGCAGTGTAAAGCTGGCAAAGTTTTACACACATTTATAATGCGTGAAAAGTGTAAGGCATAGGCGTATTCTCAGTACAGTGACGTACCGTCAGACGACTTCTCACAATTCTGCGAAAATCGCTCTGTGATTAAGGATGATAACGTGAACTGCCGCTTCAACTCCGCACTAAGTCTCTGGGGTTTATGCTTTCAAAAATAGATTTTCCTTTAAAAGGACTTCTGCAGTCCCACTATGCAGAGGACGGACTCCGCGTGACAACACTGAAAAGAAAACGCGTAAAGTGAAAGGCTGAGTAATTGCAATGTGGATACAACAGACCATTTTCTTAATACTGCGAAAAAGGCTATAAATATGAGTAAATATAAAGGCCTTAGTGATACCGTCGCTAAAGAATAAAGTGAAATTGTGATCAAAAGTAATAAATAAAGCGAAATAGTACAGTAGACTCCAGCCAACAGTTTGTAACATTACTGGTTATAATAAAATACAAGAAAATTACCAGTCTAAGACTGCTGGACCCTGAACATGACAGCACTATGATCCTTCGAAACGTCGGGATCTACTCGCCCAGCGTCACATCCCAGAAGACCTGAATCACCAACTATCTTATTTTTAGATATGGTTGGTGCCAACTGAACGCACAGCGAAGTAGGGAGAATCCACTGACAGAAAGCTAGGATTAAAGGGGTGATGTGACTGGTCAAACAGGAAACGTGCGTACTACAGCGGCCATTACTGGAAATTCTGACAGTGACAAGGTAAGTGCCACTAACTAAGCAACACATACAGGGTTATCCTAGACAGTTATTCTACAAAGAAAGTTTTAATTTCATGCGCTCCTTGAACAAACACCATGAAACACACGATACAGATGTAGTATCTGTCTGTCGGCCCGCACATTAACTTTGGTTCGTATCGATAGATACAGCAATTACATGAGGCTCAAATCGAATTTTATCGATCTTCTCAGAACTTCATTCCGTACAAAAAAATCGTATACACTACAAAACATAGTTCAAAATGAAATGCATAAATTTATTTGAAATGGTAATACTTCGCAAAATAATAAAACAACGAACTGAACAGCTTTGCAACAATACATATAAATGCCTTATCTGAAACATAACCGAGTCGATTTTTGGTGTTTATTTGTTTTCTCACGGATGTTGACGAAAACATTTCGTTATTGAGATACAAGCTATTTAAACGCTATGATATACACAAGCGTTACTCAAACAAATAAGGAGAATGAGATAAAATAGACACAATATATACAACTATGTAATATAACCCAAGATTTAAAATATTAGGCCGCATGAATAGCGACTGAGTATAGAAACTAAAGTGTAATGAACAAGTTAGATTTCGCTCATTTTTGTTTAAATGTCTCGAGTTGTTAACATGAGTCAGATTGCTGAAGTATGCAAGAGTATACACGAGTTAACCTAAGGCAGAAAGATGTCTCATACAAGAACTGAACGCGTAGGCCTATGATAACAGGATTAATAACAGCAAAGGATATACCACAATTAACAATAAAAGCACACCAAGGCCAATAGTCACAAGGGGCACATACAGAAAATATGCGCAGGCCTTTCAACCCTTGCTATGGAACCACAACACATTACCGGAATTTTGTTTTGAGAATGGCCCTGCAGCAAATGCTACGGACGCACCACAGCCTGAAGGATCTTGTGCAACCCTGTAATGAAGATAATTAGTTTTTTCGTTTTGCCGTGTAATGGAGCACCGGTCGAATGAAACTGACAGGGGAAAATCGAAGTACTTGGGGGGAAAACCTGTACCAGTGCCACTTTGTCCACCACAAACCCCACATGGACTGACCCGGGATGGAACCCGGGCCTCCGCGGTGAGAGATCGGCGACTAACCGCCTGAGCCATGGCACAGCCATTACCGGCACTACTCAAACAACCAGTTGAGACATATTCTGCTCCTGCTCCCACTTCACATCCAGATTCACTAAGATGCATTTTACTATTACCCATCATACCATCTATTCGTGAATCTTCTCTTGACGTTTTACAACCAAAATGTTCAGTGCATTTCCTGTTTCACGTGAGGTCCCGCAACGTGCTATCATCAACGTTCTGAAACATGCTTAACTCATTGAAGCCTAAGTTCTCGTAAATAACACACGCCTATTATTTATAAAAACCTCAATTCCTACCGCAATAAAAATACTGAGTGTCCATTACACAAATTAAAACGTAAAGTTTCTTCGGTAAACATCACGTATGTTCCGAAATTCACAGGAAAACCAAAAACACACTCTGTGAACAAAATGCAGTCATTTATGTTAAAGCAACTGCTACCCTCCCCCCCCCCCCCGCACGTCTAGCCCTCACTGACGAACAGATCGCTGGGGGGGGGGGGGGTTTCCAACTTTCGGGGACGCTGTGGTAGACCGCCGAACGACCATTGAGGTCAATACACATTTCGACGTAGCTGTCGATATAGATCACTGTTGCAGGTAGGTGTACAAGAACGTAATGGCTCGGTAGAAGGAGGGGTGGTAATAGCAAGGGAATACAATACGTTTCGATTCTGTAAACTCAAACGATAGGCTGGACCACCAAAACGGAAACAATTGAATACATGATGGTGGCTATGGATCCGCTGTATTAGTTTACATTACCTCGTGCTAGAATGGTTTATGGTGATAAGAGCCCTCTCGCTGTTACCAGTAAGGTAAAGGTATCACAGTGAAGCAGTTCCTACGACTAAGCAGAGCTTAAAGCCGTATACAGTGTGGGGAGGTAACACGCGTTACGTACCTCGGCAATACGTGGAAGTGGTTTCGTGTTCCAGCCACTTTTATGTCCGATGAAAGAACCCTCAGTACCTATTGACAGGAAGCTTGCGGGAGGGGTCAAAAGTCTGTCTGGATGCGGTGATGAAGAAACAAGTCCCTAACTCTGCCCCCGATCTGGAGAGAGACGTGTGGAGCATTGCAGGTATGACGGTTCGCAAGGGAAACCGAAATACCCGGAGAAAAGCACAATTTTCGGAACAACAGTAAAACTCACTCACCTAGAGCCCAGTTCAGTAGAGGATGATAAAGCAGCCGGACAGAGAACTTCACTGTGACCTCAATTTTAAGAATGCATGGGCTTTGGCTGGAGCAGGACAAGCTTTACTGTATCTTTTCATCCAGACAGTCCATGATATAAGAGGATTTCATGAAGCGTCAACACGTTCAAAAGCCACAGTACAATCGTCAATCGCGGATAACTTAGCAAGTTGACAACGCTGGTAAATAAAAAGAGGCGAGGTATGGCAATCATTACAATAAGGCTGATGTGGACATGCAAATTACGTCAGATTGCAATAAGTGGCCTCATCTCGGCTGATGCTACTGTACAAAATGTATAATCGTCACATGTCTCTGTTGACGCTGTGACCAGAGAAATAACAATATCGGACAGCGCTAAAAAAAAACCATAGAAATAAAATATCGGACAGTGCTAAGTTACCGATGCTGCCAATTGCAATACGGAAGAGTGACTGGCAAACATGAAGCTGTACATGAGGAATTTAATTATAACAGGAGAATTTGGCAAACAAGGAACACTGTGGCGGTCATTAGAGCAATTAAAGAACCATGGTGCAATTAGCGGCAGTCAGGCTTGCAAATAGAGGCGTATCAGATGCCACGTATGAGCATACATTTATATATTCCTGTTACCAGCAAACAAGGAGGGGCAGAATTACAATGCCGCACAGTTATGAACCCACAGTAATTAACAGAGAGGACCAGTGTTCCTCAGTCGGCGGCCCGCGAATTCTAGTTTGCGATACAGAATACTTTACAATGGCTGACAAGCTACTATTCTGTCTCTGTACTAAAAAGTCTACTACATGTTTCTTGAGGGTAACAGGGAGGCAGTACACTACCCCGAATTTGCCTGCGGTACTGTACCTACAATCAGGGTCATCCAAGCCGGACAGGCCTCCCACAACAAAAGCCCCCCCCCCCCCCCCCCGGCTCTTTGGCAGTGGGCCAACCACCATAGGAAAAGAAACCCCGACATAAAGTCCTAGTCCTGCAGGTTGCGGGTTGGGCGTAGGGTTCACAACCCTCCCCTGTAAAACGTGGGTCGGTATAGCGTTTTGCTACGGGTTGGACGGTCCGGTGATCGAATCCCGGTGGGGGCGACATTTTTCGCAGCCCTCCAGACCGGCCCTGGGGCCCACCCAGCCTCCTACACAATGGGTACCGGGTCTCTATCCAGGGGGTAAAGGGGCTGGCGTGGAGTTGACCACCCGCCCCCATCTAGTGCCAGGGTTAAAGAAAGAGTACAGCTATACCTCTACTCCGCCTGTGGGCCTTCGTGGCCTGTTCTGGGGAGAACTTTACCTTTACCTTTACCTTTAACCCTGTAAAACACTACTGTTTCGAAACCCCAGTTATGGAAGGCCATGGACAGGAAACGGGCCAAAGAGCCATAAGAAGCAAGACATAACACCGAAACGTCGGTATGTTTCTAATAGACTACATGGCGTCATATCGCAGCATACGTCGATCGTACTTTTCAGTATACCTGCTTTATTTTCCGTCAATATTACAATTTTTAATTAATTAATTAATAATTACTAAAGTTACACAATATCGAATTACTGGACGATCAGCCTACACTGAACTACAGAAGGTGTGGCAAGAAGCGGTCGTATCCTAAGTTAAGGTACTATGCCAGCATTTATCTACATGGAATGAGGAAATCTACGGAAAAAGAATAATCATACTTCGAGACGAGATTTAAACCCGGAGCCCCCACGAATGACAACTCGACTGCGACGTTTGGCTTTTATACCGATAATACAAACATGGCGGCCAAGAGAAACTTTTAAGGTGGAAGTGACACTTAATGTAGGGTTCTGAAACCCTGTGTTGTGCGCAGCGCGCAAAGTTTGTTACGCCAACTTCTGTGCAAAATGCTGAACTAGAAACTGGTGGCTCGCGAAATCTAAATCTACCGTTAAACTAATGGACCACTGGGATCAGAAATATGATGCTAAATGACGAAAGATCATAAAGATACCATCGAATTCTGCAAGAAACCTTTTTTTCTTAAAAATTACAAAGATTGTGAAGGTGCGACGATTTGAGGTTACGTGAGGTAAATCGATAGTGTGAATGAGTAGTAGTAGAAATGATGGAAAGAAATAGATCACTACGTTGTATAATTATAATGCAACAAATTCTTAAAGCATTATTATTAACAACAAATCACTATACAGTATGAGCTACTGACCGTGTCGTTAAATACAGTACACACAAATAAATCACTCAAGTGCTTAATAACAGGCGGAATTTTCGTTCCATACGTTTTAATCCATAAGACTGTTGTTGTTGCTGTTGTTGCTGCGCAGTTGCATAACATCCAACCAACAGACTGTAGGTGCATCCTCGATGGGAATGAAGGTTGAAAACGCAGGTAGCATGGTTGAGTCACACGTGCGCATAAACTACTGCGCAGCCTGGAGCTATTTAGCAGAACAACCCGGCTGGTTGAGTCTGATTATTAATTGAGTGGAAAATAAACCCAAACAAACGCACAACGCCACAGCAGGGCTCAAACCCTCCCTTTCTGCATCCTCTTCCCATCCTCCCATTTAACCTGCGGACAAATTGAAATTAACCCCATGATCTGTACATAATGGCTGTCGCTTCAGTGTCCCAATGTATATCAGTGCTGCTGTGAAGTTCCCACGGAAACTCGTACACACATACCGCACACGCGCACAAATGTTTATTCAGAACAAAACTCGCAAGCAAAGCCTTCGAAATGCCTTTTGTACCCAGCGCACATAACTTTTATGAGCAATTTCTCGCCAACATGAGGGTGACGTTCCTCAAAACACTGCGGTTGATAAAATCAAGGTTTTACGAAAACCTGGGGCTAGGAAAAGGGCAACAACATTTAACAATCGTCGTAGGCCGGCATACAAAATTTTAACCACGAAATCTAAAATAAGGAATGAGGAGACCCAGATGCATCTCTTACTGCTAACCCAGCGATGTTTTCCAAGTGTAGGCCTACAGAAGTTCAGAACCGTGAACACATTGAACCAAACACCTCGGTTGGCAACCCAGATGCAAACGGACGACCATGGTTATAGAACTGCGGTCGGAGAGGGATTACTTTCCGTGTCGAATCTAACTCCGCAGCTCTTCCTAGCAAGTTCATAGTTACTCAGTCTAGACAATCCTTGATTCATTACTACAGTAACAAGAGGGTTATCCTGAGCTATGCAACGTTCTCGGCCAGATACCCCTGTAAAGAAGAAATGGATTTATAATTTTAAGAATACTGTCATAGCTGTTACCATCAGGGACTGATAAGTCGCTGAAATGCCACTGGACAGGAACTGGCCCATGGGTGGTGGTGAAGCGAGAAACATTACCCCTGCCAAAATAATTTCCAGTTCATACCGTAGCCGGCAATTTACTCAGTTATCCTGCCGCAGCACAGGACGAGGAACTGTGGATCTCATGCAAACTGTGAACAAACTCGACACTAACACACAAAGCAAGCATGTTCCAGCGATTCTTTTACGTGCCAGCTGATGACATTTGCAGGTAAATGGTGCGGGTGTGTGTACGTCTAACAGTCTGGTCACGTTTTCGGCGTGGAAAGATGAAGGATGATTATGGTGCGGGTGAAGCCATCAAGGCGTGCTGGAATGTCTGCCGGCATTGCAGGTACCTGTGTTTATCACTAGCATGTCCACGTATAGCACTGTAGGGTACACGTAAGAAAATATATTCGTAAGACTACATTGCGATTATATATCACCCACTTAGTACAGCTAATGTGCTAGACCAGCTGATAAGCAAACATTTAGACATGTGTTCTGCAGTCACGTAACTTAATTAGGTACAATTCACACATATAAAATAAATCCTTTAAAGAAGACTGCTATTCATTTACAGTCTAAAGAGAAGAAAGAGGAAGGTATTAATTATCGCGTTTGTTTTCAGCGGTTTACTGGGGACACAGACAGCTAACCCATCAGCAGCAAAATGATATAACAAGTACCAACCCACGAGCATATACATCGAAGGTGAAGGGTTGCAGCGCCTAAATTTAAGGTCCATTCAAAGTGTCAAAAAGAATTTTGGCTTCGCTCACGCGTAACTTCAAATGGCCTGGTTTTGCGAACGAAATAACATATGGGCAGGAAAAAAGATGAAGCTTGATTAAGTTATGGGGATTGTTTCCAATCAGGGTGACGATACAGCTGCACTGATGAACGCCTGAGCTTCTAATTTTGTCCAGCTTGAATATATACTCTTTGCTTGCTCATATAACTACGGGGTGGCTTGTCTGGCATTTAAACCCATTGTTCGGCTACACTAATATAGTACTTGACGCCATGACACTGACCATGCACCACCCTAAGTCCCCCTTTCAAGTTTCTGGAAAATAACGTATTTCCTTTCTTTCGTAAGATATTTCTTGTATGGCTAACACTATATGAACAGTGGAAGAATGACTGACCAGACTGACTGCGAAACAAGGGCAGAAGGATAAATGGTGTCTTCCGCTTGATAACTGCACGAGGTTTGAATAACTGTGTGATAGAAAGTCCAAGATTTGATATGACAAAACGCGAATATATTCCTGATTTCACAAATTGTGGAAAACGGGGTAAAACTCAGGTGCATGAAAAACTGTTCTCTATGGCTACCGAAGTATCAGGGGCCCAGATGGGGTTAAACAATGGATTAGATCAGTTACTCCAGAAGCCGGCAACCAACAATTTCTTCCGGCCCACAGGCAACTTTTTCAAGAATGATATTTGTCAAATCAAAGCTTCGATCAAGAAAGGTTTATGACCATTTGCATTAACCTTTTAAAGCCTACTGGTTACTTGATGCACCGACAGGTTTAACATTAGAAAATTGTAGGACTACATTCTGCCCACACTGTATTTATATGTTTTGTATTTATCTAAAAAGCCAGTGACTTCTGTCCTATAAAACATAAACTGATTGGTTTTTATAACCGAGGTGAAAAGTGCTTACCGCGCAGTACGAACTGAGTCTATAAATAAAACAGTTTACGCTTCGTCTTTAAAGGGTTAATGTTCACGTGTATGTCACTAGCACTCCGACTGATATAAATCTTTTTCGCTGTAAATATTCAACCGAAATCGTTTCACTAAAGTGAAGTTGAAATGTCAAGATTTTTAATTTGTTCAATCGCAGATTTGTTTTTCCTTTTTGTGACTACATACGTTGTCTATACCTCTTAGCTGTTGAAATTAAATATTAACAGACTGCAGCTAATGTAGTTATCGTTATCGTGTTAAGATGCAATGCAAAGATTTAAAATTTTTTAAGTTCTTTAAGTTTATGAAAATATAACTTTCTGAATTTATAAATAAAACAGTAAACTGCAGCAAGTTATTTATGGCTGTCTTGTTGTCATTGTGGAGTTAGACAAAAGACCTGTATTTAAAAAGCTTCACATGTCTTGCAACTAATACAGTATTACGTAATTCCGTTGCTGCTTCGTCAGTTTCGTAGAGGTTATAAATTTTTTCCATTTTTTTCAAGTGATTTCAGAAAACTCTTCATAGTATGTTCAGTAGAGAAGGAAAAAAATACCATAATACAGCTGAGTGACTTCGCTGCTTTCACTCAATATAAAGTCCTGCATGGCCCACTTCTATTCACTTCCGCCCGTCCGTACTTACAAGAAGTCGTCGATCCCTCAATTATTCAAAAATTGTCTGTGGGATCTGTTTTAAGGTTCCAGTGCGCAAATCACCGTGAAAATCATGTTCCAAATTCTGTTGAACGCCCTAAACGATGTAATGTAATCGTATGTAAGTGCAGGGCGAGGGGCAATTATTAGCCCTCGCCCTTCTTTTTTTATTTTATTATTGAAGGGCCCCGCAGCAGATGCTACGGACACACCGCAGCATTGAAGGGTTATTGTGCAACCCTATGAAGAAGATGATGATGATGAGGATTTTTCTGGAATGAAACTGACAGGGGAAAACCGAAGTACTCGGGGAAAACCTGTCCCAATGTCACTTTGTCCACCACAAATCTCACATGGACTGATCCGGGATCGAACCCGAGCCTCCGCGGTGAGAGGCCGGCGACTAACCGCCTGAGCCACGGCACGGCCTGCCCTCGCCCTTCATTTGCATACAGCCGACACGTGTTCATGCGGATAAAACTGAATCAAATGACTGCGATATTGTAACGTTGTGCAGCGTACGGTGGCTGAGTAGGCGAAATGTTCTGTCGTCCTGCTCAACCGTTATGTGAAATACGCAGTTAGTAAGTAATAAACGGCTTGTAAATTTAATGTTGCTAATGGACACAACAGTACACGAATACGCCAAATACCAAACTCCAAGATGAAATAGGCCAACAGAAGTGAGTACATATAACTGGTGAAAATCACTTTGGAAAAACCTGGACATCTGCTGGACGATCTTCAGAACTACTTTCACAAACTCAGCAAATCACATGAACATGGAGCAGAGCCCTTCTTGAGAAGCTAGCAGTATTAGATTATCAAGAAATGCCCTGCCCTTCATACGAACGTAGAACGCAGAGGTTATTATCTTTTTCAAAACAGTCCGCAACATTAACCCAATCTGAAAAAAAATATGGTGGACGGACGAGCCCTTGCACCATATTCCTTTCCGGTTCATTTTAATATTATCCTTTCATATACGCGTAGAGCGTTCAAGTAGTCACTTCGGTTCCTGAATTTTTACGAAAATTTCCAGAATATTACATTCAGAATTTAATAAAAAGTGGCGTTTCGCAGGAAGGCGTCTCCTATTTCTCGTATACACAGTAACAGAATAGGAGTATAAAATACATTTTTCTTTTTTCATTAAACATTCATCATATTGAGAAGGATAAAATAAAAAGATCGAAATACATACAAAACAAAATAAACTAAAAAACACGAAAATAAGAAACGTATGTAGTAACACGCTCTCTCAATTACATCTATTTTATAATTTAATTAAGTGGAAAAGGGATATGAAAAGACGTGGGAAGCACAAAACCCCTATTCTGTACGCCCGATTCACTCTTTGAGCAGCTCTTACAATATGTAATCAATCTATTCATGAAGTGACCACAATACTCTTCTCTCCGTGACCCCTGACCTCACCCAATGGAAGAGGAGGAAATCCATGTTACACCGAATCTTATCCTTACATTCAGACTCACGCCTAAGAACAAAACTGGCACAAGCAGTCACTTAGTCACAAGCTGCTTCACATCGCCTGTCTGATCCACAAATATGTGTTAAACACAACACGCGGAATTTCTGGTGTCCTGATATTAATTCGGTGCTAAAACATAATTCCGTTGTTAAATATGAGTTTCATGAAATTTCCTGTATCTGTTATTTGTGACAGAATGCCAGAATTAGAAATTCCATGGATTATCGACTGTGGAACAGCAATCATCAGTGGACAAGTCGCACATTTATTAAATTCCATATATACTATACTGACAATGTCACAATGGCGTTTCAAATACATTGCTGGTACCCACAGCTTTTAGTAGCACTGTTTTGCTACATTCAGTGCACATAAAGAGGAGTCTAACGTCATTATGCAGTTTGGCCGAGTAGTCTGAACTGTCTGTTCATTTACAACTTCACATATACTGGAACAATAGCGGACAGCAGTCCGCAAGTAATAGCGATAGCACAACCCTGAAGTCTTCTGCCTCACTTTTTCGTTTATTTAACGACACTGTACCAAACGCAAGCTTGCAAGGTAGTCGGAAAAAAATATTCTTCCGGATCGGTTCAACATAATCCTTACAATATAAGAAGCTCCACTCGAAATCTTCACCGTCTTTATGAACAAATACAACTCATAAAGTGACAGTTTTCGTAATACAAGGCAAAAACCTTGTTTAAAGTCCACACCTTTTGTGTGAGCCAAGTCTCGACATGGCACAATTTAACAAAACCGAATTATTATTATATTTATTATTATTATTATTATTATTATTAAGACTGATACGCTTTGTAGTATACGCTTACTTGTGTCTGCAACCAATAAACATCAAAATAAATTACATATTGTGAAAAATCGCAACGAAAGTACTGTGTTGGTAAACAACGCGTATTCCAAAAAGTGGAACGCACTTTTGGACTTGTAATACACCGTTTCGTATCCTATATTTGTAAGAGAACGAATATCTGTTTCATGGTTTTATGTAAGGTTACTTTTAAAAGTTCAGAATCGCGTCGCAAGGTACGATGTTGTCTGAATAATGAACTCGAAAGGAAGACACAGGGATCAGTTGTGGCCTACCTTAAGATACAACCCCAGCATGTATATAACAGTCTCTCTTTCGTAAATGATCTCTCTATCTTCTTTGTTTATTAAGACGCCTCCTAGGGGACATCACCTCTGGTAGTGCTACGGAAGCTGTGAACTGTCGGCGGTACTGCAGCTAGTAGCAGGGCACAATCCTTGCTGGGTCGGTCGACGATGCGTGGCCCGGAAGTGTCTGACAACGGGTATGAGACTCGACCTCCAGGAAGGCAACATTTCTATGGTAAAAACCCCCTCTCCCCCAAAAAATGTCCTGCTAATCTGCTTGCATAAAGATGGCAACCACACCATCACATTCCCTTCGCTTCGTTTTTAATGCTACCAAGGGAGATTTTATGCTCAAACCCTCCAAAAAGTAACCGCGAGAAAAAATGACGACGAAAGATGCAAAGCTTTTCACAAGATAAGTGAATATGATTATAATAATTATTATAACAAGGGTGTTCCAAAACATTTTATAAAATAATAAAAGGCTGAAATAAAAGTACTAAAATATAAGTATCTCTACATACAAAGACAGCCGAAAGTGGGAACTAACTGAAAAAATAGTTGATGAGTTAGAAAACAGGGCCCGCTTTCTGTCACTCTTGAATGCTTATATTGACGAAAAAACTAAGAAACGACAGCTAGAACTGCTAACAATTTTTATAATGAGTGTGATGAAATTAAACTGTTCTTTGTCTGCGAACTATGTGAACAATTTACAAAAACTAACATTTTAGCTGCATGAAATAATAAAACAGCAATTTAAAAATTTAAATTCAGAGAACAAAGACCAAGGCGTTTAACTGGCCACAACACATGAGAACTAAGATCGTAATTCACGATAAAATTACGTAACAAGGAAACATCTCCACGTACGAATATTTAGACATATTTCATACTAAATAAACAGGAGTACTCGTAACACATTTATGAAATTACAAAACACGACCGGCAGAACAGCGAGGAATAGTAAATCACATACTGACAAAACGACGAACACAAAATTCTATAAGAGCATGGCAATGCTGGTATTGATGCAAGGCTCTAAGTATGGACCCTGATGATGAATGAAAAGAAGCGAATCCAGGCAGCAGTAATGAGATTTCCAAAGATCGGTGACAGAATATCACTTAGACAAAATATCAGACGCAAAGATATTAGACAAACCCTGCAGACTAACAATATAAATGTCAGGACCTTAGATTAAAAGACACAAATAGCGAGAACAAGCAACGAGGATGACAGAAAATAGAGTTGCAAAAGGATTCGTAAACTTTAGACTGAGAGGAAGAAAAGGTGTTGGAACCTAAAAGAGATGGATTGATCAATAACAATTCCAACAGAGGCGGAACAAGCTACTGGTGCCTAACCAGTGAGTATGAATAAGAAGATTACGATAATTAATACGATGATGATGATCATCATCATCATCACGGCGTTGTGATTAGCGGTCTCATCTTTCAGTTGAAAGTAAGGACTGCCAACATGCTTGAAAATGTGACAATTTATGCAGGATATCAGTTTAATAAGTTGCTGGTACATTCACGTTTGCTGCCTGTGACTCACGCCAAGCTTTTTAACTTCTTGTTTCATTTCGTTTCCGATTTGTCATGTCACATCCGCAATTAAAGTTTTATCCTACTTCTTATTCTTCTTCTTGATTTTCAGGCTTCATAACACACGTCTGTTATGATATATCATCTGCGTCATTTCGTGTCAAACCGCCACCTGCAAGTATGGACACCTTTGTAATTCTCCAACAGTCGTGCCAAAAATACACCATTTATTAAAATTATATATGTATTTCTTGGAATTAGTTCGAAGGATATTTATAAGTCAGGAATACGAATCGGGGCTGCAATTACACTGCCATTTTATTTCACAATTCTGTACGAACTGTCGGCAGCTTGTAATGGAAATATCATGCGATACGGAATTTCGTATCGATATCGGAAACATTAATATAGATAAGGAACAGTTTTATCGGTTTACGGCTATGCAAAGATACAAGTACTTAATTCAGTCTTCAGCAAGTACCTGTCTGAATTACAAATATTCATAATTATAAATTACAATGACAACTTGTAGGCCCAAATCCGATCAAAACTTTTTAAACAGGTTAAATAATAGAATTAAGTTTTAAACTTTGAAAGATTTGAGATTTCCACACTGATGTTGATAAAAATTCAAATATTTTAAAATGTGACGCCGTACAGACTTGCAAACAGTTACCTGCATTTCGAATGCGACTGCGCCTTTCATCTACAGCGTAATCCAAGCAGTGTGACTACTGCGAAGTTGGAGGCAAAAGCTCCTCCGAAGAGTAAGTATTTACGAACCTACATGGAGTCATATTCCTGAGTACTTGAATGTTAAACACTTTAACTTACATCGCTTTCTTCTTCCCAACAGTCAACTGAAATATCTCTACAAATTTTCTGCAATTAATTCCAAGTCTTCAATACTTTCAAATACAATTTTACACTAAATGTCACTTGGCCGAACTTATATCGAAATTAAATATTTCTACTCAATATCGTATCGATTCATCGGTATCAACAGACATTCCTAGCTTATATCGTTCAGTAGGACCCGCTCTGGCTTACGTGTCAATGGTGACAAACTTTCGGGTTTAATATTAATGCACGAGATTAAAAAAAGGGGGGCAGGTGGCACGTATTGGACAAAAATGTATACAGATTTTTGGTTGGAAACTCTTGAGGAAAAAGACCGCTTCGAAGACCTAGGTGCAGACAGGATAATATTATTAAAGTGGATAAAGAAACAGGATGTTAAGGCGTAGACTGGATTCAACTGGCTTAAGTTAGGGGCCAGCGGCGGGCTCTGATGAATAAGGTAATAAGCTACCGGGTTGCAAAAGCATGTGAGGAACTTCTTGATTGACCGAGCTTTCAAATGACTGAGCTCCATGGAGTTAGATGACATTAGAATAATTATTGAGACGACAGAAGACCAAAAAACACACAAACATATGAACTGGCACAGCAGTTATATGATGATCGTATGGCACATAAACCTTTCCTTGTAACACAATAAAGTAGTCCAGAAATGTACCGTAGGGAGACGTTACTTGAGTCACTCATGTAGTTACATAGATAAAGCAAAGGATATAATATTGTATAGACAGAACTGGTTCCCATACACGGTAAAGCTTATACTACTCACACAGTGGTCTTTCAGCCGTTGTTCGTTGCTTATTTAATTAGCCCCCAAAACCCAATTTAGCCCCTCCTCCCCCCACCGTTCTCTTCACCCCGTTCCTCTCATCCAATTAATTAACGAAATTCGCTAGTGGTTTTCACGGATTTGCTATGAAATAGACAGAGAGAGAGAGAGAGAGAGAGAGAGCAGGGAGGTTGCAGAGAAGACAGGATAATGCAGCACTTCAAATGTAAGGGTTTTTATTTCTTCTTTTATTATGTGTTCAATGGAGACGTACTGGATAGGTTCTTTATAAAGACGTATCCAATAATGGATCAAGGTTATTGGAAATGTGAGCTTTGACAGAATAGTTTTGTATAGAACGGCCCCTCACGTGCTGCAGCCGTTATAAGGCAATGCGCTGAATGTAACTGTAATCGCACATCCTTACTGTCACACAAGAATACAAGAACGAGTTTTACGTACAACGGGAAGGAAGTCAAGACAAACAACTGCTCACTTGATGTGTCCTGACTAATGTAACAAGATCGGCTTTGCATCTGAAATAAATAAATATCAAAGTTTAACTACAGACACTTCCCGACCCACGAAATTTTAAAAAAGTAAAAAAAAAAAAAAAATAATAATAACATTCTTCAAACGCGCGCCGAATTTTTCTTTGCACGAATGGAAATGCAAGGAAACGAAGCCGGTGGAATAATATTGCCGGGCGATAACACAGGCGGGGGGGGGGGGGGGGGGTCGGTCATGCTGCGACCGGCCAGGTTCCAGTGTGTTGGAGTTTGTATTTCAACTGTATATACAGGGTGGCGCGGAGCCGACTGACACAATTCAAAGGGTCATAGATAATGGAATAGTAACAGGAAAAACAAAACGAAACCGTCGATAAATACACTGAACTATGCCATTTATTACTCAAAGATTACAAGCTGATTTTTTGAAAATTACATCAGAAAGATGGCCTCCGTTTAAATCAATGCATTCTTGTAAGCGTTTCCGGAAGTTGCCGTACACGCGCCGCCGTAGGTCCTCATCAATAGCCGCAACCTCGTCAACAATGGCTTGTTTGAGTTCTTGAATAGTCATGATGCGCCTCCGGAACACACGGTCTTTCAAGAATCCCCATAGGAAAAAATCGGGGACAGCAAGATATACATATACAGTCGACCATGTGCACACTGTATTGCGACTTGCGCCGGACCTTCCGGAACGTAACTGCTGTGTAAGTCCGCAAGTGTCTGTCTGTACACAAAAGCATAACAATATTGCCAGTGACACGGTACGTATCCAACGCAGATGACGAATCGCCGTTGAACAATGCAGTACT
Source organism: Reticulitermes speratus (assembly GCA_021186555.1). NCBI lineage: Eukaryota > Metazoa > Arthropoda > Insecta > Blattodea > Rhinotermitidae > Reticulitermes > Reticulitermes speratus. The sequence goes on from JAJKFL010000237.1 coordinate 21,923,726, forward strand.
CAGATACCTGTTTGTAAGATTTGAAGTTTTAATCGCGTCTGTATCCACGGAAGTCTACAGTCACCGGAAGGTTGAAAGGACTTCCTAATTAACCAAATACTGAATGAACATTTTATGGAAATATATACTTCGATGTGTTTTGTTACAAAAAATGCATAACACGACTAATTAACTCCATGCAGCAACGACCTTACCGAGAAGCTAACAGCCGCTCAGCTGGTAATGAGTTTCTCCGCCCTCTATGAAATACTGAAGTCCAGTATCTTGTTCACAACAGTCCACCACTAGTCTACCCTGAGCCAGACAAATTCAGTCCACTAGTTCCCACCTTACGTCTTTCATGTCCATTTTAATACCACCCTCCCACCTACCCCTGTTTTCACAGGCGATTAAAAATGCAAAACATATCAATTTAAAGTACACTATAAAGAGACCTCAACTATTAGTGGAGGAGAAAGGAGACACAAGAAGTTTATTTCGCTGTAAAGAAAAACGAGGAAAATGAAAGAGTTAAAAAGACTAAGACTATATACCATCTCCTCGGATGTGACGCCGTGTAGTCTGCTATAAGTGTACAGAAGTTCCAAAAGAACGAGACGCTTCCATAACCAGACGAGGTGCCTCCGAAACGACGGCACACATCTACGGCGTCAGACTCCAGGATAGAGCAATCATCACAGCCACTGCCGTGGCAGCTTCAAATTTCGCAAGTGGGAAACATGATTCATCCTCAGTTATTTACTGGGGCTTTTCCAACTGCTGAGGTGATATGGGAAGATGAAGGATATAATGTAAGTTTTTTACCACCAACCACTGCACAATAAAGTTATTTTTACACTCCTACATGTTTCGGCTGATCGCATAATTTATTGAACCATATAGCTGTATTTGTCTTTAGTAGTTTATTTTTGGTGTTTGTGAAACTATGCATAACTTTTGCCTGTTGGGCATTCATATATTTAATATTATACATGTTCCGTTCAGTTGCTTTACATATGTAAGTTTTTACCACCAACCACTGCACAATAAATTTATTATTACACTTCTCTCAGCCGAAACATGTAGGAGTGTAAAAATAAATTTATTGTGCAGTGGTTGGTGTAAAAACTTACACATGTAAAGCAACTGAACGGAACATGTACAATATTAAGTATGAATGATACAAATTCAAGTCTTGCCGGTACACTAAAACTGCTACGCGACAGTTACAAATAAGTAGACAATATGAATGCATTTTTTAAGTAAAGACTTTAGTCTTGAAATTGATTACTCTTTTCTAGCTTAATTCAGTTTGTCGCAAGAATATTTCTTTCAAAAAAACTCCCTAATGGGTTTTATATTGATTGGCGATTAAATTAAGCTCTGGATTGGAAACTGTAACCCACAAACTAAGTCCAGAATTAAGATGGGGATTTCTGAATATTCATAGCCTTAGAAAACGGTGGAATAATTTCCTTCGGGGATTTATTAATGTAACTCGGACTGCACGCGCAAAAACAGATGCAGGTATTATAAAGCACAGAAACAAAGTAGCTGGTCTTGATCTACCATCAGCTTGCTTGAACTCCGCATCGTTCTACACCGTCGCACACTTGGATTATGTTATCAGCGAAAGTCCCAGTAAAATGATGAAATTTTACTAAAGATGAATGGTATTCGTGCCTATAAATGCAGAAGAAATTTAGTTCTCAATTTTTCTATCTTCCTGTGACCTATCCAGAAAATTACACGTGAAGATGTAAGTTAACAGTACAGGTTTACTTGTTCTATATTCGTCTTACTTAGTGCGGTAGGCTGTAAGGTTTTAAGACGCTGTTTGGGAACGAACTGCTCAAAAGAATATCTGGGCCCAAGCACGACAAAGTAATACATAAATGGCGAGACTTACACAATGAGTGTGTCTATTCTTCACCGATTGCTACGGCGATTAAGAAAGGAGAAATACGACGTACACAACATGAGGCAGGCACGCTAAAAATCACAATAACAAGTGATGCTCCGAACATCTCAGTAAATCACTTCAACTACGGATTTGAGATAAACACTAGATGTTTACAACCGGGCTCCGCCCGAAGCGGCATGAAATCACTGTTTGCGTACAACAACGTGTAACAAATTTAAAACAATTTAACAAAATTTCCGCTATGACGTATTTAACCTGTAACGAAGGGCCTTGTTTTGCCCGCCGAATAAAATCGCCATTTGCGTTCAACTGTGAATTGTAATAAATTTGCAATTCTTTACCATTTTTATGTTCAGTAGCTCTTTCTTAACATGCCCACAATCTTCCTTTAGATCGCCTATAATAATACAAGTAACTGTGTGTCTGTTCGTATGTGTGCGTGTAAGTGCGCGCGATACACGACTATTTGCCACAGTGAATGGTCTGCTCTGAATTCCCCGATTCCGTATAATTTTAATTACAAATTTAGATGCTACCATTAAGTATAAATATGAATCAATAAACTTAAAAAATTTGAATCTATTTTACTATTTTATTATTAAACTCAAAATAAAATTTTCATACTGCTTCCTTATAAATAACACTGACAATAAAAACAGATTGATGATCAAAAATATCCACAACAATTGACTTTTCTTTAGGAAACTGGATGCGAAAGTTACGCCACTCAAGGCCACTCAAGCCGTACGTTTAATCTCCTAAACTCAGTAACAGCAAGCTACTGGACGCGTGTATTTGTAGAAAGGGAGCGACATTATCGCCACATACTTTAGAGCCCTGAAATAATTCATGGCAAGAAATCGTTGTAAAGTGTGCAACGTTTATTGCGCGGTCTTTTCACAGAGTGTAAAACAACAATATGGGGCCGTAAAACGTATTTGTAGTTTGCGTTTTGATGGTAATAACTAATTACCCACTAGAACTAGGCTTGTGACATTTCGTACTAAAACTGGTCATACGCATATCTACACCTGTATATGGAATATTATAATGCAACAATCACAAACATGGCGACGATGCGAAACCCTCAAGTTAGGTTGTCCCACAAATTTAACGTAGGCCTGTACATAACCTGTACTTGAGTAATAAAGTCTTAACAAAGATAAAATAAAAAACAACAATAATAAATCTCCTGTAGCAGCCGACGTGATACGAATAGATCTGTCGGATTAAAAATGCATGCAACAGGAAAGCAGGTTTTGTGTTCGGTACGGAACCTCCTGCCTTGCAAATTGATGTATCGGGCGACGATTTGTCCTACCCAACGTCTAAAAGAAAGGTACGAGCAAAAAAAGAACGAAAAGGTAGAGGTCATTCACATAAAAGTCCGCGTCAGGGCGCGATTGTGTTCTTCTTCTAATTAAAGTAAGATTCTCTGATATTTTACTTTGATTATTTTAGGATCTTGGAAGAAGATTAATAGTATCATCAAATCTGATACTTTCCTGGTCTACTGTAAATCCAGTCTTGGCTTCACGCTATGGCAAATAAACGGGCTGACTGACGGCGTTGGAGCGCTAAAATAACCTGAATGACAGTTACTGTTGTCGTGTCTGCACACACACAGACAGACGCAGTTCTGCGGCGGAGGGAATCAATGCTCTCGATTCCTGCTCATTCAGATATCTGCACCTACGCTAGTCACAGCGACTCCAACTTCTAATTTAGATGCCTTCACACTGTAAACAATTCTGTAAATTACAGAATTTGGATTATAGAAACCACACGGAGATTATGAAGCATAAAACTTACTAGCGAAATTTCTGTAACACATAGTTAAGCCTACTTTTCAGCTTCCCATGGCTTCTCATGGCTGCACCATGGAGTTAGGCAGCCAGTAAGAGAATAAAATTTGTCTAATTCCATTTGCTCAAGCACCAGGTCGTTCAGCATATGGTAGTTTAATTGTCGTAACTGGAAATATTTCACTCGACTGCAAGGAAAACGCAAAGGAATCTTGCCGGTAACAGAGTGTATGAAAGCCAGTAATATTCTGAAACCAAACGACATAGCACAAAATTCCATAGACGCCGCACCCTGTTTTCCTCGCGGATGAAACTGTTTGCTTATGGAACTATGTTATTATCATTACACAGATTTAATTTACTTTATCATGGTGCCCACAGCATACGAATATTGTGGAATCTAGTCTGAGACACTTCGCAGAAACCGCAATAAAATAACACGATTGTTTCAGAGGCAGATAAAGGAGACAGCGAAGTGTTCTGTCAGAATGCGAAATCGCTATCGAGGGAAATCTGGGATCGGATGTAAACCTAAGGTTGGGTGAGACCAGTAAGATTGGAAGCGTCTGTCCTCTGTGATCAGGGTCCGAGACTGAGTGGGTATGAAAGAAACAAACACAGAAGGATAAAAGTTAAATAAAAATTTAACACAGATAAAATAAATAAGAAATTTAATAAACAGAAAGCGAAAAAAATAAAGAGAGTAAGAAAAGCAGAATGAATGAGAGAAACCGAGAAGGAAGAAATGAATGAAACATAAAATGTAAAAAATACCTACTGAAAGAACAACGAAAAAGGGAAGGGAAAAAGAGATATAAGGAATGAAATGGACAAAAACAAAGGAAAAAAGAAAGCAGGAAGAAAGAAAGTTAACGTTCTCACGAAAGTGATTATAAAAAACACTGTCTGTGGAGAGTATGCGTGTAGTCTCTTGAGAGATTCACTGACACTTCGGAGGAACCAGACACTCCCATCTTCAAGGCTCCTAACTTGAAGACTGGAGAAAAAGTTTCCTTAGGAATGTCGATAAATCTATACCACACTACACGGCGTTACATTTCAGAGAAGAACGGAAGAGATGAGAAGGGAAATAAGGGAGGAAAATAGACATGTATACTTCTGTTTGGACAAATTTCCTGAAAGAAAATTGTAGGCCATTTACGGATACATACGTTTCACACAACAATACTACCTCGTCGGGCTAATGTAAGAGACACGCGAGAATCAGAGAAAAGTTCCTGGTATAAAATATGTACGTACCCGTATAATACACACATCATGTCCTAAGTAATATTCGCACGTAGGTTATTTACTTCGAACAAATTACCAATAAAATAACAATACGTATTAAGTTCGCGCCACTGAGAACTTTGAATTCCGACAGTCCTAGCAAGCAGCTGGTGTTCGTTGGACTTTAAAGCACTACACTTGGCCACCTAGATGACATAAAGACACAACGCGTAAATAAAATGCATCTTTTATTACCGCCAACGCCGCACTTCCCTGTAAAGTTACTGCATAAAATAATGACCTATCATTCTCTAGGATTGTGATGACGGTACATCACATCTTGACTTCGTCCAACGTCCAGTGTTTAACAGCGTTTCGGGGACAGGATCGGTCCCCCTCCTTAGACAACAGACTATGGAAAACATCTGCTCTGTGGGCCCAGAAGTTTAGAAAAGTTTTTATTATCGGGCCCAGCTAAGTAGGTATTTCCATAATCTTTTGGTTAACGACGAGCACCCATCCTGTCCCAGAAACGTTGTTTCCTTAAACACTGGACAATGGACGAGGTCTAGACGGTGAATTGTCCCAGATTAAACGCGACACTGATTTCATTCACTTTGCAGACCAAACTGGGTCTTGAGGTTTTCAAACTCCTCACAATTGGTTTAGGCTTCGTTTCGACGCTGAATATGTGGTTCAGCTCTAATACATTGTAATGAATTTTTATTGGACAAAGGGGCAGCCCGACGAAGCGACGAAACTTAATAATGAAAGGTAATGACATCAGCCACGTTGGCTATTTTTGTTTAAAGTTGTTCGAGCGTCCCATGGCCTGTCACTCAAAATTAGTTTAACATTTAACTCCGAGCAGGAATAAAAAATTATTTTTGTTCTTTCCACTGACAGTCAAAGTTCAACGCGTTTAAGATAAACCAGTAGTCACAAGCCGAAGCACATAATTACAGTCGTTATGGTGATCGTTATAATCAGTAATTAGTTATCCCTACATTCTTCGAAGCCCTTGTTTAGTTTATTGTTCCCGTAGATGTTTAGGCCTGTTTTGCCACGCGAGTGTATTCTTCACCAACGAGTCCACAGTGTTTCCTCTATGTTACCACTTCATGCAATTTAAAATTGAACCTACATTCTTAGTTTTGCATTTGGATAACGTCTATGTCAATTTGGTACTGCTTGTAACCACGTGTCGAGCAGTACCTCTGAAGAAACCAATTTTTTACACAACAAAGTGTGATTAGATAATTCTTCAGTCTAATACCATAAGGGGCGAGGAGTTTCAACAGTTCATCGCGGGTTTGTCCCCGTATATTTCCGGAGACAAGTCTGATGTCCCCGAACAAAGGCGGACTGCATCACAGCTAGCCTGGTCGTCTACACTACTTACCACTGCTCTACATCGTAACTATTATACGCCAAGCCTGTTGAAATTTTAACGGGAAACCGTTAAAAGCATGTGTCAAGAGATGACGGTGCCACATACTAAATTAACCGAGCATCACGCCAGAAATGACGTAGGACTACAGAGGCTACAGCAAAATGGAAGGTACGGCTCCACTGTCTTTATACATAAGGTACTCGATGCGGATAAGTGATTAGGTCGTACTATCAAAATTTATCCCTGGGAAACTTTGCGTAGAATGCTAAGTGGGACTCAAAAGTAGATCTCAAGCAAGGATAGGGACCGGTGACCACGGCAATAAACCATCGCATTCCGATGAGGGTGGAGAACTCCTGCACTAGGTGAACTACTATTGGCTCCTCAAGGAATGTGTTCCGTGGAATTAGCTAAGTGACCATGATTTCGTAACAAGCAGTCACTTGAAGGACAAGCATGTCATTAACCTGTGAAACCTTCACGTTAAAAGCATACCCAAATAATGGAAGGTTACACAGTCAATGCCTCGCTGCATAAGTTCAGAGGGGCGGTGTTACCATGTACTGAGAATATACGTAAACTAAACATAACTTTCATGTTGGGATGGGTTTGCCTATGACGAAACAAGGTCGCGTGGTTAGGAAACAGCTGTCTGGGAAGAGCTGCCAACTTTACGGAATGAAGACTAAAAATGTGTACGTTGTAACAGATGGAAATGAGGCGCCAATAAACAATCAGGACACGTTTACTGACAGGGGAAAACCGAAGTACTCGAAGGAGAACCTGCCTCAGTGGACCAAGTGGCACTGGGACAGTTTCTGTCAGAGTACTTAGATTTTTTCCTGCCAGGATCATTCCACCAATGCTCCATCCACATTCATTCTTCCACCACAGACGCCAAACAATCCCGGCACTTGACAGCGTAGTTAAATAACAAACGTAAACAAGCAAGTTTACAGCTAACATTAATTTCTGAATAGTTCAAGAATATGAATGTTTTGGGTGGGTGACTTATTTCAAGCAGAAGGTGTCAGCGTCGGGAAAGGAAAGTAGAACGTGGGAGACGATCTTTTCAGTTTCACCCGATACAAATAACACAATCCTTCGTACATTCTAAGGTGTTGCCACAACACCCTCACAAGTCTAAGTCAAGGGAGGATACGTAAGTCACATAACCCGGATGTCGTAGCAATAAGTACGACCAAGTATAAATGGAAGGTCACTTACATTCCCGAAATGAAAGTTACCCTGGAACACGAACCTCCGTTTCATATAGGCCTACATTACATTCCGCGTCAAGTCCACGAAACATGGCGACGGTAGGAAACTTCAGGATTATAAGAAGATAACTATATAGCAGTAAGCCTCAATATTCGTGGACGTGATGCACAGGAGAAATCACTAATGTACGAATACATAATCAAGATGCGTATGAAAAGGTTCTTTTTTCAATGGCTCGACAGCCCCTTGGGGGCCTAGGCCGCCTTATTTTTCGAGGCTTCACGATCACACTTTTTTTTAGACAGACCACACTCGGTAGGACTCCTCTGGACGAGGGACCAGCCCGTCGCAGACACCTCTACCTGACAACACACAACACTCGCAAGAGACAGACATCCATGCCCCCCCCCGGCGGGATTCGAACCCACAATCCCAGTAAGCGAGCGGCCGCAGACCCACGTCTAAGACCGCGCAGCCACTGGGATCAGCCCTAAAGGTTTATCTGTGCTTAATAACGCACCACGCCGTTAGGACATATGCGGCACTGGGAGTACAGCGCCATTCATTCTTAGCGTTGACACTATATGAGGTGAGCGGTCAGATTCATGCCCCGGTCGCTTCTTGATAGGTGAAACAGCTCGCTGTACTCATTGAATAGGAGGATGGATGGGACTCTGAGCTGATGTTGACTCGGTTGTGAACTGAAAAATCTCTGCCACTACCGGGAATCGAAAACGGCCGTCCAGTCCGTAGCCAGTCACTACAATGACCGAGCTGCCCCGGTTAATTAAGAAGTTCTGGTAAAAGGAAAATATCGTCCACTGCCTAGGCAGACTGAGAGTTCCACGTATTTTAACCCGGAAAAAATTAGAGGTGGGCAGCAGTGCCGTAGCTAAGCTTCCTGGCTTCCGGAGCGAGTAATCACAAAGGCCGCCCCTAAGAGAAATTACAAACTTTAAAAAATCACAATCATTCGTTCAATTTTATTTGGTTGAATAATCTAAAATTTTGTGAGCGTAGAAAATCAGAAGTTTCATTGAAACTATTCATTTTACAACCCCCACTCGGTGGCCCGGGGGGGCTGCACCACTCGCTTCCCACTAACTACGCCCCTGATGGGCAGTCAAATTTACGGTCCGGCTCATTTACTCCCGAAAAAAAGCCTCAGGCACCCACCGATGTTAAAGCCCAACAATGGATCTGGAGGGCGCAGAGACGGTAGCCTACAAATCGCTATCCCTGTCCTACACACTGAGCTGTTCAGAACAGTAATTTGTAATCTGCTTTTATTTCTGAGTCGTTTAGCTAATTTTAAATCCTTCAATAGCTACTTTCCTGGCACTACCGACGGACAAGATTTGGTCTAAGGTGCACATCTCAATAACATTGACTGTGGTAGGACCCAGTGACTGCGAGTAGCTATTTCTAAGGGCTCCACAAGATTAGGTGTTTCCTCCGATTTCACCTGAAGCCGGAAGCAGAATCGGCTTCTGAAATGTCGTACACCGTTAAAAAACAAGACGACGGATAAAGTCCAAGAGAAGACGATTGTTTCACTAAGTAATTTCTAATCCCTGCTGGCCTCTGTAGGACAGTAGGCGTTATAAGATCTCCACAGAAGTTCTTGTTTCACCCTTTTTTATACGCAACAGACGTGATAAAGACGCAGAAAATATAGTTTAATGCTTTTTAAATCTACAATCACATTCCACAATTAACTGTTAAGCGTCTTGTTTTATTCTTCACAGCACGAGTGACACGTGGCTTCACAACGCAGTCCGACATACTGTGTTTTTTTACGCTTACGTTAGTTCCACTCCGTAGGGATTTATGGTTGAAATTAATCTGCCACAATTGATACCCTGACATTGTCTCTTACGTTCACAATTAACACAAATATTACGTTGCATTCACCGTGCATTTTTGTTTAACGGAAATATGTTAACGTGACTGCATACAGTGCGAGCATGCGGACGCACACATACCACTGTCACTTAACTTTGTACTTCAACAACGCAACAAGTACAACGAAATACCGACAACTGCTGTGGTTACTTTATACTGTACAGAGGATATTTTATTTTAAAGCATTAACCTGTTGCTCCCTGCATGGATGAACTTAAAGAGACGAATGGATTCAGGGTATACATTTACGGTTCATCTAGCAAAACGTTCTGACTTCAAGTTTATTTTGAAAAATAGCTTAACAAAAACGAACGCATAAACGGGGAGCTGTGTCCGTCCACATACGTTTCAGCACCGGTAATACCGAAAACATTTGGATAAAATTTGGTACTGGTAGTTTATAAATAAAATTCTCCACAAAATTCAATGTGATGAGATATGAGGTTCTCACAGTCGTGACTATGAGGAACAATGACTTCTAGAATGTGATCCCGTGCAGTCTGGCATGTTTGCCGACTTTTCGGTGGAGCCTGCTTCATCGCACTCTTCCACCCCACACATGGAGTCAGAAGGTTCCTCCGAAACGTTGGAAAATTTCTACTATACTACATGGTGTCACATCCCAGAAGAGACAAGGTTATTGTAAATAAATCGGTAATGATACGAAACATAAAGGCTATTAAAATGGACACATTTTGTTTGTACCTGTTTAATGAAATACAAAGCAAAGTAGGTCCGGACACTTCGCGGGGCAGAACGCCTATTGCTATTGCACTTCAATGAGGCTATTTAGGACTCCTGAAGTTAAGTTCCACAAAGCAGCAAAGCGAGCACTTAGCCTATACAGTACGTGTACTCCATTAGAGTATCTCCTTCCACTTAAAAACAAAACACTAATATTCTCTGTCTGGAAAGCCGATTATAGAATGGAACCCACATTTTCTTACAAAACGTAGAAGAAGCGCAAAGCGCGAAGCACCCTGCTTCTTTGTTTGAGAAGAAAACATATCCTGGTTAATTAAGACATAAGGCTCCTAGAGGAAGCGGAGCCAAAACAATGAATAACTGTTAAGTAGAAGTTACAGAGACACACAGTTTGAGAGAACAAATATATATATATATAATTATAAAGCCTACTGAAAGACTCATGGTCAGAAGTCCAAGTTCTTTTCCTTTATTTAGCGCGATAGCACCTGTGTTCGACCGACATTTTGGAGCTTCATGCACATACGCGCATACATGTTCTGCACATCATGCAACAGAATTGCAGGAACTGAAGATGGTTGTAGCAAGGTATACATTATGGCGCTGCAAGTCATCGGTAGGCTGAGGATTATATGCACATGCAAAATGCATATAATCCTAAGCCTACTGATGCAGGTGTGTTCCTAACTGAAACGTGGAGTTGCCTGCAGGCCGTCAATTAAGGTAGCTAAGACTATTTATCAGCCGATCCCACGGCCGCGCGGTCTAAGGCGTGGGTCTTCGGCCGCTCGCTTACTAGGATCGTGGGTTCGAATCCCACCGGGGGCATGGATGTCTGTCTCTTGTGAGTGTTGTGTGATGTCAAGTAGAGGTCTCTGCGACGAGCTGGTCCCTCGTCCAGAGGAGTGCTACCGACTGTGGTGTGTCTCAAATGTGTGTGACCATGAAACCTCGAAGAAACGAGGAGGCCCAGGCCCATATAGGGCTGCCCAGAAAAAAAAAAAAAAAAAAAAAAAAAAAAAAAAAAAAAAAAAAAAAAAAAAAGGAGGCCGTAAGCAAGCTGATTAGATGTAATTAGATGTTCAGCTAGTTAGGTAGGTTATTAGGTAACCAAACAGATTCCACTTAGATTGTCATGTAGGTAATTAGTTTGATAAGAAGGTCCTTGTTTATCTAGTCAGTGAATGAGATAAATGATCAGAAAGTTAGTTAATCAGATAAACGATTAGGAAGTTAGCTATGTAACTAATTTACTACTTAGAAAAAATCGGCGGATAGGAATATTTAATGCATTCTGCCAGTTGTCACCTGAATGACATACAGTACCAGCCAGAAGTTACAACATGGCGCTGAATTATGTAAGAAGATACACTAGGTAAGATATATAGCTTCTACCCATCACATACAGCATAAATATAAAATTTAATTTCATTCCACTAAGTTACTCAAACGGTCACTTCCTTTCGTCACAGTTATAATAACATCAAGCCTGTTGCGAAACACGGAGCAGCATTCGTAGCTTTGTCCTGTAAACAGCTGCAGGAAGCGCACGTTTACGTCATCAAACATCCTCATTTCTTTCTTTCAGTTCTGTTTGTGCCCTCTTTGAAAGCTACAACATGCTACCGCCGACATGCTATTTTCATCACACCTTCACTTTAACTTGACTTTTTAAAACATAATAGTAACTATATGTAACACCTTCTGTAACATTAAGAAACTGTAAATCTTACCACTAGTTAGTTATATTTGTATGCTTTATATGATTCTCACAACAAATACTCATTATTTCCTAATACTGTATATAAATCATATGGTCTTCCTAATCGAAGCAAACTTTGATCCCTGTGAGGTACGAACTTAATCTTTATGTATAATTTAGACGAATGCCATTCCTCAGAAGGTTAATACAATTCTATGTTCGTTAGTCGTAACAAGACAGCGGGACATGCAATGTACCTCCTTGAAAACGGCGGTAACTTGGAGTGAATAAACAGATTCTTATTCCGAGTGACGAGGTATAATACTACTCTAGTTTGGAGCATGCCTACTGCTAATGCTCCTTATTTGAGCTTTTATTAACATACGTTTTTGGCATTGATGCTGGTGTAACCCTAGCAGGGGAACAACTGAAATGTAGGACGTGTAAAATCACTGGTGCGGACTGGATTCAACTGGCTCGAAATTGGGACAGGTGACGGCCCATTGTGAATACGGTAATGAAACTGTGGGTTCTATAAGATAAGGCGATTTTCTTGACTAGCTAAGAAGCTATCAGCTTCTCAGGAAAGAATCTCTCTGCTCCATGCAGTCAGCAGTATCACTGATTCATAACTTCCGTAGCATATCTCACTAAGAAAGACAAACTTGGCAACTTCAACAATGCCCCTTACTGGACTTCCCGATCCCTTCACCATTAGTATTATACAATTTGAGTTCTTAATGGATGTCAAATAAGACAAACTAAAAGGGTGAAGAAATTTAACTTCACAAGTGACGATCATACCACTGGATGGGAAACATGGTGGATATAGGCTAAACAATATGACTTTTTCGTCAAATGCACCCAACTGATTTTCATTACCTATTGAGTGGTCTACAGATAATTCTGTAGTACTTGTACGTTTAATATGGCTGCACCATTAAGACTGCATCCGTGAACAATGACCTGTACTAAACAGCGGCGGTGAGAGGGTGCGCGCTCAGTGAAGAGCATGTTGACCTCAGCAGGCCTATTCATCATGTCTAAAGACGCTTTAAAATGCATCATTACTTGGCAAATGTCCGCCGAAAGGTTAACGGAAAAATTAGAAAATCCCCATTCTAGCGACGATTTCCGTAGATAACCTTTTCATTGACCCACTGTTAGACTTATACACTACAGTCCTCCAGAAACACACTAAAATCACGAATACTCTAAATACGCGCGGTACGTAATAATTTTCCGGCAAATATCGAGCACGGTCTTTCCACCCACGTTTTGTGCAGTAATATTAGTTTATCAACAGCGCGTTCGTATCTTTTATAAACAAACACGAGGGGCATTCAGAAATGCAGAAAAGCAAAAACCGCATTCCGAATAAAATGTACGCTCAAAACTAGAGCACAACGTACCACTCGCCTGTTCCGTGTACAGTACGAGATATGCGCTGGATACAATCGCAATGACCTTTATGCTTTCTGGAAGCTTCTGCACCTTCATCCGTTTCGTATTAGGCCCATTGCTTGGCGAAATGAGACGACAGAAGGATTACTGGACTAGAGAGGATGAACGACAAGAAACTTCCCTGTTTCTCCCACAAGATCCTCTGCTATAAGTGATCCCGTATACGAACATGGGGCATACAAAGTGGCAATCTATAAACAAATTTGTATTAAAAGTATTTTAAACATGTGTCCTTAGGCGTTTTAATCCCCCTATGGCTTTAGTCTTCACGTAAGTAAATAGCTCCGTCCTTAACAGGCCCAATCAGCAACGCGCACACTTTAATTCCGATACCTGAGAAAGATAATTAACTGAATACAGGCAAGAAGTACTGCCTCCCGATGTACCTCGTTAATATTGTAGGCCGCAGTAGCCTGCTAGCTCTTGATGATACACAGTCCGACAATTATATAATGAGACTGATTTTATTTTGACCAAGATAGAAGTGCCATCTATGAAGCAATGCATGCCATCCAAGTGCCCAACCTTCATCTGTAATCTGGCAACACCGCAACGTCCCACGCTGAGCATGACGGGAAATACGGCGCCATGTTGTATAGGTAGTGAGAGGACGCGGTCACAGTAGCAGCATGGAGCAGAGAGCGAACATTAAATTCTGTGTTAAACTCGGGAAAACTGCAGCTGAGACTGTGAAATTGATGAGACAAGTGTATGGGGATAATTCTTTATCTCGTGCACAGATATTCAGGTGGTATGCACGATTCAAAAGTGGTGTGGAAACGATTGAAGATGAAGCCAGGCCTGGGCGTCCATTTTCTGTTCGTAACGAGGGACTCATTGTGAAAGTGAGAGAACGAATACAAGAAGAACGTTGTGTGACTGTGAGAATGATGGCTGATGAGTTTGGTGTTAACAGGGAGACGATTCGTCAAATCTTAGTGGAAGACCTGGGCAAGAGAAAGGTCGCTTCCCGGTTTGTGCCGCATTCATTGAATGATGATCAAAGACACGAGCGTGTTCAGTACGCAAAAGACATCATTAAAACTGCTCATAGAAATAAAACTTTCTTGAATTCGATTGTAGCAGAGGATGAAACTTGGTGTTTTCGCTATGATCCCACAACTAAACGCCAAAGTGCTGAATGGAAGTCACCAGCATCACCAAAAGGCAAAAAAGTTCGTTTTCAAAAGTCAAAAGTGAAGACAATGCTTGTGTGTTTCTACGACAGCAAGGGAATTATTCACCACGAGTTTGTCCCTCAGGGACAAACTGTCACTGGAAGTTTTTATTTGAGTGTTCTGGAACGCCTATGGAAGAGGATTCGCCGTGTCCGGCCCGAGTACTCAGCACCAGGCAGTTGGTTTCTTCTTCACGACAATGCACCGGTTCACCGGGCAGTTGCTGTACAAGAATTTTTAGCCCAAAAACAAGTGTGCGTGCTCAATCATCCGCCTTACTCCCCTGATTTATCCCCCTGTGATTATTTTCTGTTCCCCAAACTGAAGTTACCATTGAAAGGGCGCCTCTTTGAAGATGTTCAAGACATCCAAGGAGCTGTGACATCGAGTCTTCGGGCCATACCACAATAAGACGTGCAGAGGTCGTTCCAGTCTTTGCTAGATCGTGCCACTCGCTGTATCGATGCAGAAGGGATGTACTTTGAATAAAATACAGATAGTACTCAAGTCTTTTGTTCCAGTTTTATTCTATAACCTCAGTCTCATTATATAATTGTCGGACTGTGTATGTACACGCAACAGAGGCTCTATACTGAACCTCTGCACTCTGAACGCGTTACTTTATTTCACGACGGTTTCAGTAGCAGCGATGAATAGTATTACAGCAGACAGCGAATACGGAATTCAAAGAGACATGAAAGGAAGCAAAAAACTAACCAAATTCTCTGTATTACCGATCAGCAACAACCAAATGAGTTTCTTGATGGAGGGATAACACAGTAAGAGTGAAAAACCTACGGTAAGAATTAGTGTCTTAAAACAATGCACAATTTTAAACCGCAACTGAACACATTAAGCGTTAATACGTTCAAGTGTCCCACGAGGACATTGAGGAGTACCAGTACAGACTCGTGCGTTCTTAATAACGGCACTACATGGAGATGAGTGGTCGGCTGCAATTAATTTACCAGGAAATTACCGAATGCATGTAAGATTCATTCATTCATTCATTCATTCATTCCTTGCGTAGTGTATTGTGACAGCTCCATAGCATCTTCGAAAGCGAGTTATCCACACAGTGCGATCCAGTGCTTCCTCTTTCAAGTTACAGAATCTTCTCTCTTTCTTAAGGTCATCAAGTAGCTGCTTACGTCTTCTTCCTCGTCTTCTTGCGAATTCTATCTTTCCTGGAATAACGTGTTTTAGAAGGCAGTTCCTACGCAAGATGTGACCAATCCCGTTAGCCTTCCTTCATTTTACTGTATGTGGAATGCTCCTCTCCTCCTTCACTCTATGTAATATTTTTTAATTTTCCACACGATAGGTCCAAATGATCTCCATCCTTCTCCAGCGCCACATTTCATAACTTTCACGGTATTTCTGAATATCTCCGTAGTGTCCATGTTTCAGCATCATACAAAGCTGCTATGCTCCAAATGTAGCACTTTACTAGTTTCTTCCTTAAATTTAAGTCCAATTTGGGGCTGAAATGAGTCTTCTTGCTGAATGCAGCTTTTGCCATGGAAATCCTGGCTTTAATTTTACGTGTACATCTTCCATCGTTATACCTGACGTAAACAGTTTCGCCTACAGTATGAGGCAATTTATCTGGCACCTGCTAAGCAGGTAGTCGAAACTCCAGGCGACTCAGACAACTTGAGTCTTCATACGCTTTAGTGGGTTTTAATTTCAGTCCGTTTGGAGACTGAGCAGAATATTTCCACGCTTTTTTTTTAACCACAAACAATAAACAAATCTTGAAACAAGTAAACGACTTCAAAAACTGTCTGATTTTCAGTGCCCAGTTTCCAAATAATTGTTCTGTGATTTTACATGCTTGTTTGGTCTTGGTTTTAATTTATTTCAGACAGAATGACCATTAATAAAGATATATTTAACAGCGGGCTACACTGCACAGAAGTATATATTATATGCGTTTCATTTCGTTAAATACAGAGCATATGTATAAAAATTTCTATTTAAATGCAAGTATCTTAAAAACTCCCTATGCAGGAGGGCTGTGTCATGTATGATTTGTATGTATGATGAGACTTTTATATAAAACTGTAAGACTTATGTTCATTGCAAAGTAAACTGAAATCGTCCCAGAACTTCATTGAAATAGAAACTTCCTTTGAAATGAGTCAACACGTCCTGCACCCAGGGTGCAAAACAGAAAGGGAAACCAATCGCCTGGACGTAAAACTCGAAGGTTATACTGCTGATACGAAAATCAGTCAACACGAGTCTGAGCCAGTTCCAGCCACTTCCCATTCTCTTAACCCGTGTTCATTCATATGACCTACAATAATATCTCACACCTCTCTCGGACTTAGATTTCCACACCGCATTTCTACATTAATTTCTTGTCTCTCTTACGCAGACTACATGTCCATTCCATCGTAACCTACCATCACTCCGCCAATGCTCTATACTCATATTTCATTCACACACCATCGACGCTATATATCTTAGCAACTGACAGCGCTGTTAAACGCCTCTCTCTGTCCGTTACCCACTACACTTCACTACCTTCATAAACTGTGTATAAAAACGACAAAGGCTCTCGGAACGAAGTCACAGACCGATCATTTTATGGATCTTAGGTCCCACTAATACCTTGGTACTTCGTCACCAAACACTTGCTATTTATGGTCTTTCGACATACTCGTAGTAAGACAGAGCGTTTCACACCCTCGTGAAACAAACAGTACCATTTAATGGCTTTCACATCCGTTGTAATAACTGTCACTTCATAAATAATTATACCACCACACACTAGATATACTGTTCAGAATTTGTATTCAAAGGAACACCATACCATTCGTAATCTCAGGATGCAAACAACATGGTGTCGTGAATTCATGACGAAATATGTAGGGGTTATTTGAATACAAATTTTAAACAATTATTTTGACAGTGTAATTATTTATAAAACGCTCTCAGATTATTAATGATATAGTGGCGTTTCGCATGTAGCCATTCTTGCCGCAGCAGAAACTTCGCATGCCAACACTTGCAACCTCCGTCTTAACTGGAAATTGGTGCAGGCGACATTGCTGCGATGACTGATAGCAGAGAGACTGCACTCCCCCCCCCCCCCCGAATTCAGCAAAGTCATAAATCCGCCATCTTTCAGTCAACTGTCGCACAACAGTAGGCCATACACACACACACAAGTACACGTACACACATAAGACATGAAAAATTCAAAAACCAAAAATCTCTGGAGTCTGTCAGGTTGAACTGGCACAGAGGTGGCCGGAAGCTGTGAGTGGCGATAGAACAGGCCGGACATGAGGCACGACGAGGTTCCTCCGTGCAAGAAGGGCGTTTGGATACAGTGCTATAACATAACTCTGAACTATGCGGAGCCTGGGAAACCGAAAAACAGCAGAAAAACGAAAGAAAGAAAGAATGATTACATGTGCAAAGCAATACAGAAGGTTATGATGGAAGGACTTAAGAACAGTAAGAAAGAAAGAAGAAAATGCGCTTCGGAAGAGAAAAACAAAGACAGAGAAAAAATGAAGAACAATAAAACACAAAACAAGAAGTTGAAGAAGCAACCGAAGACTGATTGACAGAAAGTCTTTAAACCATGTTCAAGAACAGAAATAAATGCAGGGAAAAAAAAAAACGGAGAAAATACCCAAGGGAGACAGAAACTGAAAACACGAGATGGGAGAAACCAATCGACGGCACAATCAACACAAAAGCAAACATACAAAGAATATAATGAAAGGATAGGAGAAGAGAACAGGAAGAAGAAAGAAAGTACATTGTACGTAGTATTGAATCCTTCATCACCTTAGATATTCTCGTGCACGGTAAAAATGAGCCGATAAGCAGCGGGGAAAAAAGGTATTAACTGCAAAATACAAACACACTTGTAGGATGAATCCGGTTGTATTAGTCTCAACAGAGATACGGGCGTTCAAGCACACCGTAAAGGCTTCCTCTCGATAATAAAAAGCTGAAAACTTTATCCATGTCGCCTCTGTTTATTTTAACGCATGTACCCATTGTACAGTTCAGCAGAAACTGCTATGGTAAAAGCAGGCGAAAACACGTTGGCATGGATGGAAGTGCTAAAACTTCACCGTGTGTCTCTCTCATGTTTAAGTTAAAATACACAAAGTTCTGTAAAGAGGTCCGGAGTTTGTCTTGCGGGCCCTTTCTCTGTACGGATATTAACTATAGTTACAAGACAAACAGCCCTACGGAGTGAAGACATACGGCGAAACTTGAGTGGGACACTTTCATAACAAAACACAATCCGCGTCCGTCACACTTTGTTCACGGTACTTTACAGAAAGGAGGCAAAAATTTACGTTAATGCTGCTTGTATTAGCGTGCAATTTTTCCAAGTTCTCTCACAGATAAGCTGCTTGTAAACAAATACGAGCGCATTTTATTATGAGACTCCAGAGTACAATTCCTGTGTAAGAACGCTACGAACAATAAAAACTCATTTTCGGATGGTCTCTACTCAGCAGTGATGGGCGTCACTTGTACTCCGTTTCAATCCCTGCTGAGAACATACTATCGTCAGATTTCTCCGTCTTATTCGCGAGGACACAGAGTCGAATACTACCCGCAGACGGGCTATCCTGACCAAGTCATTCAAAAATTTTTATTATTATTTCTAAGCAATATCCGGAATAGCAAAAAGTGTCCCTTTTATCGTGTCCCTGAGCGCGACCGCTGTCACGGGATGTCCCGGCTCATGCAAGATTCCTATGCGACAAACCTGTTATACTCAGGAACACTATATACGGGACAGCCGCATCTCACAAGAACGTATTTCTCATCCTTTCCAGTACTCCACTCACAGTAATAACAGTGAAAATTTTTAGGCGAATCACTGGAAATGTGTTAGCATACTTATAGCGCGTAACAAGTTTAATGACTCTAAATCAGTGTTCTCCAAACTTTGTTGCTCGCGGACCCCTTTTGGCTCCGAAAAATAACCATGGACCCTCACATCCTTGCTCACGCAAATATAGTGTGTCCGGATGATAAGTATCCAAAATTAAAAATTTATATCTTAGAATTTATTTTAGATAGCTACGAATACGTACCAGTAGCATACGTAACAATGCATTGCACGATTTGCCCTTAATTAAAGCGACTATCGCTCGCTTCGTGGGCACAGGGAGTTTCTTAAGTATATATTTTAACGGCCATACGAAATAAACACATCGCCAATTAAAAACGTTCAGAGATTATTTTTGACAAACATTATTCCTTTAATTTAAAAATAAGTAAACGTCAAAGTAGCCATTACGGAAATGTATCCACGGATCGCCTGGGAGCTGGTCGCGGATACCTTCAAATCCGCGGAGCACACTTTGGGATCCACTCCTGTAAATGATGTAATGTGTACTAGTGTAGTTTAATCAATCTTTGTTTTTTGTTAAATCTTGCTACTTTTGTGAAACAATTCTTCTTCGTCAGTTGCTTAAATGATGAGTATGATTTGGTATTGCGCATTTAATAATTATGTCTAATTGTTCATTGGATAAGTAATTGACAATCTGCTTGCTATGTTGTACAGTTCCTTATGATTAGTAGTTTTATATGAGTGAGTAAAATATAAGAGTGAGGAGCAATAATCGTATTCATAAGTGTGCCTTTAAATGACATATGTATTGCTCCATTGTTAAACAAAAAAAGAAGAGAGAAGCAAGATTTGTAGCAATATGTAGAGTATATGAACTGTTACTGTCCTTCTTTAGAATAAGAAAGTCAGCGCATGCGCACAGCGTTACCTAATCTAATTACCTTTTCTTGAATTCGTTTGTTTATTTAGCGTTAACTAAATTTGGTGGTTATTTGCTACTGTAAATATTTCGTGGCTACAAGTTGGCAAGATGTCACTTGGACAACTTTCGAGCCCGAAACTTTCGCAGTCACATCTCTGGGGGAGTGAACTGTAGCCCAACAGCGAAACGGCTTCGAATGCCAGTCAGACCACCCAATTAGTATGTGAACAAAGAAATACTCTAAATTTGTATGTGGCTATACTGGGAGCGCAGTCATCTGTAGAGCTATGCCAGCTCAGCTCCAGAAGGGAAATAACCCTCTGGCCTCAAATTGCACTTATTCCCCCTCCCCTCCAGTCGTGACAATTACGGCATTCGTTACTAGAAATCAGAACATTGGACTTTGCTTACAGGATCCACATTTCGCGCTGACAAATCTACGAACTGATCTCTGAACCGAAGCCATGTGTGACTTCTTCAGTTTTACTGTGTGGGCGTTTTGTTCCCACAGAAAACTTAATCAAAACTGCACCAGTAAAAATTTCGTAATGTCCCTTAACAAAGATTCGTCAGCCAACGACAGAAGACCCTTTTTCTTTGCGCGGCCAATGACAGAAGTCGAAGACACGTTTGTCAAAGTTACCACCCTGGCAAACGAGATGGGCGAAAGGACAGAAGAAGACGGTATTCACTTGTGGTCTAAAGAAAGACGGGGCATTCATGGAGTAGCCGGAAAGTAGGCAGACAACATTCAAAGAGAGAGAGAGAGAGAGAGGGGGGGGGGGGTAGTCTAAGACGGCAGACAGCAACCGGAGTAATTAGGACAGACGTAGTGTTGTTAGGGATCCAAGCGCAGAGCAGGCGACACATGGCAATATCCGCCTCTACCTTCTTGTTATGTGTATATAAAATTGATACGACAAAATAAAATTCCTTCGTGCTGAAACTGTAGTGTCCTTTCTTCCACATCTTCAACCAGCAATACCGGAGCCAAAGTATCCCGTTAAGACCTCGACAGGATTCTCGTGTCTTCAACATCAGAGTTAGTCCGTGCGTTTCCACTTCTCACCTTTCCCACGTAGGAAAATTACGGTGTTAAGAACGGATTTGATCTATCTCGGACTCTGGGTCGCAGTGACAATCCGCTGCGGACGGCGATGATTCGTTCTGTTAGTGGAGTGACGTTATGGAATTTTATGCCGAAGTGGGAATGTAGGCTTATCTCAGATGAGAAAATGAAAAAGGGAGTAGAGAACCTTGGTATGAAACCGTCTGGTAAACCGAACGTAGACCGGTGAATAATATTAAAAATGACAATGGACATTACCTTCACACAATCTGCTCAGGACCAAGTCTACCATACAGTGGCAGAGCCGGATAGCGCTCCAAATAATTCTAAAACACTGTATGTACATGTCGTGCCTACCGGCAAACCAAAATGACAAATAATTATTAAAGCCATGAATCTGAGCTGTGAGTCAATAGCAGTTTGCCTGTCTGATCTTTACATAATTTTTTGAATATCAATAGTGACTCAGTGACCCGACCAGCTACAAGTTACAGGTCCTCCTTCAGCAGCTGGTTCCAACTTTTCGGGAGTCAGCGCTTTCCCGCTGGTTATGACTGGTTGTACATATACTGACATATATGTGTCAAGATAAACACAGTGTGTGACTGGCAGTAATCCTGAGATCGAACCTGAAATTTCTTGCACATACGATGTACCCCCTTATATTCGAACTAGAGACCTTCGAATTCCGAAACAGAAATTCTAATAACTCAACTGTGACGTTAGGTAATAATTTCCGAAAGGCAGGGCATTAAACAGGAGGATTCCAGTGGTTTTAGGGAATTTGATACTAACTGCCTTACAAAGCACCCATTCTGAGCAAGAATGTTTTCATATTAAGGAAGGATTCAATGCTTAAATGAACAGACCGCTTTGTTAACCCCAAATACTTCATTTATCCTGCAGAAGACTAACATCCCCACAGTGCCCAGGCGTAATTCTGTCAGAGTCTGAATACACTTCATACAGTCTGGTTAAAGTTGTCAAAGGGTGCCGGATTTGTCGTAAAACACAGTCACATAAAAACTGCTGGGCTACGGTCACTTTTTGAGTGCAACAGCCAGCCCAAAACTTTAAGTCCAGTCTTATAAAGACAAAATGGAAAAAAATTTACCTTTTGCGACGGAGGGGAATGGAGAATTAAAAGGACCACACCAGCGCAAACGGCATTCCGCAGGCAGAAAGCTAATTAAATTCTGCAGTTATATCAAACAGCGGTACAGTATAGTCAGTTGAAGTTAGCATACAAAACAATACCAGTTACGACCAAATAACGGTTTACAAATGACTTTCAATTTACATTGTCATACCGTTAAATTAACACGACGGAGTGGAAGTATCGTTGTACAGTCAAATCATACTGCCATCATAATTTTCGACATCAAGAATCCTTCATAGAGACTGGGAACTGAACGAGTGAACACATGACTGACAGATATGTGCCAATCGTACGCGCACACACATATACATCACATATATTAAATACACATAACGTGATGTACCAACACATATGCTAATACACACCGACGGATGAATAACATTCTTGTTTCGTATTTCAGAACTCACTGGTTCATTCACAATCTTCCGAAAACCAACACTACGAACTTACGAGTTTTTGAGGGCCGGAACAGCCTAGATGGTATAGCGACTCACTACAAGCTGCACGATTCGTGGTTCGAAACCCGGTGAGGACAAGAAGTTCTCTCTCCTCCACACCCATTTAGACCGGTCCTGGGGCCAACTCAGCCTCCTGCACAAGATACTGGGTTTCCTTCCCGGAGGTAAAGCGGCCAGGTCGTGGCGTTGACCACCCATCCCATCTAACGCCGAGTTTAAGAATGAGTGGAGCTATATCTCGACTCCCCGTGCCTTCACGGCATGGTATGGGGAGACCTCTTATCTTTCTTTACGGTAAATATATTAACGAGACGTCAACAGCTCAAATTATGTCGCGTCAAATGGTGATTGGTGAATAACTAATTGGGAAGAATACCGAAGGAGGTGACTGTGGTCCGATTGAGGTACTACCTCCACGTCTGCTGGAACAAATATTAGGAAAACCACGAAAAATCTCAGTCTGGTTAGCCAGTCTTCGGGTCAAGATTTGCACCCGACCCTCCGGAATACGAACAAGTGCTAACTACTCGACGGCGATGTGCAACCGACTGCAGCTAAATGGCATCAGAAACGTT
Organism: Reticulitermes speratus; assembly: GCA_021186555.1. Classification (NCBI taxonomy): domain Eukaryota; kingdom Metazoa; phylum Arthropoda; class Insecta; order Blattodea; family Rhinotermitidae; genus Reticulitermes; species Reticulitermes speratus. Next base: position 21,947,261 of record JAJKFL010000237.1, read on the forward strand.
ACAAAGGTTAACTAGATACGATAAATATGTAGATAAATGCAAGTGTATCACTGTGTAGCCTGTTAGTTAAGTGGGTGTAGCGAACTTGGGCGACGCAGAGAGTGATCGATGCGGCCACGAGAAGACACATCTTGGTTGAGGGGGACATACATTTTTTTAAAAAAGAAAATACCAAGGAATACAATAAATACTTGCAGGCCTGTATACCTTCAGCGCACAAAATGCGTGCAATGACCTTGAGTCATTCAAACGCTGTAATACCCCACCCGTACAGCCATAAAAAAGCATTGGGTTGCCTGCCGTTTTGTCTTCATTTGCTATTTGGTTTTTGAAATGGTAAAAAACTTAAGCGTGCGCAAGTTACCTACAACACAGTCGAACGTCGCAGTGCGGTGGCTAGCACTCGGCTTGTTATTCGGTAGGTGCTGGGTTCAATTCTGGATCTGGACACCGGCTATCCTGCTATGTAGGTTCGTCACACAGACCATAAACACGAAAATAAATAAACAAATAAATAAATACAACACGCACCACATGACTGAGCCTAAAGGCAGGTGGTAGCATATACGTAAGTGCCACTGTGCTCTGTACATAAACTGCACGAACAAGCGCCGAACTGGCGCGCTGTAATACTCATTGTGGCAACAATCCCATTCTACGTCCGACTGTGTTACGTATGAAGACAAAGGGATGTCAAGAAACAAGTCGACGTGCAGATGACATCTTGTTACTTCGACGAATAAAACACATCACATGCACGAGCGACATGTTGGCACAGCTGACAGGAGATCAGACCAGTTGGGAGTACTTAAGCACAGATGGCAGGATGATGTTTAAAACGGATTTCATTGTAACTGAGTGCCAGGAGGGCATGGATTGGATTTATCTGGCACAGGATATGTATCAATGACGGAGCATTTCTTAACTAGCTCAGAGAAAATCAGCTTCTCAGTAAGGACTCAATAAGGTCCCTGATCCTTGAACTTGGATACTTAGTCAATTACACAGAGGTGAGAGTGCTAAAAGCTACCAGATCTGAGTGTTCTCCAAAACCACAATGTGCACGAAAGCCCGTTACTTAGTGTCTATAGACTACTTATCTGCAACTGAGTCGATGGGCGGACAGCACATACAATTCCTTAATGGCATTCACGAGAAGCACATGCATTTCGTCAATGCAATTTACGAAAAGTAACAGAGTTCAAATATAAACATACATATAAAATAATGACAATTATATACCAACATGGTTCATTTAGACCCTTACAGTTACCACACTATGTTACGCAGTGCGACAAAACTTTGCAATTCTTTCCTTCTTAAACACCCAAATCTTTTCTATATTTTCCTCGGTATTCTTTTCATTACCGCCTTTCATTCGTTCTATCTCCCACTTCTTCTTAAATTATTTCTTCACTTGCTGCTCCATTGTTTCCGAAGGGGATACTTTAACGAATTTCTGACAATAAATTACATACGAAGAAGACATACACACACTGCTGTATCTCACAAAGCACAGAGAACTTTCGTGCAGACTCCTAACGGTACATCTCTTGAATAAAATCATAAATATGGACTCGCATGACTCCACTGATGTGTCGTGTTTCCTGTGCAACTTAAAGTCCGAACGTAAGTTACACGAGTTGCAGGGAGTAGTGAGCGGCGAGTTCCAAGGGGCCATAAAGCCACCAGTGAGTGCATTAGAGAGACACACAGATCCGGTGGCCAGGTAAGCTTCATGCAGCACTAGGATTTTGAGCAGAATTTGGTTTATTTGAAGTTTCTGCTGCTTCCTCTTTTCTGTGTCTGGGTAGCTGGCCACATGGTAATGCTGCATTAATAATCAATGGGATCCCCTGGCATGACTCCCTCACTAAGCTCTTCTCGGAAACGTAAGACAGGAAGCAGGACGTCGAGAGCACGGAAGGAAATATATTATTTGATTTACGAAACGGAAAAAAGGCTATCTGAATTGAAATTCATGTTTCGATATTCTAGGGACATATAAGTTCTGAATATTCGAAGTTGCAACGGTAGAGAAACCGGATAGAGTGATATGCTAACACCTTCTCATGTTTCGACCATACAGTAAACAAGAGAGGAAATATGGAACACACATATGCTTCAAATGGGTTTCTTTTAGATTCTATGTACTCCATTAGTGTTCACGTCCATTTACATCAGATACACGTCTATTATGGCAGACATGATCACGTGTAAAGTCAGTCACATTACACATATCACACTATATATTCAATATTATAATTTTGTTAAATATTCGAATATCGAAAAACATTACACATAAAATACGTACACCTTACTGAGATGTATGTTCTGTGTTATGTACCAACTTCCTGCATTATCCGTTATTTTGGGGTAAATTGACAAAGTTCGATTCAGCTTCATGAAAAAGTAAATGGTGGCACTGGACCCAAACAAACAGAAATTACGTTCCCCCAACAATTTTCGATATAGAAGCCCCAAACTAAATTTAATCGAAATTCGCTTCTTGATTGACAGAGATTGATACAAACACGCAGTGAGTCATATTCCTGTTTTTTTAAACGAAGCGCCGAAGCGATTTCGAACGAATGGGCCCCTATAGACCAAGAAAGGTCTGTCACGTGGTACATTCAACTGCGTTTTAACTGAAAACTTACACCCGTTTCGTGCCTGTATTTTCACAAGAGACATTTGCTTTTCAGAATGCGCTGAGTTACTATGTCAGAGAAGTTCTGATGGAACTACAGCCAAGTAAATGTTATTTGCCTGCCAACACTCGCTACAAAAATAAGGACATTTTCTTGAAATAAACCGCACTGTTAACCTGTTAACGGAAAAGCCACAATAATGAAGTCACTAGTTAAGCTTATTAACACTACGTCAGTCAACTGAAATGCTGCAGAACGCACACAACACTGTTAAACGTACCGCCCTCACAAAAATTACAAGTGATACTGGAGAAAACGGCATAATTAGGAGCTTCATTAATTTGTACTCCTTACCAAATATTGTTCGGCTGATGCAATCAAAGAGGATGAGATGGGGGGGCATGTGACACTTATAGTGAAGTTCATACAGCGTTCTAGTTCGGAAACCTGAAGGAAGGATAATATTGAATTGGACCTTAAACAAACAGGATGGGAGGGCGTGGACTGGATTGATATGGCTCAGGACAAGTTACAGGCTCTTGTAAACAAGGTAATGAACCTTTCGGTAGCATAAAATGCGGGGCATTTCTTGACCAGCTACAGAAATAGGTTCTCAAGGATTCTGCTCCACCAGGTTAGTCAGTCACTCAATCAGTCAGTCAGTCAGTTGGCTAGTCATATATTTTGGTTTGAACCTTTGGAATTTTTCAACGTCGAATGACAGGACGGAGAAACTACCACGTATCATCAACTGCAAGGGACTTCGCTGTTTATCACAGGGAACGGGCTACTCTTGAAAGACGCGCCTGCTCATTAAACCTCAGCTGGACTAAATATCTTGGACACAGTCTTCGAATCTCGCTGGATTGGTCGCCGTAATCCTACGCAGTGGCCAGGTAAGTAATTCAATCCGCCTCCCCCGACTTTTGGCTGTGGGGCAAGGAGAAATACTTAGTACGCCTGAATAAACCTCAAAACAGAAACGACATGAAAGAGGAGGCATCAACATTACGACAAATCCCACAACACGTGACTCTTCCTTGAAAGGTACGTCACACAGATGTCTACAATGCATCTAAAGTCGCAACGGAAAAGTGGAAATAAACTACAGCAAGCATTGTTGTCAGTGCACAAGATAATGCAGGATAAACATCAACGCAGGAGAAAAAGTGTCAGTCATTTCTTATGGGACCTCACGTACAGGGGGCATAATTACGTGCAGGCCCTAGTACCATTAATGCCACTTGATATATTCAATAAACGTATAACGAAGAATGAGGGATGAAGTGAAATTAAGCAGAGCACCAAAGGTAAAATAAATACTGAGATGAGAAACAGAATGGAAGTACCTGCCGACTTTAGCAAACGAAATCCTTAACAACATAAAGTGCTCTTCCCATTAGCAAACCCAATTTCAAACGCAGGGAAATTCAAAGAGTAATTTTCCTTGAGCCCACTGTCAGGGGAACAAAAAGAACATCCACACAGACACAAAGCTGACTTCTGGCAAAACAACAGAATTAAAGCACGTGTCGCTGTAAAAGCACAGTTTACAGCAATCCGCTGACTCAAGTTTATTGACTTTACAGAATAAAATATAAATACCTTCTTAATTATTTCTTGGAGAATAAGAGCGATTTTCTATAAATAATTTCACTTTTTGATATTATTTTCTTACATCTTGTCGCTAAAACTCTCCTGCAAAAATCCTCTTTATTAACGACATAAAACGTTTGTGTAATTGAAGATTCCCAGCACAGAATTATTACTAACATTTTGGCAACTGTATAAATGAATTGATAAATGGGAGATCGTGCCCGTCTGTTGGGCTTTTCACACGTTTAAGCTCCGAAAATACTAAATTAATTTATATTAAATTTGGTGTTCAGGATGCATACAAAAACTGTTGGAAGAATTTAATTTTTATCGCATCGTCTACAGTTGTAAACGGGACTGTAAAACTTCTGGTCCCTTCTGGATCTGGTCAGTCACCCAACGAAGAGACAGTACTACGTGCTTCATTACCTAATATGTTCGTATACTATGTGTCAGGTAGGGCCTATGCCTTTAGTAGTTTCTCTCTAACACAAACAGTTTTCTTGAGAAAATAATCAGAGGTCAATTTGATCCTCACGTAAAAGAGATGCGTAAGTGGACCAACTAAAACCCACTTTTCCAGATAAAGTTGGGTGGACACCACTACATAATTCTAACGATATCAGTTCAGTAGTTTCAAAGAAGGTACAGAAGGACAGACGGACGGTGTGCAGTTGTGTTGACTTTAAATCGAAACCAAGAGTTTCGCAAACCACAGTTTTGGAAGGAGCTGCGTATGATGACAAGTCTCAATCATGCACGTTAAGTTATCGGTATTGTAAGAAGAAACGAATGTCGGCAATATGAGGAAAATCCTGGAATTTGAACATTTTTCTCAAAACCCCCAAGAGTGTATTACATTTAAATACATATGTTCAACCGAAAACAAGAAATGTGAGAAGTGATGTAGATTATTCAAGGCTACCACTGAACTGCTACGAACATGGCTGCTATGAATATCTACGTAAATTATTCCAGCAGGCGAACGTTGAGGGAAATTTAATAAGACATATATTCAACTTTCCTACGCCAGCGTTCGAAGAATGACGGATGGTCATGGAAATCGCAGACAGATATCTACATCGTAGTTGTCTGAACTGCAACTGTCCGATATGAAAGTCAGAACAGGAATATCGAAGGATCAATATCGATGACGGGGTTTCTGCCGAATGTGAGTCAGACGGGCCACTCGTACGTTGTTAAGAGATGCTGCCTGGGTCACTAAACGGACCAAAATAACCGACACCAGGATTATGGCCTGGCTAGTTGTTTCCGGACGTGAAATAAATTCCACAAACACCGTGAGTATGTGAAGAACTAACAAATTAATAACAATTCCAGTTTACCACAAAAGTTATGTTGGCACCGCTGAAAGAGATGGCGAATATACCTGTAAATAATACGCACCGCCCCTCATTCGCACCTAACTAGTTTTTATTACATTGTGAGTGGTAGTAATATGAGTATTTTGACACTAGTGTGACCGCTCCAATAACGGAATATACCACAGAGCAACGAAATGATCCGACTTCTGTTGTCATGGCGTGTACAAACTACGGAAAAACGTCAGTCCAGTGTGGCGATGAGGTTCACGAATACGCGGACAGATTCAAAGCGGGAAGGAAGATGGTGGGAATTCTGGGCGGCCGTGAACTGTTAACAAGTGTTCAGGTTGGGCAACATACCTAGGACAACCCAAGAATCAGCACTGACAAAAGCCTATGTGAAATATGCATCAGTCATTAACAGAAGCGAAGCAAGAACGGTTGACCCTGCGCCAGCAACATTTTATTCTGACAATATTCGGAAACTTGTGGACTGCTGGGCCAGATGTGTTCAACAGCACATAAATGTCGCAAAGTAAATCAAAACATGGCTAACTACTGTGTGATTATCTTGTCAAAACGTGTTATAAAAATGCCTTTGTGTGTTTACTTTCCTTCGTATAAAGAATCCGCAACGCAGTGATGGGAAAGCTGAACAACCACCGCACCAATGTGAAATCAGGAAATCTTCAACTAGCGCTGCACATACTTCAAAATGCATGAATTCTTTAAACCAATTTTGAGAGTGTGTCTGCACAAAGTCTTGGTAGAGGCTTCTATAAACTTTACTTTTAAAGACATTACAACATACGGGTAACGGCGCTCAAAGAGCATGCACGCACGCACGCACACACAACCTATTATTCTGTAAGGTAGCAAGCCCATGTAACAAGAAAGAAGGCATTTATGACAAGCTGAGAAAGGAGTCTTTTGCACCTTCTAATTGGGAAAGTTTTGCAGGTTCACAATACAAGCTCAGGATACAATGGAGTCCTGTGGGAGTTGCCGCTGTATTTCCCAGGATAAAGAAATCTTGAGGTTACAGCTTTGGCAGCATAACAGCAGCCACAGTCATTTAAAGTTACAATTTTTAATCAGAGAACTCCTATATCAATCTGTATCAGCAAACAAGTTGGCTGCCGTACCAGACAACTAACCAGGTAACAGGTACATAACGAGTATAGCAAGAGTGCTTCCAAATATATGCAACCCTTGTTAAAGTAATTCTTCTGTAGAGTGCAAAACAAAACAAAAACAAACAAAAAAAGCTGTAGTGCGGACATTTTCTTTAGTTCCCATTAACTGACAATTGAAGCTAGGAAATGAAATTGTCAAGAACAACACACACAGAGCAGTGCGACATTGTGAGATACTAGGTAGCCTATCAACTAACAACTTTGCAATAATCAAACCTATACTTTTAATTTATCCGTGAAAAGAAAAACAACAACACTTCGTGCACACCTTCACAGCAAGCTAACTAACGAATTGCACTGCATTACATGGTCATATGTTCATTACTAACATGTAACATAAATAACGCAGGATCTGCAGGATTTGAAGTTCGTGCTGAAGGAAAGAAGGGTTTAAAAGGTTAGGACCGGAAGCCCTGGCCTGACTACCGTAAACACCGAATCACATAATCAAAGACCTAACCACACACCAACAGACCGATGGATAAACCAAAAAACTAAATAACTATCCGATCGACCACGTAAGCATCTAACAAATTAACTGATGAAGACACACAGACAGCGTGATTATCTATCCAGTGCACCAAGAAACGCCAACTGAACGACTACGCAAATTTTGAGCACATCTGATAATGAACAAAGGAACTCAATGCCTTGTATGGAGTTATCATTACGGGGTAAACAAACAAGTGAACCAGAGTTTCTCTGTTATTATGGAACGAGAAGGTTCTCAATCATCATTATCGCAAACTGTACACTTGGAAACCTTTGTAACGTGTTGAAGCAGTATGGTACACGCAAAATTTAGTTCATTTTATGGTTTAAGGTTCCTAAACCCAGGTATAACCACTTAAAACTGGAGTATCACCCCTTGGCGGTTGTCCACCACTGCTCAGTCGACAGGTACGTTGTGTATCTCGAGCCAGTTTCTCCTTGAGAGAACTCGCGGAGGCACCATGCCGTGAAAACAAACAATCCACCTAACATGTAAATGAAAATGATATAACCCAGTCAAAATAACTTCGCTTTTCCATTATTCAACTGTGTTGAAAGGTTACAGAATTCCTGTGTTAACCGAAATAACAATCACAGCGATGGGTACTTTTACAGGCAGCTGTTCACTTCATCAAGTCTGTCTGTTGGTCTGTCTGTATGCATGCAATGTACAGTCCAAACATTCTACGAAGACATATGAGAATTCGCTGTACAGAAAAGCTCCTAGCGTCCATTCTCACAAAGTTATTACTCAGGAGGTGTCTGGGCCAGTCTCTGGACAGCTGCAGAGAAATCGAATGCGTGGAGTACAGCGATACTACTAGCGAGCATAAAAACATCAGTTGTTTATTCGCTGCTGACAATAAGTAAGCTGAAAGTTAATATAAATCTGTCCCTGTGTCTAATTAGGCACCTTGCCACGAGGTGTATGGGAGAGTCGAGATACAGCTCAACATATTCTTAACCTCGGCACTAGATGTATGAGGTTTCACCTTCACGGCCAGGACGCTTTGTAACAACAGAAATAGTCCAGGAGCCTGGACGAGCCACATGGCAGGTGTGGACGTTGTGCTGGGATCGAACAGTGTCTAAGTGAAAGCTACAAGGCCAAAGAGTGCCCAATCAAAAAGAGGGGAAACAGGCAGTCACATCTCTAATCGCGCAGCTCACAACATTACTTCCCTGTCGCCTTACTGTTACCTTCACTATGTTACGGAAACCTGACTTATCCGCGAACAGTCAACTTCCCATTAAAGTTACTGGAATATAAAGTGATACTTCAACACGTCGACGCCTCTTCTGGAACTGTTCAATAAATTATATGCAATATTCAGGTAAAGCATCCCCGTTGTGCTTCGTCAAATATATATTCTAAACCACTGTCATGCACAACAAAATTTACAAGACTGAAGCGTGCCTCAAATATCAATTATAAACTGCCAACCATCTTTACTTAAAATCATAATTTTTTTATTCCCCTTATAATTTTACGAACCTTTATGTATTTTAACAAAGTTTCTATGACGTATACTGTAAGGGTATGAGATCTCAACCCCACATGAAGGTATAAGTTTTGTATGGCTCTTGACATTTAATAGGTCTGATAATGGCTTCATTGATAAGCCGAAACTAGTAACCTCCAAAAAATGTTGTAAAGTATGTTGTGTATGACGGTGGTTTAGAATACATAAATTATGTACAACTAACACGTAAAGATTCAACTTTCCGGAACTGACGCAGTCAGAGCGCGCTAAAGTCGACAAAACACTAATAGCGCTCAAGACATTCTCAAAATAAACACCACTGTGGTCAAAAAGTAAATGTAGGGGTAACGCATCTGGCTGAAGACTCGGCAGACTCCTTCACAGTCCGGTCCCACAGAGTTACAATGACTTGCCTGAATCCCAATAATTGCCTAAAACAGTCTACGACGTTCCCATTCACACCCTTTTCTATTCTTCATTAACACCGCGCTAGCTACACTCCTGCTGCACGCCGTAATTTCATTATCTGACAGAGTGCATTCATCAACATCATGTGAACTTCCATATCACTCTCGTTCCTGGGCTCCCAATTTAATTCTTTGGGTAAAACTTCCTTGTAGTTGTAACGATATTCCGTTTATGGCACACACAATTTTGTCTTTAATTTATATTTTATAATTTAATTCGTGTATTTTCATTTATTCTTTTACATCTTCGCCGACTTTATGGAACCACAAAGAGAGCCTTTCTACGTAGTACAAAATGTTCTTGTCTGACATTACTGCTCCTCCTTCTCCTTTCCCGAACGCATACTTCGCTTACCACGTCACCACGTAAAGTTCAGTAAATGTTACATATTTTTTGTAAGTTACTATGAATACGTCTCTAGCTGTTACAGATACCTCACGCCCCCCTCCAAAACTGAATGCTGTTTGGTATTTACTTCAGTCACTTCATTATTTCTTTCTCCTGAATATATTATAATATATATATATATATATACATACACATGCCGATCCCAGTGGCTGCGCGGTCCACGGCGTGGGTATACGGCCGCTCACTAGCTGGGACTGCGGGTTCGAATCCCGCCGGGGCATGGATGTCTGTCTCTTGTGAGTGTTGTGTGTTGTCAGGTAGAGGTCTCTGCGATGGGTCGATGACTTGCCCATACGAGTCCTACCGAGTGTGGTGTGTCTAAATGAGTGTGATAGAGGTACCTCATAGAGGAGGCCTAGGCACACAAAGGTTGAGAGCCATGATAAAAAAAATATATATATACATATCTATGAGATGGATGCATCTGTTAACTCTAGGACAACCATGCAGTAGTCTGTTGCCACTATGTACGACAATGCATTCAGTATCACACATCACTAGAGCAGACAACCCGAAGTATAATTACCGTGGTAGGAATTAACCCAACACGTAATCAAAATGCAAGAACATCGTACACCAAAGAAAGTCCTGCAACAAACAATTCACAGCAAGAGTCGCGTTACTTGGCAAACGGGCTTGGAAAACTAAAGCCAAAGATACAGAATCCTGGAGGCAACGCGTTGAGAAGGCTAAGACTCGATTTGGTCTGTAACGCCATTGCAGCAGCAGCAGGAATTAACCCAACTTTATGAATACTGTGTACGTATTTCTAGATCAGAATTTGAAATGCCACAGGGTGCAGCATTGTATGTACTTATGTGGGTACAATGTGCCTTATAAAGACCCTCCTACCGTAATGTCAACCTCATCTTCACTCCTTATGTCTTGTGAAAAGGAAATGTCATTGCCAATAAACATATTAACTTACAATAAGTTGTTACTTCAGCGTTTGTCATGACAACAGTCGCAAATAACCATTTCGGTTGGGGCCATTTAACCAGTTAATTGATTAAGTGACCCGATAATAATGTATCACTTCATTAAATAAATAAACCTATAAGCTATTATACATTATTATACTTGCTCATGACATTCGTGTAGCGGTTATCACTGGCTGCTAGAACAAACATGTTGATGAACGCTTTAACTTCAGTCGGCACAGCGGAGGACCTTAAAGTGTCAGCTGCTTATTTTGTTTGTATGTAACCACACTGTCGTTAAGGTACTTATTTTCCCAATGGCTCGACAGCCCCTTAGGGGCCTAGGCCGCCTCATTTTTCGTGGCTTCACGATCACACTCAGTCACAACACACTCGGTAGGACTCCTCTGGACGAGGGACCAGCTCGTCGCAGAGACCTCTACCTGACAACACACAACACTCACAAGAGACAGACATCCATGCCCTAGGCGGGATTCGAACCCACAATCCCAGTAAGCGAGCGGCCGTAGACCCACGCCTTAGACCGCGCGGCCACTGGGATCGGCTAAGGTACCTTTTGTTTTTTCGTTTGTGATGAAGGGCCCTCGCACCACAGCCTTAAGGCTTTTTGTGCAACCCCAATGATGATGATAGATGGATGAGCAGTTTTTTACCAAGTGTTTACAATTAATGGAGCACCAGTGGAATGAAATCGACAGGGGAAAAAAGGTACCTTACATGACCAAAAGTAAAATTCAGCCCAACCGTTAAATAGCAGCCTCACTGACGAGCAGCGGATAATTACGTAACTTATACACAACTTGAATGGTGCACGATTGTTTTATGACGTAAAAATATGTAAATATTACAACAGGTTGCAAGTAAAATGTAGCTCCAGTAAAACGCAGTTATGTTGCTTTCGGTATTCTATGTATTACGTACTTGAATTGCTTTCAGTGGTACTAATTAAACATATAGGGGACTGCCTTACAGAAACATCCGATTATTTGGCTTTATATAAAAAATGGGAGGAAATGCTGGACTCGTCTTGTTGTCTGCTATTTTGAATTCACTCAAGTAACGTTTTTTGTAAATCACATATTCAACAGCAAACATTTCATTAAATGAGTCACGCATCTGTTTGTAATATACGAGATTGAATGTTGTCTTAATATACAGTACAAAACTGAGAACTCACTGATTAGGTCCTACATCCAAGACGTTCAATGTTCGACCGGTCACCGCTCGCGTACTGCAACGTAACCCAGCATCACATCCTACAGGTCTCTTAGCAATATTGCACAAATGCTATGCAACTCTGTCAATTCCAGTTTCAATAGCATTGTAGGTTTTCTTTCAAAGAAATCTTATTCGAAATAGCCGTCGCGATATCATTCTGTCTGCAGTATGAGGCAAGTGTATTTGAACCTACTACGACGAAATACGAACGTTGGTAAATGAAAATGGAGATTTTAGGATCATATAAACGCATTACGAGCGTGACCACAAGGAGACTGGTCGAAGTATCAAAATACTGCAAAGAGACGAATTTCGTCTGGATGCTGTCTACGCCTGCATAAAACACGCACATACGCATAGGAGTCTGCTTCTGTTCCGAACTTGTAGTTAATGGAAAAATTATATCCGGACGTTGAAAACTGAGATAGAGATAACCTCTACATCTCACAAAGTTTTGTCGAGAAATGTTTAAACCACGCAGGCCCATTCGACTCAGATGTTTGTGATTGTCCAGCCCATCTAAGGCTTTAGCCATATGCATACGTTTGTGTAGGGGAGAAGAAAAGTAACAACAGACGCAATAATAAGAACAATAACGATAAAATCAATAAAAGCCAGCCACGATTCCGTGCTCTTGGGATATGAAGCCGCGTCACCGGGTAATCGGTTCCCGACGTTTCGAAGGAACACAGTGCTATAACATTCAAGGGTCTAGAGGTCCGAGAAGTCCTCTAGACCCTTGAAGATCAAGAAACCATGTTCCTTCAAAAGGTTACCGGGTTACCGATTACCCGGTGACGCGGTCAATAACCCAGAAGGGAGCCCCCAACCACAACTCCTTGAAAACCACAAGATTCGTTTATTGACTCATTCCGCCTTCAGTTGTCTGCCTAGTTATACAGCAAAAAATGCAGATTATGTATTTATTTCACCACAAACACACAATACATACTACTACTACGAAGACTGATAATAATAATAATGGCACAGTTATACCTACAAGTAAGGACCACTGCCATGAAGGTACACAAGGAAGTGGATGTAAATTTCCACTCAATCTAAAATCCCCACTAATCGCATTATTCCCCGGTACCGACTGAATACGGGGCTGAGTGGGCCCTGGACCCAGTCTGGACGCTTCGGAGAAGAGATAAATCGCTTTCCCCTGCCGGGATTCGAAACCCGGATCGTCCAGCCCGAAGCCTATTCACTCTACAGACTACGTCATCCCGGCTACATAAAGTTGAGGTACAAATTATACAGCTCCTTAGGTAACTTCATTCATTTTCCCGTTACTTCCTCCCTTTTATGTCCAAACATTCTCCTCAGAACTTTGTTCTCAAATAACATCAGTACACGTTCCTCCCCTATGCAGCTGTTAAATCGATCTCAAATAATCTCAGAACAAAACTTAATTTTCGGATAAGAGTGGACGGGGTATGAAGTACAAATTAAGCGCAACAAAAAGTGCAACCGCCTTACGCTCGAGGAAGTCGTTACTATCAAAGAAATAGGGCTTTAACACGAAAAGTTATCAAGACCAATTTGCTCCTTAATGCGGTGAGCCCTGCATTTCTTTTTCTTCTGCGAGGATTAATGGATTTCTTGGCCCATTAAGGGTTGTACCTTCAAGCCACATTTGATAGCTTCCACTGGGCACGGCTGTGGAAGCAGTCACAGGAGACGCGGCGAGCGTCGAGACAGCTCACCCGGAACTTATTCCGCCAAAAAACAATGTCAGAATTGTGGAAAGGTACGAGAGCTGCCTAATCTGTAGATTTCAGGTACTTGCTTCAAATCCATGTTAAAAGACAGGCAACCTTAAGAAATTTCCGTTGCCATCCTCAGCCCCTCCATACCCTGGCTATCCTCAGTGCCTCCAAATACTGGAATAATTATTTCAAATAGACCGTTTCCTTTCACACCCTTCCCAACTAGTCGTTCTCTCGTTCAAACTTATGTCACCTTGTGCTCAGGAAGGTACTACGCATTCTTAACCTTGGCACTAAACAGGTGTGGGTGACGAGCTTCACTCTCCAAGTCCGTACCGAATGGGGTAGGATGAGTACAGTGCTCTGATGAATGATGACATGGGGTGTATGACGAGTATGATGCTCTGATGAATGATGACTTTGGGGGGTACGACGAATACGGTACTCGGATGAATGATGACTTTGGGGGGTATGACGAGTACGGTGCTCTGATGAATGATAACTTTCGGGGTATGACGAATACGGTGCTCGGATGAATGATGACTTTCGGGGATATGACGAGTACGGTGCTCTGATGAATGAAGATTTTCGGGGGATACGACGAGTACGATGCTCTGAGGAATGAAGATTTTCGGAGGGTACGACGAGTACGGTGCTGTGATGAATGATGACTTTCGGGGGCACGACGAGTATGGTGCTCGGAATGAATGATGACTTTCGGGGATATGACGAGTACGGTGCTCTGAGGAATGAAGATTCCCCCCCCCCCCAGGAAATATTCCTGGCTCTCATTGCTGTTGGAGGTTGAGTCGACCCCAGGGCCATAGTGCGACCGAAAGGATTATGTCAATAAAAAATTCCAATGACACCATGGGAATCGAACCCGCGACCTTCTGATTTGTAGCGCAGTGCTTCAACCAATTGCGCCACCGCGTGCCAGTGAAGAAAACTTCCTGATGCCCTGACACACGTATAATTACGAATACATTGCATTAAAACATGACTTGTTACATTGTTGTTCTCAGTTCACACCACAATGTTAACTGTTGTTAATGGACGAGACCCAAGCTTTTTTATTGCAAGGAAATGGGGAAGAATAGAGACTATGGATTTAATAACCTTAGAGGGTGGAGCTAAAACAGAGAATGTTGGAGTGAAAAGGAGGAGGGGGAAGAAAGACGCAGAGAAAAGAAGAGATAAATGGCTGACGTGAGGGAGGTGGGTGAATGAGACAGTACGAAAATCGACCAGTAATTACATTATAGATATACAGCGAGCAGGATGCAAGACATCACAATATTGTTTTATAGTCTTGCCCCAGGGAACGAAAATAAAGATGTTAGGAAGATAGACACTTTATTACCACAAAACTGACTTGCGCAAGTAAAACGCATCAACATAAACAGACTCGAAATCTACGACTCCTTTTGCCTATCTCACACCGCGACAGCATATCACATTAAAAACTGATATACAGTTTACTGGAATATTAACCTGATTTAAGAATGCGTCTGTCTGCACGCAACGTCTGCCTTAGTCTGTGCAATCTGAGGTTACCCTGGCGCTGAACATTCAGCTGTTTGTATTCTGACACGTGACACCGTGTAGTCTAGAACACAGGCAAAAACGTTTCAGAGAAACCGGCTGCCTCCACCTTCAAGGTAGAAGAACCCCTTCTACCTTGAAGGTGGAGGCTGCAGGTTAATCCCAAGTGCTGGTATCTGTTTACTAAATTACACAGCGTTACTGTACCAGAACACTGTAATCTTCTTTCTCGCTGTTTAAATATCAGGAATTTGAACACCGAAGGTTGTCTGAGCAACGATCTGGAGTGTGTTTTGTTTATGAAAACAGAAAGGCTGAACGAGGATTATAAAATCAACTAACGTGGTCCGCATAAACAAGAGTGTGGAGGTAGGGAAAACTGGAGGCAAATCATAATCCTTATAATACAGGTCTAATTGGCATGATACTGAGAACTTGTATTACCACCCGTCGTGTGCTTGCTGCCTGCCTCACAGATTACGTCACTTCACCTTTGATGTTATTTGTGTTATAGGAAACAGTCAGTTAACTAACTAACCAACTAACCCCATCGAACAGAGTCCTTCTTGAAGAGCTAACAGGTCCTCAGCTAGTCAAGAAATTCTCCGCATTTTATGAAACCCGAAGGTTCATTACCGCTCATTTCACAATGTTGACACCGTGCATCTTCGTCATATTAAATTAAGTTTCAGACCAACTGATGCACAACTAAAACCACTTTTATTGTAGCTTTATTATAATTGTTAAAATTATACCCCTACACGTGTTTCGATCCTAGGATCATCGTCAGGGGGATTTTTCTCCTGGTGTTTTGATGTTGGTATACCTTTCTTGCTTGTTGAGCACTTAAACCCCCTGACGATGATCCTAGGATCGAAACACGTGTATGGGTATAATTTTAACAATCATAATAAAGCTACAATAAAAGTGGTTTTAGTTGTGCACCAGTTGGTCTGAAACTTAATTTAATAGTTCATTACCACATTCACAGCAGTCCACCACTTGTCCCTATCCTGAGCGTAAACATAACCATAAGTGGGTCCTTGTCACCACGGCATGGCGCGTCCTCAGGTTGCGGATGGAGGAACGACCTCCAGCTACGGAGGGTAGCTGCGAATACATTGAATAAGCAGTCGCGGACAGTAGACAAGGGGTGATAATCCAGGTTGGGGGTTGGGTGAGGTGCTAACAACAACCCAACGTAAAAAATTACCATGTTACGAAACATTTCACAAGCCCCTGGACCTGGAAACAGTCAATAGAGATAAAATTTCTGAAAGAACAGAGTCTGACGTACTTCTTTACTCCACAACTTCAGACAGTCCTATTTTTCCTATCATTTTCCATTTTTCCAACGGAACATGACATTATGTTCCATACGCACAGCAGAATAGTATTTCCTCACAATGTCTACAAGGTGAATGTTCATAATCCACTAATTACTTTACGACACCCTGGCTAATAAATATCCATCACTGACACGACAGTGGTAGAAAAATCTCCTCTTCTTAGATTTGTTTCTATATTTAATACTATTATTTTCATGACCTCCCTGGCGTTTGGTCAGCGAGCCTGGGCCGACGTCACGAGAGTCACGTCGTCTGGCATGGGCCATTGTTTTTCTGCAACCCGAAAAGAGACAGTGCTAGCACAGGGCGCCGCTCTTCTTATACTCATGTGACCTGTATGAGGACTTAAAGTAGCACTGAAGTTCGTTATGCAAAATGACAGGGACTTAACGGAAGTAATCCACCTATAAATTAAAAAGCGTGTCCGCGATACCTTCGCAAGCCATTTCAATACTGCAGGCAACAGACTGAGTACAAACCTTCTAGATCGTTTTTATAACACATTATTACCGTGTACTTCAGTATATTACGAAAATAAACCATCAAGCTACACGTAGTGAACCTTGATGCTTCATTTTCCTGACGTCTCGATCTTTGTTCAGATACCGTCCTATGAGCATGATCTTCAATGGCAGGATTAAAGAGATTAAGTCCATTCATTTGTTTCAAAATAAAGGTAAAATATAGCTTCAAAAGTTCGAGTCCGTCCTACTTTATCATTTGTACCATACAAATATACCCCCACACAATTGTTAGTCAATCGCGCATCCCGAAAAATTAGATTAGTGATCTACATAAACCTCTGAATTAATCTACATTGTCTCTGCATCTCACTTGGACATGCAAGTTCCCAAGAGCAGAACGACCCTGGAATATCTCCCAACCCGACCGGGCAGATGTGGTATAACAGTCACTTCAAAATATCGTTGATGATCAGAGAGATTTTCCGAATTTTCTTCCCGAGTTTATTAGGAATCAGCCAATTCAAAGTCATTTTAACTGCCCTTAAATTTGCTTTCAGCGGAAGAAAGTTCAACTAATTCAGATAACTTTAATCCGAACTAATGTCGCACAGATTATTTCAAGGTATTACACCAGTATTTGCACGGATACAGACGCACTAAACCCTCAATGAAGACAGCTAATATTAGAAGCGTGTACCTCCCAAATACAACGTTTAAGTGTTACTGGTTCTCTAAGTTTCGTGACAATGACTGATTCATTACACTAACAGTCAGTTTTCTATACAGAAGAAAACTCGTGCATCATAAGGCGTCATGAAATGACGGCTCTTCTGCCAGATTCCCCACTTATGAAGAAATTTTTACACCGTCTCAGTCATGTACTCAGATGACAGGCCTACAAAAATGTCTTGTATGTAGAATAGTGCACGGTATGAAAATGAACTATTTCACTGTACTATACTGGACAAACATTACTGCTACACAAACCTGCTCGATGTCAATAAATTGGCAACAGGGTATACTATATGACGCATATAAAGCAGCAAACAACGTAGCTTCAAAATCTACGCACAGTAAGAGGAGTAGGTGGGCCCTGTGCCTTTCCACTTCAGCTTAAACATGCAAAGTAGATAGACTAAGAATGTTTTCTAGCGTCTGCCGGCGTTTAAACACAAATCAGTGTGGGAGAGAAAGGAACAGTTCTTGGAAACACTTCATATTTACTCGCACATAAAATTCTCGGTCGATACTGAACTCAACAGCGGCTCAATAACGTTCCCTGTGACTAGTGTCGGGGCTCGCACACCCTACGAGTTATAAAGTGGTCGTAGCCTGTGGACGACCATTCGCCTTCATCCAATGCAGAGATCTACAATGTGTGGAGACTACGTACACATTCGTAATGTCGCACTCAAGCACTAGTTAAATTATGCTGCTGCTGAAACTCGATATATTTGAATTAGTTTACAAGTTGCTGAGAAAGGGGGAAGCACCGTGCTGAATATTGCCGAGAAGTTCACAATGAAATGCAAAACTCGTCGGTTTGTAAGGACGTCTCTCTTTTATTTTGCAAAATTGTTTTAATTAAAAGTTTTCCAGTTGTATGTACAGTGTGAGTGTCTTTTTAATAACCAAGACGGCATGTCTTAATCGAAACCTGATTAAGAAATGAACTGGAGACTGCATCAATTAATTGACTTTTGTAATCTCTCTTCTTTGGCTTCAGATTTCACTAAATCTGGCACACGATTTCTTGTACGTCTACTCCAAAGAAACAGATTGGAAACGAGAGTTTTAGAAATAAAAACACGAGGTTCCAAGTCAAAAGCATAAAGTCTACCTTCCTAATGCAGACATCCGCTGCTACAAATCTTGTGCTGTTAGTGTTCTATTCAGGCACAGTAAATTGACAATCCAACAATAAAAAAAATTTAGCCCAGTGGTTTTAGTGTCCTCGAATCTTATGCAGATGGCCATAATGACAGAAATTCATATTGCCTGCAAATGTAAATGTCGCATTCTTCTCTCATTGTTCCGTAAATAACTGACATACAGATCCAGTCTACATTAAATCTGTCTAACACAACCTCAAAATTTCGCATCGCCGCCATGGTTGAAACTGTTGACAGAAACATAATACTACATACAGGACTTGTAGAAACGCGATTCATTTGCATGCAGAATTTAAAAAGCCAAAAGTATGAAGCGAAAGAGGCATAAAATTTTCACGCTGCCGTCATATTCTTGTGTTACATCCTACAAAAATACCTAACAGAAGTTGCATACTTCTCGAAAATCTCTTATCATACATTACTTCCAGCCTCTACATTCAGCGACGCTAGTGACGCTTCCAGACTTACAAACTCGTACGTCCGCCATGTTGTTATTACCAACTGTAGGAAATTAACAAGTCTTAGAACCACAGGCCTAGAGCGTACATTTAACAGGTGTCAGGTGCCAGGTGCCTTCACTCTTAATTATTCGTGGAAGCGAAATTCTTAACCGAATCGGACAACTAAAACTGCTATAAACTGCTCCCTTAAATAAATAAACATGACATCAACATGCAAGTATTCACCGCCAGCTGATATTCAGACTAGCGAGAAATCAGAAATATCATAAAGGAATAAAGGCCCACTGTTATAGCACACACTGGAAGGATCAAATATTTATATAACTTGTTTAATAAATGCTTGAAATTCGTATTTCAATACAGCATTATATTAAAGAATAAAACAAATTTGATTTCAGTGCTGGTTAAAAGCAATAGGAGCTTTCTTTAGTTTTTCACGTGGGAGGATAGGAATGTTTATAACAACGATCCTTCATACACACGTCAAGAAACGTACGCACAGCGTCATTTTTATTTCATTATCTCGAAATACGTTAAAGAAAACAGAATTGGAAATAAGAATTTATTGATAATTTATTCAGGTATTTTGTTACGTGCCTACACCAAGACGGACTGATTGAGCGACGGTACGAGATGTATGTGACGGATATGCGCCCAAAAAGCACGATGTTCGGTGGCCTCTGACTGCATACTGCTTTGTTACATTTCGTGAAAATCGGCCACCTAATTCAAAAGTTGAAACGGTACGCACATGTGGCATGATAAGCTCATAATGCTGCTCTGTGCCTTTAAAGAAGTTGGCTTAAAGACCAAGGAAATGACAAAGACGATTAAATGCAACTCGTTTTCCAAAAGAACAGAACAGATGAAGCCACGTCCACCTGCAACCGGCCCACAACCAAGCAAACAGCGACGTAATTAATAAACCATCTATACAAGTTGCCAAATAATTAGCCGACCAACCAACCACATGACTACATGAAAGGCTAATTATATGCTGTGGCTTATTCCACGAAAAACTGACACTTGCACAGCTGGTCAAGATACTTCCCGATTTTAGGGGACCGGTAGGTCCAGTACTACAGTACAGTCAGTTAAAGCGTTTTTGTTGAAAGCCGTACAATGATATGCAATTAGCTAGCGGTCAGGGGTACTGGGGTGCAGCAGCTGGCACTGGTACCAGGCACAAGGCGGGAATCAGGCATTTGATTAAAGTTCTGATAATCAGGAATAATAAAAAGGAAATATAGTCTACACAACAACAACTACGTTCCAGCTGTGATGTGTGAGGTGAGGGGTGGGGTGTCGGAAGTCTGCTTAATGAGGCTGGTACAGCTGCAGACATGACTAGCGATGGCACTTTAGAAAAATAACACTAGAGTCGCACTACGGTCTTGGCTAGCCTCACATCCGCGACTGAAGTCCGACAGCGGAGACAAAACAGGGCAGGGTCTTATTATCCCTTATCCCTTTCAGATCCAAGCTATCATGAAGAAGTTAGTTCTGTGGGGCGACAGCCGTCCAAATATTAAGGAAGACAACACAAAAGGATAATCGCTTTTTGTCTTCCTTCTCTCTCCCTACTTTCTGTCTTCATCTTACACTACTCTTCTAGCCCCTTTCCCCTTACAATTCTTCATCCTCAGTATCCTGACTGGCAAATTCTGTATTCAGGATGCGCAAGGACCAGGCAAGTACATAATACGGTTAGACAGAATACGGTAACAGTGCAGAAGTAGAAATGGTGCATATGAAAGATTCTGTGGTTTGCTGGTTATTGCCCTCGACTAACTACGTTAACTACACAGAATATATCACAGCACACGGCAGATGGATTATAAAGAATGTAGAAATGGCACTGGGCTGTTTTGATACGGTGTCTTGGCATTTGCCTGAAATGACATAGGAAAACCTCCGGCAAGACAGCACACCTGATTCCGATACGAACCCGGGTTCTCTGCATATATGTAGAATATAAAACAACAGTACTAACCACTACACCATATCTTTCGTTTTGTTCCTTGTAATGTACTTCACAACACACATTCAACAGAGCACCAACGGGAGGATGAGCATGAATTAATGTGGAAGAATGCAGACAGAAGAGGTCGAGGTCTTTTGAAGACAAGACAACATGTTCTGAGAGACCGAGGACAATATAAGTAAAGCCAGTTACGAACAGATGTCATTCAAACATCCTGAATATTAGCGAGTGCGACGAATCGGTTCAGAAGTACACTATGTTACATACATATATACAGTCAAACCTCGATACGGCGCCACCCTCACTTAGCGCCTGTGAAAGTCTATGAACAGAAATTCCCTCTCATACAGTATTCGGATTTACCGCCACCCTCGATATACCGCGAAAAACTGCGGTGAACAAACAGTGGCGCTATATCGGGGTTTTATTGTAAATAATTCGAAAAGTCCGGCCGTCCGGTCTTCACGCTATGTATCCCGGTAACTACTAACGGTACGAGAAAATCGTCAGTATAAAAGCTGTTCGTTTTACGAAAGCAAATTCCGTAAATTATAGAGTTTTGTTAAATATCTATTTTTTATCAAAAAACCTTATAACGGATTGCCGTTTCTTTCTATACAAAAGTCACTTCTTACAGTCATTCCCACATCACTAATTGTCGAGGAATTCATCATACTCTAAAACGTTCTTTTTTTTCAAGACTAAGTGGATTTGAAAGATGCATAATTCCCTCCAATAAATAACATAAGGTATTCGCTCTTCCGGGATCTGCTTGACCCTTGAAAATGTGATCGATAGGCTATCCCGAAACGTAGGTAAACAACTACAAATATAAGCTACGTAACAACCCACAAGAGCGAAGACCTATCTACACCGCGACAGAAGCCTGAAATCTTGCAAACAACATATGAACTGTATTTTCCCCCCTCGATACCAGAAGGCAGGTTAATTAAGCATCCGAACAGTGTACCCTGCACTCCACTCACTATCTCACTAACAACGGTTTTTGTCCCTTTGTAATGCATTACATCTGTAATCACATCTCTTACTAAAATAACTCAAACCGGTTACTGTTTCCGAGACAACCCTGACAATAACACTGATTGTGCACAATCAGTTTATGAGACTGCTGTTCAGAGCGTTTCATACAAACTAGTTACAGAAGAAACAAGAATTTCATTTCTTTCCTGAAGGACTTTGTTTTATGAATTATTTTGTGGCCAGAAATCAAACCACTTGTCTTCACAGAGAGAAACGCGTCCACACTTCGGGAACTGATTTAAAGGTACATAGTGTACCAGTGGCACCTCTGTTGGCATTTAAACACTGTTTCGGGAAGACTTTAAACCAAATTTTCTGGAAACATCTACGCCTATACGTTGCACAACTTCAGTGGCGTACATAACGACCTGCAGACCCCGCGACCCAAGAGGGCGCCGTGGTACAGGCGGGGTCTCCAAATGCATCGAATACTAAAATCTGTTGTGGGTTCCTTCAGACGGGATTCTGTTCTTCCAACATAAGTGAGTACTCTGGATCCCTGTTATTCGCTAATAATTACATCATTATTATGATTATCGAGTTGCGGAGGGGCCCTGACCGGTTATCTACAGCACTGCATAACCTCGTGGCCCCAGTCAGCCCGACTGTTGTTTACTTTTTGTAATAAGTAGGATACTAACTTATTGTTGACCTGACAAATTTTAAGGTTCCAAACGATAATTCTTTGCAGATTTTGACCTTTCAGGGATTAAAGTTGAATGCACTGACAATCTTCCGTATCTAGTTAACAATTTCCGTATTGAAAAGACATTACTGCAAGCATGGAATTGAGATAAACCTCTTGGTAGCGGTAAGAACAGAATGTCTTCCGCAGTGGGGTTTGTGGTGGACAAAGTGGCACTAAGATAAGTTTGTCTCCAAGCGTTCAAGTTCTCCCCTATCAATTGTAATTGCACCAATACGCAATGCTCCATACTCATGTAGCTGCCATCGACGCTATATGGCCTAAGATACTGACAGCGTCGCTAAATATACCACAAACCATAAAAAGAAGCACAGAATAAGCTCTTGGTCTGCTCCAGTTACACATACGAGGTAAACTGTTTCTTACACCTAATAACCTTCGGTTTATAGGCATACTGACAGGGTAGCTTCGAGATTCGCTTCTCAAAAATTCCTCAGACTATAGACCTATAAGCAGGCCTATACAAACATCATGTTAGACGACCAGCTAACATGTCTAGACCTAAGAGGCCAGAAACTCACAAGCTTCCCAGTTACAAAAAAAAAAAAAAAATCCGACCAGAGTTCGAAGACAAAATTCAGTCCACCCACTGACATTTGTACTTAACTCACCATTCATTAAGTCATAATTTAACTGGGTCCGCTATAATCTTTGTAGATACAACGTTGTCAAATAACCTAAGAATCAGTCTGTCAGTCAGCATCAAAACGGTGTATAACGCGGCAATGCTACTCATTACGAATTCAGCCATGACCTTCATTTATTAGGAAATGTGGATACGGTAAATTCTATTAACCAATCACTTCCGCAACGGAAAGCGTCCTTGTTCGCGAATGCGGCTACGACATGTTCTTCTTCATGATTTGAGTCACGTCACAGCTTTGCTCAAGAACTGATCCACGGGAAGTGTTCATAACTGTGGCCACAATCAACCATCCTGTTCACGAATACGACCACAGTAAACGCCCAATGGCACTGCTGTCACTGCAGTGAGAACCACCGCGCTAAATACTGCATTGCTATACTGCTTTATGGATTGGTTACTTCTTTCTGCGTTTTAGGAAAGAAGCTACCTAGAAAATGTGTAAGTTGGGTGCACGAGTTCCCAGCCAGCTCCACGACAAACAGCATTAGCACAAGATTAAGCACTTACCAGGCACCATTCCATACACACAAGCAGGGAAAGCACATCTGAAAGCTTCTACCTTGCGTTAAAAATTCATAACGCGACTACTTCTATATATTTTATTTTATCATTCTTACGGTTGCTTTCCCACAGGGGAAGAATGAGCGAAACAACTCCTACCTTAATGGAAGGTTTTAAGGTGCATTTTAGAAACGTCTTTGATGGGTTTCAGACGTACGTTATTTTATTTTTTGCCACTCAGATACTAGAAAAGGTTGCGTGAAAAATCCGTGGGCCAGTATTTTCCCACAGTCGTTACGAGAATAAATGGCACATGAGGACTTCAGAAATCTATCCTGTAGAAACAAACGTTCTGTAGCTAAGAAACAGGTGATGTATGTAAACGCTAACTAACTAGCTAACTAACTAACTCCATGGGGCACAGTCCTTCTTGAGAAGCTAACAGGTCGTCAGCTAGTCAAGAAATTCCCGGCGTTTTATGCAACCCGAAGGTTCATTACCGCATTCACAACAGCCCCCCACCTGCCCCTATCCTGAGCCATATCAATCCAGTCCATGCCCCCCCTTCCCACTTCTTGAAGATCCATTTTAATATTATCCTCCCATCTACGCCTGGGTCTTCCAAGTGATTCCTTCCCTCAGGTTTCCCCACCAAATTCCTGTATGCACCTCTCCCCTTCCCCATACGTGCTACATGCCCCGCCCACCTCATTCGTCTTGATTTGATCACCCAAATAATATTTGGTGATGAGTACAGATCATTAAGTTCCTCGTTATGTAGTCTTCTCCACTCCCCTCTTACCTCGTCCCTCTTACGCCCAAATATCCTCCTCAGCACCATATTCTAGAACACCCTCAGCCTATGTTCCTCCCTCAGTGTGAGAGACCAAGTTTCACATTCATGCAAAACAACAGGCAAAATTATAGTTCTGTATATCTCAATCTTTGCATTTTTGGATAGCATATTGGAAGACAGAAGATCCTGCACCGAATGATAACAAGCATTGCCCGACTTATGTAAAGGCGAAATATTTATCAATTCTCATTTCTTGTATTACTCAAAGAAGCTTCATCAACTGCATAATTGACATGACGCGATAAAGACTGGAAAGAAGGTGGAAAGTGCCGTAACGTATTTTATGGCGCAACGAATGGGCCCTGGGTTAATATTTGTTACTTGCTTATTAACTGAATTAGAGTCTACATACGCTTCCTACACCATCCTCTGTGTCCTCTGTATCGGAACGTTTCCATGCGGCTACTGATTTGAAAATACATTTCCCCGATACTTTAACAATGATGACATTTTTTTGTATAATGGTATTAGTTTTGCTCGTCCATTAAACGCTGGACAATTTCAATAGAAGTTGATGAAATTTTTATTACTCTGCACTTAGTAATAAAGGGACTCTTGATGAAGAACGGACTGACCTTTTTGTGATCAAAGCTTCGACTATACGACAGATGAAAGGGGGAAACATTACGTCAAAAAACGAGGTAATGGATCCTCATTGGTACAAAACAGGGTGTAGAAGAAACCCAAGTTCTTCTGTCAAGTAGCATGAGAGAAAAAAGATAAAAATTACATTCTGTCTCATATTAGGATCTAAAACTGAAAATCGCTAGTTTTAATTTTTTCGATACCGATTAAGAAATGTACACGGCCGTTCATTTCTTGAGAAGTAAAGTGAGATGATTAAGAAATTCCTTGCGTTTATGGAAAGTAAGATTCATTACTCTGTCTGAAGTAACAGCCATAAACGGCAAAATTATAGAGTGATGTAATATCAGAATCAATGATGAGTGCAAGCTTAATTAAAAATAGGCATTCCAAAGTACTGCGTCACATTTGGACGCCCCCGTAGTTATGTATGTTTTAATAACTAGTTTAAAAAAAATGGTTAGGGAAAGACCAAAGATTCTGAAATCCGTGGTGGCAAAAATGAGTATGTGCTTCTGAAATACTGCTAACAATACAATACGAGGGAGAAAATCGACCTGGAATGGTTACATCACACCGACAGGGAAGCGACCCATGTACTGCACGTGACTGCGTTACCAAGTTCGTAGGACCTTAATCTGTCGGTTAATGTACTCCCAAGGGACCTTCAACCGAGTGCTATTTCCACGACACGAGGAAAACTGAGATACAAGGGATGGCCAGGGTCTATCAAAGACTCTCCCACTTCAACGTCAGCCTCAATTTACGAACGAGACAGAGCAGTGAGCTCTGCATAATCAGTACATCCGACGTAGCTGATGTACCACTATCTGACTTAAGAACATACAGAGGTGGCGGTACAAGCGTCTTTAATACACCACTCTATAATTCAGGAGTACGCATACGTAGCAATTTAAGCTTTACATCCGACGAGATAGACCCAACACAGAATTCATGGCGCGAATCTATACGGTATAATAATTGTATTTTGTGCAGAGGAAACGTACAGATTCAAGAAAACCTAGTCATGGCTGCATAAATATCATTTATGGTGTGGAGAACATGTGAGTACATAATTCAAGAAGGCTCAATGGTGGCAGCATAACCACTACAAATGCCTTGGTGAACTACATAATATTAGGTTATATTAATTTTTTCTGCATTTTTAAGTTTCGATATTAGTTTCTTCTTTACCCGTGATTAAAGCAGCTAGGAGGTAAAGCTGACCACTCGCCTCTGTTTAATGCCGAGGTTAAGAATGACTGCAGCTTTACCTCCACCCCCATATTCCTTTATGGTGTGCACAGGGACACCCTTACTCTTGCCTTTTAATTTGTTCAGCAGTCCCATTGTTGACAGTGAGGAGTGCGCAATGCAACGGATTCGATTATCAACTAGCTTGTTTAAAGAGACAGCTATGCCGGAGTACTTCATTACTACCACGCACCCAACAGCATGTTCATAACGCAGTAATAATTTCAATATTAGACGAGTCATATAGGCAAGGACCATCAACAGGACTTACGGATGCCATTAGCTCATCAGGCTCCAGACGTTAGTTCACCTTTAACCAGGAGCACCAGATCCTTCTGAAAACATCTGGTGTTTAACAATACCACTATTATTCTCGTGCCTTTTATCTTCTAATTCAAACAGTTTGTAGTAGCTCACTAATGGAAGTTGTGTCTGGAGTTACCATGGATATTACTCATACACCGATATACAAACAAAAGAACGAATTTTGCAATATACAAGTAAAGATAAAAAAGGAATGGTTAACTCACAGCGTACTGTATAAGAAAGTAGTACAGCCCCATTAAAAATTCAAGCCATCACTTTGGGAACATGGCATCAGACGACAGAATAATATTAACATGGATTTTGAACCAAATACGGTGTGAGGGTATGGACTGGAGTTAGCTAAACCAGAACAGGCATCAAGGGCGAACTATTGTGAACGTTGGTTTCACAAACGGTAGAACATTTCTTGAGCAGATGGTTTAATAATCATCTTTGAAGACTGTACTGCATGCGGTTAATTAGTATCACAGTTACCACCACGTAATCGAAACTGTATTATAAATGAAAGATGAAAAATTACGAGTACAAGAAGTAAATTTTGTAAAATAATAATTACATTACACTACAAATTCACACATCTGTATTACCATGAAACCAGATATCATCCATCAACACTGCCTGTATAGGAAAGCATACAAATCCTCGTGAACGGAATTAAATGTGTTAATAAAAGGACAGGTGAACTTTTAGAGGACTAAATGTTAAAACAAACAGGTTCACGGCTTGAAGGCACATTGACTGGTTGGCGGACATAGAATGACTGATGTTTAATATATTGTTTATTACTCTATTTATTAATTAATTCAATTATATTTATTGTTCACTTGTTTACACGTAGTTGAAGCACAGGCCTCAGTAGCATGGGCGAATGTAGCTAAATGTGAAAACAGACAATAACTGAATGAACGCTCACTATGGTATGTTTTAATTAAGAGAAATGAAGTTGCGCCAATTTAATAAATCTGACAGATTCAATACATCTGTTAAAGCAATGAAGTGGTCGTATAGGTAAATAGTGCATTTATGAACTGCATCGAAATAATTACGTAGACAAGTGGTCCTCAATTCAGACCTGAATTCAAAACGATTAGTGTAAACGACTCAGACACCACACATGGTACAACACAAGTTCTGTCGTCCAATCGAAAGGTGCACGCCAATATTATCAAATCCATTTTCTGCAGTATTTGAATACCCACTCATTTATCTTATGTCGATCTACCTGGGATACGCGCCCGTTGCAACAAAGCTCATCACACCAGTACAAAACGTCAGCAACTGTCACAGCAGTCCTTACAAAGAACTGAAGAGCAAACAGAGCATATTACATCCGACAGATGTATTGGTGTGTGCGTGCGTATCTTATGTGATTGCGTTAAATATTACACACACTGAAAAAAACACATTCAAGGTAAATGTTGTGGGTGTCAACTAGCTCCGTATTTCATGACGCGCCTTTTTTTTACTGTGATGAGCCGTTCGATAAAGCAAGAACTACCGTCATTCTTAGTGCAAGCAATTAAGTAATGGTGATGGGATTCAAACGTAGCTAATATGGTAAAAACTACGTTCGAAGAGTAATGTAACGAACTTAAATATGTCTCCGAGTAACAGACAAACAAACACTAGCAGCCCTCTCAAATCATCATTCGGAATCGTCTTCACATGTCACTGGTGCTACGCAAATCCAGCACTTGATTCAGTATCGCACAATAACGATGCCTGGTTTCTGAGTACAGTTTGATGTTTACGACAAAGCTTAGCTTGTAGGTGAAGTCATACTCCATCTCGCACATGCGCATACACGCACAACGCTGTGATACCGCCTTCAGCGTTCAGTCTTTATTTCCTATTGTGCTACTGATACGTTGCCATAGGGTACCGCCGCGTGGTGCGCTAGTTGTCTTGAGGCACTACGCTACAAAACCGAAAAGTGAGGCGGAGTTCAGAATTCCCCATGGTATCATTGGAATTTTTCACTGACATAATCGTTTCGGTCGCACTATGGCCTTGGGAAATGAGAAATGAGTACCAGGAATATTTCCTGGGGGGTAAAGGCGGCCGGTGCATATGGCTGACAACCTTACCACCTTCATGTGCCGATTGTCTAGAAATCTGGGAGCCTCAACCTCCTGGAACCCTAAGGGTCTGGACTGCTTTTTGCTACGGTGCATGAAATTTACAATATGGAACGATGTAAAAAATTTTCTAAAATTAATTGAACTGTTGCGTACTAATTAAGCATTGCAAAGTAATGTGTAAGCGCAATATTACTGTGCAGATGTGGCACGTAACTGTTTAAGTAAACCTATATTAACAGAGCAGTGTAATTGTTTCCGTAGTGAAGATTTTATTTAATTACGAATCAAGTCTTTTATTACAGTTCACTGCTGCTCCGTACTTTTTGTTGGGCAAACACGTGCGCGCGCGCGCGCGTGTGTGTGTGTAAATTTTCACTGTCACTGCGCTGCCATGTACAGCAGTCCATCTTTCTTCAAGTTCTCATTACACGCAGACTGTTCACGCTGCATGCCTTTCATTCATTCTACGCTCACGCATTAGCATCTGTCCTTCCTGATGACTCAAATTACTGGAATGGAGACAACTTGTTCGTCCTTTCACTAGCAATTATTTTTATCGGAGTACAGGTAGGTATTTACGTAATTTTCGCTGAATCCCTTCCGCTCTCTTACCGTAACCTGCTGCTTCTGCACCACTTTCCGGAGAATCTGTGTGTCTCCATTTCATTACTTTGTTGGTTACTGTGTGCTCCATCCGTTGTTTTCTCATACTACTACATCGAACAGTGCAATTAAAATGCTGCAGCATGAAATGGACGACATACGGCAAGGAAAGTAAGAGTTAAAGGCGGGATTTTATGAATATGGTGACGAACCTTCGGCCTGAATAACCAAGTGTTCTGGGATGTTACGCCGTGTCGACTGGTAGATGGTTAGCAACAGGATCTTCAAAGTCCAGCAGTCCAGGGTATTACCACAATGCACCTTTCTTGGACTGTTCATACCGAAGAGGAAGGCACTACGACTCTCTGAACCGTTGGTAACACATAACAGTCGACATGGTGTAACAATCCACAAGACTTGGTTGTTCCGCAACGTCGCTGTGAGATCTCGCAACCTTTGGGTTGCAGACAGGTCGGAAATTTAGCACTTCAAGAACTACCTTGCACCACGGATTAGGAACTATTCGGGCACATCGGAAACTCCGGCAGGCTGTGGGGTCCACAGCACTACACTATTTCTTATCCGGTTCACTGCGGAAATGTAGCTGCGTTGCGCTGCGTTGCTTCGCTTTGCTGTTCTCACAGTGTCCTGTCCAGCACAATCTCCTGGATTTGCATTTCAGGGTGGCTTAGTGCTTAAAATCTCACAGGTTTAGACAGTCACGCGAGGAGGTGGTCGTCTCCACAGCACAGGTACAGTAGTAGCAGTAACAGTAGCATCAGTGGTAGTGGAGCGGCAGTAGCCGTAGCAGTAGCAGTACTATCAGGTTCTGACAGTCATATTAGTAGTAATGTTGCAACACTGCAGTAGGGCGTGCAGCATGTTTTCGCATTTGTAGTGCCTTAGGCCCGAATGTTTCGAGATGTAAGTGGACTCGTGGGAAATGGTTCACATATAGGCTTAGCAGAGGAAAAACACCCAGAAATGAGAATCATATACATTTTTAATACACAACAGACTCGGGGGAACAAAAAGCTAAGCACATTTAGTAAGATAAAACACAAGTGCGTTATTGGAGGAAAGGACAGTAATATTTGTCCTCGACCAAATCTCCTTACAGAATTTGTTTCCTTCTTACATCTGAGGGATATGCAGCTCTTATCAAAAATCGCCTGTCTTTGGTTTCATTCATCGCCGTAAGTAAGCATTTCGCTCTAATAATTCTATTAAGATTTGTGTCAACGGGTGATTAATTAGGCCTCTAGTGTACCAGTATTGAGGTGGGAATTCAGCACCAGACCTTTCGGTAGAAGGAATCTGGTATAAAACCGAATTCAGATGAAGGGTTGTCGTTTCACCGAAATGTCTAATTGTTTTAAGATTATTAGTGGCAACAGATGGTATCGACTACGGTGTCTTCTGTATACGCAGCTAGTGCGGGATTACCAGCCCCAGAGGTAACTCTACAAAGCGATATTTCTACGGCCATAAGACACGGCAAATGCACAGTCTCACAGTCACGCACCTTTGCAAAATTTGTAACTTCAACACAAAACACAGGAGTACAAACACACAAAGAATTACGCACTCCGTATCAAATTCACACGACTCAGGTGTTTATAAAACGGATAACAGCGGAGGTCCATTACATTTCGCACCGCCTCCGCAATGCACTTTACACTACACAGGAAGGCAATCTTACCAAACTACAAATTTGATGGAAGATCCATTACTTCATAAGCTCTCCAGGCCTTGCGCTAGTGTCACTGCCACACCAGCCGTATCGTATTATCGATGACCTCGGGGCCGTCAATATCATGATGTTCGTACCAAGACTCATGAAAATCTGTCCACTGGATCACTTGTTTTTGTGGGAGAAGTATGTATGCATGCACTCAAATAAGCACACTCAGTGACATGACGATACCATTACCTTACTTCCATACAACCTAGAAATAATTTATTAATGATTAATCCCAAAAGAAAGCGCCCCAATGACATCTTCAGTCACAGCAAAGAATCCATTTAATTACAAATCTTCCTGTTCTCTATAATTTATGACAATCTGAACTACCGAGCCTCCACAAGTAGGTAGTTGTTAGCACTGGCTTCTTAAGCAGATCGACTAAACAGATGTGGAAGTGCATCACAAGCGTAGTACAGTGAGTTTTCTATGCCGTGCAGCATTGAAGTAAGCGTTAAGGGTTGGCACGACTCGACAAGGGGAGCGTCCGACTCTTCTACCTTAGTCTGCACTCGTGGGGAAAAAAAACACACGCACTCTACTTTCAAGTGTATTTTAAATTAAATGCATTTAAAAACTTAAAATTTCATAATTTTTCTACAGTTCTAAATTTCATAATAAAAATTTAGGTTTGTTTATTGAAACGTGTTTTCCACGGATCACATTTATGCCGGTCCGCAAAAATGTAATTAGCAATATATTACATTTAACCTTAGGTGAAAAAATAATGTATAAGAACTAGCTATTTATTCAGTTTTTTTCTTTTGGCGACTGAAAGTTTGTAGCAAACATTACTACATATCTTTTTTGAACATTTCCCACTCCGTAAGTCAATAAAAGTACAAGTCTTTCCGTTATGTACCTACACGACTGTACGATGATCTGCAACACATTGGCAAGATTTAATTCGAATACTCACCGCAAGTGATTATGAAAGCACTTAGAGTTCAGTACCACATAAAACATTGTTCAGATGCGACAGTAGTGGTGAGACTGGGTTAAAGTAGAATACCATTTTTGCCGGGCAATGTGACACAGCACAGCGCTCCTCGGCAAAGCCACTGACGTCTCACCGTTCCTTGAACCAAGAACTTTGTCCTATTGTCTACAAAAAAAGATGTGTCAGTTGCAGAGATAATGTAACGTCGGTGTCAGCGATAATAGCCTGTGTGTCAATAAGAATGTTAGAAAGAATCGGGAACTATCCAGTTAGTCGACTTTAAAACGGCGAGGGTCGCTAACGCATAGTGTGCTATATTCAGCTCTCCCAGAAACCCTTGTACCAGGGTGCTCACTATGCATATTTAAGAGGATTGTAAACTTCCTCAATTCTTGCCTACCTCGAAGAACAATGACGTTGAAATAGTTAAAGGTAAACAGGGCGCAGTCGGCGTACACCCGAACAATGGTGGCGATGCAGTAACAAGGTTAAAGTACAAGCACAGCCCGCAGTCCGCTATAATTTTCGCCATAAATTTCTTGTGCGGCTAATAGTGGTTTCATACGAATAATAAAGTTACCGTAAATGAAATATACAACGTGCAATATTAAACCCAGTTACATGCATGTGTATACACAGAAACTAACACATTCAAGCACTAATTCCTGCCGTTAACGTGAACATGATTTTTCTTGTGCGTTTGCTTGTCATAAGGTACAAAGAAACGCTCCTGGGAATCATTATTGTACTGACAAATCTAGAACTGTGGTATAATATTTATTAAGCGTGCATGCTTTGAGTGAAACTGTTCTTGTCCAAATACACCTATTTGGAAAGGCTCAGGGACATCAAACGCAACGTGAGGCAGTTGATTTTGTTAGGCCACGTAGGCTAAATCGCAGATATTTTTAAGGCGTCTGTCCAAGAAATCTACAGCAATACGCCTACTGCGATGCAATAAGTAAGCACTAAGTAACTAAGTACGATAGTAAGTAATAAAGCAATATTAATAACATCTAACCTTCTTGTCACTTGTGTAGCAAGCGAGACAGAGAGAGAGAGAGAGAGAGAGAGAGAACGAATACTGCAGCGAAAAATGCGGTTAGTGTAGAGGGAAGGGTGTCGCTTTACCCACTGGAAATGACCCACCGCTGAAATATTTTATTAGCTGCAAACCTGTGTTGTTACACCGTGTGGTTCGAACTGCTTCCCGACAGTTCGAAGGAATGCATAGACCCCATCTTCACGGTTATGAGTCCGTAAATTGAGTCATAACCCCGAGGATGAAGGAGGTACGTTTCTTCGCAACTTCGGGAACAAATTACCCAAGCACACGGCGCAACAACCCAGAAGACCTGCTTCCCCAGCAACC
This sequence comes from Reticulitermes speratus, assembly GCA_021186555.1. Taxonomy (NCBI): domain Eukaryota; kingdom Metazoa; phylum Arthropoda; class Insecta; order Blattodea; family Rhinotermitidae; genus Reticulitermes; species Reticulitermes speratus. The sequence continues at coordinate 21,981,103 of JAJKFL010000237.1, forward strand.
ACGCAGTGGAAACTTCAAATCACTGTTTTCGTATTGCAAAGAATATACTTCTCTCTGATTATTTTATCTTCCTCACTGTGTTCTGTTGATGCATGATTGACTTTCTATGAAAGAATGGAACGATAGAAGTGTTCATAATATTGCGACGTTAAGCTCCATCAATATATAACAATATTACTTTAAACAGTTGACAGGAAATGGGAATATTTTTCAGTATGAAAAGTTGGTACTAGAAATTCTAAGAATGTAGCTGTTTTCACAGCACGATGTGGTTATTGAAAAATGTACTTCAGTCAACAGAAAAGGGGAATTTCATTTTAAATGACCAAAATATACCAAGTAAGAATTACAGACTTGATTTCTCTCTTTTGCAGATAATGGTTGTGCGTGATCACATTTATATTTTCGTTTTATTATTATTATTATTATTATTAGTAGTAGTAGTAGTAGCAGTATTATTATTAGTATTATTAGTACTACCTTCGACACTGCTGGATGATTAAATCTTAATCTGTAGGAGGAGGAGGGAGGGTAAAAGAAGGCATTCTGTACACTTTCGCTACACCTGACCACAGGATCAGGATTCGCCACTGGATACAGCATTGTTCAGAACATTACCTACCCCCCTTTACAGTGTCCTGTAGGTTTAATTCGAACACATCACCCTTCAACAACGTGGCATGCTTAACCAAACACCCAAAGAAGATTTTATGAACGTCTATAAACAGCAGAAGATAGCGATTTGTTGAAGTTTGCTCAGAAATGTGCTTTTTGAACAAGATCTCTCGTAAAGCTGAACAAAAGTCACAAAGTGTGATTGTCTTGGGGATTAAATCTCGCTTAGTAACTCGACTGACTACAAGCACCACACCAAATCTGAAATGTATTAAATCCGCAGCGAAGACTGACCAGTACTATAAGCTTTTCTTACACGTTCTTTTTCGAAATGCCTATCCAAATCAATTATTTTGTTTCCCGAACAAGGATCGCTTAAAATAGTCAATTTTCTTTTTAATTTCGTTCGTCCTTCCCTACAGCAGGAACTCCACTAAACACAAAAAATTACTGCGCGCTACATCGAGTTTTCTACCGACGCCTCATAACCTTAACTTTTCATAAAGCCTCGTAAATGAATCTAATACAACGTTGTCTTAATACAGGTTGCAGACAAAGGCCAGTTTCGCAATGTAACCATGCTAACGTGCTTTATCACAAATGTTCTATGCTCCTTCATAGTTGAGTAGAGGGTAACACCGACAGCCGTTTATTGTACTCGGAGAAATATATATTTACAAAGCGTCCACGAACTGCTTGTACTTGGATATGCGTAACGATCAAAATATACCACAATAATGAAAGACATAAGGAAAGGAAAGTGCAGATGGGAAACACAAGCGTGTCAAAAGAGCTCCGAAGAATGCGAGACGAATACGACGACAGAGCAATCTAACGTCCTAACTACAAACATCTTAAACAAACTAGGCCATATATATGACGTAATTTATAAATATGTGTACTTATTCATTTACTTGTACGTAATGCTGCCAGTAACTCTGAGTAAGAAGTGCCGAATGCTTGGATATGAATGAATAATGAACACGAAAGGCTGTCAAAGGAAGCCAAGAGGCTAAGACGTATACTGATGCACTGTCCGGGGTTTTCTTGCACAGCTTGATATAAAACACGAAAACCTAATACGCTGCTTACTGCACGTCGAAGTTCTGCCGGTGAAACTGATGACATCACAACATGAATGGCTTTTTCAAGATCGTTAGAGTGCAAGCATTATTACCACATATTTTACCCTCTAACGTGCCCCATAAGTTAAAAATCGCACGGGTTCAGATTTGGCGAACGAGGTGGCCATAATCCATTCCTTATTATTCTGTCACAAAAAGGCTCAGTAAACAAAGCACAGAATTTCATTAAAAATCATATACCGCCATATTACAAATAACGTCAGAATGTTATGAGATATATCGATGTGAATTTATGGTCTCAGGAAAAAATGGGCCCGGCAATCCTAATGCCAGTTTTATTGTGGGAAATTTTAAAGCATAATGTGTACTGCAATACTCGCAGTGATGCGATCTGAAAGAAAGGACTCAGTATAATACGATTTTTAATTAAACTAAAAATCAGCAGGCGGCAAATAATGAATGCGTTCAAAAACGCACAGAATTATCTGCGGTGCGACCTGCTGCATTGTCTTTCTGAAAAGAGGAAGGACAGGTATTCAAAATAACTTGTGTCAGAATGTGCTTTACATAGCGGTGCAAATTTAGGGTATCAGAAAAAAAAAGCTCAATAATTGTAGTTGCACTCATAGCACACCACATACTAACCTTAACATATAATGACACTTTGTAGATTAAGAAGGTAAACCACTTCTGAGGGTTCACGTGTCCACTCAGCTTTACCTTTAATCAGAACTAGTGTACAGTCTATTTACCTACAACCCCATGAAGGTACCTGTTTAAAAAATCCGGTCTTGCCTCAAGATCTGAGTCGCAGAGCTTGTGAATCACAGTTTTCGTATATGGATACAGTTAGCACGTGTCTTCTGCGTGTTTTCTTACAACCTGTTTCTCGAAAACTTGTCATGTATTTGTAAACTGTTGTCCCACTTTTAAAGACGATTTCTGTAACACCTGTACCATAAGAAATCCGTATTGCGACTGCAGAGGAGTCATAAAATCTGCGATAAGGAGCGTGGGAGTGAGCTGGTGAGTTTGTGTGAATAAGATTATAGTGACCCGATGAGAAGTGACTAGCGGCTGGGATCATATACAGTAATGACGGACATTTTGAACATAAATGAATCCGAAGTAATACGCACAATACAATAAAAATTGATAGTCATAACACAAAATAACAAACAAAATAATTACAGGTCAAAACACGCTTCTATAGCACTTAGCCATAAATGATACTGGTACGTTAAATATAAACTTACACCACACGATTTCTCTCGACATATTAAGTTTGAAACCGGTATATACGTGTATGAAATGACCCTACAATATCCTACACTTCCTGTGACATAGATGTTCGATAAAATTCTATCTCGGTAGATCTAAAATAACTGTGTTGTGTTTTGGATGCAGTAAACCTGATTTACTATCTTAATGCGGTACCTTGGAGCCTGTAGTTACAACCTACAACCTGACATCCATTTGATTAAATATTCATCAACAGTATTCTCATAAACGATTTTTTTTCCTATGGCTCGATAGCCCCTAGGTGGCCTAGGCCGCCTCATTTTTCTAGGTTTCGCGATCACACACTTTAGACACACCACACTCGGTAGGACTACTCTGGACGAGGGACCAGCCCGTCGCAGAGACCTCGACCTGACAACACACAACACTCACAAGAGACAGACATCCATGCCCCCGGCGGGATTCGAACCCACAATCCCAGCAAGCGAGCGGCCGTAGACCCACGCCTTAGACCGCGCGGTCACTGGGATCGGCCATAAACGATTACATTCTAAAATAAAATATTAGAAGGAGGCAATTCTAATTTTATTTGTCAATATAATAACAATCAGAAATACGAGTCATGAATGTGGCAAGAAAGATAGAACTCATCATAAATATATACATTTTCTTAACATCTACGGTTTCACTTGACCCCGCTTTATCTGATACGATAAAAAAATGTTATAGTAGCAGTTATGGACTCATAATGCGTACTACCACCGAAGACAGAAATAAGTAGGTTAACCCCAGTTCAGTAATTTTCATCGAAACAGGCACTTCGTACGTTAGCTCTGCAGCACTATTAAGAATTTTCTACTATAACAAGAACCAAAACAGTTACAAGGAAGATCGATTTACATTCATCTGACCAAAAACCTTTATAAAAGTGAAGAATCGCGACAATATTCAGGAAAATAATCATACATTCCTATAGTAATACATGGCTTTGAATCATAACTGTTAACGCTTTTTACTGTTAACATCGAGTAAACGCCCACCTGTCGTGTAAACTCCAAATGTGTTCTGTTTCGGATTGTTGAATTATCTTTTCATTAAACACAATCATAACATAGGTCTTGCGAATGTAAAAAGCGTAGCTTCAAATTCAAGGAACGTCAATTCAAGAAACCGTGACACATCGCGCACTGAAATCAACAGTTTCTTGGAACTGCACATTTGACACAGCGGCGACAAGGTGTTTCGAGCAGGGCTCATGAAGCTTATTTTCCTGCTACAGACTTCCAGTTGGACAAATCTCCTATTGTTCCTGCCACATTTAAATAATTTAAATTAAACAATTTAATTAAATTTAGCACATGGGCTAGCACGAGCAGACAGTCGTCAAGGTCGAACATAGGTCATATTCCTATTGCTTGCAACTGCACATGTTACATTATTGCTGTTACTGTTACTGTTACAGCTATTTGCAGCAGCATTGTCATTGTCCTTCTCATATTTTGAAAGAACTTATTACTTAAGAACACACACTGTGTAAGCAAACTCTGCTAAAACACTAAAGTTGCGTACCGTCGCGTGTTTATAGCTGACTGATAATATTTCATATGGCGTTTGCAGATACAGAGTTTAACGAAAAGCGCCTTTCTGGGACATCTGTTACCAGACAGCATTCCAGGTCCCCACATTAATTCGCACCAGAGTCGGTCCCAACTCATAAATTTGCATTTCCACAACGGCGTTAGTACAAGTTATGATACATCAGAAAGTATTACGTAAAAGTGCCCTCTACTTATATGACGTCCGTACCAAATTTCGTGAAAATCGGTCAACTGGTTCAAAATTTATAACGGACAGTATGATGGTCACACACGCATCCCTCTTTCCGTAAGGATAAAAGGTAAGGGCACCCTGTTTTTAATCAAGCTCCACACCAGGACTGACACAGACAGTACTGCCGGCACAGCTTCAGTCTGTCTTACCCCTCGGCATTAGATGGTTGTGAGTTGTCAGCTGCAGGTCTCGACCGCTTTATCTCCGGTACCCACCGGACAAGACGCAGGACATGCCCCACTGCCTACCCGCACACAGTCGCGAAGACAAAAGTCCTCGTCCGTACCGGGGATCAAACCCGGAATCTCTGATCCACTGGCCCGTAGCCTAGTCACTTTTCAGACTAAGCTGCTCAGCTGTCCAACTGGTTTCATAGCGCGTATACGCGCAAGTGTAGGAACCGAAAACGCAAATTATTGACAGCACTGGCAACATCAACTTTAATAAGATGTTTAAATAAACCTTATCCCACGGGTGAACAAACCCCAAGCGCCGGTTCGCCCGGGCGTCTAAATTTTGTGCCGGAGCGCCTAATGTCTGTGGGCCCACAGTGTGGTACTTGCTTCATGTCACCATTACGGTGCCTAGAATTTCGAAGGTGGCTCCTAGTTTTTTTTTGGAAAATTTATGAACGCAGGCGGACTGTTGATACTCATAATCGGTATCGTTAAATGAACTAAAGAATAAATACATAAACGCCTACTGAATAACAATTGATTTTCGGTGATTTAATAATGATGTTTCGAGTTCGCGATTTACAAAAGTTCAATTATATGAGAAAATGATCACTAATGCTGAGTAGGACTGTTTGGAAGGAGGCAACAGTGACATATTTCAAGGCAGTAGCCGAGAGCATTCAGGAGAGGGGACAGCTCAGCTATTATAGTGACAAGGTTGCGTGCTGGAAAATGGAAGAATCCTGGTTCGATTACCCGCATGGGCAAGACGTTTTACTCTATTCAAAAGCGTCAAGACCGGCCCTGGGGCCTACCCAACCTCATATTCCATGGGTACCAGGAGCTTTTTTGCCAGTGACAAAGCGGCCGGGGAGTTAAGCTGGCCGTTTACCTCCAACTATACAGAGGTTACGAATGAGCACAGCTGTACCTCCACGCCCCATCACACCATCATGGAGAGCAGAGGGAAAGTTTTATTTTTACTTATCCGAGCATTCTACTGAAAAGAACGAAACAAATGACGTATCACTTCACTCTGAATAGTCGGCATAATGATCGAAAGTCGAACCTGGTACTTTCGAATACCAGTTTAGAGTTTTATCGATATGCCAATCCGTGCGGTATATGAAAGCAAATACTAAGCACTTCAAACAACTGCGTGTATGGCACTGCCTAGCAGAGGAACGGCAGAACGCAGTGCACCAATGCTAGCCACAAAGATCATTATCTGATACTTTAATAACATGAAATTCAATTCAAACGTTCTCGTCCACTTTTATGAACAAATCCGAATACAAAATCCCTCTTGTACGGCGACTGACGGAAATACAAATCTCTCCTTTTCAAAGTCTGCATGATTTATTTCGGTATTGCGTTTCATTCATTCAGAGTTATATTATGTCGGTTAAACAGAATGTCCATCTTTTAAAATGTTCAAGCTGAACAAAAAGGCCAGGAAGAGGGCGACTTAGAACGCAGAGCGCTGCAAAATTTAACTTAACATCCAACCCCGCCCACCCTCAACAAAAGCATATCTTTCTATCCAATGTCTGCAGACAAAGTTATTTCAGACTGCCTTTGGGGCTGATAAAAGGTTGTGTCATACTAACGACAGTCATTTTGAAATTAACCCAATTGTAGACAGTGCAGCACGGGCAGTGGTCTTTATCCGAATAAAGGAAATTTAAAGTTACGTGGCCTGAAGGACAAGCGTTTTCATAACAAGACACGAATCTACTTAGAAATGTCGTGATTAATAAATAATTAACTTTTCAAAGCCTAGTGGTTACTTTATGTACCAACAGGTTTTACATTATAAAATTCTACTTTCTGCTCACACAACACACGTGTTTCGTATGGATCACGGAGCAAACAAGAAGGATTATTATTCTATAACCGAGACGGTGTTTACTGCGCGGTACGAACTGAATCCTTAAATATAATTCAGATTAATCACCCAGAGAAGAGGCAGTGAATTCATTAACAGGCTAAAATATGGTCATGAGCCCTTCCAAGACAGACTGGCTAGCCAAACAGGACAGTAACGCAGTAGTGTCGAAAGGGTTAACAAACCACAGGACTTAAATTCTGTACTCCCGACGTAAATCGTCTACAATAAAATTTAAGTGGTTCAAAGTAATTATTAAACAAAAAAATTAAACTCAGAATAAGGTCACATTTTTATGGGACAAAGCAGCAGTCCCACCAACGAAATCACCCACATATGATGTCGACAAATTTTACCAGAATCCCGAATATATACAAATTTTCACGCCAATCCGTCAGGTGGGATTTGAGTTGTTCCATGCGGACAGACGGACTGACAGGCGGACAGACACGATGAATCTAACAGCTGAGTTTCGTAGTTGCTTTGCGAAGATGCCTAAGAAGCGACACAAAACGAACACTAGTTTCAGATGCATTGGTCCCAGCATGCGTGAGTTTCACAGACAGAGAGCTATTGGCCTTTTCCTCTTGTGTACACACACAAAAACTGCGGACACACAAAACCAAATACAGCAGTAGGAAATTTGGACACAAATTGAAATTCGCGTACACTTTAAATCCGCGATTGGCGAGGGAGTGCTGTACTGAAACAAAATCGTTCCCAATGAGATGTGAATCAGCAGCCCAGACCTGGCACGGCAGGGCGTTTGCACCTGCGGTCAACCTCCTATCAGGGCTCGTTACATGCCATTGTCATTAGACTGCGCCGTGGTGCTGTAAATGCAACTAATTATCCGAACACAGAGCGGAAGTGCTTCCAAAACTTCAGCAGTTTCATTTAAACTAGTGTAATTGATAATATTGTCCGTATAACAAAGCGATGCCTTCTCATATGACTGACATCATTACCACACAGTAATTTATACAAGCGCTACTGGAATGTTACACTTTTACATGTGGAAATAATTTTGTGTGTGTCGCTGTGCCGGCTTAAATGAGCCATGGTTAGGTCAGTTTGTCTCGGTTCTTGCAACGTTGTGTCATGCTGAATTATACATGGTTTCCATTATAAATACAAAGCTGTGTAAGCTCGGTGGGGCGCTGAACTAGTCTAGGTCGGCCCGCTTTTATAAGAATGTTCGCAGCGTTATGCTTTGAAAATCCCCTAGTTCGGTACCTGACGACACACCAAATCGCATATTATTGTAACAATGTGCACACAGTCCACGTGTATGTATAAAAAATGTTCCCGGTTTATACTTCTTTTCAACCTCATTGTGCTGTCAATGTACACACTTATATGTAATATGCAGAAACATTTAGAGGCAAACTTAAAGGATTAACGAAAAGAATGGTACAAAAATGGCCCTTCTGAAAGTGCAGATATAAGTCAGTTAAGAGACCCAGTAAAACCTGCCGACGCGACAACAAAGCAGGACTTCAGCATGCTTAACACACTTTGCTAGATGAGTTCGCGAAGCTTGTGCGAAAAGGGAATATTAGCATCGTCATGTCCGTCCGTCTGTCCCTCCGCATGGAACAGGGCAACTCTGACACGACAGATTTTCGTGAAATGATATATATATATTATTATATATTACCTGCGTAATTTATAACATCCCGCCGTTATTGGTTCTTACAACTGAGAGACTGTTCTCTGTGAAGCATGAGCTGAGTGCGAAGAAACAGTTAACGATCTAAACATGAGAATCGAGCATGATCACACTGTTTACAGCTGCCGATTTATGCGCGACTGCAAATATGTTGCTAAGACACGGAGAAACCTGTGTGCGTTGAACAAAACATGGAAAGGCACATTTAAAATATGTTTTCTGTGTTTTTATTGCCTTCACAGTGAGCAGAGGAACAACTTTACATGTAAGTTTACTAATTGAGGGAACAATATACGCACACAGAACTTACAGTTAAAAATTCCAAAATAGGATGTAGCTACAAATACTGTGGTCATACTGACAACTTTTAAGACAACAGACAGCTGTAGCAGTGAAAAAAAACAATGTGTGGAATTACATAAATAAATGGCATACTGATTAACGGAGCAATGCCTGCCACTTTGCTTAAGCACTTGAAGGAAAACAGGCGCCGTAAGAAGTTCCCAGAATCTCTTGTTCTATTTTTGGTGCAGAATAGAATAGAATAAAATAAAATCGAATAGAATATATAATGGGTTCGAGCCCTTAAAGGCCCGCTGCACGTAGGCCTTTTTTAACAGGTCCTTTGTGCCCCCTAAAATGCAAAAGCTTTCTTAGAGTGTTGTGGCCCAACATAAGGCCACACACCCTGTAAGTCATACACAGCAAAACAAATATATCAAGTACAGGTTCGCCCTCCCTTGCTAAATACGTTTAGTTTCCCAGTGGAGCCCCTGTAAAAAGAAATGCTCCGTCTCCAGAGCCTTCTCATACATGTCTCTCGGAGTCCTCAGTATGGGAGCCCTCCCTCCAGGTTCCCCTCACGGAGCCTCTGTAAAGAGAGAGATGCTCCCCTTCCAAAGCCATCCCTGACATGTCTCTCAGAGTCCCCAATTGTTGGTGCAAAAAGAACGATGAGTGAAACACGACAGCATACTAGCCCATGACGACTCAACAATTTTCTGCGAATCCTGCTCAGACGGTTTCATGAACTGAGCTGCACCACGCACTGTACCGTCATTATTTTAACCTTACTGTAAAGGAAAAGTACAACCCAACAGCAGACTTCGAATGCGGATCGGTCGTATTCCTGCAGTGAAGGCTCAGCGCGTCTTCATGTTTATCTCCTCATTTAAATTCAACTTAAATTTCTAGTCACGTGTGTGACAGCTGGCTAGCCGTCCATACCTCTGCCTTCACCGCCCAATAACAGAGATGTGCTACAGGCAGCGAAGCTTCTTGTCGTGTTTATTTGCGTGAAATTGATGGATCACTCCATCTATCACATACTAGCAAGCAAGACGCACCAAGCACTACTACATACATTGCCAGCACCAGCTGGAGAAAAAAAACCAGTTCAGACTGGCAGAATGAATTTCACGAAGCCTCTAGTAACAGTAAGTGTGACGGTTAATACTTTAAACCTTCAAACCAAGAAGTCTCCTTCGCAGAGACTGTTTGTTCTGTTATAATTTAACGATGTAATGTAACAGTGCCGATCCCAGTGACCGCGCGGTCTAAGGCGTGGGTCTACGGCCGCTCGCTTACTGGGATTGTGGTTCAAATCCCGCCTTGGGCATGGATGTCTGTCTGTTGTGAGTGTTGTGTGTTGTCAGGTAGAGGTCTCTGCGACGAGCTGGTCCCTCGTCCAGAGGAGTCCTACCGAGTGTGGCGTGTCTAAAATGTGTGATCGTGAAGCCTCGAAAAATGAGGCGGCCTAGGCCCCCAAGGGGCTGTCGAGCTATTTAGGGGGGGGGGAATGTAACAGTATCGGCCAGATGATACCTCTTCTAGTACCTTAAGAAACAGTAAAAATGTTCGTGTTTGCGGTTCATCAACAATGGAAATAAAGGAAGTCGTACAGAAGAAGAAATTTTAGGCCAAGGAAGGTGGTAAAAATAAGTAACACACTGATGTAAGGAACTAACTGCAGTACTATACGAATTAGGAAACCAAACTTCAGTGTAGTATGGGACAGATACGCGTACAACGGTTAATGAAATGCAGGTATCAATATCTCCAATTTACAACGTGCCAATATTATGGAGAAAAAGGAAGAAATCGACAAAAAAACAGCATAAAACTGGGAGAATGAAAGACAGGAAAAACAAACATAAAGAAATACGCTTGCTGTTCACCGGCATGCCTGATGCTCCTTTACAGTGACAGCAGAACTCTCACACACAGAGCACAGTTGAGAGCGCGGCGCAAACATCTGCACCGCTGGCGCTATGCAATATTTTGAAAAAACGGCAGCATATACCGACGTCATTTTCAAGTTGTGTTCCACTGTTTATACCCAAGCAAACAAATGAATGTTTGTCAACAGTTGAATAAAATTATTAATTAGCAGTGGTTTTAGGTTATGGAAACAACGGCCGTGTCGACTGTAACTGCATTATGCTCTAACTACTTAATGTAATAATAAATATGAACGCTAATTGTCCGCTGCAATATTTATCCACGCTGGGCTGACCAAGATATCCACATTTGAAGTGCCACTTTACAAGTGTTGAATGCATTCGCTGCCGATAGGGTTTCACAGGTCTGCATCACACAGGTACAATATTAATTGCCAACACCCTGTCAGGTACTAGCTGCCCATTGTTTCCACGTTGTTATTAGTTTACAGTGAAGCAACACCTGAGAGGCCCCACCTCGGGAATTTCCAAGACCCACTACACTGACTCAGAAATTTGTCATTTTCATAGTACTTTCAGATAAGTTCCTAGACAGGTAAATTTCCTCCTTTCCACATATTTCACAATTACCTACAATTACTTTGCCATTTTAAGTTATAAAATATATGTAGTTCTGAGCCGTTAACAAATTCAAATAATGTTCTCTGTTATTTCTGTTTATAGACCTTGCAGTCTACTCCTGATCTAAAATTTCCTAGCCGATTCTTTGCAAATCTTATCACGCCAGCTCGTCCGTTCACAGATATACATCCTCGTAACTCCACTAGTCAACCATGTGCCTACATATTTCCGGCATTACAGCTGTAAAGTATTCAGAATATGAAGAAACAGTATGCGTCGTAAATTAAAATCCCGCATTTCGAGAAAGGCAGTAACTCAATGAAAATATCATTAGAAAAGCAAGAACGAGCATCAGAATACAACTGGTAATGTATTGTGCGTTTCAACATCCAGGATGGAATGCCCATCAAGTGAATCAAAAACCCGAATCTGGATGGAGTTCAAATGTTTTCCAGTCTCTGGTGCTAGATGGTGACCAGGTTGCAATTTCAACGCGCGATCAAATGTCATTACTCGGACCGTGTACCAAAGAGTAACCAGACAACAGATAGACCTATTCAAGTTTATGAATAAGGCTGTGTTTCTAATTGTACACTGTGAATTGTAAACAGAAACAGGGACTGAAATACTCATCAAATATTGTACCAGTTTACAGTCGGGTCAGGGAAAGAATGAACATGTGTGATGCGAATTCATAAGGGTAACTGCTCTCCTGTGCTACCTGCGCTGTACACCGCCACTCTACCAACACCAGTAACAAACTGAGAACGCAGAGACAGATGGAGAAAGTGCGAGAACAAATGTGACATTTGGTGGGATTGGTGGAAGGCGCACAGGGGGCAGGAAGCTGCTAGGTAGAAAGGTGAGGTTATTTTTCATTATTTCTGTGACACGAATAAGGCATACAAATTTGTAATGACGGTTTCAAATAGTACCTCATTACTAGCTAAATAGCGAAAAGCAAGGGACTTGTAAATAATGGCCAGAGCTGAACTGATAGCCAGGTCCAGGCACTGAAACTGTACATAATGGCTAGGTATTAGCACTATTCGATTAAACACAGTGTTTAAGTGGTCGCTTGAGCTTGAATTGTGACGAATGTCTAACTCGGGTGACTCACATTCAAGGCGTGTTAATTCATGTTACTAACCGATTCGTATCCTAGCATCATTTTTCCATCAACCGCCTGTTAGTGCAACACCAGGCGCATTGGTGTCGCGTCCTGTTGAAAGCCTTTGTGCGATAACCGATTCGACTGTGTAATTTTGGATTTCCCTCCTCTGAAATGTGACATGGCGTTGTCTTGTAGGCGCATACCAACGTTTCGGAGTAACATCACACCTTCACATTCACAGTCGAATGTGAATAGAATGAACTCTGAGGGTGGCGGCATCAGGGACCTTCAACATATTGGTATGAGTCTACAAAACACCACCATGAAAACATCAAAACTCATAAGTATAACACGTTTTACGTTCAAGAAGACGATTTTTGTCTCTAATAAAGCTATCCATTACGCTATTACGTCAGTGCATATCAAAAATATTCTGTGGACGTCATCTTCATAGCGGAGATGGTAATACACTACGGGTCTGAGTCGACCCAAGGCGGCACTGTCTTCACATCGAATTATATACAAATCGTTCCAACACTTGAATTAGTATGAAAAGGGCACAGAAAACACATACAAGTCAGGCAGGCACAGAGGTTTCCAAAACGCATCCCCAACATTTTACACATATTTATAGTTGCCTATCCGATTTCATGCCTGGCCCCTCGTAACGTCTTGACTATGACCTCTGTAAAGATACGAGCTCGCGACGTTCCTCCGTGCAATAAAAAATTACAAGTTCATTTACCGATAAATTCTCAGCTCCATAGATTACATAAAGTCGAGTATGAGAATCTCTGTGCTTACCAAATTTATTTAGCACCGATTTATCAACTGTACAGGTAATCACATAGCAGCGGAAAGGGTGAAATTGTTCATTTACAATTTCTTAGCGACATGGCGTTAAATGTGATAAATAAATTCGAAGTAACATGGAACGGAACGGTAGCCGTGCAGCTTCAGGAAGTATTCCGATGTTTACGTTAAATGAGGAAATCCTTGAACACCTGTCATGACAGCCGGTCTGCGACTTGAGAACTGAACGTAAAACATGTGGAAAACGAAGGAGTAGCGGTAACCATCTCGCCGCAAGTGTTTACGTGTATGCAGAAATTTCTTTGTCCATTTACCTCATTTTTCCCAGATCCAAATACTTTCCTGGGTACTTTGGACTTCCATTAATGCAGCAGACCCCATTGGAATTACAGTAGAGCTAAACTACGAGCAGAGATAGACCACTTTTACAGACAGCCCGCTGCTCTCGCAAACAACTGCAAACCTCGCTATTACACATGAGTAAATAAATCGTTGCGTAAACAATTTTTGATTAGGCAAATTTAATTAGAATGTTCATTGTGTAAATGTTAACTATTGACCTACGGTTTCGGCCGTTGTTTCGTCCTCGTTCACAGTGAAGTACATCAGAGCTGCTCGCAGGCCAATTGTGTTCACATTAACCAACTCTTGTCCTTCTAGTTAGGATTCGTGCGTGAATTATTAAATTTCACCAATGATATACTTTATTCATTAGCGAAGTGCGCTAGGAATATGAAGTCACAACACACCCCTATGTTTCAATTGAAACAAAAATGGAAAGGTAGGCTGGATAACAAACGTTTGCCAAACGCGTTCAATACACGTTCGTTTCCACTTTGCTACTCATTCACTGCATACAGAAAATTTAGGTGCAAAGGTAATCATCCTGCAGGCATCACAGAGAACTGAACCAGATAATACTTTTCCATGCATTTGGTTCAATTTTTTCCACACTGTAAAAGGTTTAAAAAACATAAACAAGACACAATGAGCTCCATACCTCTTAGCATGTGGTGACTTCTACGATCCGTCATTTCTTCAGAAAATCGAGAAGTTAGATTCGAGTGTCATGTAAAGCAGAGGTTATTTTTGACCGATAGAAACAAACGTAAATTCGGCCGACAGATTGTAACGTAGCCATGAAATACCAAATTTAATCGACATCCGGTCAGCAATTTCGGTGATGAGACAGGAAAAGACGGAATTTTCTACTGTAATCAAAAGGTTATGAGTAGCAGCATATTTTACCACACGGGTCAAGAGGCCGGGTGTGAGAAGAAAGAACGGTAGAAAGAAACGGAAACTAAGGTTAGAAACAAAAAGAGCGACATAAAGACAAAAAGTGAAATAACGAAAGAAAAAGTAAATACAGAAAACACGGAAGAAGAACTAAAATAAATAACAAAAGAAAGAGAGAAGATCGAAAGGAAAGAAGAAAAAATTCACTTCAATATTATCCGCCCATCTCCTCCTCGACCTTCAAGCGACAACTTAACAGGAGCCTCGTCAACTTTCTGCATGCACGTGGTCACAACTGCTTCCCCCCTCCCCCTTCGAGCCGTTCAGCAGCATATAGACCTACTTTCCTTGATTTGACCATCTTAAAATACGTTTAGACCGTCCCCAGTAGCAGCGCGGTCTAAGGCGTGGGTCTGCGGCCGTTCGCTTGCTAGGATTGCGGGTTCGAATCCCGCCGGGGGCATAGATGTCTGTCTCTTGGGAGTGTTGTGTATTGTCAGGTAGCGGTCTCTGCGTCGCGCTGATCACTCATCCAGAGGAGTCCTACCGAGTGTAGTGTGTCTGAGTGTGATCGTGAAGACTTGACAATCAGGAGGCCCTAGCCCACTAACGCTGTTGCGCCATGGGGGGGGGGGGGGGATACGTTCAGGTGGTTACAGTTGTTTAGTACGATAACAACCTGATGGCCGAGCGGAAAATTTCTTTAGCATCCAGTTTCATAGAAATAACTAACAAGCCACTGCAGTTAACGCAAGCAGAATTTTGTACGGAGACAGATCGTAAACACACCAACACTTGATATACGAAATACTGTTTGTAAGTCAATTACAAACATGGCGACAACGCGAAACCTACAGGTTTATCCAATAAAGTAAACGAAGACCGAAACTACTTCAGTACAAGTTCTTAACAACAAAAACAACAATAAATGATATTTCGTAGGGACATATGGGCCTACTTGTGTAGCAGCAAAGCGGGTTTTGTGAGTTCTGCTTCGAAATATTTACTACACTGCAACTACAGCAGCCTGTCTAAACGAAGTGGTCACGTCTAAGCTTGTTATTCAGGGATTAGATTTAATAGTTTACAATGAAATACAATTGAGAACGTCCCTTAATCACGAAAAACGAATTTCATTAGGACAAACACATTCAGCTGGTTTAATAAAGGTGCTTTAACCCCCTGCTACTGCAGCAGACGAGAAAGAGTCGTAGGTATGAAGTATGAAGTAGCAACATAAGGAGTTACGGTAGCACAAGATGCCTGGACGAGTTTTCAATTATTCGCAAAAGCGCCGGTGATAACTGCTCGGTTCAACAACAAATTTACTGTCTACAATTAACGTAATTAAAAACGCGTGGTATTCAAAAACTGGATATTAAATTAAATGTGACGTCAATCCGTCAAAAACTTGCACCTTTGAAAGTACAACATTTTTGTAAACTGCTCACACCGTGTATTTATGTGTTTCTCACAATACCCACAGATTATTCCCCCTTATAGCATTAAGCCGATGGGTCTTCGAAATGAAGCTGTACGTCTTCTGTGAGGCAGGAATTGAATTCTTGAACATTTACAGTTTATTTACAAGTGGATGCTTCAAAGTGCTAATACAGGGAATATGAAGACAGCTACACTTAAAATGATGAAAATAATAATCTGTCTTTCAGGTAGCGATTTAAATGATGTAGTGAGTCCATTTCAGTCATACGACTATTTTTGAGTTTACTCTTTCCCTTTGCTCTCTTTCTGTGCTCTACTCTTTTAATTAGCAAGTAGTCTTTATTCCAAACATAATTTTTCTTTGCCTTTACTGACTTCTATCGTCCTACATATGTTTCCCACATAATGGCATTCAGTACAGATGCCATCTACTTTCGACACTCACAATACAGGCCTACAAATTTATACTGAACGCATTACACCCGAGGTGAGTTACGGCTATGTGCAGATCTGACAGCTCATGACATGTTCATCCTTCGTTTATGTGCGTTCGATAATAGTAGTAAATCGAACTTCGCGCTCGAACGGTCAGCACTCTTACATAAGACTGAAGATGCAGCGTTCAAGTATCGACAGAAATACCGGATATTGTGGCTGGTTTTTATTATTTTCCAGTCGCTCCAGGAAAGCACCAGGACGGTACCTAATTAGGCCGCGAAAGTTTCCTTCCATATCCTGTCCAAGTCACTATCTGCTATCATTTTTACTATAAACCGCTATATAATCTGAGTATCTCACAGCTCTGATAAACCAAAAATAAATGAATAATAAGAAACGTGGAATGGTTTGTAATTCTTGATGGCCCCGATCCTCGCATCCCTCAATGGGAGGTCAAGGACACATATTACAGGCAAATTAAAGCTCATACTTAACAGGTCATGATGATAACGAAGACGATTTTGTGATAACAGTAGCGACCTGTAACGCACTGCTATAAACAGAACAGCTGCATTAGAGAAAGCTGAGGCGACACGTGATTTGCCTCTTTATTCAGTTACGCGCCATTTGCAGGAAGTACACGAGGGTACGTGTAATTACACACGACAGGTTAGAGGGAATTAACGATGGTATCAGAACACGGTCTCAGCTGGTGATAATGCAACAAACACAGCTAAGTGGGATGTGCCTTCAGTTTCATGAACTCCCGATGTTAGTCAAGTCTTGAACACCATCCGGACAAGTGTGCTAGGTACTTTAACAGTGAATTCAAGGAGCTGTACTTAAAACCTCTCTGTTAACTGATGTGGGAAAGGGAATTAGTTCCTTTCTGGACCGTAATAACGCAAATAAGACGTGGAAATGTCTTATTTGTTTACATGTCTTCAGAATTTCAAGGTGGTGACTGTTCATATTGTGGTCTAATGCCTTGTGATACTATGTACTCTTGTAGGCGCATGTCACCGTTTCGGAGAAGCACGCTGCCTCAATACTCAGGGCGGAAGTAGTGCGACGATCGTTGAAGATTATAGAAGCACACTGCAAGAAAGGCGGTGAGTTAGGAGCACAGGCAAGGGAGAGGAAATAGAACCCGGCCCGGAAATATACAAGATACCAAGAAAAAAAATCGGCCTTTTTAAGGGCCATAATGTATCGTCATATGAACGGCACGGAGAAATCTTAATTTATTTACTGTAAATAAGCCGTTCTGTTCACATATGACATACATATTTAGTATTTTCATTTTCACAGAAGTAGGGCTATACCAACGTGCATCAAGTACACTTACTCTCTGATGCTGAGATGCCTTAATATAAATAATAACAAAAATACATCACAGAATATACATAATAGTTTTCGTGCCAATACTTTAATTCGCAAAACTGCTATCTTTTCCTTGAACACATCAGTATTAATTTAGGTATAATGTATGTCAGTAAAATGCTCTCGGACCGATCGTGTGAAAAATAAAGACGTGTTACGTAATGTCAAGGAGGAAAGGAATATCCTACATAAAATAACACGGAGGAAGGCTAACTGGATTGGTCGCATCTTGCGTAGAAACTGCCTTGTAAAACGCGTTATTGAAGGAAAGATAAGAGGAGAAAGGTCGGGAGGACGAGGAAGAAGATGTACGCAGCTACTGGATGACCTTACGGAAAGAGAAGATACTGGAAAATGAAAGACGAAGCGCTAGATCGTACTCTGTGGAAAACTGACTTTGGAAGAGGCTATGGACCTGTCGTAAGACAGACTACGTAATGAATTAATTAATGACTAAAATCCTACTAGTAATTAAACAGAATGGATGTTAGTCTTTGCTTCCAAGCAAGATATCTCGTTCACAGCATTGAAATTATTAAATATGGGTAAACTAAATAACGAAATCCATCACTGAAACTATACAATTGCTTCCATAAACCGCACAACAAATGTAAATACATTTAGCCACAAAAGATTTCAACGGCGGTTACAAAATGAACTAAAAGCCTGATGAACTATGCTCACTGAACATCACTGTGT
The DNA here is from genome assembly GCA_021186555.1 of Reticulitermes speratus. Taxonomy (NCBI): domain Eukaryota; kingdom Metazoa; phylum Arthropoda; class Insecta; order Blattodea; family Rhinotermitidae; genus Reticulitermes; species Reticulitermes speratus. The sequence goes on from JAJKFL010000237.1 coordinate 21,999,541, forward strand.
GTGGTTAGCAGATTAGCTTACACACGACAGAACACAACATCAGCATAATGGAAAGCCACCTTGAGGCTCACTCTACTCGGGTCAGTAGCTGTGGGTTAATGTGCTGCACTTCTGGCTTTTAGTTCCGTCACAAGATTATAATTTCGGGTCACAGAGCTACACAAATATGTGACTCTGTACCCGAAACGTTGTTGGTACAGACATTGAAGTTCACTGCAAGCACTTCCACTGTAAACACGTGATGGCAACATGTGCGCTAACATTTCCACAGACAATTAACCGATCGAGCCGATGAGGCACGCTCTTCACTGGTATACTCACTACACACTCTACTATTCTGGCAGCTAGAAACTCATTTTCAAATTGGCTGAGATTTGAAGCTTTAGAGCGGGTGAAGATTTAGATCATAATCTTCTGGGCTGCTACACCGCGTCTAGTTACTGATGTTTGGAAGGAATCTACTGTCTTTATCTCAGAACAGGGACGACGGGATTCTTCGAAACGTCGGTAATCACCCAGAGACTACACGGTATAACAGCCCAGAAGACCGCAATCTGAACCATTTTAAGTTTCTTTTTTATGTTTCGATCCTAATTTGTTGCTCATTCACTATGTCTTGCGACAGGTTTGTAGCCTCCTCCAGAGCGAGTTAATTACTGAGTATTATCGTTAGTAATAAATCTGAAGATTCAGGTCTTCTGGATTGTTACGCTGTGTAATTGGAGTCAATACATGTAGTTCTCGACGTTTCGGAAAATCATGATGTCTTCATCTTGAGGGTCTATCTCGAAGGTTACTCCAACGACATACCGTAACAGCCCAAAAGACTTGAATCTTCAGCAACCCCATTGTGAGAACCCCAAATCTGGAGTAATGAATCAAAACACTTTGTTAAAAATAATACATATCAAGAAGCTGCTTAAGAATTTAGAAAGATGGATACAGTGAAAGTAGTGAATCAGTTTCTGCTAACCAAAAAGTCTTCATGTCGCTGGAAGACATACCACTGGTTCACTCACTCTAAAGCCCATAACAACTCGCACGATTCACAGTAACCTGTCATAGCTCATCACGACAGTCTATTCTGTTGTCTTCACGAGTGTCCATACGGCCTAGCGGGATTTAAGGGACAGAATGCGAAATGTAAGGCATATCCTAGTCCAAACATATCACCTTCACATGCTGCTTTTCCCCATTCTCCATTCTTTCAATCTCACACGCCTCAAAAAATATAATTACTCAACCGATACTACCAGTTAATACAGGGTTTTCCCGAAGCACGGATTTCTGTGGCATGGAATTGTCCACATAAGCGTCTTGCGGCGCGCAACGCGTGGGACTTTGTTTTTCTGACCTATGCTCATTGTCATCCGACTCTACGCTAAAGGTATCCCGTGACATTTTTAGCCCGATATCAGAGGGTGGTAAGGGAGTTAAAATCAAGGGCAGGCATGTACTTGGAAACATCTCTACTTACCTAAGAGAATCATTAAATATGTATTGAATACGGGCGTACAGCGCGTAAAATTAGCTTCAAAGTAAGCCCCACTAAGGTCTTCACCTGAAGCCATTCCGAAGACGTTATGTTCGAAAGTCACGCACGGAACAAAGTTCTCCAAATAACGAAAAATCTTAAAAAGTAATCGATCCAGAGGGCTCAAACTTCTTAGAGTTTTTCCAGGTGTCCAACGAGTACACAAAATTTTAAAACACACGGTATACTTCCGTCGTGTTTTGTGCAGTCGGACACAGAATCACCCATACCCACACTTAATTCTGTGCAAGGGGCGAAGAGATAAGCGAATTCTGGGGCATCTGTTCGCCCAGACGTCGCTTTTTGTTGTGGTTTTACTTTACAGCACTGTCGGTACCGAAAACTAATCAGCATTGATCATCAGTATGTTTCACATCAGAAACGTCTCTGTGATCATCGATGAAATGTTCTATTATTCGTAGGCGTATGTGTTTAAATTAAGCGTTCACGGACAATTTCTATTTTGGTTTGTAGCCATGTATAAATCCATCCATACTTAAAATTAACTATGTTCCGTGCAGTAAACTAGTTCACAATATTTATTGCAACAACTGCAGAACAATAAAAAAAACTGTCGTTTTATAAATATACTCGTCCTATTTCGGCCTACAACGGCGATCTTCAGGGAGCTGGTTAACAAAGGAAACAGTAGTGGCTAATTATGTTACAGATATGCAGTTATAGTGCTAAAATACATATGTTCAGTAAAATACATATTAAAATGTTTAAAACTTGGAAATACGTTAGATGTGTTCGTAAGTGTCGTGATACTTTATGTATTCAGATGCACACAAACATCTGTGTCAAATGTGTCCATCTTGTTCAGGTTTGTCACTGTGTCGACAGTGGCTGTTTCTATTACGATGGATGCAAGAGTACACACGTAGTACTCCTGCATCCATCGTAACATTATAACTGCATTACAACTGCACATCTGTAACATAATTAGCCACTACTCTTTCCTTTATTAAACACCTCCCTGAAGATGGCCAATGTAAGCCGAAACATGAAGGAGTATCATATATTTATAAAGTGACTGGTTTTATTGTTGTGCAGTTGTTGGAATAAGTATTGTGAACCATTCATAACTGTTACAAATGGTTCATAGTTCAAATAGCTGGTACACAGCATAAAACATAATTACACCTCATTATGTCTATAACATGCATTTCCAAAATTTTTCTGTGTAATGCATATTTAGTACAACGAAATGCAAGAAAAATCACTCATAACACCTGCATTGTCATTATTCTGAAACAGTGGATTTGCATCTGTAGCAAACAAACAAATGACCACTGAAGTAAGAAAAATCGAAAAGCACAGCTTTCGACAACGCGTGTACTGGCAACTGGAGTATACACTCGCACTCCTGTTACTCGTGTATTATACGTACTTCTCTCGCGTATTCCTGCAAAACTGCTGCCGGTTATTTAATCACGTACAGAAGCCAAGGAGTACAGGTCTGAATTTATGCCAGCATTAGTATTGAAATGCAGCATGAAAGTGAAGTGTTCGAAGGCAATCAGACTGCTGCTAGAGAGGCTCCGGTTCTCCAAATATGCCGTAATGACTTACGAAAAACATCTCTTTCGTATTCCTATTATCCGGAAAGCTATTCATGGTGATCTAAATACTGCGCCCATTTTAGTTCCAGTCGATAAGCATTTAACTGACCTCACTTCAGGGACTCGAACTAAACGCAGAAGTTTCCTTTAACACCCATACACTCGTAGGCCACGCACCGCGCAGTTTGCATTGCTTTTATCTTCTTGACTTTCTTTTTAAAAAGGAAAAAAAAAAAAAAACTAAAAGTTTTGAAATCGACATTACAAAAGCATTATATTGGACATAATCTGCAACCAGCTCAACACATATCAGATCGAAATTTGTGCCGCAGTATAAAGAATGAAAGATCGAATGAGAGCGAGTGAGAGAAAAACGAAAGAAACTCAAAATGTGTGGCGTTCAAAAGCAATGCAGTGTAAGCCTACGCAGGGCCTGTGCTGCAGGAATGTCTAACTTACATAAATACATAAAAATATAGGCAAGAGATGTTTCATTATTTTACATTTACACATGCGTGTTTCAAAGGGTTAGTTACGCCTTTGTGTTTCAGTTATAAGCAGCAGGTCCTAATGCATTACAGACGCTAGTGTACAAACGTATTTCACAAAGACGTCCCGTCGTTCCACTTTGCGTCACAGCCTACTTAACTGAACACTCAAAACTAAACTGAAATGGCTTACTCCATAAAACAAGAAGTATCCCCTCAGCCTACGTATGGCGACAGAAAGACTGTCCGATGTCGCACCAACGGAACTTAGGTGCGCTGTGCAAAGGGGTCGTCATGTGCACCAAGAAAACCGACACTACGTGTACTTCGTCGTCGACAGAGTAACGAGCAGAAACAACGAACATTGGTCACAGAATTCACGAGATTTTAACAATACTAAAATCCGCCTATGGACAGTATTCTGAGCCAGGTAGCACTTTCATAAACCGTTTTAATATTATCTTCAAAAGGACAATGGTATAATGGAGGGCTATTTATCGCTAGAGTATTTTATTCGCATTTATTTTAAAAATAACAAAGTTGCGCTTAAATATTAAAATTACTTATCATAAGACCCCGTGGATAATTTAAGGAGTTGGAGAACACACGGACTGACGGGCGTGCGCCTCAGTCTACCCAGAGTTCTGACAGACTAAAAACCTTGAGAATTTACGAGTGACATTTAATCGAATATGTGTTCACTTATGGTTTGTTTAACAATATTTTCAACACATACCACAGATTAGGTATACATATATAGGTATACAATAATCAATTGACAGGGATGTGGAAGAAAACGGTCGTTGTTTATTAAGGCATATCCCGGAATATGTCTGGGAGGACCGAAGGACATCACAACAAATCCATTAACGGTATCCAAACAGAAATGTGAACCCGGGACGTCCAGAATACGAAATAGGGGTGTCAACAATGGACCACGATGTGCATTAGGTATCAATATCATACTATCTTCAAAAATACAATGGAAATATCACTCCACTGATGCCCCATTTAGAATGTGGGTTGATACCCTCACTCAGCCAAACGTACAGAGGCCAGACTGGCCAAAGACCACAGCAGAACACAACAACACCGCACAAAATGTCAGGCTACAGTCACTTACGTTTCCACTGCCATGAACTTCATGCCACCCAAACAGCTGATCCGGTTCACCACTTACCTGAAACAATAATCAGTCAAGGATAAACATCCACACATTCATAAAATATTTAAAATGTGCCCTAGTAGTCTTATAAATATAAACTCACTAAAATATAATTACTTTTAGAACAATGAATAGACTAGATCAGTCTATTTGTTTCGATCACTTTGCTTCTTATTATAATAATTTAAAAGAATGGACGAAAATCACTCAGTTATTTTACAAACACATTCGAAAACGCCATAATGTTAAAAACTATATCAATTCTGAGGGAAATTTATACAGAGCTCACGTTCATGTCTCGTCAGTAAACTGTAGGACAAATGTAATTATAATACAAGTCAGAAAATCCCCGCAGATCGAAAATTTTCTGGTGCTTTCGCGAAACCACAGCAACCATACGAACACTGCTAACACAAAAATTAGAAAAGTTACAACGCGAAATCGTTGCCAACCATAAACAACTTATATACAGAAAGGAACTTCACAACAGGAGTTCAAAATCTCTACAATTCGGGCTCATCCCGTCACCCATCTATACTAAGTGAATGTATGAGTGACAATAACTACAAAGAGTTTTAAATAAAAAAAATAAACAGAGACCAAAACTATATCTGCCCAAGTGAAAATCTTAAGACTTTTAAATTAATATTATAACATTCTTAAATTAAAGACGTGCATTGAAATTCACCATTTTGTATAGAATTTCGCTTGACGGTACAATAGTACAATAACGGTACAATAGTACAATAACGGTACAATAGTACAACAACGGCACAATAGTACAATAACGGCACAATAGTACAATAACGGTACAATAGTACAATAACGGTACAATAGTACAATAACGGCACAATAGTAAATAACGGTACAATAGTACAATAACGGCACAATAGTACAATAATGGTACAATAGTACAATAACGGCACAATAGTTTCACGAAGCATGTAGCGAGACTGAATTAGCATTCTAGTTAATACATACAGCAAGAGTTGCAGCAGACTCAGAAAACATGAAGGATTAACATTGGCTGTTAGAGGTTAGTGGATGACGTGTGACCTCCTGAGGAGTGTCATTCTAGGAAACTTTGCTCATCATAAAAACAACACATTTCTTGAGCACTCGTCATGCCAACTCTTCACCTTATGGGTGGCTCTTGATTTGCAACTGAGACTGTACCGACTCTTCGAAACCAATAATCCTCGCTCTCCGGTATGCGAGAGACATATTGCATAAGCGGCCGCGCGCAGCATTCTGCCATCGGCTTAAGTCATACCTTGCCGTCAGAGCACTGAAGAAACTGTCATGATATCTAGAAACCGGATTTCATCCGCGGCACTAACCTCAGCTTTGAAATTCAATCATGTAACATGTGCACATAACTCCGAACCCACTCCAGCTACATCTTACCGCGGAAAGACAGCGGGCAAAATGTAGAAGAAAGACCAGCCTGCCGTCCAGGCGTTTACTCCGTTCAACAGGAAATTTGTTGCTCAGAGCTACGCACTAACGACACAGGTCATAAACACTGTCGACAAGGTGTACGCCGAGCAGAGTGGTGCCGTGGCTGGGATGTATCACGTTCGAATAGCGGCCGAAGCAGCACTGGGTTCCTGTGTGTCCTTCCTCAGTCTTTTCACGTGAACAGTACCTGAAGACAGCTTCGGATCCCTGACTTTCCGATCTTATGTACCTTGCACGGTGTATACACAAAACGTACGCGATGCACAAGCCATAAAAAGATTAAAATATGTATCCTTAATGAAGACCGAGCAATTAATACCTTTGCTACAAATATACAATAATTCTGAGAGTGTCGCTTGGACAATGAAATCAAGACAGATATCAGCTTCATGACAGAAGCTCGAACAAATTTTCAGGACATTAAGAGATATCCACATACATTAAAATGTTAATCCCCTGGAGAAAGAGCTGTTACCCTCGCCTTGCATTCAGTGGCGAAAATCATTTAAACTAAAACGGTTCCGTTACCACAACACAATCAGAATAAAAGATCTGCACCATCCTGCTTTTATGCAGCACGTTGAAATGCGTCAAAGCTCAACACAGATTTACTTAAGTGCCCTAGCAATTTACAGGATGAGTTTTGTAATTTGCTGCGTTTTAGGAATGTCACAAGGAAAATGATCATTACTGTCTTCTCCGTTTATTCCCACGTCGAAAGGGTTGGTACAACTGCAAACGCATTACACTCAAAGTAATTAATTATGAAACATAAATGAAATTTACCCGTGAACCAGAACTTTCCATACTCTCTCGTGAAGAAAGAAAGAAAGAAAGAAAGGAGGAAAGGTTGAAAGAAAGGAAACAAGAAAGAGGCACAGTGTTCTTCCGCAGTTAACAGGAATTCGAGCTGTATCATCCGCAAGCATCTAGCGCAGAATTATATGACACGATCAAAATCGGTCCCAGTCCGACTACGTTCCGAAGGGGAGCCCAAACTGTTTATTTCCCACTTCATTTAACGACGCTTTCCAAACCGCATAGTTTAACAACACAGAATGAAAAGGATATTATGAATGATTAACTGAAAAGGATGTCGAATGAAACGATTTTTGCTTCTTTTAAAGTGCGAAAGGAGAGTAACCTGGAGCGACTAAGAAAAATCACGAATATCAATACAGCGGTTTCCGGGTTCCGATCCTACCCCGCGATAAGTATGAAGTATTATGAGTGTGTGTCTGGATTCTTGCCTCAGTTATCCTGCATGCAAAGCGCATGCGCCATATTATATTGTCATCTGTGGCCTGTCTGGCTCTACATTTTTCCACATTATCTCACAAAGGGAAAGATTTTGGGGAAAAAAGTTATTGAACATAAAACGTGTGTTTTAATTTTCTCTACAACTTTTGTCTGAAACATTTCTCATTCTAAGTGGAATTCAGCGAGATATCATAAATGTACATATGCCTTCATGTAAAGCACTCATTATTCTTATCAGATTGTAACGAAACTTGAATTTTATCGACAGATTTTCGAAAAATACTCAATATCACATTTCATGAAAATCGGTCCAGTGGGAGCCGAGTTGTTCCATGCGGACGGGAAGACAGACGAACAGGCAGACATGACGTAGCTAATAGTCGCTTCTCTAAATTTTGCGAACGCGTCTAAAACAGCAGCAACTGTACAGACAGTAGGACGTGTGTTTTCACCCGTGTTATAAAACACCAAACAAATCCAGACTGCAGAGCCATGAGTCTGTCTGGTATAGCATGGATAGTTAATCGAATTCTGCTGGATAGTTTGGGATACGAAATATGTAGAGAAGGACAGACAGACACTACGTACCCATAATACCTGTGCGGGAGAGCTGGATCAAGGGTTCTTCTACACACACACGTTCAACTTGCCTTCCGCCATCTTCCTCTTTTTTTATCTATACTCCTTGGCAGGGAGTATATAAGAATTATACATGGTAACTAGTATCCCCAACAACCTGCACTTGTGTAGTCGTGCTAAGCACGAAGAAATCCAACTCAGGCAGAAGTTACTAGACAGCAGGAAAGGATTTCCTTAGCACAAACACGTGGAGAGACAAAGATAAGGAAACCACAGATAGAGACGCGGAGAGATGAGCGACGGAGAAGAATCGATATAGATCACGGTCCGGTAAATTCTCGTTAAGTGCCGTAGCGAGGGTCGGAGTACAAAATTTTGTCTATTTTTCTCACGTCGTATATAAAGTGATACCAGGTCACGGAAATACATGCTGCTATCACAGGCAACAGCACTGTATCAAACTGGAGACTTTTTTATGAGATGTCGGGAAAGGAAAACTTTCGGAATCTTAAAACTGAAGCATGCCCCAACCCAAGTAACATGTCAAGCAAATCGTCCAATGAGACACTTGTATTCCCTTACATGCTGCGAACGAGACTTCATGTGTAGAAACACCGCCCAGTTCCACCCAGAATCACTCTGGTATTTATAAAATGTTAAAGACAGAACTGAAAGAGGAAGCACTGGATCGCACCCTGTGGAGGGCTCGCTTTGGAAGAGGCTACGGACCTGTCGTAAGACAGACTACAGAATGAATGAAAGACAGAACACTTTCCTGCCCTTTTTTAATTAGCTCCAGCTATTTGAGCGATTTCGATAAGTTACCATACAGACAAAAAGTATGTTACGAAGCACATCAGATACAGGCTATTCATTTGCAGTTCGGGTCAATGCAATTTCAAAAATCCCTGTTGCGTATACGGGTATGATGAACATCTTTCTTTCTTTCTTTCTTTCTTCTGTAATTGATCACAAGCCTGTTAAGGTTCTGTCTAACGTTTATAAGGCTCACCAATAGAAGATAATTATGCAGAATGGCCAATGATAACCTTACCTCCGGCTTTCTGTATTTTCTGTACACACCAATCTGAATAAATCTATCTTGTCTTACAGCACGTTCGCGTAAGTCTTCTTTAAAAACATCAGTTTTGACACTACCTAAACCTGTTTAACTTGACACTTCTTAAAAAATCCGTTTCTGCACACTGCATCTGGCTGTCCTCTGTTTGTAATAACACAAATGTAACATCCAACAGCAGAGTGTGAACTGCCGCAAATTTGTATAATTCTTGTATTTACTTTCTCTCTCAAACTATAATAACACCTTCAGCAGTATCACATACTGCATAGCAAGGTACTTCAGTATTTTGTCAGAGTAAGATGACATCACACCGAAGATAATTACAATTTTATCTTGCAGGTTCAAAACTAGTCATTACAATTCTGAATACATCTGAAGTAAGTTGCTGTAACGGAAAGGTAAACCCTGTGTCTAAGCACCACGCCGTTACGACACACGTGTGGCGTGAAAACAGAGCTTCCATGATGTTCGCGTTCAAAGTTTAGGGGGTCTAAATGTGTTCAGATGACGTACCACTGAATGACATGCCAATGAAACTCGGTTTCAATAACATTGGCGAATCAGCGTCTAGGATATTTGGTCTGCAGTTCAGTCGGGTAAAAGACAGGAAGACTAATCAAGTTGATCAGGGTCTGAAAAGGAGTTCTGTGCTTTAGGAATCGCAAGTATTTAGATTACTTATTGTAGAACAGTCATCATACGTGTACGTAACATGAGCAAGGCTGTATTTGAAAGAAAAATACTTCAGAGTAGGGTATTCTTAATTACGACGAATATAAGCCTAGAAGACTGCAATTTGCAGTCGTCGGTGCCTACTGTAATAAAGGAATAGGCTCCTCAATAAGACAATAAAAACAACTTTTTTCGGTGGTATAACCACTACATGAAACTCGAAATTTAAAATTTGGCTATAAATTACATGTATCGTTCAAACTACTCGCTTCCTAGAACACAGGTGGCTTTCGGCAGTACACGTGGCAGCCGGTGAAGAGGTTTTCCACTGGTATCGGAGGTGGCTTCGGGCTGTATGTGGGAATAGGAGAAAAGCTCTTCCACAGCCTTTATGCAGTTTTATACCACAGTTATATTGGACATGGCCACTATCACAAGCTGACCCATATTTGCTCGTAATACACAGGGTGTGTGGGAACTGGTGCTACTCCCGCCTTACATGAATTTATACAGCCTTCTACTGTTGTTACGGGCCAGGCGTTTTGGCATCAATTGATCCAGAATTAATTCTGAAACAACAGAACTCCTTGGTCAGGATAGCGATTCAATGCAAGGCCTCTACGTACCAGGACAGCAAGAGACACACACATGCCGCTGTGTCAAACTGTCCGGCCTGGCTTGAAGTGCAGCGCCACACCAATGAAAACTGAGAAATATTAACATGCTTTTTTCTCTCCATTTAACATATACTCTAACATAAGCGTTCAGGCGTCCAGGCCGGGTACTGCTCTGATGACAGTCTTCTTCTCGGGTATGACGCCGTGTAGATTTGTATATTTACACCAACGCTTCGAAAGAACATGCTGCCTCCATCTTCACAGTAGACGCTGACGTTATTGAGGAGGAAGTGGATCCACTATGTAAGTGGATTGCACACAATGTGGCTAATCATAACCCCGGAAAGGGGAGAAGGGTGGCAGAACATGGTCCAGGTCAAACAGAACTGTAAAACGGTAAAGAAAAACGGGATACAGAACAGCCCTTTTCAGGGTCAACAAAGTGAGAAATGTGACAGTGTGCGAGTTTACATAAATACTGCCCTTTTCTGGTTTATTATTGAAAGACAACTTTTCTCTACTCGCCTTCCAGGCAGTCTCTCACTTCTGGGCACGTGAAATTCATTCACATTGCTGGCCGTGTTTTCGATTCACTGACTTTAATTATGAGAGCGGTCACAGCAGCAACATGAACAGCAAACGTACAAAGGTAGGCCTATTTACCAAATGAGTTATTTAATATTTTGCACGCTTCGCTGGTCCTGATGTTCATTTATTACAGACAGAAACATATTGTTGCAACGTTGTCACAGCACAGAGGTCACACTGCAAGGGACCAAAAATTACTTCTCATTTTATTTTGTGAAACATACGCAATATAGAAATGTGTTACATAAAACTGTGGGTAGACCCTACACTTCGTGGCACGTACGGATAATCTGTACGATAAGACCATTCGTACTGTTATCTACATAGAGTGCATAAAACAAACGCTTAATTAGAATGTCGCGGCCTACCTGTCCGCACGCAAGTATAGTCTCTGGAACTATTACACGGATTTTGATTGTATCTTATAGTGAAGGTCCGTAACAGATATTACAGACATCTTTGTTACTTTTGTGAGTACGGACAGTGGCGAGTTACCCCTACTAACGTAAAACCCAAACTTAAGTTTATCATCATCATCATCAGCAGCAGCAGCAGCAACTGGGTACAAGCCATCCAGGCTCGTTCCGTCTTCATGGGTGTTGGTCTCTGAAGTTCATAACATTTATGTAAAAATTTTCATCACATATCAATTACCAAAACAAACATCTTGATCCTTGAAGATGAGACCGATAGGTTGTCCCGAAACGTTGGCACAGAATTGCAACTCTACGCTGCGTAATATTCCAGAAGAACGCATCTCAAATAAAATAAAATCATCTCTCTAAAAGTTAAAGAGTTCTACTTGAAACACTTTTCCATACGGTGATATTTAACTGTTATAAGTAAAATACAGTCGAACTCGGTTATAACGCCATGAAAGGGACTGAATATTTTGTGTCGTTATAAACGAGTGTTGTTCTAACCGAGTAGTATAATGTTACGGTCAATAGCGAGGAATTAATTGGTACCACAGAATATCTGACGCTACATACGAGGTGTCGCATAAACCGATGTCGTTATAACCGTGTTCGACTGTAATTTCTTTCTCTGTTCAGCGTGACATCTTAGGATGCAACTTTCTTTGTGCCACAAGACTGGTAATTGGAATGAAAGAACATTAGGGTAAAACGTGTATGCAAGACAGCAACATGCAGGGACTAGAATGAGTACTGTCTTCTGAAATGTAGCACCGTACAGTCCTGTAGAAATTTTCCGACGTAAAGAAGAAGATCTGCCTCTCCTATGTCAACGCCATACAAAAATATCGTGGTAAGCATTTTTTCCACAAACAAGACCTCAACACCCGAACCAGTATAGTCGTTGGTGTGCAAGTAATGTCATTATTAAACACACTTAGATAAACTGTTATCAATGCTTAAAATAAAATGATTCAAAGCAACAGACATTATCCACTGCGGGGAGGGTCGGAAGCTGTAAGTGAACAGAATGAGAGGGCGCATGAGTGGTTTAGAAAGTAAGTCGGTCAGTGAGTTGGTACGACGGGAAGTGAGTGAGTAGGTAAGTTACTGGGCTGACTGAGAGTGTACATTAGGGAGACAACTAGTGACTTCAGAGTTAAAGAGCTAATGGCTTAGATGAGTACTGGTATAATATGTCGGTGCCTGAGTGAGAAAGTGATTTAGTATTAACTAAGGTATCGAGTTAGTGAATGTATTACGAATGTGTAAGCGAGATCGGCAGGCAATTACTTGTGTTTAAATGCGTCGTCTCAAAGAAAGGTGAACTAATATATCGATAAATTAAATATGCAGAATACTGAACTAAGATGTGCTTCTGCCCTTGAAAAACAAAAAAATATTAATCTCAAGACGCAACCACTCCCTGACTGACGGCCGAGGGAAACTGAAACTTGCACCGCGAACAGTCAAATGGGATTGCCAATTCCTGTGACATAGCGTGCGGAATTTACTCTTGAACAGCAATTCGAAGTTCGACTTTCACACGTTATGCAACCGATCTGAATCCCAGCCTGCACCAGTAACCCTAGGTTTCCGTCAGTTTCCTCTACTCACAGGAGTACTTCAGGACAGTTCCGTAAAATAAGCAGTGACAGCTTCAGTGTTTCCAATTCACAGCTTCATATCTCAGCCGATAATGAAAGAAAGAGGCGAATGAAAGAACCCTGCTACGAGCTCTGTGGTGTATGCAGGCTACCAAGCACTGTTAAAACAATGAAACTTAGGTGAGAAAATCTATTGGAAAACCATCACTTAGAAGACCAACAAAGGGAAAATAATATTAAGAAGGATTATAGGAAGAAGGGTTGTGAGGGTTAGTACGGATGGAAGATCAGTATCGTGTATACTAGCGCGCTTTGGTCAGAGTCTTGAAGTCTGGTTCTGCTACAACTGTGTTAGCTAGTTCGTTACTTTATCAGGCTAATAGTACGGCTACTAGCGCTATCGAACTAATCCTTCTACACAAAACGGCTGAGCAGTCGATAGCTGTTCAACCATTACAGAAATCCATTGTTGGAAATTTCCAAGATTCGTCCAGTAACGAAACACAATAACGTAGTTTGTCATTCATTCGTTCATGCATAAAGGCGGTTTTCGAAGTAGGACAGTCCAATTTACGATGTCAGTATCACCAATGGATCTATTTAAGAAGCAGAAACTTCATTCATGTACGTCTAGCAACACGATGGACTCCCGTCGTACGCAGCTAAAAACCCAAAAAGCGCCAGTGAATTAGTATGATATATACGATGTAACCTGCAAATTTCGTGGCTTTGTTAATTCTTATTTTTAAACATTAATCGTGAATGAACCGATCACGGTGGCCGCGCGGTCTGAGGCTTGAGTCTGTGGCCGCTCGCTTGCTGGGATTGCGAGTTCCAATCCCGCCGGTGGCATGGATGTTTGTCTCTTGCGAATGTTATGTGTTGTCAGGTAGAGGTCTCTGCGACGGGCCGATACCTTGTCCAGAGGAGTCCTACTGAGTGTGGTGTGTCTTCACTGTGTGTTACCTCGAAACCACAACAATGATAAGAAATAAAAAACACGGCTAAGTGTTTTACTGTAAAAAGTACTGGAAAAATGCCTAATTTCTATTTTTTTTTGCGAAAACCGAATTTCCAGCCCGTAGTCACGAAAGTAAACAAAATTCGTAACATCACGTCATGCAAAATTAATAACCGATTTATGAGGTGCCTTCCAGGAAAGAATTGCCTCGTAAGAGCTGGGATCGCCTATGCTTTCCGACATACATTTACTCGGTCTTTGGGTACAGTGATGCGACAGATTACTAACATATTTATATACGAGGCCTTATGCGTTGGCCTACACACAAAAGTTTTACAAGAGCCACTCGTATTTTGAATACCGCACTTTAATTCCATATCACAACACACCATACGTAACATGAGGCTTGCCAACCAAATCTTCTCTACCTCAGTAGAGAATACGTTTCAGTCCTTTCCTCTTCCGGGAATGAAACAACAATCCCGTTATTAAAATCAATTCCACCATCCTTATATTCACGTCACCAGGGAATACACTACACGCCTCCTAGGGACACAGTGTTGGACACGTTTTGTCTGATATAATAGAGGTCTGTTTAACATAACTACATTTAACACAACGATCATAACTGCACTGCCGCAGTGGTGCCGTGGATATGGTAACAATTTACTATTAGAAAAGCCACGATTTGATCCCACTTGTTGTCAATGATATCAAAATGAACAAGTAATAACAGATCCGTCAGTATAATGGTAACCGACTGACTACCTGTGGACTGGAGTACTGCCAATTAAAGCAAGGTTTTCGAAAGCACACACAAGTGAGAAGAATACACGACCGAAATAGTTGAACTGGCTCAGCATATGGTCGCTTGTAAACTCGGTGAGGAATTTTTGGTTCCATGCCCGCAGAGAATTTCTTCACCATATCAGTGACAATAAACTAGGTAAGAAAATGCATCACAAGAAAATCATATGAGTTGCTGATTCCGCTGCTGCTAATAATGATAACGTGATGAAACTAAGATAATGGACAATCTCCCGCATAATATTCGTGTAATGAATAAACAAGTGATAAGGACCTTTAAGAGACTCAATAAGTGCACCCATTACATAGGTTCGAATGTGCCACTTGATGTGTCGACTTTAACGAGAGTTTTAAAAAGTCGAACGTACAAACGAATCACTACAACCAACCACAGGGGAAACCAGGTGACTTGCCAAACGTCGCTCAGAATACAAAATAATTCAGAAGCCTTAAAAATTACTTCATAGAAGTTCTTACTGCTGAGCAAACTGTAAGTGCCAATGATATTCACTGAAAAAAATTCCCTTCCCTGTAAGAGATTAATATTTAAAATTTCTACCTCTATTCTTCCACGATTACAAATGAAAACTGCATGCACAAAATAGATTTTCCCACATTCTGGATTCCACTTTGCAACCACAAGGCATCAGAAAAGCAATAAGATTTACAACAGCAAGAGACACCCCATGAGATACGCTTAAGTTGGTTCTGTCCTCAATTTTACTCACTTTAACAGAGTTGTTTAACATTTATAACGTAAAGATTTAGTGCACCCAACACAGGACACAACATAGACACTGCAATATCTTACTTTCTATTGCTGTATTTTAAAATGCAATTACGCAGATTACAAAACGAATTTTAACAGACGAAGTAAAACAAGAGTACTTTTGTCTTTATAAACACACTGAAAAAGACACTGGCGATACGGCAGTGATTCTTGTACAGACCTGAAGATTGCCAATTAATTGGCCGAAACATGTACTCTTGAGTATCGTGCAGGTCGAGTGTGAAATAAGGTTGTGTCCAACTGAATCTTTTTTTTCTCATATTACAAACAACACAAAGCAGTGTTTAGGAACTTTCATTATAATGCTCACTAGTCCTTACAACAGTCTTAAAACGATGCCAAGCCCCCAATTTATTCTCATGCTTCGTGTAAACACAACTGCAGTTTCAACCCCAAATTTACATTCTTAACAATTACACGTTCATTTTACCTGGTGTCGGGTACAGACTTGACCTGTATAAATTGTATAAAGGAGCAAATGGCCGTCGATGCTGGCGCCCCTATACACCCAACCACACACAAGAAGCCTAACACAAAGGAAACAAAATGGAGACGTGTTTTGTTACAGTGTCGGTCACTCGATGACAGGACATCTCTGCAATGGCGAAACAAAGTCCTGAGCCAGCAAACCCTCAAGGCTCCTGCAAAACAGTATGCATGGAACGAAAACGTATTTATTATTTATACTCCAATCTGCACAGCCATATACATGACCTCTAGCGCCGGTTCCACCAATTCCTGAAACATCCAAAAATTTCCATTCCCCTAACGTCTGCCTTTGTACTTTATTCCAACAGACGGCTAAATTTATAACAGTATAAAAAGCACACCCAGGTCAGTGCAGGCTACATCTCTCGCTGACAGTGATTTCTATTTTATTGCTAATACAAACGTCGAGTTAATGCACAGCTGTACATTCCTTACTTTCTGTTCATCAGTTCTCTTCCACTGGACGTTGCGGTGTAATCGTTAGAAGTCTTACTTCGTAATCCTGAGACCGCAAGTTCATACCCCGAAATGAATATCAGTCTCGCAGCTTAATTAAAAATTTTCTGGAATATTAATTTAACTGAAGAAATACGTAACTCGGATAACATTCTTGACGCTGTCTGGGCTCGGTGGTTGTCCAAAAGATCGGCAGAGACATTTCTATTATTGTTGTTTATATTATAAACAAACTCCACCATTACAACAAACAGTCGATTTACGGCGGACAGTCCAAAAAATTTACTGTTAGCTTAAAGACACTGCGAGACTACTGAAAATGGCCGAATATAATGGTGCAGAGCTCTGAACTCCCGCGTACTCGAGAGGTATCGGGTTCGATTCCCGGCCTGTAAAGTTTAGTTCGGAACAAAATCATATGAGCATAAAACAAACATTGAAGCAGTCTACTTTAAGTTAAATTCGCGTTCCTTTTCCCATAAAATAAATATACACTTATTTGACAAAATTTATCTGTATATATTCTCGTGACCAAAGATGTTTTCTGACAAAGACTTTTTCAATGCAGACAGGCTTTACTGGAACAACACACGCCAAGTTCCCCGTCCGGTAAGACACGACTAATCATTGGTCACTGGAGCGAACAATGACTACTGACGAACCGGATACGACCTGCTGACTACAACAATATAATTTGAATGAGCTACTGCGGTGCATTATACCGACGTGGAAACAATAGTGCACAGCATGCAACGACGTAGAGGACTCCACAAACACGTAACCATATATATCCCAAAATCGATAAATAGTATCATTCAGTCATGTCGTTCCTTAATACGCTAGTGTGTTTGTTATTTACTTACTGTTGTGAAATGAATTTGCAATTTACCACAAGAGATCACAGGCTCTACTTAGCTGAGATATTTCACTGACACAGCTCCCTGTATTTGCAAATAATCACCTATATGATAAACATTTCAACGTTTTGCGTTAACTTCATCCATGTCTCAAAGAAATTTAGAAAGTCTGGCTTGCAGGGAAGAACGATCTCTATCTATTTCAGTGTAATTAATTAACAACACTAGACACCAAAATTATTATTTTTGGAACGAAATTCAGTAAGAATTCGCAATGCAAAATTTAAATTTGAACATGTAGGTATAGTTTACGAGCATACTCAAGTACAGACAGGCACAGACAAGGGTCTCTGAGGTATACAGATCGAATCTCGTCCGGGTTAACGGCTATCAGGGTCTCCAGGAGAGTATTACCAAACAGACCGCTAAGGTCTAGCCTGGCTGAACTAAAAAACTGAAAACATCCTGTACTTGAAAATTTTAAAATTCTTGATATTTCATCTTAACTTTAATCACAGGACTGCAGCTGAATTGCAGCAGCACGACGATTAATAGGATATCTGTTGGAAAGTTGTCATGACAAACTGTATTTGAAGATAAAAACTAGCGTGAAAGATGCTGAATTGTTGCGAAACCGCAAGAAGAAGTAGCTGCAACATCTCTGTCGTATTTTTATACAGCAAGGGTGGCCCGGACGAAAACTAAAACGCGACTCGTAATGACCGACCCCAGGCCTACTTCATGCCTTCACAACTTATTTCTCTTCCTCCCATTCAGCACTATTCTCCAATCTTCCAGATTTTCCAGGTCATCATATTTTCTGACTAAAATTTCGTATTTCTTTTTTCCAAAGTGGCACTAGTCTCCTGATCCATAGTCCTTCGCCGTACTCGTACATCTAGTGTAAAGTACCTCATTAAACAATCGTCTCTATTCCCTTAGTAAGCCAACTTCACCTCTCGCAAGCACACACATTATCCTCAACACGCTACTTCGAACACTTGCAATGCTCCGTTCTTAAGACAGGGGATAAATTTACAGGTTTATACATTTTTAACCTTTGGGTTTTTATATAGATCACGGGGACAGAGAAGATTCCAAAATGAACGGTAGCAAAATTTTCCCATATTTAATATATTCTTAATTTCGCTCTGAACATAGTTTCTATTACGTATTGTCACTGCCAAGTACTGAAAACTTTGCCATATTTTAAAAGCACTTGTTAGCCGTTTTTGTATCATGATTTGTCTACATTCGTAGCTAAGTGACTGATATAGAGAGGACCAATCGCTTGCCGACTTTAACACAAACAGCAAGACAGTACTATAACATTACATGTATGATCCTGTTGACAAATCAACAGATGAATGCCATCACGTAAGCTTACCATACTGCACACTGAACCGACCCGACACTGCACACTGAATTAAATGAGACACGCGATAGTTGAGTGACACCTGCAACAGTAACAGTTCGGTCGGATAGCTATAGCGTCTCTTTCTGCCACCACCAGACCATGTCCAGTCTGTGGAACACTCGTCTTGCTGAACTGTTCTGTACAAAAGAAACGAATAACGGTGCTGACATTAAAACTGGGTATGCAAGTGAAGCATAAACGTCACGACGACATTGACTTTTCCCATCACGCCTGCCAGTCTGACTTTCGAGGTTATAGACATCTTTGCCAAAGTCGCTTTCAGTCAAGTTCCGTGCCTGTTCAATAACACAGAACCATTGCTTCCACTTTAAACTTTACGCCTAAGCAAAACTCTTGGTTTCTTTAGTAACACATCAGTCAATGAATGTTGGGATAATCATGAATGGTGATTTTGGCAGTCTATGTTGATCGCCTTGTACACGTGGCCACCTTATGAAAGCCGCTTAACACTGCGAAAATTGAACCGTGTACTATCACTTGTGCGAATGTACAGTCCGAAGTGCAGAGACTGGTGGTCGAGTTGGAAAGTATGTACATAACCCTGTCAATGGATAGAGACTGCAAGTACAGTGATCAGTTGTCACTAGAAAATTCCAATGTATTGTCCATACTTGTGGAGAAAGGATGGAGGTTGATTGAGCAACAGGTAGTTGTGCTAATGAATGAGAAGTTCGGCTGATGTACAGTATGACACAGAAACTGTGCAACTCTTTAGGTCGGCCATCATAGGAAGGTCAACGTACACATAAAGCAGACACTAAATCTGAAACTGTGGCGAAGATTCAAAATACACACGTGGCCAAGTTACGGAGTAATAACCACATTTTCCGGTTCCGTAAAAGTGTGGTCAATTGTGCCACGTGGCAGACTTAAAAGGGTGGCCAACTTCACACGTTTTACTGTACTATTCTTGTGTTTGTCTGGAACAACTAAAAAAACCGTAAAATCTTCATTCATGATAAGCCATGTGCAGGCTTAGATTCGACGCAAGGATACAAGAAATACGAAGAACTATAATCGACGTTCGATTGACAGTGTTACCAGAAATGTGTAGGACGGACTGCATACAGCACAGTCTGTCAGTAAATCAACGAATTTGAAGTATACAGATACACACAGTAAAAGCGAGTTAAATAATTTAAATTACATGGATAAATCTAAAACCACTGATGCGTGAGAAAAATACAAATGCGTATCGAAGGTTTTAAATATTTTATCAGACACGTGTATTATGCAAGTACAATCAGTTACAAATAAAACTACTGCACAGGTTTGTAATAGAGGACAAAATTAGTATACTAAATAAAATCACTACATGTTATAACTTTTCAGCCCACAGATCGCTCATAATGATGTACGAAGTTGCTGAACAGAAAACAGTACAAGTTGTGAAACCTGTTTTATCTAAGTCTGTTCGGTCCAACGTAATCCATATACAAAATGCTCACATAAAACCACGCTAATTTTCTAAAAAAAGCGTATAACTTGTATTTAAACATTTTTCAACGTAATGCAAACTATTATTATATGCAGTGTGAGTAGCTGTGAAGCAAGAACTGTGTGAAATCTTCTGGGATGTTACGCAGCGTTGACTGGTAGTCACAGAGTTTCTTCTTGGACTGCTTGCGTTGATTGGTAGTTAGTTATAGATGTTTCTTCTTGGACTGCTTGACCCTTGAAGATGGGATCGATAGGTTGTCCCGAAACGTCGGTAACAAACTACCAATCAACGCTGTGTAACATCCCAAAAGAGCGAAGATCTCATTCACACCGCGGCGGAAGCCTGAAATCACACAAGAGCTGTGTATCTCCTACAAC
The DNA here is from genome assembly GCA_021186555.1 of Reticulitermes speratus. Taxonomy (NCBI): domain Eukaryota; kingdom Metazoa; phylum Arthropoda; class Insecta; order Blattodea; family Rhinotermitidae; genus Reticulitermes; species Reticulitermes speratus. The sequence continues at coordinate 22,020,190 of JAJKFL010000237.1, forward strand.
GTCATATATCACACATTAACGGTAAAGCCAAGTTCCATCTATTCTTTTTCAATCCCCTTACTGTTCCTATAGGAGATATGTTACGCAAAACATATCACAAAGCTCCTTAAATCAAAGTGTTTACCTGTTCCTCACTTGTTGACAGTATATCCTGAAGGTTGTGTTCACACGAAAGTCACGAAACACATTTTGTCTTGCACAGACATTTTTCTGCAATTTTACTCACTCCGAACATCCTGGTCCGCTAAACCAGTATTCAGCAAAATATAGTGCGTTCACATTCAGCTTAGTGACTTATAATGAAGTCTATATGAAATGCTTCATTACGTACACATTAAAGAGTAAGACGGGTGCGAGGGCTGAATATATATTTAATTAAGAAAGATAAAATGGCAACGGTACATAATTCTGAAGTTCTGTCCCATAAATTTAAGGCAGAAAAAAATCTCTATTTACGTAATACGCTCTTCCAATAACAACAACAACAACAACTTACACATGCACAGTGGCCAGCAATCAACAATTCTTACTTTGGTACGACCATATGCGCAAGAATTCAGCATGCTAACAGAGAACTAAACTGCACTTTATCTTTGAATTATAAACGTACATTACCTAAACACAACGTTAACAATGCAATGTTCGTAGAACTGGAGACCTGTGCCATATGAAAGTACAGGCCTTAGGCCTATGTGTTACTGCCGGCACCCCGCGTTTCTTCGAAACGTACTTAGTTATGCCCTACACAGCCCATACCTCGCCAATCTTTGTGGACTGCAGCAAGCAGGGACCATTTGGTAACTTGCAAAACAGAACAAACCGAGGTAAACATAACTAAACAAACAATTCTGATCATGGGTTCCGTGGCCCACGTATTAATTCCTTGGTCCACGTTACCAACATCTGCATGGCGTTTATATATTAATGTCAAGCCTTTGTACCCACAGGGACAACAGTACAATTACATAACTAAAATTAACTAACGGGAACGAGAATGTACCTAATGTAACACAGTACTTTGTGCCTCTATCGTTCAGAATGTACCTGGTGCGCCTACTCGAACTTCAAACACAGGATCATGAACTGTCTACGGTGAAGTCAACAGATCAGCCGCTATATAGCCACGCACCGTTTGTTCACAGTACGGCGTTTGTAAACCGTTGTCTACCCACAGCCCTTAAACATCCAGTCTGCATTACAAATATGGCTACCTTGGCTTCATAAAATAACCTGCTACAGAACACGAACACTGCAATATCTCGCAAGTAGCTGCTTTGGTACTCAGGTGCTTGTTCGTAACATCTGAATCTGATATAAAGTTTACTGAAAATTCCCACTGCCTTTCGACGCACAAAACCTTTTCGTAGTCACACGCGCCTCGACCTGCATCATCCTAAGTTATCTTTGGTTTTACATGCGTTTGGCAAATCACACTATTGTTCGGCTGGCCGTGTTCCGCTCATATTGTGTTCGTACATACAATACAACAGAAAAAAGACAAAACATGGCTAGCAGAACAACGGCGCAATTTGCCACGTGCATGTACAACCAAAGGTAAATTACAAGGCACTGAGGATGACGCAGATAAGCGTCGAAATGCGTATCACAGACAAAGCTATAAGTGTAGGAAGGCATGTATGTTTTCAGGCTTTCAAAGCGTTGCAGTTGAGAACTCAGTTCTTCCCGATATTGCGCTCCGTCACCGGCTACTCGTTGGCCTACGTTTCGAGACCGTATAGCGGCCTCGAAAGGCAGTTGGAACTTTATCAACAGAACCACATAATATGCGCAGAATAAAGTTTATCTGAGTTTGAAACATATTGCCTTGTACAATGTAGGATATTATTTTAGAATTCAAACATAAGGCCGGGAAGCTCTTAATTGCCCTGTAAGAAGGATTGTCACGAGGTGTTAAAGCCAGTGCTTCAAGACAATACTCTTTTTTATTTTTGTCAGAACTGAAGTATTTCAGTGGCGTTTTAATGTGTCACTAAGACGTTTAATTATTTCAAGTGACAAGCGAGAGAACAGTGGGCCTCTGCATGGTGCTGCCATACGGTGCCGCTAAAATCAGAGGGAAGCATTCGAAACTTCGTAACCTTTTAGCTTCGCTTTTATTCGCGCGACAAACTCCCAGCTCACGTTCTTCTGAATTCCTGTATCGCAGGTGAACTAACGCATTCCATTTCGCAGAGCCCTCCTTGAAAAGCTAACAGTCACTTAGTCAAGGAATTACCAGCATATTATGGGACTCGAAGTCCATCACCATCACCGTATTCACAAGGGTCCGCCAATGGCCCCCCATCCTAAGCAAGAAGAATCCAGGCCACACCCTCCTACCTTGTACCTTCAAGATTCATTTTGATATTAAGTTCCTAAGCACGATTTGGTCTCCCAAATGGTGTCTTTCCAGCAGGAATTTTGACCAAACCTCGTGTGTGTTTTTCATTTCTCCCACGAGTAGCGAATGCCGTGGCCATGTCATCATCTCTGACTTGATCGCAATAACCGTTGGTTAAGAGTATGGATTACGAAGCATGGCATTTTTCAATTTGCTGCATTCCTTTGTTCATTCCCCTCTTATGTCCAAATACATGGTTTACTCCCCAGTGTCCTGTTGTCAAACATCCTCAAACGGTGTTATTCATTGGAGTGAAAGACAAAGTTTTACATCCATACAAAACAAGAAGTAAACTTTTGGTTGATGAAGGACTTACATTTTTGCATTGCACACATCACATAAAGGATCGGAAAAAATAGCTGGTTTTCTGTAGGCGCTATCGGCTCTCAAACTTGAGGGACGGAAGATTAGGATGACTCCTTGTTTTACGAACTTACAGTTAGCACATTGCTTGCGATAATGCATTACAGTTTCCAATTTTCAGAATACGTAATTATTTTTGGCTACAGTGCAACCACATAAAGACTTGAACAGGATGCTGTGCACAGAACGGAACTGAAATTTATATATAGCTCAGTGCATCGCACCACAAGAGAGTTGTTTGTTTAATTATATAACAGCCATATTTCAGAGTGCTGTTCCCCGAACGTTTGTTCCAAGAATTCCATCAGCAACGAAGAATGCCTCTGACAGACTTGCTGCCGGACGTTCCCATGTGAGAATAGCCCCGTTGTGATTAAATAAGCGGACGTCATAGGAGTTAAACGGAACGGCAAAAGTCTACTGACATTAATCAACCTCGAATATCGCAAATAACTCTTCGAAAAGTGCCCTGCGTAATGACAGGCATCGTAAGAAATTCGTACCCTTCTCATACGTTCCAAAACTGACGCACACTCTTTGCACTTTCGTGTCTCCTGCAACACCTACGACTGGCAAAAGGTGAAGGAGTCCATATTTAAACATATCACGTTTTGAACACTTCACGATGTACCCTTCACCTCGTTAGAATACATATAGGTTACAGTCCACGACATCGGTTTACGCGACACCTCGTCTGTTGCGTCAGATATTCTATGGTACCAATTACTTCCTCACTCTTAAGCACACATTATATATACTCCTCGGTTATAACAACACTCGTTTATAACGACACAAAATAATTAGTCCCTTTCATGACGTTATAACCGGGTTCGACTGTACTTCTCACACATGTTGACATCATTTCGTGCTTATACAGAACTCATGCAATTTTTCACAATGAAACGGACGTTATAAGTCAGAATGCTTAGCAGAACCAGGCGAATCACTTCACAGCACGAAAAACAACAATATGCAGTTCCAGGGGACCGAAGCGTGGCAACACACTCATAACGTCAGTATATGGGAAACTTCCATTAGCCTGAGTCATAACGGTATCACAATTACATGTGATATAAGATTGTGTCGTAGCGGTATTACCATTACAGCTGAGGACAAACTGGCACTACCTGATTAAAAAAATCTGTGAAGTGGAGGAAATGCCACTGCCTAAATGCAGAACGAAGTTCAGGCGGTATAAGGACTACATCTCATGTGGAGGAAATGTCTTTATCTCATTTCATAATTACAGAACCATGGCGACGTCACCCATTACTGGTAAGGATAAAATGACACTGCCTAACTCCACAAGTCAGTGCGGCATAACCATTACAACCAATGCGAAAGAAATACACAGTCATGGCGGTACACCATCACGCATAAATGTTGAGAAAATGCTACTATTTAGTTCCAGACAAACCCAGTCATGACAGCAAACCCCATGCACCATACAACTCCACAGGAATCCAGGCATAGCGGTCGGCCCATTACAACTGGTCTGCACCTGGTGGGGTAAGGGAAGGAAAACGAAGTGTTAATGGGGTTGTATCGAAGTGTTTGGACAACCCTAAAAGAAGAATTGTGTATTCTAAAACTGATAAATACGTATCAGTAACTTCTACCAAAATCGGCATACTTCATAGATACAAATGCCACCATAAGTTGAAACAACATACTTAATAATTAATTCCGATAACATATCCTAGGCCCCAAAAGTACTTAAGTACTAAACCTAATATGAAGCAGGCCCCACTCTACTGGCTCATATTCAGTGGCAGCCACAGTAAAGAGGAGCGAAGGGGGCGTCGCGTTGACCCCCACCCCCATCTAGCGCCGAGGTTAAGAATGGGAAGAGCTATACCTCCAGTCTCCCTCTGTGCCTTTATGGCACCTTATAGGGTGAACTTTAACTTTACAGTAAAGAAGAGGAGTCAGTATGTTCATCAAGGACTCTATAAAGTTTGCACTTTCTTCAAAATGTGCATATCGATTTTCAATTCTTCTTTTATTTTTCGTGGTTAGAATATTACTTTCTCTGCACGACGTGGTATTTTTGGGGACAGACGCAAATAACCTCAGCAGCCGGTACAATTATAAACTTACTACTACTACTACTACTACTACTACTACTACTACTACTACTGCTGCTGCTGCTACTTCTACTGTGAAATGTACAGGCGTAAACATGATAAAAGACGGCACGCAAAATTTAAAATTTTCCAGTCAGGATCCCCACACATGTCCTAGATCCATATACTGTAAGTAAAAACGTCATTTCAAAAATATCAATTTGCCAACACATTACCGCACATATACTACACACACACACACCACACATCTATAATGCTCTGTCATCAATTAAAATGTGTACCACAGTCTTTCATTCTGATGCCCAAACGACACAGTCCAGTTGTAAGAATCCCTGCTTTGCCTTCGGCACGTCCAGTGATACATTCTTATCTCCCTGGCTGGATATCGTGTCCTAGGATTCTCCAAGTTTCTCAGTTTCAGAGCAAATATAAATGCACAAGGCACAAAATAACCGGCCAATAACAGCGCTCTATGCCTTCACCTGTAGGGAGACTAGCTTTAGTGCAGGTTATGACCGAACTTTCCCAACCTTACTAATTCATTATTCACAATAATTCTCCTATCTGACGCAACAAAATCTATGTTCCTAGGAAAAGGTCGATAAATAAATTATGAAAATTAAACAGTTTGTGTTTAGATTCATAGGAGTCCTTATTTTAAATATACTGTGTTATATTTAACATAGAGCGTGTACTGTGCAATGCGCTGTAGTTAATGAAACCTTGCGAGGACTTTTAACACAAAGGAGACATTTTTCTGTTCCCCAGACTATACCTAGCAGAGAGGTTAATGCATTAAAGTACAATGGGAATTGGGGCAGAGGAAGGGAGAATGAGGGGAGAAGGGATGGAGACCGGGTATTTATTAATTAATAATTAGGAACTTAAAACCCACCCCTACTTTGTGTCTAAATTATTCATAATGGGGGTTTTTGTATGTGTAGTGCTTGTTTTCATAGCCCAGCGAGGTCCACAACCGACTACTGGCAGCACAGACTCTCCACGCATTTGCTAGAGAAAGCACAACGGACATAAAACTGAATTTTCATGGGATTAATATTTCTTGTCGATCCTTGTGAAACAAACCGAAAAATTTCCTGCCTCACCCTTTCTCTCCAAGGAATATGGATGTTCTTTAGCCGACCATAAGGACGCTTTCATACGCTTAGATATTGCCGGCATCGGTTTCGGAATGGCTTTTGAATGGTTCTACATGTTGTGGCTATTTCATTCTGTTCGTTGAAGTACGAAGAAAATTGTGAGGGACGGGTCATCACAGAAAATATTCGCTCATTATAAATTATTTACGACAGAGCATTTCTCAACCTTCTTTAACAGAGACCGCACATTTAGATTCGTTTACAAAATCTGCTGACTACCTATTAAATTCGCTCCGTCCGTTCATCTGTCCGTCTGCAGGCATGAAAAAACTCGAGAACCGCTGAATGGATCTTCATGAAATTTAATGCTGGTTAATGAAATTGTGAACGCATACGGCTTTTGGTTGAAATCGGTCAAAAATAAGACGTCTTACATGGAACTCTATACGCATTTATGCGCGTTCTCGAGCATAATTCATCAAACATTAATCGGCGCAAAGAAATACTTGGAAAAGAAAGCTGAGAACAACGATGCATATTTTGGGTCCACTATACTTCCCCCCACACGCAAAGCCGATTAACAATGATTTACCGAAAACATGTGAAAATAGCACAGGACAGAGTTTAATACACATATCCAATATAAAATTTCATTTAAATCGGTCCAATGGCAGTCAAGTTGATAGGTGCGGAAGGACGGACAGACAGAAATGATGAATGCAACGAGCTCTTTTCGCGACTAAAAATTGGACACAAGGAGTTAATGAATCATTAAGAACCGAGAAGAGACGAAAGAGGCCGCGGTCTGGGGCGTGAGCATTATGGCGGTCCTTTCAGACTCTGTGTGTACGTGCGTGCGTGCGTTACGGATCTACTACCATGCATAACTGAAGAAAATATGATCTACTACCACGCATGGCAAAAGACTGGAAAAAAAAAATGCGAGTCCTCATTGTTACATGCATGTCTGAATACATATACAGTCTCACTCGCCCCCCCCTCGAGGCTCCGGGGACCAGTTATTTTTTTCTCCACCTCACTGAATGCGAGAAGTGTCATAGCTCCTTCCCCTTCTTCATAACTGTTTCTTTCTCTTCCTTCTTTCCATCCTTACTAATGATTTGGTAGTTCACCCTGTAGAGGTATAGCTCCACTAGATGGATGAAAGTGGTCAGCACCACGCCCCGGCCGCTTTACCCCCGGGAAAGAACTCCGCTACCCATTGAATAGGAGGCTGGGTGGGCCCCATAGGCAGTCTGGACATTTTAGAGATTCGAACCTCGGACCGTCTAGCCCCTAGCGTAGTTGGTATACGCTACTCCGGATCATGATTTGGCGAATCCAGCTGTTTAACAATTCTGAGCAGCGCAAAGGGCCATGCCCGGAGCGGGGGGCCGCGGCACAGACGTGACAAAGTGACGCCGGGTAGAGGACCACCGGACTTCAGCACCTTCCACCCCTAGTCACAAGGCATGTGTGTAGTTCGCGCGAAGGCTTCAGGGTACCAATCGCTCCAATCGCTATCGTCCAAGAATGCTGACAGCCGCATACGACCGTGCCCTGGGGCAGAGTGCCGAGGCATAGCCGTGATGTGCTGGGTGCAACATGACCCGGACTTGCACACCACGTTCTCCCGCATCATTCAAACCCTCCACTACCTAAGGTTTTGGTGAACTTAGCAGGGACGCGGCTTCAGAACGGGCGTGATCGATCGCTTCGCCGCGGCCTCAATCACGCGGTCCCCGCGGCAACGCTACCGGCCGCCAGGTGTTTCACGGGAGGCGTGACACTTCGCGGGGGGACCTTTCCCAATTAACACCGCCGCGGCAGGTCCCCTGCCCAATGCACCGCCCGTACGTTGCCAAAATAGCACCGGCGTCTTTGTGCCCGTCGGCGCGGACAATAAGCACGTCTTAGGAAACAATATTTTAGAAAGGAAATTATTCGAAAACAAATTCATTGATGACTTTTTCGCTTTTCTGGGCTGTTACACAACGTATGTTGGTAGAAGAGCGAAGACCACATATACCACACATATACTGTGCGGGTCGGAGTATTATTCCGTCGACGCCTTTTGTGTCTGTAAATAACAAATTTGTTAAAATTCGCTTAGTAGTTTTCTAGATGGACTAAGCTGGAACATGAACACGACATCCGAATTGTGAGTTCATTTCACCCCGAAACGTGAGTTCATTTCATCCGTCTCTTAAAAGTGGAGCTCACAAAATCATTATTTAAACTTGTCAGCGCATTAATTGCGAGGCTGTTTTGCTCTACGAAACTCAGCTGCAGAATAGAATTTGTACAAAAGTTTTGGGTCTAACATACCTTTAACAGTTTTAAAACTACTTTGTTAAATTGCCTGCAAAGGAGTTGGTAAACTCATGAAATCATTAACCACAATGTGCATCATACTCAAAGGCCTTGTGGAGAGGGGAGTTGACTACACAGTAAAAGGGCAGCATAAAATTCCATCCATGTTATACAGTTTTATGCATGCAAATGTGCTCTACCCTTCTGACTAAACTCAATCACGTAGCTCTTCGCTCTCCATTGTATTCACTTATGCAAAAGCAATAAATGCAACAGGTTTGCCTGTGTTCCTGCACAGTGGAGGACTGTGGGTATGAGATGTATCAAATTGTTTTACATGCTTCACGAGGATGTCTCTCAGGTTGTTTACTAGGGGGACGTAAGTGTACTCTCCCCCATTTTACGCTATTGCCAATATTAAATAACTCAATTGTACACAGCCTTGTTTGAGTTACTGATATCAGTTTAGCTGATCTAGAAATGTATCCTTTCTGTGGATTCGAAGGGTAATCGTCATGTTTTTAAACCTTGTCATTACACCCAAGATTTACGATGTGCATAGATCATAAAGCGTACATATAACCAAGAAGTGAACAGAGAAATCTTAGAGCAACGATCTACAGCACGAACAAGAGTAGTGTGTGGGTGAAACAGACATGAACAGTAACCACTTAGCGCAAAACACAGAACACGAACGTAAGGTGTGCAAATAATAGAACATACTGCGAATGGCAGCATGCGCATAAAAATCAATCAGAACACATCAATGCGCAAGCGCAATAAACGTATACTGGACACAGACAGCAGTTGGTGCACAGTGTAGTAGTACCGCAAATTAGTTCACAAGTACATACGGTTTAAAATGTTATGTCGTCTGCTATGCAAAATTCTGAGGTTAAGAATACAGAATAAAACAGTTTTACTGTTTGCTGCTTTGTATGGGAGTCAAACATGGTTTCTCACTTTAAGGGAAGAATAAAATTGCACGCACTTGAAAAAAAGAAGAGCGCGCAGGACAGTAATTGGATCTAAGAAGAACAGTACGTAATTTGTATTGGTTACCTTGTTGTTGTAATCGGCTTATTGGTACGCTGTTTAGGCCACTGCGACGGACTTGTCGTCAAGTCCAGGATTAGGAGAGATAATAAATGCGAAGGTAATTTTGGTGCGGAAAATATCTTAGAAGCATCCACGTGGAAGGACGCGGAGACACGAGAATAACACTGAAATGCTAGAGCTGGGAGGAACTGACGTTGGGTGGTGTCCAGTGGCTTATTTTTGTATTACTGATGTTTGTTGGTTACGAGTAAACAGTTTGGGCCATGAAGCTGTCCACTCGCCTCCACGCAGTGACGAGTTTAATACTGCATGGAGCTATACCTCCAATCCCTCATACGTCTTCATTGCCTGATGTTCAGCGCAAGGACGACTTTACATTTACACTGCGCGTTGCTACAACACACATGTCCACAGTCAACAGAATGAAGGCAAACAAAATATCAAGCAAACACAGTGAGCGGTTTGTAAACGATCGATAGTAGAATATGCAGGGCGGCCGACAGTTTAGGAACAGGCCACAGTAGACCTACACAGTAGTTGGGGAATAAGTAACAGAACAGTTACCGCACTAGCAACTGGGAACAGTAACAACTAACTTATATTCCATGATCAACACCATCACGAACGTTAACCAGTTCGGGCGGCAGCACGTTCATCTAACAGTTTACTACTACTACTACTACTACTACTACTATATATCATAGTCCTTTACATCATCCCCAGTACGGACCTTCACCGCTTAAGTAACCGTAATGCAAAACAAGTGACGCTGTGTTGTCAGAATCTTTTCTTGTTGCGCATGTCACCTCGACGGACTTTTGTTAATTTAATTATTCCAAACAAATTTATCAGAAGAACGTTGAGTGATAAGCTCCCCATAAGTGTGCTACGTATCTTTTTTTTTTTCATGGCTAATTTTATCTTCATCTTTCTTGCTGAAACACCATAATGGCGTCTAATCGCAGCAATGCTCACTGTCCTATCCATCACCACGTAATCACACTTATCATACATAATTACACGAGGGCAACAATTAGTTCTAAGAGTCGTGAAAAAGTTTAGTGCAAGTGCATGCCATGCCGCTGGATATATAGGTAGCTACGAGTAAGATAGGCTGGCGGATGCGGCATTTGGTGTCTTAATTTGCGCGCTACGCAAGCGCGATCGCGAATCAGCGAGGGACCTACACCACGATGCAGGAGGATTGCTACGACTGTTCCGCGAAGAAGCGAAACCGCGACGCGCGAATAAGGAGGGTCTGCTGTACGTATAGACAACAGAGCGGTGTGGAATATCCTATGTAAACTTTACGATGCACATGTGCTGATTAAAAGTACGCACAGAAAAAAAAGAGCCTAGGGGAATATGACAAAAGTTTCGACACGAGATGGGGAAATAAGACGGCTGAAAAGACGTTAGAGCGGATACGAGTGGATACGAATTAAACAGAATCCTGTAGTCAAATCCGGTATTATGGGTGGAGAAAACTATCTTCGTGATCTTGATTTCAGGCTTCCGCCGCGATGTTGATGTAATCTGTAGTCTTTTGGGTGATTACACGGCGTCGTGAGGTAATTATTTACCGACGTTTCGGGACAACGTGTCGGTCCCATCTTCACGGGTCGAGATTTCACTTTCCTTCGTGAAATCTCGACCCGTGAAGATGGGACCGACACGTTGTCCCGAAACGTCGGTAAATAATTACCTCACGACGCCGTGTAATCACCCAAAAGACTACAGATTACATCTTCGTGATCTAGTTGTTTTCTAAGCTCTAGGAAACAACTGACTAAATAACTAATTATCTGGTAAAGAACTCCAGGGTTGAAAAGAAGCCGATTTTATTCAGTTAAATCCAGATCATCCGGTGGCCGCGTGGTCTAAGGTGTGAGTATGCGGCCGCTCGTTGCTGGAATTACGGGTTCGAATCCCGCCGGCAGCATGGATGTCTGTCTCTTGTGAGTGTTGTGTGTTGTCAGGTAGAGGTCTCTGCGACGGGCCGATCACTCGTCCAGAGGAGTCCTACCGGGTGTGGTGTGTCTGAGTGTCATCTCAAAAACTTCAAGCATGAGGAGGCCAGGCCCAATAGGGCCGTAGAGCTATGAAAAAAATCCAGGTCATATCTCAATCACCTGCCTCCCATTCTAATAACATGGTCTCATCTATTTTGTGCTCTTCGAAATGACATCATCTCTCGAAGATGTTTCCTCACAAAATTTTCTCATGGGCTTCTCCTTTCCCAAATCAAACGTACACTTCAATCCACTATAGCTACGATCCTAGCAATACTAGGATAGATATATAAATTATGAAGTTCCTCGTTATGTAATATCCTCCACTCCACACATTACACAATATCTGGTGTGTACCAAATGAAGTAAATGTGTTTGTGAGTTACACACAGTAAATATGTACGGGTACTGACAGGTACTATTAGCATTAATATTTGATACATTTGCTTTCAGATTCTACGTTCGATGATGAATAATGCATTGCATTACTTTCGTCTACCCTCTGCACTTACACGTTGAGAAAGCATTACGGAGGGATTCAAGTGTACACTGTTGATGCTAAGATGACAAAAACAGCGAAACGGTATAGACAGATTGACTTTTGTGGTTATCAGATTGACTTTTTGGTTACTGGAAGACGCTTCTGTCAGATGAGAAGATCATATATTGTCAAATGGTAGGTAACTATAAATGTTTGTTAAGGATGTGGAAGGAACCGGTCATGGCCTATTTTAAGACACTATCTCAATGACTGCCTGGAGGGACTGAGGAAACGTTCTATGTAGCCGGTGTCCGGGACCAGATTCGAAGCAGGACCTCCCAATGTGAAGCAAATACGTTGAACACTGTGTCGTGTAATAGATGAAGTTTTGAAAAAAAAAACACACTCCAATTAGAATAGCTGGACCGTGCATCACTGTTAGAAGCAGTTTACCACGTATAAGCAATCAGACAAGGCGATAACGACCAAGTATCATGACGTAGTGTCCGACACTTCTATTTCAATGCACAGGGTTCCTACTTGAATCTCGTAAAGCACGGCGGGGGGGGGGGGGGGGGGGAGCGCATACTGAACACAGGCTTTCCTCAGTACCCACGCGACAGCTCGTCCCGTACAGTGACTAGCAGTGACTAGTTACAGGCTGGATTTTATCTGCGTCTTGATTCCTGGCTAGCTGGACTTTTCTCTCAAACCGCACGTTGAGGCTGGTTCCGTGTGCATCTAGTCTCCCATGCTCGTACAGTGTGTCCTGGGCCACTTATTAGCTCACGGTTACAAAATGGATAAAGGTAGACCTTCAGCTCCGAGTCCTGAATCGCCCCCCCCCCCCCCGCGTGACATGATTCTTAAGCACTACAGCAACTTTACTGCCTACTTTTCCCTCCGGGCAGATGTCAGTGTCAGACTTGACGCACGAAATCTGTGCGGGTGAACAACGTCAGCTCTTGAGCGACTGGCGGGAGCCGAGAGTTCGTACATTATCCTGCACCTAACAAACAAAACAAGTACATATACGTACGTACATTATTTTATGACTAGCAACAGCAGAGGTTGGTATATGATACACGCAAGCGCAGAATGCTGCGTCTCTCTCTCTCGGGCTGAGGTCTCCACACGGACACATGTCGCTATCGCGCTAGCAGGACGATTTCCTTGCCTACGCGTAGGCTCGACCGTATGTAGCACCATGAAGTTACCTGTGTATCAGTGCCTCAGTAATACGACTTTTCTTCATCTGTCCTACCCCAAAGACTGTTGTGTACAGAAGTCTTTCAGCAAAGTACAGGGAGCAGGAAGCTGAGAGATTAAGTCCTGGAGATCTGCCAATGTTACTGCGATATGGGGTGGATCGAGCTACCCGAGACAATAGGCAATGTCCATAATATGGTATAATAAAACAACCACAGCCACAAAAACTTAGAGAATCATCAAACGTTTTACTCTGTTGACGGGCTCCTCAAATTCGACCAATCACGGGAATAATTAACGAGGATTCTTACGTCGTACTGTATTTGGAAAGGAAAGACGGGACAATCCGTGACACAATTCCTCAAACTGTGGAGATGACGACGACGAGTGGAACAATTTCGCTATTAAAATCGCATGCAAATTCATGGACTTGGACAAGGTTCGAGCACAAGGTTGCAACATTCGCTCGACGTAGGCTAGTACTGTGTGTGACTTAAACCGCGCGACCTCGTCGATCGGCATGCTCATCCATTATCCTGGATTTTATTCAAACACACCTTCTTCTGTTCATATAATTCCGTGGTAACGTTCCCCATTAGTACTCTTCATTAAAAACCCAAAAGTAGTGAGCTCTCACTGTTCAGAGATGTCAGGATACATTTAAGTTATACTTCATCTCAAGCATCGAACGTATGCGGGTACGTAAAAGGCAAAACTGTCCCCGTGCACTCAATAAAGGCAAATAAAGTGGAAGCACAGATGCACGCATTCTTAATCTCGGCTACTAAATTGGGCGAGGCGTCGGCTTCACACCCCAGCCGCCTTATTCCCGGGAAAAAACACCGGCTGCTCATTGAACAGGTGGCTGGATGAAACGTAGAGGTGGTCTTAATGTTTTGGAGAAGAGAAAACCCTCTTGCCCTGCCAAGAATCGAAACACGATTCGTCGGTAGTCCAGTCCGTAGCCTAGTCAATATACCAACTACGCTTTCCCAGCTCAGAGTACGTACAAATATTAATCTACGTGAAAATTAACATGCCCATCACAGCGTAATGCTCGTACCGAATATAAATAGACACGTTTGCATAGCTCACGGAAAAGAAAATTTACTTCAATTCACATTTAATCATCTCTCATGCAGAAACAATATTACAGAAGGTCCCACGGATCAGCAACTACGGACTGAAGTGTTACACGATACAGCCTGTACGTATCATGGAGAGGGTTAAATCCACCAAGAAACAATTTGTGGATAACGGTACAACAACATTGGAGTATTTCTGTGATAAATTAATACGCGAACTTCCTAGCAGTCCTCTTTGCCCGCGCTTTTGTTACGCTGTTCTGGGTGTTCACTGTTACAACTGGATATTGTTACAGGTGAAAGGAAACTCAAATTAAAGGGTAAAAAAAGTAAACAAATATTACAGAACAAAAAATTGAAATGCTTTTGTTTTACAGCTTAACGCTTTCCAGTAGAACGGATGAAACTGTCAATTCTGTGGCCATTTACGAGCTTAGCGCCACTGTTTATGTAAAGAATAGAGAGAAGTACAGTGGCTCTCATAAAAGTTACCCATCTTGAACAAAACATTAATACGATAATCCGAAGAATATTAGAGAGTACACACAATTTCCAGTCGAAAAACCCACACCGCCTGTAGCCAAACTGATACACAAATACCGGATTAGTTTTCACTTCTGAATAACTTACGGTTCATCACAAAATTCCATCTTCGAACAATACAATGCAACACATTTCGCATTTCAAGTATTATGAAGTCATGTTTCCTACTGAATACAAGCACCGATGTCGCTGAGGGAATCGCTGACAACCCAAGAAGCTTCCAGTGCGAAGTGTAGCTTACTTCACCTGAACAAATGCTACACATCGTGCGAAAACCCAGAAGCACATGCATTCAAGTGCTGTTAAGTACAGTCCTTAGTTGACCTCACAACTACCGTTTGTCACTTCCTGCCGCTAATTTACGGCGCTCCTTGGCTGTCTGCTGAGTGGGCTACGTTAATACGACAAACGAGCCGACAGCGTAATTGTCACATAAAATAATGAAGCTATACGATTAGGCTAGCAAGAACTAAACATTAGACACTTGAATGGTAATTCCTGTACATAGTTAACGCTACTACATAGCCTATTCCCAACGAAACTGGATTTGAGAACCAACTGTCTTCTGGACTTTGTCTATCGTTCGGATAAAATATTAAAATATAAAATAAAATCACGACGTTTCGGAAGCTGGTTCTTCTTCCGTCTTCAGGTGATGGAGGGGAGACACCTACTCAGATGGGTCCTTTTAGACTGAGCTAATCTCAATCACTGGATTTGTTGTTAGCGCTTAGCACTCCTAACTTCAGTATCACCAGGTCACATCCACTGCCTTCCATATTCTTGTGCTTCATCATTCACCATCGTTCTGCCCCTCGACGATAGGCTACAAAAACTATGCAGATGAGATATAAAGAATCACATCGCATGGCAGAACCACCAAATTTTTCAGATTAGGCAGATATAACACACTATGAGTGACTAATGGGATATGAAGCAGCAGTTCCAGCGTGTGCTCGGCCTTCGTCATACGCACCTTAAAGACCTGCATGCTGTATGATTTGGACTACTGAAAATACAAACACAAAACAATTTCAAAGATTTCGTAACAATCGTCTCAAAATTATCAAAAATTTCAGTTTAGGTAAACTCCATCTAATGTCCTACAACTAAATTATTTCGGCCTTCTTGAGGTCACATTTCAACGGGCTAATTTCTCGTATCTTAGTTAAACAGTGAGGCCACAGGGATCGTCCATGCCAGTTTCATTCTGTTATACGTGTAGTATCTCACACGTACAACGTTAGACCAAATTATAGCACACAAGCATGCTTGTTGCCTTAAAGGAATGATTTATTCCAGACTCCAAATAAAACTCATTTGAGGGTGTTTCATCGACCGATACTGACCAGATTGTTATCAATTGATATTTAATAATTCTATTTTAAACATACTTCTGGTATTCATACGTTGGTGCGAATTTCACATGTAACTTAGTTGAGATATGATGACTTTACAGTAGGAAGTACTTTGCTAGCATAAGAATCATGACAGCGGTTAGACGGCCTCTTCCACCAGCAGCTCCGCCCACTAAGAGACCGCAGCAGACGTCTGCGTGTTGCAGCCGCAGTAAGGGGAGAAACTCTTAGAAAACGTGCTACATTTATAAACATTCAGGGGAAATAACATATGCTCGTTTTTTGCATCCGCGATTATGTAAAGCACATAGTTCTTACAGAGTTTCCTTGTTCTAAGGCAGTGTCTGACAACACTTTGACACATTGGCCTATAATTACGTGATTTCATGAAGGCTGGTATTTAACCGTGCAACCAATGAAGCGGCAGTGCCTAAGAGCGTCTCGTAACACACAAGACTTTTTTTTTTTTGCGTAAGGCTGTCTAACAAGGTATGACGAGCCCTCAAATAAATTTTGGACACAGTCTACTCGTACATACGACGTATACTACAAATCCTGATAAAAATGCACCAAGAAGGAATGTTTATTGAGCTCTGTTGGGACATGATGAAGCAATTAAGCAGTACAGATAACAAAAGAAGTCTACCTTACCAAGTGCACCTTTTCTGCTGCACGCGATTGTACGAGACACAAAGGGAAGGGGAGGGACTGGGGGGGCGGAGGAGGCGCAAACTCTTGAATTATTTAATCCTGCGCGCTTAACGCTTGGCTAGGTTACTGACTAATTACGGCGCCCGTGAATGTTTCACGAGGTGCTAACAGTTATGGAACCCCTTCCCTTCTCGCTACTCAAACCCGCGACCATCATAATGCTCTGCCAGCCTCCATAACCGAACTTGAGTGTAACAGTGAAACATATCAACAGCAAAAACACACACACACCTATTAACTTATACATTTATTCTCTACTCAGTGGTTCGATCTGCAGTGCAAATCACAGTTGATGCCTTCTACTTGTATACACTCTATGTCACGCCTTCCGATTCCATGTAACTAACATTACGGTAGCAAAACCCGAATATCCAACACCGCTAATGCCAAAGCCTGTTACTGAACATAATACTCAGCTAGTTCTATCCAACTAGCACTCTCTCTCCCTGAGTTTCGTCTTAATGTTATTCCATATCTTTCTCGGTCTTCCAAGTAGACGTCTTCTAAGAACTATCTCGTCGAAATTCTCTGTACATACACTGTGTCCATTGTGACACTTACACAGGCTCAAAAATAAACGCACAAGGAAGCCGAAACATGTTTAAATACCTTGAATACCTTGTGATAGACGTAAGTGAAATACATGAGTAAACAGCAATACCAGTAGATAATTTTACTGTAGTAACAAGACGCATTTTGAAGCCACTCTTAAACCACCTGAATGATATCCCTCCGTATAATTACTATAAATAAATAGCACGTTGTTAAGAAAAATACATATTTTTAATATAAGTACACTGGATAAATTAATCTTAGTTGCAGCGTATATCACTTAAAGGCATTTCTCTCCGAGCCTAAGGAATAAGGTGCGACACTTGATCTCTGTTTTATGCGTTCAAACTCATGTCGTGAAAGGGAACCGAAAAATCTAATTATGACGTGACATTTTGATACCTAATTATTAGATCAGAATATAAGTATGAAATTCAAACGAAAATTAATATCTTATGATACAAACAATAAATCGATTAATATGAATATCGGACACACAAGTTCTATTCAAACATGCCGATGTATATTACAACAATAAGTTACAGGTACAACAAAATAGGTAAGAAGTTACATATGAAATTACTGAATGTTAAATACACGAAATAAACTATTGCAACATTACAATTATTTGTCCTTATAGTTACGCATTCACTTAACCCGTGTCGTTATATGTACATACCTTACACAGTACAGGCCTACATGCTAGTTTTGAGGCTTCCACAGCTATGTAGATACGGATTCCGCTGACATCTTCGCTCTTCTGGGATGTTACGCAGCGGATTAGTAGTTATTTACCGATAGGTTGTCCCGAAAAGTGAGTAAATAACTACCAATCTACGCTACGTAACATCCCAGAAGAGCGAAGATCTTATTTACACAGCGGCCGAAGCCAAAAATCACACAAGGATTCCGTTCTTCTGGGATATGAAGCTGCGTCAATGGGTAATTGTATCCTGACGTTTCGAGAGTACGTGATGCCCTCACCTTCAACGGTCGATGGGTTATTTTAGGATCTATCCATCCTTGAAGATTACCTCGAAACTTCGGGGTCCGATTATCCACTGACCCAGCGTCACATTCATCTTTCATATCCCCGACGCAACAGCGGAAACACAAGGTCCTTAGGTACAGGCATTCTCTGATGCCACCAAAGCCATCCGACACAATTGCACACACTCATTCTGAACCTCGCCAGTACTGTATTCATCTCAGAATTCGTAAGGTACCCATGTTGACAGGCATAAATACGTTAATATTATACACTGTCCGTGAATTAGGTTTACTATTTATTAAAACTAACTAAATGCACTTATTTGATGCTACACATCCCACTATTTATATTGCACTACATCCGATATGTTTCGGTTCGTTGAGAACCATCCTCAGGGAGACATATGGAGAATATATAATTTACAATCACACTAAAGATCGCTACACATGTTTCTTTTCACACATAGCATAGCGACATTAAAATACAGCTTAGTTCAACGTTAATATATCGTATACATATTCACCCCCCAAGGTATCTTTTCTCTGTCGTAGTGGTGGGGCTTGTATGGTCAAAAGATCATGAAAGCTATGGCGGTTGTAGCGCTGCTACTGGTAGGGTCTCCCTTGCCGGACAGGTCAAAGGTGATGACACAGACAAAAAGGGCTACCCTTGTCCTCCAGGCTGGGGGTTGGGTGTGGGGCTAACCTCACCTCCGTAAAAAAAAAACTCGTTGAGAAGCTTGATAATGGACGCCAGATTTATAATATTGGTAAAAGAGCAGAGAAATGGTTGGAAGATGTTGAAAAGGATCTACGGGAGATTAAGGATAAAAGATGGCGACAGAAGGCAATGGGCAGAGAAGAACGGGAGTCGGTAATTAAGGAGACCAAGGCTCTCAGACGGCCGTAGAGGCAAGGAGTAAGCAAGTAAGTGTACAAATATTAAAGGTATAAAGGTTTTAAAGAACTGTTTAACAAAACTAAGCTTGCTTTGTACAGTCAGTTGTCGTATGATATTTATAAATATTTCGAAGGTAATGTTTGATTTTGCATCCAAACTTCAGGACGTGTTCTTAAATCGTAATTATAATATTCGTGTCTCGTGATGACTGAATGAGAAGTATGTTATCGGAGTGAGAGCACTCTACTGAACTTATGCCTCCCTGAGAATGGTTCAAAACGAACCGAAACATGTGGCAGATAGTACAAAATAAACAACACAATGTGTGACATCAAATAAGTGTATTTATTTGTTTTTAATAAACACTATAAATATATACTGTCCTCTAATGGCGAGCTCTTCATAGCGAGTTTTAAGGAACTGTGACATTAATGTCTGCAACTAACAGGGGACGGACGGAGCAGTAGAGATACAGATCCAGCTCATCCATACGGCGGCAAAGGAGGAACATCAGTGTCATGTCACTGCATCCGCCACCTCACGCTGAACCTTTGTCTGTGGAAGTGGTGTAAATAATTCCGGTAACCAAATAGCCTCCCTTCAAACGGTGTTTAGCACAGCACAGCCATACTGCCGTGCTTTCTATTTTAGGTCACGCAGCAATGAAATTTAGTCCTCTACGGGATGACAGCAGGCGGGCATAATGTGGAGTATTCCGGAAGAGAAGGTTCGCTTCCCCGGTCCACATCCGCAACCATTCCCATGCGGCGGTGTTTTGTCGTCCATATGACGATACGTGAATAATAATTCATAACGGCAAATATGTTTATGCACCGCGCGGAGAAAATGGGGACTACCTATTCAAAAATATATCTGGCACTTAGGGAATTCACTGAAAATGAATTAGCAAAGAGTTGTGCGCACACACTCAGGCAAGTACACACATTTCAAATTAAATCTCAGCAGACTTGTATATAGCATTTGCCTTGACGACCACTTACTGCACACGCACACACACCACACACACACACATATATATTTATTTATACCGACCGATAAGCGTAACCTAAAGATCAAGTGTTGCAAAGCTTATGATGAAACAGGACTTGCATTACACTGTGTAGAGAGACACGTCACCCATGACATGCTTATGCAGGCACAGAGGGGAGGCGAAGGTGTCGCTCCAATCCATTTGTAAACCGGCACTACAAGGAGATGGGTGGTCAGCACCACGCTCCGGCCCCTGGGAAAGACCCGGTTACCACTGCACAGCATTACATTATGCCGCAACAACTTCTTCCCCAGTTTTTTAAGTCTACCGAACGCACACCTCCACTCATAATTCGACGCCAAATAACCGCTAGAGCTGATGCAGCTCATTTAAAGCGACCTATCAATCATGCCGTCGCCGTGTAACTAAGTGTGTCTAGAGTACGAGTATAAACATATGACAGTACAGACCAACGTGCCTCTCAAGATTTGCAAGGAACGTAAAGAACTAAAGATAGTTATACTTGTATGATGATGTCATTTGCAAGGAACGTAAAGAAATAAAGATAGTTATACGTGTATGATGATGTCATTTGCAAGGAACGTAAAGAAATAAAGATAGTTATACGTGTATGATGATGTCATTTGCAAGCAACGTAAAGAAATAAAGATAGTTATACGTGTATGATGATGTCATTTGCAAGGAACGTAAAGAAATAAAGATAGTTATACGTGTATGAAGATGTCATTTGCAAGGAACGTAAAGAAATAAAGTATATGTAGTTATAGATAACGTGTTATGATGATGTCATTTGCAAGGAACGTAAAGAAATAAAGATAGTTACACGTGTATGATGATGTCATTTGCAAGGAACGTAAAGAAATAAAGATAGTTATACGTGTATGAAGATGTCATTTGCAAGGAACGTAAAGAAATAAAGATAGTTATACGTGTATGATGATGTCATTTGCAAGGAACGTAAAGAAATAAAGATAGTTATACGTGTATGATGATGTCATTTGCAAGGAACGTAAATAAACATACCTATACGTGTATGATGAAGTCACTGCTTTGGGCATTCGGCCTTTGAACCACGGAGCCACCACGGCCGCGCCACCACGGTTGCACCACCACAAGCGTATCATTAAAATTATATGGGGCCTTTCACACTGTATGGCGGAAGCGACTTCGATGGATGAGACTAATTTTGCTAGTGACAGGCTACGCGATTTGCACATGTTGCACGTTGGCGACATGTGCAAATCGTCTTAACAGAACTGCACCGTTTATACTGGGGGGTGTTCGTTCAGGCACGTGGTGTTACAATAAAGGTCCCTGCGTAAAAGGTGCAGTTAGTCTGTCAATTGCAATTACTTAGCGAGGAATGGAACAAAATAATTACTACAAGCATGTACGAGGACGTGAAAAAATAATTTCGTACCCTTACAAGCTCTTCATTCATATGACCTGTTCATAGCCATATGAAGTCATACGATCTATACAGTTTGAAACAGTGTCGTTTAATATCCTAACACCCTTCTCACGATCTGCATCAAGTTGAGCTTCACGTAAAATACTATATTGGACCGGTAACGGTAAAATGTAAAGTTCTCTACGCAATGAAGGTGTATGAAGGAGTTAAGGGACAGCTCCACATATTCTTAACCTCGGCTCTAGCTGGAGTTACAGTGGTCAACTTCAAGTCCCAGACACATTAATTCCGAGAAACAGTCGCCCGTTGTGACTGGACAGGCGCCTGGGTGGGTCCCTGAACCAGTATAAACGGACATGAACCACGATCAAACTCTTCTTAGAATCTTCAGTACACGAACTCCATACCAAATTCATTCGACGCCTATTAGCATCGGATATTATCTATACGCCTTACAAACACAGGCAGTACGTCACACTGTATGTTCACTTTATGCATTTCCTACTACGAACATATTTAAGAAGTTCCAGCGCATGATAGAAACTACGTAATTCAATTGTTAAAGTGCCGAGTTGCATATTCTGTCCGGAAAGGAAGCATATTCAGCTCCGTAGCCTCAGCATGATTTACACGCTCTTTATACCGTACAAAGCTAGGCAATGGCGTAACCCGAAGATTAGGTACATAATATAACGGGAAGTTTGTATTTCATGCTTACAGAGCAGGGTGAGTCTCCCATTTGAGGTTGCAGATGCAATATTCGTTCTTTCAAGCAAAACCAGATAATCGCCACCGCATCTAAATTGTGTACAGACGTTGAATATTAAACCAGGGCCCTGCAAAGACTGCAGTATCAAACACAACGGACAGTTTCATGTAGCTTCCTTTTACATCCGAAGTATGGTTACCGCTGCAAGCACTCGTCCATAGTTAAAAACATTAAAAGAAATGTAGGCAGATAATATCAGGCTAGTGTGTCGTGATTTTATATAACATATGATTATGAAATTTTGTGTCTCATTCTGGCGACAAGAGAGACTGAAGGTGTACAGCAGCCGACTGGGCCCAAGGATAAACAAGGCGAGGAAAGATAAAATGTGATGACAAGTGCTTTATAAATAGCATTTCTTCGCTTAACGTTGGTCAGGTGATTAACTGAAAACGGATTTTAGAACGCACGTGGATAAATAAGAAATGCATACACTTTTCTGTAAGGACAATCTCTATGGATCACAGCATCTGGCACAGGCCTATTAATAATGCGTGGGCAGGATAAACTTAAAACTAATGTTACAGAAAGAGGTTGTAAAGGCGTGGATTGAACTGACTTAGAAAAGGGTGACTGACTGAATGACAAATTGATTCTTGGGTTACTTACCGGCAATGTTTCAAACTCCAGATGCAATATCTGTAGTTCCACCAGATGGTGGGATGCCGGCGTGATGGATTTCGGAACAATGTGGAAGGAAGCAGTGAAGGCATATTTTAAGTACTATCCTGTAATTAGCTTGGAGTGACTGATATAAAGTCACAATCAGTCACGACAGGCAGACTGAGACTCACGATGTTCTCAATAGGAAGGATACTGCTGAAAGGCGGGGTTCTGAAGATGTGACACCTTAGACAGATACCAGCGGACAGGCCGTTTTAACAAGTGCTGACTACCCTAAGACTAAGCCTGTGGAGCAGTAACAGCATATACTTCACTCGAACACAGTTTACGAAATAATACATTAGTACATTTAAACAGTAATTATTAATTCGATTTTCTTTCATATTAGAGAGCGCCACATGTTTGATGCTGGTACGGTGACCTTTTTTTGGCGACATCACGGCTTACTGAATAAAACTCTCGGTGTTGCAACCGCGTCAACTGGTTGAACGGCGAGTTAACCAACGTATCCAGAACCATCTCTGTTCTCATCAGGGAACTGATGACGAGAATAGAGATGACTCTAGAAACATTGGTTCACTCGCCGCTCAGATAGTTGACGCGGGTGCTAGGCCGTGAAACTTTTATTGAATTCAATGGCCGTGAAAGCTCCAGGTATTTGTCACGGCTTATAATTTGTTACTGTGCTGTTTAGTGGTGCCGTGTCGGTTCATGAAGCTACGTACAACAAAATACGTTATAAGCATGACAAGTCGAGACAGATGTGGCAGGAAGGTATTGTTGTCTATTTTAAGTCTTCTACCGTTACATTCCCTGGGTGAACGAAGAGGAACAATTCAAACTCTCAGTAAGACAGCCGGTACCGGACTGGGATTCGATGCCGGTATCGTCGAATGTCTTCTTAGTGGCCAGGCAGGAATGTGTCGTCGCTAATAATAAAACAAGAGAGGCAATGAATATTGAGTCGAGTTCGTGGAACCATTGTTGCCGTGAAAAAAGCATTAAGCATTAAATACTGTGAGTGTGTGTCTGTAGCCTTAGTTACGCAGCATGCAATGCGCATGCGCCGTGTTATATTGTCATCTGTGGTCTGTCTGGCTCTATCATATTTTTCCACATTATCTCATAACTGGCACGACTTTCGGAAAAAAATTAATGAACATAAAATGAGTGTTTTGATTTTCTCCACAACTTTTTCCTGAAACATTTCTCATTCTAAGAATAATTCAGCGAGATATAAACGAAAATAGGTCTTCATGTAAAGTAAAAGTAAAGTAAAGCTTTCCCTATAACAGGCCATGAAGGCCCAAAGGGGGAGTAGAGGTATAGCTCTACTCATTCTTGACCCCGGCGCTACTTGGGGGTGGGTGGTCAGCACCACGCCCCGGCCGCTTTACCCCCGGGAAAGACCTGGTACCCATTGTATAGGAGGCTGGGTAGGCCCCAGGGCCGGTCTGGACGTATGCGAAAAATCTCGCCCCCACCGGGATTCGATCCCCGGACCGTCCAGCCCGTAGCGAGTCGCTATACCGACTACGCTATCCGGCCCCACCTTCATGTGAAGTACCCTAATTATTGTCATATTTGAATAAAACTTGAAATATCTTGACAGAGTTTCGAAAAATCCTCAAATATAAAATTTCATGCAGATCCGTCCAGTCAGAACAGAGTTGGTCCATCCGGACGGACGGACGGACGGACAGACATGACGACGCTACTAGTCGCTTTTCCCAATTTTGCGACCGCGCCTGATGATCAGTTCGTATGTTATTTAACAACGCTGAAGTTATATCGAATAAAGTACACAAGGAGGATTATCAATGCTAAATAAGGAGGTGGGAGGAAGCAGTGGAGGTCTGTTCAAAGTAAGCTCGACTGGGAAACCCGAGGAAAACCGCGTAACACATTCCACTGTCTTAGCCAGTCCACGATTTAGAGTAGAACAAGGTTGTCAGCAGAATGTTTTCTCGCTTGGTGTAACAGAGAGGACAGTGTGCTGTGAGCGAACTCCGACGGTCACCTGGGGGACGTTTGGTGAACCGAAGGACAGAAAACTTAATTTCGCGATCTTCTGAATACATTGCTGTGAACTAACTCGCTCGTTTCCATGTCTTCACACGGCTCGAGAATGAATACTAAAGTACCACCTGAGTGGAAATCATGTTCTTTGAATGCAGCGTTTGTTGGTGGAACCAAATAGAAATTATATGAATAATTGAACACAGATCGGCAGAGGTCGCTAGTATGGAACCGCAATGAGCCTTAGTTCCCATTCCCGAGAGGTTTGTGTGCTTCTAGTCTGGAGGAGGAATTCATTTTATTTACCTACTCACATCGCCATATAACATGAATTAACTACCGAACAGTTGCTTATCACACCATACGGAAAATGTATTGATTGCAAAAATTTCAATTGAGTTCTTGCTGACGGTCCGGTATTAACCCTTTCGGGCCCACAGGTCATTATAAGTACAACTTGATGTAACATTAGGAGCCTGTATTCTGTCCACATGGATTGTGTGTGTGTGTGCTCCACATGATTCTCACGATAAACAGCGATTACTTTTCTATACGACATTAACTGATTGGCCTTTGTAATCGAAAAATACCCTGCTTTCTGCGAGGTACGAACTGTATCTTCATATGTAACATATATTAATTGCGACCTTTAAATGCGGCCATCATGGTTCGGGCGGTTCGTTGTCGGCTTCTCAACGAGGGAACCCGTGTTCGACGCCGGGCCAGCGGACGTGAGATTTGTGGTCAGTAAAGTGGCACTGAAACATGTTCATCTCCCAGTACTTCGGGCTGCCCCTGTCAACATCATTTCACTAAAGCTCCATATTCATCTTCATCGTAATATCATTCGTATCAGGAGGACAAGAGGGCGAAGCCTGCGAAACTTCAGACAACGCAATGTTCTTTGCGACTTCGCGGAGCATGGGACAGAAAAGTACTTTCACACAGTCTGATTTTAAAAGGGCTAATAAAACATATAACTTTATCGTGTATAGTTTAGATGAAAGTGCCGTACGTACAACAATAAACTAATAAGCACTGAAATTTCAGTTCTGTGACAAATAACGCAGGTGTTTCAAATTAATGTACCTACAAATGGCATGAAGGAATTCAGTGAGGTCACTGCACATTTCGTTTTATGTCAGTCCTAACAAGCTGACATCAGCAGTCCATAGGTTAGGACATGGTGTCCGAAGTTATCATTTATAATGCTACTTTTCTATGTTATGGTAAATGCGGGCGTATGTTGAGTCAGCTGATAACCGATGCAACAAATCTGACGAATTGTTCTTAGAAGGAGCACCGGCACAAGCAACTTCGCAATAGAACCATTCGGGCTCAGGCCCTCCACAGGCTTACAGCAATTATGTCGCACAAACATTTCCTGTCCATGGCAGTTACTTGTCATCAAAAGTTACTGACCAATAAACACCTACAGCTTCCAATTTGGTCCGTTATGCCAGGGACTGCTTACACGCCACTTATGTATTCAGTTATACAAGAGAACCAGCACAGGGTTTAATGCAGGTACATTAGCAAGAAAATTGTCAAAGTAATACTAAAAATATAGGTTTAATGTACAAAATGGAAATCGTAATCAAGATGTCAAGATAAATTATATACGCTTTCGTGTCCTACTAGATTGACTATACTAATTTCAAAACTAAATGTCAACAAAGACGAGTCACATCTCTTGTTTGTGTCTACGGAGACAAGGAAGAGACGAAGGGAAGCAGTAGTGTCACGGGGTCATCTTGCGGGCTGTACTAATCCTGCACTCAAAATTTACGAGACGACTTGCCCTACACAAAGCCTGCACCAAACTGAACTGCGGCTCTTTGGACGAAGCGGATCTTTCGTCCATCTGCGATACTCCGCCTCAAGAACAGAGTATCGTTTGTAAGAGTATGCCACTGCTTGAGGCACCCTAATATCTACACAGAATTTCGTAAAAGGGAATTTAGAATGAGCAGCATCTCACCTGTCGGTTGAAGACCTGGGACCAGGGTCTTTGCACAGATGACCTGACACCCTGTGCATCTGCATGAACGCATGGCTTTGCAGAGGGGAAAGAAAGATGGAGAATGAAGAAGGGTGGGGTGGAAGAACGGATGGAAGAGTGAGAGCAAGAGGCAAAATCCAGACTGGTAAGACGAGACTCACACAACGTAGTCCAAGAACTTGGGAGGGGGGGGGGGGGGGGATCAAAGACGATGAGACATGTACACGGCTCACATCTGGTATTGTAGCTACATCCACTGTTAGCTGGCAAAGCGAGACATAAAATGAATATCAGGCATCTTTGTAATGAAAGTACGACTATCACAGTTTCACTAATGTAGGCAATCACCACAAAAAAACATAGACACGCGCTAAGGCTAAATATGTATTTCGGAATCAACAAACCCCACGTAACATAATTTTAGTCAAAAGATTCAGTGTATACTTACATCGACAGCTTATGGTGTGATGAGTAAGATTTAGACGACGTACGCGCTGGAAAGACGGTTTTGAGTCCGGTACAGGTGTTTAGAACGTAAGACAGAAGAAGAAGAAGAAGAAGAAGGAGGAGACGATGACGAACAACACGGACGAAGAAGAAGTGACCAGCGTGGTGAGAAAACTGGAGGTTCTTAAACGAGTCAGTCCACGAACTGGTCATATGATGTATTTTCAATAGATGATATAGTGATACGGCATCTGCAACAGGCCAATCCAGTTCACACCTTCGCAACCTACTTCGTGAACATAATTTAATTATGCTTCTGGATTTTCACGTAAAAGATTGTGTTCATATCCTTGTCCAACACTGCACGCTACATGATCAAGAAAACGTTTTGTCAGATGAGGTAACATAAAAAATGTTGCAGTAAAAGAGTTATTGAGCACATAAAGCTCATTTCACTTTTGTTTCACAAGATGTGTTTAACTTTTTTCGCGCCAAAAATGACAGGTTTCAGCTGTGTTTAGAAGAAAATAACATTTGAATTGTGTAATGGCTTCTTCAACGTCACGAATCAAGAAGCGCCTGAAGACAGACGGGGTGGATTAGTGTGTGACTATTTTGTTACCCTCCCAGGGGACACCGCCTTAACGAAGCACTGTCCGTGCGGGCGGAGAGGGTTTGAGTGCCCCAAAGAAGCTGGGGGCTAAACCGGCGGTAGCTTAGCTACTGGTAGGGTCTCCCAAGCCGGGCAGGCCTCAGCTGAGGGGCCAGACAAAGTGTGTTCCACAACGACCTGTCTGAACCAATAACCTTTCCATAACATCCTTCCTATTCACCCAAGACAAGGTGTGAGGTATCGTGCCGAGGACTGCATGGCACTGGGGCGGAAAAACAGCAGTGCATTTACGATCCCCTCGGGGAACTGGGCAGCACCCCGTTGTATTTATGCCTTCCACCCGTAAGGGGCTCTGCGGGTGGTGACTGTTACTTCCCCATTACTTGTGGGAATAAAATGGACACAGTAATTAATGGACTTGATCAAGGAGTGGCTGAGGCTGTAGACTTGATACAAGTTGTAAGTTCTGAGCTGAGTTCTGATGAACCTGATCAAGGAGCAGCTGTGGCTGCAAACTTGATACTGAGGCTGTAGGCTTTGAGCCTTTCGCTGTTTCTTCTGATGAGGACAGACTGGCTGCAGGTGTCTATACGACTAGACTGCAGTCCAGGCGACTTTCGGGAGTGCAGCGGAAGTAGCTCATTAAAGTAAGAGAAGGTGGTGGCGAGAAGTTGTGGGGGTGTGAGAAGACCCCACTCTTACTCGAGTATTCCACCTTCGATGAACCTGTGAGCCTTTTGCTATCTCTGCTGATGAGGACGGACTGGCTGCATGTGCCACCAGACTAGACTGCAGACCAGGTGAATCTAGGGAGCGTAGCGGAAGCAGCTCGTTAAAGTAAGAGAAGGTGGTGGCGAGAAGTAGTGGGGGCGTGAAAAGACCCCACACTTACTCGAGCATTCCACCTTCGATGAACCTGTGAGCCTTTTGCTATCTCTTCTGATGAGGACAGACTGGCTGCAGGTGTCATTATGACCAGACTGCAGACCAGGCGACTCTTGGAAGCGTAGCGGAAGTAGCTCGTTAAAGTAAGAGAAGGCGGTGGCGAGAAGTAGTGGGGGTGTGAAAAGACCCCACTCTTACTCGAGTATTCCTCCTTCGATGAACCTGATCAAGGAGCGGCTGTGACTGTAAACTTGATATTGGGGCTGTATGCCCTGAGCCTTTCGCTGTCTCTTCTGATGAGGACAGACTGGCTGCATGTGCCACCAGACTGCAGTCCAGGCGACTGTCGGGAGCGCAGCGGAAGTAGCTCATTAAAATAAGAGAAGGCGGTGGCGAGAAGTAGTGGGGGTGTGAAAAGACCCAATCTCATACTCGAGTATTCCACCTTCGATGAACCTGTGAGCCTTTTGCTATCTCTTCTGATGAGGACAGACTGGCTGCAGGTGTCATTACGACCAGACTGCAAACCAGGCGACTCTTGGGAGCGCAGCGGAAGTAGCTCGTTAAAGTAAGAGAAGGCGGTGGTGAGAAGTAGTGGGGGTGTAAAAAGACCCCACTCTTACTCGAGTATTCCGCCTTCGATGAACCTGATCAAGGAGCGGCTGTGGCTGCAAACTTGATACGGAGGCTGTAGGCTCTGAGCCTTTTGCTGTTTCTTGTGATGAGGACAGACTGGCTGCAGGTGTCTATATGACTAAACTGCAGTCCAGGCGACTCACAGGAGTGCAGCGGAAGAAGCTCTTTAAAGTAAGATAAGGTGGTGGCGAGAAGTAGTGGGGGTGTGAAAAGACCCCACTCTTATTCGAGTATTCCACCTTCGATGAACCTGTGAGCCTTTTGCTATCTCTTCTGATGAGGACAGACTGGCTGCAGGTGTCATTATACGACCAGACTGCAGACCAGGCGACTCTAGGGAGCGCAGCGGAAGCAGCCCATTAAAGTAATAGAAGGCGGTGGCGAGAAGTAGTGGGGGTGTGAAAAGACCCCACTCTTACTCGAGTATTCCTCCTTCGATGAACCTGATCAAGGAGCGGCTGTGACTGCAAACTTGATATTGGGGCTGTATGCTCTGAGCCTTTCGCCGTCTCTTCTGATGAGGACAGACTGGCTGCAGGTGTCACCAAACTGCAGTCCAGGCGACTGTCGGGAGCGCGGCGGAAGCAGCTCATTAAAATAAGAGAAGGCGGTGGCGAGAAGTAGTGGGGGTGTGAAAAGACCCCACTCTTACTCAAGTATTCCTCCTTCGATGAACCTGATCAAGGAGCGGCTGTGACTGTAAACTTGATATTGGGGCTGTATGCTCTGAGCATTTCGCTGTCTCTTCTGATGAGGACAGACTGGCTGCAGGTGTCACCAAACTGCAGTCCAGGCGACTGTCGGAAGCGCGGCGGAAGCAGCTCATTAAAATAAGAGAAGGCGGTGGCGAGAAGTAGTGGGGGTGTGAACAGACCCCACTCTTACTCGAGTATTCCACCTTCGATGAACCTGATCAAGAAACGGCTGTGGCTGCAGACTTGATAATTGAAAGACTAAGGGTTAGCACAACAAGCCTAGGGCTGTGGTGCGTCCGGAGCTAATGCCGACGGGCCCATAGAGGGGCTGTACGCTCTGAGCCTTGCGCTGTCTCCTCTGATGAGGACAGACTGGCCGCAGGTGTGACAAACTGCAGACCAGGCGACTCTCGGGAAAGCAGCGGAAGCAGCTCATTAAAATAAGACAAGGCGGTGGCGAGAAGTAGTGGGGGTGTGACCAGACCCCACTCTTACTCGAGTATTCCACCTTCGATGAACCTGATCAAGGAACGGCTGTGGCTGCAGACTTGATAATTGAAAGACTGAGGGTTAGCACAATAAGCCTAAGGCTGCGGTGCGTCCGGAGCTAATGCCGACGGGCCCATAGACACAGAAGAAGAAGAAGAAGAAGAAGAAGAAATTTTGTTACGTGGGTCACTTCGAGTAATTATATAAAGGCGCATGTGTGGTGCTCTAGCAAGCACGGAAAATGGAAAATGCACACACAACTTTGGTAGCAAAACCGCAATATAAAGATGCTGCTTTCGAGACCAAAGATAAATAGTAGGATAATATTGAAATGTATTTTAACAAACGCAGTTCGAAGCATAAGACTGGCTGAAATAGGGTCCGTGTAGGATTCAATGGGTGAGGGGTTTGTGTGTTGGGGGGGGGCATACTCGATTTTCATTGTCATAGGAAATTTCATGGCCATATAGTGACTGTACATATTTCAAGGATACCTAGTGCAGTGTAGAGAGTTGCAGTTAGTACAGGAATGCATATTGTCCAAATACACCTCCGTACACCTCCGTCCAGGACGTTGTAACGGGCAGTCAATGAAAGAGGACACTTGGCACTCGAATATAACGTGGTGACCCAAATATTGCGGCTCGTTATGTTGTGGAGTCGAATATACCGCCATGCAATGCTATAATCGCATATACAAAATGCGTAGTTAAACTCATTAAAGAGGAATGTAGAGAACCGTGATGTGGTTCTGAGCATTATGCTGCTGCTATGCTGGGAATGTGCATTAGTGTCCTCAATGCAGGACTTCAATCTCAACACGCAACTGGCTTGACTACATACATATGGGGAATACTACTTTCCTTTTATGAACGGAAGCAGCGTCTGTAGCCTTAAAAAACTAAACCATGTGAGATGTTTGACAGACATTTCTTTCTCGTAATTGATTTCCACCATAAGCTTTGGGAAATATTACAGGCATGTAATTTATTTTTAAACCTTAGTTGCTTGTTGCCGATCCCAGTGGCCGTGCGGTCTAAGGCGTGGGTCTTCGGCCGCTCGCTTACTAGGATCGTGGGTTCGAATCCCACCGGGGGCATGGATGTCTGTCTCTTGTGAGTGTTGTGTGATGTCAGGTAGAGGTCTCTGCGACGAGCTGGTCCCTCGTCCAGAGGAGTCCTACCGACTGTGGTGTGTCTCAAATGTGTGACCATGAAACCTCGACGAAACGAGGAGGCCCAGGCCCATATAAGGCTGTCGAGCCATACAAAAAAAAAAAAAAGTTGCTTGTTACTATGGCTGTGTCGGCTTTCTTCTTCAACAGTACAAGCATTTATAAGAGACATAAAAAATTACAGGTGTATTAGCGCTTCTCAAGTTGTCTGGGTTCGATATTTGACCTTAGAAACTTGAACCTTACCAATTAATTAGCGAGAATTTTAGGGCCGTGATGGTGGGGCATATTATCTTGAGACGTATGTAAGGCGGGAGGCCTGAACTTTCAGTTATAGGCGTTAAGAAGACGCTCAGAAACTTTGAAGATGTGAATTACCAATTTATGTCCGACGCATAACACATGTGATACCCATTAAATACGAGACTCAGTGGATTCATAAATTCTGAAAGTGGTGGCGAAAGGAATATCCTGCTCTTACCGAGAAACGAATCCCGTTCGTGCAGTAATTTTACTTACCGATCTCTGTGGAAGAAGAAGAAGAACATGCAAGCAACTGACAGTATGTAG
Source organism: Reticulitermes speratus (assembly GCA_021186555.1). Taxonomy (NCBI): domain Eukaryota; kingdom Metazoa; phylum Arthropoda; class Insecta; order Blattodea; family Rhinotermitidae; genus Reticulitermes; species Reticulitermes speratus. Next base: position 22,052,701 of record JAJKFL010000237.1, read on the forward strand.
GCGGTTTTTTATTTCTCACTTTAGTATTATGAACGGCTCAGAAAGGCTGGCCTTTCACAGCTGAATATAATTTCACCTCGTTCCCAACAACAACTAAAACGTCTACTAAAATCCACTAATTTGACTTGCAGAATTAATACAAAACTTTGATCGTCAGCAGTTATAATGCAAGTGTCTGTCCGTTACAAATTTCATGTGCCATAAAAATAATCTAAATATACATCCAGGTTTTCGTCACGTCACATAGAGGTGTTTAAGTGCGTGAACTACAAACAAGCAAACGACGGTAAAATTCGCCATCCAAATGAAATTTTTACAGCGGACACACTGCTGTAATAGTACAGTTCTTCATGTTTATTCAGGAGATACACGCTTCGAATCTCAGCCGACACAATCGACGTTACATTTGACACATTTTCGACAAATTATCTAATCAATCAAACATATATAGTGCAGTTGTGTCCTTAAGAGTATTTGTAATTTTCATAAAATAGCTTTATGAAGTTTCAGGTTCTCTAAAGCGTTAGCATAACCAGAATGACCATGGGGAAACAATTACAACAGAAAGCTACCAAATTCCACTGGATGCATTTCAGCTTGCTGGCACCAGTAGACGTTACAGAATTCCAGGTAACGAGGCGTATTCTAATTTAAGTCTAAATAGGGTAGAATATAGGTCAACCAACAGCCCAGAGAAGAAAAGCAAATGTTACAATGCGAACAATACCCAGCAACTTCATGGACTGAGAAGATACGTATACATAATGCTGATGACAAATGTCGAACCAATAAATACTCCCAGGTTTTTAATACAGTCATAGGTCTACAAATTACACAAGATTCACAGCGTCTGTAGTTAGAGATCAAAGTTTTCGTTTTCCTTCAAAAAGCAACAACCAGTTTTACTAATGCTGAGTTTCAGGAAATTTGCTGCGCACCAGCCTCATATAGAACCTATATCACACTGTGGCAGAATACAATCATTTGGAGATTTATTGGCACAAAATGGTTTTACGTCATCAGGCGAAAAGAAGATATATACAGATCAGGGGTGCACAAATTAGGGCGCCAGGTCTCCAGGGCGACAACATTTAGTACCGTGGAGCCTAATATATCTGAGTCCTCAATGTGAAACTTGCTTCAAGTCACCCTCATGGCGCCTAGAATTTTGAGGTGGCTCCTAGACTTTTGGAAAACTTATGTATCCGCGATACAAAGAATTTAATTATATGGTTTAAGTCATACATGAGTACAATCAAAAGCAAACGGTCCAGAACAGATCCTCCTGTAACAACAGAAAGTACTCCAAAATGGAACTGAAGTTCGGACAAGAGATTGTCTGTTGGTTAAGTAATTATGAAACCATCATAAAGTCCAAGTGCACTAACTTTATGAAGAAGCACAGTATGAGGAACAAGGTAAAAAACATTGCTGGGGAGAAAATACGTCACAAAACTGGTAACAGTGATGATGATGATGATGATAGATTATGATGATAATGATTATGAAAATAATAATAATAACAAACTCACTGCATAATAAGAATGCCCAAACGTCCATAAGGAACATCGCATGTATTGTTTAGTGCGGCCTAATCCTGCCTCATACTTCGTAGGTCCCGGGTTCGAATCTCGGTTCGTCGGCCGGCCATCCTGAGGATTGTAGTGGTTGTCCTAAGTCTCTCCAGGCAAACGATACATTAATGCCTTAAAATACATCTCGATCACTTCCTAACACAGCCTTAGATGTAAAGTGCAGCTGATAAAGTATCCTCAAAGAATTCGATTAAGCAGATTAAGCAACTGTTTTCATCCTAAGAATCATCATTCTATGGAAGACTACCTGAGGTAGGTATGAATTTGTTAAATAACCTGTCAATCAACTAAGTTCGCTCACGACACGACAGAGAATTCATGTACAGCTAGAGTGCCGAACAAGGTCTTCATAGATAATGCAACCTGCCAGTTCATAATGAAGGCAATTTGAACTGATTAATTGAATTAACAGCTGTCAAACACTGTGCACGAACGTCACAATTGACACAGACATTTCTGTTAGCCTTTGCTGATCAAAAGCTCCAAAACGTGTATAAATTTTCTCTTGTTCATTCGCTTTTATTAGAAGGTTGACAGATAAAACCATAAAGCAAACAAAATCACAAACTTTTAGCCAATCTCGCATGTCAACAGCGCAGCGAAAACTAAACAACAGCATACAGTAATACATGTATACGATAAAGGAAGAGGAAACTATTTTTTACGTAAAGTAAGATCTGTATAAAATTGAACAGAATTCAAAATTAAGAAATAAGATACGAACTACCGATATTCTTACCAAATGAGAAAATTACACGATTACAGACAGAATGGACGGAATATATATATATATAAACAATATGCGCCAACAAACACCAATAAGTAAGTTAAAGTATACAGGAAGAGGATAAGAAGATCTGGAACGCTAAATGGATTATTTGAGAGCTCGGAAACGGCAATACACTTACTCTCTAGCAGAAGAAGGCGAGAGAGAAGGTGTTTGTCACCATCTGTTACGGCCAGTTGATAATTCAGCTGGAAGTAACCTATAGAGGTCGGTTGACAACACAACCTGACACAGCAGATCTCTTACAGGTGAAAGTACGTAAACAACGAGTCCGTCTGACGATCAGCTATATCTGTCAGTACTGAGAGTCACGATTAGGTAACAGGTTGTCTATGTCGAAGCCGTCAGAATTGTACTGAAATACGACCATGAACAAGGACGGAATTACCAAATAATCTTACTCCTACATTACAGAACAGCAATATTACTTCAGAGTATGGAAAAGCTTTGAAAACAGCAACACGATGAGTATTAAATTAGAACGTCTGTGAAACGTAGGAAAGGAATTACTTGGCTCAGCATGAATAATGGAGATCTTTTTTTTTTTTAAATTTAGACATCCCGTTGTGATATTATTAGGGAAGAGTGTTGTGACTGACGGATTATATAATACCTTCCATAATGGAGATCATACGGATAGCTTGAAATGTTTCTGTGGATTGTGGAGATGCCTCATAAATTAATTATAATTGTTCTTTGATTTAAAAAGGTGTTACAAATTACAGTTTTCCCTTCTAATTTCTCTCTCTCTCTCTCTCTCTCTCTCGTTGGCTCAAACAACTCCTAATAAAACTAATATACGCAAGACTCCGTTCATACTGCACACATCATTGCACCTTGAATCTTCGAATTTCCACACACAATCAACAAGTTCCTGTTAATCCGAACGGACAGTCTCAGCAATCATCTTTAATCAGCTTTTAATCAGCTACGGATAAACCTTCATAACGAAAGATTACTGTGGTACAGATGTTACGAGACTCTTACTTCGTATATGGTTAAGTGACCTGTCCCAAACACCGGCTGTTGTAAGATTTTCTGTGGTTTTTCCAAGTAATGACTAGGAAACCAACAGGCCACGCAGAAACAATCAACAAACAAAATCAAGGAGTCGAAATGAATTAAAACAAGTTATCATTCAACCACGGTTAGGCGTGTTAAGCACGATTCCCACCAGGCCTACAACTAGGTAGAAAATTGTCACGGGAACTACACATGGCCTATTGCTTAGCGTAATAAACTGGTAAGCGAAAGGTCTCCGTATCGATCCCAAGCGTCACCAATGACCTCAAAATATGAAATAAAAAATGTCAGTATAATGAGTCACCTGAATAAGGAGAAGAGATTATTCCGAAACGTCGGCTATAACAGATATACCTCACACAATGTTCAACATATCTGATATATCCGACGTCGGATAACGTTCAACATGTAAAGGCAAATAATGTGTCACCGACAGCGCCATTAAATAAATTACAGAGAAATAAGCATATAAGAATCTTCATCATAATACCGTCACAGTACCACACTACATGCTTCGGCATGAACACATCTGACGCCTAATCGCTATCATACTACTCTCTTATTTTTCTTTGCAACATAATTCAAAATCCCATTAGCTTCAAAGTTAAACACAAAGTAAAGGTAAAGTTCACCCTAGAACAGGTCATGAAGGCCTAGAGGGGAAGTAGAGGTATAGCTCTATTCTTTCTTTAACCTCGGCGCTATATGGGGGTGAATGGTCAACGCCACACCCCGGCCGCTTTACCCCTGGGAATGACACGGTATCCATTGTACAGGAGGCTGGGTAGGCCCCAGGGCCGGTCTGGACGGGTGCTGAAAATCTCGCCCCCACCGGGATTCGATCCCTGGACCGTCCAGCTCGTAGCGAGTCGCTATACCGACTACGCTTAGCTATGAGTTCGTAAAATGCCTTCTTCCTGTCATTGCTGTACGGTCCTTTTGTAAATTAAATATAGGGTAGGTGGATTTAATATTCATGCCTGTTACTGCTTTCTACTTGCATTTCTTTCACGGGGATAATTACTCTGGAATTATTGTAGCTGATTGTACTTTCATGAACTACACAGCAGGCAAATTAGACCTCGTTCATATGTGAACAAATTAGTGTGTGTTTGTTTACTGCAAAATTGAAAACCGATCCACAACATAATTACGACTTTTTAAAAATTGGGTTTCATTTGTGTTTCCGCGGAACGCAGGCCTGCCACCTTTTGATGGGTAAACGCCGATAATTATTGTATTAGGAAGGGGAAACCTGCATGATGGCCTGTTATAAAGCGTTGCGGACACAAACGGATACGATGACCCGTTTAAAGCACTGAGGACAAAAACCGGTATGATGATGTGTTGTAAGGTGCGGAGAACACAAACCGGTACGATGGCCTATTAAAGCACTGCGGACAAAAACCTGTATCATGACGTGTTGTAAGGTGCGGCGAACACAAACCGGTACGATGGCCTGATTAAAGCACTGCGGACAAAAACCGGTATGATGTGTTGTAAGGTACGGAGAACACAAACCGGTACGATGGCCTGATTAAAGCACTGCGGACAAAAACCGGTATGACGACGTGTTGTAAGGTGCGGAGAACACAAACCGGTACGATGGCCTGATTAAAGCACTGCGAGCAAAAACCAGGTGTCATGACGTGTTGTAAGGTGCGGAGAACACAAACCGGTACGATGGCCTGATTAAAGCACTGCGGACAAAAACCAGGTATCATCACGTGTTGTAAGGTGCGGCGAACACAAATCGGTACGATAGCCCGTTTAAAGCACTGAGGACAAAAACCGGTATGATGACGTGTTGTAAGGTGCGGAGAACACAAACCGGTACGATGGCCTGATTAAAGCACTGCGGACAAAAACCTGTATCATGACGTGTTGTAAGGTGCGGAGAACACAAACCGGTACGTTGGCCTGATTAAAGCACTGCGGACAAAAACCGGTATCATGACGTGTTATAAGGTGCGGCGAACACAAACCGGTACGTTGGCCTGATTAAAGCACTGCGGACAGAAACCGGTATCATGACGTGTTATAAGGTGCGGCGAACACAAACCGGTACGTTGGCCTGATTAAAGCACTGCGGACAAAAACCGGTATCATGACGTGTTATAAGGTGCGGCGAACACAAACCGGTACGTTGGCCTGATTAAAGCACTGCGGACAAAAACCGGTATCATGACGTGTTATAAGGTGCGGCGAACACAAACCGGTACGTTGGCCTGATTAAAGCACTGCGGACAAAAACCGGTATCATGACGTGTTGTAAGGTGCGGCGAACACAAACCGGTACGTTGGCCTGATTAAAGCACTGCGGACAAAAACCGGTATCATGACGTGTTATAAGGTGCGGCGAACACAAACCGGTACGTTGGCCTGATTAAAGCACTTCGGACAAAAACCGGTATCATGACCTATTTGAAAGAGCAGCGAACACAAATCGGTATAATAACCTGTTTAAAATCACTGAAGACAAAAACTGGTTTGATAACCTAGTGCAGCGAAAGTAAACCGGTTTGATGTCCTGTTTAAAGCACTGATGACAAAATATTATGACCTGTTTCAAAGTGCTGCGAACACAAACCGTTTTACTCTCTGTCAGATATCTTGGTTTTCAACATCAAGACGTGCTAAGCGTGATTACGAATTAGTAAACCTTGGCAAAATAGAGACAGGCTCAGTGAGATCACTTTCGGGACCCTGCACGATAAACACACACAACCTCCCGAACCAGACACTCCACCATAGTACTCTTCACCCTACAACAGGCAGTACACTTCGCTCCCCACAAAAACATATCACATGGTAAGTCATTCATATACATTAAATAGAAAATCAATAATGAATACTATTAACAACCAATACATATACAAATTCTATATTACTTAACAAAATCATTTATTTTACAGCCTTTAATACCACGATCCCACACGCAAGCACTTCCGCAATCTACTATCTACAGTACTTTTACAATTTTACAACTTTTAACGAGTCTTTTTACAAGATTTTAACTTATAATATATAAGTTTTTAAAGTGCCGTTAGAATGTTTAAAATCATGTATATGAAGTGACTGTAGCTTTCAACAAAAAACCCCCTGACGATGATCCTAGGATCGAAACACGTGTTGGGGTATAATTTTAACAATTTTAATAATAAAGCTACATAAAAAGTGGTTTTAGTGTGCATCAGTTGGTCTGTAACTTAATTTAATATTTTATGCATTAGTCCCATCTTGACAGGAGTCTTTTTTTTATTCCGTCGGAATCGAAATCGGACCCTCGCGTTCGCAGCCATTCATAAACAGTTTCGACGGTGAACTCGAATCCAGCGGATAAATCTGGAGCTGTGATATGCTGGTTTTCCAAAATCATTCCTCCACTCGTACTGCTTTCACAACCATCCCTGATGTGCTGGGCCGACTGGTGCGACCATCATCATATACGTCCATTCGGCTATTTTCGAACTCTCTGCACCACTGTCTGACATGCTGCAGTCGTATTACGCCATCACCATACACCTCTATCAATTGCGGTGAACCTCGTTGTGGAACATGTTTCGCCCCCACGGAATGACACCACCAACTTCTTCGGAAAACCGAGCTGCCATTATCCTTGCCCTTACACATCAATTTATCCCCGGAAGAGCATCTAACTTACTCTCGCGCCATCTGTTGCATGTTACCCCTCCTATCAGTGCTCTCTCCTACTGAAAAATAAAATACTTGATTAATATAAAATTTACAGGCTGGGTAACCTTACTTACTGAACATGCCTCGTACGTTTAAACCTGGTAATGTATTTATGACCTTCAGAATATGTGGACGTCACGTCTGGGACCACTGGTGTATCAGGTGCAATCCAGAATCATATTCCGAGGACTGGCTGGACCCACCGGCAACTTTCTGGTGTCTCTGAAGTTTCTGTAGTTTCACTCATTCGCCATCTAGACGAACGACTATCAGCTATGAAGATAGTTAACATTATTACGCGAAGAATGCGAGTTATTGAATTCCGGATTATGTAACCTAACTAAATCGTCCTGTTATTTCCTCTTTCGTAGGACCACATATTCCTAATATCCTAACCACTTTCCTCTCAATCACTCTCAACGTAGGAATGTGTTCTTCCCTCAGAGTGGAAGATGGAGCTTCATAATCGCATAAAAAACTGTATAGCTGTCTTGTTTTTACTTAAGGACCACACTATGAAGACGTATGACGAATTTGAGGTATAGGTCCACACATTCTTGCCCTCAGTACTACAGTATTAAATGCGTATGAGAATGTCAGATTCACGCTACAGTCGATTTACACCCCCCCCCCCAAAAGGCCCTGGTTCCCATTACATAGGATACTGAGTATACCACGGGTTATTTTCTAGTTCTACATCCTTTAATACTTACGTTTTCATACATCAGATAGAGAAACAAAATATTCTGGACCGATTTTATTCCACACATACAATAAAAAGAAGAAAGGCTAACTGGATTGATCACATCTTGCGTAGAAACTGCCTTCTAAAACACGTGATTGAAGAAAAGTTAGAAGGAAAGATAGAAATGACGGGAAGATGAGGGAGAAGATGTAAGCAGCTACTGGATGACCTTAAGGAAAAGAGAAGATACTGGAAATTGAAAAAGGAAGCACTAGATCGCACCCTGTGGAGAACTCGCTTTGTAAGAGGCTACGGACATGTCGCAAGACAGACTACAGAAAGAATGAATAGGCCTAATTTGAATTCAATATCCACCAGCGCAAAGACACCTTAATATTATTTCTGGGTGATCACGACACAGTGGCGACGCAATAAATGTGATCAATCTGAAGTGAAACGTTCTATGAAACGAGGAATATCGCGCGGACACAGGCCTACAGAAGGGACAACGCGGTTAATGGAAGTACAGTTCAATTACACTGATCAGGATCAGCTGGGTTGATACTCTTCACATTAGCCACAAAACCAGCCGCTGTTTACTGTGCGATGGAGGTGACACTTCATATAAACCACGCAAATTACATTTCGCTCTTAACAAAGCTCTCGACATTCTTCGAGTAATGATACGAACTGCGACTTAACATTCTGAATATTCGCATATTACGGCGATAGGCCTGTTAACACGGACGGATATGATACTAATGTACGACTCTCTGGCCTATACTTAAAACTAGTACCTACCTTTGTTCTATATTAGGCATGGTAAAGCAACGCTAAGCCGATCCCAGTGGCCGCGCGGTCTAAGGCGCGGGTCCACGGCCGCTCGCTTACTGGGATTGCAGGTTCGAATCCCGCCGGGGGCATGGATGTCTGTCTCTTGTGAGTGTTGTGTGTTGTCAGGTAGAGGTCTCCGCGACGAGCTGGTCCCTCGTCCAGAGGAGTCCTACCGAGTGTGGTGTGTCTAAAAAGTGTGATCGTGAAGCCTCGAAAAATGAGGCGGCCTAGGCCCCCAAGGGGCTGTCGAGCCATTGGAAAAAAAAAGAGGCAACGCTAAAGTTGTTCCTGTGCAGGCCGTGAAGGCATAAGGAGGATATTAGATGGAGACCAGTGGCTAGCCGCTGTACCTCAGGAAAACAGCCCCCCCCCCCCAATTGAAAAGAAGACTGTTTGAGCCCCACAGCCCATATGTACCCCGCTTATAACAGCAACCTAACGGACCTGACCAATTTCATTTTGAGCAAGGGGTCTGTTTAACACAGTTACTTCAAGATACTACATATTTACACACGCGTACGCTCCAAATCACACACCTCGGATTCAGTGTCACTTCAATCCTAAATCTTTGTTTCATCGTCTTTCGTCATTTCTTTCACTCTATCTCCTTTTCTTTCCTACTTTATTTCCTCTCTCCTTTCCTTCGTTCCTCACTTCTACAGAAGTCACTTACGCCTAACATATGATTCTGCAAATATTCCATCGACCCGCACGAAGCGGTAGTTGTTAGCACTCTTGTTTCGTATTCGGAAAGTCTCGGGCTCAAACCCGGAGACCAGCCATCCTGACTTGGGTCTTCAGTGGTTTTCAACAGTCCCGCCTGGTAACTGTCGGGATAGCATGCCAAACTAGGCCGAAAACTCTTCCTTTCACACCATTTACTATTCATTATTCATTGTACAGGTGAGGGTCAGCTTGTTCCTCTGTTTAACCAAGCACTAGGCCGTGAGTGTGTAAGCCTGCTTGGGAATAACCCGTGGCCTAATGGAGACTAGCCCAGGCACTACTGCCCAGGATCACGTCCCTGCCACCTTAATTCCGAGAAAGGAACCCGGTACCCTTTGGACAGGAAGATGGAGAAAGCCCCAGGGCGCGTCTGAACGTGGTGAAGACAAACTTCCTGCACTTTCCCAGCTATCGAACACTAGCAACTACACACAGTGCTTCTAGACAACGCTGTAACCGCACATTTCCGGAGTGATATATCAGAGATGCAATTTCAGAAAGCGACTGGGATCACTCTTGCGCTTCTGATGTCTTCTTCAAATGTGACGTCTTCTTAAGGCCGACTTACCTGCTTAAATATTTTAAAGGTTTGGTAGGGGACCTAGATTACTGTTAATAATAAAGAAAGATTACTGCGAACCAAGACGTTGCAAAACTCTACGTATCTATGTACCTATGTATCTTCTGTTTAATAAATAATGTACCGTTCTCATTCGGATGGAACGACAGAAAAACTACGTGGGATTTTTCCTTTTGGCCCTGTAGACTAAGTTTCTGGGTACGAGGACAGATCATGCACAGTGGCTTGGGAAAGGGCATGTCTTGCGTTATGCTGCTCAGCACTAAAATAGGAATTTAAAATAAGCTGAGCCAATAGAAAAGTGGCAACGAATGGGGGGTGGTAATTAATTATCAAAGTAACAAAATAAAGCGCAAAAGAAAAACAACAACACAACAACAAACTACTTGAAGGAATGCTTGCTACCACTCGGATCACAATATTGTGTCTTAGCGTTTGCTACTTAAAATACAGATTAAAACATACAAAATCGTTATTTTCCCTGCTATTTTATGTGGGTGTGAAAACTGATCTCTCACATGAAGGAAATAATACAGGCTGAGGTGTTCGAGAAGAGGTCGATGAGGAAGAAAATTTGTGCTCAAGGCGGAGAAGGAAAGAGGCGGCTAGCGAAAACTGCATAATGAGGAGCGTCATGATTTGTACTCCATGGCAGATAATATCAGGGTGATCGTATCAAGAAGGGTGAAATGGGTGAAGCATTTGGCATGCACGTGAGAGGATAGATGCCTGAATACAGTTAGAGTGATAATGGGGACGCATTATGGATATGGTCACAACAATTAAGATACAGAATGCTACAAGTTGAAGAAAAAAGATGGAGCAATTTTTACGGCCATATCCCCAGAGTAAATGGCACTTAAGTACTACCGATGTCCAATATCTTATTTACGAGCAGGACAGCTATTCGACTCACGGAACTTCCACTCCCATTAATATCTCAGTCAGCATAAAGATAAATGGAAGCAATAACTCGGAGCTGGCGCAATACCGACATACAGTCCGCATTAACTAACTGCACGGAGCCGGTCTTGAGACAATACGTGATTATCCACTCAAAAAATCCCTCGTCCTTCGTGAAACCTAAAGATTCAACACCGCCACAAAAATTAAAACCAACAAAATGCACAGTATTTAGGGAGAATCTCCTAATTGTCTGTAATTGGTTTCCTACATGTTCCGGTCCCATTGGGCCATTATTAAGGAGCTCAAAGTGATTACAAGTAGAAGTGTATAAAGATACAACACTGCTTATATCAACAAATCACTTATGCATATACAAATATAAAAATACATTGTCTGAGTACGGTTGCGATGGCGGGTTTTTAAGATCTGTCAGAAGAATCAATATGTAGGGCACACTAACAGGCGTCGTATAGGTCAGCTCTCGACGAATGAACGCGGAACTAAATGTAAGCAGTCAACATCACGTTTCTGCCCCTAAAGCCTCAATAAACAGTCCCCGTGTTTAATAGATTAGGGCCTGTGTACTAACGTTGTGCAGATATAACGACTCTGCCCATGCCAGGAATCGAACACTAGCCGCCCAGTCCACCGCAGGATCACTAAACATTTCACGTAAAAAATCGTTCGCTGTTGCACACCTAAAACAAATTACAATTTCAGCTGTTTCAAAACTACAAATGAAGAGTACGACCTGTCGACATATGATAGGGGCTGTGTCTTCACTGCAAAGCGCTTACGAGCTGAAGAGTTCGGTCTGAAGACGGGATATCTCGTTCGTAACATGAAAAAGGTTAAATTAAAATTTCTCAGGCTGGCTCTACCTGTCATTAGGTGAGACAAAACTGACCAATTCTTAGCTTAATTAATGACGATCTTTAAACTGTGGTGATGAATTGGAGGATAATAGTGAATGATGAATTGGGAAAGCATGAAAGGAAGCTACAGTGAGCAATTTTGAGGTATTTGCTCAGTAGGCGCCTGCAAGATCTGAGGAAATCGACTACGACCTCAGTCAAGGTGTCTGTGTCGAGGACCGAAAGGCGAACGGTCCGAACAAGCAGCAATACCAGTGCTCATCATTTCGCAGCATAAAATGCAGAAGCTGCACTGCGTCTCTATCCAGGCAACAGAAAGAACGAACGGAAAACACTCTCATGACAGTATTATGAATGTTTTATTTCTTCCATTTGTACGCGCATCTAACATGATTTGTGTTCCCCATATTCCGTTTAGCAAAGACAACAAAATACTTTAACAACACCACTTGAAAGAAATGTGATTAGATCCATAAAGACACAAACAAGCTTTCTAGATATCAGAGGAAGAAAACAAAACTAACATTTTTGAAAATCTAATACACATCCACACAAACACAGGAGGGCGTAAGCAAAAACAAGGATTAGAGGAGCACGAAGTACACAATGATTTCCCGTCGGGAGGCGGGCCGGTGTCACAAGCACTAAACCCCCAGAATTCACCTTTAGCTACTGCAGTTCATAATCTACGTAGCGTTACCTTGTGGTCGACTAATTTTCGCACGAGTCAAATGAAATTGGACGGACGCCGGCTTATTATAACAATAACCAGCCGGGCCTAGTTGTTGCCGACAGTTGATGAGATCACATTCTAACTTCATTATCACCGCCATGAATTATTGCATCACAATGATCAAAGGCAAAGGCGTGACGTTCCTGGAATTAGTTGTTACGCTCATGCAAGAGTGCGCTAAGTATATCCTTCTTCACTATCACGGACTAGTGTCTTGACCCGTTCAGTCGCTAGATTTCTACCACTGATCTGTCGTATCTTTAGGGACCTCCTAAACACTTTCTGGTGGTTTGTTTTGGGGGAACACGACTCAACAGCGCGGAACGCCAAAGTGCTCAGTAAGGTAAACGAATATCTTAACAAAGTGGCACTCTGTAAAATATGAAACTGTTCACAGGCTGATCACTGACTAGAATCCACAATCACATTATTTTCTTGAAAACAGTAACGGATTTCAGATTCGAAGGCCTAATTTTCACTCCAAGTTTTGTGCCTCAAATAAAATTTGTGCTCAAGACCGCTTTGAAATTCCTTACATAGGCGGTAGCCAGTGTTCCCCGGAAAGAGAATAGCGTATCAGGCGGAGAAACGACTCGTCATCAGAGAATCAATAATGTAGTTATCTACTAGCAGAACGTCCATATGACTTGGTTACGGGATCGTATCCATACAGACACATGGAAGACACTTCCAAGCAATGATGCCATCCTCCCTTATGCCGTACAGTTCATGACTTATGATGTCCCTTGTACCTCGTAAGGTTTCCCACTTTCATAGGTGCCCTCCTCTAACACTCAAACATTCCAGCCCTCCTCCTCCAAACTCCTATTGTAACTGTGCGGTTTTACAAATTACCTTAACCATTGTATTCCAGTCTCCTATACTAATGTTTTCAGCTGGGTCATTCGCAGGCGCGGGGACGTTAACTGAATTCACTCATGACCGTTAGAATGGCAAAATGTCTAAATCTTGTAAAGCCTAGCTGTTACTTTACGTACCGCCATGCTTAACATTCAAAAATTCTACATGGTGCCCACATTGCGCTTAAGTGTTCTGTATGGATCTCGGAACAAACAGCGACTTTTGTCTTATACAACATTAACAGAACGGTTTTCGCGTTGTGTTCACCGTGCATCTTGACATTCATTTTCAGTTTTTAAACCAACGAATGCACTTTTTATTTTCGTATTTTGTTCAATTCATCCTACATATGTTCACAAAACAAACGTATCCATTTGGTTTAACAAAATCTGTATAACGGTTGTGATAATACCAAATGGACCAGTGAACAGTGAAGTGAACTTATCAGTATACCCCTGATGATGGCCGAGTCATGGCCGAAACATATGTAGGGCGAAATGAACAAAATACGAAAATAAAAAGTGCATTCGTTAGTTTAAAAACTGAAAATTAACAGAATGGTTTTTTTATAACCGAGATGGAGAGTGTTTACTGCGCGGTACGCACTGAGCTCATATAAAACAGACACGTTTCGTCCTCAAAGGGTTAATACCGGTGCTGAACCGTTGAGTTCTATTGCCAGAGAGTTTTTATCCTGACAAGAAGTTACCTTGATAAGTCTAATTAATTAGTTAGCCCAACAGGAACTTGACCTTCTTACACGTGTAGCTAGTCAGTACTTCTCTTTCTTAGTTTGAGGGTGCTACTTCAAGTCCACAGTTTATGGAGCGTCGAATGGGGAAATGTGAACGATAAATGGGAAGAATGTGGGAAGGCAGATGTCATGGCTTGTTTTAAGTTCCTATCTCGTTCCTTCAGTGGAAAAACTGAAGAAAATGATATAAAACCTGTCAGGACAGACAACGCCTACCAGAAAATCTAATCTGGACATCGGATATATGAAGCAGCAGTCCTACGTAACCACTGAACCACAACATTAGGTACTTGCTCTCAGCTGGTTAAGATTCTCTAAAACCAATTAATGAAAACGGGACGGTCTTACTAGCAAACCGGACTTAGTTAAAAAGTAATGGATTTAAGCCCCAAACGTTATATTATTAACAGTGGCTGTTTAAAATGCCGCTGGTGACTTAGAATACATTTGCACCAACGCACATGTCATAGTCACATGGCATTCGCGTTTCCAACGCTTCTGAATGCCTGACAGGATATGTGCATTCTTCTGTCCCTTTGGTAGAAATTATAAATAACAGACATCACAATTCCGTGAACACGAAAAGCGAATCTATCATTCCTGAAATTTCTGCTGTATTGTCATTCAATATAGCCCACACCACCTCTATTGCAATATCTCCGTTTTTACTGATTGTTGTGTTTACAGGTGTATCGGTACGTTTGATCTAGTAAAATATTTAGTTTGTGGTTGCTAAAAACAGTACCATGGCCGACTGATTTATATTGTTGTACATTCAGGTAACCTGAGTATTTCTAATTTTTTGCGTGTCCTTAATGTATGTTGTCTCTATAGCCGTTTAGAGATGACGATGAAGATTTTGGCCATCGCGGTCAACGGTATGTTGGTAGGAATCCACAGATGTGAGCATTAGTGGGATGACCTTCCCATTGGCCAAGGACAATAATATCATAAACACCTGTAGAAGATAGCGGGTAAAGGAAACCAACGTACAGCTCTATGCGGGGGCCAGGGTAACAGTAAGGTCACAACACACCTGACACTTGCACGGCTTTGACCACTTAAGAGAGGAAGGAAGGCACGTGAAAACATCCGCACATTATCTCTCTGGTACCGAACCCGGCCCTACTGCATAAAAGGTCAGGAAGAATCCCTAAATCCTCTTTTTGAGTGGGTGATTCTTGGATTATTGACCGACCTTCTTCGGCTGCTACGTTGCAATGATTGCTACGATACACGTACACGTGACTGCAGAATTGTAAACTAAGTACAGGGAAACTGCTATGGCCTTTTTAAGTTACTGACCCGGCATCAGTACTGAAATAACACAAAATTTTCAGACAAGATTTAAAGATTATTCCTTGCAAGAAAGGGGTGAACAAATACCGGGGGAGCGCCTAATATTTGTGGGTCCTCAGTATGGAATACGCATGTCACCCTTCTGGCGCCCAGAAGTTTGAAGTGGCTCCTACATTTTTGGCAAGTATGTAGACTGCTGCTGTAAGATAGTTTCTTTTAACGCAAATAAGTGATGATGATAGGAGATCGTCGGATAGAGTTTTGTTGTCTATTTGCTGATTTCACTGAAGCAAACTTGGCATTCTGAGCAATATTTGGTTTTGCAAATGAAGTCCATTTTTACCTGAATGGGACTGCTAATAAACATAACAGCTGAATACGGCGGACAGAAATTCCAAACGTCCACGAGGATGTCCCACTTCATCCAGCAAACTGCACAGTTTGGTGTGCTTTGTCTACTGTTGGTATTGTGGGCTTAGCATTGCTACAGCAGAATGTGACATCTGAACGTCGGTGGGGCACTTGTTGACGAGAACTTTTTTCCCAGTTACACGGAAAGAGTTGCAATTACAACGAAATGTTTTTACAATACGATGGAGCACGACCACGCACCGATAGCGTTACCCCCATTTCCGTGACTGTGAAATTTATAAACGGTCACGTGTTCGATTTGGAGTACAGTGGTCTTGACCGCCACTGCTATCTCCTGACATTAAACCCGTGATTAGTTTGTGGGTTTCTTGTAAGGATAATGTTAAAGAAGTCGTCCTCACAGTATCGCGGATCCTAAAGCTAAAATATGCAGTTCCTAGAAACACTAATACCGATGCTTTGAGGCGAAAAGTGCAAAATGTCCTCGTGTGTTTCAGGTCCTTGTGAGTCTGTGATCCTTGTGTGTTTGTGAGGTGGACGGTGGAAAAATTAGGCACGTTGTTAAGTAACGTTAAGGTAGCAGTACCTGACATATTACATAACTACACAATAACTCCTAATTTTAATGTGACTGCGGTTTTTACTTTGATATTATTATAGTCACATAAGACATGTAAAATCTAAAACAACCAGCCCTTTCGTAAAGACCCTGTGTAATGAAGGAATGGTTCAGTCAACTTTCTTGATTTATTGAAGTAATTAATTAGCTTAATTGAAATTAAAATAATTTAAATATGTACACAACATGTTTTATGCTATTCAGGTCCGTGCATTAACTGATAATTATACAAGGAAACACCAACAAAATGCAAAATATTAGTATATATAATATATAACAGATAATCTATTTTAATTGTAGATTATATATAGCAATATTGGGCATTTTGTTGGTGTTGTCTTATATAATGTACACGACATGTTTAGCCATCTTAATAACACAACCACCTGCACATTTACACAACTTCGTGTAATGCTGCTGCGGACTACAGCCCAATTGCTCTAGTAGGAGACTGTTTAATCGACTGAGCGTGTGGATAATATCCGAAGCCGTGCAGAGAGTTGCAGTGATCAATCCCTCAAAATGTAAACATATAAGTATGTTTACGTTCCTACAGTCTGAAGATAAAGGGCATGCGATTGCAGATTTTGTATATTTATGGTAAAAGACAAAACGTTTCAACTTATCGTACTGGCGTCAGCCTGGCGTTGTTTGTTTGCTTCGTGTAGGCTGTTGTAGTCTTCTTCCCTAAGACGGTCGGAGTATAAAACAATCTCCACGTGCTATATACCTTGAGATTATTTTGCTGGTCCTCTTAACCGAGTGTTTCGGCACCAAATGTGAAGGGAAGCGATGTCTTAAAACAAACACAAAACTCGTGTACGATAGCCTGACGCCATCTTCTATTCCACTGACAACTTATACAGGTTCACAGATTAGGAAGGGCACGGGTACTATATAAGGTAAGGAAAAGATAATATATAGATACATAGCTTCAGTCTTCTACACAGTTATGTAACCCAGAAGATCATAATCTAAATCTTCAGTGCTGTTAAATCCGCCGATCTCATAAAAAAGCGTCATAGTGAGCAACATTCACCGCTACGTACTTGATAGGCACTATATAACGATGCCCACGATGCCGTTCCAAGTACTATCACAACTAGCTAGCTAAGTGTAACAACAGAAAGACGGGGCATATTGACATTATTTTACGGAAGCATCTGCAAATTATTTCACGCAACTTTAACTTGTACTCTATAAATCACTTTCGCCAACTGGGCTAATAACACAGTCACCTGTAAATATAAGCACATGGTAGGCACCGTTATTTTATGAACAGTGCTGTAAGACTGCAAATAATTAACTCCCAGATGTCACCAATAAACGGCGTCTCGAAGACAGAATGGCTTGGTGATGCAGCCTGCGAGCCAGAAAACTGAAAGCGCTGTAAAAGGCTTTTGCTGCATTTTACGTTAAATACAGGCTCTTTGTAAATTTAATCTTGTATATTTTCCGTGCAATTGTCATGCACACAGCCGAGATATGTAGAAGCATTAAAACCGATTGTGCAATTAGTTCGAAATAAACTTGTACGCACAGTTTAAGTTTAATTCAAACCAACCAATGTACAAAAATTATTATCAAAGTATATTTGCAAACCCTACATATGTTTCGGCAATCAAGTAGCCATCCTCAGGGGGCATACCAAAGAATCACAAACATCCAGATACGCACACACTCGGCATTACAATGAAAGCACATATGCCGCCCCCTTAGGATGGCAACTTGATTGCCGAAACATACGTAGGGGTTGCCAATATACTTTGTTAATAATTCTTGTGCATTGGTTTGTTTGACTTAAGCTTGTGACAGAATGCACGGTACGTATAATATAAAATTTGTACGCAAAGGTTCTTTGCTTTACGATACAACGAAACGGTTCATTTTACGGCCAATTTAAAATGCAGGAAATGGTTACATTAAAAAAACCATTATCTTAAGAAAATCAACTCTGATAAATTTTCCCTAGACATATGTCGTACACTATTCAAGTCTTCTGGAATATGCCGCCATGTTGATGGGCAAAAAACTACTTTTTGGAGAAGTCTGCTACCTCCATCGTCAGGATCCACGAGTTTCAAACTCATCTTACAGTCCTTGGATGCTGAAAAAGGAGGCAGGAAGTTCCTTCGAAACGTCGGTAACCGCAAAGTGTCATAATCCAAAAGACCTGAATCTTCAGAAAAAATGTAACGACATTTCGTCAGCTGCTTTGATTACATAAATCAGATCAGGAATGATAATATAAGGACGAATGAGTTACAGAAATGAAGAAGTGGCGAACTATTTAAAACACAATTCCAACATTTGCTAGCGGAAAGGAGAGCGAAACAGACAAATCTGGTAAGTTATTGTAAGAGCACAATATAAAAAACTCTAAAACATTTTACGTTACATTTATATGCAAACAAACAACAGAAATTATTCATATCAACACCAATGGATAAAATCGAAACAAAAGAAGGGCCAGTCGTCTTTAAACAAAAGAATTAGCTGAGAACCAACAGAACACTAATTCAAATATTTAGGAAGTTAATAAACTCATAGATAGAGAAAGAAGGAAAATAAAAGGGAATTGTTTGTACACAGAAATGAGTATTTTACAGACAGATAAAAAGGGACCAGCAGTATATATGGTATATGTGACACCTACAAAATTCAGTGTTAGGCCAGTGGTATGATACGACAGCGATAAAAAAAAACGTGGAGGAAGGGGAGACAGAAATGAACACTTCAGACAGTTAGATATATTACATACACTTAAGATCGATAGGCTAGTTGAAAATATTACAAAATGGAACAGGCACAAACGACTTGTAGGGGGGACAGGTGTAGAAACGTGGTCGAAGGTAGAATAGAACAGTTACCGAAGAGGTAGAGAGGTGATGGAACAGGTTTCTGAGACTGGCAAAATCATTTCAGTGCCTAATAAATGAAGATAATACGCAGCAAGAAAGTTGATAATGACTATTCCGAAGAACCATTGTTCAACTTCTGTGGGTGAAAAATCACTTGAAATGAAGGGTCTGTATCAGCAGCATCACTTCTCCTTTCAATACATTAGTCCGCAGATCCCGAGTTACTCACCACCGCTTTGAAACTTCGAGAAGCATTTGAATCATGTGAGATGTCTGCAATACCTGTACTGTTGTTTCTGAGCGTTTAGATTTAAATTCCAAAAGTGAAGATCCAAAAACATCAAAGAATAAAGCATCACTGATATCTGAAAATTGTGCGCTGCGAAATTTTGCCAGTTTCAGGGTAGGTATACATTTTTAAAACACATTAAATACTAAAGACGTACAATGGCTCCAAAATTTTGTGATGCAAAAAGAACGAAATCTATACTTTTCAGTATAAACAGGACATATATTGCGTCACACCACAACACACAGGTGCGTACACGTCAACGATAAAACTGTCTCCATATGCGACACTGATTATGGCATAATTGTTGTTTAAAGCGACTGGTCACTGCTTAATTACATTCGCTGCACACGACCTGCCCATAGGCGAGAATCTAAACGTCATGTCATGTCATTGAAATTCATTAAGGACGTTTAATAAGAATAGTTATTAAAGAGCATTTACATGTTGAGCTATCACACGCAGTAGACAGGAAGGAATAACGCAACATTTTAACATAAACAAGTTGGCAGGTGACTGGCAAAGTGGCATCACAGAATATTTAACTCGTTGTACAAACACCCCTCCCCCCCATTAGCATCATGTATGTTCGACTTACTCCTGAAATACGAGTGTGTATACGTAACCCTGCAGCTTAGGGCTATGTGACTAATCACATAGTAGAAGAAGCACCGAAAACTTAAGATTACTTCGTGCACCGGATCAAATGAAATACTGCAAAGTAATGCCTGGTTGTCGCTCAATCAAGTGCGGGAATTTATAAATCCTTACTCCTCAGGTGTGCAGACTTTCTGTCCGTTACACCAAACGCGAGGTCCATATTCCACGCAAATAAGTGTACGCAACTGTTGAAACGAACTGCGATCAGTAAACACTAATGTGGATGGGAGGGGATACTTTCGACATGTAATTCAAAACCTCCTCCACCAAAAAGCAAACAATAAACAATTAAAATTGCTATTGTATGATTTAAGACATCAACCGTAATGGCAAAATAATTTACCTACATTATTCTTATACAAATTATATGCGTAATTATGTTTATATATGAGTTTGCTGATTAATACTAGAATGTCGTTACATTATGTCGTTTCTTGGAATCGGAATTGTTGAATAACAATACGGCATTACACAACAGTTACCAACTACAATCAACACAACTAATTTATTATGTCATATAGATGTACGGCTACATGTTTCCTCCACTAAGTGGTCATCCTCAGGGCGTTCAAATACATACAATTAAAATTACAACAGCAACTTCAGTTATGGGAGGTCAGATTGAGATCTGTCTTTGGTGTAACAAAATGCACGTCAGTATAACATGTTAAAAGCAACAATATATATATATATATTATTTAGTTGTATATATTATCGGCATCTGAGGGGCCGCGGTCTATTAAATCCGTTCCGAAAGATATACAGTTGTGCTTGCCGCACATGTATATAACACAACAAATTGTGTTCATGGTAACTGATAACTATTTTGTAATATATAGAACACAACGGGATGTCCAAGATAAAAATACATTACTTGAACATCAAGAAACAAAACCAAAAACACTAAACTAAACTGAAGTTAACTTACCTAAACGAAAGTAACTAAACTCATCGACAGGCAGAGAAAACAAAATATGTGGAAATGGCTCCATAATTACCGAGCACAGGAAAATCCAGAATATCAGTAAGCAGTTACGTGTTTTGTATGATTCTGATAACACACGCAGATTATTTACCTATACAGCACTCTGGTCCTAACACAACACACGGACTATTTCATGCGTGGCAGAATCTTAATTTTTACCTATAATGTAGACGAACGTCAGTCTTCAAAGTGTTGAAGTGTTACAGTTAATTTGAGTTGTAAAAGTACGTAGAGTAAAAACGTAAACTTTTCCCTGTCCAAGCCATTATGGCGCATGGGGGGAGTAGAGGTATAGTTCCACTCATTTTTAACCTTGGCACTAGATGGAGGTGAGAAGTTAACGTTACGCCCAGCCGCTTTACGTCCAGGAAAGAACGCTGGTACACAACGAATAGGAGGTTGGGTGCGTCCAGGAGCCGGTCAGGACGTTTTGGAGCACAGAAAAATCTTTTCTTGATAAAATTCCGTGTTTTCCTCTCAACAGGTGATAGTTAAACGTGGCGATAATGATACTAGTAGTCTATCTGTTATACTGCCGGCTACATTCGCAGAGCAACCATCTTCCTGAATTATTACAACGACGTTCACGCAAGACGAACTGCATTTTATATCGCCACATTTGTGTCACATGAAGTTTTATATTCTACCTTCCCGTGTCCTATTTAAAAATTTAAGTTTACAGTATTATATATTACAATGCCACCTCTGGTTTTATACAGGCGTGTAACTTGTTCCCTTACTAAAAGGCAAGAACACGGATGGGAACAATATGTCTGGTGGAATATTTTGGCCCGATAAGGACAACGAAGAGAATTAAATAGCAGCAGCTTCAGCGTGTGCATTTTATACCGTTACTGTCCTATCCGGCAAGTCTCCCCGAAATGCTACGAACAAAGGCCACCCCGAAGATGGAGGCAGCATGTTCATCAGAAACTTTGATAACAACATACCCGATCACACGGTGTCACAATCAACAACGTCACAATATAAATAAATATATGATAAATTTTAAAATTATACCTATTTCACCTATATTATTTTACCGAGGCAAACTCTTTGGTGGATTTCCACGGATGAAAGTGTATGAAGTATAACAACACTAAAATGAGTTTTAGATATGAATAGTTGCACTAAACATCAGCAAATTCTTTTAACCATAGGCTCCATAATTACTTCCATGCCTGTCAAAAACTTCCATACCAAAGACGCAGCGTACAATTTGGAAATACTTCATTTGTTGAATGACGTCCTGCATCGCACTTTTCAAGCCACATCTCCGTATTCATTTCAGATTGGGTCGACATGCTCCCTACAGTTCTAGGGTATTTGCAACCAGTATCGCTCCGGTTCTGTTTAAAACGTGGGCACAATACAGCACAGCACCTCCTTGCCATTATACTTTCGCTTCGTATAACGAAACAGAATGGACAAACGACATCGGCATACAAAACAAAACTACATATTCATAGTTGTGATTTATAAATGAACTAATGTTTGCATTCTTTGAATGTTTTAAAATGCCAACAGAAGACGAAAGTTTTCGATGAAGAATTACCCTCTCTTCTTTCCTCCAATTAAAATATTCTAATGTTATGTGTACAAACTGATAAAGTTTTAAAGAAGACATTTGTCCACAATACAGTTGTTGCCAATAATTGAAGATGAAAAACGCACAAATACAAAGCACAACTGTCTCACAGGCGGCCAAAACAAATCAATCTGAGAGTTCTGCCGAATGATTTTAATTCAGTTCCATATTCCACACTATGATGTCGAGTAATGTAACCGCCACCCATCTCCACAGCACGAAGTCTAGGGAAATGTCACACAACACAGAAATCAGATCACATCACAACAACCTAACCAATCAGGTTCACTCACAACACAAATGAATGCCATGGTGACCGCCTCATGCATAAAATATTTAAACATCGAAACGAGGTCGGCATAATGTGGCATTCTGTCATGCTTTTCTCCACTATGTCGGTTTTACCCTGCCAGTCATCATTTCACGAACTTTGCAACCTCACATGCATGCTTTAACGGTCTGCGACAGGTTTGGTCATTCTGCAGCTATCGCGTCTTGCACGTTTCGTTAACGCTTCACCCCTGATATGGTACTCGAATGAAGTGTAGTTCAATTGATTGCTGACAGGTTGGAGCATTTATAGTCCTAAATACTACGATGATTATACACAAAATGTAAAAATTCAAACAAAGATGGTAATTGGCAGTAGAGGTTGTCCATCGGAAGTGAACTGAATTTAGGTTGTGGCATTTCCTTCACGCCAGATTTAGTGATTAAACCGCCTGACTTAGTTTCCCGAGCCTCGTTTGTTAAGTAAAACAGTACACTAATCCGTAGTGTGCACAACATAGTTAATTCGAGGGAAATGTACAGCCAGTGATGCATATATTCATCACCAACAGAGCAGAGATAGCCACTGCCACTGTGTAATTCTATACGAACAAAAACAAAGTTTCAGATACCACAACGAATACAATGCGCCATGAATGCGAAAATAACGGAAATTCTAACTCATTACAGCAGATAATTTAGTTATTGTTTATACAACATTCATGCACAATTATATAAACGAACCCAGCAATTAAACTGAAAACACTAACGGAAAACAGACAATGTCTTCATTTAAGTGGAAAACGGGGCACCGCTCTTCTTTGCATCTTTGCTTAATGTCTTAGTAACAGTTATAAATATTATTTGTAACTTATAACTTTCATCAGGGGATGAAAAATTGTGCCACGTCATATCACTACACTAAAAATTCAATCATTCTGCCATGCTGATATCCTGAAAAAACTCGCTCTTAGTGGCGTACTTTACGAAGCTGACAGCTGCACAGATTATATGATAGGATTATTGGTAAATAAGTGGCGAAGGATTTGGAAGGAAGCTACTGTGGTCCAATCAAGCTACTATCCTCACGCTCGCGAGGAAGGACTGAGTAAAACTACAAGAAACCTCTGGACTGGTCAACCCCCCCCCCCCACCCACACACACACACACATACATACATACAAGCCTACAAGTACAGCAAAGTGCTCAGTCTACTATTAACGTTTAAGGATACTTCCAATCGTCTCACAAGTTAACTCTCCCCTTCCGAGCACTTAAAATAAAAGTGCCAAAACATACCGTTAAACCGGATTAATCCTTCTGAAGTCCTGGAATCTACCACCTGATCCCTACCTACGCATTCAAACCGTTTTTATGTTCTGTATCAGTACACTGTAGATTAAATAAGAGAAAATACACAAAGTTGTTACCAATACATTAGCTTCAATTTAAACAATTTCTGAAACGTACACACGGCGTAAGAACTGTGGCGCGTTTCCTTCCTGTCGTATAATTATCTCGAATGGAAGTTAAATTGTAATACAATAACAATGGTAGAAACACGTTAGACTTTACTTTCATTAAATATACATTCAGTAAGATATAGACCTGGCCGTGCAATGGCTCAGGCAGTCAGTCGCCGGCCTCTCACCGCGGAGGCCCGGGTTCGATCCCGGGTCAATCCATGTGGGATTTGTGGTGGACAAAATGGCACTGGGAAAGGGTTTTTTCCCGAGTACTTCGGTTTTCCCCTGTAAATTTCATTCCACCGGTGCTCCATTACACGGAAAAATAAAAAACAAATCATCTTCATCACAGGGTTGCATAGTACGCCTCAATGCTGCGGTGCGTCCGTAGCATCTGCCGCGGGGCCCTTCACCCCCCCCCCCCCCAAAACACATGTAGACCTGTAAATTCATGTGGGAGTAAGGCATCTTGAATTATTATCAGCAACAAAAGACGTCGGTATCTTCGCGTGTTGCGATTACTGCTGTTTATTCTTGAATATACTATTTCCAAAATCGTAAGACTTCCGGAAAAATGTATTGCATACAAATCGTGTGTTCAGTTTTTCTCCACAACGTTTGCTGGAAACAATTTACGCTCCGATGCAATTCAAGGTTAAGGAGTTAGGGTCCAGATGGAGGCCGAATGCATGTAGTCTGCACAAACGTCTGTCATTCTAGTCCGATCTCGACGAAACTCAGGATCTGTCGACAAAGTTTCTAAAAATACCCCAACACCAAATTTCATAAAAGTTGGTTCAGTGCGCTAAATGGCAAAGCAAAAACCTGGAATACAGTTCGTCAACACAAACGATCAATGCAAATTTCCGGATACTTGGTCGCAGTGTCCACTAGCCTCAGGATAACGGCGATCGTATTTATTAAGCCCTGCCTACGTTGTGAAGCTCCTCGTGCTTCATATTCCAAATACAGACACAAATAATTCACATACAGCAAAAATAAAACTTTAATAAATGCAACAAATCTATAACAAGATATATCAACGCACGAAGTATGAGGAAGAACTAATTATAATTAAATAAACGCATAAATGCACCTAATGCATAATGCAAAAAGAAAGTATTACAAAAATGAAAGTCCAAGTAGAGGTTCGTCGCCACGATAACAAAATCTTATACTGGCCCTTATTATCCCAAAAGTAATTCAGCTTCCTAAGTGTCTCTTTCAGCAACATAACCTTCACATTACATTAAAAGTTCTCAGCACTTTTTTGCCTTCCTTTATAACCTCATAACTACATTTCGTGTTAATTCTTAGTTCCCAGCACACCTTGTTTTACGTCTCAACAAAACTAGCCTTCTTAATTTAATCACCCTAAATAAATTCGATAAAAATTATTATTTATGGATTATGTAACGATGCTATCAGTGTGGAAGAACGCTATCGCGGGATAATTTCAGGTACTATCCCAGACCGAAGAAAAACAATAACGCCACTGAAAATAATCAGTGCTCCAGCTGAGATTCCAGACAGGCACCTCCCAAACACAAGCAAGACGTACTAGAATAAGTTCTCTCATTCGGCGTGAAGAATACATCGTGACGGCACTCAACCTGTGTAGCTGTCCACTTTTCTGCTACGTCATCTCTGCTAAATAAAAATAAGCCTCACGCTTCCAGAATTTTGTTTCCAAACACACTTAATCCATGTTACTTCGTTAACCGAAACAAATGAGTAATCTGAAATGCGCATTAATCTTCGGTCTAAGCACGGTAGCTGTCGCAGGAGCTTTACCGCGTATGAAGCCTGCCTCCGCCGGGAGTGTATAGACCGTATTACCGCTGCAGTTCAACTTACCTTATTTCATAGAAGAGCCTCGAACTGCTCACCGTCAGCTTCTACGCAGGTTTCGCAGTTGCTGAAAACATTCCTCGACACACGGCGGAGATCTTCTGTTGAAATACTTACAATTTATCTTCGAATTATGTCTTACAAAGTTCTTACAAATAATGTGGACTGTTCACGCGAATTCCATATTTCAGTGTCCTCCCACAAATAATAACGGCACGCATTCAAGTCTGGAAATCTAGGTGGTCACAGTTTCGCGAGCTATCAACCGTTCACCGCATACCTCTTCTAGGGTAGGCACTGAGAAGTTTGCTGTGTGAGCCGTCCCTCAGTAACCGTACATTTGTTCTTCTTCTGTTAATTCCTGTTACTTCGTAGAGAAAAGGCGCCAAAATTAACCGAACGTAGCTGTAGAATTTACTGTATCTCCGAAAAACACGTCTATTAATTTCCGAGCACTCGCGGCAAACCTGATTCTGAAAATGGGCACAAAGTAGGTCGTACTTTTGTTAGGGCGTAAATAAATTCCTTACGTGTGTACCGTGAATCCGTATGTCATTTTGAAAACAAATAACGCCTTAGTATAGTGTGTGTACTGTCACGGAGTGTAATTTACTGTCTTGTTTTACTTATCTTGTTCATCACTTACTCTACTACACACTTCATGCACGCACATTACCTTCAACATGTTTCGGGAGTTCTGAAATTGCACGAAAACATGAAAAAGCACTTAGCTCTTGAGCCCTTAAATACCACAAAGAAAGTGATGTAATTGTCTACTGTATTAACAATTTTCACTTTCACTATCGGAAGCAAAATATTTGATAAATATGCCTATTACGACGGAATTCACCTTGAGAGCCATCGATGATTGAATTCACGACTGGCGTTGACCATACCATAATAACAGCGGAACACTGACCAGTCACTATTTTACTAATTAGTTAGAAATTGACTTCCCTTATTTCAATAAAATAATTTTGCTCAGTAAGGCAGTTCGGCAAGGTGTGCGCTCATGTTTTGTGCTACGGGAGGACGCAGAGCACGGCCTCAAGTTAAGGAGTACTGGACGTGCTGTGCTAGTCTCTGTTGGGTCAGAATCTGAAATAACCCGCAAACACTGATGAAGCAACGTGTGCTGCTTTTAGAGTGATTGAGTCTTCAGATTTGCAAGCAATACGGTAAACAGTATTCATTTCGTGATACTTATGTGGAAGTTTGGACATGCATTCACTCTCCTCTCATGATAAATTTAAGAGCCGGATTCTATATACAGAGAGTTTATTGAATCGTACTTCATCCCATTCATAAACCTTCAATCCACAAACTAATTTCAA
Source organism: Reticulitermes speratus (assembly GCA_021186555.1). Classification (NCBI taxonomy): domain Eukaryota; kingdom Metazoa; phylum Arthropoda; class Insecta; order Blattodea; family Rhinotermitidae; genus Reticulitermes; species Reticulitermes speratus. Next base: position 22,080,350 of record JAJKFL010000237.1, read on the forward strand.
ACTAAATTTGATACAGGGAATAGTACTAAGAACACGGCGACTGGAAAGAAGTGCCGCATTTACCTCGAAAATACAACCAAGGTTTCAAAGTAATGAAATTGCACTACGCAGATGTCAATGCGGTACGACCAGAGGCAGGTACGGACCTAAACACATGGATCGCGGGTTTATACACTGGCGTGTTCGAGAACCGGCTAAGAGGATAATACTTGGACGTGGAGGCAATACGTTACAGGATACTGGAGAAAAATGCATAACGAGGACCTTCATGATTGAGTTTTATTCGCCGCCAAACACTGTTACGTTAATCGAATCAAAGAGAATGAGATGACCGGGGCATGTGACACGCATGGAACAGAAGAGAAATGCATGCAGGGTTTTGGTAGAAAACCCCGAAGGAAAGTGACCGTTTGGAAGACCTAGACATAGAAGGACATAAAAATAAAAATTATTTTAAAGAAACAGGATGGGGGTGCGGACTGCATTCATCTGCTTCACGATAGGGGCTTGTGGCGAGTACAGTACGTCAAATTTCTTGACGACGTGAGCACAGGTCAGCTTCTCAAGAAGTACCTTGCTCCATGGAGTTAGTTTATTGGGCTGTCCCGTGACGGCAGATTAAATGTCACGGTCTGATGTACGAAGCTCGGAGAGAAAACAAGCCACAATCGTAAGAACCACGAAAACAAAGAGGAAATAAAAAGAGAACAGGAACGAGAAGAAAAAATGACAAAGAAGGAAGGGGACAGTGAAGACAAGAGACAAGTATAAAAGTAACTAAAGCGAAAAAATGAAAGAATGAAAAATAAAGACAACGGAGAAAGACAGAAGGAAAGCGGAAGAGAAAAGACACGGGGATGAAAGCGAATGACACAACGAATAAAGACGAAGGAATAGAGGGAGGAGCTAAACGAAGACGCGCGAGAAAGAAAGAAAGAAAGGAATTTCAATCTGACACATGGGATGTCTCAATATTACACAACGAATGGGACAAGCAGCCCCTTGCAGAAACTCAGCATCCCCTTCCATATCGGCAGCATCTCCGACTTTCGTGTGCGACAGGAGATCTACTGAATGTTTGTAGGCGCAAGCAAATGACTGGTAATAAAGCGACGGGAAACATCATAGCTACCTGCAACTTCGTGTCAATCCACTGCCAAAGTACTTTAAGAACTGACAAAAATAATGCGGGGTTTACGGTACACTGAATGTTGCCGAAGTGAAACTGACGATAAATACACAGAGTTGTGACAAAGATTTCGCACGTTGGAACAGACTCTGTCAGTAGAAAAGCAGTCACTTAATAGCAATTCCATTACTGGACACGTTCCTGCGCCAGTCGAATCCACTTTCCAGCCTCATAGCTTATTTGCGCAATTCCAATATTATCATAACAATTCTGCATATATTTGTTGTCTCCGAATTAGAACTACACGTTCAGACCCTTTGCAGGCCTCGGGCAAGGAGAATGCACTTCTCCAACCGCGGCAATTTCCTTCGCCAACTACGTGGTAATATGATGTGCAAACTTCAAGGAATTATCCCTTACAACCCGTATAACTTCCTAGACGGCACTGCCCTAGCACTAGTAAGCTAAATGTACTGTATAAATTATGACATAATTCCTTATGCAGCTAATACTATCCCCCCTTCTATCTTTGGTATTCTTCTTATGTGCAAGCATTTTCCTGAGCACTTAGTGCCTAAACACTTGTGATATTTGTTCTTGTATCAATGCAAATACTGGGATTTACACCAACAGGAACCAAATGGTATAAAACTGTAATTAACTAGTTCTTTCAGTGGCCTTGAATACAAGTACTATACAACATTATATAGGTTGGCAATAGCAGCAAAGTGAGTTAGGTTTCCTGTGTGACCATTCGCGATCACGACGCACCGCTGTCATGTTTACAAAGTTCTGATCGTCGAAATTCGAGGTCATGAGGCATTACTGTTAAGTTTATACGTTCTGACCGTCGAAATTCGAGATCATGACGCATTACTACCACGTTTTCATGTTACGACAGCCAAAGTTTGAAACCAATGGCTTTATTCCAGGCAAATAAGAATTTATGGCAGCGTCTTATGTTCCTATATGAATTATCGACGCTATTTTTCGATCACTTCGGCCCCGAAAAAGGAGGCAGCAAATTTCACTTCGACAACATGTGATACGCAGTGCACCCCAGAAAAACTGAAAAAATTTCTAAATTGTAGGTGCATAATATTTCTAAAAACTGCAGCTTCGAGAGTACAGATCAGTTTACCAAAACTGGCGTTTCCCACAGAGCTACACTGCAAATTACCTACAATACATAAGAGTCTTTAATTTATACCTCGCAGAGAACACAGTCTATCTCCATTAGAAAGGCCCGTCGGTCAAGACTATCAGAATCAGACAAAACACATAAACAGACTGTGCTGCAAATCCAAAGTTTGTTACTGTTACAGCAGGTAGCACATATAATTTTACTTGAAATAAAGCAGTGATTTCATCTCGTGCATTAAATACCCACCCTTTGTTTAAAAAGAGAAAGTTTGCCAGAGCATGCCTTTGTTCTGGGGTGCTAAAGGTGGGGAGCGGAATGGTAGCAAGTGATACATGCAGGGCCAACTTTAGATGGCAGTTATTGGTGTGAAGGTCAACAGATGGCAGGAATGTAACAGCACCCGCAGACACGTACAGCACGATAATGGCAGTAATCGTATTATCATTCAATAACGAACAGTCAGGTCATGTACTTGAACAAAAGTTAGGTAATTAACGCTGTCACGAGGAAGTCTTATTTTGTGGATGTCGTTATGAACTGATACAATCTGAACGGTCTCGCAAAAGCAAGAGCACCATAAAAAAAGTTCATTTTCTTAGTTTTTCTCCTCTTGATCCTTACTCCAACTGTCCCTGCACAGTCACTCTTCTTCGCCTCAATCTTTTTCTGATTTTTTCTTCTCTCTTTCAGTTTTATAAAATGAAGTTAATCTTGCGTGCCAGTTTTTGTCTTCTATTAAAAAAATAATTAAACATTACGTGAACCTAAACTTGTATCTCTCGATAACATCTAGTGAAATTCAGAGAGCATTTCTAAACAGGGAAATTTCTCTTCTATTTTCATTTCTCAACATCAAGCAAACAAAAGCTTTAACTTTGAAAACTTTGTTTCACGTTTGCGTGCAAATACACACAAAACACAATTACACCTCCTGCAACTCTTCCTTTTTTCTCACAAAAATGGCCATGGCTGTTGTTACGTTGAAAACAGTCACGTCAAGTTTAACTAAATACAAAAACGAGAGGAGAAAATTAGAGTCAATATTTAGCATTCTCCACACTCAAAGCGTTCAAACGCAAGAGAAAAACGCCAGTAAGTAATTAAAGTTAGTCCACTTTAAGCCACGTCTTAGTGCTGGACCAGGTGACGTCATAAAAAGTACATGTTTAACTACAAAATACACGAGGCTCACTTATCCTCTATGAGACAAGTGAAAACCTGAGACATAAGGAAAGTAAAAACAGGACAGTAACTCTATGAAGTAGAATCCATTTCAAACGGTTTATAATCCCTCAGATGGTAAAAATGCCCCCGCCAGCTACAAAACAACGAAGGAAGCCGTCACTGATACCTGGCTTGCACCCTCATACCTGGCTTATTTATTTACATCAATTTAAATACCTATCCCCAGGCCTCCAAAGTGATCTCTTCCTTTCAGGTAATTTTAAAATTTGGTCTCCCAGGCGGTCTCTTCCCTTCAAGTAATTCCAATATCTAGTCTCCCAAGCAGTCTCTTCTCTTCAGGTACTTATAATATCTAGCCGATCCCGTTGACCGTGTTGTGCAAGGCGTGGGATCGCGGGTTCGAATCCCGCTTAGGGCACGGATGTTCGTCTCGTGTGTTCGTTGTGTGTTGTGTATGTAGAGGTCTCTGCGACGGGCTGATTACTCGTTCAGAGGAGTCCTACCGGGTGTGTATGTCTAATTGTATGTGATCTAGAAACCTCAAAAATGAGGCGGCCTAGGCCCGAGTTGGGCTGTTGCGCCACAGAAAACACACACACACACACACGCACACACATATATGTATATAATATTTAAACCTTGGTCTGCAAATGATCTCTTCCCTTCTGGTAATTATATCTACCCACTAGGCCCCCCAACTTATCTCTTCCCTGCTGGTAGTCACAACATTTACTACTAGGTCTCGTAAATTGTCTCATTTCTTCACATTTTCCCTCAGAAGTTCTTCAAGCATTTCTTGTGTCTCCCATGTGCTCAGGTGCAACATTCCGTAACATGCCCGTTCCTTCTTGGCAAGAAGTTTTAAAAACATATCAATAAATTCACAATTACCTGCAATATATGAACGCATTAAGAATAAGACATAAAACGTAACACACAGAAACTTTAGGTACACTAGATATAGCCTTACAAAGATAAACGCTAGAACAGAACCACAAAATCCAACAAGTAACTGTAACACAATAACGTAATTAAGATTATTACTTCACTCAGGCCTTACTCGTGCATATCTTTAGAACTATTTCCAAGAAACACCAGAACTGGGACCACAAAAACGCAACGAGTAGTAACTTCAGTAATACACTGTATAAAGCAGTCCGCCCGCAAGATCGGTCTTAGTGTACAGGCTGCATCTACTGTACAATTCTCTTTGAAGTTCGCATCTATAACGCTTAACACACACAAAGGGGTAAAACGGCAGAAGGTGTTAGCACACGTCCCGACTTATTTGCCAGCTAAAAGGTGTACGAGTGTCAGAACATTAAAAATGCAACAGCGGACATCTCTAGGTACCTGTCACCAGATACCAACCTATAAATTCCAACAAACCCTTTGTTCCTATGAGAATTAGTGTATAACTTCAATGTTACTAATCGAGGTTTAGGTCTGTCTTATCGGATAATCTCAACGGGAGATGGAGCCATATAAGCTTTTGTACGTGTTAAAATTCATACCGTAATGGGTCTCTATAATAGAAGAATACGACTTGTTGGAAATGAGCACGGTGCAGCTATGTTTCAGGCAGTGCCGCGCTAGGAAAGAGACTTGCGAAAGGATGGACGACGCGGGCTCGACTGCATGCAGAGGCAAGGATTTAAGGGAATTTTCGCTCTGATGTCAACCAAACCATGCCATTCAAAGAGTACCGAGCATTCTCAGGAACTAAAAAGGAAGGAGCTTGCACTCAAGACTCCAAACTAACTCCATGGAGCAGAGTCCTTCTTGAGAAGCTAACAGGTCGTAAGCTAGTCAAGAAATTCCCCGCGTTTTATGGAACCCGAAGGTTCATTACCGCACTCACAACAGCCCGCCACCTGTCCCTATCCTGAGCCATATCAATCCAATCCACGCCCTCCCATCCCACTTCTTGAAGATCCATTTTAATATTATCCTCCCATCTACGCCTGGGTCTTCCAAGTGGTTCCTTCCCTCAGGTTTCCCCACCAAATTCCTGTATGCACCTCTCCCCTTCCCCATATGTGCTACATGCCCCGCCCACCTCATTCGTCTTGATTTTATGACCCGAATAATATTTGGTGATGAGTACAGATCATTAAGTTCCTCGTTATGTAGTCTTCTCCACTCCCCTGTTACCTCGTCCCTCAGGCCCAAATATCCTCCTCAACACCCTATTCTCGAACACTCTCAGCCTATGTTCCTCCCTCAGTGTGAAAGGCCAGGTTTCACACCCACACAAAATAAGAGGCAAAATTATACTTCTGTATATCTTAATCTTTATATTTTTGGATAGCAAACTGGAAGACAGAAGATCCTGCACCGAATGATAACAACCATTCCCCGACTTCAATCTCTCTTAATTTCTTAATAAATGGAATTTCCGTACGTTAGGGTTGTTCCCAAATATTTGAACTGTTCCACCCTTTCAAAGGATTTATTACCTATCTTTATGTTGTGATTTTGTCCTGCATTCTGATTGCGAGACATGACCATGTACTTAAGTTTTCTCAGCATTTACTTCTAGACCAATCTCCTTACTAGCGACTAGAAGCTGATGTGTACCATTTAATTTCAAGCCCTCCTGGTTTGTCTGAACCCTCCTAACGGCATATTCCAAAGCAAAGTTGAAAAGCAATGGCGATAAAGCATCTCCTTGTTTCAAACCATTCTTAATAGGAAATGTTTCAGATAAATGTTTGCCTACCCGGACTGTGCTATAGGTTTCATTTAGACACAATTTTACTAGCCTTACTAGTTTCATGGGGATACCAAACTCAATGAGAATATTATACAAGACCTCCCTCCTAACTGAATCATAGGATTTCTTGAAGTCTAGAAATAGCTGATGTACTTCCTCATTGTATTCTCATTTTTTCAAGACTCCAAAACATATCACACTTCTTCTGTAACAGCCGATAACTACACAGCTTCCACAGATATGTGTTGGTCCTAAAACTAAGGCGCAGTTATGGACTTTAAAAAATTTCAGGTTTTGAACTCCGGTTCAGAGGATGGCTATTCTGAGAATTTATTGCAGTTGTCCACACCCACTGTTGGTAAATGGTACACAGTGATTTAAAATGGGCCGCGAACAAGTCATTCAAAATTTACTGCTCATTATCATTACATCGCTCGTACCTGTTAACCAACGTCGCTGAGATAATGTCGGTCCCGCTGTCAAAAACCAGTATAAATTATTGCGGGAGCGTGTCCCATGTTGTGGCGATCCTTCATGGTACAGTGGTTGCCAAGTCAATATAATTTAGCTGACAGTTTTGGGTTACTTTAAAAATAAACTCTTTTCAGGACGTTAGCTACATGCTTGTATACACCTACAGATTAAGATGGGAATCCAAGTTTTAAAGCATCACTCTATGTTCTTTAACCTTGCGGTTTTCAATGTCAGTCCCCTCTACAGTGTGACAGACACACAATTTTAGTAAGTTTCACTCCGGGATACATAACAGACATTTAACGTCAAACTTTCTTTAGGCGTATATAGTCACAGACGCTGACGCTCTTTCAAATAAGCGCGCTGAATGTTCTTCTCTCCCTTCGACACCATCACCGTCTCCAGAATAGTTCGTGGGAAATGGTGGTGGTGAGAACAGCAGTTCCGCTTCTTCTAAAGAAGATCCGGAATTTGATTTTAGACCTGGAGAGAAGTTACACTTGACATTTTGTTGTTCTGACTCGGACGAGCAAAGTGCTGGCAAAGTGCCTTAAAGCAGAACATAAATCATTTCATTCCCAATTCATCATCGGTCATCATCTTCGTATATGCCGCTGTACAACATACGCAGGAGGAAAGTCTCATGACATAAAAAACCGCATCAACACATACTGGCGTCTGGGTTACAAACGTCTCGGTTGAAAAAGGAATAGGAATTTTTAAGGCAGTTCTGTATCGTGAAGTGTCCCAACTTGTGGAGAAAAGGGATGCTGATATTGGATTTTCATTAAAATGTTCTACACGCCTTCGTAATGAGAGACAACAGTGTGAAAAGAAGCTGCAAAAAAGCGTAACATTGTTATGGTCTATTCCCTGAGGTGTGTTCAAAGGCAAAAAACCACACATCCGCAGACGAGAACTGCAGATGGACACAGGAACGATTTGCACGTAAATGTTTATGTAAACTCAGCTGATTCGTTTTTCTGCAAACTCGTGTGCTTAAAAAAAATAAGCAACGGAATTATAATAATGTCTGTAAAACGTAAAAACGCAACGGTTGCCCAGGTAAGTAAAATGATTACCTTTTCATGCAGCGCTGCTTCGAGCCCTCGAGCAGATTATGTTCAGTGTAATGTGGATGAGGTGACGACATCGGGCGTGGCATGTGGCTTCATTTACTCAAATCGTAAAACCACTACGGTTTAACGGTGTGATACAATCTGCAATTCACACATTCTCCTACTGTTTTCTTTGCGATTATGCGTAATTCATTCACACAAGTCTTATCGAAAAATACTTCAAACGTGAGATGTAGACCTTAATGACATAGTATATATATATTTTATATTATATATAATTATTTGCGACGGAACTCTATTTGAGAATATTGACGAACTTAAACTGTGCTTCAAGTAAAGTATGAACTGCTGTATATAGGCCCACGTACCCACATGGACCAACAATATGTTTTCCAAACAAATGTTAGCATTGGTTACAAATACTTAAATCCATCGAAATCCTACGAGTAGTTACGCAGGTAAAACGTGCGGATCCATAAATGGTGGACGCGACATCAAAATTACGCATTAATTTTACGCACTTTGTTAGAATAAGGTGTAAAGAATGACAGAAGTGCTGCAATATAAACCACGGTAGAGGTCGTTAGAACTTCTCTTCCCATATAGTTTATAATCCAACGGCTATAGTGGATAAGGCGGCAAGAGTGTAGAGCTCACGAATCACCTTCCAGCAGTGCGCATAAGGACGCAAATAGAGGTATGGTGATTTGCCACAGATCCAGCCAATCAGCTAAGTAAATACAACCAATGTAATGATAATGTGCACAGGTTATGCATCTACTAAATTCACGATCTGTTCATGACCGATTAATTACTAAACTGGTGTCATGCGGGGGGAAATGCAGCAACTAACTCCATGTGACCGATTCATGGCGGTATAATCATTGTGTCTCGTCTGAAAGGAATGCCACTATCTACGTCCAATAAAGAGGACACTGACAGCGCAAATATAGCGACTGGTACGTATACAGGAAATGATAGTCTGTAATTCCAGATGTCTTTAAGTCCTGGTAACATAACCACTATAGGCGGTATGCAGGAAGTGCCACCATCTAATTCTAAACGACCAATTCATGGCAGTATAACCGTTGCATCTACTACAGGGGACATTCCAGACGACCGCAGCATTGATGTGAAGGCCAGTTACGGTACCTGGTGTTAGTTAGTTAGTTAGTTAGTCCCCTTGTCACTCCAATCGCGGAGCATTGGGGGCCTCCTTTCGGAGGTTTCTATGGTCATGTGCGTTGATGTAGCGGGTGACCAGCCCACTGACCGCACAAGTTTTACTCAATCCTGATGTGACTGCCAGAGCCATCTGGCAGGCAGTCAGGAGACTTGGGTGAGAAAGAACCGTTCAATTTTGCCGACGGGCATTACTAGTTCTATTCATGCCCGTAGGGTTCTTTTACATGCCGTAAATCTACGACATGGGACCGACGGCTTTACTTCCCCTCCGAAGGAAGAGGTGCTCCGGATTTTTATCACCCTTAAAAATATAACCCGCGAACCTTGGGCCCAGTGGCGAGCACGCTAACCACTAGTCCACCGAGGGCGACGGTACCTGGTGTAAGAAGGTTAATTTGAGAAGACCAGTCGTGGCGCCATAACCATTATATCTGGTGTGCAGGAAATGTCACCACCCGCTTATAGAAGGCTAAGCAAGGCGGTGCAACGAACACATCTGGTGTGCAGGAAATGTCACCACCTGCTTATAGAAGGCCAAGCAAGGCGGTGCAACGAACACATCTGGTGTGCACGAAATGTCACCACCTGCTTAGAGAAGGCCAATTAAGGCGGTGCAACGAACACATCTGGTGTGCACGAAATGTCACCACCTGTTTATAGAAGGCCAAGTAAGGCGGTGCAACGAACACATCTGGTGTCAAGAAATGACACTACCCAACTCCAGAAAACCCGCCATGGTCCTATAATTGACAGTTGGCTTACATTGTATCCTTGCACAAAAGATCGGAAACGGTTGACGTGTAAGGGTCACTGCGGTGTCCGCCCTACTGTCCTCTACTATACATTTAATTCGCCTAAGACCGTGTCGTGAGAATAAACAAGTCACATCTTGTGAGGAAGAAATGCCAGAACCAATACGTACGTACACAGGCGGGTTCAAGTTTTGATCTGAATTGTTTACTGTGCTAACAGTTTCAAGCAAGCAGTGAAGTTTAGACCAGCGTACCAAAAACATGCACTAACCACCCAACGTCTATTATAACAGTTCACAGTCCCTGTGCCCGACACAAGTACCACAGATTCCATCGCAGAGATAAGAACAACCTACAGAACTACTCTGAACTACTTGAAGTAAGTTCTCACATTCACAACATATTTCTCCTTAAAACTCACTTTAACATGCTAAACGTCGTGGTTGCAAGGCTGGAAATCCCGTTTATTATTCGTGGGATGTCGGTTTGATTCAAGACAGAAGGCGTCGTTTTATAAGTCCGTACAGGCAACGTCTGGAATAGTACAAAGCATGTCGTTCTTTAAAGAAGCTTCTCAGTTCACCTTCATGAACATCCTCTTACGTCCTGTAAAGTTACATTACTGAGTAGTGAATACTTACTTACCTCGTCAAGGAAGTCTTTGCATTCTAATTGCCGTGTTCATAAAATCCAAACATCGTAACTTATCCTGAGTCAGCTGACCCTTTCTCAATCTTCGTAATCCATTTCTCCAAAATCCGTTTTAATCCTCAACAAAGGTCGTGAATTGAACTAACAGACAATTTTATCTTTTTATCCGAATTTACTTATTCCTCGAATAAAACGCACATCCCAGTTTTCAGACGTTTCAGCTATAACTAGTACAACATGTGTCGAATATTTTGCGTACACATTAATCTAAATTTTATCTTCGAAAATTTCAAATACATTTTTCACTGTTACTGCACCAAAGAAGTAAATAAACCACTTTAAGAAATAACATTTCTAATGACATCTTTTATTGAAATATTGAACAGAACTGCACGCATGCGGATAGAACGCACAAACCAAATATGCTTTCCGGGAGGAGAACAACAGAACATTACATTCTGGCAAACACGAAATCTTTATCGCGGAGCTAACTCGTTCGGTCAGGTGCATTGGGTCTGTAATGTATGTTGTTTGTGTAGCTACCGAGCTGAAGTGCTGTGGTGGCGTCTGCTGTCGCCAACATAAGACGACTGAACGAGGAAATGCCAAGTCGTTCAGCTAACCTGCTAGATGGAGTGCTAAGCAAACAGTGGCGTAGATTCTACTTAGGTTCTTGCCAAGACGTTCGTCCAGCAGTCTACTTCGTGCTGTGTCCAAACATCGCAATATAGACTTTTTGTACTTCCACTTCCGAAGATGCAACTACTTACGTTACTATGAGTTTTCTCAATTGAACAGTCTTTGTCTGGTCACAGGACCAACACAAAATCACCTATTTCGTGGCGAAATCTCTTTTTTTGAGCATGTGATAGTTATTAATCTAGTCAATAAATTCCCTGCTCTCTAATTACTGCGTTCACAAAAGCGCAACATTGGAGCATACTATGCGCCAACTGAAACCAGTTTTATCTTCAAAACCTAATTCCCTATAGTCACTTTTTGTGTTACGTTCACATCTATCCTTACAAATCCCAAATGGTTTATCCCCTTGAAGTTTCCAACCAAAATTATGTACGCATTTGCTGTTTTCCATATGCATGTAAAATACTAGGCCGATGTCATCGTCTTAGACTTAATAACCACAAAAAATATGCATTTTCAGGCATGGAATAAAAACTTTAAAATGTTATTAAACGAGGTTTCTGGGCGGAGCTTACGTCTAATTTCAGATAATTCATTGAATGCGTTTAGACCTGAAAGAATCAGAGAATGATTAACAATTATGCAATTTAATCAATCATTTCAGCATGCAATTTTCACCAAGTTGACTTTGTCAAATACGCCTACAGTCTAAATTAATAGCATTCCGCCCCGAGGTCATTTACATTACTGGTCGAGGACGATCTTGGAAATAACCAAAATTTTAGCAATATTCATCATCAGGTTAGCCGTACACCGGACAGTGCAGGCAGTTACTAATGGCTTATGGTAAATTATTGTTGGTAGAATGCAGTAGGAATTTCATCAGCGGATCTTAAGGGAAGCTTCTTCACCTGTTGCTGGAAATCAATAGCGCTTGTCCCTTGCCCGCACTTTATTGAGCAGAACACTGGAACACTTCAGCATTCGCTGAGGCAAAACGGCAAGGAAGCTAAATAAAATCACCACAGACCTTACATTCAATCTGTTCTGCCCTTTGCGCGTTCTTTCACAAAGAGAATAAAATTAATACACACTGGAGAGGTGGTTCCTGTCTGACAGTCCACACGTCCAATAAATAGATTTCAATAAGATTTTACAGCGCGGGTACACATTATAAGGCGAAGACTATCTTCTTATCAAACTCTTCCAAATTTTCCAACTGAGGTACACAGTTTTCGTGAGCTACATTATTGGTGAATGTCTGCAAAAGAATTGTAATCACCACACCGTGTCGAATTTCGAATACAAGGACAATGAGGGAAATGTGGGGTCAACAGGGTCACGATCCTGCAGTCCTTGGAGAAAAGGTTCTCTCACCGACTTCGTTTCGTGCAGGTGCACTCAAAACACAGTTGCAAAGCTTGAAAAAAATGGAATCTCAGCTGTCCCTAGACAGATATAGCATGCCTGTATTCGAATCACATTTCTGTGGAACGTTACTGAAACGTGTATCGCCTTCATTAACTAAAAGGTCCGCACACTAAAAGGAAGCCTAAAAACAATGAATAACCACCCTACACTTAAATAAAATTATCACATCAGCTCTTACGTATGTTTACCTGTTCATTCAATATTTAACAAGATAAAGAAACTTTAGTTTCTTTTACCCGTTTGTATCGTGCAATTCCCAAACATAATGATAAATTCTGAGCTGCAGCTATTAAGATCAGTTACATGAACGTATCGTTCCACTCTTTGTACGTAGATCCTGACGATAATTAAAATTCAATTAATACATAACTTTAAAACATGGAGCGTAATGGTAGCATACACATCAGAATATGAATATGAAAGTTGCCTACAATCTGACTATTGGGCAATAAAATTAATGCTGAAAAAGAAGTAAGGAAAACGGAAGAATCTCAAGAAATAGCCTCTCAGTGGACTGCTCACAGACATAGCATATGCTGGCGGGGACTGGGATGCCGTTTATCCAACTTTTAATATACGCGCATTTTTGTTTGCGTAAAAGAATGGGAAAAGTGCATTTAAAATGTAAACAGATGTGCTCAGAACTGTGACTGGTATCGCTTAGGAACATCGACGTGGAAGTCGTTGCTCGCAATAGGTTTTATCACTTTTGACAAACAATAAAGATGAGGAGCCAACAGCATTTCTTTAGTTTGATAAACTAACGCGGAACGGCGCTTACAATCCAGAAACTAGAACAAGGAAACAAGAAATTACAACAAACAGCATCACCATTAGCAATTTTTGGAATGCCAGCGGAACAGAGACACTTCAATAAGAACCCCTAAGTTGAAAAAAGCATCATTTACATTTACTTTTAATAAAACAGTTCAGAAAGGCGCTTAGAATAGTAACAAAAGGCAGACGATTCACCGAGAAAGCGAAAAGACTAGTAAATACAATCACTCGTTTTAACAATAAGATCACGGACAAGCGCCTAAAATAGTGCAGAGACACAAACTTAAATGACAAAGCCGTAAGTTAGAACATCGCTAATTTTTGACAAAGCAGTCATGAAAATACTTCACTGAGGAAGCCTTACGCTTATACAAACGTAGCGGCCTATATATGGCAGCAGCAATCACGGAAAAAACGCTCAGAATAATGACTGAGAAGATATAAGTAAAATACGCAAACAGTGTGACTTGTATTTTATGATACAAGAACTAAAAGGCGCTTATAGAGTAGCGGTGTAAGGAACCATCTTTTGACAAAATAATCACGAAAAAGCTCTTGAAACAGTGGTGGAAGGCACACACTTGGATGAGAAAGCTAAGTTTAAACATACATCATCACTACTTTTTTTAAAGCAATCACAGAAAAGTGCTTAGAATAGTGCCTGAAGACGGGTAAAAGTATAAGTTACAACAAAAGATAACGCTTCAATCGGTTTTGAACCGGATACACTACTGCAGTACAAAATTTTCTGCAGGTTGCTATTTACAGGGAATATCAGTAAGGTAATAATACAAAAAAGCATGAAACAGGAACATGCTAACACCTACCTTTGTACCGCACACCTGGATTTCCCTGGAAATGAGACAGAAAAAGAACACAAGTTAGAAAAGAGAGTATAGAGTAATAACAAAAACCATTCATAAAATAACGGCTACTAAAACAATGAAACATCAGAGACAGCAAATAGAACGAAAATAGGTACATGTACACAAGAGCAGATAATCATAAGGAAAGGAAGTAGCAACAGGGGTGTGACAAAGAGTGCAAAACAGTGGGTGTATAAGACCCGGCAATAAGAGATCCTGAGTTTAGAGTTTTCGAACTGTAAAGTACAGCTACAACTTACGCTTGATAATAAAAAATACACTAATTTAAGAACCTTAAAGCAAAGGTGTGCCGTAGTTTAGAATATAATAGTCATATTAAAACACACCAATATAAAAAAAACTGCTAGTTAAGTCTGTTAAGACTGTGCAGAGAAAAATAAATCTGAAGGGTGAAACGACATTTGACAATATTATAAACGTTTCAACTTTGGACTCCTTCCGTATCAATATTATTAGCCTCATTCTGCAGTGAGTCTTTCAGACGGTGCGGCGGTACAGCGCACTTGTGCTTAATGGCCGGCCCTCCTGTGAAGGAGGAAGGTCCGACTCTTCCGCCAGAGTGCGCACCCACAAAAGAATTCACGGAAGGGCAGACATTGACTTAACCCATTTAAAGCACAGTGGCAAATACCCGTACCAATACGTTCAATATAAAAAAAAACTCTTCATTCTGCGTAACGAGTGTATTTATATGTTTTGCATGATTCTCCAAATTAAAAGAAAAGATTTTCTTAAATGTCATTAACACATTTGTCTTTGGAACAGAGAGGCAATGAGTTTTCTGTGAAAAGTAAAATACGTTTCAATATACTACTTAGACGAATGTCATGTTGCACAGTGTTAAGGTAACACGTACCTGCCTGTGCCTGTTTCCCTAGGAACAAGAAACAAAATGACGGATTTTTCACAAAACTTGATACGGAAAAGACACCACGACAGGCATCTCGAAACTTGTGCCTTAAATTTCCAGCATACATAATACAGCATTTCAGCCTTCCGAAAATCGAAGTGGCGTGACAACAGCGACACGTGATGTAGGGTCCTGAAATTGTGTGCAGTAACATAATCTACGGCCGATCGAAGTGGCGTGACAACAGCGACACGTGATGTAGGGTCCTGAAATTGTGTGCAGTAACATAATCTACGGCCGATCGAAGTGGCGTGACAACAGCGACACGTGATGTAGGGTCCTGAAATTGTGTGCAGTAACATAATCTACGGCCGATCGAAGTGGCGTGACAACAGCGACACGTGATGTAGGGTCCTGCAATTGTGTGCAGTAACATAATCTACGGCCGATCGAAGTGGCGTGACAACAGCGACACGTGATGTAGGGTCCTGCAATTGTGTGCAGTAACATAATCTACGGCCGATCGAAGTGGCGTGACAACAGCGACATGTGATGTAGGGTCCTGCAATTGTGTGCTGTAACATAATCTACGGCCGATCGAAGTGGCGTGACAACAGCGACACGTGATGTAGGGTCCTGCAATTGTGTGCAGTAACATAATCTACGGCCGATCGAAGTGGCGTGACAACAGCGACACGTGATGTAGGGTCCTGCAATTGTGTGCAGTAACATAATCTACGGCCGATCGAAGTGGCGTGACAACAGCGACACGTGATGTAGGGTCCTGCAATTGTGTGCAGTAACATAATCTACGGCCGATCGAAGTGGCGTGACAACAGCGACATGTGATGTAGGGTCCTGCAATTGTGTGCTGTAACATAATCTACGGCCGATCGAAGTGGCGTGACAACAGCGACACGTGATGTAGGGTCCTGCAATTGTGTGCAGTAACATAATCTACGGCCGATCGAAGTGGCGTGACAACAGCGACACGTGATGTAGGGTCCTGCAATTGTGTGCAGTAACATAATCTACGGCCGATCCCGGTGGCCGCGCGGTCTAAGGTGTGGATCTGCGGCCGCTCGCTTGCTGGGACTGCGAGTTCGAATCCCGCCGGGGGCATGGATGTCTGTCTCTTGTGAGTGTTGTGTTTTGTTAGATAGAGGTCTCTGCGTCGGTCTGATCACTCGTCCAGAGGAGTCCTACCGAGTGTGTGTTGTGTGTCTGAGTGTGATCGTGAAGCTTCGATAATGAGGCCTACTAGGAGCTGTTGCGCCATGGGGGAAAAAAATATGATCTACGAATATATGTAATATTTAACAACGTACTTATTCTGTAAAACGTAAAGAACAGTTTCCGAGAAAAAGTATAGGTCTGTTTAACCGTCCGCCTAATGGCGACAACTAATGAACTGGAAGTAGAAATGTGAACTGTGAATTAACACAGACCACTAACTATCAAAAAATGCTGTATGAAGCATGTTTATTTATTAACAACCACACATATGACGCAAGTGAGAAATTATGGCGTTATACGTAGCAAATTTGAAGTAGCTGCAATCCGCTACAGAACTTCTGCATACATAGCGGTCACCAAACTGTACACGCGTACATAATGTACAGTGCCTACTGGCATCATTGGCAGGAAAGTATGCTGCGCAAGTTATTTACAAGATATGCTTGGCGATCACGGACTGGAGCAAGAGCCATTCTGAACGGCCAGGTGAACGCTGTAGTTGTTTCGGTACCGAACCAACTACCACGTTATGCAGGCGCATACGGGGAGCAGGGGTAAAGTACCATCCATTCTTAACCTCAGCCCAACAGTGGGTTCAGCAATCATCTTCGAAGTCCAGCCGTTATACCTCATCGTACGGAGCCTATAATACCCGTCGGATAGGGGAATGCATAGGCCACCGAATGGATGTAGACGCAACACTGACGAGAAAAGTGCTGTTCCTGCCAGAAATATATCCCCTGCAGTTCAACCCATGTCAAAAATGTTATTTACCATGCCATTTAAATTACATTCACTAAAATTACGTAATAATAATAAATCAATGCATCGAGCGTGCGTGTCTGTGTATGCAGGGTGGAACTAATTCGCACAAAAGCTCGCTATTCCTTGTTAAAATACGAGTATAAGTCAAAAATGTTACACCACGTACGTCCTGAGACTTTTTTTTTTTTTTTTTTACTTATTGAAGGGCCCCGCAGCAGATACAGAGGCTTATTGTGCAACCCTGTGATGAAGATGATTAGTTTCTTCCGTTTTTCCGCGTAATGGAGCACCGGTGGAATGAAATTCACAGGGGAAAACCGAAGTATTCGGAGAAAAACCTGTCCCAGTGTCATGCTGTCCACCACAAATCCCACATGGACCGACCCTAAGCGGTGAGAGGCCGGCGACTAAGCGCCTGAGCCATGGCACGGCCCTCCTGAAACGTTTAGTTATCGAGATACATGTCACCGTCAAATGGGGGTAACATACTTCCAGGCAGTGTATATGTCACGAAAATACAGCGCGATGTTACGTGTACTCAAGACAGTGGCAGAACGTCTCTGATATGCTTCAATAATCATGCAATGCAATTAATCTACGACTTTTAAAAATACCGTTATTCATTACAGAAGTGCGCCGTTAGTGCCAATTTTACATTATAAACTGAAGACATTAACAGATGGCGCCCACTTCATGAAACAAGTGACATGTACAGGGTCCTTATTTTATCTAAAAACTATCTTTTGTTACTTGCTGCCGCTCATCCGCCGCGTATGTGGAAAATCGGCTAGCGGGCTACGTTAATACAACAAACGAGCCGACAGGAAGTGACAACCCATGGCTGTCAGATAAGATAATGACCCCGTACGTATGTATGCGCATGCATGTGTGTGTGTGTGTGACATGCATGACAGCAGGCTGGACACTGTCCAGAAATAACATGCCTACATTACGCAAATGTGTAAATACGGAAGCTCTGAAACCGAGAATGCAATCATCGATTCCTGGGCTGGTTTGTTGTCCCCTTGCTTGTTACAAATATAATATTAAACCTACAGCACATTCTACAGTCATCGGTCCCATGCATTGGTATAAAATCACTCACCGGACGCCATTGTTAGCTCGTAGACAATCTGCGGAGTAAAACCTAAGATGATAACTCTCTGTCACAGACAAAATGTTACTCTGTTGCCGAAAGACAATCTATTATGGAAACACGCTCGAAGGGGTCTTTCTTATGCTGAAGGCAAACCTAGCCTGGAACGAGGACATTCAACATTGTATGATTACATAGCACATCCAACTGCAAATCATATATCAAGTCAGTTTATCTTATACTAAACGAATTAACAGAATGGCGTAGCGGTAACACTCTAAATTTATATTTTCAGGTTCGTATCTCGGTCGGATTACCGGCTGATCTGACTTAAGACTTTTATAATTTTCCTCCCCGTCTCCAGATGAATGTCAGGATATACCTTCCTACGCAAACCTCACGCATCCAGAATTTACTAACATCTTCTCCCCTCACTCGACGGTATATCAATTATGCTGTTGAACTAGGACCAGTGAATGACTTAAAAATCAATGAATTTAGAACAGAGCTCTCAGCTTCCTACATCTTCTCGGAAGAATTTGGTAACCTTACACTGTGACCCAGACGCATGACACCAGGAATGCAAGACGAGGTAAGCTAAAGTATGATACTGAGAATTTAATTACGTATTAAGCTCATACAATTAACTGTATGTCGCAATTGATATTTTCTAAGCTAGGTGTTCAGGTTGTTTCATGGATCACATATAATAGCTGAATATTTAGTAGTGAAATAATATTCTTGAAAATTATATTTTTAAAATCCTGTAGTATTTCACATGCCAGTTACAAGCTTTAAAGTTTACATGAAAGCTGCAAAACGCAAACCACGAAAAATGGGTTTGGCAACTCTGCTGCAGAAGACAAGTGACTGTAATTTCTTACATCTTGGGACAGAAAATGCCGCCAATTGCTTTAGGGTCCCGAAGTGATAAACCATAATATATGCTGGAGAATTATGCAGCTTTCTGAAGATATTTTGTAGAGTGTAAAACAACAACATGGCACCCATCGAAAAGTTCATTTTTAACTGTTGGTTTAATGACGTGCATAATGAACTCTCGGCGCTAGTAAGGCAGAATTTCGTAAGAAAATACACAATAAACACGCCTACACATTGCGCACGAAATACAATTTGTAAGTCAGGAATTGCAGGAGTCAACAATTACAAACATGGTGGCGACGCGAAAATTTGAGGTTACAGCCGACAAATTTGCGTCTACAGAATAAGTATTTAAAGCAATAACTTTTTATAGAAATAAAATAAAATCAAAGACTAATAGAAACAATAAGTTCAATGAGAAAGTAACAGATCTTCTGGACTACACATCTATGCAACAAGTACGTGGGCTTTACATGTTCTGCTTGGAACTCTTTCTTCTCTTTTGTTCTCTTCTGAAGTCGTCAGTACAGTTCTCATACAGAGAGAGCTATATGCATGGTATCTAGGCTGAGAGTCACAAATATCATCAAACTGGTACAAACGTCCTCAGTCGACTAAGCTCTTCATAATTATTTTGGACTTAATGCCTTCCTACCGAGCGTCAAACAGGCGAACGAGTTGGGAAGAATTAGCAGGAATGGTGACTAGGTATTCCCTAAGGGTTTGGAAGGAGATGGTAATAACATCAGTGAAGGAAGTATCTAGACATGCGCCTGAAATCACTATGGAACTCCACAAAATTATACTCAAGATAGTCAGTAATTCGCCTGAGATTCGAGAAAGGAATGCGATGGCCGTGCCATGGTTCAGGCGGTTAGTAGCCGGCCTCTGACCGCGGAGGCGCGGGTTCGATCCCGGGTCATGTGGTGGATAAAGTGACACTGGGACTGGCTTTTCCCCCGAATACTTCGGTTTTCTCCTGTCAATTTCATTCCACCGGAGCTCCATTACTTGGAAAAACGAGAAAAGACGAATCTGTCCATCACAGGTTTGCACAATAAGCCTTAAGGCTGCGGTGCGTCCGTAGCTTCTGCTGCGGGGCCCTTCTTAAAAAAAACACCTCCAATACTGTTGCTACACCAACTTTCTCGACTGTTAACCGGAAAGCGTTATTACGCATTCCGAAAACATTCTACAACAAAGCTGTATGTGTTAACTGAAGTGCGACGATTCACATATGGCACGGCAGTCGTGACACTGAAAACAGTGCAGCAAGTCTCACCTGCAAAGCAATGACGTAAGCAAAGACTTGTCGCAGAACGGGTCGCATGCGACGAAAGTTGTTCAGCAAATCAACGGGAAAGCTAACCGAACACAACACGAATACTGCTCACGGGAATGTGCCACAAAGTGAAGAAAGGAGTTCTTCTTAGCTGTTTATAGTCAGACTGTAAAAGACCCTGCAGACGGCGAGGAAAATCTTAACATTCCTACCAATTTTTAATTCGCGTTTCTTACTTGAAAAGGCGCTTCAACTAAAGACGTCACGAAATGTCGAACTGGAGGATTTATGTGAGCTGTAAACTGAGAAAAAGGAGCAGAAAGAGGCACTGTACTGGAAAACTTTCAATAGTTTTCCACGAAATCTGAATACCTCGGAGGATGGAGTAAACAAATAGCAAAATGTAGGGTGAAGTACTGTATTTATCCTTACCTAATAAACAGTTGTACTTCAGACGGTTCATATTTATTAAAGTGTGACACAGGACCTAATAAAACGGAAAGCAAACTTCACCTTTAAAAACAAAGAGTTTTCCAATTAAGGATGAGGTTTGATGCGTCTGATTATTAAACCTGCAACCGGCAGCACATTACGGACACGTCAATAACAGATATCAGCGTCAAACTAACTGCGGGCATCGGCTAAATAAAATATTTAGAACGGCCTCAATAAAAGCTACACGTTCGCATATGTGTAAATTGCATTACAGAGTTACAAAAACCGGTCCATATGTTGATGACGCACGAAATGTTTTTGCAACCAATACATTTTCTATGTAAACGGGAACAAAGTGGATGGGCCTACTGCAACCACCATCAGAGTAACACAACCATTTTAAATATTTCATTCGTCTTAACTTTGTGTGTGTGTGTGTGACAAAAAAGAAACTAGTAAATATGCACTACGAAAATAACCTTTGAAAATTCAATGGGGAAGTTTGATCATTGTCTTCTCTAGCACTCTCATCCAGGCTTACATATCGTTCATGAAGCTTATCTAGCAGTGACATACGTACCAATACGGACGAAGTCACATGTTCTTCAAGTCAATCGCGCATACTAAACATTGCTCAAATATTTTTCAGATCAGTTCAACGTTTATAACACTAAACAGGACTCCTAAACAGTACAAAGACAGCTTGACAGAATAATTCTCTTAGTTTGAAGCATCAATCAATGAAGTCTCTCTCAAAAATGCCACACCAAATCCACACACCTAAGCAGGGTGGATTTCATCCGTACGGCTAAGTCAAACATCTCCCTTAGGCCACCCTATAAAACAAACACTCCATTCGCAATCTCAGACTTCATTCTTCAAATAAAAGTGTGACAATGACTGCCATCTACTGGCAACGTAGAAATATTACTACAAAACAGCGCGATCAGAGACAGGTTTTGTATTTGATTTCCATATATATCTTGAGATACACTCTTAATCACGACTACAGTCGACACGCAGCGTACGAACTTCAAGATATAATCAATGGTGCTGCTACGTAAGGGACACTGCAATGGCTACATAAACTACAGCACATCTCGTATTGCCGTTCAATGCCGCCAACTTCCCGAATTATTCTTAACTATTATGCCTACACACTGCGTAACGCAACGAAAGGCCGACAAACTGACACACACTGCCCTGCTTAAGCACGTATATACAGATGTGCAGGCCCACTGAGGCACAAAAACTTAAATATTCGTTAAAGTCTAGATTCTTATCTGTATAATATCTTCCTTTTGTGATCACAGTACCTTCTCCATAACATATAGACCTACAAGAAGATAAATAAAATTAATACAATATAATGTTATTTACTGGATGACCTTAAGGAAAAGAAAAGATACTGGAAATTGAAAGAGGAAGCACTAGATCGCACCCTGTGGAGAACTCGCTTTGGAAGAGGCTACGGACCTGTCGTAAGACAGACTACAGAATGAATGAAAATGAATGTTATTAATCTCTACTCAGTTACCTATCTGAATATCGCCGGCCGGTCGGACCGGAATTTAGCGCGTCCCCCTTTCGCAGCTTACAAAAATAGTGATCAAATTCCATTATCTTTATTTATGTGCTACTCAAAAGCCTCATTACCAATTACACAAGCAACACTAATACCCAAATATAACATATATACAAAACTAAATAAACGAAACGCAAGAGCATTATGATATTAACAACAATAATAATAATAACAATCACAATAATGATAAGAAAATGGTTCATGCATAGCAGGGGCTCTAGAGGACCCATGCAATCCCAATGTTAGAACGGCTTTGACTCTAGGCCTCCAACAGCAAATCTACAAGAAATCGTTTCAACACGGTACATTTTCGGAAACAAAATGTACCGGATGGATGGAAAGACAGCACCTGCTACTGTGGTTCCACTGTATGTACTTTGTGAAAATAACGTATTGTACGGCCTGTGTGTGCAGGTCATTTGTTACCTCTGGCCGGTGAGCAAACCTGCGGAGCTGGCGCATGGGCCTTTCTGTACTCTGCAGGTGTGGTGGCAAAGGCAGAGTACTACGTATTTGGTTTGCTTCGTCCGCCAATCCGGTGTCGGTGTCGCTGTACAAGTGACTCGCTCCTAGCCTTCCGCTTCAACATTTCAGCGCCAAAAGCATCAGATAACCTATACCGTTCGAGGGACGTTACACAGTTTATGGGTGACACTGCACGTGTGCCAAACATGCAGGCTGCTTAACTTTGGTTTGAGCTACATTATACTGGCTTCAGATGGGTGTCACGGCCACCCGCAATGGGTATGCACATTTGTGCCATATCATGTGAATGCATACGGTAGCTGGTCCCACACCTGCAGGCTGATAAATAAACCTGTTTGTTACTATTAAAACAAAAATAACATTACAAATGAAGAAAAGCCGTACCAACTACCAAAAGCTACAAAGAACAACGAGTCAATTTGGTATCTCACATACCCACTGGATGAAAGATACAAACATTCAAACTGCATTCCACGGCATACTACTTCGTACTTGTAACTGTTAGTTCACCAGCATGAAGAAGGCGATGTGTGTTCCAATACGATACATTATGAGGAAAGTAAAGAAATTCATATATATATTACGTATTAACCGTTGCCACGGTACGAATGAAAACTCTTGGTCACAAACACGGGCTACGTTAGCGCCGTGCGGACGCCACACTGTTCTTTTCAGTTCGCTACAGAAACGTGTTTTAATTAAAGTTGTATTGTTTTCACAGTTACGTCATCAGGCAAAACGTAAACAAACTACAGTGAACGGTGCTGTGTTGTTTCAACCCCACAAGTAGTTACGTACACCCTATGACGTCAGTGACCGACACTTAAGAAACATCGATTACGAAAGCCCGCGAAGATACTAATCATAACATCAACTTTTCCGGTAATCGGTTGGGCACTATTTATAATACTGACACTTACAGCTGAGGGGACAAACGATGCCATAACGAAGACCTGACAAGCTGAATAAGTATTAGCCATACTCACAAAAGACTGTGTGCAGTGTGATTACTTTGTTTGTTAACTAGTTAGTTGTTAGGTGGTTAATTCCTTAACGAATAGTATGACAACCAGTTGTAAATCACCGTTAGTTAAATATTTCGTTATATAGTACCTGTTCAGAACATTAAAATGTCTTCCGTTCTGGGCAAACGTAACCCATTTCTCACAATGCTCTTTATAAACGTGATAATGTCACAAATGATGTCAGTCAGTTAAACAGTCAGCCAACAGTAAGGTAACTCATTAGTAAAGCAGTTATTAGTTAATTATGTAGTCAATTACTGTAAGCAGGAATTGCTACAGAATAGTTACCTACTTAATGCCCATGCCTATGCTCAAAATACATCATCAGACTGCAAAATGGCGCCACGATAGCCTCTACTATAATGGATTAGTCCTGCTAAATACACAAACGCTAGGACTACCCTACACACGTTACTGAAATTTGTATGCAGGCCTATTACATCACATCATCATAAAATACTACCCATATGTTATCATTTCAACTTTGGATGTAACTGTAACTACCTTCATTATTTAGGTTCTAGCCGACAAATGTACACTTTTATTTTCTATTATTCAATACATATATTTCATTGAAGATTGTCCAACATGTTTCGAACCTTATATGAGGTTCATCTTCAGGGACATCTGTTTTAAATTACACCAGCCCTTCTTCAAAGGTACATGTTAGGTTATACACTTTAAAATGTTGTCTGTATAAACTAAGATCTTACTAAATATGTCCGCTATGATTTTTTTGAGAAGTTCCAGACTGTAATGTCAACCGATACATAAGTAACTCTCATTTCGGTTTACTACAGCGGCTTTGTGGTGCCAATCATAACTACTAACAACTCTAATTCCTACACAATGACAGAACAACGAGGGAATGGTAAGGCTTAGGGGGTTTCTTCATATATACATGATTCCTGCAGGTATTTCTCTATAGATTCAGCACCTGAAAGAAATTATGAAAAACGAATTCCCAAAACTTTTCGTTACAATTCGATGACATGCAATGGGAACACAAAAACTGTACCATTACTTTATGGTGGTCTCTGGCCTGATCAATTCACAATACTGTTCAGCAGAATATGTTCCTTTTTAAAAACTACCTGTCCTGTTCCGCAACCTAGAGTTTTGTCTTCTGTTTTACTCAGTATACGCGGGATGCTAAAGAACTATGCTTTATATGCTTGCGCATAGATCAACAACGTTTAAATTCCTCAAACGCGAATTCTTTCGTATGCCTGTGTCGTCACAGGGGCCCATACACTCCTTAAGAAATATGTTTGTGAGACTGGACTCGACAATATTGCCTGTGCAGCAGCAAATTGGCTGCCTCCAGGACATGGTAGAACCGTATTTACTCTTATACAAGCAACTATCAGAATTACGACGCTGCGTCAATGGTTAATCAGATCCCAGCGTTTCGAGACAACGTACTGGCTTCATCTTCAAGAATCGGAATATCCCAGTAGAATGTAATTCTCAGCTACACCGCCGCAACAACCTCAGAACTCTCTACTGCTATGAACGCAACTGCGTGATGTTAGATCGAGGGAGAAAGAAAGGAACACATCCTCTGACAACGTGCTTCGAAATTCAAGACCAAGAAACATCACTCTGGGCATGTCCTACAGCAGCGGTCGCCAACCATTCGGACCTCACGGACCACTAAACTCACAATTTTGAATCCCGCGGACCACTAACATGAATTTTTTTTAAAAAGGTACAAACATCTATAAAATAATGATCATAAAAGTTCCATTTTATTAATATGAAATGCACTTGTTTAATTATAACAAAATTATTAGTGTGATATTAATATATAATGAATATAGTGAATATAATGAAACAGTATAATAAACATAAAAATTGCAAATAATGTCCAAATTTCTCCACGGACCACCAAAATTTTCTCGCGGACCACCGGTTGGCGACCGCTGTCCTACAGAGAAAGACGGGTCCACAGTGCACATGTGGTGCTCCCGTACTTTGACCAGCCACACTTCCATACCCGCAATCGAACAACCCACTACGACGGCAAATAACCAAATGAATGTGTATCAAACGTCGCACCAAACAATTCAATTCCTTAGACACTTAACAAAAATGTTTTAATCCCAACTTCATATGAGATACGATCTCCATGGATGATAAGCAGGCTAAGATTCGGAAGAAAATGCTATTGGCCTTTTCAAAATAATATCCCAACAATATCGGAATATGGCAAGACAGTCCGTACCGCAGACACGTTTCCATCTTGATACCTAGAGAATATAAATTTACACCATTACCGCTTTAACAAACGGATCGACTATGGTGTAGATTGTGTAATATGAGCCTTACGGTACGTTCATAAAATATCCTTTGAAGTTCGCCGCTGATTTAAAAGCCGAGCAGCAATAGTGTGAGGAAGGCTGAAAATACAAAGAAATTACAAACGTTAACGCATACTTCCTATTACTGGAAATTAATGTCTTTTATAAAAAGGCATGCCGGTAGAAGCTCATTTGTTTCATGAGATCATTTTGTATTACGCTTTGAAGAACAGTTTATGTGTGGGTATTAGCGAAGGATGGATTTCCATAGCACGAGAGAAAGAAATATAATTGACAGTAATAAATACAAGAGAGGAAATTCATTGTAATGTGTTTTATATGTTTTAGAGCTGAATCGGACATAGACATATAGGATTTCCAGAGGATTTAATGAGATTTCCTACTTTATTCTGCTGTTTCAAATTACACCAATGTATTCGATCTTGCACGAACAACGTAAAGGGTACTGTAACAGACATTGCGTAATAAGTGCATAATGAAATCAAGAAATTCGTAACCATAAGCACGAAGCTGTCGAAAGCAGTTAAAGTACCCACATTCTTTTAATACAAGATACACGCAGTGTCCCACAGATGTCGTTGATCCTCAGTCAGCCTCGACATGTACGAGTACATACGAGTATTTTCGCCTACAAGAGGCTCTCATTAACTGACGCATGACTTTAATCGTCCGACGACCTCCACATGTTCACGCTTTCATGTATAAAACACTTCCTGTTGAATTTTCAACGGACCTCTTCCATTAGCATACTATATCATGCAATCCAATGATCTACATCTGTGTACGTGCATAATGTTCACAACTGTAGGTTACCTTTGCATCAAAGTTGTCATATATAACTTCAAAATTTCGCCGCATCGTCATATTTATAATGCGAAAACGAAGTGTTTAACAAAAGCCCTAGATACGTATCTCGATATCAGTTATTGCCAACTTACGGAAAGTTAAAAACAATCTGTCGTAGCCTCCACGTCGTTATTTTACGTTCTAAAAGAAAGAAAGAACAACTTTAGAACACTTTACATTATTATAATACACGTATTTACCACACACAGCTCGAAAACACTGTATAATTTGGGACGGACTGTCGAAGTGGATTGACTGCTTCAACATAACATTCGGCGATGCAAATTGATGTTGTATGAACCATACATCCTTCGTTCATCTGAGGACGCCATCAATTTCTAAATATTACACAGCGTCGAATGATACGATCATTAGTGAATACTGAATTGGAAGGGATCTTGAAGGAACGGATCGTGGACCAATTCAATGTAGATACGTGGAGGGACCGATAAAGGCAACGGAAACTTGCCAAGATAGCCAGTCTCGGGGCAAAACTGGTGGCCTGGACCTTCGAGTGTTATACACTCGATCGCACCGTTATTACGTGCCTTTAATGGACAAACTATCACCAGGATATGGATGGAGGAGAAAGATGAACGGGTACAGGGAAAAGACTAAGGCAATTTCGGAGTCTCGCTCCAAATAAAGAAGGACCGCTATGGTGGTATTACTGATAGTAAGAAAGCGTTTCTTTTTAGATATGGCCAATTGTCATATTGTCCCGCTGAATTCTGAACGAACGGGCATGCCTCCGACATTGTCAAAATATATGCAAGCATCAAGTAATCAATGTACTGGAAACAGTCGTATATGGATATTGTAAAAGCCATACAAACACTGAAATGATGAAGCAATCAAACCACGAAGCCCACTGTATCTTAGATCTTCTACTTTCTTCTGAACTTAACACTGCGGTTCTGTGAAAGGGGCTTATTTCTGTGGCAGGACTGTAAGACAAGGGATACTTGATTCAATAATGCAATTTTAAGGTTTATATGCTTGCATAATCGCGTCTTTGATGTTAATTTGGAAAAGAATTCACCCAGATCTTTTAAAAAAGTGTTCTTTTAAGTCAAAGGATTAGAAGCAGAATCGAGGGTTAACACAGGCTTCGCGTATAATTTAATTAATCTGGAGTACACCTTTGATGTTTTAATGTTGGACGTTGTGTGTAATCAACGGTCACACAACGGAGGGCAACTAAAAGAGGGAATGATGTTAAGTTAGATATTAAGCAAAAGTTTCAAGAGTTTTTACATCTAAAGACGATCTCACGACAAAGCAACATTGTCTACATTGTTTACATGTCTGAAATACAGAATAAATATTGACCCTTTAAAAGCTACGAAACGATATTTAGTTCATAATAAGCCTTTCCATTATTACGTCTGCTATTTAACAGAGTCAATACAAATGACAACTATACCTTCGTCCTAATCTTTTAGGAAGTTTCAGAATACATAAATAGGGCCTGCGGCAATTCAACAATACAATATCCTAGAAATACACAATCCAAGGAAAACGAGTTCGACGAAGGATTCGTAAGGCCTTCTAGGTCTACATAGCTGTTAGTAGCTTATTATTATTATTATTATTATTATTATTATTATTATTACTGACTCGGCACATTAATAAACCAGAATTGAATTGAATTGGATTATTATTATTAGTTCTTGTTGTCGTAGTAGTTATTACCCTTATACACGGCATTTACAATTATATACCTGAAGCAAACCATGTTTGTAGGGTATATAATGTTGCAGCTATTGTGTGGTTACAGTATGTGCTACATGTAATGTTATTTCTCATGATACACATTTATTATTATCATTATTACTATTATTATGTGTGAAGAATTTATTATTCAAGGAGACCCTGTTGAATGGTAGAAATTGAGTAACAGACAAGAATAATATTGTAAAGTTATTGGATTCGATCCCAGCCCATGCCCTTATAATTAACACCAACTCTCGACCCATCTCAATTAAATACCTACCCACCATAACACAGCAGAAGACACTGTTTGGTGTCACAACATTTTTATAGTTATAGTCGTAGCTACGTTCAAATGTGAAATGCTTATGGTTTCAGCCAACGAACTGTTCACTCAAAATAACTTGGTTTCTTTTAAATTCTTAGGTTACACAGTGTCGAACGGGAGAAGGCTTGTGAATGATAAATTAGAAAATATGTACGAAATCCAGTCATGGCCAATTTTAAGGCACATTTGCATGCAGAGACTGGGGAATCTCATGAAACATCTGGTCAATACTGTTGGTATCCTGATCGAGAATAGAATAAAATACTTTCTGAATACTAAGAATGTATTCTACCTAGATCTACATCGCAATATTCGGTTAGGGACTGAAGAAAACAACGAAAAATATCGGTCAGAATAGATGGGGCTTAACCGAGACTAGAGGTGTAATTTCTTGCTTTTGTATAGCTTATTTAATGACGCTACATCGACTTCTGGTGTTACATAGCGCCGAACGAAATAGCCATTAAAATCGTGAATCAGGAATGTGTTGCAGGAAGTATCGTGTGCGATCTTGAGTGTCGCATGTGGGAACCGAAGGCAAACACGCAAAAGGTCAGGGTAGCATTTCAAATGAACGGCGTTCCTACAGAACGCAGGTGACGCAATCGCTCCTGTCCACGGAAGGCAACCTGCGACACTTATTAGAGGGTCTAAACTGTAATACGATCGTACATCATCTGACATAGGAATCCATATTAATGTTACGCAAGTGCACACTGCAGTGCTAGATAATTAGGCAGTCACATTAATTTCACCTGCCACAGAAGGAAAAGCACAGTCTCTGTGAAATGAAACTACATTCTGCTTTACTTAACAAACTTTCTTAGTAGTTCCGATGTGGTTCGGGGAAATTAAGACCACAGCATGAGCAAGAATCTGGTTTTGTTCTGTATAATTACGACATTTATTATGCACAAATAAAACGAAGTATTCTTTCATGGACTGGGCTCAGAGATGCTTCAAATACTGCCGACAGTTCGGTTCATATAGACAACAGAAATACGGAGTTTCACATGCAATAATCTAAGGGCTGAAAGCACTTGAACTTCAATGACGTAACATCTAACAAGACTTCTCAAACATTTTATATGTGACAATCCAGTACCACATCTGCACACAAGCGCATTGCACTAGGTTTACAATGTTAGTTCCGACACGTTTCATCCTGTACGCGGCAATAATCAGGGAAAACATTCATATACAACAAATGGGATTACCGCTGGTTATCCATTTGTATCACACATGCATTAACAATGGGACATTCTGTAACTGGGGATTACCGCTGGTTATCCACTTTTATCACACGTGCATTAACAATGCGGCATTCTGTAACTGGGGATTATCGCTGGTTATCCACTTTTATCACACGTGCATTAACAATGCGGCATTCTGTAACTGGGGATTATCGCTGGTTATCCACTTTTATCACACGTGCATTAACAATGCGGCATTCTGTAACTGGGGATTATCGCTGGTTATCCACTTTTATCACACGTGCATTAACAATGCGGCATTCTGTAACTGGGGATTATCGCTGGTTATCCATTTGTATCACACATGCATTAACAATGGGGCATTCTGTAACTGGGAATTATCGCTGGTTATCCATTTGTATCACACATGCATTAACAATGGGGCATTCTGTAACTGGGGATTATCGCTGGTTATCCACTTTTATCACACGTGCATTAACAATGCGGCATTCTGTAAGTGGGGATTATCGCTGGTTATCCACTTTTATCACACGTGCATTAACAATGCGGCATTCTGTAACTGGGGATTATCGCTGGTTATCCATTTGTATCACACATGCATTAACAATGGGGCATTCTGTAACTGGGGATTATCGCTGGTTATCCATTTGTATCACACATGCATTAACAATGGGGCATTCTGTAACTGGGGATTATCGCTGGTTATCCACTTTTATCACACGTGCATTAACAATGCGGCATTCTGTAACTGGGGATTACCGCTGGTTATCCATTTGTATCACACATGCATTAACAATGGGGCATTCTGTAACTGGGGATTATCGCTGGTTATCCACTTTTATCACACATGAATTAACAATGCGGCATTCTGTAAATGGGGATTATCGCTGGTTATCCATTTGTATCACACGTGTATTAACAATGGGGTATTCTGTAACTGGGGATTATCGGATAACCGAGATTCTACTGTATAATCAAAACCAGTGGGGAATAACTGTTGGAGTCGAGGGTCAAATCACGACATAAATATTTGAGAGCCACACTATAAATAATACCAATATTTGTTACTTATGACCATTAATGATAATACCCTGTAGTCAGCACACGGCAGAACTTACTGGAAATTTATCTTGAAAATCTGAATTCATCGTACAAAATTTGCTCCTTACTTGTCTCTTTAAGTTGTTCACCCCGTTGTGTGTTATATCAATATTAACAAATAATTTTAAGTTGAGCACAACTATTTCCTTTATTAAAACAGTTGATACAGCTACATGTTTCGGCTAACTATAAGCCATATTCAGGCTGTAACATAATAAAAAGTAAAAACATATACAATAGAGTATACTGTCAGTTAAAACCAGGACTGAGCTCATCTTGTTACATAAAAAGTGTAATATTCTTGGTACAATGGCTTAGTGACGCCGCGTTTCTCTTTGGTAATTTCATAATTAAAATGTGTTAAAATTAGAATCAAATGTTAGCAACACTGCACTTTCGTATTTACTGTGTTGCTAGCCGGCTACAATTAGCCTAGCCTCATATTTCAGGTCCGGCATTTAATCAAATAATTAGCGATATTTTACAACACTTAAAAAAAAAAGCCCCAGAAATGTGTAGAAACGGCGGGATGCACGGAGTGTGATGAAAGAAGTAGCGTGTGTAAGCAAACTTGCTTCAACATGCTGTGCAACATGCACAGACAAAACCTACCCTCATAATTAACATACGGTTCCGGATGACGCATCAAGACCGCGCGGGCTTGCGCGTGAGATACTTAGACACGAACCTGGTACCGAACCGTACGTAGATGACGTCACAGCTTGGGCAACAACTTAATCTCGCAAAGTGCTTATCGTTTATGCTTTGCTACAGTATCGCTTCTCCCGTCATCAAAACAGATGAATTCTAATTTAACGCAAAAACAATATACACCTATCCATAAAAGTAAGTCTGCACGCTACAGTGAACTGATATTGTGCGTACTGTAGCTACTAAAACACGAACACAATGCAACTGAGTGTATGTCTAAGATAAATTTAGACAGATGAATTAGAGTGTGGTTCGAGTAAACCTGCACAGGCATACAGACCTACTTACAACAGTGAAGAGGACTCTACATTCACAGTTCCCAATTACTTAGAATTCGG
Source organism: Reticulitermes speratus (assembly GCA_021186555.1). Lineage (NCBI taxonomy): Eukaryota > Metazoa > Arthropoda > Insecta > Blattodea > Rhinotermitidae > Reticulitermes > Reticulitermes speratus. Next base: position 22,112,619 of record JAJKFL010000237.1, read on the forward strand.
TAAAAATGTATCCAGCATTGAAGAATGCATAGAAAAAATCGTACTAAGTTTTATTTTCTAACTTTGCATGCCCCACTGATTTTAAGTTTATTTACTTCAGAAAGAACTTCGCATCAACGATTAACAAAATCAACGGCAAACTGTCAACAAGTGGGCCACTTATTAACTCGACTTCACCTCACTTTCAAATAGTCTCTTCATGCGACCCATTCGGGTTCTTCTTTTAGCTAGTTTCCACGGCATCTGTAAGTCAGGTCTGTCTTCCTACATTCTGTCGGTATTGCAAATCCATCCTTTATACAGCCCGACATTTTGGTGTATAAGTCTTCATTTTTCTGTTCATACGGAATATTTTGGCTGAAATAGGTGAACTATAAATAAATACTATGATGAACTCTTCTCCTGTTCTGAACAAACATTACATTCATGGACAAACTACAGATATATTCAGATAACTTGATACCTGAGCTCTCTGACTGCACACAACTGTAGTCGGCACGGTCCAGCAGTTGTTTGGCTCACGTCGGCACGGCCAGGCAATGTTATACCTCTTCCAAAAACATCTACTCTGTTTGGAGTAGGAGTACGTGGTCTATCTTCACCGCAACGCTCGATTACACTGCTAATAATGTCTCTCACATTGCTATGAATTACTTTGTTAGAAATTTTTGACACTCCAGTTCGCTCCATTGCTTAAACGACACTGCAGTCCTGCGAGTTATCAATGTTTTTGAAACGGAGAGACAAAGGTTGAAGCTGCGTGCGCTGTGCCCCCCCCCCCCCCGACCAGCATGCCTCTTCACCCCCGCACTAAAAGAGGTCAAGTTATCTGACGAGGACAGTACTCATTATTGGTGGGTACTTAAGCAAACAGACGAAAAGTATAAACAATTAGTGAAGTATTAAACATTCAACCCGGGGATCGAATCCCGGTGGGGGCGAGATTTTCCGCACCCGTCCAGACCGGCCCTGGGGCCCACCCAGCCTCCTATACAAAGGGTACCGAGTCTCTTTCCCGGGGGTAAAGCGGCCGGGGCGCCGAGTTGACCACCCACCCTCATCTAGTGTCAGAGTTAAAGAAAGGGTAGAGCTATACCTCTACTCCACCTCTGGGCCCTCGTGGCCTGTTCTAGGGAGAACTTTACCTTTACCTTAAACATTCAACGCCCAAGCTCTGATCTGTACTGTTCTAGTGCACACACTAAAATCAAATACATACAAGCCAATCTATTTAACATATGCTTAAAAGTCATATTTTAACAGAGGGCTGCATTATAAAGAAAAGTGCGCTCTTTTTAAAGTAGTATAAACGTAACTGAGACTGCATTTGGTTCTTGAAATGGAAGGTTGGGCAGGTGAAAGTTCGGGATTATTTTGAATTATTCAACAAACAAATTCGGAAAAGTGCACACAGCGACTGCGTTTCTTCAATTATCCCGAAAACCGTCACCTCATGGGGGAAAATGTATGGACCATACAAAATATGTGATCCATTCTCCTCTATAACTTTTGTTCGAAAAAATTTGTCACGTCGGTAAGTATTCAGCGATTCAATGCTGAGTGGGCGCGCAAAAATACATATGTCATAACACAATGTGTCCAGACAGATTTTAGCCTACACTTAGAGGTTCAACACACTTTCGTAAAATTATCCAACATTAAATTTCACGTTAATCCGTCCGGCGGGTCTTGAAGCTGTTACATGCGTTAAGACAGACACAGGGTTAGCCACAGCGACTTTAATGGGTGCATTGTGGATGGAGGCAGACCGATGTGCAAAACCTCTAATCTCACTTCCAAGCAACATGCCCTGACGAGTCTACCGACCGAGCTGAACCATCACGTCCGCACTTCAGAAAACACCGTGTCGGGGGACCCAAGGACAGGAGTCCTATCAGCGGACTGCTTATCAGCAGGTCAGTAACAGGCAGAAGCGAGTAGCTCTTTATTTCGATTGCAAAGCATTCTTGGAAACGTAATTACGTTAAGTGGTCCACAAACAGTCTCCGCAGCAACTTCTCTGCCTCTGTTGTTACGCGCGTAACAGAAAGAACGTGAGGCGAGGACACGTAGGACACGTATATGAAGAAAAAGTCGCGTTAACGTTTTTCTTGGGTATTTCTTGTGCTCCGTAACGATCGACCATTCCGACCCCATTGCATCCCTTTGTAATTACCGTGATTCTGGCCCTACAGTTTCACGTTTTACCTAGTTGGGTTCCCTTGACTATCACTTTGGTCATCGCGTTCCACAGTCTTGTTATATGTAACAATACATTTCTAAATTAATGGAAGTCTTACAAATAAAGTATTATTTTTTCATTAATTACATAATCTGCAACAAATTTTGGGTACAACAGAATATATTAATGACAAGAAAAGGCCAGGTTCTCTAGTGTCACAAAACAATCGTCGTTCGAACACTGGTACAGTATGGCTGATGACTCAGCAAGGGACGATCAAAGATACAGAAATGAAACTACTGGGTGAGACACACGCTACAGTCTGACCATAAATACAGTATAACACGGGAACAAGACAAAAAGTAACCCACAAATATCGCACTATTAAAAGCTATAAGACAAGTTGGTTAAACACGTGCTAAGGATAAGTCTGCATTGACTACGACGTAAATTAATGATTTTTTTTAAAAACATTTAAGTGAGCCGGCACAGCGTAGTCACTATAGTGACGAGACTACGGGATGGAGGATGGAGGAATCGTCCCTCGATTCCCTGCAGGGACAATACATTTTTATCTTCTCTAAAGCATCCAGACCGGCTCTGGAATCCACCAAGCCTCCTATTCAATGGGTACCAGGGACTTATTTCCCGGAATCATGAAGTTGACCACTCACCCCCATGCAGATCCGATCCAAGGCTACGAAAGAGTGCAGCTATCTTAACTTTGCCTTCCCCTTTACCCTTTTTAATTAGAACAATCATATTGAAGAAAGTAATTCTGTGTGAAACTAAAATAAAGAAAATTAGAATGAAAAGATGCTGTCTATTTTCGAGAACACAAGACTTCCAAATGATTTTATTGGTATTTGAACAACAAAGTGTCCAGTGCCTTTCTTCCGACTAAATCCTTTGCCAGCATCGCCATGTCAGTCACAAAATGTCCTAATACGCTTCTTGGTGAGGACAAACCCATTAAACCACTTGTGTCCTTATACAGCCAACTTCATGGGGCAGAATCCTTCTTGAGATACTAGCTTTCGATCACCTAGTCAAAAAAATTAATCGCTTTTATAATGCTCGATGTTTCATCATCATGTTCACAAGCCTTAATTATCTTGAGCCGTACGTATACAGTCCATACTTCAATACCCTGTTTCTTTAAAATCCTTTTCAATATCATATTTTAACTTACGCTTATGCCTCCCAAGTGGTCTTTTCCATTCAGGTATGCATTTCGCATCTCTTATTTTCCCCATCCATCTCATCCGCCATGATTTTATTTTATATTCATAATGACAATATCGCGTTTAGATGTTTCCACCTCCATAAACGCCCAGTGAAATATTTTGCCTGTCACAGATCTAGACAATAACACGAAGGCGATTTTACATGTAAAATGCTTGTACCGAAGTTAGAACAGTTCCTCTTAATACACGTACCCCAGGGGAATGGTGTTGTCACATCGGAGACTGTTCTGTACCTGAAATGTGACTGGGGAACAAAACGCTTGCTGGATTAGTGTAAGATATAAGTAAGCAGGCCTAAAGCTATGACAAGAAAGAAAACTGCTGAGTGAAAAGACACAGGCTTATAATAAAATCGTCGCAAAAAATGAAACAGAGGAATGCACACTGACGATCCTGAACTTATGCAACACAAAACACACCGAAAAATTATAAATCCTGAAGTAAATTTAATATCACATTTTTAATTTTATGTGTTGCTTGAACAAAGTTAATAATAACGCATGATGGGGAGGGAGTGTCCCTTTTTAACAGTCCGTGTTACCTCCGGTACTACTTGAAATAATTTAGATAAAATTTCACATTGCAGTCTACCTTACGTGAGAGACTGAGTGACCGAGTCAGACCCAGGCTGCCATGATTACAATGGCGATTGACAGTGTGTCCTCTGTGAGGTACGCGCTGACGTCAACGAAAGTTTCATAACGAAGACACAGAGTATTCTCTGTGAGATACGAACTGATGCAGAAGAAACAGCTGAGCATCCACCATATGACGCTACATACCACGACGACATTATAGCACTCCGATCGATAAAATGAACGCTCGGTTTGCTGTAAGAATTAAAGATACCGAAGAAAGAGGCCGGTGAGTAGCGCGCCAATGTTATGGCACGTGGCCAGCCTACAATAACAGTCAGCAGTGCAGTTCTCTGGTAAGCCTGTTTCTAAACCTGCGAAAGAGAACGCGACACTTCATTGCTTGTAAAGATGAGCGGCAGAAATTAATTAAAAGCACACGATACGATACTTACTGGTGACGTTTCAACTCTTACGGAGGGAGTAACAACAGACAGCACTCACAACAGGACGCAGATGGCAGTCCAGGCATGGAATTACGCAGATTACCAATGAGTGTAGCTTCTGTACACAACACAGCGATCCCAGATAACGCAAGGTCTTGGCTACAATACTGGAACCCGAGGTTCGAACCTCGGTCAGGATACGGGCTAACCTGACGGGTGCCATTCGTACCTTTCTCTATTCCTTCGAGAAAAATACCAAAAGAGTACCTCAAAACCCAACAAACTGCTTCCTGTGTCAACCGTAGGCCTATACCCGTAAGGGGCCCAGTCAGCAATATAAAACCTCTCTTATCAGCCACACTCTCGCATGGTATAACCGTTATCACAAAAAATATGGCAACGCAGCCATGGCATTACATCTGTTCTCGAAAATAACTACCTAACTGCAATAGTAATGGAACTTTAACCACTGTAGGTGAAGTACAGGAAAAATAAATCAAGACAGACGAAGTAATGTTGGATTTTAAAAGTTCTGAATCTCATACGTTGTTTGGCGAGATGATGGTGGCGCATCCTCACATCAGCAGAGTGTTGCACACACTCATGAATTAACCAAACGACAGATAATAGACAACACAGTTCACTCAGTACGGTTAAATAAGCGAATAATCAGAAAAAGAAAACTCCCCCAGCCAGGACTATGCATGAGCCAAGACTCGAGCAAACGCAGTTTCTTAGTTACAGAGAGCTAGATAAATTTATGAAGCCATTTCGAGAACGTCACGACGTCATACTATAATTCCCACCAATACGATAAGTCGCAAGGAGTTCCGGAATTAGCACTGTTTATTAAAATTTATTTTGTACCATGTGTTAATTACTCCCCTTACTTTCTCCATTGATCTGGAACGCCTATCTAGCTCTGAAAAGACATTTCCACCCTTTCCCTCAAGTCATCACAAATAACCACGGGTTTTTCGTAAGAAATGTTACTTTTTGTCCTTACTCCTTGTATTTATAGCACATTGATTATCATAAATACAGCAGCAAGCAGAAATGATGGCACAGAAATGTAGTGAAGGCGTTCCTGTTAAAAGCGTTCAACACGACCGCCGCTACCGACCGAATGTTATCTTCGGCGCCGAACAACTGAAGCAAAATGTGGTAACCTTATTCTCATATCTCTAGTCTGATTTCACGTAACTTAACTGCTGCAGTTCATACAATACCGCTAAATAGTCTAACAACAAGAGAAATAAATAAAGACGTAGCCTGTACTGAGGAAGACACACAAAACTGGATGGACCGGGTTATTAACGATACTGCACAGCCTACTGGCCGTCGATAACATGAGAGGACAACTACAACGGCGAACTTTCTAACCGGCCACTTCCTGAACACAATCCAGAAACATCGCCAGCATGTTACGAAAACCCATGACATTCTACGAGTAGGCGGCATGCACAGCCAGATGCGGTAAACATCCTGGTCCACAGAAAGCAAAACCATCCCGGCCAGTGGCGGAGGCTTGAACATTCACATCTCCCGCGCGATCCACAAGCTGAAAGCGGGTAGTTTGTTCACAGTCCCATAGAGGTCAGACAAAGACAGACTGTTATTGATATGCAGTCAGGTGCGGGAAAACAAACGGGCTGTGTGTGTGCGTGTGTGTGTGAACACAAATGAACAATCTCCATTGTAATGAACAAACAGTAAGGGAATGGTGGTGTTTCTATACCTATAAACGAATGGATAATTGATTTTAGGCCTGTGGTTTGAACTCATTATTTAAATTCTACTGTATTTCTATGTATCCTTCCGTTTCGTGTAATATGAATGCGTCCAGTGCTCCTGTTTTAACCTGTGCTTAACAGGTCTGTTCCCTTTCCACCACATCATATCCCTAACGACGCTGTACACTCGCGTCCTATCGAATCACACAACATGTCGTTATAACGGTAGACTTACGTCTATCTGGGAGATATCGTGCTCGAATCTCTCTCTCGGATTACGGTACCTGTTATGTTATCACGCTATGATAATCACAATCATTCGGCGTTATATAATCTATGTAGCTGGGAAAGCGTTGTTACATAAACCCAGGAATCAAACTGCAGAACAAACAGTGTTTACAATTTTATGGACAGCAAGACACATACTTTACAAATCTTGTAAAACACTAAATAAACTTAAATCAAGCTGCCTTCTATTTTCAGGCGATATAATCTCACCTCCATCTAATGCCGAGGTTAAGAATGAGTGGATCTATTCCTCTATTAACCTTATAGGCCTCCATCGAGTGGGCAAAAAAGACTTTACCTTTTTCTACCACATCCCATGCATAAAACGTGAACAGCTAACCTAACGAGCTATTCATGTTGGTGCCCACATACACTAAATTCAATAACGCATTACGTCACTACTGCACAAACTACTGCTGCTACTGAGATGGATTTGCTGAAGCAGACCTTATCGCTTTATCCGGTCGGACGTCACCTGACCAAACGCCAACCTCCCCCTCCGTTCCCTCATCCACAGATCATTCACAAGTTGCAAGACCGACGTGGACGGTACACGCCAGCTTTGTCCGTCGCAGCGACAGATCGACAGACGTCGGTACATGCATACGTAAGGCAGTGGCTACAACAGACAAGACTATATACAGAGGACATGAACTGGATTCAGCCGGATGAGGATACTGGATCATTGACTTTCATACAAGTACGGAATTTCTTGAGAAACTGAACTTGAAAGTTTCCAAGAAAATCCCTGCAACATAAAATTAATTAGTTCCGGAAAATAGAAAATATGATTCCACAAAAATGCCTTCCTTTCTTACGTCCTGTGAAAACCCTCAAATAAAAACAGATATTCGAAGCTGGCACTTCTCAACGCGAGTCACACACATCAGGACATTGTTCCGAGACTGTTAATTCAATCTATATCATTAATCGGTGCTCTTTAAAAAGAAAAAGTTGACACAAGAAACTATAGTGAAAGGTGAGTGGGTACGGATTCGGAAGGAGGTGGTTATTGGTAATTTGGATGTTACTATCTGACAATCGCCTAGGAAGAAAAAGGAAAGCCACTAAAAATCCTCAATCGGTATGACGTTAACTGAAACTGGGAAAATCACGAAGATGAGTCCACATGCTTACCACTACATCAACCTGCTTCTTAAAGGAGTGGCAAAAATCAGTGTTCAGAATTTTGAAAACTGTGGATAATAAATGATTAATGCTCAATAAGTTACCAATTTAATCAGGAAACGCGGCCTCACATATTTCCATTACTGGTTCGAGGTGTAACCAAAAGCCTCACCGCAGTCATTTCGAAAGTAAAATAACAATTAAACCACAAGTACAGTACACCAAAAATGGCAACTGCCGGATCACAGAGCGTCATGACACAATACACGGCCCTTAGGCTTACCTTCGTACTGAGAGGCACCGGCTAGTCTCATACAGGCTTTTACGTAGAACTGTTCAGTTTTGGGGTTAAATTATTAAATAGTACCTTCAAGTAAGTTAACAGCCGCTTCATACCACATCCTTCCCAAACTCACTATTCCTAATCACATACGATTTCCGACTCAGTACTATATAACCAATGCAGTTGACAAATCATCATCAAATACAAACAACTAACAACCAGAACTGTTTCAACACCAAATACATGTCATGAATAATCCTAGTCTATTGATGGTTTCTTCTTCCACGGCTTTTAGTGTAACAAGTGACAACAGTCTTGCGTTGATAACAGAATACATTAAGCACCGTTTACATTCAAATAGTTCAGGAATACGTCTGCATTAACGTAAGATGAACCAAGAGGAAACATCAGAAACGTCTTGCGCTATACAACATATATATATATATATGTACTGTCAGGGCAGTTAATCAGGGTGGTTAAGAAGGGCTAAACATGTTGCTAAGATGTGGAAGATGAAATTAAAACAATTTTTATGCGGAAAACGGCATGAAAAATGATAACAAAGTGAGGGATTCAACGCAAAATATGTTACATCATGTGAAATGGGCAGAAGTGACTCATTATCGTTTTCTTATCAGTTGTATAGGTCATTCTGTTTTTTGTAACAGACGGTTAGCTACACAGCCAGTAAGTTTATTTTTTTTAGATGTCATCCCGCTAATAGCTTAAAGTTAAACTTCAATTTCTTTAAGCCCAAACGCAAACACAGAGAGCTGTAACTTTTAGTACGAAAACACGAAATGTTCAAGACTAAGACATAAAATACAGACAAATGTTATTTGCTCTCTAGAAGCTACCTTCAAAACCACAAGTTACCTGGTAAACAGCATAAAGCTATCATGTTCTCCTTCTCCAACCACAATGCAACATTTCAACAGAGTAAGAAGTACAATGTGCACACAAGGGTACAATACAACAAGGGCATCTGGTACGCCCTAGTTGAAAAGAGAAGCTAATTCACTCTACTGCTATATGACGACTGCGAGGCACGTTATAATATAAAGTTATTACAATTAAGATAAATGTTAATTATATGAAATTTGAGGTTTCCACCGGGTAGAAATTTAGCGTGTGGTCTCGTAGGAGTCATAAATCACACTGCCGCAATCTAAAATAAACTGATAATACTTTCAACCGACTCCATACGCCTCTTGGTAACTTCTACTCCCAACCGCATCAAGCTTATGTGTTATTTACAGACGCTATCAATTGCGAAGATTATGCACCTTCTGTGACAGATGAATGCAGGAGTATGCATCACTAGTGGAATGATAATGACAGGCGGTAAAACCGAAGTACTCGGGAAAACTGCCCCAGTGCTACGATGATCACCACAAATTCCACAGGCTTTGGCCTGGAATCGAACCTGGGCCTAGCCGGCGACTGAGCGTCTCAGCCATGGCACGGTTGCATGTACTGTGCATGGGAGAAATGTAACCAGCCTTTTAGTCTGTTATCGGAAGGGAAGAGAGCTAGGCAAACATGGCAGGATAATATTAAAGTGAATCTTGACTAAATATGAGGATGACTGGATTAATGTGGCCCAGAATGGGGACAAGGGTGGGTTGTATAAATACAGTAAAAATCTTCGCGTTCTTTAAAATGCGGGGAATATCGCAAACTACTAGTTTCTCAAGAACAACTTTGTTCCGTATACTGAAAGATAGATCATTCATGAAGGAAATTCATGTTTTCCTGCCGACAAGAAATAGGCAATAACAGAAACGGAACAACGCATAAAATACGATTATAATGTCATTCATGCTTACAGATGCAGCAACTTTTAATGATCTTATAATTTCGGGTTGTCACAGGAAATCCTTGTATTGAGCGTCTCGTATCCAGCAGCGCCACCACAACAAGCTTTCAAGTCTCCGTGTTTCTCTCCAAGAAGAAACCCGTTCCGCAAACTTTCATGTGAACCACAACGATAATCCCATTTGCATTTGTTAACTGAACAACCACGAGAACGACTTAACACAAGGAAGACTCAGCAGCTCCAGGCCACAAATCCACTGCATAAAAAGCGGCAAACATGAAATAAGGAGCTTCATCTGCCAGCATAAAGCGGATAATAAACAAAAGAAAGTGGCAGTTCAAATATGAACCTACAGCGCCCGTGGGTCATCCAAATTAGTCTGTTAGCAGAGAGCGTGACATCAGAATATCCTAAAAACAAAGGTTGTGTATTGCAATACATGTTGCAAATGCGTCCTTTGTAATTCTTCACGCGTCACTGGCCTCGATACTCGTTTGTTGCACATACAAATCTATTACTGCAAAATCACAATACAGATATCACACTGCGTTGTCACAAATTATATTTCATTGTATAAGCCTATCATTCAATATGTACTATATCGAGAGATGTGACTAACAAAAGTATATTTCCAGTACCAGTTTCTTTTTTGTGTGTGCGAAATCCGGCGAGTATTCCAAGAGATGAAACACGCAAACGTAAATACGCGTCATGAACCTGACGAGTGTATCTGCCTTTCACGTATCCTGTGCGAGGGTAATAAAATAATATCGAAACTAAAAGTCGTTCTGTATTTATAAACTACAACCCAGAAGGGGCCTAAGTTTTCAGGTTTTCACAGCGGCAATTTTTCAGACTGTGGTCTTGTCACCTACAAAATTACACGATGTCACAAGATGACCTTGTGCTACTGGCTAGGGAAGAAAAGATGCTACAGGGCATGATTGATAGACTAATTGAAATTGGAAGACGCTATGGAATGGAAATGAATGTGGAAAAAACTAAGGTAATGAGAATCTCAAGGCAACCATCCCCAATAAAAATTATGACAGATCAAAAACAATTGGAGAATGTGGAATATTTCAATTATTTGGGTAGCATGATAACATATGATGCAAGATGTAAACGTGAAATTAAATCCAGAATTGCCATGGCAAAAGCAGCATTCAACAAAAAGAAGACTCTTTTCACCAGCAAACTGGACTTAAATTTAAGGAATAAACTAGTAAAGTGCTATATTTTGAGCACAGCTTTGTGTGGTGCTGATACGTGAACACTTCGGAAAAGGTAAAGCAATCCCATTACAGGCCTGGACAGGCCCTTAGGGTTCCAGCAGGTTGAGGCTCCCAGATTTCTAGACAATCAGCACATGAAGGTGGTAAGGTTGTCAGCCCTACGCACCGGCCGCCTTTACTCCCCAGGAAATACTCCTGGTCCTCATTTCTGTTAGAGGCTGAGTCAACCCCAGGGCCATAGTGCGACCGAAAGGATTATGTCAATGAAAAATGACACCATCGGGAATCGAACCCACGACCTTCCGGCTTGTAGAGCAGAGCCTCAACCAACTGCGCCACCACGTGCCCCTGGACACTTCGGAAAGTAGATCAGAAATACCGGGAAAGTTTTCAAATGTGGTGTTAGAGAAGAATGGAGAAGATCAGTTGGACCGATCGTGTGAGAAATGAGGAAGTATTACACAGAATCAAAGAGGAGAGGAATATCCTACATACAATAAAAAGAAGAAAGGCTAACTGGATTGGTCACATCTTGCGTAGAAACTGCCTTCTGAGACACGTGATTGAAGGAAAGTTAGAAGGAAGGATAGAAATGAAGGGAAGACGAGGAAGAAGGCGTAAGCAGCTACTGGATGACCTTAAGGAAAAGATAATATACTGAAAATTGAAAGAGGAAGCATTAGATCGCACCATATGGAGAAGTCGCTTTGGAAGAGGCTACGGACCTGTCGTAAGACAGACTACAGAATGAATGTCACAAGCCAGCAAACCACAATCCGAATCTAGAAGACCTTGATTTTAGGCTTCGGCAGCGATGTTGATACGATCTGCGCTCTTCTGGGAATTATCCGGGTCGTTACTCTCACTGTCTTGCACTCGGCCGCCCCGGGACCCGTTTTCACCTAGGTAACCCACCAGCAACTTTACGTGTCTCCCTCCCACCTCCCTCACGCTGTTTTGGTTTTCTCTTCTTCTCATTTGTTTCTTTATTTTTATTTTTAATTTTTATTTTTCGCTTAATTTTTATTTCATTTAATTATCTTTATCTTTATATTTTCCTCCCTTGCTCTTACTTTATTCGATATATGTTCTTCCATCAGCTTGAGCTGACTACACTCCTTAACGTTGTCTCTATCCACCCCACCCTTACCCCGGTTCAACCCTATTGGCTGTCACCACGCTTACTGATTACCACCCCGCGCGCACCTTCCCATATAGAATCTACGTTACGGTGCCGGCTTTCCTTTCTTCTCGGACTCTTGACCCTTGAAGATGGGACACATTGTCCCGAAACGTCGGTAAACAATTACCACACGACGCCGCGTAAAATCACAGAAGAGCGCAGATCGAATCTAGAAGAAGTTGTAAGACAGGCTGTGCAATATCTCGTATCTCCTACTTTCGTCTTCATAGTGGTGAATTTATGTGGGTGTTAAAATAAAGGCTTCATTTGCTAACAACGCTACGTAACAGCTAAGAATCAATGCATCCACCAAAGAACACCATACGGCACAGGTAATTCCGTTAAAATGTTCGGTTACACCGGTCAGTATTTAAAGCAATCTGTAATCAGTGCTATCTCCTTTAAAAAGAACACGACGGAAAAAGGCGTTCCCAGGAATTAAATTATGATACTACAAGCCAGTGACACTACAAAAATAATCGATTTACTTCCTTGCGGAACTACTTTTTTTCATATTTCGATTTCAGGCTGAAAAGTGCGAGTTCATATCTGCTGTTGAATACTGATACTCGGAGAATGGTAAGTGCCAAATAAAGTTCAAAACTTAGAATTTAATTTTCTTCTGCCTACTTGCTTTCACCTGTAGCAAAAGTTCCGTAAATATCGCCAAATTTGAGGGTTCATGTAACTAGAGAGACGTATAACGCGAAATTAAACACATGACCCATGAGTAAACGTGTGGATGGGTGGACTTTGGCGCATTTTCGCTGAAGGCCATTAAGGCCTGAATGAAATTCAAGGTAGAATGTCAGTTGCAACATCTGGAGCAAGACAAGATAACATTACATGTATGTTACGATGTGAAGAAGCATGACAAACCTATTCGGCATAGTATTTAAAATTACACACATAAGAATGCGGGGATAAGATTCACGGAGACCCCGCTGAAACGTATGTAAGCCCACATTTATCTTGGCGTGTAAGTTTCATTTCTGTCATACATAAAAACCTAATTCAATTACGCACAAGGAAATAACATTTTCATATCAGCATAAATCTAACAGCCTATTTCATCAGAAGGAATATGAAAGGCGGACGAAAAGTTCTGAAAATGGGTAGGCTACATATAAAGCTTCAACTTTGCCAGAAGAACCCTTGATCGAAACGTTACATGACGTCCTAATTTCACCAGGGCAACAGCAATATGCTGAAGAAGACAGCATTCAGCTTGTACCGTACGTCTCGCACGACACACACTTCCTGGAACTTCAATTGCAAGTTGAGGGACCGAGCACACTGTCACCCCTCTAAGACTCTTATCTAATGTCCGCAGATGAATGAACAATAGACTGTACCCACCACCTCCCCCCCCCCCCCCCCGCCATGCTGTACACTGACGTTATTGGATTCGTGAAACTTAATAAAGCCGATTATTGTGTACTTAGTAATTTAGTAGCAAGTGCAGGTGGAGGAGTGAGCAGGGTGCTTTGTTGTGCCAGGGAGTAGAACTTTAGGCATAAATGGCGTAGGTCAGAATTCCGCAATAAAACTCTTTCGTAAAACTTCCCCGTAGGTACTGAGGTGAAGAATTAACAAATCAGACCATTCACTGACTCAGAAAGTGTGGTAAGGCATGTAACTTTCTTATTCAAAAAACGGCGTATTTAAAAATCCACTACGCGTAATTAATCAAACACACGGGATAAAATGTATTTTCTTTCATGGCGCAACAGCCCCTAGTGGGCCAGGGCCACCTCATTATTGAGGCTTCACGGTCACACTCGGTAGGATACACAGACTTGTACCTGACAACACAAAACACTCGTAAGATACATACATCCATGCCCCTGGAGGGATTTGAACCCGCAATCCCAGCAAGGGAGCGGCAGCAGACCCACGCCTAATACCGCGCGGTTATTGGAATCGGAGAATAAAATGTACTACTGTTACTAATATTTCATATCGTTTTCTCAATTTTACACTGACCTTTGGCGGGTCTCTACACTACACTACACTATAACTCTTGTATAAGCCACGAAACAAAAATACGATTGTTGCACTACAAGCAACCGGCAGCACATATTTTTGTGTTAGTTCTTTTATCCAGTGCTATGTGGAATTACTCCAGGTGCTTCAATAAACAGCTTAATAAATAATCCCTACATATTTCTAATTTCTTGATAAAATTCATTCATTTCTTAATTTTTTTTTTCGCGCTGGAGTCTTAAATGTCGTCACTACTTAATAGGACTGTCATGTCAGACACACTTTCTTCGTTTTCTTAACACAATACACCCACGTAAGATCTGCTGGTCTAAGTGCTAGGTACGTAATTACTTCACTGTATGAATATAGCTTAGTAATAGGAGCTACAACACTTCGTAATGTAGCTTATATAATGTGCTTGATTAGTTAAATGTGAATTGCGTGGAGTAAAAATGAGGTGATTAGTTGATAATAGTTACACCAGATGGCAGCAGTCCGGAATCACTGAATGACGCTTAGCGAATAGCAACATCAACACTGTAGTCAGTCGGACTGTTGTTCACCGCTGAATATCGTAACTGTTTGGAACGTCAATTGATCAAACTTTAAACGGAAATGTCGTAAAGAAAGAGTTACTGAACAACTAAATTTAAATACCGGTATGGTCTTTTCTTTCATGAGGTGATATTCTCGACTACTGATTACTAATATCGGTAAGTATCGATACATATCGCCCGTCTCGATTTCGTCTTAAAAGGTTTAAAATCAGTTCGTTTATCACGTTATTCCAGTAACTGCTAACTAATAAAACATTTAAATCCGGTGTTCTCGAACTGTTTTTCACAACTGCATGAGCGTCAACTTTATATTTCGCTTACACGACGAAGAAAATCACGACAATGTTACGCTTTGAAGCAGCTAAAGACTAATTTGTGTGATTCATTGTTCCATGAGACGTGTTTCACTTTTACCCCGTCACAAACGATAGGTTTCAGCTATGTTTACAAGAAAACAGCGATTTCATAACGAGTACTGTAACGACTTCACAGCTCATCATTACACAAACGTCTTATGAAAGACAGGGTTTAGCGTGTGAATACTACGTTAAACCCAACACATGAACGGTCCGTTTCTTGTAATAATAATAATAATAATAATAATAATAATAATAATAATAATAATAACCATCACCGAGAAGCTCTAGAAGTACAGACGTGAAAGAAGAGCTTATAAGGATACGGCAATTGAAAACGGCCTATACACGTACTACCGTCAGTACTACCCACAACGGGTATTCATTCATTCTGCAGTCTGTCTTACGACAGGTCCGTAGCATCTTCCAAAGCGAGTTCTCCACAGGGTGCTTCCTCTTTCAATTTCCAGTATCTTCTCTTTTCCTTAAGGTCATCCAGTAGCTGCTTACGTCTTTTCTCTCGTCTTCCCGTCATTTCTATCCTTCCTTCTAACTCTCCTTCAATCACGTGTTTTAGAAGGCAGTTTCTACGGGTATTATCCCAAACAAATACACGGACGTATAAAACTGCTTAATCTCGGCCCTGCTCTGCATATTATAATACAGAAAGCAGTAATACTTAACACATGCCGCATAGTTAGAAAGTTTTTGGCAGAACAGTGAATAAGAAGTGCTTGGTCAGTGACACCCGTACTCTTTTGAGAACAGAGCTAAACTGCTGTGAAGTAAGGGAAGTGGATGATGATGATAGACAAAAGTAGTAGTAGAAGTAGTAGTAGTAGTAGTAGTAGTAGTAGTAGTAGTAGTAGGAGTAGGAGTACGTAGGATCGAATGGATCGGTCTAGTTCCTAGCAGGTACACCTTCGTCACGTTCAAGACGTCTCGAGTTCAAATCAAACTCTTTTCGTGGGCCTTATTTAATTCTCACTACAAGAAATGTTCCTCCACACATTATCCGACTGACCTTTGTAACAGACATGTTGTTTGTTTAGCAAAATGGATGAGTTTCCCGTTCCAAGTGACCAATGACGATTTGCATTAGACATAGAAGGATACAGTTCGACAAAAATTCACACAAAACTGAATTAAAAGTTCGGATAAATGGACGGAGAAATGGTAGCTTTTAACTGAAAATTACCATAAAAGCCACACTATATATATATATTTATAATTTAGGTCCCGAATGGACCAATACCAATTAGTAAATGAATGTTCAAGTGTTATCATTTAATAACAAAACCAACAGAAACACGATATTAAAACAAAATGCTTGTGTAGCTTTGTTCAAACACCAATCCCGATGTGGACAGTAGATTTTGCCGGTCATATCACCTGTTATTAAAATTTTATGGACAACCTTGCGTACAATTTCACAAGAATCATGCAAAATTAAACATTCCTAAATTAATTGGAACAGATCTGTACCCCACAGTTTATAACGGTACAAACCCATGGGGCAGCATATTCCTTCAAAAGTTCGTAAGCGCTCGACTGAACCAGAACTTTCCTGCGTGAACGAAATTCAAGAGCTATTACCGTTCTCACAAAACCCCGCCACTTCACTCCATCACGAGCCAGTTAAATTCAGTTTACACCATCACACCTATTTTTCTCACCTTCAGGTTACAGGGAGTGGAGTTTCTCATCCCCCGCGTGCAGGTTACAACGCCCTCTCATCCTTCTTGATGTAATTATCTCAACAATATTAGGAGAAGAGCACAATAACAAAGCTTCTCATTATGCAGTTTTCCATATTCTCCTGACTAACCAAGTACTAAATAACGACCTAATTTACCAAGTCTTCACGCAGCACTTAAAAGGTAATTCTATTAATGAAATATTCCGTTCTAGTGAATCCCAGAATCTGATCACCGTCATCACAAACAGCTGTCACGAGACCTTAATCTGCACCAGTTCAATCCACTTCACAGCCCATTTTGATGCCACCTTCCATCTACGTCTGGGGTTCCTAACCGATCTGTTCACATCAGACGTTACATGAGTGTTCACTCCATGTACGTTACATACTCGTACCTCAACAATTCCAACTCTTTCCAATTAGTCACTAAATAGTATAAATGATTAAATTCATCTCCATGAAGTCTCCCCCGTTTGTTTCGAAATGGGTCTCAGTGGTTATATCGTTGAAAACTGCTAGTGTTTGGTGTTCACCAGTCCTTTATCAGATACGATTCCACAAATCAGCCAGTGTAACGCAAACATGCAACAAAACGAACAGAAAATCTGCCACTAAATATAATCCCAAGCCAGTTCCACATACTTCCATTATCAAAACTTACCTACCTATGCATTGACTTAATCCTTTCGGTCGCATTATGGCCCTGGGGTCGACTGAGCCTCTTACAGAAATGAGTACCAGCTATATTTCCTGGGGGGTAAAGGCGGCCGGTGAGTAGGACTGACAACCGTACCACCTTCATTTGCCTACTGTCTAGAAATCTGGGAGCCTCAACCACCTGGAAACCTAATGGCATGTCCAGGCCTGTATTGGGATTGCTTTACCTTTACCTACCTATGCTCTATCTTAACGCAAAAACCACTGTCATTGAACTTTAGCGGTGGGGGGGTGGGGGTATTTGATTGCCGATATGGTCCGGCATGGAGATGGGAGTACAGCCAGTTGACGTAAAGTGTATGAAACTTAGCTGAGACGACTGAATGTGCCCACCGTAACTACAATGCAATTATCCGTCCCTACTGTACTGCACCGTCACAAACCTATAACAAGATACTAATAAAGGAAAAAAACTGATCATCTTCATCACAGGGTTGCACAATAAGCCTGACGGCTGCGGTGCGTCCGTAGCATCTGCTGCGGGGCCCTTCTCCATAAAAAAAATACGGTAAACAAAGTTTATGTTACCCATACTCACTTCACTAGTAAACGCATACCCTGTCCCTTCTGCTAAATAGAGGCACTAAACAGAATGTTCTGTATTAGCCGTTCTTTTGTCAGTTGGCAAGTTTCCGCGATTTCAAGTATGCCTGCCATACTGCGACTAGGCTATTTGATACACTCCAGAGTCAGAGAAGTTGCCGCGCCATCACGGCGCACATACAGTACGTACGGCGTAGTGTGTACCTGTTTTTGTGGCAGAGCGGACTTGAGGAAAAGTACTAGTAATACGTTCCTACAGGCACGTCCGGTCAACAAGTACAGCAATAGCTCGCTTCATAGTTGGGCTGTTTGTGAAATTCACAGAATAAGTGAAACGTGTGGGTGAGAGACCGCTCACGTACGAGTATATGTCTACTCCACAAAATGGGATATTACTTCATTTTATCTACTCAGAATACCCCCAACTAAGTAACTCCACGGAGCAGAGTTCTTATTGAAAAACTAATAGTTCCTCTGCTAGTCAAGAAATTCCCCGCACTTTACGGAACCCGAAAGTTCATTACCCAGTTCACAACAGCAGGCCACTTGTCCACATTAAACCAGTACACGCCCTCCCAACCAATTTAAGATCAATTTTAATATTATCAACTCACCTATGCCTACGTCTTACAAGTGGCCTGTTTCTATCAGGTTTCCATACCTAAATGGTGTACGGGAAAACAAGACGGTAACACCCATATACAACTAATTATTGAACCATTTCAAAATCAACGCCCCAATTTACAACAAAACTCACGCACAGGTAAACTTGTCACCCAATACTACAATATTTACATTTAATCCGTATCACAGGACTAACACTAACTGGACGGACGGACGTATCGAAGTAGTCTACGTTATGCGAACACGTCAGTAGGTCGGGCATTCTTCACGACTCACTGAGAAACAAAAGAACACGAAAAACGCAGCTGTGATGTCCTGCCATACAGAAAATCACTAATATAGCATTTCAAAATTATTGAAAATGAAGTAAGAAAATATGCACGGTATAATGAAATTAAGACAAACATGGCTACAGAGCATAATATAATCTACTGCAACGCGATATGGCGTTCATAATCCGTGCTTCTACACTTTGACATAACGGCGCTTTCTCGACGACATATGCTGTGTAACGTTAAATGATGAAGAATGCTGATTTGGAAAACGACCGTGACATATGAGAGCAATACTTCAGCATTTCGTGGTGGGAATGCGTAAAACTTCAGAACAAATCCAAGAAGTCTGCTTCAGGGCCGAGACTTCCTGAATATATATATATATATATATATATATATATATATAATAAAAGTACAAATTCGTGTATAAACTCCACAGCAAACGCCGTAACTATGCGTTCACATAAATGGTGGACTGGCGACGGCGACATGTTATGTTTTCTTTCAACGTCCGGTTGATGAAAACAGTTACACGGTTAAGCTCTCTTACATAATTTGCAAAGCTTGCAATGTAATGTGGAGAAAATGAATAGAAACTCCTGGCACTTGCTTTTCCACAAATAATTATCCGTCCACGGGTGTACAGAATTTCAAACTACAAAATACTCAGCAGACGTTTGTAAGAAGTGCCAAAGAACAAACACGATATTCAGAGATTTGAAACAGAATTGTGACACCTCTTCTGTTCACATTTCTTTATATTCTGTTGCTATAGTTCCTCAAGCAGCAATCATCCGTATGTGATTTGCGGCTAGAGAGACGAGGAAGGATGAGTCGGAAGTGGGGACAAGAAAGGCAGTGTAATTGTTGACTCAGTTAACGAGATGAAGGGTGGGTCTGTGCTTGCTGGAAAGGTTACGAAAGAGAAAGCATGCAGCAGCAGCAGCAGCGAAGAACGAGCACTAGGGGTAAAAAATGATGTTTTTGTAAGAAAGGAAAAGAAGTTCAATACGTTAAACCAGCGTTTCTCAAACCGTTGCTGGAAGAAGACACAAAGTAGCAAGAGAATGAAATAGAAACAAAGGACTAGCCAAGGTTAGTTCCTGTATGACAGCAAGGCGATGTTAAATGTGGTAGTACAATGGTTCACAAACTACTTGGTGACTGTCGTAAACATCGCGAAGGACAGACAACACAAAATCAGAACCAGAAGCGAAAGAAAATAAAGGCTGTTATTTGTATGTCATGGAATGACGATTTTAAGTACCTTCGTCCAATGGCCGCCTTACCGTAATTTATGAACTCAACACATTAGGACACGGGAAATGTGCTGGTGTTTGTTGTAAGAGATGGGAAAGCGATTTACGTGTGTTAGTCTTACAGTTCCTAAATTATGGTTACACTATGTTATTCAAACCGGATTTGAAACTGTGCGACCGCCTAATAACATTGGGGTTAAAGCACTATGTTCCCGAATTCGAACCACATTTCTTTACAAACTGAAACAGATACACAAAGGAAAATTCGTGAAACAAAATCCCGGAACTGAGAAAGGAAAGTGTTTTGAAATGGTGCTGATCATCGTAAAAGAAATCCCCAGTTTTTAGGATTCAATATCCCATTGCACACGAGACACAATCGCCCGGTTTGTTGCCAGTCGCAATGCGCGCCTTCCGCAGCCGATGTACTGGCACCGCTCAGCAGATGCATACAACACACTACCACGAAGTGTCAGAGGGTGAAAGAAACCGTTTACTTTACAATACGGGTCACCGCCTCATTTAAGTCTTGAGGTTCGCCATCAGATAGTCGAGCGTTCAAAAACAATTCTTGTCATAACGCACGTATAGGTGAAAAATACTGTGAACATCATGACAATTCGCGACTTGAGACACGCATCGTACGAAAGCATAACCACAGTCATAACAACATCACTTCAGGCATGCGTTATGAAACTATGCAGTTCTTTCCGAAGTATCCTGTGTTATGAACAGGCAGAACTGGGACACGAATTCGGCAAACTTGGGCAAAACGCAACTGTGCCACTCTTTGTAATGTTTCAGGAATATGGTAGACTTCACGCCATCTTAACGAACATAAATAGGTTACAAGGTACCACGGGAGGAAATTAACACATTCTGTCACATGTCACGCATGGCTGCAACTCATGGAAGTATATTATAGACTTTAATAAATTATAACGAGTTTGAAAACTTGCTGACTGCACGTCAAGGTTAGGTACTTGCGCCTGCACTTAGAAAACTATGCATATGGGAACGAACATAAATGCAGACAGCGACAAAATGCTGCCCTCCACTGCGTCACATGAAGAAGTTACATTTCGTCCACTGAAGTAAACCAAACTGTGAATGAAATAATCGTATCGTACTGCAAGATCTGACGTTCGATTGGACAGACACTGGGCAATCATTAGAACCGTACGTTCACAGGCTCCAGATGGGATACCGTTATCCCCTGAATATCCTCGTACGTCAGACGCATTACGATGCTTGCGGTTTCGTTCTTGAGAGAGATCCTGAGTGAGTGGAAAGAACCACAAGCAAAATATCTGAAGCGATCGAATTCAACTACAGCGCTATGGCCTACGGAGCCAAACGAAGGCAGCAAACAATACCAACATGACGGTCACACCAGCACCGTTCAGCACAGTTGTCTGAAGCTTCGTAAGGTGATAGACCTTTGAAGATTACACAGCTTTCACTACGGTAATTTTGTCAGAAAACTGGAAAATTTAAACATGGCCACAGTGTAACACGTTTCGGTGTAACGATGAGGACTGATAAATCACGGTAGCATAACATCGGGGGGAGGGGGGGGGCGGATAAAACCCACGCATTAAACACCTCGCCACAAGATGCATGCAAGTCGTCTGTTTACAAACCGACTGATTTTCTCCCTCCTTCCGAAACATATTGCATGAGAGGCTCGATGAATACACATGTCTGTCTGGATGTGGTGGCGATGAGCAAACTTTCAGTCCCTACCACGAACTGAACTCCGAACTCCCGACCCTCAGACTGATCTGTTACAGACGCGTAGTAAGTGCAGTATCAAAATCTATAACGTATAATCCTTCGGAACCCGAAACTGTACCAGATAAATGGAATGTATCAGCACTTCATATATGAAGCGTGTTGTACGAGTTTGAGGTATTGTTACTTCCAAGTCTTCGACAGAAGCCACTGTACATACTTTGCGCTTCTGAGTAACTTATTGCGAAAGATTCGGAAAATTACGTGACAGTCATCACCAGAATGCAAACTGGAATACAATATAAAACTTTTCATCACTACAACGAAGAACAAAACGTCCTCTTAATTCCAGAATCCTGGGAAGCGGTATTATAAAGTTTTTCGTCATTAATTTAATAGACAAAATTGATTTGATATTTTCCTTTTCCCCCGTCTTCTTTCTTCACCACCACCCGCGAGAAATAAATTAATACATCAGCATACGAATTTTATAAAGCACTGCCTCTACTCCATCCATCGCTCCGGTGCCGTGAATCCCCTCTCTCATAATTTCAAACCGAATTTACAATTCAAATGAGACTTTAAAAAAGAAGATTGCAACTTAAGCCGCCTCGTAAGATAGCTTCTTTTTCTTCTTCCTCTTCTTTAGATTTCTATATAAAATGAAGAAGTAAATTGACGTTTTTAAACCACTATTAAAACAAAAGACAGGCGGTGTTATGTGTAATCTTTCTCCAGAAGGAAATTACATTTGAAAATAAGACATTTTATTTCTTCCTCCTGCGTATATTTTGAAACTGGCGATAGAACATGCCCACATATAAGTTAAATACTCAAATAAATAAAGTGCGGTTACAAAATATAGATACTGTGTCAATTGCAGCTCTGTCGACATTACGGCAGTCCTCCACACAGCAGCAAGCCATGTAAGATACTTCTGAATGCACTCAGGTGCAGGCCTCTGCAACCTTATTCCATAGGCTACGTAACTTTGAAACTAACTGCCAACAATTTGAAGGTATGCAAAAAAAAAAAAAAAACCACCATGTTAAAACTGGAAGGCTGCGACTTTTGGGACGCGACGACGTGTAGTCTGATAGAAATTTACAGACGGTCTGGACAAAGTTCAAGTTAATCTGAAGATGGAGTCAGTGTGTTTCTCCAAATCGCCGCTTAGTTTTTAAGGCTACATGGTGCCACGGCCCAGAAGACATCAATCTTCACAGTCACAGCCGTGAGAACCTCAAATCCCACGTGTCATAACCTGATGATAAAATTCCGAACTAGCTTTATAAACAAATTTATGAACCAAAATGCCAAATCCCGTAAGATCAGTTACGTAAATTTAACAAAACATGAGTGGTTCGAATACAGTTTGGTTCGCGACCTGCAGAAGATGTGACTAATTTGATTATGCTTCGTTTTATTTAACAGCGGTTGATCAATTACACGGTATACATGGTGTCGAAAGGTAAGATGATTTCTAAAGATGAAACTGAAATGGTGGTGGCCGTGGCCCATTTGAGGCAGACTCAGAATGCCATTTGCGTGACTGAGAAAAATCACAAAAATCATTAGTAGTAACTACCGATCGCCGGCCAGACACTCGAACCAAGGACACCAAAACACACGACTGTTGAACACTACACCTCGGGGATAAATAATTTTTCACGCCGGACATCTGTGGCAACGAAAAAATTAAAACGCGGAAGGATGCTTATCATGGCCTTCTGCAACGAGCTGGTGAATATTCAAGTGTGCAAAACTATGGAGATGCTGCTCCTGAACACCACGTAAACAGCTGAATAAACGTCCCTTGATACTGTTTGGGTGCAGCAACAATTCTGTAAATGTTTCGTTAAATACAGCAGATCACAGCAATCCTAGTGTTAGCCCAACATCGAATGGGTGTGTGGACTGGCGGAAGGGCGGACGGATGGTAGCCATTTCCGGTAGCAGCAAATTGTTTCCGCTCTCCAGTGCCAACACGCGCTCCGTTACAGGTGATGAAAGGGGAGGGACAGGGGAATGATGGGAAATTGGTGCTAGGTGTCCCCCACCTACCACCACTCTCCTCTTCGTGTTTCTAATTTCCATTTTAATAGGTTATCGCCAGTTCCCCTTTCCCCTTACCTTGCCTACGCCATCGCTTTTCTTTCGTAGTCTCTATCACATACATCCACTTTTAAGCGCACTTCCAAGTGAACAAAAACTGTGCCATTATTGATGGGGTTGTTGGCGCGTGTCCCATGGCGGTTCGTAAGTCCGGTCACTGACGTCAGTCTTGGGATCCCAGTATCAAGAATATCTTTCTCCAAAAGTGTGCTGCAGATTAATCAGATGATAATGAGGCGTTAATACTTACTAGAAACCTACAAGCTTACAGAAGCGTAGACCTACTCCGCGTGAGCACATCATTGTTCACGAGCGTTCGTAATAGTTCGGCATACCTAACTGATGTTTATGTCCATTTATTACAGAAAAAGATTTATTTTATTACACAACAGATATTACTCCAAACAATCATACATTTTTTTAATATTATTTTTACCGTGCATTTTTACAATTCACAAATTACACACCGACTAAATGCACTATATTTTTACTTTATATTTCTTATTATTGAACCCCTACACATGTTTCGGCTTTGTAAAGGCCGAAACATGTGTAGGGGTTCAATAATAAAGAATATAAAGTAAACAGATAGTGCATTTAGTCGGTGTGTAATTTGTGAATCATAAATTAGTTTTATTCGCATTTTCATTAAAACCAGGCCTACATAAATCCGTAAATGCTTAAAATATAAGTCGAAGGCCTGTATTGTATGTCACGTACCATGTCTTGTACGACGAGCCGTTTTATGAACAAATCTACATTCTAGTTGCATGTAGAATACTGAGTACAGCGGACCGAAACAAACCAGAATTAAAATTCCCCTTTCATCCTTTATTCCAGACCTCCCCGACACAAATTTTCTAAGTCTGCTGTTTGGGATACTAGGATGAGAACGGACGGACACGACCTAACCTGCCCACAAGCGTTCTCCTCGTGCGTTCTGTTCAAAGAACGCATAAAAACAGAATTCTCACAATGTAAAATTAAAATGACCGTTGTAGCTACAAACTGACAGTCGACAAGGGCTAAGAGCATAGCATTACTGATGAGTACGTGGGATGTATGCTGTACGACGGGTCATAAGCCAGGGCAGTGGCACAATGGTATTTAACCCGAAGTTCCCAGCGGGTAGGGTCTCGTCACTATTGTGACATTTTTGTTTACAGCTTTGTTCATTCTTAATGAAGTCTGTATGAGGGGATCAGAACGGCAATTTGAAGATAGACAAACGTGCGTTACGCGTCGCAGGCTGGATGTAGGCCTAAACCAGCGACACAGAAGCGTGAAAGAATGCTGCATTATTGATGCGTGTCCCAAGGCGGATGAGGAGCCCGGCAACTCGTACACACGGTGAGGTAATTTTCCCTTTGTATCCTAGGCACATCAGTGTTCGGGGTTCAAAACCAATTGAAGATGGGACCACCACGCTGTTCCGAAACGTCGGCCACCAATCACGCACTCACGCGGCGCATTATCTCAGCAGCATGCAGAGTTCAAATGCACCGCTGTGAAAGCTTAAAACCTCGCACACTTAAAAAAAGGTCATAAATTTTCATTTCCATTTCCTTTCACTTTGTACATCCCACACCAAAATCGTCATGCACTACAACTGTTTCATATCTTCGACTCGTAGATTTTGGTGCGGAGTATTAGGTCAAGCAGAATGAGATGAGCTGGACATGCCTCAAGTAGGACAAATGCATACAACATTCCAGTCGGAAAATCTGCGAGAAAGAGACCTATTGGGAAGACAGCGCAGAGGCCCACTTACACAGAAGAATAACAGCACAACCGAACTCAAAGGAAAATTGCATGAGGATGTGAACTGAATCCATGAGGATGTGAACTGAATTCAAGTGGCTCTGGATATGGTACAATGGCGGGATCCTTTGAAGACGTCAATGAGCCTTCGAGTTCCATAACAGGCAGAGAATTTGTCCAGTGAAGGACTATCCATATCGCAAGACGGACCCTGCTCTCCGGGGATTGTTATTAGGATAATAAGGGAATGATAAATTCGGGAAATGCCTACAACCGTTGTGTTCCGAAGCTTTCATCTTGTTCACTCATACATAAATATCTCAACATAAAAATACACACACATTTATAATGGTACCTGGTCTCTTTATATCGGTCTGAAAGTTGGTCTCTATATCTGGGGGATAACATACCGCATGTCTTGAACGTATTCAGTACTAGCCATGCAGTAACTATGCATTACTACTTACTGCTGTGCGGACTGAGAGTGTCTGAGGGACACGCCTGGACCAAACACAGTGAAGGCAGCAGTAAGACAGAGAAAATTACAGTACGAGACATTTCATAATTTGTACACTTCATCCGTTCCTCGTAGAATAACACAATAAGGCGACAGATCCAAGGGTACAGACAAGGATAATAATGAAAAGTATTTTGGAAAAACCGCATGTGGACCCGCAGTTCGATTCGCCTCACTTAGGACAGAGTTCAACGGAGGGCATATCTGAATATGGCTATGCATCTTTGATCCAAAAACCAAATAGTTTCTTAACCAGAAATGCATTATTATTAATTTGTCCATTAATTTTGCAAATAAATATAAGTTTCAATAAAAAGTTGTTTATCCTCAATCTATGTTCATCCCTTCGGATGACAGACTAAATTTCACATCCACAAAGGTTCAAAGCACAAGTATGGTCGTAGTCTTGTACGTTACTCAGTATGTTTTAGAAGACAGGAAGGCATTATATTCTGAAGTAAATGGCAGCAAGCATCCCTCGAATTTAATCTGTCTTCATTTCTTCGTAAAATTGTGATCTGTTGGAATTCGAAATCTGGCACATTTTCGACGAAGTGTTAGGTATTTTATACTACCCGGCGTATTTTGATATGCATTCTGGTGACAGACAACACAGACGTACTTAGTTTCCGTAGCATTTACTCCCAGACCAACCCTCTTACTATCATCTAACCGAGCATCTGCGTTTCCCTTCATGGGTATTTTTACGTATTCGCCGATAAATGAACATTAGCAAAAGGTGGTAAGATTCCATTCAATTATAGTTCATCCTGATTTACTTGGTACCTTCGTAGTGGTGTATTCCAAAACAAGTACAAAACGCATTACAAAAAAAAATCTCTGTATTATTCATTGCCTATTTAACGTCGCTGTCAGCACCTCAAAGTATGTAATGGCAGACGGTAAGATGATTTGAGATTATTTGTAAACGATATGGAAGGAAGCGGCCGTGGCCTATTTGTGGTACTATTCTGGCATTTGTTTGGGGGGAGAGACTGTAAAAAAGTAAGAAAAATCTCATCCAGGAAAGTAACCTGGCCTAGACACAAACCACGCATTTCCAGAAGAAAAGTCAGATGCATTACTGCTTAGGTGAACAAGCCCCGTACGAATTCCCTTTGATTCACTCTGAAAAGAAAATTCTCCAGACAAATGTTTATACGTACGGTTTCGTTTATACACATTATAAGCAGGCTAATTAGCTTCGTGGATATACCAAATTCAATGACAGTGTTTTACAATACTCTCCGTGCTCTGTCGTGTCCCCCCCCTTTTTTTTAAGATGAAGAATGTCACAAATTGCCTTATTCGTGCTTACTTGTTCGGCAGTTTAGGGGATGCTGCTAGCAGTGTGTGTTGCAGTACACGTGAAACCACGATACGGCGTCTCACCTGTTGTGTGTGGCTTACAGTTGCCTCACACTAGCATTAACAGAATTAACAGTAATTAGAATTGACACGCTACATTAGCAGGGCCCAACTTTAGTTACTGATTAGAAGTGGCCTGATTTGTGGGACGATATTAGGATTGACAGTAAACTATACTGAGAATTAATTGAGAGGATACTGGAGACTGATTTATGGCACTGCTACACAAAAGTGTGAGCCGAGTATTGGTTTCATGTGACATAACCGAGCACATCAGCGCAAGCTAACGTGTAATATGGAAACATCGGGTTCGAATCTCAGCCGAAGAACTGCATATTCTTGCTGTCGTATTTTGCGGTATTCCAAAATGCCTTCAAGCGAATTTCAGCGTACGCCAACCGCCTGGTACCCATAGCGCTATTACCAAATTCAGACCTTATTTACTTTTACCTTCCATACACCACTTGATATATAATTAAACCTACTGGTTTCGCCATGTACGACTCATTGCATGGTTGAAGATGCAAGCCTTCTGGGATCTTATACCGTTTCGACTGAGTTACCGACGTTTCGGAGCAGCGTATTCCTTTTATCTTCAGGGTAAAGCAGTCCATAAAAAGCCTGCTCTTCCTGGGCTAGGTTGGACCGCTTGACCCCGCTTGACCCTGAAGATGAACTACGCTCCTCTAAAACGTCGTAACTATTTACCAGTTAACATGGGCTACCCGAAACTTCGGCACGGCTCAACGCTCCAGAAGACTTGGATCTTCATCAACACCGGCGTGAGAACCTCAAATACTGAAACCATGTAATTACGTCCTTCAATGTATTACTGTAAATTGGGCAATTTGCGAAGAGTGGGTGGAGGGGGGCGGGCAACCTGTCACATTCAAAGCCGTACTGCCCATCGAAAGCTGATAATTTAATTTGATACTGCTGCTGTTGTGATTACTGTTAGTAAATCTAGCTATACGCTGGAGGAAACATTCACTTTTGACTTTTGGGGTTACGCCCCAATTACAAAACTATCGTAACGAGGAGTAAAATATTAACTGATGAGCTGAGGCCAGACATTACGTGATCGAAAGTAATAACTTTGTATCTAATTATCACAGACGTGTTAGTCGCCTGAAGATGGCATTAACGCATGCCGAAACGTGTAGCGCCTAATACGGACCCAGCGCAACACAGTGACTGCAGGACCTGATGAACATACGAAATCAATACAACACGGAAATGAATCATGTTAAAGTACACTACACGCACAGCTCTCATTGTAAAATAATAAAAACAGATTATCACAATGAAACAGTCGCTTCACACTCAGGCTGAGCAACATTTAGCTAGGTCAAATATGGTTGGACAAGGCCCATAAAGTTCGTTGTCTTCGATACCTTCGATTATTCCCTGAACAGTAACATGAGGACCCCTCAGATCAACAGGCATATCACACACATGTAATTTAACAAGACTATGTATCAATTATCACATCGGTCCGGATAACGGAGTGTCCAAAACATCGTACGTTTATACCTTACTGATGTGGCCGATTGCCGGAGAAGATTACTCTGTATTTAGTCACCATGAGAACTTGTGACGTCACACACAAAGAAACCAAAAGTCGCAGTAAACAAGAAGCGAATGGGAAGAACGGTGTTAGTCACACGAAACTAAAATAATACACATCCTGTATAACTATTTGCATCAATTAACCTGTTTCATGAGCTGCAATAAGTTAATTCGTGATTAGCGACAACACTTTGAAAATGCGATTACTGGTGTTATTATATACTCGTAATAAGTACCGAAGGTTACAAAAGTACATATGCAGCGTCACAGTGAGGACATGAATTTAAAATTTCCCAATCCTGTTATTTTATCACGTACAACAGAGCGTTATTCAATCAGATGATTCTTTTATTTCCATGAAAAAAGCATGAGAAATGTTTTAGTTCAGATTACTTCAAGTGGGGTACACTCAAAATAATCCGGCTAAAGCTGTTAGTTATGACATTACCATAATCTCGTGAACAAAGCGTTGGGTTTGGCAACCAAATTACAACGGATTACGAGTTAACGTGCCCAATAGAACACATGAGAACTCAAAGCACCAAGCACAGAAAAGGTAATAATTCCATTCAAAAAATGACTGTCCCCTCTTTCAAACATAAACATTTGTTTTAAATGTATACAGTGTGGGATTACTCTCGAATAATCTGCTGGATCGAAGCAGTAACTTATAAACGAGAGTTTGTAAAGCGAAACGAAAGAGGTGTCACGAATTAATAGGCCTCTGTTGTTCGTCACTAGTCACAGCAGGCTCGTACTGAAGGCACCGAAGTCGACGTTGAACTGTTAGCAATCGTATCCCACATTCTGATTTCGAGTCTCGGGTCCGAAATACATGGTTGTGAAGTTATTCGTAGTTTTCTCCAGTTCCTCCAAGAAAATAAATTATAGGACCTACGTTAAAATAAGTCATGGCCGATACGTTCCACAGCCTTTATTCTAAATATCTCGTTGTGATAATACATGAAAGATACTGAAGTAATCCGTCAGTTAAAACAAAAACGTTTTTGTTATCAGAGATTAGTGTACTTTACGACATGTTTCGGCCAACTTAGCCATCTTCAGGTAATATGGTCAAGTTGGCCAAGTATGAATTTACCTTTTTTCTTGGTCAAAATATATTGTCTGGATCCACGCTCCCCATTTTAACATTGCGTTTATGTAAAAATCTGTCTCGACTAACGTCGCCGGTCTCTAGACCACCTAAGACGTAACTTCGGGGGATGGCATTACTTACTTAAAAAAGCGAGTCATGGCGATTATAACATCATTACATGTGGTGTTGACGGTAAGTCACCGCCAAACTCACGAAGATCTAGTCACGAACGTATAAACGTTACACTGGTGTGCACAAAATGCCACCACCTAATTCAAGACGGCCGCTATATAACGATGTAACCAAGAAATATCACAACTAAAATGTAAATTCATTTAGTGTGAATCGTGTTTTAGTACATTTTACCTGTTAAAAAGGTATGCTCGTGAGATTACCAAGCTGTCACTACCCCCTCCTTTAACTTTTGCCCCAGCTGACCGATTACATGAAACTGTATACGAACGTACGTCATTGCAGGCATCAGAAACTAGTAACGTACAATTTCTTACGATCATGTACTGTGGGGGACGATCGAACGTTTTGTGTGGGAGTAACAACAATGTCACTTAACAGAGGACCCTGAAATGAAGCACAGTAATAAGTATTCGAAAATGCGACAAGACGACAAAACGAAATGTTATAGGTGGATTAAAAACACATACACATTACGAACAAAATACTGCTCATATCACAACGATTACAAACACATTAAAAATCTGGACCTTTAAGACTATATCTGACAAATTTAACGAAGAGAGAGTCCGTGCCGCAGGAAGTCATGTCCAAAAAAGGTAACATTAAAATCAAAACTTTCTTTTTTTGGAGAAGGGCCCCGCAGCAGATGCTACGGACGCAGATGAAGAGAAAGGTGATCAGTTTTTTTTTTCATTTTCCCAAGCAGTGGAGCACCGGTGGAATGAAATTGACAGGGGAAAATCGAAGTACTCGGGTAAAAACCTGTCCCAGTGCCACTTTGTCCACCACAAATCCCATATGGAATGACTCGGGATCGAACCCGGGCCTCCGCGGTGGGAGGCCGGCGACTAACCGCCTGATCCATGGCACGGCCACAATCAAGACTTACCAACAATGTGCTTAACAACAACAACAAACACATTTGCAATTGCAAGCAACACAAAATACCAATTCAGATAGGATTTGATACTACGACCAATACTAGTGGTGTAAAACGTTTGTGATGAACTGTTCATGTAACAAACAATGTGAACAACTCAGCCTGAAAACCCACTGACGAAGGGCTCCGACATGATCACCCTTAAGTAAAACAACGCTTTATTTTTAGTTTATAATCTGACACTATTATATCTTAGATTAGAACACAAGATAGAGATTCTGTGCTATAGGAAAGTAGCCATTACGGGTCTTGCCCCGGAACAATTTAATTTGGGGGTTGACAGATGCCAATAACCCATGCAGCTCAGTCGACTATAAACTAATTAATTAAGCAATCAATTGTTCTGACCGCAGCTATTGTAAACGTCCACAGTAATTCATGACTAACGACAGACAACACATCGCGTAGTCTATTCATCGCACCTGACCACAGTTTACTGTAGAATCTAACAATGCTAATTTCTTGGTCGAAAGGAAGCTAAGGTATTTGAGACAGAAAATTATGTCGCCCCTCGATTCATACGGACTTCATAATTTTTAACAATCTTGACGATAAACTGCTACGAGAATTTACGAATTAATGACATCATAAATAATTTCATGTGACGCAAATAAAGTGATAGAACCACGGTGAAAGAACTGAAGAAAACTTCTAAACTGAAGGCAGTTCTGAATATATCCCAAGGGAGAATACGCCCGTTGGAAGAACAGGGTAAGGCTGAACTGACCAGAGAAGATATTAATGGGGCAGACAGATCACAGGCTAATCCAAGAAGTCGATAAAAAAGCAAGGTATTTTCAAATTGTTCAAAGAGGATGATATGAGTTATGAAATATAAGGAAGCCATTGTCATCACCGTTAAGTTTCTACCAAAAGATTTGCCTGGAGAGACTAGGGAAGAACCACATAAAATGCAATCAGGATGTCTTCGAGCCTAGTTACAAATCCGAGGAATCACTAATCTTACAACATAGAGATACATGACAATAAAAATGGGCAATGAAATAACAACAGAATGTGTAAATACGTGTTCACACAAACACTGAGGTACCATGTTTGTTTCTATAGGTAAACTTTAGTATCATTGTGTATTGCAATGTTTTGTAAGGCGACTTATGTATGGAAGTCAAATACTCTTAGCACATTTTCCCAGACAGCCCGACTCAGTTTAACTCAGTATTCCTCAAGTACTCAACAAATGTTCAGAACAATGTCACAACGTCATTATTGTAAAGCGGCAGGTTATTTTAACCACTTAAAGCCAGTATGTACCAGGTACTGTACTGTTAATAACTCCATACTTTTGTTACACAGTATATTGAGGCGTTTGGTAGGGTTCTTACAATAAGCATCCAGTATGTCCCTAAACAACATTAACTGGCTGGTCTTTCTAAAGTGTCATCTGACAGATAGTAACTTAAGTCTGATACAGAATTTAGATAAGTGTCAGTCTTCAGTGGGTTATGATACTCCCTTAGTAATCAGTTTAAGTAACTTTAGCAGTACTTCTGTATACCGTCATACAAAACTTTACAATACTAGTTAATTTGGCAACATGTTTAGGCTTATTTTTCGAGCCATCATCAGGCCTTAATTTAAGAACTTAGTAAATATTTACAACTGAAAGTAGGAATGAGATCTCACCCTTTACAAAACAATGATACATAATAAAATACCGAGGATTAATACAAGAAGTCTTGGTTGATTATATGAAAATGCGTAATAGTATACAAAGTATAAAGGACAAAGATGTTTAAAAATTTTTAGAAATTTAAAAAAATACGTTGGTAGGCAGTAAAATTGCAATATGGTACGTACATTACCGGATGATAGTGTAAGACACAGGAGAACACAGTACGTATGCGGAGTATTGCTTATATGAATGGTAATGGTGGGTGAAGCTTCGATATCAATAATTGTGGTTATTCTTTGTAGACTAAAGACGAATTATATGCCTTCTCCGCGTTTTATTACTTTGATATGGCGAAGTATCTGCAAACATTGAAGGGTAATGTATGGTGTGGTTTGCAACTTTGCCGAGTTTCCTACTGTTCAACAATAATCAAAAGTAAAAATATTTATGTACTCATATATTCTTGAATGCCGTAAACTGTAACGCCTTAATATCTTGATGTGCCTTATGAAGGTCAGTGTCATCGTAACATTTGCGTTGGGACTGATTTACACCTGCTCATGTGTAACTGCTATCTGCAGTGCAGTGGAAGTGGGGTATTGAGATGGAGATCCTAGACAAATGACCTCCTTCAAGTACTGCTTCAAATATTTTATTGGGGTAACTGTGTGTTTATCACTCAGTTGATTTCCTTTTATTGTTTCCTTATAGATATAAAAGTTTTCTGTTGTATCCATGTGTATCCCCTTTTTACTAAATTGCAAAATTTTCATTATGTCTTTGATATATATATATATATATATATATATATATATATATAATTAATAACACAACGGGGACGTGTCATCTTAAAATTTAGCAGTACTGACAACATGACGAAATGTTAACACAAGAATACCACGGATGAACTAGAAAACCATGAAATTTGCCATAGTATACGGCCACAGACATCAAAGTCAAAACCTTCCCATTGTGGACACTAATATTAATAGTTTACCATCAGCATTATCGTATTACGTCCCCTGTTTTATTTATTCTTGTTAGCATTTGCTCATTTACTTTACAGACACATACATCTGGCTAACAGGCCTCTTGTAACAGACCATGCCTCAGACTACAAATATTATCTTACACATTTTTCGTACAATAGGCTCCTACTGACGACTACTACTACTAATACTACTACAACCACGAATACTACACTACTAGACACTATCGCCACTGCTGTCAATTATAATAACTATTATTAATTTTAGAAGGTCTGTTTGTGTCCGACATACGTTAAATTATTATTAATAATCCATGGGTGTAAGCATTATGCTATGAAGGCGTATATGAGACGTGGAGGTAAAGCTCCACGCATTAAACTTGGAGGCCGACCGCTCAGCTTCCCACTCCGAGTGAATAATTTATCGCTTTACCGACTGAACAGAAGAAAGCATTGCTGTCTTTGCTCTTCTTGCCGTCGTCGTTGTCGTCGCTGTTGTTCCTTCCACGGTAGACAGTTACTGTGACAACTAAACTGCACACGTTACGTGATAGAAGGCTTCACCTCGATGCATTACTTTTTTTTATTAACGTTTGCCTCCGTCAAAAATTTTGTCCTTCTCTTTTGGACTCTAGAGGACTTCGAGTTCCTACTCAGAACCTTTGAGATTTCTCTGTGTTCAGTGTCGGCTCTCTATTCAAAAGCCGTTCTCATGGCAGATGAGCATTATCTGCAAATGTGGTTGGTAGAGACGTTCATGTCTTTAAGAGAATACGAGTAAATTGTAACGTGTGTCAGTAGTTGTTCTTTTCAATTACTACACTGCCTTATCAGGATTGAGATTGGTTTGTTTTTAATTACAACTTTTATAACACTGATTCATTGGTTAACTTAATTGCATTCATAATTTTGTCTTGTGTTTATGGTCCTTTATTTTTGTCTGATGGTATTGTGTATTTTGTGAAACAACAACACAACAACGACAACGACGACAACCTCATCGTCATAATTACCGTCATAATTTTAATTTTTTTCCCCATATATTACGACAGAAGTCAAATCCCCATAACATCTCTGCCCTCGATGTATGTGATGACGTAAGTCATCCTACAGTCACATCATCCGAAACAGTTTGAGCATATAAAATCCCGTAAACGGTGCAAAGACAGCATGGTCAAAGAACTTTTACAGGTGCTTTTTACTTCAAAAAATACAGAAGCTTAAAAATCTAAGGTTATAGGAGGGCGCATACAAAAGTTCCCGGACTGAGTCGTTAATGAAATATACGTTTATCTTTGTTATTTGTTGTTGTTCCCTTCAAAGTATACCTCATTCGAATCCATGCAATCGGTCCAGAGTTTCTCCCACTGCTGGAACTGTCTTCAGAACCGCGTTTAGGTTAGTCGGTGAGTGTTCCTGAATTTCAGGGATATCCTGAAAACGACACTTTGTAGCTACGATTTCATTCTCGGAAACAAAAATAAATCACAAGGTGCAAAATCAAGCAGTAAAAAGGGTGGGGAACCACAGTCATGTTTTCAGCGGCCAAAAATTGCTGCAGTGACACAAGGAGTGTGCACCCGCGCACTGTCATGGTAAATCAACTAATCCTGGTTCCGCCACCGTTCTGGATGTTTTCGGTAGACTTGCTCCCTCAGACGTTGCAGAACCTCCCTTAGTAATGACGGACAACCATCTGGCCAGGAGATACAATTCCTAATGTAAAATGCCCTCACAATCAGAACAAGAACACCGACATACTCCTGATGGTCGCATGACTTGCCTCGATGTCTTCATATGTCGAGAGGAAGGGCTTTTCCACTGAGATAACTGCTGTTTGGTTTCTGGGCCGTAACAGTAAATCCAGGTTCCATATCCTGCGTTTAAAATGCGGTTTTCCTCGGTATGAAGCAAAACGTAATGCAAAGGTGCTGTTCCTACACACCAGCCATTAGAAAATCGCCGATCGCATCTCACACACAACAATAAACACACGTTGAGAAGCAGCGCAGAGGGTTATGGCTGCACAACTCACTGGACTAACTCAAAGATACCGACACTATGGCACCTACTAGCAGAAAACCTTACAACTTCAGTTTCTCGGTCCTAGTGGCGATCTCGAGAATTTTGGATGCAAACAACCTACAAAACTAATACTAATCTGTCTGGGTATTAAACAACTGGATCCTTTTCAAGTTGGATTCTTGAGGGAACAAGATGGAGAATTCTACGAGAGCGAGATGGAATTCTCGCAACAACGACCACAACAATCGTAATAGTAGCAGCAAATGTTTCGGAGACCAAGAGCAAAATCCTTTGTAAGCTTCTCCTCTTAGCAAATCAAAGCAGCAGCAGTACCCCGGCGAACAAATGAGATATATGTAATTTACAAAACCCATTATGTGCGGGAGAGAGGAGGAGAGAATGAAAGCAGAATCACAAAGAGCAAGTTCTAAAATTCTATCATCCGTGATAATACTATCATTACAAACCTTTGTGACTCCACATGTGTGTGCTGATTATCAAGTTAGGAGGAATTTAGGAACAGGGAACAGAATGGATTTGAGTTCATTCCCTAAGCGCATGGCAACTGTATGCGTACAAATGTAAAACGCCAAGTCGTCCAACATATTCTCAGCTTTATTAAAAGATACTTCAACGGCACGCTGAACAATAACAAGATTCCTCTCAACTATTCTTTTTTCATACAACTTAATCAGATACGTTTCGTTTTGACATAATGTTAATTAAATTAACATCCTGTTAATTGTAAGCGCATTCGCAAAGCGAATAGCGACTACTAGCTTACGCATATCTGTCCGTCCGTCTGTCTGTCCGGCCGCATGAAACAATGCGACTCCCACAGGACAGATTTTCGAGAAACCATATATTAGGGACTTGTACTGAAATATGTCGATATATGCCGATTTCGGTAAAAATCGCACAAAAATAACACACACTTCACACGAAGACCTACGTACATTTATGATAGGTATTTAAAATTAGGACAGCAGTGAAACAGAACTGAGGCCTAAAAAAACAACAGACGAACTAAAAATCTCGCTTTAGAGCGTGGTACTACCCAA
The DNA here is from genome assembly GCA_021186555.1 of Reticulitermes speratus. Lineage (NCBI taxonomy): Eukaryota > Metazoa > Arthropoda > Insecta > Blattodea > Rhinotermitidae > Reticulitermes > Reticulitermes speratus. The sequence goes on from JAJKFL010000237.1 coordinate 22,149,756, forward strand.
ATGGAAGGGGACCTGTGGTTAAGAAGCAAATTTAGAGGAAACGAGGTGAGACCAGACTTTTAATCAGTAGGCCGAAACGTCAGAACAATTTCAACAAACACCGCGGCTAAACCCCAAAAGCTGATATTTCGCGTCCGATAAAGTCGCAAAAACCTAAGCACGAGAACACCTCCATCTATTTTCTTACCTTGAAGTTACAGATCAAGCATGAAATCCAAATTTAAAAAAAAACATAAAATTACAGTTTCATTTACAGTCGAACTCGGTTATAACGTAATGAAGGGGACTGAATATCATGTGTCGTTATAAACGAGTGTCGTTCGTTCTAACCGAGGAGTGTAATGTTACAGTTAAAAGTGAGGAATTAATTGGTACAATAGAATATCTGACGCTATACACGAGGTGTCGCATTAACCGATGTCGTTATAACTGAGTTCGACTGTATTTTAACATACAGATTATTGAACAAAACAAGAGAAAAAATTCAGTTCTGAACTAAATGATAGAAAACCTCTCCTGAACTTAATCAGGTCATAATTTCATCACAAACAGTTTTGACTTGTTTCTTGTCGTTTCCAAATACATAGATCAATATTCATTGTATAGGGTGCATTCTTCCCCAGCCACCGGTGGGCTCGTTTTAAACCCCTGGTGTTTCATAATGGAGCGGAATGTACCATTTCAATTGGAGTCCCGCTCTCTATGGCTGATATATCTACTACACCCTCGGGACATAAAAATAGCTATTACAGCACACACTTTCGCAGTCCACTCAACCACAACATTCGATGGACTGATTACATCCACTCTAAAATAAAAGAAAATATGATAAAACATATGTATTTTGCATGATAATTTGAAACAATTTATTGCATAACCCGATCTATTTAACCAAAATAAAATGTTGCCGCTAGTCCTCTCGAGCTATACATCTTCATCAAAGATAATTTTAACCCTCATACCACACACTTCATTCTTCACCGCGGCACTTAATGGTATTCGTTGTGAGCTTCAAGCACCGGCCGCTTTACCAGCGGGGAAAGCTCTCCCGCACCCATTGCATAGGAGGCTGGGTAGGACCCAGAGGCGCCCTGGATGCTTTGAAGAGAAAAATGTCTTGCCTCTACCGACAGTCGAACCACAACTCCACGGACGTCCAAACCGCAGCCTAGTCACTATACCGACTATGCTATCCTGAAACGCCGTGTAGTCATAAGAAGAACATTACCTACGTTGAGAAGGCACGCGTTACTCCTCGGTACATTTGAACCTCAAATCTCGAAGCAGATAAAACAATTCCTAGCAGCTTAGTCGCTTTATGTCTTTATACAGGACACGGTAAGCAAATATTACGAACTAAATGGTAACAAACATTTATGAATTTAATTTCCTCTATATTTTGAATGCGACCTGCTTAAAACACCATTAAACGAGGAAAAAATAGATGGGCGGTGCTGCAAAGAACAAAGAAACGCAGGGGAATATGAAAACGCAGGCACTCACGCGAACGGAAACAGGGTGTGGTTACCAGTCTTGTCGCACTGTGACGTGTTCAGGTGCAGGGTCGAGGGCTTCTCTCCGAGTCGCTCAGGAAAGTTAAGCAAAGACCGTGCCACGGGTCCGGCATTAGTTGCCGGCTTCTTACCACACGGACTGCGTTCGCACCCAGGGCAATCCCCGTGGAATTTGTGGTGGGTAAAGTGGCACTGAGAGTAGCAATTTTCTCAGTACTTCAACTTCCCCTGTCAATTCACATTCCACGCTAATTTTTTAAATGTAAGTGACACTAGCACGAGTTAACGTGCGGTCCTGAAAATGAATGTGATAACACAGCTTTTATATGCGTACAGCTTTAGGTTGGACGGCGACGACATCTAATGGCCGCTGCAGTTCGGAATGGAAAATTCTGCGACGCCCGATTTCTTGCACCGGGTGGGTCACTGTGTTTGGGTGGACCGAGCCATTTGTAATAAAATACAGACAACAGTTTAAACAGTCGTGAAAAACAGCGGTACTTCTGAAATGTGACAATACAGACATTAATGCCAAATATTTCCTCCAGGCTACCTTATTTAATTTCCTGAGCCATATATAACACACATTAAAATTCCTAATTAATCGGAGGGACGGGTGAACAGACATGGCGAAGCTAAAGGGCGCGCTTTCAGACACTTCTTGAAACAGTAACGACTAGTCTCAACTTATTAATGTCGTTGAACTCTCCTGTCCTGTGTCTCGGAGTTGCAACTGTCTACTATTGTTCCTCAGTCAAGCCCTTGCACACTTACTTCTTCCGAAGCTACCACGGCGAGGTCGCTCATCGGTCATATTTCTTATTTAGGTCTTCAGACAGCGAAAACGAAAGTGTTCTCTTACAGTCAGCACTAGATGCCGGAGCTGTTGCTGCAACTACTGCCAATTTGATAGATACCCTCCAAGTTGGCCCAGTATTTGTGACAGTGTTTTTATTTCACGCTGATTATCTTCCGCATATTGCTTCATCAACAGAAATCAACTTCAGCTGGGTAATCCTCGGACTGGACAGCTTGCACACGTTGGCAGCGACATGAGCACCGATCTATCTTACGTAACGAAGTTTATCGGCAATTCGGCGAACAACCGCTCTTGAAGGAAGTTGGACCTTTTGCAGTCTCTCTTCTTGGTCACGAACAAGCTGAGGTACGCCACGCTGTCTCATATTTGTGGTGAATGATCTCGTGTCGCAGCGGTTTATGTGAGCTGCTGAATACCACCGTACTTGGGTGGCGACGATTGGGAAGCCGATGCCTGCATTCCACCGCTGGCCGTGTATTGAGAGAATCCGCAAACGGGTATTCATCTTCTCTCACGACACGGGCAGGTCTCATGATCAACTACTATAGTATAACGAAAATAACCTTTACACGACGACTGAACACAAACACCCAACTGGCGGGGGTACGCACACGAAAGGGGCGAGTCCACTCTATCAGCACTCGTCGGGGTGCTATACTGAAACGCACCAGCAAAAACAATATCTACCTGAACACATATTTGGACGTAACTGAATCTACCACTTTTGGCGCTCTTACAGCCTACAGTAACCCTCGCCAAGCGCGTTTTCCATTTGTATCCAATTTTCTCAAGTTTCGCATTTCGTTGCGTTCCGCAGTTGTCACCTTGCAAGCATGTGGGGGTGGGGGGGATGGTGGCGACCACATCAAGAATGCCACTCTACTAGTATACAGCTTCCAATTTACCATTACGACGTGTCTTTGTGGAACACTTTTATAAGGGCCTACAGTACACGTCAACACAAGTTTTAACCTGTTCAAAATAGCCACTGAAATAACTAATTCCATATTAATATCACTCGAATTTTCAACACAGAAGATATCACAACCCGCCACCAGACCCAACGCTAAGCCAATTCCATCCACCTTCCATCGTAACAGCCTATTTGACCAAGATCCACAGTAAAGTGATAACTATTCCCAACCCCACCCGGTCCTCCAAGTTGACATTCTGAACGGACCCCCCTAACAAAATTCTATATGGACCTACGTATTTTGTCTTTTCTCAACCACGTTACATGTCCAGCTCACTGTAGCCTAAATTATTTCACAGCCCTTACATCACTAATTAATATGTCAGTATATCAACCAGTAAGCTCCCCGCACTGCAACATTCCACAATTCTCACATACTCGTATTTCCCCCTTTATGTGCAAATATTTTCCTGAGCAATGTGTCCTGCTTCCAGTAATAAGTTCTTTCTTAAGACAAATCCATAAATCTTCCACTTCATCTCTCTTAGGTCCCAAATATGGTACACTGCGTTGTCTTTTAGTTTTTCCGGTGTGATTATCTGTAACTTACCTTTCCGACCAACGATGCAGAAATAAAAGCCTCATTGGCTAAGAGGAATCAAATGCGCAGAATGATTTCCGACAGAAGTACACAGTATATCCAGGCGCATTTACGACACGTCCTTCCACAGTATAAGGACCCAGGTCGCTTGATGTCGTTCTTATGGTAAACAGCGATTATACTCACCTGAAAGTAAAAATAACACATGGCTTCACTGACTTATAAGCACACAAAATCGTTTACCTTACCGTCAGCCTTCAAACAAAACATACAGACCTACTAAAGTCTGTGCCAACATGAGGCGAGACATCTCAGAGACTGCACTTAATATGCTACAGGTCCTGCAAGGAAGGAGTGATTTTATCTTTGTCACCGTGTCCAGACAGGCCCTGATACTCATACGAAGCTGAGCACTCATCATGGCGTGGTACTAAATGAGACACGGAATACTTTCCATCAAACCACTGTCTGATCCATCTCTTCCCCGAATTTTCTGTAACCAGCAGATGCTGTATAATCAGTTTACTCTGACTTCGTAAACTGACACCTCCACCTAATCAGATAAGATAATAAAACGATGGAAACAACACAAAACACTCGCCACTATCAAGCATACCGAGAAGACACGGCGTTTACTTTTCAGGTATTAAAAATGCAACAAAAGTTCCAGATTATGGCCTTCTGCAATGTGACGCCATGCGTCATAGTGGATGTTACCCATCATTAAGGTGACGGTCATCGCCGTAAGACCCTCAACTCTCACAAGCGCAGCAGTCGTGAAAGGTAACCATTTCAGATAATCAGGTCGACCCCGTATGCCGCGAACGTATGTTTCCCACCCCTGACGACTATTTCCACACACGCTTTCAGCTTGCGTCTTACAAGTCAAGAAGTCCTGGTCGCCGAAAAGGACCAATCAAGGCCTCCATATTTTCACAGGGCGCGGAGATAAACGACAAGAAACAACAATGGCCGACGGTGGAATCGAAAAAGTGACTCCACCGTCTCAAGAGATACAGACTGTGACATCACCTGGATTGGCGCACAAACACCACTACAAACTTCAGGCAACAAGTGAAGCCGTTCTTTTGATTCACTTTTGTTTAACGACACTTTCTCAACTACAAAACTTTGACCTGTAGGCTAAAATGTCGAACGGATAATCATGAATGAGGAATTGACATACGCAAGGGTCGGACCCATTTAAAGTCATATTTAGGCACATACTTAAGCACTTCGGAATACGTAACAAGTTGGAACTTATCGACTAATGGAATAACTATAAATTTGATCATGAAAGACTCCGCACCATCGAAGGAGTGAAAAACACCACAAAAACCTATCTGTTAAATCGTGCTCTAGATCGAAAATCATAACTAGGGCCTTCCGAATACGAATCATATTCTAACAGAGATGAATGGGTACAAGGCGCGAAGTGAAACTACGTGTATCTGTTCAACAAAACGTATTACCATGCGACTTTAGCGCTCTCACAAGTTAGACGACAACCACAGGCCTTTGTCAGAATACGTCATTCAACCGCCACAGCACGTAGCCGATTTTAGATCAGTTTCATTAAACTCACAGTCAAACAAACACTCAGTCAACCTGAAAAACATAATGTTAATGATGTCATCAGCAATCCGACCCCTATAGTGCAGGTTGATTTAGTTCGCATTACATGATGGTACCTAGCTGCACTGTTTTTATGACCCACAGAGGGACAACAAAGAGAGGTATTCGAATGCAAATATTTCCTGTTTTTAGTCGACCACAGAAAAAGTTAATCAATTCCTGAGTTTACTCGAAATTCAGCGTTGTATGAATTGCTTGGATGTTCAGCTTTTCAAAACATTTCATTCTAATTAAAGTTCACTCCGGAGGTAAAACAACAATTTTCTTAATTGGGAAGTCAGAGCGAGAGGAATTACAGCTTCAGTTCCCATTATATAATCAAATATATAAAGGCTTATGAATAATTCCACTCCTTCTGGTATTAACAAGCCTAGGATATCTCATCTAATTATCTACTCCATGGTACAGGATCTTCCTTTAGAAGTTCACAGTTACTCTGCTAGTGAAGAAATTAGGCGCTTTTATGAAGAACGAAGACTCATCGCCTTGTTCACAAAAGTCCGCCAGCGGAACTTATCCGGACTCAGTTCAATCCAGTCCACACCTTCAATATCTAAAACCCGCTTCAATACGATTATAACATCTATGTCCAGATATCCCTTTATGTAGTGAGGTTTAGCAACGGAAAAATTTTGTTCACCTTCGTCGTCTCTCCGCACGTCTTACATGGGTTATCCAGAAAGTAAAGGTACTAAGGCAATAAAATTTTTAAAAAATATTTATTAACAAAATCGAGTGAAAAACTCTTAACACATACCTTTAGCTATTTTTCAACATATTCACCACCTTTGTCACGGCATTTGTTTAGCCTGAGTACGAGGTTTTGTATTCCTATGTCATAGAGCTCCGCCGCCAGTGCACGCAACCGTGCAGTGACTTCGTTTTTCACCTCTTTTTTTTTGTTTTTCACGAAAGGGGGTTCTTCTGGTTGATTTTATGCCTCACGGGACCACCATAAACTCTGCGGCATATTGTGAAACACTGAAAAGGCTTAGACGTGCAATTCAGAACAGAAGACGAGGGATGCTGACATTGCTCTAGCGGTGTGCGGCCTTGCGTTGTCGTGCAGTAAGGTGACGCCGCGTGTCAGCATCCCTCGTCTTCTGTTCTGAATTGCACGTCTAAGCCTTTTCAGTGTTTCACAATATGCCGCAGAGTTTATGGCGGTCCCGTGAGGCATAAAATCAACCAGAAGAACCCCCTTTCGTGAAAAACAAAAAAAAAGAGGTAAAAAACGAAGTCACTGCATGGTTGCGTGCACTGGCGGCGGAGCTCTATGACAACGGAATACAAAACCTCGTACCCAGGCTAAACAAATGCCGTGACAAAGGTGGTGATTATGTTGAAAAATAGCTAAAGGTATGTGTTAAGAGTTTTTTCACTCAATTTCGTTAATAACTATTTTTAAAAAATTTTATTGCGTTTGTATCTTTACTTTCTGGATAACCCAGATAACGTAGATACATAACTCCCGCACGTACCATGATTTAATTACTGTAACGACATAAGGCATAAACGACTGACGCAAAGGAAGGTATAAAAGGTTCCGACAAAGTGAAGTATAAATGGTTAAATAAAGTGAAGGAAACGCAATACTTCAAATATGTAATATTGAAAAGCCTGCCACCGCGACAACCCGGTGGTAATCAGTGAGCAATTCCATGAAGAGCGTATTATGATTGGACTGAACTCTATTATTATTATTATTATTATTATTGTTTTTGTTGTTTTGTTTGTGTTTCATATGTGTGCCGTTTATTGTCCTTTGTTATTTGTTTGTATGCTGTGCTGTTACTGTTATTGGTCATTTGGCTGTTGACTCAGCACGTTAATAAATAATAATTGAATTGAATTATTAATTGCAGGAATAATGTTTGTGGAAACGTACAAATTATGAAGCCCCTCATTTATATGTTCGCCTTTCCAGTCCCTTACTAGGCCTATTGCATCTGTCCTGAATCGACATTTCTCCTGAACACTTCGTTCTCACGCGCTGTGTCTGGAGAAGGGGTGGGCAGATTCTTTAATCTGGGAGCCAAATAGGTCTCGCGAGCCGGAGAGCTTCACAAGAAATATTTTGGGTTCAAAAGCTGTTTAATATTATCACTTATCTGCACTGACTCAAACGCTGTTCCTATGCACGCCATGATGGCATATGGACGAGGGTCGTCAGCTTCACGCCCCGGTCACTTCATCCCGAGGAAACAGCCTCGCTAACCACTTACTAGGGCAAGAGATTTTTTCTTCTCCGGGAAGTCAAAACCGGCTCTGAGGCCAACCCAGCCTCTGCTCAATGGGTGGCGGTGGCTCTTTCCTTGGGGGGTGAAACAGCCGGGGCGTGAAGCTGAGATTAAGAATGAGCATAGATATCCTTCTAATCGTTCCGTATGCCTTCATGGCTTGTGCAGGTTTACTATTTCACCCATTGAACAGTACGACAGGTGGGCCGCCAGAGCCAGTCTGGACGCTTTGGGGAAGACACGACTCTCTTTCCCCTGCCCTGTTAGGATAGAGAGGTTTTAGCTAAACAATAAACAGAGTACGTCACAGTTCAGTTTGAATACAACTGCTCGTGGGCTACATTTTATGGGCAGTGTTTTGTTACGACTCTCAGTAGAAATTTTGTCAAAACCCTTCCACTCAAAACGGTTATATTCCATGTTGCTAAGTGAGAGAGATTATGATCACGTGATTTCCTCTTTAAGTAATTTTCTCCGTCCTCCTCTTACGTCCTGTCTCGCATGTCCAAATATTCTCTTGAGGATCCAGTTCTCAGACTCCCTCATTCTGTGTCACCACCTAGGATAAGAGACCAAATTTCATACCTGTACAAAACAAATACAAATATGTTGGAACATATCCGTCTTTGGATAGCACATGGGAGGGCAAAAAACCTGAAATGAGTAACAGCAGGCATTCCCTAAACTTCATCTGCTCTGAATTACTTCCATGCAATTTTGATTTGTTGTTACCGTCGGAATACGTTATAAAGCCCGTTGAAATTTCAACGGGATCTTTTGGCAATTCCCTTCTCTAGCTATGATTTCCACAGACAATCCTTCCAGTGATGTGTTCGCATACGTTATGGCACTGGAGAGATACTGAAAGCCACAGTTTCATTGAATATCTACTCCATGACTTTGAGAACACATTAAAAGACAGCTTGCTGCAAAACATCCAGCTTCTTATCAACAGCATTCAATATGTCAATGAAGCCTACTTACTCAGTAAAGCACCAACTGTCAATAGCATCAAAGGCTTACTCGAATAACTTTACACTGCTTTATTGTCGATAAATTATATCGACCAAACTCCATCGTAACCATAGAAACCGGCAAAAGTGACGTCACTGGCACATCGATTATCGATATTTATCGTCACCGGTGTGTATTTTTTCTCACTTGGACTGGTGCCATCTGTTGGTGGAAACCCAAACCCGGTAACCATGGCTGTGACGTCGCCGGTGTTACATTGTTTTCACAATCCAACGGTATTACATAGGCCAGATCTTATAGTCAGTATCACTATTCTGTCCTCTATTCTGGTCAGGATATTTCACCCTAGGACTATTGCACTCAAGTAGTTCTCTTTCTGCGTTTATAAAAATCAGCCTGCTAATTAGCGTTTAATAGAGTTTCTGTGTGGTTTTTCTGTCACTAAATAAGTACCAGCGTAAACGTCACTAGCGCACTGTAGAAGCTATTGTGTCTCTTTTCAACTGCTTCCCTCCTGGTGTTCTTGGACCTTCCTAATGGCGTATTCTAAAGCAAAATGCACCTTCTTGCTTCAGACGTTTCTGCATAGCAAAGCATAAGGTAGGCCAACAGGTTTACCTATTCCGCCATTACTACAGGTTTCGACTGGGCATCTTCAGTACCCTAATTACTTTCATAGAAATACTAAAATCAAAAATTATTCTTCACAATGCTTCCTCCTAATTGAGCCATACGCTTTCTTGAAGCCTATAGACAGACGTACTGCCTCACAGTACTTCCATTTTTTCTCCACTACCTGATAAACGTGGAATTGCAGATCTGTATTTGACCTATTATGTCGGAATCATAGTGATGATCTCCAACGTTTTCCTCTGCGTGTGGAGTTAACCTACACAGAACAATGCAGTAAAACTTTTGCGAAAATTAATGTGACTCCTTTTCGGGACTACTTTATTTCTTTCCTCATTTCTTTCTTTCCTTTCTTCCTTACGTGACAAACATGCTTATGAAACCAGATTTCTGTCTGTGTATGTTTGTCCTCATTTAAACCTTTCAACCAATTGATCGCTTTTCACGAAATTATGCTAAATGTGATGTCTCTGGGGGCCATCTCAACGACGCACTTTTATAATTTCCTCGGTAGTAACAAGAAGGTAGATGTGCAGGCTTGTGATGTGGGACCGACACTAGTGCCACATAATTTAGAGTTCCGAAATGACGTATGGTAATATACCATCGAAAAATACACACCTTCAATGGTGAAATTTTTAGCACTATAAACTATACTATAACCGTGAGAAATTTTTCTTTCGCTTTCAGTATGATATCGGTAATTATAAACTACTTACACCTGATGTGGAGACGAGATCATTAATACGCGGACACGTCATTCTGTAAGTACACTACTGCACACTGTCGGTGGTGTGAAAGTTGAGATTACATCCTACAACTTTAACAGAAAAATCTGTACGTAATAACTTTTTCACAAAAATAAACTAAAATAACAAAAATGCTAAACCTGCACATACGGAACTAGATGGGGCGTGCGGTCTGGCAAGCTACAGTCCGCTGTATCAACAGTAATGGAGGCTCAGTGTGCCCCATATTTTTTTTTTCGATATGGCAGCCAATTAAAAAAAACACTGCTCCTGCCGGTAATTGAATCCCAGTCTTTCTGCCTGCACTCATCTTGAACTATTTTTTTCCAATGGCTCGACAGCCCCTTGGCGGCATAGGCCGCCTCATTTTTCGAGACTTGACGATCACACTCTTTTTAGACACACCACACTCGGTAGGACTCATCTGGACGAGGGACCAGCTTGTCGCAGAGACCTCTACCTGACAACACACAACACTCACAGCAGACAGACATCCATGCCCTAGGCGGGATTCAAACCCACAATTCCAGTAAGCGAGCGGCCGTAGACCCGCGCCTTAGACCGCGCGGCCACTGGGATCGGCCATCTTGAAGTAAACTAAGTCAAACTCCTACGCGCAAAGTCCCTTTTGATTCGCATACCGAACGCAGCCAGTGTCAATGGGCCTACTTCCTTCTCCTCGAAGCATAGCAGCTACAGCCACAGGCAACGGTCAGATCTGAACCATCACAACACAATTTTGATCAGTTCCATCTGTTACGAAGCTTTACCTTGTCCGGGAAAGACAACAGTCTATCACTATAAGAAACTGGAGGCAGCCTTTTTCCAAAGTCATGAGAAAACTTCCTTTCCCGAGCAGTCAGAGCAATGCACTATTGTCGCATTCTTCAGCTTTGCAAAGAAAATGTCAGATTCAAAAACCCACCATATTCGGCATCACTTATGATTTCGGCTCTGTACCACGTAACTCGACGGGAACGTGCTGAAAAGCAGACAACTACAGCCGGCCCAGTCCACACACCCCACTATTCCATATCGTTATTCTGATTGGTTTTCGCACAACCTTACGAAAAACGAAACGGGGCATATGGTTGACTTAGTAGCCATATCCTCAAACCCAAATTAATAATATGATTCAAGAACACCTAAAGTCAACAGTCGCTGTGGACCACACTGTTGTACTGTTGTACACACTGCTGCTGGTAATGATAGCTCATACAAGTCTTCCGTATTTGAAGACTGTTATCATTTCACCATTACGTGTTGCTCCAACTCAACCGCAGTTTATAAATTAAAAGTCCTAAATGAAAAAAACCTCCCCCTTCACAAACTATCTTCTCTCACGTGGAAAGGCCAGCAATACCATTATTAAATTCAACGGTCCTGTAATATTATTGCAGTGCCTTAAGTAAACCGCAGTACGAATGCATCGTTTTTAATCAGCACGCGCAGGTCCGCTACTTTAATATGGTGCTGTGCCTTACATCATGAAAACCGCTGGGGAAAAAAAGGTACAGCCCCAGTCAAGACTACATTCCTTTAAAAATATCAATGAACACACAGCGATGTAGCCGATTTCATTCTGAACAGATGGACTGGAGCCTCGCCTCGGAGTGCCCTACTGAGAGGTATCAATCATCTCTAAGCTTTTAACAGAATTCCTTAATCGGGTTCTTAGAAGGTGTGTCGTTTCCAGACCACATTCGATGGCGCTTCTGCACTATCGTCATGTAATTTGTAGCATGATACCAAAATCAACGCTGTACTTTTTCTTCGGCAGTAGCCATTGTTTAACTCAAGGATAGAGCGCCAATCTGTGGCTGGAAGGAAAACCACTATTTCAACAGGAAATCTAACGCTCCCTATAATATTCGGCCCCTCACTTGTTGCCGTACATATAGTAGTTTCCGAAATACAAGCACTTGAAATCGGTCAGGTCTTCAAGAAAAGCTCGGTACTTGAAAGGAATGGAACATTTGGAAAATTTAGGCATAGATAAGAGGCTAATATTAAAATGTATGGCAAAAGGGGAAAATGGGGAAGTGGGAAGCATAATATTAAAATGGATCATAAAGAAGGGTGGGAAGGTGTGTGCCAGTTCCATGTCACGCAGGATAGATTACTGTGAATACGGCAACGCGCATTCGGGTAAAAAAAAAGTCGGGCACTTTCTTGTTCACGTGACTTACATTTTCAAAGAATCTGCACCATGCAGTTGCTCTGCTACAACTCGCGGCTGACAGCTGCAGACACTCAGTTTTATATAGAGGTATATATAAAGCCAAATTGGGCAACCAGAATTTGAAATTTGCGCAGTCTATTCTATGAACGTTCAGGGTAGACGCAGCCACATATAAAACTATATTAGGCCCCCTATACATGTACTAAGCCGCGTTCCCTCTACCGGTGTATTTGACGTTCACCATTTTCCATTGTTTAGATCGTCCCACAGGATCTGTCCAAGTCGAGGGTCTGTATAACATTTCGTAACATGCATACTTCTTACGGCGAGAAGTTCTTAACCCCTGTCCCAAACCCCAAGCTGGAGGACCACCCTTTTTCGGACGTCCGCAACTGCGTATTTAATATATTTGCAGCCACCTTCCATGTATGGAGGCTGACTCCTCCATCCGCAACACGAGGACGCGCCATGCCGTGGTGAGAGCAACTCAATAAAACTAAATACCATATAGGCCTAAGATTAACGTGGCGTTGCCACATGTCATGAGACACAGTATCGTAGTGCTATCGACGGACTTTCTGGGCATTCTCGTGGATACCTGATGAAAACCATGACAAATGTGACACGATACATGGCACCTCGGCCGATACTGGAAGCGGATACCTCCCAACAACAAACCAGGAGCGTTACCACTACACTTCCTTCCCTGCTATAAGACAGAGGAGGCAGGCTCATATTAAAAGGGACTGTGAATATATTAAGAATGGGTTTCAGCTGGCTCAGGATGCTATGGTGAGATAAATGTTAGCGATGGAAGATAGAGACAGAAAGTTCAGGTATAATCCTTCGGTACCCCAAAATGCACCACGCCAACTGTATGCCGTTTTAATACAGTCACAATGGACGAATTAACTACGTTTACAAACAACACTGATTCTGAATTTTACGTTGCATTTATCGTGCATTTTTGCTTAACTGAACAGTTTATACCAACAAATGCACAAAGACATACACTGTCAATGGTTTCTTTTATTTATAGCTTGCCCCAATACGTATTTCGGCGTGCTTACATCGCCATCTGCTAAAAAAACTTCGACCCCCTGAAGATGGCGATGTAAGCACGCCGAAATACGTATTGGGGCAAGCTATAAATAAAAGAAACCATTGACATTGTATGTCTGTGTGCATTTGTTGGTATAAACTGTTCAACACTGATTCTGATCAGTAACGTACGTTGCGTTTCGTATGGTCACACATCCTGTCATACAACTCCACTGCTAGGCGTGGGACAAGCTCCTCAAGTTCACAGAACTCGCAACCGCCAAAGACATATCTCAATAATGGCGAAGGCCGGGAGAGGGGGGGGAGAGGAGGAGGAAGAAGGTGGGACAACAGGTTTCAACGATTTCTGACCACAGCTTTCAGTACCGCAATTTCCGAGAACAGAACCAGCTGAAATCAAGTTTAGAACCAGTTGTGACAAGACAAGAGGTGCGATCACACTTCTACATGCAAGCGGGCAAGTACATTTTTATACTTGCATTTTTATATTTTATATCTTTTATTTACATTTTACTATCCACTTCTCTTAGGCAATATATTTATATACATCTTATATATGTAATTTGTAAAATGGGGAAATCTTCCTCTTACCAAGTGTATGGGGTTTTTATTTTTCAAGGCTTTCTGTCATGGCCTGATGATGGCTCTTTGAGCTGAAACCGGTGGCCTGATTACGTATTATAAGTGAAGTGTTGCTTAAGACTGTACGACTGATAAAAGTAAATATACGTGCTTCAGTAAGTGCTTGGTTGTGGGCCGAGATAGTGTAGTCGGTATAGCGACTCGCTACGGGCTGGACGGTCCGGGGATCGAATTTGCCGATCCCAGTGGCCGCGCGGTCTAAGGCGTAGGTCTTCGGCCGCTCGCTTGCTAGGATCGTGGGTTCGAATTCCACCGGGGGCATGGATGTTTGTGTTGTGTTAGATGTATGGACGATAGCATGAAACATAAGGTGACATGCAGGACAAAAAGGACTTCAACAGTACAAATGGATCAAAGGGGAAATCCCCAGGAATTAATACAAAAAAAAATCCTGGTGGGGGGGAGATTTTTCGCAGCCGTCCAGACCGGCCCTGGAGCCCACCCAGCTTCCTACACAATGGGTTCCGGATATCTTTCCCGGGGGTAAAGCGGCCGGGGCGTGGAGTTGACCACCCACCCTTACCTAGTGCCAGGGTTAAAGAAAGAGTAGAACTATACCTCTACTCCCCCTCTGGGCCTTCATGGCCCGTTCTAGGGAGAACTTTACCTTTACCTTTTTAGTGCTTAGTTGGTAATTTGGTACGTTAGGCGGGTAGTAGCTAGCCGCCACGGTACAGAGCCTACTCGCAGTCTGTAAAGTCACCCTTCGTGGCACATCTGTCAACACACGGTTTCTTCACACGCCTTTCAAGCTAGTGAGGTCTCTCCCAGTGTTTATATTAGCTTCAAATCAGTGCCAGTATGAATATGCCTACCATATTAAAACTCTTTCAAATGGTCTTAACTAAAATTCGTTGCCTATTTGGATGTCAGGTTAAAATAATTACGTACACACGGTTTTAGTACCCTCGGCTATTCACGTCACAGTGTCACTATCACTATCACTATCCGCTACCGTATTATAATTCCGCCCTTCATTACGTCCCAAGTTATCATTACACGTCGACTGTTCGCTGTACGTGTCGGCCACTTCCACTCTACACTCGTGCACTAGTGACCTTCCTTCGCAGATTATTTGTTCGGCTTATTACCAGCCACTTTTTAGAGCAGAATTATGTAACGATGTACATTCCATTGTATCTCTTCGCTTGCTTGCCAATCTTCTTGCTCTGTAGCCTGTTCGACCCGTAGACTTTGTGTTTCTTCTTTGCGCTACTTTTCTTACTTTCCGTGGATATTTCCACGTTGTAGCCCGCCGCAATGACGGTTGCGATGTGACCTCGTGTTATGGTGAATGACAGATACCGTTCTGAATGGTATACTCGTACACACCGTACACTGTATTTTCTATTTACTGCTTCCATATACCCAACGGTGCAATTTATTTTGTTCGTTATTCACTATGTCGGAACGAACGCTGTGGACTGTTAGCGTCTGCTCATTCGATACTGAACCTACTCTTCGATGTATGCATACTTTATATTTCTCGTGCCTGATAAGTACGTGTCCTTTCTGATCTATATATGTACGCCACAAGCCGGTAACTGATGCAGATAAGCAGTGTTGTTTGTCAAATACTGTAATTCATTTTAATAAATGACAAATTCATACGGGCATTGATATGAAAGGACGAGTAACTTAAGCAGTGGTAGCGACATCGGTGACAACCTCGTGTAGGTCGAAAAACGTACGTAAAGAAACGCCATGTTGGGACAATTGCAATAGAAGCTAGTTCGGCTTACAAAATGTAGAACTAAAGGCTACACGGCATCAAAAATTATAAGATCGCACGCAGGTAGCCAGGTTAGTTAGTTAGTTAGTCAGTCAGTAGGTTAGTGAGGTAGATGGGTATGCAGACAGCTAACTAGTTCGGCAGTTATTTAGTAACGCAGGTAAATAGTAAGAAATAGTAAGACACAGTGCCGGTCTAAGGCGTCGGTCTGCGGCCGCTCGCTTGCCGGGATTGTGGGTTCGAATCTCGCCAAGGGCATGGAGGTCTGTCTCTTGTGAGTGTTGTGTGTTGTCAGGTCGAGGTCTCTGCGACGGGCTGATTACTCGTCCAAAGGAGTCCTGCCTAAAGTGGCGTGTCTGAGTGTGATCGTGAAGTCTCGATAATGAGGACGCTCTGGCCCACTAGGGGCTGTTGCGCCACAGGGGAGGGAAGAAAAGAATTGTGAGTGAGGGAATTACAAAGTTATAGCGGAAGGAAATTGTTAAGTAGGTAAAAAGTCGAGTAACAGCCAGTTTATCACGTAGAGAGGTAGGAAGTATGATATCAGTCACACTAGGTGAGTAGATAGTAGGGAGACCGGGTTTAGTTGGCTACACGGGTAAGTTGGCAGAACGTTAATATCTCGCCTCTCCTTTGTTAGAGCGCAGTATGAAGAGCAACATCCTTCATTGCAGGGAAGTTACTTGGCAGTGTGCTCAGAGCTGTATCGGAAGCAAAATTTGGTTGTGTGTGTTTTGCACAGCGACGAGTAATTTTACAACAGTTTGGTAAATACTTATTATTGAGAAGGCTGCTAGGGTTTTATCTGAACCAAAGGTATGTAATTATGCAGTATATATGTGGCAATGTGACTGATAAGTAACAGTTTTTCTTGTGCATTTAATCTCAGAGGAAACCAACCTCAAAACTGAAAGTTCGTGTTGGGTCTAGCTGGCACATTTGCTACGGGGCAAGTTGGCTCACCGTGCCAGCTTACTGCGCGGTCAACAGTGCAGCATTCTGTACGTTTCTTATTCTGTCATTTCAATTTTGTTGTAGGAAGCATAATTATGCCCAGAACATACAAAAGGAAAACTGAAAGGGCAAATATTGCCCCAGATACAGTTCTTCGAGCAGTTAGGGCAATAGGGAGACTGGTGTCCGCTGAACGTGGAAAATTAGTAACTTTAGCCCTGGCCGTTTCAGCGACAGAAAACACAGTGCCGCCATTTTTCATTTTCCCCAGGGTGAACTTTCGTGCCCATTTCTTGAATGGTGCTCCTGCAGGTACTGAAGGTGATGTTAATCCTACTGGATGGATGAAGGCGAAACTTTTTTGAAGTTTGTGAAACATTTTGTTTCCCACGTGAAACCTTCAAAAGAACGACCAGTAGTTCTTATCTTGGACAATCATGATTCGCATTTGTCAATCGCTGCACTCGATTACTGCAAGGAAAACGGCGTGACAGTTCTGTCCTTCCCACCTCATTATAGTCACAAGCTGCAGCCGCTTGATAGGAGTGTATTTGGGCACTAAAGACCTATGTCAATCGTGCATGTGACGCATGGATCACAAACCACCCAGGACAAAAGATCACCATTTACGATTTACCTAGATTTATCAACATGTCTCTCGACTCTGCAGCTACTCCTGCAAATATCAAGGCTGGATTCCTGGCCACTGGAATTTAACCCTACAACAGAGATGTCTTTGGTGATGAGGAATTTCTCTCTTCCTATGTAACAGACAGACCAGCGCCGGCCACAGACTCTGCAGCATTGAATTATAGTAATGGAAACATTAAACATGATGAGTCTGCAGGACCAGGCCCCTCAATAATTCATTCTCCCGAACAAGGTTCATCCAAAAGAACACCTGCAGAAACAAATCCTTCCTCAAGCATGTCCTTGACTCCTGAACTTGTCCGTCCTTTTCCTAAAGCTACAAGCAGGAAAGGAACAGCAAACGCTACTAGAAAGAAAAGAAGTACAGCAATCCTGACTGATATGCCAGTGAAAGCAGCCTTGCAAGACAAGCAGAAATCGAAACAAGTGGCAAAAGGAAAAACACATCAGACGGGGAGCAGGAAGAGCCTTTTTAATAACCCTGCAAGAGATTCTAAGAAGAAAATAGCGAGGAAAATTCAGACACACTGCTCAGACGAAAATGGTGGGGAAACGTTTAGTTTGGTTTGCATGGACAGATACTCAAAGAGTGTAGCGGGGGAAAAATGGGTTCAATGTACCCAGTGTCAAATGTGGGCCCATGAAAAATGCACAGCTGGCGTTTCCTGGGGATATATTTGTTGCAACTGCAAGTCGGATGTATCAGATGAAGATTTCTGAAGTTTTGTGGATATATATTTCTGTATTGAGTATCATTTTCCAGTGTAATTTGTAATGTTTGTCCTTAGTTTTGTACGGCTTGTAAATCAGTTTCAGTATGTTGTTAGCATCATCTTAGCGTCATTTATGCTGTCCCAGAATATTTGTGACACTAATAATAAATCAGGCTCTACTATATGCCAACCTACCCCATGATATGTGCCAACCTACCCCGTATATGGGGCAAGTTGGCACAGGTGCAGAGGTTAGAAAAAGGTCCTTTTTCATGGCTTCATTATTGAAATAACTTCTTCAGTATATTTTCTTGCATAGTCCAAGAATGACACTTGCCACCAGTACCATTATCTTTTCTGTGTCATTTGTGAAAATTGTAAAAAATTAAAAAGTGAAAAGTGTGCCTACTAAACCCGGTCTCCCCTACCTTAGAAAGTAAGTTAATTAGGCCACCAGTTTTAGTAGCTCGTTGCTACTGCGGCGTAACATACTCTTTGGTTTCAGTTAGGTATTAATCGCCTAAATGTCGAAACATATGACTTACAGGAACTTTCCGGTACAAACAGGCCTATAGGTATACTTCTGGTAGAAACGTCACTACCTTCTTGTTAACTGAATTATGTAATATGCTAGCATTCCAGTGTCAGTATTAATGTGAATTCGCAGATGGTCGCCCGCACCCTCAAATGTGCAACACAGTAAAACACAGAAGATAGCGTTAGGATCACCTGTTCCACCGTTCCATGGTGAGATGTAAGTCCCTCCTGCATTTCGGTACGGTTTATATATATATATATATATATATATATATATATATATATCACATGTAATTAAAATGAATATCGAGCATTAATAACTTGCTGTCGTGTGTGTGTGGGATACAGTGTTTTATTATTACAATAAATACCTATTTCCGTTAGACATGCATGGATACTTTTGTAGTATTGCGTTTTCATTACGCGTTCTTGCATATCTATATGTTCTAGACATTTACACTTTTAATCAGCACTGAAAACTTCATTGCGTTATTTCTACACTTTCGTACCGAAAAGTGGGATGGTGACAGTCTTGTCACTGCGCGGTTCTTAGGTTCAGCTGCACAGACTATACAGCTTCGAATCTTTTAACATGATAACTAGGGAGTAGGCAGGGATTTGGAAGGAGGCAATAGGACCTTATTTCAAGGTATCCCTGATATTCGTTTCACAATACTAAAGCAATGAGTGTTTGAAATGAGTACCAAAACGATCCTGCTATGTGGCATCCTGTTGTACTGCCTAAACTGGATCAAAAATACCTGTTCACTCCGCCAACACAACCATCTTAGTATCAGTTCTTCTTGTTTACAATAACTAGCTACATGTTTCGGCTTTTTCGCAAAGCAAACTTATATATCAAATCAACATGAAATCTGACACTTTACAAAAGTTTTGTTATTCATATTATTTAGCCCTATGATTTTGTTTTTGTTGTGTTTATTTCACTTAGTTAAAATGATTTTAAGTTTAAATATTTTAAAATTTTAAAAGTTGTGCGTTTGTTGACTCACCTTCCCTGACGTTTTGATTATATCTATTTATCAGTATTCTCTATGAAAGCAACAGCGCACTGATTTCCGCTGCACTGAGTCACAATTCTTTTACTCAAGAATCTTACTTATTCATATCGAGGAGCACAATTCTCTTTCTCTGTACCTCATTAAATGTCAAGAACCGTTTCAAATAAAACCCCAAGACCTTAAGCACGTATATTTGCAGAACGAACCGCCTCTGAGAAATTCGAACCTATTTGAGCTTTACGTAATATAAGAAATATATTCGACTAATCCAGAATTAAATTAAATTTGCCAGGCATTTTATAGTGTAGATTCTCAATATCAGTATTCATTAGAAAATGATAAGTATTTGTGGAGATGAAATATGGGATATAAACCGGCAATGACCCCCCTGGAAGCATTAATTCCATTTGTTGAAACACCTATTAATCCTGACCTTGGATTTACACGAGCCTGGTATATGGCGTTTGAAAAAAGACTAAAAACAAGGAGCGTGAGACGCTAGAGCTAGCTTGCAGATCAACTTTTTTATGACCACTTCACAAGGTCGTACTTAGGGATGTACAGAGTATACCAGTTTTGTGGTTTATTTTTCAACGTTCCTATTAGAATTCAACTATTCAAGCACTTACAAATTCCATTCCCTAATACAGCATTTATTTTTTCATTACAATTGACTGTCAGAGGAGCACATTATTTCAGAATATGTACCGTCGAAAGTCGGACGACTGGTGAATGATGAACTGCAAACGATTTTAAGTAGGCGGTCATCACCTAATCGAATTACTAACCCGGAATTTGCCTGGAGGTGGGACTGAGAGAAACTTCAGTCAGAACAGCCGAGGTCCTGGCCTTGATTCCAACTCAGCACCTTCCGAATAAAAGTCCAGAACGTTGGTGTCACAATATCCTGATCGGTCAGAGGTGTCACGATATAAGCACTCGGTACTGCTTGTCTAAACATGAAGAAGAGCGAAAAACAACAAGTATTAGACGATTTAACGACTTCTAATCGAGGCCATACTAACATTCCATAGCGACATTCGCCTAGAGACAAAAACGCCGTCAGCTTCGCCGGTAATCCGACCGACATTAGAGTATTACACCACTCGACTACAAGTCGGTTGCTCAGTCCTTTTCATTATTCGCACTTATGCACGATGAACGGCGTTTACGCAGCCTTCGCCCATGTAATTACAACAGGCCACGGCTCGGACCGTAGCGCAAAAACGATTACATAAAACAACAGCAAAAATTGACTGCTCCCTCTTCCTTTACAGACTAAAATTACTACGAATTATGTTTAATATTCACTTTTTACCTCGCAGAGAGCAGTGTGCCAGCATTATAAAGAAACCTCAGTTCATATTGTTGAGGGAAATAGGGGCTGTTTATTGTGAGAATGATACGAGACATACTAACTAACTAAATAACTAACGCCACGGAGCAGAGTCCTTCTTGAGAAGCTAACAGGTCGTCAGCTAGTCAAGATATTCCCCGCGTTTTATGCAACCCGAAGGTTCATTACCGCATTCACAAGAGCCACCTGTCCCTATCCTGAGCCATATCAATCCAGTCCATGCACCCCCATCCCACTTCTTGAAGATCCATTTTAATATTATCCTTCCATCTACGCCTGGGTCTTCCAAGTGGTCTCCTTCCCTCAGGTCTCCCCACCAATATCCTGTATGTACCTCTCCCCTCACCCATACGTGCTACATGCCCCGCCCACCTCATTCTTCTTGATTTGATCTTCCGAATAATATATGGTGATGACTACAGATCATTAAGTTCCTCGTTATGTAGTCTTCTCCACTCCCCCGTTACCTCGTCCCTCTTAGGCCCAAATATCCTCCTCAGCACCCTATTCTCGAACACCCTCAGCCTATGCTCCTCCCTCAGTGTGAGAGACCAAGTTTCACACCCAGACAAAACAACAGGCAAAATTATAGTTCTGTATATCTTAATCTTTGTATTTTTGGATAGCAAACTGGAAGACAGAAGATCCTGCACCAAATGATAACAAGCATTCCCCGACTTCAATCTGCTCTTAATTTCTTCCTGAATGGAATTGCGATCTGTTAGGGTTGTTCCCAAATATTTGAACTGTTCCACCCTTTCGAAGTATTTATTATCTATCTTTATGTTGTGATTTTGTCCTGCATTCTGATTGCGAGACATGACCACGTACTTAAGTTTTCTCAGCATTTACTTCTAGACCAATCTCCTTACTAGCTACTACTAAAGCTTCTGTGTCTTTCTTTATAGCGTGTACGCTTCCGCCCAATATATTAACATCATCAGC
This sequence comes from Reticulitermes speratus, assembly GCA_021186555.1. Taxonomy (NCBI): domain Eukaryota; kingdom Metazoa; phylum Arthropoda; class Insecta; order Blattodea; family Rhinotermitidae; genus Reticulitermes; species Reticulitermes speratus. The sequence goes on from JAJKFL010000237.1 coordinate 22,171,630, forward strand.
ATAAACTAGAAGCTGATGTGTACCATTTAATTTCAATCCCTCCCGGTTTGCCTGAACCCTCCTAATGGCATATTCCAAAGCAAAATTGAAAAGCAATGACGATAAAGCATCTCCTTGTTTCAAACCATTCTTAATAGGAAATGTGTCAGACAAATGTTTGCCTACCCGGACTCTGCTATAGGTTTCATTTAGACACATTTTTACTAGCCTTACTAGTTTCATGGGGATACCAAACTCAATTAGAATATTATAATAGACCTCCCTCCTAACTGAATCATAGGCTTTCTTGAAGTCTACAAATAGCTGATGCACTGCCTCATTGTATTTCCATTTTTTCTCAAGTATTTGACGAATGCAGAATATATGATCAGTAGTCGACCTTTTACGTCTAAATCCACACCGATTCTCCCCAATAATTTCCTCTGCATATGGAGTTAATCTTGACAGTAGGATGTTGGACAGAATTTTGTATGTGGTTGACAAAAGTGATATGCCTCGATACTTACTGCAATCTGTTTTATCGCCCTTCTTATAAATAGGTACAATGATTGACTCCTTCCACTGCTCATGCAATTCCTCTTTATTCCAAATAGAATTAATAAGTTTATGGATCTCAGAACGAATTGTCCTACCTCCTGCTTTAACCAGTTCTGCTGGAATTTGATCAATACGTGGTGATTTGTGCCTTTTTAGCTTTTCAATAGCCATCTCAACCTCAGAGTCACTGGGCTCAGGCACTAGAGGCTCTGCTGTATGTATTCCATACAGTCTGCCTAACATCATTAAACCCATGTACATTCAATAGCTGAAAGAAATGATTCCTCCACCTAGCCAAGATAATGTGGGAGTCTGCAACCAGATCACCCTTCTCATCCTTTACTACATTATTTCTAGGCTGGTAACCCTTCTTAAAGTCACTGATGCCCCTATACAAGTCTCTGATATTATTGTTCTTACTGTTTGTTTCAAATTAATTAATTTTAGCTTTCAGATATTCCTTCTTTTTGTTCCTGAAATGTCTACTAGCTTCACGTTTTACATTGTTCAGATTATCTACATTACTTTGGTTTGGATTCTGTAACCACTGCATTTTAGCCCGCTTCCTTTGATCTAAAAATTTTGAACATTCTTCGTCAAACCATGGTTTATGCTGCTTCCTTTCATACAGCCTTAGACTCTCTTGAGCTGAGATTTTGATACTCTCTTTAATGTTTTCCCAAGCCCTATTTATGTTCTCACTAATATTTAAGTTCTCCAAAGCTGCAAACCTGTTTGAGATCTTTAACTGATACTGTTTCCTAATCTCTAGTTCACTTAGCCTCTTGAGATTAAATCTCTCAGCATCAAAATTCTGTGCTGCTTGTTTACTTAACGCCAGTGTTTCCCTAACTTTTGCAACCACCAGATAGTGATCAGTATCACAGTCAGCTCCCCTGAAAGATCGCACATCGAGTATACTTGAATGCCATCTCCTATCAATACGTGATCAATCTGATTATGAGTCTTCCCATCAGGAGAGGTCCAGGTGTATTTATGAATATTTCGGAGAGGGAACATCGTGCTCTTAAGAACCAGATTTTTTGATATGACAAAGTTTACAACTCTAACACCATTATCATTACTATTCTCAAGTAAACTCTCATTCCCTATCGTCGGTTTGAAAGTATTCTCCCTCTCCAATTTTGCAATAAAATCTCCTAACAGAATATTCATACGGTACTTAGGAAAATGATCGAAAGCCTGTTCTAATTCCTCATAGAAACTGTCCTTTGAGTTATCACTTTTCTCCTTAGTTGGTGCATGCACATTCAGAACAATGATATTACATCAGCGACCTCTCAGTGCCATATATTACATCCTATCACTAACAAACTCTACTCTCTTAATTGCTTATACTATCCTCTGATGTACAAAAAAAACCTGTTCCCAATTGATGACTTTCACTCACTTTTCCATAAAAAGAAGTATAATCCCCTGCTCTTACTGTGACTCCCTTGTCCCACCTAACCACCTGTACACCCACTAAATCTATTTTATACCTCGCTAATTCCCTGGCCACTGTCATAAATGACCCTGACGTATACAGGCTCCTCACGTTCGATGTTCCAAATCTCATATTCCTTTTCCGTTGCTTACGTTGTACCAAAGAATCAGTCCAGGTCCGAGGCTTTGTGATCTGTTTCGTAACATGGTAATTTTTTACGGTGAGGAGTTGTTAGCACCTCGCCCAACTCCCAAGCTGGAGGACCACCCCTTCTCGGCTGTCCGCGACTGCTTATTCAAAGTATTCGCAGCTACCCTCCATATCCGGAGGCCGTTCCTCCATCCGCAACCCGAGGACGCGCCATGCCGTGGTGACAAGGACCCACTTATCATGGGATATGAGACATACAGTGAGAAGAATGCACAGATTCCAAACGTTAAACATGGTAGCTCATCCTAGGGTGCGGCTATTAAATAACAAGACTGTGCGCGCAGCTTCCGAACTTGACCGTTTGTCCCCAAAATACACAAACGTATATTAGTTACCACTGATCACCACCCCCCCCCCCATTCAGGTGCCAAACTACGTTACATTCGTTACGTTATGTTACGTTACGTTCACGTAGTGTAAAATGATGCATATTTTAACAGATTTATCTTGCCGCCATCATGCTCGATAAAAATATTGGCATCCACGCTTTACGAGTCATCATCATCATAAGAATACGGGGAAAACGGAAAATCGACCTCATTGTATTCTCCATTCTAATACGTGGAAGACCATATGAGGTTGGACGAACCACAGCCCTAGTCCTGCTCCTGTCATACAAGGGACCGGACACATGCAAGGTTACCTGAATGGCCACAAATGAACAAAACAGAATGAATGTATTTTTTTTGTCATACCGGTGAGTCCGTTAAGCAAGCTGTTGTTCATACTTCCTCCCAGCGGGCATGCGCACCTACCACTAATATTGAACTCATGTTGCAAAGTAAGAGAGCTTCAAACTTAATACAGTACTTGTGAGTAATGTGAAACTTACAAACGTGTCATACTACATCACTGATTCCTGTCTAAGTTTATGCACCATCGTTAAATAAACTACGAATTGAACATTATATGCGTGTTCGCAAAATTGCGAAAAGCGACTATTAGCTTCGTCGTGTCCATCTGCCTGTCCGTCCGCTTGGAACAACTGGGCTCCCATTGGACGGATTCTCGTGAAATTAGATATGACTACTTTTCGAAAATCTGTCGAGAAAATCAAGCTTCATTAAAATCTGACAAGAATGACGGGTACTTTACATGAAGATCTCTGTACGTTTACGATAATATCTCGCTGAATGCTTCCTAGAATGTGAAATGTTTCAGGCAAAAGTTGTAGAGAAAATCAAAACACACATTTTATGTTCAGTAACTGTTTTCCCGAAAATCGTACCGTTCATGCGGTAATGTGGAAAAATATGGCAGAGCTAGTCAGGCCACAGATGGCAATATAATACGGCGCATGCGCTTTGCATGCTTGATAACTAAGGCTACAGACACACACTCAGAATATGTGATACTTATTGCTTTTCCACGGCAACAATGGTTACGCGAATGCGCCTCAATGTTACGTTTATACGTTTATCTTGTTTTTATCTTCTTCTTGTCCTTATAAAAACTAAATGGCAAATGCACATATCAATAATTCCGCCAATTGTTTTGTATAGGCTGTCAGACTGAACAACAAAAATGCAAAACTTATTTCAGAACTGCGCACTGCAAAGTGCATTTGCATAAAACACAACTAAATGACACAAACTGCATAATGAGGAGTGTCAGGCCGTGTAACCTTTAGCTAGTACTCTTAAGACAGACAGGGAAAATAATTAAAATTTCTACATTTAAATTTTCTGTTCGAAATCTCAAACAGACCTTTAGAGATCAAGACCCATGTAAAGGGACACCTAAAACTGACCTTCAAGGAACCCCACATTGTGGGAAAAAGAACGTAGTTAATTCGCCGAGGATAAAGTCCAATAACGGCCATTTGTACACACGGCGTTACAACCGCTTTTCACATTAAAAGTTAAAAGATGAAGTTCACCCTATAAAATGCAATGGAGGCAGAGAAGGGGATCGGGGGTATAGCTCTACGCTTTGTTTATCCTCGGCGCTAGATGGGCGTGCGCCACGCCACGGCAGCTTTACCCCCGGCAAAGAGCACCAGTACCCACTGTACAGGAGGCTGGATGGGCCTCGGGGCCGGTCTAGACGGGTGCGGAAAATCTCGCCCCCCCCCCCCCCACCGCGGTTCGAAACCTGAACCGTCCAGCCCGTAGCGAGTCGCTATACTGACTACGCTATCCCGGCCATATCATTTACAATTGCTCAAAAATGATTTTTTCATTCATTCTGTAGTCTGTCTTACGACAGGTCCGTAGCCTCTTCCAAAGCGAGTTCTCCACAGGGTGCGATCTAGTGCTTCCTCTTTCAATTTCCAGTATCTTCTCTTTTCCTTAAGGTCATCCAGTAGCTGCTTACGCCTTCTTCCTCGTCTTCCCGTCATTTCTATCCTTCCTTCTAACTTTCCTTCAATCACGTGTTTTAGACGGCAGTTTCTACGCAAGATGTGACCAATCCAGTTAGCCTTTCTTCTTTTTATTGTATGTAGGATATTCCTCTCCTCCTTGACTCTGTGTAATACTTCTTCATTTCTCACACGATCGGTCCAACTGATCTTCTCCTTTCTTCTCCAGCACCACATATCAAAACTTCCCATGTATTTCTGATCTACTTTCCGAAGTGTCCACGTTTCAGCACCATACAAAGCTATGCTCAAAATGTAGCATTTTACTAGTTTCTTCCTTAAATTTAAGTCCAGTTTGCTGGTGAAAAGATTCTTCTTCTTGCTGAATGCTGCTTTTGCCATGGCAATTCTGGATTTAATTTCACGTGTACAACTTTCCTTTTTCATTTTTTGGTGGTGTGGAACCGGGGCCTCCATCCCCGGATGAACAACGTATGAATACGTGGTATTGGTGGAATTATAAATGACAGGAGAAAGCCGAAGTACTTGGAGATAAAACTGTTTCAGGGTCGCTTTGTCCACCCTGAGAGAGGTGAAAAGCCCGGCGACTAACAGCCTGGGCTCACCGCTCACAACCGTTTACGGTTCTTTTACGACTTTACTCAACTGCTATTGCTACACACTGCTGATATGACAGGGTAATTATGAATAATGCACAAACATGGGAGGACGGAAGCATGACCTACTTTAAGGTTCTGTAAATGAAACTGCCTGAATATACTGAGGAAAATCATGTTAAAACCGTCAGAAAAATCGATCTATGGCCGATTCGAACCTGTTCCCTCCAGAATGCGAATCGAGTATGGAGTGTTAACTCCATTACATTCCGCTTGGGGCTTTAAGCAGTAGCTCTTAATCGAGTGTTAAATGTTGATGCAGCCTAATTATGTCTTTATTTGCAGAAATGTACTGGTGGAAACTAGCCGGTCGGCGTGGAGCTCTGGTTTTCATTACAGTGATTCTAGTAACTCCGACAGTCAGCCACCTCCTGCCGAATGAACCAACCACATGGCCACCGGAGTAAGTACTGTGTGCTGACGGTAGAATTCTTATCAATCGACAAGCCAACCACCCACCAACGCACCTAACTACATTCCTAAGCCCTAATGGCTCATTATGGACAATCGTAGCAATACTGTAGCGAAGTGTTGTCCAAACTATCTTCACATTTAAATCCTTTTCAGCAAGACAAAAAGCCGACAGAATTCCAAATAACGATTACGCCACACGCAACTTCGGGAATGGCACAAGAAAGATAGGCTTTGTATACGCATTATGCATGTATTCACTCCAAGTACGAGTACATGTAATGCGTTGTAGAGGGATAGGACACCAGCTAGATCACGTGGCGATCGCAAGTTTGGACAACGCTTCCGGTGGCGCATGTTTGAAAGGTGTTCTTATACTAGTGATTTTCTCAAAATCTGTGACATTTGTGGTTCAAATATTTTATGAGACATAACATGTGTATTTTATGGATACCTGCATCTTCAATGGGGACACGCGATGGCGCAGTTGGTTGAAGCACTGCGCTACAATCCAGAAGGTCGCGGGTTCGATTACACTGGTCAACAGTGAAAATGTTACGGAGTTGAAACTAGTTAATCTTAACTAATTTGAGGTCGCTGAGAACGAATATGATGCTTAAAATTGTTTGTTAGCTCTTGTTTTGAAGTAACAGGCCTTTATTAATGTGACCGATTTTTATTATTTTCCTTACATTTTGTTTATACACGAAAGACTGAAGTGGGTCTACATTTCCATTCCTAACCGTAATTTATGCTATAGGCTTATACTTACACTAAGATTGTGTACTTGCATATTCACAAAATTATATAGACCTATATATTGAGCCGGTTCTGGCGTAGCGCAACTGCAGTGACTTGGTGTCGGTCATCGTCGGGTCGCGCTAGCTAATCGTCGGGGATTCCCGCGCCTTTTCCACGGTGTGCCACGTGGTATTTAGAGTTTCAGTGTGCTTTCTCGCTGCATCCGTGCTCGGTTACAATATCTTGTTTTTTAACGTGAAGAAAACTAAGATGCCTCGTAAATGTGTGAACCGTTCAGATAGTTTTTGTTATGTTTGTGGGAAAGTGACATTTGCTTCACAAAAGCGTGCTCTAACTCCAATTGTGAAAAAGGCGTACCATCTATACTTCGGTTGTAAAGTTGGGGATCAGGACAAGAGCTGGGCTCCACACATATGCTGCAACTCTTGTTCGGCAAGTCTTTGCGGCTGGTTAATTCACAAGAAGCGTTCTATGCCTTTTGCTGTACCCATGGTGTGGCGTGAGCCAACAAACCACATTACTGACTGCTATTTCTGCATGGTTCCTCCACTGGAACATGGAACGTCGAAGAAGAAAAAGTGTAAACTGAGCTACCCAAATATACCATCTGCTATACTACCGGTGCTCCATGGAGACGATCTACCTATTCCAGAACCGCCTGACTCATTTGAAATCGAAGATGATGATGAAGATGAGGAATGCAGTAATACAAATGTCTCAAGTTCTAGCGATCCAGATTTTATATCTGATTAAGCATGTACTGAGCCACACAGAATAACACAGAACGAATTGAACGACCTTGTGCGAGATCTAGATTTGTCGAAAGGTAAAGCTGAACTCTTGGGCTCAAGATTGCAGCAGTGGAATCTACTTGGTGAGGGCGTCTGCGTGTCTACATTTCGTTCACGTCATAAAGACTTTGTTTCATTCTTTTCAATGAAAAGTAATCTCGTCACCTGCCATGACATTGATGGTCTGATGTCAGCTCTCAACATCAATCATAACCCTGATGAATGGAGACTTTTCATAGACTCCTCACAGTTGAGTTTGAAAGCAGTATTATTGCATAATGGCAACATTTTGCCATCGATTCCAATCGGTCATGCAGTTCACATGAAAGAAACATACAGCAACATGAAGCAACTGTTGGAGTGCATAAACTATGATAAATATAAATGGCAGCTTTGTTGTGACTTAAAGGTTGTTGCCATCTTACTCTAACTGCAGCAAGGATACACAAAATTCTGTTGTTTCATCTGTGAATGGGACAGCCGAGCAAGGGCCTCGCACTATGTGGTCAGGGACTGGCCTTTAAGACAACGTCTGGAGCCAGGTTCAAAGAATGTACTACATCCGTCTTTAGTGGAACCAAGCAAGATTCTGTTGCCACCGCTGCACGTTAAGCTTGGCCTAATGAAGAATTTCGTCAAGGCAATGGATCGAGACGGCCAAGCATTCAAGTACCTTCGTGACAAAATTTCCGAGGATGAGTGATGCAAAAGTCAAAGAAGGTGTTTTCGTCGGTCCACAAATCCGAGACATCTTCAGAGATGAACAATTTGACCGGCTTATCACTGGTGACGAGCAGTGTGCTTGGAATGCTTTCCGTTTGGTTGCTAATAACTTCCTCGGAAACACCAAGGCTGACAATTACAAGGAAATAGTGGAGGACCTGTTGGTTGCGTATCAGAAATTGGGCTGCAATATGTCGTTAAAGATTCACTTTCTGCATTCTCACCTGGATTTCTTCCCTGAAAACTGCGGTGCGGTCAGCGACGAACACGGTGAACGCTTTCACCAGACCATTGCGGAAATCGAAAATAGTTATCAGGGGAAATGGAGTCCAGTTATGTTAGCAGATTATTGCTGGACAGTAGTTAGAGACTCTCCAGAACTTGTATACAAAAGACAGGCTAAGAAAAGACGCCTTTAGCCGAAGTGATGACGGACAGCAGTGAATAGTAAGTATTATTGTGTTAAATATGCTACATGTTATTATAAAATTTCACAAATCTTGGAAACTGTAGCTAACTCATCATTTTAAGGCCTATTTTCATGTTCAGCATACCCAATTACATAAAGGAAAGTGGATTTGATGCTCGTAACCGAAAAAAAGTTAAAATTTGTTGCCCAGTGTTACCGATCTTGTCATTTTCATTGACATAATCCTTCCAGCCGCACTATGGTCATGAAGTCGACACAGACTCTAAAATAAATGAGTAACAGGAATAATTCCTGGGGGAAAAGGCGGCCAGTGCGTAGGGCTGACAACCTTACCACCTTCATGTGCCGACTGTTTTGAAATCTGGGAAATCTGACCTCCTTGAACCCTCAGGGCCTGTACAGGGATTGCTTTACCTTTTACATCTTCAATGCATTTAAAACATTAAATGATGTGGTTTTCAAAATGAAAGTGATGAAGTGTACATATGTTATAAATCGTATGAGACTGCTGTGTAACAGCTTCGTCACAACTGTCCAAGAAGTCTAAATATAGCGTAAACATATATAGTCTACAGCATAGCTGACCTTTCAAAATGAACAAAATTTACACAGATGCTCGTCCATCACGTTCCATCAGAATCTATCAGAAAATGCCAAAAATATATAATACATACAATTCAGTTCGCATAGTTAGGTGGCCCATAAAAGGAACCAAAATTAACTCAGCTCAAGAAAATTAATGTCATTGGTCATACCGAATGCGACTAAAATCGGTCGCGTAGTTTGGGAGATGCTGCTGGCAGAAAGAAAGACCGACACACAGGCATGCAAGTAACAAAAACTCTTCGAAAGTTCTTTAGAATCTCACCTAAAAATAAACAGAAAATATCAGGGTTAAAGAGGGACATGGACCAGAAGATAAAGGCCCAACGTAACGGGGAAAGAATGTAACACAGTTGAATCACGTTACCGTCGAAGATTAGAATATAAACGGACGCAAGAAAGGGGATATACCAAACTTGATTTAGGAGTGCTAACCACGACATCCGAATGTCAGACGACGAGCATGGAAGTGAGTGATTTCCCAACCTGCAGGCCGCGACAATTCGAATTCAAAAGCGTTTCTATTTCATGAAGTGTGACAAAAGCAGTGAGATTATGATCATTTCTTTGGTCTTCACTGCTGTGTCTTTCTTATAAGCTGCTGCCACGACGCTGTTAGTATTTCATTACACGCCATATACGTGGTCCCTCATTTTACACGTACGCACGCACGCACTTCAGTAAATTGTCTAACGTTCCTGTTATACATTATGTATTGCTCGTTCCCAAATTTTCGCTAAACTTGTAAACGTTACACAAACTGTAATACATATTACAAAAATTATAAACAGTGGAATGCATAAAGAATATGAATAATATGAACATACTTCTAGCTTATTCATAAACACAACAGTGCGCATGCACACTCACCCGCACGCACACACACACACACACGTTCGTGCTTCGTACGGTTCTCAGTTAGGTCCTTATTACAGCTTCCCGCCACATGGAAAAGCTTAAGTCAGTGGTATTCAACCTGGGGTACGCGTACCCCCGGGGGTATGCGAAGACATCTTAGGGGGTACATAAAATTAAAAAAACAAATATATTATTTCATGATAAACACTGAATAATCAGGGCCAGATTTAGGGTTAGCCACAAGAGCCCGTTCGTAAGGACATGCGATTTGGGAGCGTCATTTTTTATCTCTCTCTCTCTCCTTTATGCGATTCTTATCTGGGCGGCTTGTTTCATTTTATTCCACATAATGCATATAATTTTGCTTTGCTAAAATACATTTGTATCTTTATTAATTTTTATATGATAGGCAATAATATGTTATTTAATAGCTTGATTCACCTTTTTTCATTTAATACATTATTTTGGATGTAATTTATTTAACTTATTTTAGATGTAGATTATAGACTATGTATAACTTGAATTATGCACCAACAACTTTGGGGGTACAAAGTTGAAGAGAAATTATATGTGGGGGTACGCGAACAAAAAAGGTTGAATACCACTGGCTTAAGTAATACCAGATTTTACGAGGAAATGGAACTGACAGTTCTCTTGACATCGGTTTCGTGTAGTAAAAGGCTGACCGCTGCCATCTGTCCAGCCCAAATCTACGGGATCTTCACGCTGATCCTGTTTAAGTACAGACGTGGTCTGCATTACCGACGTTTCGAAATCTTGTTTCCTCTCCAACTTCGCCTTGAAGACTGACACAGTCAGGAAACCCGAAACGCCTGCATGCAACCCACTTCTAAAAGGCACCATACGACTAACTTCATAGTTCAGCAGTTACTGTACTACTAGTAGGTACGAAACACTGCACTTTAATACGAAACTCATGGAATATAAGGCCAGGTACATTTTCGGAAATAGCCGCACAGTAAAAGTAGGTGTCGCGTTATAGGTAAGCGAGGCCTCAAGTAACACGTCAGGGAAACGTCAATTGCTAGTAAATATTAACAAATAAGGCATATTACATGACTACTTTTTGTCACTGATTACTCCAGTGAAAGCTTTAGTACTAGGTGCACTGTAATACACGTCTTTGCCTGATAAAATGTGTGAATTATGATTCGTTAGTTTCAGATCCTGAGATTTTTCTCTAAATACCCCAATGAAAAAGAGAGAGTTGACTTATCTGTGGAGCCGCCTCATGTAGGGATTGTATGGAGTGTGTGTTTATATATAAACACAAAATGTATAAAAATTAACTAAAGTGTCAAATTGAGAATGATTCAATTTATGTCCCCAACGACCACAATGTGAGTAACCTTCTCAAGTTTACTTACGGACATGCATAAAATGTTGAACCACATCCCAGAAGGTTAATGAGAATGGACAAGCCTAATGACTGCAGCCTGTCAATTTCCCAGAGATCAAATCGAATGTCTATACATAAAGAACACTCTTACACGTTAAGACCTTCTGTTCACAGGCAAAACTGCATAGGACCGGCCACCGGATTCTGATTAATTCCCTTTACAACATACAATCATTTGTTTTTATAATGGAGGAGGACTGCTCGGAACGAACTAAAGGTTTAAATATGTCAGCTTAATCTGTTTGCAAGTGTTCAGAAATGGTCACACGCATCAATCAAATAACAACTACCGTATGAACAAGCTCTGTTACGCTGCATGAAACACTAAATACCCTCAGGCTGAATCAAGTCTGACTCATTACGATACTGCAAAGACGGGCCCATTTATTGTACCACAAACAACGTTCCAGACGAATCCGTTTGAAATATTTCTTATACAATGTTTGTGTAATTATTTCACACATGGACTTACTTACGATTTCCAAAATTCTGGCGACAAACAAAAAAAACTTTCACTACAAGTCCTTACTTTAACAGGAAACTCATGGAACATTCAGAAACACACACATACACATACAAACATGCATATGCACATACACACAAACACAGAAATGTAAAATACTTATGAAAATGAACTAAGGTGTAAATTTGCAACATAACACTAAGTGCATTCAATTTATCTCCCCAGAAGACAACACTGTGAATCACACTTTCCCGTTCACCTACGGACTGGCGTAAAACCGTGGAACACGTCCTAGAAAGTTAGATACAATGGAAAGTCCTATTCGCAACAGCTTGTCACACTCCCAGAGATCAAAACTAAACTCTATACACAAAGAACACTCTCATACGCAAAGACCTTCTGTTCACAGGCCAGACTGCAAACAAGGGCTTCAAAACGCCACCATATGTGCTTGTGATCCTCAATGCGCAAGATACGGAGATTGCTGCCGCAGCTCCCGTATTTTGTACCGGAAGAACAACGTCTGGGAGCATCTCCCTTCACCTGCACGAATCTTTTCGGTAACAAAATGTATGTAATGACGACGTGTCCGCCAGACTGGAAGGACTCTGACACTCGCAACAGATGCGAACATCCCGACGGAAGCTACCGTGACCCACTGCTTGATGCACCTGTGACAAGCTTGAGCACGAACATCACTTACCAGAATTGGCACTGTGCATATTGTCACGGCGACCTTGACGCTGCCACTACGGCCATTTGGGATGCCAGATTTAGATGTTACAAATATTGTGTACTAACAGATGTACCTGACGAAATGTTAGCAGAACATCTATCATTCAATCCTTTAACTTCGCAGTGGAATTTCAATACAAGCGAATCTAATGCCAATACGAAATCGAGCTTGTTACAGCCACGAATTACACAATGCAGTATAAACGAAAATGAACAAGAACAACAACCTGTCTGTCAACTAGAATTCGAGGTTCCAACAATGGTATTCCCAAGACTCAGGATGTGCGAACCTGGCATAATTAATAGATGTTCTGACAGCTGGAAAGATAATGACGTGAAGACCCAGTGTGAAGCATACACAGCTCGTGTATGTTCTGATAACGACTTATATCGTAACTATCACTGTCTGCTGTGTAACTACTTTGTTGTTCCATATCCATGTTCTGGTGTCACATATGTCTCATACGGATATATACCAGATATACCGTCACTTACAATGCTCCTTGACTGGAAGAGACTAAAGAGAGGAGTGTGTGCATCATCTGAAGTATATGACCCACTATCCTGTGTCTGTCGTAAAGTATTCATATGAACACTTCCGAAACAATACGTGAAAACTTTCTGAGTTCCTTCAAAATAGCAAGACCTTCAAATACAACTGTGCAAGGCAAGCAAATTCCTTCCAGTAGTTCCAAATGAGTAGTTACAAACTTGTGTGTCTGCCTAAAACACAATTACACGCAGATAAATTCCTATATAATTGTATAATAAAATGGTTGTTTTTAGCCTGTTCCAGTTCCAAACTTCAGCTGTATAACAGCTGCACAAGCTCCATCTCCATTCATAAGGGACAATGATTGTGAAATGTTCTCGAAAAATGTAGCTGCTGGTCAAATGACCAGTTAAAGTGAGTGAGTGTAAACACAGGAGAGTAATTTGTCGTCTGCAATTTTTAAGGAAGTTCGTGTACTGTTAAAGTTAGGGAACCACGGTCATAGGAGGTGTTAGGATTGCGTTTGCATAAACAGTATAAGGTAAACAAGTTGAACAGAGCACACAGTTAAAAGCCGCATTATTAAAACGATCAAGCCTCATGACAATGTAACTGGTACCAAACGGCAGGTTCCAACTTTATTTAAGTGTTACTTATGATTTAATGTCAGCCTCCAATGCTGATGTGACTTTCTGAATATAAAGCCGGCAGTGTTTCTGTATTCTTGTTAGCCTACACACGGGGCCTTTCAGTACAGCCACAACTTATCTGTAAGTGGTTCATGCACGCCTGGTGCATGCATTCTAAACGTCACGCTCACCTGGCTTCGTGGTGTTTTCGGTCTGGATTACTCGATCCTGCAATGAACATCTTAAAAGAGAAAAACGTGCTTGCATTGTCGCCATCAATTTCCGGTTTTAGAGGATACAACAAGTACCTGCGCTCTGTATGGGTGAAAAATTTTCAGCCCAATTTTAAAGCATACACAAATAATATGAAGGATAATATGAACACAGCTGTATTTTATTCCCAACTACAAGCGTGCGCACGCCATAATACACACACACACACACACACACACACACACAAGATCAGGCTTCATACCGTTCGCTGTTAGGTCCTTATTACAGCTTCCAGTCACGTGGAAAAGCTTAACGAATACCAGGGTATACGAGAAAATGGAACTGATAGTTCTAATGTCTGACAGGTCTCCTGACATCGGTGTCCTGTCTGTCCGGCCTAAAACTAAGACATTTGCACGCTGATCCTCTTTCCAGTGATCGCACCATATAAGCCTGGTATGCATTACCGACGTTTCGAAATCCTGTTTCCATCTCAAATTCTACCTTGAAAATTTAAAACAATCAGAATATCCGAAACGCCGACAATACAACCCATACGGAAACGGCACCGTCAACATTAAACTGGATCGAAACGTCTTGGAATTATAAAGTTAAAGGCGACAAACTACTAATTCATGCTTCGGCTGTTACTACACTTCGTCGGTTATTTAACGCAGCTGTATCAAGTGCACGAGGTCATCATGAGTAGCGAAGTAGATCACGATTCCAGGGGCCATCGTGGTCTATTTCAAGGTAGTAGCCCTGCATTCGTTTATAACCAGTGACAAAACCCACAAAAGAATCTCACCCGGGATAACAGCTTTCCAAAACGAGACTGAAATCAGGTACCTCTCGATAGACAGTTGTCGCTACATCAACTTGCTTTATAACGTGTGTAGAAGCAACTGGCATGTGTGACACCAGTAACGGGCATGCTCTTATAGAAGCCGTCTGGTGTCACTGAAGCGCTGAGCAAGACCTTACAGTGCTCCAGGATGTTCACAAAAGATATCTTGGATTTCCGCGCTATTAGTCACGTTGGTCCCTGTGCATCTCGCGACTAACAACACACGAATCAGGTTAACTAAACAATAACAGTTCGACATTTGTCACATACCCTCTATCTTTAAAGCCCCGTGGTGACTACAGCATGTACTACCTGCTTTAACCATACGACATTTCGTTTTGCCTATTCAGCCTCTATACGGTCTTCGTATGATTGCCAAAGAAACAGATTATTTATCTAACCAACTGTAAGCAGTCCCTGCAATGCTTACACACTGCTTCCTTAGCAGTAGGAACTGAATTTTAGGCACGTCCGCAGCCCTGCGCAGCGTCTACTAAAATCGTTCTGTCCGTCTAAATGCATGTAACGTCTTTAAAAACACTCAACGGATTTTTATGGAGTTTTACACTGGAGCATTTTACGAATATCTGTTACGTGTCTCCAGTTTTCATGTGGCAATGACATATGTAATGACAATATTACTGGCGCGTTTCTGTGCGAATCTCGAGCGTCACTCGCTAAATACTTATCACATAAAAATGTATCAAACAAAAGCGTTCAAGAACAGTGGAACACATTACATGTCCGATACAGAGTTCCCGAAGGCCTCAGCGTTTTACATCTAGTGTCCAGCTTAAGAATGCCTGGAGATTACGTAGGAGCCGCCCATATGCCTTCATGGCGTGTCGCTTAGCTTTCAGCGACTGTATCGTCCCTTCACATTTCGACTATGGGCAGCAACAATTTCGTAGCACTTCAATGCACGGGAAATGTTTTAGGAAGTGCATATAAAATTTGCTCCAACAAGAGTAATTGGAATGCGTCACGAAAAAGAACAACAGAGCACATCACAACAAAAAAGGGTTCAAATTTTGCAGTCAAGTGTCCTTCTATGGAAAATTAAGCTCAATAAAATTAATAAATGTGTTATATTAAACATATAATTAAAGCCCTCTCTAAGGTCTCTATGCCTTCTACCTTTATATTTAGTGACAACAAACTACATTATCATATTATTATACTAGCGGGAGAGTGGTGTACACATGACCAACCACACTGGCAGTTCTTCGGCGCCTTTGAGAAGTCCAGTACTGGCTACCCCAGTACACTGATCCTATTCATACTAACATGCAATATAGACAAAGGCAGCAGCTGGTGTTAATATTTTAGGAACATAAATGTGAAGCTCTGCTACAGAGTTCACAGCTAAATCCCTTTAGCTACTATGAAAGTAATGCGTCTCAAAACATGACGTTTTCTTAAACGTGTTATTTAATGATGCCGTCAACTGCTAAGATTCTATAGCGCCGCAGGTAGAGTATGAAGCGTCTGTGGAATGATACTGACAAGGGAAAGGCGAAATACTCGGACAAAAGCCTTTCCCAGTGCCACTTCGTACACGACAAATATCAGATGGACCGGTCTGGGATTCAACCTGGGCCTGCGTCATGACAGAAACGTGAAGTGTTACTGATACACTTCATCCTTTGTCAGCGATCACGGGATGCTCGTAAGTCAGTCACGTGTCTGACACGCGTTCATGAATCAAATAAATCCTCTGACGTAACCAAACACCTAATGACAATTCTCTGAAATAGAAACTCTTCTCTATTACCTCTACAAAGGGCAGTGTTCACTTGCTCTATTACTACGTTTATCATTCTGCCAAAAGTGCAGGTGTATTTATGCGTGTTTAAGGATATCAGAGCGAACAGCGATTATTTCCCTTTACAACATACAATCATTTGTTTTTATAATGGAGGAGGACTGCTCGGAACGAACTAAAGGTTTAAATATGTCAGCTTAATCTGTTTGCAAGTGTTCAGAAATGGTCACACGCATCAATCAAATAACAACCACCGTCCGAACAAGCTCTGTTACGCTGCAGGAAACACTGAATACCCTCAGGCTGAATCGAGTCTGACTCATTACGTTACTGCAAAGACGGGCCCATTTATTGTACCACAAGCAAAGTTCCATACGAATCTGTTTGAAATTTTTCTTATACAATGTTTGTGTAATTATTTCACACATGGACTTACTTACGATTTCCAAAATTCTGGCGACAAATAAAAAAAAACTTTCACTACAAGTCCTTACTTTAACAGGAAACTCATGGAACATTCAGAAACACACACAATACACATACAAACATGCATATGCACATACACACAAACACAGAAATGTAAAATACTTATGAAAATGAACTAAGGTGTAAATTTGCAACATAACACTAAGTGCATTCAATTTATCTCCCCAGAAGACAACACTGTGAATCACACTTTCCCGTTCACCTACGGACTGGCGTAAAACCGTGGAACACGTCCTAGAAAGTTAGATACAATGGAAAGTCCTATTCGCAACAGCTTGTCACACTCCCAGAGATCAAAACTAAACTCTATACACAAAGAACACTCTCATACGCAAAGACCTTCTGTTCACAGGCCAGACTGCAAACAAGGGCTTCAAAACGCCACCATATGTGCTTGTGATCCTCAATGCTCACGATATGGAGATTGCTGCCGCAGCTCCCCGTATTTTGTACCGGAAGAACAACGTCTGGGAGCATCTCCCTTCACTTGCACGAATCTTTACGGTAAAAAAATGTATGTAATGACGACGTGTCCTCCAGACTGGAAGGACTCTGACACTCGCAACAGATGCGAACATCCCGACGGAAGCTACCGTGACCCACTGCTTGATGCACCAGTGACAAGCTTGAGCACGAACATCACTTACCAGAATTGGCACTGTGCATATTGTCACGGCGACCTTGAAGCTGCCACTACGGCCATTTGGGATGCCAGATTTACATGTCCCTGGTTTCACATAACCACATCTTTATCTGATGAAACATTAGCAGAACATATATCATTCAATCCCATAACCTCGTCCTGGAATCTGAACATAAGTGTACCTGCTTCCGATACAAAATCGAGCATGTCACCTCCAGGGTATATACAGCGTAGTAAAGATAATAATAATCAAGAAATACAATCTAACTGTTTCCTAACATTCACAGCTCCAGTAACGGAATTGCCAGCACGCTGGTGCAACAATGACGTAATAAGTAGGTGTTCTGAGAGCTGGAAAGATAACGAGGTGAAGACCCAATGTGAAGCACACACAGCTCGTGTATGTTCTGGCTACAAGTTATATCGTAACTATCACTGTCTGCTGTGTAACGATTTGGTTGTTCCAGAACCATGTTATCCATTCCAAAGCATTTCTGCAAGGCCATTCCCACCGTCACTTACAATGCTCCTTGACTGGAGGAGACTAAAGAGAGGAGTGTGTGCATCATCTGAAATATATGACCCACTATCCCGTGTCTGCCGTAAAGTATTCATATGAGAATTTAGGCAAATAAAGAATGTGAAAACATTCTGAGTTTATTCTCTACAACAAGTGCTTAAAATATAACGGTGCTAGACTTCCAGTGGTGGAAAAACGTAATTACGAAGTTTTTTGGACAAAAAATAAAACAAGTAAGGTGTTCTTTACATGTCGTACGAAACTGTTAGGTTTAGCCTGTCTCAATTCTATAGTTCACATATATAATAGCTACAGAAACGTCGCCTACTTTCATAAGCGGCGTTAGTTCTTAAATATACCGGAAAGCTGTAGGTGCGTGTCGATGGGTAAGTAAAAGTGAGTGAGTGAGTGAGTGAGTGAGTAAGTGTAGGGGAAAAGGAAGGTATCTTTAGATGTCTGCGGGCTTTCGTGGCGTTTAACCAAGTTCGTGCATTGATAAAGTACGGGAACCACTGTCATAGGTCAGGTTCTGAATGCACCTGCTTAAACACTGTAAACTAATGTACAGTAAAACAAAGCAGTCACTTAAAAGCAGTGTCCTAAAACGTTTCAAATTCCGTAACAACGTAACAGGCAATAAATGGTGAATTTCGACGTTATTTAAGTGGCAATTATACTTTAACGTGAGCCGCGAATGCTGACATGACTTCCTGAACATCAAGCTGAGGATGATGTTAAGCCTACACACGCGACCTTTCAATACAACCACAAATTATCTGTGATTCATGCATACCTGGTTCATGGATTGTAAACTTTATGGTCACCTCCCTAAAATTAAATAAATGTACACTGCTTCATATTAACAATAAAAGCATGTATTTCTGTTGTTCCAATGCGTTTTCATCACTTTCCTACACACAGAAGGTTTTAAGAAACCGTCTCCTGCTTCCACTGCAATAAAGGTATTCCTAACTACCATTTCCTTAATGAATGGCAGTCACATACGTCATCACAAATTATTGTAGAATTATTGTTAGTTACTGAAACTTATTCCCTTTAGTAGTGTTTTCGGTCTTGATCTCCTCATCCGGCATTCAAATTACCAAAAGAGAAACACACATGCGCCCACTGTCGCCATTACCTGCCCGCGTACCATGCCGGTGATATCTTTTCAAGCCAATACCGTGGACATTATTACAGTATGCCAAAACTGGCTACCCGGCCTACTGAAGCTAATGAGGGTTGTAGTACTGTACCTAAAACATACGTGACAGAGCTTCATTGAGTAGGTATCCCTCCGGGGGGGTTCTCTGTGTCCAAAGAGATCTCCAGCGGCATAGCAATCCTGATCACCGTTTCAGTGTTTACAAAATCAATTTACATTTTCAAAGAGTTAACATACACTGCTTTACAAGGAAAAAAACTTACAAAATAACACACGTGTTACAAATGGATGAAATAACTGAGTTATTTTTATTAGTTTCCCATGAATATAGCCTGCAAATGTGCCCCTTTCTTTCTCCTCTTATTACGACAATAGCATGGCCGGCCCCAGCCACCTGTTTTACTGGTGTTGCGTGGATATTCAGAAACAGACTAGCTATACTGAAGAACGTACTAACTGCTTTGAAGTAATTATACACATTGTTTGCGCTCTTGAGAGATATTTCAATATGTCCCTAGTGCTATGCTTAGGTTTTAGTATTTATCGTGACCTATTTACAAACAAACACCAGAATGAGGGAAATACTTCAAACAGCTCTAACATTATCTTCGATGAACATTAACTTTTTATATAAGTTTCAAAACTTTCGCGGCGATATGATTCAATATAGTCTGTGCGCCCGAGAAGACTATATTGAATTAACTTTTTAGCTACTATACATGTAACAATATTACGCAGCCTGGCCCCTTACAATCTAACCGTGACCATTATAACACTCACTATACCAATAAATCAAACACACGTGAGACTGACAAAGGTAAAGAAGAACGCTACATTTGGGCCTTTGACTAATGATGCGAGTCCTTTTTAATGAACTGTGACAAATAATATCGTACTGCAGCGTATCCACTTGCGGCTGTTTTGTTCCATTTTATAATTGTGTGCGTATGGAGAAGGAACCTCCCGCGAGGGAAGGCAAAATTACCTGACTTTACGTGATTAATGACCCTGTTAGAGAAACGGAATCTCTTATTCCCGTAACACTAAAATGTTGCGGCCCACCATGGGAAGTTTTCAGGACGACCTGTGTTAATGAAAACACGAGTAGCAGAAAACCGTACGCCAGCTTAGGAGTACACAGTTTCGAAACGCATTCTTCACACTTTCCCGCCCATTACTGGTTCTTATGTGTCATTTGTTATATACGTATCTATCGTTGTATTAAGTGCTAGTCACCATAACGCATACTCAACTGCTTAAAATTCGTGCTGAAGATTCAGACACGCCCGTTTGCTCTGCGAGTCGAACCAACGATTTTCTTGGCCATGTCTCCAACCTAGCCACTAAAATATAGTCTGATTTTCCCCCAGTCAGAACATGTCTGCGTGTTCTCTTCCTGTCTAAAATTGCACGTGTTGCTCGAAACCTCTTCACGTACTTGAAAGCTATTTTCGTGTTTACAGCGAGCGCATCAGGAAATATTCCTCTGAATTTACAATACTTCATGTAGGGTGGGTATTTAGCATGTAATTCGCACAGAAACACACCTTGTTGCAACGGCATCCTCATTGCGACTGAAGACTGACTTCAACTACAGACACAGCTTTTGCGACAGACTGGGTGTAAGCGGCTTGCTGAGTTAGTCACGTTCCATCGGATAACGCAGCACACAGGAAGTGACCAAAGACATCGGCCAGATAAAATAAGGACCCTAAATTTCAATATACTGTACTGGACGCATGTATCGGAACTGCTGTGCTATCGTCAGACCGCAACTATCAACACACGAACGAAAGTCAGAAGCACATCGACGCACCAGTAGGTTTCTTGGGTTTAACGTTTTAACATCTACAGATGAATTTCGTTAAATTACACATATGTCCCCTCTATTGTGTCCCTATGTGCGGCAGCTTCATCGCATAGAAACCCTGCGTCTGCCGGGACATCCCGTGACAGCTGCCGTGCTCAGGGACACGACAAAAGGGACACCTGCACAAGACTGTGCGATAAGCCTTCAGTGAAAGACACTGAGACAAAATTTAAGTAAATGATAAAGTGCAACCTATAAGTTATTTGCTATTAACTATTCTATAATGTTTCTAAAATCCAATTACACGTAAGAGAATTATTTTTAAAGATTTCGCGAAATTATTAGTTATACGTTCTCTTATATATACATATATATATATATACTATGCCAAGTGGTAGTGGGTTTTTTATATAGGCTTTAAATGTAGCGCAGATTTTGTATAACCCGTTTTTTTCTTGACTTCCACATTCTTGCTTTTCCTCTCTATTTGCTGTGTGTGTTGTTTACATTAAACGTCCACTTCCCAGCCCACGCGGCCATTATGTGATATTTTATTAGTCGCCAACTACTGTTCTAGTAACGTGGTACGGTGCGGAGATTGTTTTAACCCGTTCTGCGTCTATTTCGATGAAAACTAAGGTCGTGTGATTTGGGCCGTGCCATGGCTCAGGCGGTTAGTCACCGGCCTCTCACCGCGGAGGTCCAGGTTCGATCCCGGTTCGGTCCATGTGGGATTTGTGGTGGACAAAGTGGCACTGGGACAGGTTTTTCTCCGAGTACTTCGGCCTTCCCCTGTCAATTTCATTCCACCGGAGCTCCATTAAAATGTAAAAGCAAAAAAACATTATCTTCCTCATAGGGTTGCACAATAAGCCTTCAAGGCTGCGGTGCGTCCGTAGCATCTGCTGCGGGGCCCTTCAATAAAAAAAAAGTCGTGTGATTTAGCAAACAGCTGCAGACATACTGAATAACCAGTCACATAAATATATAAGGGGTAATCCTCCAGCTTCAGAGTTGGGTAAGGCGAGCGACTATTCATCGTAATGAAACTAAAGGGAGCCCCAACATGACGTGGCGAGTCGCCTTCGATGTGGATAGCAAAGAACTATCAATGTTCTCACCCAGAATGAACCATTTCAGTCACCACACGGAAGCATTCCTGAAAGTAACTCCAGCAGTGCACGAAAATTTATGAAACACAGTGTAGTACATTTTATTGCAATTTTCAAAATGGAATGCCAAATCTTCAAGAATTCAGGTATGTCGTTTTGCAAGTGTTTGGCTACAAGTGGGAAGCAGACAGTGGTGGCCCAGACCACGATGTTACCAAGTGTCAAAAACGCGGAGCCGATGCTTGTGGTATTGTACTGACCACTGTTCAACTCCTTACTAAGGAAAGTCTGCGCTAAACAGATAGTGACGTGTACATTTTGACAGACAGAACTTTACCATTGTTTCTAGCACATCCAGAAAATCCGCAATTGTATATGACATCACTGGGACCACATTTAATATCGACAAAGAAGAGTACTTTATGTGCTACTAAAATCCATATTCCTTCTCCACTGAAAGTAATTTTTTGTAAATGTTCATTAATACTGAACACACACTGAATATCGAAGATCTGTAAGAGATTAAAAATGCATATTCGGCAAACTGCCACCTGTGTACACGTTTTAAATTGGCTTAATACAAACTACTCATATCGACATATATAAAAAATAATGGGCTGCAGGCCAGCTTTGTTCCTATAAATATATTAAAAATTAAACACTGTACAGCCTAGCCATGTACTTGCCTGCCGGTTCAATCAATACCCAATTAAAGTAAAAGTTCTGCTCTTTCAACAGCCACGTGAAATGCTTTTATTGTGAGTGTCACAAACTTCTAAAGCATAATGAAATCGATAGGACTGTAATACATGAAAGCAGCGTATTTTGAGTATTTTAGCTTACTTTGAGTCCTAGTGTTCCATGGGGCATGACGTTTGGTATTGGTGGTTCTCTAAACAAAGTAAACAAGAACAGAACGCTGTACTCCAATTTGCAATACGTTCTTTGCGGTTCTGTGTATTTCACTAGCCTTTTATCAGAAGCAGAACTAAAATTTTTTGGCTACGGACGAACGCAAAGACCTGCGTTCTCCCTCTTCAAGTTTATAGAAACACAAAATAAAATTGTAACAGTAACTTTAAAGGCGTTTACTCATATAGCCTATATAAGTGGGTAAAAAACACACAAAGAATAAAAATAAATATTGAAGGAATAATAATAGACCAGGTACCCCATTTTAATCATCTTGGAAACGTGACCTCAGAAACTAAACAGGACAGTGAGCTAAAAATACAGAATAATAATAAAATAAATAAGGTAATTAAAATACATTTTGGCAAAAAAATGGCCACAAAAATATAACCGCGGCTGCACAACGTCACACCAAAGGCAGCACTTAGGTATGGTTCAGAAGTTTGGACTTTAAATGCAAGATATATAATAATAATAATAATAATAATAATAAAAACCTTGAAGTAGCACAGATGAGATTTCAGAGTCCACTTTTAGGTCTAATCCGGCTTGACAAACAAACAAACACAAGCATCCGTGATAAATTGCAAGTAGCCTACATAGTTGACATCATCCAGTATCAACGGACATGGAGGACATATGTAGCAAGAACTGTAGAAGATGGGCTTTCTAGTGTCAAAAGAGCAGACGCCGTGATCTGGGGGAATCAAACCAAAGATGGGAAGACCAAGAGCATTTGGGAGATCATAAGGAACAGGCCTTAATGGACCTAAACCCTAAGTGTTCACAATATATCTTTTAATTGTGATTACCAAAACGAGGTGCATTGTTTGTGCACCATAATTTGTACACAATACAGCACCATTACAATTATGTTCATCTGAAACACATTTTGAGAAGCGTCCCAACTACAGTCGTTGCCAGGTACAGATACGTATCTTGGCTGGTGATTCTGCAAACTCGCACTGCCTACGGTCGCAACTGCCTATTCTAAAACCCGTAAAATAAACGTTTAGATCACGTCGTAGACTTCTGCAGTTTACGGGCATTTGGTGTGTACGTTTGTCTACGCAAGGACGCGACTGAAAGTTTATATCGCTCATGTTATATAAATCTTATTCCGACAAATGTACACAGTTTTATGTTATTTAACATAACTCTTTATTATTAAAAAGTGCCCAACATGTTTCGAACCAATTTTTTAGTTCATCTTCAGGGGCTTACTTGTTCAATTACATCAGCTGTACATGTTTGGTACTATTAAAACATAAGTTAAATGAATAAAAAGGCAGTGCTATGGCTCAGACGGTTAGTCGCCGGCCTCTCACTGCGGAGGCCCGGGTTCGATCCCGGGTCAGTCCATGTGGTGTTTGTGGTGGACAAAGTGGCACTGGGACAGGTTTTTTCTCTGAGTTGTCGGTTTTCCCCTGTGAATTTCATTCCACTGGTGCTCCATTACTTGTAAAACTTGGTAAAAAACTGCTCATCTTCATCACAGGGTTGCACAAAAAGCCTTAAGGCTGCGATGAGTCCGTAGCATCTGCTGCGGGGCCCTTCACCATGTAAAAAATAAAATAAAAATAAAATGTCGTTAATGTGTAGGATTTTTGATCTCTGTATCTGTTGTTCACTATTGGTTTTCTAGTGGCTTACTAATAGTGAACAACAGATACAGAGATCAAAAATCCTACACATTAACGACATTTTATTCATTTAACTTATGTTTTAATAGTACCAAACATGTACAGCTGATGTAATTTGAACAAGTAAGCCCCTGAATATGAACTAAAAAATTGGTTCGAAACATGTTGGACAGTTTTTAATAATAAAAAGTTGCGTTGAATAACATAAAACTGTGTACATTTGTCGTAATAAGATTTATATAATAAAAGAAAATGTACGGTGCAAGTAACGTAACGTAATCGCTCATGTTACTTGGGTCTACGCACATAAGCGACACAAGCTGCAGCACAAGAAGACAGAACTGCTTAATACACTGACCAACTAAGAGTGACCGATAATGCCAGTTTTAGTAAACATTCGTCAAGTATGTGTTTTATATAAGCTTCATTTTTCTTATACGTATTGTGTACAGAACATCTGAACATTTATACAGTACAAAGCAAAGTCGAGCCAATGATTTCCTTGTATAGGCCTATGTCTTCAATTTAGCACCAACTTCGTCCAACTGTTTCCCAGTTATCATGCGTCTTCTGCGTGTTCTCTAGCTCGAATGCAGCCTCTTGCTCGAAACATTTTCACGCAACTGTACATTGCTGTCCTGTTCGGAACAGGCACATCAGGAAACTTTCTTCTGAATACAGTATACGACACTTCTTGTAGCAACTAAATTTAACGTATGTATCCTACAGAAACCCGTACAGCCACTCTCCAATCAGTCACAGCGACGTCAGCAACCTCTCCGATACGCACCATGGGAAGTAGCTGGCAAGCGAGTTTGGTGCATAACACAAGCGACCCAATGGGCAGCGAAAAGAGATTACTGGCATTTAAAATAATATACTGGTGCATACAATTCCAAAAATTATCATTAATGTACGCAACGCAGTTATTTTATAACACAATCGACCACAACTGAACAAGGAACGGCATTTCAGACAAGAAGACAGTTAAGTGAACACTGATGTATAGACCACGTGGAAGAAAACACATCAGCCGTCCAAGAACATGACCGATAGAAGAGGAAATCTCAGGGTAGATAAGGTGTCTCAAATCTTTTTAGATGACGGGCAGTTAGGGGGGGGGGGCAATAATTTACAGCGTACACCGTATGACTCTAAAACAAGTATTTACTAAAAACAGATTACGAATAAGGCCGATCCCGGTGGCCGCGCGGTCTAAGGCGTGGGTCTACGGCCGCTCGCCTGCTGGGATTGCGGGTCTGACTTCCGCCGGGGGCATGGATGTCTCTTGACTTGTGAGTGTTGTGTGTTGTCAGATACAGGTCTCTGCGAAGGGCCGATCACTCGTCCAGAGGTGCCCTACCGACTGTGTGTGTGTGTGTGTGTGTATCATTGAGTGTGATCAGGTGCAACAATAACCCTTTACACCTACAATGAGTAGGTAGACAGAGGTCAGAATAATAAAGAAAGAACGACTACGAGTAGCTTTACACTTGTTCTCAAAAACACTGTCTTAGCACAGTCTGTCTCACAAAAATTAAGCTTTCCAAATGAACAAGCCGTTTTATTCGAGAAATAAACTGATCATAGTTTGCATACGAACCCCTAAGCTAACATGATACCTGTACATAATCTCAGCAGTGAACAGAGCGTCAGTCATCACGTTCTTGGTCATCTTCGGCAATATAATTATGAAACTGTGAATACTTTAAAACAGTTGCAGGCAACCAAAAACCCTTCCGAGGCACAACTGTATCCACGAGCATACGGTCGGCGATTCCTGGCGCAGATGATGATTAAGAAGCAATCTTTTGAGACTGACAAAATACCTTCCAGACTTATCCCCAGGCACAAGCACTAAGGAAACATGCTTAACCAGCCGAAGCCGATAGGCAGGGTATCACGTCTACGATGTTGTGTTGAAGATTCAAGCCCTTTGGGATTTTAAGCCGTGTCGACTGGTAGAATTACCAACGTTTCGAAAGATCGTGCAGCCTTCATCTTCAAGATAATGCAGTCCTAGAACCCACTTCTATGGCTGCTTGAATCTGAAGATGAAGGCACTAGGTCCCCCGAAACGTCCGTAACTACTGGCCAATCGAAACAACATTCCAGCAGACTTGAATCTTCATCAACACCGCGGCAAGAACCTCAAAGCTCGTAATTTTATGTTATTATGCTGTCACTATTGCTCTTATAGGCAACCTCTGTACCCAAGATCTACGCTATGAAGGCATATACGGGACGTGAGATAAAATTCCACCCATTCTAAACCTCAGAATTAGATGGAAGTGAATGGTCAGTGTCACACTCCGGCCACCTTTTCAGGACGGGAGTTTAGAGGTGCGTCATCATCGAAGGCTACATGCGCCTTTTCCGAGGAAAAAGCCAATGACGCCTAATCTACAGGACGGTGAGTATGCACCAGAGCGGGTATGGACGTCGTGATAAGACGAGAAATTCGTCACCCTCTCGATAATCAAACACCCATCGTCCAGCGCACAGCCAGTCACTTAACTGACTCAGCCACATTATAGCAATTATTATCACTATCATCAGCAGCATCAGAAGTCGGCATAACTGGCTATGAGGTGTATGACCAAAGAACTGCGGTTCGATTCCTGTCAGAGGCAAAGCGTCCAAACTGGTTGTGAGGCCAACCCAGTCTCCTACTCAATGGGCAAAGTTGCCCCTGCACACGCCAGTGGCTGTACAGCTCACGTCCCGCGTACCCATTTAACAGGAAGCACGGTGGGCCCAGTCGCCCTCGGTGGACTAGTGGTTAGCGTGCTCGCCACTGGACCCAAGGTTTGCGGGTTCAATCCCGGCCGAGGTCGATGGATTTTTAAGGGTGATAAAAATCCGTAGCACAACTTCTTTCGGAGGGGAAGTAAAGCCGGCGGTCCCATGTCGTAGATTTACGGCATGTAAAAGAACCTTACGGGCATGAATCGAGATGCTTCGTAAGCAAAATTCAGCGGTCATTTCTCACCCAAGTCTCCTGACTGCTAGATGGCTCTGGCAGTCATATCAGGATGAGTAGAACTTGTGCAGTCAGTGGACTAATCACCCACTACAGAATGCACACCTCCAGGCCAAGAAACCTCTTAAAAGAGGCCCTATGCTCCGCAAGGAGCGACAGGAGGAAAACGGTGGGCCCAACAGCCGATCTGCACGCCTTCATGACGTGGTGCTTAATTAAGTACAGAGACAAGTTTATCATCATCGCCACCATTACTACTGTTAACACTTACACTGTTGTTTAAAATTAGGAACTACTTAACGACCTTCTGTTTGAAACGCAAATGGACATGAAACCACTTTTTCTTTTGCAACTTACAAGCGTGTACTTTGAAGTGTGACGCTTGCTAATGTTTTCAATAATTCAATACTGGCTGAGTTGTGTCGTTATAAATGACGGTACTTGGACAAAACCTGAATGCGCAATCTCAATGTTATGAATGATATCGCAACAGCCATTCATTTCACCCGCTTCACATGCAACACACAGCACGGCAACAACGACGGCAGGGTCTCTCTGCACCGATCTGAATAGTGACAAATGGCGTTTTGTACTATGGCGACAGTTCTGCGATGTTGCGTACAAAATATGGTAAATCGTGCAGTTAAGGCACCGCTTACTTGGGTCTGTCTGTCTGTCCGTCACAAAGCGGGATGCTTGATTCACACTTATTTAATGACAGTCTATTAAAAAAAGAGGACACAGCGTCGCATGAGACTGGACAGTGACCATCAAAAGTGGATAATGATTCTGAACGTGACGGTTGCGATTTGTTTCAGGCTAACTATTCCACCAGTCGGTCACTGGTTCTAAAGAAAACCAAAAAGACCTCTTAACCGATTACACTGTAATGCCATTAACACTTAGTCGCTGTTGCTGTTGCTGTCTGTGTGTCATATCAAATACAAAGTAAGTACAAATATCCTCTTCAGCACTGTGTTCTAACGTCTGCATGTTCTTCCTTCAAAGTGTGATACCAAGTTCCTCACTCATAAAAACACAGATGAAATTATAGTTTCTCATCTATTTCGGTCTTTATTTTATTCATTCACGCTTTATTTAACAACAATATCTGCGCTCTGAACATGTAGCATAAAATAGCGAAGTGGTGGGTGAATAAGGTATTGGAAAGGATATGAAAGGAAGCGGTCGTGGCCCACAATTTGAGGTACTATCCTGGCATTTTCCTAGACAGGCAAACCGGTCTCCTAGTCGAGATTCGAATCCGGAGCCTACCGAATACGAAGCAGGAATGCTATCCCCTCTACTGCAGCGTTCGGTTTTCAAACTGTAAATAAATTATTCCAAACTTAATTGTAGCAAACAATTCCGTAATTTAATTTGTTCTTAATTTCGTCATCATGTATATAATTGGGATATGTTACTGTCATTTACAATAATACTAATATCACAATGGAGCAAATTTTACACCGATGCGGATTTAACAGATTGGTTACGTTTTGCGACAGAGTCCAACGTTAAACAAAACAATCAATCATACTCTTCAATAAGTTTGAAAGAGATCACGGCACACGTATTTTAATGTGTATTCATCACAGCCGTATTGAAACGTGTTTCTATTATCGGTCCTTAGTTGAATAGTGAATTAATGATCCCAGTGCAGAACCTATCTCTAGGTCAGAACGCTCATCGATCATTCACAGCCATTGAAACGATACATAGCAGTACAGTGCAAGCGGTAAATTGCTGCGAATATCACATAGTCCACAGTGTGGCACAGCATATGAATAACTGACGTTCCTCTTTATTATTCACCACGTGTTTTGAAAGTTACAGATCACCCGCTGAGACAATCTTAACTTCACATCCGTTCTCACTACAATATATGAACACACAATGCAGGTGCAGCAAGTTGAAAACCTACACTCCCACACAGACAAATCGTCTTCTCATGATGCACTCTGTTATTATAAGCAAGGCTCTGCCGAACGAGTCAAGGTTGCACGGTTATTACATTTGGGATGAAGTCATGATTGTAGAACTATTCATTACATCAGACGGAACAAATGACATTAACTCCCGCGGACAAACACATTATGGAACAACCACTACATCTGGTGGGCAGGAAATGACACTATTTCTTTGACACTGAGTCACGACTGCATAGCCGTTCCATCTGGTGTGGAAGGATGTCACTAATTCCAGACGACCACGGCATGATTGTATACAGACTCCATCTGGTGTCGCAAGTAAAGCCACAACCTAATTCCAGTTGACAAAGCCATGACAAAAACCCAACTGCAAAGTTGTGTCACTGCTTAATTCAGCTCGCACATTGCAGCACAACCATTACATTTAGGGTACACAAAATACCACTGTCTAATTCAAGAAGATGGAGTCACGACATTACAAACGAACGTTGCAATTCCTGCTTCACATTCTGGAGTTCCCGGGGTTCAAATGTCGGTCCAGACACCCACTAGCCAGCCAGACGTTTTATGCACTTTTACTTAGTCTCGCCGGACAAATACCGGCACACTGCCTCAAATTACACCATGACTTCTTCCTTCTAAACGCTCCACTTGCTGCTGCGCGGTTTGAGCTCCCGAGAGCATTGCTACAAATAGTAATAAAATGGCACTATAACCACGTCTCAATCTGGAAATGCGTGTACCCTGATTATGGAGAGGCTACTCTAAAAAGCTGGCACAGTTCTACCAGACTACACGGCGTCACATTCCAGACGACAACTCAATATTTTAATTAAGGTAAGCTAACATTTATGTCACTATGTAGTCTGTCAGGTGCGTACCAACATTATGGAGGAACATGCCGCCTCCATCTTCAGGCTACTCTGACTATATGGGGCTGGACGGTCAGGTGTTCGAATCCCGATAGGAGCAAGGGATTTTTTCTCTTCTCCTAAACGTCCAGACCTGATTTGGGGCCCACCCAGCCTCCTACTGGGGTTCTTTGCCGGGAGGTAAATTGGCCGTGGCGTGATATTGACCACTCAACTCCATCCAGTGCCGAGGTTAAGAATGGGTGGAACTATACCTCTGCTCCCCCTATATGCCTACATGGCGCGGAAAGGGACAACTTTACCTTTACTTTACCTGATTATATGGTATCATAACCTACCAGGCCGCAACGTAAATCTTCATCACCATGAAACCTGAAATCTATTTAATGTATACTATTTGCTAAATGTAGTGACAGATACAAATAATCAGTGTCTTTGAACCGAGAGTAGATACAGACAAACCTACTAAGCTGACATTCAAAACATTTGAGAGAAGAAGAAACAAGACAGAATGAGAAAAAATCTCCACCAAGCACTGAAAAATGGCGTGGGTTCTTTGCAACACCTACAAAAAATCAACAGAGGAAGCCAAACTAAGTAGACCTAAAAGTATGATGAAACTGTAAGACCACCGCCTGCAACAGAGACTAACAGATGACAGGTCACATACACAAAGACAATTTTTCTCTGCTTGCTTTCACAAACAATAACTCTACCACCACAGTACAATGGCTTTTACATAAACTTAAAATTATGCACTGTAGCCACTCCTGATTGAGCCTTCAAAACGCCATCAGATTTTGACACCTTTCGGACATCAAACTCTCAAACAAACACGTTTTCAAAGCCTTCCCTCAAACCTTTCAGACTGCTTTAACATTTCTTTCTTGTGGTTTATTTGTAAAGGACAACAATCAATAAAGTAGTGGGAGAAAATGTGCTTCATAATACCACCTTCCTAGGAAAAAAAAAAAACAATGTACGTACAACGTTACACTGCAGCGCGTTTGTGTAACCACTCTTGCCATGGAAACGCAACAATACGTTCCCTTTTGATTGTTGTTGGCGTAAATGTAGCTGTCAACAAGATAAAAGTGTTCAGCGTTGCCACTGAAATGCAACTATGGGTTCTCTTTGCACTGTTGTCGAGATACAAAATACGCAAATCGCATCTTTTCTGCGCCTTCTGACTCTACCATATTTTTCCACATTATCTCATAAACGGCACGATTTTGGGCAAAAAAACTGAACAAAAAGTGTGTGTTTTGATTTGCTCCACAACTTTTGTCTGAAACATTACTCATTCTAAGAAGAATTCAGCGAGATATTATCATAAATGCACATAGGTCTTCATGTAAATTACCCGTTATTCTTGTCAGATTTTAATAAAACTTGAATTTTCTCCACAGAGTTTAGAAAAATCTTCAAATATCAAATTTCATGAAAATCCGTCCCCTGGGAACCGAGTTATCCATGCGGACAGGACGGGCGGACGGACAGAAAGACATGTCGAAGCTAATAGTCGCCTTTCCCAGTTTTTCGAACGCGCCAAAAAAAAATTCACTCACACATGACTCTGCAAATAACGGAACAAGAATAATCTCAGGAACTGATTGTATGATAACCCAAACCAAAGTACCGTATTTGGATACCAGACATCATATGAGTAAGAAAACAAGAATACAGAGAATATAATAATAAACACACAGGTAATAAATGGTAGAACAAACCTAACTCAGTAAGTTTCCAGTATTCAAATTAAACTGAATAATGCTACAGGAAAGATTCAGACCTTCAAACAGTAACAAAGAACTATACACGGATTACTGCTTAAATGTGTATCCTAGAATCAGAAGTGACAGTTACATTCAGAACTAAGAGGAATAAAAACTATTAATTTATACATTTTCCTTTGTGCCTATTTTAGCTTAACAACTTAATTTTCATAAAACCATTAAAGCTTTACACACTACTGCATTTTTCACATCAGATATGTGTTTTAGCATCATATATCATCACTACATTCTAAGTTAAGAAACGCCCACATCATAACACTCAAATGCTACATCAAATCTGATGTGTTAAAACTGCAGTTTTTAAATTATAAAACATCTACAGATTGCTAGTTGTTTTCTGGTGAAACCATGTTGACTTCAACAGAGCACCAGGTGGTCATAACAACAATAGGAGGAGACAAAGCAAATCACAAGTGACAATCATTGGCACACCCATGGGGGGGGGGGGGGGGTGCTGCCGGGTTGCAGCCCCCACAAAGCAAAATTTAAAAAACAACAGATTTTGTTGACACAATTGTACCAAAAGTTTTACGTGATTTACACTTCAGCCTAAATCAGCCACCGAATAGGCTGATAACAAGTACACTGGAATACTGGAAAATATAATACAAACTTAATGAACATGTAGATTTTTATTTATTCAGTTAGTTTTAATTTTCCCTGTAGCCTAACTACATGTCGGTTCGGAGATTTTGATATGATTTTCATAACACAGTTCTTAAAATCAAACATAAATTATATACAGCCTCAGGGTCATTCCCCGACACCCCCCCCCCCCCCCCCCCCCCCGCAAAGAAAAATTCTGGGTGCGCCAATGGTGACAGTATGTAACGAAAGTGAAAATCAACACAATGAGTGGAATTAATGTTGTGACACACTAAAAGGTTAGCCGTGGGGAAAAAGGGCAAAAACAAAACATGTAGGTCTACAAAGAGTAGTCACAGCAAAATGTGTTTCAGTATGTGGAAATAATGACATAATTTAAACCCCATGGTAAAGATGAAGCATTACACAAGGCCTCCACAGCAGCTTAATGTGACTGTAATCGCCAGCATACTTCTGTGATCTCAACAGGGAACAGTATGGTTTTAAGCAAACCATGCTACACATGCGTGCCTTCAGCAAGTACATCTAAAGATCAAATGAAATGTCATTATCGAGGCATTCCTTACATTTGTTCCTGTGGCTGCGATGTTTCATGCCATGGGTAGAACAGTGTTGAGCAGCTTAGAGAAAACACTGAATGTCAATTTGTTCATGTTATTAAGTAATGAACAGTAAATGTAAAGCAGGTATGCAGAATATGCCATGACTGCTCAATATTTTCTCTGGCAGGCAGGATTACAGCAATGTTACTCAACCTTTCCCAAGTGATGGCACACTACAATAAAGTTCAGAACTTCACAGCACATCAAATCACACATTCTTGTACAGTACTGTACGTTTATTATGTGAGTACACATGCACAAACATATGCATGCACAGCTATGCTCATAATTCTTTATGCTTTTCATATATATGTTACTGCACATTACAGTCCATAGAAGATTTTATCATTTAGAAACACTTTTAAGTGAAAAATAAATGATAAACACAGCAGAAAGAAAAGGCAAAGATTCACGAGGGATGTTCTGTAAATCCACAAAATGTAACACAAAAATCAAGACTTGTGAAAGTCAGACATGCTTAGAACCACACTGTGGCCCACCAGTGTGTCACATCACACAGGTTGACAAACAGTGGGTTAAGGAACCTCCGCAAGATACTATACTACAACATTCTTGATCACATCACTTAATAAGAATGATACAACTCCATTCCACACTTGAAACACTCCATGTTTAACAAACTTTCCTTTTCAGCTGAGATTTTTATATCATCATAGCATATTAAGGCTTGGACTTCTAGTGACATCTAAGCATATTATATTCTATTAACATAAACAATGAACTGAATTTTGAAGGGACCAAAAATATGTCCGCATACAACAGAATAATCCTGCTTTACTGGAATCCCAGGGCACCTGAATACTTTCTCCATGTCAGACAGGTCTCCATGACACAAAGAAGCTAGCTTACTTGCCTCCAAGTAAAAAACTATATTGCACACGAATTATCCCATGTATTAGGGATTCAAAATCAAAAGTAAAAAATTCATGCTCCATACACTATATGGTTACTCAGCAGCATACATTTTCAGTTTCCTTTTACATTTCTAAATTGCCAATTAGTCTTCTGCAAATGAAGTGAAACCTGCTTTAGAGATCCCCGCTTAAGAAGGTTTCTCGCCTAGGAAGTCCAAATTATTGTTACCAAAAATTTTCCACTTGATTAACATACGTGATGTCCTTTTAATGCGCTTCCCGTTTAAAATCATTTCCCACCCAGGAAGCACGAATTTTTCACCCATTTCACACATTAACGCGTCAAAATCTTAATTTCCCATCCGTTAAATTTGTTGCCAACTTGGAGTAGCGAAATAACGTTCTGAGTTCGTAAAGAATGACCTCTAAGGTCGTTTCCCGCAGTATTAATACGTGAAAACGTGTAGGGGAAAATGGCGCCATGTTTCGACTACGCTGCCATCCATTTCCACGTGGGCATTTCGCGCAGCATGATACAACAACATGGCGCGTGTGTAACGTACAATGTGAACAGGCATGGTTTTAATGGAGCGCGTTTTGACCGTAACTGTTTGACTTTAATTTCAATAATTTTAAATAAACAGTATGGAAATTTTATACATTTTTCGTCTACTTCAAATTGCTTATATGTGCACAGTCTTCGTTCTGTGGAACCATTACTATTGAACATGTGATCAACACGATTACTACATCAAAAACCGGCACAAAAGGAAGCTACTCTCAATGCAACTAAAGCCGAGTATTATAAACACGGTGGGTGCTGCTTAAAATTTTCTTCGTAAAAAAATCGCATTAAGAACTTTGCGTTTCTATGTCCCCTTATGCGAGACAGACGCAGCATTTATATTGTATGTGCGCAGCTGTGCTGGAAAAGTGAAAACAGCAAAATGTAGCAAGGTAAAGTCTTTATGGAATGGTTTCGGCAAGAACGGGCTCTTCATCTACCAGTTGTGCTTGTAAGAAATCTTGCCTGGTGTTGATCAATGTCAAAAATCGCTAAAGAAGGTACGGCATCAAATGTGGTTTGATAGTAAAAACCAATAACTGAATTCAGAATTTATATGGAATAATGTTCTAGTAATGGGAATGTCAATTTCAAAAGGAATTACAAAATAATATCGTTTTCAAGTTTAACATTTTAAGATGTTTTCCTGCTGAACAAGCCTGATTTGTCGATTTTTGCCTCCAGAAATTTCTTAAGAGGGTTTCACTACATTTCATAAATGGTAAAGTTTAAATCTCTGCCACTTGTGCCAAAAACACCCTTTTCTACGCAAATTCCAGAAATTGCAGTAAAGAACAGAATTATATGAAAATAGAAAAATATTCCATAAGACGTGGGGTTCTAATGGAGGTGATTGTGAAGACTGTCGTCTTCTGGTATGTGGCACTACCTATTTTGATATTTCAATGGCACCTGCTAATTCTAGCATCACAAGTGGTGGTTATTCCTCCGCAGTATCAGTATAATTCTATCAGATTACATGGCATAATATCCCAGAATGCAGCAATCTTGAATAAATATACCAAGAGACAGTTTACATTTTCAGTCCTGTATTAAGGGTCTCCATTTGTTAGACATAATTTTACATTGGCTGGTACTCTGTGTTCTTGGGCCCATTAATTTAGTTAAGATTAAAACGGTTTCATTGTACTGCCAACCTTTTAAACAATGTGTATAACAGGAAAATCTGGAAATGTATTAGTGCATGTGCAAACATTCACCTTACAAACCCTTTCTGTTTCCAACTGTTTGGGAAAAAAACAAACTGTACCTACAATCCTACATACATTTTGGTCATAAAGAAGTAAAGAAATGTGATAACTTACATCAACGGTATCTAGGACATATACTGGTAGGTTACAGACTCCAACTGCCAAACAGTACTGCCCACTTACCTAAAACCAAAGAATACAACAATTGCTGTAATTTTCAACTAAGTTGGCAGCTTCTATTCCAGTATTCACTGGTTTAAAAACTCTTCATCTATTTAAATTGACACAAGAACAAATTTTCACTGGACACTGTATGTATCATGTACCTCCAATAAATACCTGAAAATAAAATTAGGTGTGTGTTGGTAGGTGTTCGTTGTACGTATGCCTTCAGTTTATTATGAATGTGACAGTAAATAACTGACTCTTAGATGTGTCAATGCTGTTTCAATTACAAATTACATCATAAACTGAGCAACTGCTAAAATTATATTGTGTCAGTGGTAAATGAATGAAATATGTGTACAGAATATTGGTGGAATGATATTGATAGGAGAAAACGAATGATGAACATGCAATATCTCTCAGAATAGTGGGTAATTTGGCTGAGATTCAGATCACGTAACTTCCAAATACAAGTCCAGAATGTTAACAGAGATGGGCTCATAAACTAAATTGCAACTCTGAGGACATATACACATAAATACAGATCATGCTCTCCTTTCAGAAACCTGTTTTTCTATCAAGAACGGCAAAATAATATGTGTTCATGTCATATACACTTAAAAAACTGATACACTTTATAAAGGGGCCCTTGATGCTGTAGTTTCACAGTTTATGTTCATTAGTTAAAAAGCAGAAGACTTCTAATCCATCAGAATTCCACCAATTCTTTTTTTTCTCTGCACAAGCCTTTATCACACTGATATAAACTTTGGAACAGTCTGAATAACCTTAAGTCATTGCAACAGGAAAAACAAGAACAAAATGTAAATTCTGGAAGTACATTTGAATTAACATAACTGACAACTTGTGTAAGAATTGTACAGATGTTGAAAATGTATTTGGATCCCTTTCATAAAAAGGAGCAAAAATATTCTAAAACAAACCACTCATTAATTACAAACTGCCTAAATATAAAGACCACTCTAATTATAAGAGATAAAACTAAAAGAAACTGATACACATTAGCTGTACAAATTTATTAAGTTCTAAATATAATATACATGAACTGACGTATTACACATAAACTGCATTCAAATTTCCTAACAGTAGTTATCAAATATTTTCCACTGCCATCACAACACAGATGAAAATAAAATACTTTCTATACATAACACTACAAATCCCCTGAAAACGTGGCAAAGTTCAAATGTTTTGGCAAGACAGTAACAAATCAAAACTTCACTAAAAAAAAAAGAGTAAACTATGGGAATACTTACTACCACTCAGTTAAAAATCTTAATAAAAAAAACCCATCTTCCCATTTGCTATCTAAAAATACAAAGATGAAAATATACAAGACTAATTTTACAGGTAGTTCTGTATGTGTGTAAATCTTGGTCTCCCACATTAAAGAAAGAACACAGATTGAGAGTACATGACCATGTGGATCTGAGGAGAATACTTGGACCTGGAGAAAACTGCATAAATAAGGAGCTGCACAATTCATACTCTTCACAAAAAGTTATTAGCATGATCAAATGTGGGAAGATGAGATGGGCACAGGCTATGGCACACATGGGAAAGTTGAGAAATTTTCAGTAAAAGCTGCTATTTGACATCACATCAAAATAAAAGACAAATAAGTGAAATATTTCGGTCTCCATGATACTGTCCTACATTTATAATCAGTAAAAATGCAATGTTACTGCAAACTTGTAACATAATATTGCACAGACAAGTCATACAAAAATTAAAGCTGCTAAAGAGCTGCTAGACCCAGTAATAAGAACTGGCTTTATCAAACAGGCTTCTTTCTTAAATGTGAAGATGGAGACACAGCCAGCCTCAGAAATGGCATACCTCTTATTTAACAAGATAAAAGGTACAGTTGTCCCTGCCTGCACCATTAACACATATAGGGGGAACAGAGGTACAGCTCCACTCATTCTTAACCTGAGCACTAGATAGAGGTGAGTGGTCAACTTCATGCCCTGTCTGCTGTACCCTGAGAAAGAGCCCCACTACCCACTAAACAGGAGGCTGGACAGGCCCTATGGCCAGGCTCGATGTTTTGGAAAAGAGAAAAATCTCTTTACCCTACCAGGATTCAAACCCCAAATTGTCCAGCCCATGGCATAGTCACTATACCAACTACATTATCCTGCCTCCCTCTTATTTATCAAGAGAACATGCACTGTCTAGAAGAAGGCTTAGTAATAAGGATCAAATTTATCCAACAGCACCCACACATTCGGCGCCTTTCTCTTTCCTGATGATGCCTCAGCCAGCTCCCATTCTTTCATCCATAAAATTGAAGATGTTCATACAGAGAAAACAAAGTACAGTAAAACTTTGATTATCTGTCAAAGGTCAGGACTGAAGCAATGTCAGATACAAGAACAGAGAGATAATAGAATAGGTGCTTAAAAATTACACACTGCATAACACAAATAAAATTCTTTATTATATTATGTACTACAGTATATGTATTTGCATATGAACATTACAGAACAGGTCACGATTAAAAGAAAAATACTGTCTTAATGACCATGTGAAAAGGAATGCATGCGCTTTTGCTCCTGCACCTCCTACATGGTGGTTTACCACCATGACAGTTAATAGAAACTGACGGAAAATTGGGTGACGGATAATCGAAGTTTTACTGTACGTACATCGATGTTTCATCACCAACTTGCATAATATAAACGTGATAAACCTTTAATAAATGTGACAAAGTTCAAATATTTGGGCACAACAGTACGAGAAAAGAACTTCATTCACAAAGTTAAGAACAGATTAAATGTGGGGACTCCTTGCTACCACTCAGGTAGGACCATTTGTCTTTCTGCCTGCTACCAACAAGCATACAGATTTCAACAACACAAAAATACAGTGTTGGACATTGGTCTGCATGGCTGCAAAACTCTCTCACTATGAGAATAATACAGATTGAAAATATTTGGGAGAAGTGTACTGGAAGAGAATATTTGAATCTACAAGACAGGAAATAATAGTAATATGGAGAAAGCTGTACCATGTGGAGGGTTATAATTTGTACTGTTCACTAAATATTATACTAGAATTCCTTTAATATGGCGCCCTCAGGACTGGACAGGTACCCAATTATCAAAAAGTACCTATTCTGACCTAAGTTCATACAGGTAATTTTTAGTTACTAATCCTATACTTGGGCTGCACAACTAATCAGAGGAGTTTTCCATGTGGATATCTCCTTCAGCTGCTGGTTCAGGGATATCAGGGTCCCTTTCTATTTCTTCTGCAGTCTCTTCAGTTTCTACCAGCGATGCTGGTGGACCAAGAAACGGTGAAGCAGGAGATACCGTAATGGTCGGCATAGAGACACTTTTGCGGGCCTTACTGGATGATGCCAAAACTCCCAAAATTGGGCTGAAGAATCAGGATTTCCAGAGTATCAGCATCCATATTAAAGTAATGCTACTGCATTCAGATAAACAAATCTAGAATGTAACAGGGCATGTAGTACATGTGGGACATATCAGTGATGTGTACAAAATTTTGTTCAGAAAACCTGAAGGAAAGAAACCTCTTGGAATATCTAAGCAAAGATATGAGAGTAATATTAAAATGGATCTCAGAGGAACAGAATGGAACAGTGTGGACTGGATGCATCTGTGTCAGGATTTGGACCAGTGGCAAGTTCT
Organism: Reticulitermes speratus; assembly: GCA_021186555.1. Lineage (NCBI taxonomy): Eukaryota > Metazoa > Arthropoda > Insecta > Blattodea > Rhinotermitidae > Reticulitermes > Reticulitermes speratus. The sequence continues at coordinate 22,211,526 of JAJKFL010000237.1, forward strand.
TGCGAACGTAGTGATGAACCCAGATTTCCATTAAAGGCAGCTAACTTTTTGAGTAGCTCAGCAAACTGCATATTACCATCTAAAGATTGACTATGCTTGATATAGTTAGTTACACAGTGGAGAATTTCCAAATTAAACATCTCCTTGACATTGATTTCAGGCTTCCGCCGCGATGTTGATGAAATCTGTGGTCTTCTGGACTATTACACGGCGTCGTGTGGTAATTGTTTACCGACGTTTCGGGACAACATTTCGGTAAACAATTACCACACGACGCCATGTAATAGCCCAGAAGACCACAGATTTCATCTCCTTGGCAGTTTCAGAATTATTTTACATGCTGTCATGTAGATGCCAAGTGCTTCTGAGGGCTGGGAGGCTAGAGAAGTCACATCCTTCACAGTTAACACTATAGGCATCAGTCATTTGATGCTACATTAACACTTGCACTTGACAAAGCATCAATAAGTAAAGCAAGATAAAACAGCTTTAGGATTAACAAGAAAACAAAACAAAATTTCACTAAAACGAACAGAATACATTTACTCTCTGTCACTGTAAAACAATTTGAACATAATCAACACAAGTGTCATAGCTGTCACACACTGTTCCTCCAAGAAGTTAAACTGAACTGCCAAAATCTTGTTCTCAATTGTGAACCAATAACATGACGACAAGTACCTCCTACAGTGATGAGTAACATCACTTTCATCTCTTTTATTAATGCATATGTCAAGAAGAGAATCACTTCAATAACAAAGAACTAGACTCTGAAATATGAAACTCACAGTACTGATCAGCTGGTTAATCCTACATTTCAAGACCTTCATATAAGGTCCACTAATGTAACAAGACTAGATATGTGTGACCAGAATGTCCTTACCTACTGCAGTTATCTCTCAGAATTTCTTTTGCCAGGGGGGAGAAAAGTATACTCATTACATTTCTAGGTTAATACTGAAATAATATCCTGCAAATAATAAAACTTAATCTTTGGTTATCAGCAACTCATAAATCACCAGCCTCACAAAGAATCTGCATAATTCTGCAGCCATGTGCTGTGAAACTGAGGGGCCATACGACATATTCCAAAACAGTGATACAACAAACAAGTTGGAAACAAAATTCAGAACCTGCATTATATACAGAGATCAACGATGAACAGAAAGAAGCGTAAATCACTCCACCAGAACATGTTTCAAAATGATTTCTAGTTTGGCGTACATTTCTAAATTATTTACATTCTATTTCCTGTCCTACATCCTGCCAGTGATATTTCTAATAAGAACTTCAATACCTGGAAACTAAAATTAAAAAAAAAATCATACTCTTGTGGAATTGCAGGAATTTAATTTTATATCCAAATATTTGTGTTTCGCGGGTATTAAAACTAATTTAAATGTTTTAAACTTAACCTCAACACAACTTAAAACCTTATGATAATACCTATACGTCACACTAGTAATTCCTTTACAGTCGCCCAAGTTAAAAGCAAAAATATCTCCTTAACAATACTTCATGCGCAAATACTTGAATCAAAAACACACAATCGATTATTTTTGTCATGGCATGGTTTAAAATGACAGTGGTCAACTGTCAAAACTCCCTCTTTGGGTCGTTCATGGGTAGCAAGTTCCCATTCCGTTAAAAGCTAGTACCACACTCAGCGTCCATAATACAAGAAATTCATACCCGTTCATCATGAAGAAACCGTTTACAGAACAAATTCCTCTTCAGGCCCTAAACTCACTTTTCACGTTGTCACTAACACAACAAGTGGTCTGGCACAACCCAATATGGCGTTATACGTTTAACGTAAATGCTATACCGTGCAATATTACAGTAATAAAGGTCTAAAATAGCTAAGGGTCACGAAAAACAAGACCAATTCCCCTTTCAAATAGTTACATTAGGCGCTTCTAGTGTGACACTCAAACAATCGGTAAATACAGTAATATTATTACATTTCATTTCGAAGTCTCTCTAGTATGACATGTTGTGACACCTGTTGTGAACTCTACGAAATATCAAGCCAGGCATCACCTCTAAGGCTCGATCGATAGCGTCGCGGAATGCAGTATCTCAATAGCTTAGAACCGCTTTGATGGTTCCAGCAGTGTTAAAATTAATGCATAATTAGGGATCTGAATAGTCCCGGTTCTCGCGACAGCCCTGGTTTAATGGGTTTTAAAGAGCTCTGTCCTGGTGACCCGTAAAATTAGGTTTGGGACACCAAATACTTCAGGTTTTTCCAGTCATAAAAATACATTTTTGACAATGTGTACCAATATTTTGACTTTCCCACAGTGACAGAAAACATCAATAGGAACAGGACGATCAAAACACCCACTAACAGGAAGAAATAGGACAGGGAGAGCAAGATGTGTAGATTACCCATTATAGAGTATGAACCGAGACTGCAAAGGATGAGGAACGAACGTGTAAAGGAAAATCAGACAGTGAATTGATTGTCTGAGTTTCAGAGGTGTTCTTCTTATAATTTTTTCGTTCTTGTATATCATAATTTCGAGTTATCTTGTAGTGAATTGATTGTCTGAGTTTCGGAGGTGTTCTTCTTATAATTTTTTCGTTCTTGTATATCATAATTTCGAGTTATCTTGTAGTAATATTAATAAATTACTCTGTACCATTCACATCTTGGTGGGTTACAAATGTTGTCCTCTACTCTCTCCTGGCCACCCCCCAATTATTACTAAGTGTTCCGGTTTTTTTCACATGGGATCCCTATGTGAAAGTATAATATGGCTTTTTAGATGGCTCATTAATAAATCTGTCAATTCATGCAAAAATTGTAAGCAAACGCCCATAAATACTAGACACAAAAGAACGCAGGTGGAGATTACAAACCAGTTGTCACTGTTGAGAAGCAGAAAAAATTATTTTGTCCAAATGTCTCAACATTGTATTAATTGTATTAAATCAGCTTCAAACACAATTCACAGAACCACCCTGACCTCAGGCACAGAAATGTAAGCCAGAATTAGCCTTTACATGCCTTAATTAAGTGGAAGTACCTTAGTACACGTTATCAATTCTACACGTTTCAGGACAGTGTCATACAAAAAACATGTGGTAAATAACAAAACATTTTCTTAAAAAATTTTACTATTATTTCCACTCAAACTTGAAATAATGTGATATCTAAACACAATCTAAATACTTACAGTCCCCAGGAAGTGGACAGAGACTTAGTTCATTTAACAGAAATCACTATGTGCTTTGCAGTCATCAGCAAAGGATTATGACATTGTGAGCATTTTAAAATTCCTTTGGGCAACCAAAAACCCTTCGAAGGACAAAAAGTTGCCTGTGGGTGCAATGCAGGCAGTCTGCCATACATTCAATTTCACAATATGGCCAGAAAGCCAGCATGTAAAAAAAAAATCTCACTTAAGTACCTGGATTTGAAAGTGTCTTACAAATATGCAGATATTTCTCACAATGCAGCATCCATAGAGGAAAGACAAACAAAATTCTCCATTGACAAAATAACTTATTTTATTTTATTACAAACTTATATTTCTCTAAAAACTGTGTAAGTTGTAATTCTTTTTGCTTGACTCCATATACAGTACATCAGTGTTTCTACTAGACACTGTAACACAAGAAATAAACAAATGAGCATAATGGTCATGTGCCAATCCTGGTGGCTGTGTGGTTTAAGGCATGGGTATGCAGCCGCTCGCTGGCTGGGATTGCCGGTTCAAATCCTGCCAGGGGCATGGATGTCTGTCTCTTGTGAGTGTTGTGTGTTGTCAGGTAGAGGTCTCTGCTACAGGCCAATCATTTGTTCAGAGGAGTCATACCAAGTGTGGTGTGTCTGAGTGTGATCATGGAACCTCAACAATGAGGAGGCCTAGCCCCACTAGGGCTGTTGAGCCATGAAAAGAAAATAATGGTTGTGTAGAGTACACAAGGAAGGTGCAAAATAGAATAAGGAAGGTACATGCCTTTGACTGGACAAGACAATACAGTCACTTAATACATCCCATATAAGCAGCCAAACACTCTGCAAGACTGTGTACGTTTCAGACAGCAATAGGACAAAGTGGTCAGCTCTATGATTTACCTCAGAGTAAAATATAAAAATAAACTTTTTATATTTTCTACCTGAAAATGTTAATGAGGTCCAATGCTATATTAAACAAAATTGCCATATTTATACTCTATCCTTTCATTTTAAAAGAAAACATGTCAACAACAGCCTAAATTTGATATTTAAAGCAAAGTTTCATCCTCAAACTTTATTTTAGCCTTAAAACTCAATTTACATCTATGACATTCATTTCTCATACTTCATTTCTTTCTGTGGAATTACATAAACCAAAAATCAGTGTCACAACACTCTGCATATACGGTATAATAAGTCCATCGATCATACTTAAATCTCAGTGTATTTACAATATTGTCTCAACTGCTGAAGTTGATAAGAAGATGAATCAGTTTTGGGTAGGAGATGATTTGGAAATATGCAGCCTTATCTGATTTGAGGAAGATAAAAGAACTCAGTAGGACATCTGGTGGATTTGAACTGGGCACTGTACAGTGTTAGCAATACATGAACTTGCTTGATGTTATGTTTTGTGTAAATAATTTCAGTGTTAGTATAAAAAGCACATCCTTAAGCCGCATGTTACCTAGTAAACATCTGAATTTCAAATTGAAAGCACTGTTACACTATTACATTGTTTTGGTTCCTTAAAAGTCAGTTTCTAACCATACTCTACTCCCATCTATATTCTTTTTCTGTAGAATTACTCAGAAAATATATCTATGTTACTGATCACACTGGTCAGACAGTCTTGATTAAGTCTTGGACTGCTTGAACATTGGGTTTGCAAGTCTGAAACACACTTGGCGCTAGGATGTGCATCACCTTTCTCTAATGTCTTGTGTAGGTAGAGACATGTCAATGGGCAAATTCCTTGGCCAAGAAATCCTAACAAATGTCTGTTACAGTGGTTGTAAGAAACCAGCAATTGCTAGCAATCACTCCTAATTTGACTAGTAACTGCTAACATTCACCAGTGTGGTCAGTAAATGTCTGATAAGTGGGCCAGTTTTGTATGTTCACTAGGGACTGTTAGCAATTCCTGAGTTTCATTGGTATTACGACACAGAATATCCTTGTATTCAATACAGCACAACAGTTTTAGTACTGATGGTGATCGGCAAAACAGAAAACTCCTTTGTTTCTATCATGAATTTTGTGCAACTCAGTACCACAATAGCTGATTGTGCTGCAACATGTAAACACTGTAGTCTGTGTTTAAAAAAAATGTTATTATTAGGGATCAATGATCCATTCCTGCCTTTACTGCAAATAAAGCATCATTGTTAGCAGTTACCACTGATTGCTAATGTTCCTTATCAGAAGTAAGAAGTGGAATTATTACTTTCCACAGTCACTGTAACATCTACAAAAAGACTCATGGTTTTAAAATTAATTCTGAATAGTTCAGATTAGATCCAAAGAGGAAATTTTGTTAAAACACTCCATCTACATGGAGGAACCTGTTCCGTCCATAACAGCATGAGTTAACATAGATATCCACAGCATTCCAAATCAGGAACACATGTATGATTCACTGGCCATTTAATCACACTATTTCAATTGCAGAGCTTATATACGGTCATTACTTTGTACGTCCACAGTCGATAGTCACTTTCCATCAGGCTGCTTATGATACACACCAAGCCCACCCATGTTGTGTATCATAGAGGGTGCCAGTTCTCTGTGAAGTCACATGCACACATTATGCAAAAGAGTCCAAGTCTAGGGTGATGTATAATGTCAAATAAAAAAATTCTATGCATAATGTTGCAAGAGATAAAAAATTACAACAAATAGTGGGTAGGCAAGAATTTGGATGAAAGCAGTCATGGCAAATCATAAAAGTATAGCATATCGATATTCCTTTTTCCATCAAATACATAAAATAAAAATAAGGCATGAAATAGAAATAAATGTATTAATAATAATTAGAGACCAAAGTAAGGAAAGTTTTTTATTTACAGTTCCCAATATTTGTTAATTGTGATAGGGTTGTTCAAATTAAATCCATTCAGGAATTATTCTGGATGACAAAGTACAGGCTAGCAAAACAAGTCACCATGAGCGCTGGGGCAAAAATCCCAACACGCCCATTGATGGATCTTCTCCACAAAGAAATCCCACGAGGACTATTTTTAATAGCTTCTACTCCTTTGGTCCTGAGGTCTCAATAAGCATTACCCCACCCCAACAGCTCAAATATGGTAGGGGGAAAATTCTGAGTTCTTTGACAAAAAATACTTCAAAGTGAAGAAAATAACACATTTAATTCAGAAGAATAAAAAGCACAGCTCAGTATAATAAGAGATTTTTTAAATTACTTTTCATTTTTACTTCAGGAAAAGGGAATTTGCTGATATGACATCCACTTACTACACACAGTACTGTGTACAAATCTTATGTTGTCTGTGTGTGCCAGGAATTATGATGAATTTACATGACATTTAAATCATGACAGACTGTTGGTCACATCATGTTAATGTCATGCAAGCACTGAAAAAGTCATTCAGCAGCATATGTTACAAAAGGAACCCCTTACAATAACATTTCATCCTAAAAATAATTTAGAACAGAACATAATAATATGTACATGAACATGAGTGATGTTTATGTAAACTTTCTAATTCCTTCAACTTGTACTTCCACATGGACTTAAATTGTACATCCCTTAACTCACAGCAAAGCAATAACTCATGAATTATGCTACTCTGTATATACTACTAACATCACACACTTTGGAGAAAAGAAGAAAACATCTACATATGATAAGGAGGCATTTGTAATCTTTAACTGTTCGTGGCATCTGAACTTGTATCATTGCTGTAGACCCATCGCCAATATGCCACTCTCATACGATCCCAAATGTTCTCCCATGAATCCATAGCTGGACGAACATCCAAAATTGCAAACTGGTAACTTCCAGGCTGCACTGAACCACCGTCATAGTAATCAATAACATATCGAACTTCTTTTCCACAGCGATCGATTATCCAGTCATGACGATCAAATGGAAGCTCATATCTGGAGAAAAAAATCACAAGCATTCCCCCATTATTTACCAAATTATGTGCCAGAAATTCTAAAAATGTGAATTAATATGTCACTCAGTTATAGTATTCACTCATGAAAGACCATCTTCAAGTTCTTAGGGATTAATGTCCAACACATCAATATGAACATTTCTGTTGCAGGTTGTGTGTATCTTAATGCCGAGTGTCTCATTTGTGAAAACACCTTCCCCATAAAGGAATAAGCCTGGTTGCAACAAGAACAAGTTAGAAAACGTCTGCAGAATGAAACACTTTTGGGGCATTCATAACCAAGCTCTGATTTCAATGGAAACTGGACTGTGTCAACAAATTTTAGTTAAAATTCCCAGTGTAAAATTTCATGAAAATCCATCTGCTGGGAGCTGAGTTGTTTGATGCAGATGGATGGATGGACAGACATAATGAAGCTAAGTCACTTTTCAAAATTGCACTGCAAAAGCCCAACAAATTACATCCAATGCCAATTAAGCTCCACATCATGAAAGCATATGGCAGGGTAGAAATATAGTTCCTCAGCTCTAAATGGGTGTCAGAAGTCAGCTTCATGCCCCAACCACTTTACCCCTGATGTAACATGGGCAAGTGCTGAGATAGTAGCATAAAACACACCGTGACAATTTCCTCTACATTCTTCCAAAACCAGCAATAACATTAAACGAGGTCACAAATATTCATAAAATACACTGATTACAATTTCTTCAACCTCACTGTTCTTGAAGTTCATTCGTTCCAAATACAAATCCACTGTTACAAAGTAACCACACTACCTACATAAGCTATACATTATATTTTCTTGTATTTAAACATATGGTACATTACACACAAAATAGCTTTGGTGAAAGTTTAAGATAATACCAATATTTTGATTTGGTTTTGTCAATAAATCATTTTTGAGAAGAATTATATGTTTCATTTGGGTTTCATGTAAGCACATATTAAAATGAACCAATATGCAATAAAACAAAATTTTCCTCACAACTTCCACTTCAGACGTGCAAAATAAAATGACACTGAAATACACATTATCATTTTATTTTATACATATTATGAAACAATACACAATCATGATCATGCCATTTTCATTGGATATTATGCTGTTGCTACAGTGTCATTACATAAACCATGAATAAACAAGATAGGCAATATATGTATAATGTAACATTGTGGTGCTTTCACATAACCATTTTTGCAGTGGCAATGCAGCAAGGCCTTCTGTGTGTTCTTGAGCTACATGTCACTGTCAACTATACAGAAATATTGAGTATTGCACAACAATGCTTTTATGGCAAATTTATGTCGCTGGCAACAATGCAAATTACATGAACCAATTTTTAAAAAAATATATATTCCAACTAATTTGCACTCTCTTCAAATGTTACATATAAATGCTGCATTAAAACAAAAGAATGTTCATTTGTTAATGGCTTTCTTCAGATGTACACTTTGGCTAAACAGATCATAATGACAGATAAGTCACTGTGTAGTTTCTCAGTTTTTGTTAAGTGTTGCCATAAAATATTTGAGAGATCAGATGGAATTAATCAATTATGAAGAAATAAATATTATGAGTGTGTGTCTGTATTCTTGCCTTAGTTATCAGGCATGCACATCACATCTTTCCTACACCATGTTACATTGTCATCTGTGACCTGTCTGGTCCTACCATATTCTACCTATTTCTCCACATTATTTCATAAACAGCACGATTTTCGGAAAACATTTATTCAACATAAAATAGGTGTTCTGATTTTCTCTACAACTTATGTCTGAAACATTTCTCATTCTAACAAGAATTCAGCAAAATATTACCATAAATGTACATAAGTCTTCACGTAAAGTACCTGTCATTCTTGTCAGATTTTAATCAAACTTGAATTTTCTCAACAGATTTTCAAAAAATCCGCAAATATAAAATTTCATGAAAATCCATCCAGTGGGAACTGAGGTGTTCCATGTGGACAGGCAGGCAGACGGACGGACAGGCACGATAAAGCTAACAGTCACTTTTTACAATTTTGTGAACGCACCTAAAATTCATATAATAGAAAGCCGAGTTCTACACATTAATTCCTCAACACTGAAATACGTGACATCTCTATTCACACTAACAGACTTTGAGTGTTATAATGAAAGAACAAATAAACAAAAAATAAGAATTAACTTATTCTTAATGTTGTCTTACCTTCATTCATAACGTCATGTACACCACTACAGAAAGATAACAGTGCTAACAAAAACACAATCAAACTTACCCCATCCAGTATCTGATACGTGCACGGGGGGAGTAATCCTTTGCACGGCCTCCAAAGCTCTTCAATTTTGGATAACCACATTCCCTTGCATGAAGAGCTTCCCATTTCAAAACCTCCTGCCATGCCTGTTCATTATTTGCGTTATGGATACGAATAATATCATCCATGTCCTTTGGTGCAATATCCTCATTCTTCCAACGCCACCCTTTACGAAGCATTGCATTCCAGAACATCTACAACAAGTACAAAGCTCAGTTGACTGCTGAAACAATTTTCAGTTCATGTAAATAGGATATGAGTAGGGGTGCACAAATCCCAAGCCCCAGGTTACTTGGGCAACTACATTTTGTATAGCAGGACCTAATATTTTTGTGCTGGTATCTGGCCACTATTTGAAACCCATCCACTATTTACAATTTCTGGGCTAGTATCCGGATATTTTTGAGGTCCACCCACTATTTACAGTTTCTGTGCTGGGACATAGCTACTATTGATGTTCCGCCACGATTTACACTATTTACACTTTTTGCACTAGTATCTCAGTACTCTGGAGACCCACCCACTACTTACAGTTTTTGTGCTAGAACATTACTACTTTATATTTAAAGTCTGACACATGTACAATTCAACACATTAATTGTGCACTTTCACCATCCTACATGTTTCGAACCCCTAACCTGGGTTCATCTTCAGGGACACATTATCTAAAATCGCACACTAGTTACACCAACTGGCACAATTATTTACATGAGTTCGTTACAATTGTTCACGTACACTGTTTAAAACAAATAAAAGTTAAAAATTGTGGTTGTTGGTTGTTTCAGTCTTACATTGGTTAAAAATTGTATAAAAGTTGAACAATCTATTCTGTTTTGATATCCTGAAACATACAATATCTAAGATAAAATTGCTATTTGTGTTTACGTTAATATGAATTTTCGTAGGTAGAACGCAAGTTTAAGCAGTCAACGTTGTACATACCTGTTTATCAGAGTAAGTTGCCTGTTGGGTGGTGAGAACAGTACTGGCTATTGAGTTGTGTATCCGGTATTAAGTAGGTCATGGTCACGTGGGGGAGTGACGTTTTTGGATGTCGTAAATAAATCGGAATATTGGGTTATAGTCTCCTGTATTTTGTTCTGGTATCAGTTTGTTATTATATGCAAATAATTGGATGTAGAATTGTTCTAATGTATTCATATATGGGCCTTTGTTTGTTTGTTTTAGTATGGACATGTTGTCATTGATATCTCCGTATTCATGTAGGTTGTTGATAATATGTGTAGCATAAGCTGATTGTGGGTCATTGTTAGAGATGTATCTAATATGTTCCTTATACCTTTGTTTTATTTCTGCCAGTTTGTCCCACATACGAACGTTCACATGTAGTACATGTTAATTTATATATCCCACTTTTTGTGTATTGATCTGTTGTGTTGTTTTTTGTGGTTTTCAGTAAATTATGAATATTGTTGGTGCTACGTAATGCTATGCCTTTGTTGGTGTTCTTAAACATGTTGGTAATATGACGGATTGAAGGATGATAGTATGTGAACAAAGTCCATTTTTTGGGTCTGATTTGTGTGTAAGTTTCTTTTGTATAGATTGATTTAGTTTTTGTATGGTCGTGTGAGAGAAGTTATTGGTTTTTGCTATGTGTTGTATGGTATTTCATTCTTTTTGTTTTCGAGTGGTGGATATGGGTAGTGAGTTCATGCGTGTAATGTAGTATCTGTATGCTGCGAGTTTATGTTCTATAGGGTGGTTTGAAAAGAAGTTAATGGTTGTGTTTGTAGTGGTGGGTTTTCTATAGATGTCAATTTCAATTGAAGATTCATTACGTATGATAAGTAGATCTAGGAAGTTTATTTGATTGTTAGTCTCATGTGTGGGTTTGAAGGTGATGTCTTGGTGTATATCATTCATGCTGCTGGTTAACATATTTGGATCTGTTATCGAGTTGTCATATATGATAAAGATGTCATCTACATATCTGGCATAATATATTTATTCTTAGATTCAAAGAGGTGTTTGATAAATATATTTTCATAGTATTGTAAGAATATTTCTGCAATTATACTTGAGATGGGGGAGCCCACTGCTATTCCTTTCGGTGGTTGGTATATGTTATCGTTAAATTTAAAGTAGTTTTGAGATAGAACTGTTTTCATTAATTGTATTATTTGAGTTTTGGTTGTAGACTCCACTTTTTTGTATTGGAGGCATTGGTCTGTAATATGTAGTATCTCTTGGATAGGGATGTTTACAAACAAATCTTTAATATCATACGTAAGGAATCTATGATTGTTATTGATTTTAAATTTTACAAGATCATGAGCTAGGTTTGTTGAATTATTAACTACATATTGATTATTAAGGTCTAGGTGATCATTGAGTATCTTAGTGAGAAACTTTGCTACTTTGTATGTAGGAGCATTGATGTTATTTACTACGGGTCGTACTGGGATGTTTGGTTTATGCAATTTTAGTTGTGCGTTTAGTGTTGGGGGTCTGGGTTTGTTTTGGAGTGGATATTTGATTTTTTGTTTTTCAATGATCTTGTTACTTTGTTGTAGTATTTTCTGTAGCTGTTTTTGGTATTTGTCGGTAGGGTCTCTTAGAAGTGTTGAGAATTGGTTCGTTATTAGAAAGTTATTTACTTTTTCCACGTAAAATTCGGACTAGAATAAATCAAGAATTGAAATATTTAAACAGAAACTGAATAGACAATTATACCAACTTCACCTAATCTGTGCAGACAAATGACAAAAGAATTGGCAATATATACAATCTAACATTGATGAAAAACTTCAATACCATAGTGAGAAACAGTACGAAAATCTCAACAAAAAACTAGATGATCTACAAAATAAGAAACAACACCATAATAAAGTTACTAGTTCCAATAACAAACTAGAAAATAAATTTTATACTAGAGTGAATAATCTAACAAACACTGTTTTTACTAAAGAAGAGATGGATATCCTGAATTTAGGTTTTCAACATAGTTTTGAAAATCCTATAGCAACTAACTTATTTAACATAGCCATTGAAACAGAGAATGCTATAAAACTACTACATATAAATGTACAACATGCCTATCGACTTCAAGCTACCAAAAAACTAAACAATATTAGGAATTCATGTGCATCATATAACTATGTACATAAAAGACAAATGTATACCATCAAAAACCTGAAAAACAAACTAATGTCAAATAATATAATATTATAATATTAGTACAAGCAGACGGTGTTCACATACTATCATCCTTCAATCCGTTATATTACCAACATGTTTAAGAACACCAACATAGGCATAGCATTACGTAGCACCAACAATATTCATAATTTACTGAAAACCACAAAAAACAACACAACAGATCAATACACAAAAAGTGGGATATATAAATTAACATGTACTACATGTGAACGTTCGTATATGGAACAAACTGGCAGATATCTAAAACAAAGGTATAAGGAACATATTAGATACATCCGGAACAATGACCGACAATCAGCTTACGCTACACATACTATCAACAACCTACATGAATACGGAGATATCAACGACAACATGTCCATACTAAAACAAACAAACAAAGGCCCATATATGAATACATTAGAACAATTCTACATCCAATTATTTGCATATAATAACAAACTGATACCAGAACAAAATACAGGAGACTATAACCCAATATTCTGATTTATTTACAACATCCAAAAACGTCACTCCCCCACGTGACCGTGACCTACTTAATACCAGATACACAACTCAATAGCCAGTACTGTTCTCACCACCCAACAGGCAACTTACTCTGATAAACAGGTATGTACAACGTTGACTGCTTCAACTTGCGTTCTACCTACGAAAATTCATATTAACTTAAACACAAATAACAATTTTATCTTAGATATTGTATGTTTCAGGATATCAAAACAGCATAGATTGTTCAACTTTTATACAATTTTTAACCAATGTAAGACTGAAACAACCAACAACCACAATTTTTAACTTTTATTTGTTTTAAACAGTGTACGTGAACAATTGTAACGAACTCATGTAAATAATTGTGCCAGTTGGTGTAACTAGTGTGCAATTTTAGATAATGTGTCCCTGAAGATGAACCCAGGTTAGGGGTTCGAAACATGTAGGACGGTGAAAGTGCACAATTAATGTGTTGAATTGTACATGTGTCAGACTTTAAATATAAAGTTAAAATGTACGGAATGAATAATATTAACATTACTACTATTTGAGACCCAGCCATTATTTAGACTTTCTGTACAAACATACAGCTAAAGTTCAAAGCAAGACCACCGTTTTACCCCAGGTATCTGATTTAATGGAACACTTGAAAACAAACATACCTGCTGGGATGGATAAACCCAGAAGTCATTCTCAGCACCAGCTTTGGGAATGGATGATATCTGCCGCTCAGTTGGAAGGGCAAATGGTTGGTCTGGCGCTGGAAGTTGGTTTGGAGGGGGCATCTATGTCAAAAGAAGGCACACATTATTTCTGCAAATTCTCTACAACATACTGAATGTTCTGGTTCAAAATGCACATAAACATTTATAAGGTGTAAATCATTACCATATTTAAAGGATTGATATCATCATTTCCGGCTACTGGACATCCAGCTGTAAAGACCTAAAAAACAGAAGGTAGTATATGTTATAAATGTCTGATACAGAAATTTTCACATCCTAATGCAGAAGTTAAGTGTGTTTATATTGCTTCTGACTGATTGCAGGATTTTTTTGTCAGTACATGCAACTGTATGACATGAAAGAGCACCTTTTCAAAGGAAAAGAAAAAGTCTGAAGAAAAATATGCAATACAGTCAGGGCACATCATACTTTTCAATTTCACAGTACTTATTTTGATATGACAATGATGCTTTGCTACCCTCTCCTGTTCACACCTGAGCACCTCTCCTTTGAGAAAAAGAATAGAACTGTTACTGTCATTAAAAATGATGAGTTGGGGAGGATCTGGAAGAAAGCAAACACCATTTGTCTAGAGGGAGTGATAAACATTACGACAAACTTTACTCATAACAGTGAACCTCTGGCTCTTTGAATGTGAAATCACCTCAATATGAAGCAGAAATGATAATCACTAACACATGAAACTCTATGGATATGAATTCAGCAGGTTTTGCCATGTAACTGTCTACCTGTAACTCCACTCCCAATTACAGCATGCTCAATTCTACTACATTTACTTTGATATTTTAACCTTGTAATGTAAATATGCTATTATTCATACACATCAATTACAAGGTTAAGAATCTAGTCTTCACATAAGTTTATGCTGACCTTCATAACTCAAATAATTCTTCTGTAGATTTAAAAATTTTGTCAGTAAAATGCATAATGCAGCTACACTATAATCTAAAACTTGGAGCAGCCGCTTTCTCAACATGATCAAATAACTAAGAAAAGTGCATGAAAACTAGTAGGATGTTTGGCTGATTTAACCAACATACTTCTGGGTTGGTTCAGCACCAAGTAACCTAACAGAGAACATAACTGAGAGAAAAAAGGCATATGCAAAACTGAAAGTAAAATTCCAAACAACAGCACAAAAAAATGGAGCACAATATATGAACATGATGAGAGGTTTTCATGAACGTGCATTCCAGCCACATAATTTCCATACTATACCCATAAATTAGTTTTTAAACCATCAACATATGACAAATGATATTCCCCAATTAAACCAAAGCCCTGTATACCAAATAACCATAATGACATCTCCAAATACATAATGAAAAAGATGCCATTTCAGAATTCAGAAATAACTGCGTAATTGACACAGACAAAGAATATACTTGACAGCCAATGGTACAGTGTGACCATATGTTACAAGCGTTGACCTCAGTAACTTCTTAACAACCAGATTAGTTCCATTCACAATATGCCTCCAACTACTCAAATTGAAGGTAAAAAAGTATGAATGTCAGCTCTGTAAACTCAGCTTCTTTACCATATTCACTGTATCTGCCGCGAAAATATTAAAATAATTAATCAAAACCATGTGTCAAAGCAAAAATATGATTTCACTTGAAACAAGGTGAAAAGAACAACTTACAATATGTCACGCAATCATAGAAGCTGGTAAAACAGCAAATCAGGTTATTAACTAACTCCATGGAGCACAGTCCTTCTTGAGACGCTAATAGTTTGGTAACTGAAAATTATGTTAGTAATATGGCCGTATGTACAAAACAGAACACAAGCCTTATTACTAACATAATTTTTAATTACAAAACTAGGCATAAAACACTTCAGCATACGTCTCTGATTCAGTTATTAAAATGCCAAACAGTGTCATAATAATAGTAGTTGTAGTAGTAGTAGTAGTAATCACTAATAATAATTACTTCTTTTTTGTGCATGGGACATGCAGGTGGCGCATTTCCATGTAATGTACGAGGTCGACCGGATGTAAAGCCTGCTTCTGTAGAACCAACAATATGTGCTGCTGTAATTTCAGCAGCAGACACGGTATTCCCCATAATTTACGATGAGGCCGGCCTGCCTGCTATTTACAAAAAGACAGTGCTATTATTACATACACAATAACATCCAACATTTAACGGGCATGGTGACGACTTCTTGAATTAGAGTTGCCCAACATACTAAAAGTGCACTTCGTGATATACTTTTTTATGCCTGTAAAGGCAACGAATGGTTTAAAATGTAACTTTTACCTCAGCACACCTAGCAGACGATATCCCTACATTCCGCCATAACAGTTAAGGACGACGATAGTCGCTGTTCAGGTTGTGCAAAGACAGCAGGGATTACAGAAATTTCCCTACGGTCACAGACGCGACATCTACTTACCGGGACGTTCGTGTGATTTTGCTAATGATCCGTGGGCCACATCCGAACCGTGGCCACATGTAAGACCAGAATTAGCATCGTCGTTGGGTCTGCCGATGTCGGAGTCTGGGCCTTAATACGGCTAATCCCATTAGCAAAGTTTATGTGAAGTAGTGACGATTACCATCTTCGCGGATGTGACGCCATTTAGTCTGGTAGAAATTTACCGCCATTCACTTTTTGACTGCTTAGACCCTGAAGAAGGAAGGAACAAGATCCTCCGAAACACCTGTCGCCGTATGACTGTCGACACGGCGTCACATTCCAGAAGACGGTGGGTGACCTTCACATGCACCCATCTACCACATGACAACCTCATTAAGTTATGATGAAACTTATTGGGAGGTCACGTGCTGTGTCAGTCTGCACATGTAGTCCTAGGAATAAGCTACCTTTGGCAGCCTCTTATAAGATAGTCAAGTTTTTCTTGTACTATTAAGTCATTATTAAACTCCTTTTGGAACTGCATTTAGTTTACTGAACACCTGTGCATCTCGCACACACATACGGATTTCCATTTTGATATACTGTTTGATAGGCAACAGGAAGACGGAAGGTTTTGTAGTTAATTGATGGCAAGCATCCCCCATATTTAATCTGATCTGAACTTGTTTAATGTACTTTGATGTGTTACTGACATCCACTTAGCATGTGTTTAAACCTGCCATATCTTCAATGCAGGTGGGATAGCACAGTCAGCATAGTGAGTAAGCTACAGGGTGGACAATCCAGGGTTCCAGTCCTGGCAGGAGCAAGAGATTTATCTCTTCTCCAAACTATCCAGACCAGCTCTGGGGCCCACCCAGCCTCCTATTCAGTGGGTACCAGAGGCTGTTTCACCAGGTGCAGCAGACCATTTACCTCCATCTAGTGCCAAGATTAAGAACAATTGGACGTCTACCTCCACTCCCCCTGTACGACTTCATGGTGTGTATAACAATTTACCTTTTCTTACCATATCTTCAAATGGTTTTACCAAGTACCATACTTCGCTGCCTGTTTCTTCACTGCTAGACCAATCTCCTTACTACCATGTAATAGTGCTTCTGTGCTTTTTTTTGTAGTATTGATGTTTTTTGCCTAATAGATTGACATCACCAGCATGGATCAGAGACTGGTGTGACTCATTCAAATCCAGTCCCACTTGTTTAATCCTCCTAATGGCATTTTCAAAAGCATAGCCAAAAACAATTTACATAAAGTAAAACACTCAAATATTTATTCAGTTCACTACATTTCCAATATTGATAAATATCAGCTGAATAAACAAGCTGCATTCGAAAACAAGTTTGACAAAAGAATACTGATGTAAAAACTGTACATCTGTAATTTATGATGTATTAAAATAAGTGTTACAACTAATACACACAAAAAGATCTCAGCAGTTTGTGATAAAGTTTTTATCCTCCGGATATTTATACACAAACAACATGTATCAAGGAACTTGGCTGGTTTCATTGGAGAGCTTGGGTTCAGATGTACACAATGTTCTTATTGTCACAATCAGTTCCTACTTCAAAATAAGATGACAAATACTAAGAAACTGGAGGCCGCTTTATCATCCTAAAAATCCGTCCAAAGTAAATAACATATATACATATATGATAAGCATTGAAATGTGCAAAAAATTTCATTACATAACATTATGAAACCTAAACAAAGTGTGATTTTGAAAATATTATAGTAATAATGTACACATCTTTCAAATCAACAGCTTATATTTTGAATTACAATTATGCTTGCAACATATTTTTGTTTTCATAGGAACTGTGTTTACTAAATTCTTTTACCCTGTCTTTGGTGTTTTCATGATTGACGTGTGTAAATTTCAGCACATTTTGTTTTTAACCTTACAAAATGTACAAATTTCAAGTCAATGGAATAGTAATGTGCATAAAAATGAAAATGTTTAATGATGTTCAATAACAGACAAATAACATTCTTTAAAACTTCAGACAATCTAGCTTATGCTACCTAATCCCAAGTTCTTCAACAATTTAATATTGATCAAATAAAAAAATTATCAGAATGAAGAATATTAATGTATATATCACATTCCTTAAATTTCTAGTTCAGTGTATTTGTACTGAAATATGTAATGTACAAAATGATTGAAAATAAATACTTACACTGACCCAGTCTTGGAATGATAGCACAGTATAGAAAAGAGCTGTACTATTGACACCTTCCAGACAAGACTTTTCTCACCATATCAACTCAATACCACTTTCCCTCCCTCAACTCTGAGACTGATCAGCCCTTCTAAGACTTTTTTTTCATTCCCCACTGGCTCAATGTCCAAATGGTGGAAACATATTATAAACACTGCCAAGTGTCATAAGGTCACCACTTCACCTTGAAGATGGAAAAAGTAAAGTCCCTGAAACACTGGCAATACAGCCCACTTTTACAGGATGCCATCACCCAAAAAAAAGGATAAACTTCAGCAGCATTAAACTGCCACAAAAGCCTGAAAAAATCTAAAAAAACTACATATGTAAATAATATCTGGAATGATCAAAAGCAGAAAAAAATCTGCAGCATATAGTTTGTGTCCAAGTGTCATGTATGTCAACAATTAAGCTCTCTGTTTATAATACTTAGGTTATGTTATTCATTACTCAATACAATATGTTCGTTGCAATATTACTTCAGTTGGATGTGATCAAAACTTCACACAGGTAGCTTGTACTCTTATGCAGATCAAACAAATTTGGCAAACTGAACTACCTGCTTGTTTTGTTGTATAAATGTTGGTAATAAACTTTCATTCACCCTCTTCATAAGCCTTATTAACTCCACCTCTCTTCTAAAAAGAAAAAAATCTATTGTAAACACACATTTGTCTTACCAAATGCAAAACTTTTCAAACCTAAAGAAAACATGTTCCCCATTATTTAAAATCTCGCAAGTTAGCACAAATTACGAACAGCAAGACAATTTTATCACATACAAACATCCACAGAATATTATAAATTACATCTAAGTTACAAATTGTGAATAGTATCATTCAGACATTATAATAAATTACAGTTTCCTGTGCATTGATTTCTATAAATAGAATAGATGAATGTGATTACCATAAA
Organism: Reticulitermes speratus; assembly: GCA_021186555.1. Lineage (NCBI taxonomy): Eukaryota > Metazoa > Arthropoda > Insecta > Blattodea > Rhinotermitidae > Reticulitermes > Reticulitermes speratus. Next base: position 22,230,888 of record JAJKFL010000237.1, read on the forward strand.
AATGTACTTTCTATGTCATGCATGTAATGTCTTGCATACATACACACACAAAACACATTTCTGTAAAGTAAGATCACATGAGATGCTACAAAAAAAAAAAAAAAAAAAGATTCTTCATACTGTATTGTTATTCTTGCCTTTGTTTGTACCTCAGTGTTAAGGCAGTATTTAGGTTTGGCAACTCTTACTTCGGTTATCATGCACAAATGTTTCATGTAAGCATGCACTGTTTACCAATTATAAGTCAAGTGTGTGCAAGATGATGATGTCATTTCTGTATGGGTTTGAGGAAAGGGTATACCTATGTGGGTGCAGAATTATAGGAATAATCAACCCCTCTGGGATGACTTCATTTTTTTACATCTAAATCCCCAGAACATGGCAAACACTGTTAATCAAATTTCACACCAAACTGTCAGAAGTTCTAAAGTACCAAACATAAACTTTCTCTACATACTTATATGGAACAAGTCTTGCTTAAATCTGTTCTACATAATCTATTCTGTTCTTCAGCCTCACTCCTATTTTACAGAAAATAAGAACCTACTTTCCAAATACAAAGACTTTCAGGCCTACAAATCTGGTATTGTTATTGTCACAATTAAACACTATAAATAAGTTTATAATGCAAAAATTATACGCAATAAAGCCACTTCATTAGCGTGTCAGACAGGTACAATTTTATTGCTCGCAACCGTAAATATGTTGGATCACCACCACCACCACCATCATCATCATCATCATCATCATCACAACCACCACCACCATATTATTAGACACTTTTCTATGTTCAGTATTTGCCCTCCATGCAAAAACTGTCCTGCTTGATATGCATCTGCTGTATATTTGATTTGCAGAAGTGCTGATATATGTAGGAAATGAACTATTACTCTTAATCAGAATTTACACTAGCAGTTGTAGTTTTGAGGAGTGTCGAGTATACTAGCATTCTGAACGTATCACATGCCATGGAAAAATGAATATACTCACAGTACACAGCATTATCTTACTTGTTTTATAGTATCAAGGGCTTTACAGATATCACAGTCATTTTTATAATGTTTGTAGTATCAGAATGGTCTTCATCTGTCTGTAGCAAACTTTGTCCTCTGTCACCAGTACTTGATATGTGGCATATTTTGTACTAATAGTTTTTATGGACTTTTAAGGTTGCAATCTAGGCAGCCAGCTTAAGTGCTGTGATCTGTTGGAGGAATGGTGTAACTCATATACAGATCACTGTCTGTACCATCTGTACCATAGAAAAATTGGTTTATTTTCCATGGTCTAATTCTACTTCACTGACAACTGTAACAGCACTTGAGAATTCTGTAAGGCGCGTGTAAACAGTGTGTGATTTGTGCTCCCTCCTAATGGTTTGTTTCAGATTACTTGTCGATTCTGTGGCTCTGAACAGATGCAGTGTTCACTCTTTTGTCCATTCATGTATATGTCTGGGAAAATAGCATTTTACTGTGCAGACAAATATGAATTTCAGTACGCAAACATGGTCTCAAGTAGCAAAAACTGTGTGCGGTCCAGTGATATTTCATACATGTTAGAAAGTGAAGAATTTGCAGAAAAAATTTCAGATTCTGATGACAGCGAATTGTCGGACACAGATGACAGCAGTGATACTGGTATGTAAGTGCTACACCTTAAGAGATGGATATTTATCATAATTTTCCAGCTTTGGCAAAATTTCTGGTCATGTAACACTGATTGTGTGGGGACCATCACCATAAACAGGAAGGAAAAGAAATCTAAAGAAGCAAGCTACAGAAGGACAAGATCATTGCAATGCACAGTGCTCCTGTTTGCATCATCAAGTGGAGGAACAAAAAGCATGTGCTGCTGCCGTCCAGATTGTAATGAAGGGGGAAAAACACAAACAGAAGCCTGTGTGTGTGGGATTCATGTTAACCAACACACGGTTGGTGCTGATAAGAAATATCAGCTGCTGCAAATGTACTTAGTTGGAGGAAAATAATGAAGCAGTGGTACATTAAATTTTTCAGAAAGCTACCCAATACCACAGTTCTCATTTCCGTGATCACATATAGGAAGTATTTAGGATGCAAAGTTGACCACCTAAATTTCAGAACATATTTGACTGAGGATTTATTGGTAAAATATTCTGTACAGTGTAAAATACCAGGTAACCTATGTGATGAAAACATTGTAATGCGACTGACAGACTGGCATATTCCCAGAAGAATACTTCCCACAGAAAATAAATGTGAACCAAAGAGACAGTATGTGGTCTGCAGCAAGCATGGATTTGAGAAGAGACTATATTATTGCCATGACTGTGATGTTGCTCTGTGTGTGGCTGGGGATTTTGAGGCCCACCAATCCTATAAAACAAATATGTAAGCATCCATTAATTACAATACAATGTTTACCTACATAATCATCCTGAGACAATTTTCAGTGTATACACTGAAAATTATGTAACAGAAAGAGAGTAAACAGACAAACTCTTAAAGTGTGCATGTGAAGTTAAAGCGATTTGGCATCATTTTCCTTCCCATTGAACACATTGCTTCCAATCTCACAAATCCATTTGATTCAAAACAATAAATCATTTTAAATATTAAGAAATTCTAATGTCCATGTATCATATCCAATTCCAGTATTAAAACGTTTCTGTATACCTAACACGAAGCAGCTTCTCCATAGACAATCACTGTGACTGACGACTTTTCACAATGTTCATAAAGGCTAGGCAGGTTTATGTACCCATCAGTTTAATACTAAAAATCATGTACAACTTTTGAATTCTGTAATTCCCCGGTATCCAGGATGTACCCTATCAAGCATTTACTTACAAAAGTAATGAGGTCTACAGTGTCTGCATCCATACAATCTTGGGCATGGCAGTGAAACTGAAAAACCAGGTATGGTTACTTAAAACTCTCACCAGTATTAAGGTGGATATAAACCGTAAGTACTATTCTAAATTGTGTCCTTTATAAATAAACTTATTTAAGTAGATTTATATCAAGCATAAAAAAAATACTGATAAAAACAAATGATGTTTCATTCACATTCTCAGTTAAACTATCAACCCAGTCACCTAACTTGCATTATTGAATGTGAGATTTCTTGCTCTTATGGTCATTTATAATGACTCTAAGACTAGTTATCCAGCAGGACAAACTAGGAAGACTAGTATGAAAGAGGGACAAGCTTCAAAGATTTTCATCTCTCAATATGGTACATAGTGGCAGCAAAGAGAAGGTAGTAAGTATGCATGACTAGAATGTGTTACAGCTCTATTTTATGGCCATCACCTTCATACATTCAGAAAATAACCCTACTGAATTAATAATTTAGCTATAGTGAGTTTTGTCCATTTTCAGATGGTGCTTGTTTTTGGTGATATCTGTAGAGAGACTGGAGGGGCACATGAAGAAGCTCTACCAGTTGAGGGAAGTTTGGTTCTGCAACAGAGAATTCTCCATTACTTCGTCTTACATTTTTGGATTTGTATTACAATCAAGTAAGCTGTCTGAATCCTTTCATTTTACAGGAAACACTATAAATGTTTTTTTAAATTATGCTGTAATGCTGATATACAAGGTTTTTAAAGCAGTTACCTATAGGCACCATTATCAATAGCAAAGTTACATGATATTCCAATACACATATGAGGAACTTTTCACCCTCTAATGTGTAAATACTACTAATGATAACAATTGGACTACATGGTTTTTAAAATGTTCATGAGTTATATAATGAATACTTCTCAAAGAACAGGAGGCTTTTAATACTGTTACATTGCACAACTTGTTCTCTTATTCACTGCTGTGAGCACTCTGAATTCCTTGATCTTGAAATTTGTGACCTGCTGCTAAGATCATGAGATGAAACTGATCAAATGTCAAAAGCACTGGATCTTCAAATGATGTGGCTTCTGCCAGGTGTGATATGAGAATGCCTATAGTAACTTCAGTGTGCTTGTTTAAACAGACAGCATAATTAAAGAAACAGTTATGATTGGTACAAATCTTGCATGCAAATATGAGTATAACTGCAATTACATGAGGCAGACAGTAATGCAGAATATTTCCATAATACATGATTAAAAACTTACAAATGGAAGGGATGTTTTAACTTCTCTACTGCATGGTTAAAAAAGGTTTACAATATTCAGAATGTTACATACGAGGACCCCTCCATAAGTCACAGCAACTATTTTGGTGGGGTGGGGGAGGGGGGCAAAAATGTGGTAACATGGGAAATGGAGTATATATGTTTGAATGCATGTGGCATGTTCTTATGTTACCATCAGATCAGGGTATACATACAAGAGGGCACACATATTTCATGTGCAAACATCTGCTGACACATGCATGCAGTGGACATTCCATGTCCTTTCACACAGACATGTTAGTGGCCATAACTGAACACAACATGGATGAAGACAATGGACTGTGAAGGGATTACAGCATACAGATATTTATGGGTTACAGTGCTCTGAATTTTGATATATAATGCCCAAGATGTTACTGTGTGTTATCCCATTCCATAGGACTGTACTGTGAATGCACGGTATTACACGTCATTTCTGCAGCGCCACATATGTTGTGCAGTTAGGGAAAAATTGCAGAATTGGTTGAAAATGCCATCGTCCTACATAAGGATATGGCAGACACTGTAAAGAACATTTTCTGGCATTTTGGGTGGGAACTGTTACAACACTCTCCCTATTATTCCAGCGTCAGTCCACCTGACAATGATTGGATTACCAAACTGAAGCATGGGAACCAATTTGTAAACAGAGAAGAAATTTTTACAGCAGTTTGGCACAAGGCAGCACAGATCAGCATGTCAGAAGATGCCAGTGTCATTCACCACTTTTCCCATCATCGGCAATGAACCACAGGCAACCTTAAAAATTACTTTTAAGGTTGTTAACAGTGTGTTCAAGTAGTCTGTGTTGTACTCTTTGTTCTACATTCACTCTGTATGCCACAATAAAACAATAAAACCATGACTCTGCAAGTGGTTTCCTTGCCTCCTACTGGTGCCTGCTATACATATACCCCCTAACTGATGGTAACATTTACAAGCACATGCCATGCATTTTTAAATGTATATACTCCATTTCCCACATTGCAACATTTCTGCGCCCCCCCCCCCCCCCCCCCCCACCGACAAAAATAGTTGCCATGATCTTACGGAGTGATGCTCATGTATACATTTATGCATTTTTATATCATATTGACAGCCACTTCAGAAATACATAAACAGTTAACTTGCACATTAATGCTGTTTTAATCCTTTATCATATAATGGTATATGTAAATTTAAGTTGTAAGACCTATGTTAAGAATGCAAATTTCATTCCAATTTTGCATAATATGAGTACATTAAAACAAGTATTTTTTCTGAACTTTATACATTGTCATTCTATCAAGGCAGCACTGCACAAAAATGCAAATGACTGAAAACACTGCATAATTTTCTTTTGTACTCTTGTACATTACATCAAAGTTTAGAACATTAAGATGCACTTTCATGTTAATAAATCTATTGTTACTGGTGTACAGATGCATGGAATTAACATGGTACACTTATTGACAATAATTATATCGACAAACAAAACATAGACATTTTTATGCTTAATACTCAATTTTCAATAAACTGATAAAGACTATCAAGTGAGGACCACCCTATGAAAACGTTTTTATCTCTAATTTACACTTCTGAGATATCACTTACCTGTCTCAGGAGATATAAGACCGTGCCTGATAAGAAAATCAATCACAACAGGACAACTGGTAGTCTTGAACTCTGATGAGAACACTTTCTCAAGGGCATCCTTTAAAGAAGCCAAATGATTAACATTCCAGTACTTTCTCAGTCTTCCAAACGGTCACCTTTCAAGATCTATCCTTAACAAAAATCCTGTATGTATAGGTGTAACTTGGCTAATAATATTGGGGGGGGGGGGGGGGGGGGGGGAGCAAATTTCACCATGGGTATTAGGAACTTTAACTTACGAAGTAGTCAAGTTAGAAACAGGGGGAAGATTGGTTTGGACCAGTCCTTAATATACATACACCCCACTCTCACCCCCATTTTTATTTGCCACTCTTCAACTCAGTAGCAAAAAAAAAAAAAAAAAACTATTCTTAAGCAGAAAAAATATTGGAGGGGCATTTGCTCCACCTTGCTACGTGTCCAATCCATTGTACTCTCCTTGATGTGACTGCCTTAAAAAATTTAGAAATATGTAACTCAGCCCTAAATTTTGTTTCCCTTAAATTTCAATCTTAGACATATCTCTACCAAAATTCTGTATATACTTCTGTCCCTTCGTTCAGGCTATATGTTCAGATCACTGTCTGCAATTTTCCAATCCCAATAATACCCAGTGAGTTGTATAACTGAGTACAAAGTTATGGTTTCCCTGCATTTCCATACTATAGATTCCCTTCACAAAATTCTGTATGCATTTTTTATTTTCCCTAACCTGCCAACCAAAACTTCCCCGACTTCAGAAACCTAACACTGGCTTTATTATGATAAACAATAGAGTAAACAAATTTGGGGCCCTTAATACAGACGTTTCATGTAACCCAACATTATAAATTCTATACAGCATACTCCTTCAACTCATAAACCTGATAAACCTGCAGCTTCTGCTACGCTAATTATAAGGACAGTGTTAAACATACTTTGGCAGGTAGAAGTTCAAAAGTCTCTACTTCTCCATCACTGTTACTGGGAACAAAGTCTGCTGGCAACTCCAAATCATAGACAAATTCAGTGTTGGGGAACAGGCCACGCTCACTTTCAAAGAAGAACCTGGTCAAAATAAGACGAATTAACATACACTGGCACATCAGTAAAATATAAAAAATTTAAAAAACTAAATTGGCAATTATTTTAACAAAAAAAATTCATTTTTTTCTTTACAATACAAAAATCATTCAAAACTAGCATCAAATTAAGTTATGGAACTATTCCGTATGTCTACATTTTGTAGCAGATTTTACAGCTTTAATTTACAAAAACTGGAGATATACATGGACTGACTTCATACTTACACAAACAAGAAAATACGTTCTTCATAAAAACCAACAAATGCACTAGATAGAATACATATATAATGTATACTAGAGACCCCTACATATGTTTTGACAACAAGGTGTCATCCTCAGGGGGTTCATCACAAAGGATTACAAGATAATCACATCACGTTATACGGTTAAAAGTTCAAACATTAAAACCATTATCCAATCTGTTAGTTGTTACAAAGATTGTGACAAGATGCACGTTGTATATAACGTAAATAATATATGTTATTTACATAGAAGATAACATGAAAGGAAATTATGCAGTCTACAAGAATTAATACATGATTACTCACGAGACACATCCTGCAGGCCTAAGTTTAGCAATCAAGTCTGCTGGTATAGAAGCCTCTTCAGCAGCTTCCTTAATCGCTGTCTCCAGGATTCCGTAACCTACGGACAGACCTCCTCCTACCTGCAACATATCATTTCCACATTTCTGTTTATTGTTATTGACTCAATAATTTGGGTATTCATACTTTCCGTAACTTGTGTTTTAGATCGATGCATTTTCCTTTACTTTGAATTTCGCTACTACTGCCAAAGCCAGATGCTTCAATTACAGTCCCTTCATACTTGCACACAGATACAATTACGTATCTTACCAAAAATTGTAAATGTTTTTATTCAGGAAACAATGCCATTAATACACACCATGTTGTCCCACTTTCCAGGCCATGTCTGCTTCGTTGCTGAGCGTCGTTGCAGCCAGATGCACAATCCTTTCTCTGGGTCCATCACATAACCATTTATATCCACGCCATAATTACGGATACCAAACAGACCTGAGATGAAATGCTCAACTTTATATACACATTTTTGCAATGGTCTGCAAGTTAATATCAGAGGGTTCTGCAGACCAACAAAAATGGCCTAACATGTTCAGCTCAAAAACTGTAAATTTTAATTCAAGATCAGAAAAATGAACATGTAACACTAGTAACTTGTGACCTCAGGACAAAATATGACACAAGACATGCTTTTAAATTTAAGCCCAACTTTCTTAATTGTTTCTTAACTGTTTCTCATACCTCCAATTATGGCATTTTGACCTCCCTGGACTTTGCCTAGCTGGCAGGGTAAATGAATGTAAGCACCCATTGCACCCAAATCTACTTCCTTCTAATGGTGGAATTATAACTGACAATGAGTCCTACAGCGCAACAGAAACACCAAACCAGGGTGGAACCTCATATCCCCACAATCACAGATCTGACTTTGCAAAAGCTGATAGATAAGGAATGCAAACAAGAAAATCTGCAATGGATCTGGCATTCTTAAACCTTTGGCATGGAAATCCATTGCTTTACCCTACAAAAATTCAATTTCTGTCATGTTTGCAACTAAAAGTTCCAAAAAATGCCCTGACAAACTTCACCAGTCTATCTGCCCACATGTAACAACCCCAAAAACCGAGATTTCAGGCTTCCTCATGGTGTAAACAAGGCATTCACTCTTCTGGGATGTTACACAGCTTTGATTTGACTGCTTGACCCTTGAAGGTGGGACCAACAGGTTGTCCCGAAACGTCAGTAACTAACCACCAATCAACACTGCATAACATCCCATAGGAGCGAAGATCTCACAACCTGAAAACCACTGAATTGATTTTTGTAAAATCTGACACTTGGGAGTTCGACTAAAATTTGTTCAACCGTGTCAATGGAGGTTAAAATAACAAAAAAACAAGAAGACACTGTACACGATAATCTACATGCACTTGTTCATACATCTTGAATGTAACATTCCAAATATTTATCAGCAAAAGATGTTTTGAACAAGGGTTGTAGACAGAAATGAAAAACACACCATTTGACCAGTACATGTTTTGTACAAGTCTCATAATTTCTGACACAAGCAAACATGCCAGAATTGTTAAGCCATGCATAAACTTCTAAACCTGTTATAGTGTAATTTTACCAGGCTTCTCTGTAAGAGCTAAAGATGCAATCTAGACTTCAGCACTAGGTGGAGGCACATCACATCAGCTTCTTTAATTTCATGAGGTTCCCAGAACCCAGTGGATACGACGGTGAGTGACCCCAGAGCTGGAGTGGATATGACAGCAAAAGAGGAAAATCCTTGCCCCTACCAAGATTTAATCCCAGACATCACACCAGTGGGGTTACTTTACCATACCTCTGTTCACACACAAGCATGCTCAAGCTCATGGACACACTTTAAATGAAAATAATTTTTAAACCTGTATATCTTTAAATCTATATAACTGGCTTTTACAGTCTAGTTACCAATACTCTTAAAGACTCAATCTATGAAATTAATAATATATTGATGTATTGGCACTATGTCAGTAATTACACAGAAATTAATTTTTACTTTTCTTCTAGTCTGCTAAGAAAACAGGGGATACCTTGCCATAAAGTACAAGAACTCATATTCCAGAACTTGTGATTTCCAATTCAAGCACTGTATATTTAGATTGTGAGAAATATTTAAACTCAGTTGCCTGCATTTACAATGTGACATGGAATTTGGTGTAGTAATTTATGAGGGGCGCTCAGAAAGTAATGCCTCTGTAAAGGTATCTCATGCAAGTGGCATGCCCTTCAAGCAGAACCTGTACCAACTTGTTCATTGTTCCTTGAGATTAAATTTTCCATGGCATACAGCTTCGTAAACATAGTGGTTTGCATTGTATTTGGTTCAAAATTGATGACTCATTTTCAACCGTGTTGCAGCGCATCAAACACCCTAAAGAGGTTGAAACAACAAATCAGTCGCGTTCACTAGAGAAAAAAGCTGATGCTTCTTCACCATGATAATGCCAGACCCCATACTAGTGCAATGATAGACAGTATTGGATTTGAAGTTGCTCCACACTCTCCCTACTGCCATCTGACTTCTGGTTGTTTGCAGAAGGAGTTCATTTCATGTGCGATGAGGAAGTTCAAGCTGCTATGGGAAAATGGTTTTGAGAACAACCTGAAGAGTTCTACAGCAATGGGTTCAAAAAATTGTTCAGCGCTGGCAGTGTTGTATCGAATGAGAGGGAGAGTATGTGGAAAAAAGAAGTACAGAAACAAAGTATGCATTCTGAGCTATATTTTGTGTTTTGTTTCATTTCAAGACGTTGTCAAGATACAAATATGAAGGCATTACTCTCTGAACACCCTTCATAATATGGTAGTGACAAAATGTGCTTGCTGTAAACCATTATCAGCAGCAGACAACAATGGTCAAATGTTGATTACACACGCAAATCCAACACGGAATAGTATATTTAACTTACATGTGGCTGATCGGTCCATCTTGAGCAGTGAATGGCTGGAGAATGCAGCTCGTACTTCAAAACACTAATTAAACAAACATACTAAGTGTAATACATTATGCATTTTAATAAAACTTTATAACTAATGTTTTACAACTCATGGGTACCATTGCTATTGTTGTTACCATTATCATCACCACATACTTTCCTATTTTTTCTCCCCTTTTTCCATCCATCCCAAAAGTTACACACAGATTAAAACATATAATCACAATTTTATCAGCAGTGTTACTGTAAGGGAGACAGAGAAGCTTAATCTTGAATTGATTTGTCTTACCCGTGCACTAAGCACCATCAAAGCACATTTTTAAATGTGTAACAATACCCATTTATTTGTTCTCCTTTGTATTTCAGTGAACATCTGCAATGAACATACTAACTCCACTACCACAGATCTACTTGAGTGACATGATATATGTGCCCACTGTCACACCAGGTATACAAGCATTACACTTAGCAAGTCCAACACATCTACAGCTTCGGACTACAATATACACATATGGGACTGCAAAAAATATGATTTCAATATGATGTACAACAAAAACTTGACCTACGGACATGTCCAATAATCAAAGCTAAGTAACAGATTCAAGGACTTACTATGTGCGTAAATACAAATTAAGGTAGCTAGTTGCTAGTGTTTTACTAGTTCTAATCTTTTAAAAAGTACCAGAATACCTTACAAAAAAGATAAAGTATTGGGAAGTTACACCAGATCTTGCTGTAAAAGTTTTATTTTGGTTTGTATCATTCCTACTCTATACAAAGTTCAAACTGAACTTCCTAATTTCCTTGCTCAAATCAAACTTCTTCAGTATTCTCAAATAAAGTCTCAGTTTAACAAAAGAAGTACAGTATATGGCATAAGAAACTGATCTCACTAAGCTCTAAACTTTTATATTACCCATCACCAAATAATATTAAGAAATTCAAAGCATAATTGAAACAGTTTTACATACTATCCTGTACCTGACTTGGAACGAATGAGTGTTTTGTTTTCCATACATGTAGCCATATATTTAAATTTTAACAATTTTATTTATTAAGCTATTTTCTAAGTATGTTCTGTTGATAGTATGTGTTTCTATTGACATGTTCCATATCCAACATACGACATTTTACGGATTTATGGAATGTTAAAATAAAATTTCAAACGTCAAATGAGATGTGCAGGCATATAGCATGCATGGGACAGAACAGAAATACATAGAAATTTGGTCAGAAAACCTGAACATAGGTGGTCATGTGGAAGACCTAGGAACAGACAGAAGGATAATGAATACAGTATTAGAGAAGCAAGGTGGGTGGTTGTGAACTGGACTATTCTGGCTCAGGATAGACACTAGTGGGTAGGCTCTTGTAGACATGAACCACATGGCTGCAGAAGTGACAGGTGATGTCTTTAAGTAGCTTCTCAAGACAAGACAAGAGTTACTTTATATTAAGAGTCTGCTGCCTATACCATAAGTTATTTTCTGTACATGATTCTGTATTATCACACAATATAAGAAGAATGTCATGTACAAAACACAACACTACCTTTATAGTAAAAGTAAGCCCATAAACAGTCACTAACAGGAGGCTAGGTCATATGCAGAAAACAGTCATTATGTGACAAGAATATGTCACTTATGCACTCAATGTGAGCTGTAATATGACAGATGAAAGATGCAAACAGCTGCAGCACAAACATGAAACATTTAAATATTTCAAACATATTGCCAAGATCTGGAATTGACATAGTTCCAGAAACATTGTATTAATATGCCTCATGAGCCATTTTTGGATCCACCTCTGGATGCAAGAAATAGCAAACAACCCAAAAAAGCACTCTCCCTTATGGTGAGATTTGCATGATAACCATTTCATGCATGTTCAAAATCAAATTCCCATCAAAATGTCACTTCCAAATTCATGGTGTTACCAGTGCTACAATCTTAAGCTTCAGAGGTCTCAAACAACTTTCCAACTGACAGTAAATCATGCGTTCATTAAGCTAAAGAGTCATATTTGTACGGAGGTAATCATAAACACACCTACAGATTATGTATTAACAATTTTTTGTATGGTACAAATTACAGAGATGGTGATGGTGTGTATACCTTGGTGGTTATATATTATAATCAAGTAGTGGAAAAACATGATGAGCACAAAGGATGCATAGAAACAGATCACAGAGTTATTAATTTGTATCTGCTAGTTTCTATGAACACATACAGCCAATGAAAGGCAAGTAGACTAATTAGTTCTTTTCAGAACTTCTTACTGTATTTAAATAATTCTTAGTAGACAAGATAGAAAAAATAGTCTGAGGGCTAGTGATCTAAAATGATGCCCAGCCTTACACAAAAACTTGTAAAGTACTTGCCTCCTCCCGCCATCCCTTTAATGTGATGAATACGTTATTGGATCGACATTCTCTCAAGACTGCTTCAACTTTTGAGCTTCGTTCATCGTAATCTCTAAAAGCTGGGTTCAGTTCAACTGAGTCTGGCTGAACGTGAAACACATGTGGATAACGTAACAGTTCCAACATCACATCTGGCCTCACCAACCCAACCTGATAGCCTTCAACAATAAAGGGTCGGCAGTTTCCCTGCTGTCGCTCTATAGATTGCCATAAATATACACAGACATATTAGGAACGAATACATAATTACTGCACTCTTCATATGTTAAGGATATTAACAGTCACTATGGTGTACTTGTTCCTTTCACAATCTTGTGTTTGTCAGCCACAATAACAGAAATTAAGCTGAAATGGGGTAACCATAATGAAGTTATTTCAAGCACAGTTTACACTGGAAAACCAAAAGAGACGAAAAATACTCAGAGTAGGAGAAAATCTGTGTTCAGGTTTATATGTTCGGCAAGGAAATAAAGGTAAAACATTCACCCCAACTAATAATCACATTCAGTTACATTCTGGAAAATATAAAGAAATTTACCTCTCAATTTCTTATGTAACAAGAAGGCTCCTGACAGTGGTGGAAATCATTAAGTAGTCACCATTTTAATTTACATTACTATTTAAAAACAACCAGTTTTTAAACAGCTGAACATGAGCTATATATGTTGTGTCCACAACCTTGCACTGTTTTCAAGTTGATTTCTAATAAAATAAAGCCTTAAACCTGTTCTAAACATCAACAGCTGATTAACAATATATTTTTTTCTTCACAAAAACATAACTTCTAAAAAAAAGGAATTCAGAACTTAACAGCTCGGATATCTAGGTGTCAGAACCTTAGTTTCATAAATCCTTTACTCTTAAAATGACTATTTCCAATAATATTCCTGGTCATTTTCCCCTTCTATCCTATATATAAAATAGTCTTCATAATCTAAATCGGGGCTTAGATGGCTACACAGCACTATTCACATGTTTGACAACCACGAGCTGCATTAGATAAGAAGAAAATGAAGAAAGAGTTGCTAACATCCTGATATTATAACATAAAAATTTCATGAGTAAGTGTAATAGACATTAGATTATGGCACAGGACATTTCAAAAGTAACTGCAGTGCTTCCCCCCCCCCCCCCAGAAAACTCACAACTTGCTGCACCAGGATCAAATGCACCATCTTACTCAAACTACTTGTGATAATAAGTTCAGTACTTGTTCTTGTTGCCTAACATTCACAACAACATGGCTTAGAAACATTCAACTACTTCATATAAAATGTCTGATGGGCCAGATTCATAGATTCCAAGGGTGCAGAAAATTTCCTTCTGGTCACTAAAAGTGTGAAGTGATAATGAGACATATCTGATAGGTTTCTCTTAATGGTGGTTACTCAACTATGCTGATTATACAGCATTAAATTTGAGGATGACAGTGAATGATGTGGAAGAAACCAGCATGTCTGCAGGGACTTAAGAAAACACCAACAAGACATATCAGTCAAGAAAGCCAGCTGCCAGACTGAGAAGTAAAAACAGACCTGCCAAGTACAGGGCAGGAGTGCTAGCAACATGATATTTGGTGGTCTGTCAATGTTCTGTGCCTCTTCCTCCTGTGAAGGGAGAAAGAAGTAAAAATGGAAAAAATGATGGATGGAACGAATGAAAGGGCATGATGAACAAAACTTATCTGAAATTCACTGCTAGTGTACATATACATCAATCATATGCTTACACAGTATTATTATCTGTACTGCATAATGATGAAAAGAGGTAATATTCAACTTTATGAAAAATGTGTTTTCAGATAGTATATTAAGAAACTTGCTGAGGGTGTGGCCAGAACACATAATGGGTCACTTAATATTCTAACAGTTATCTGTCTGGGTAGGATACAATTTCACTGTGTAAACTCAATACTAGCAAAGACTTCTGTATGAATACACACATAATAACGACTGTTAATATCACTCAGATCTTCCTGAGAGCTTTGAACAAGCTCTCTTGTTCTCTGTTCTTTACACCTTGTTCCATAACTCACAATCACAACTTTAAGCATGGCTGTCAATACTGTCATCATTGCAAGATGAAAGGCAATATAGCATGCAAGGATCCTACAACACAAAACTACCACAGTGATTTAAAAACTGCTATATGCTTGCTTTCATACACACACACATTTGGCTTCGAGACGTCATACAGGATACATGACACACACATACCCCGCTCAAAAATATCCTGCTTCACATTCACTTCACCAGCCCAACTTAATTCGAAAAGTCTGTTAAAATTTCAAACCCCCAATTAATACATCACCCAAACTAAAACATTTATTTAGGTTAAACTGCCACATTAACTCCGTGTTTCCATCCAGTCATCAGAAATGAAAAAACCGGAACAATAAAGCATGTGAGATCGATGTATACACAACGGCTAGTAACAAAGTAGGCGTTATTGAAATCAATACTGAACGCAATCACAAACAAGCGCAAAATGACTTAGTTTGAAGGAAATCAAAACGATGACCGTATCAATGAACCTGTTATATCACTAAATATTTCTTCATAAATACCTGACAAGTAAAAACAGTTGAATTTATGCGCCAATTTCAGGAGCCGTGACATTGATAACTCAGACGCCGCCATTCCATTCCTCGTCATCAGCAGCATAGCCTGCTTTCAGAAATACGTAAATTTATCGGGGCTGCGGTTAACGAGGGAGATCTTACCAAACGTAACCAACTGTTACTCTGTTGAACAGGATAGTATTAGAATGATCATTGTTAGGTAAGGTCGTACGTGAGAAGGTGCATGACAAAATTTCTTCCTAAAGAAAATGTGTTGCATATGAAACTTATACCAAAAAGATACTGCTGAAAGCTGAAATAGATAACAATATGTTATCACCGCAGTAAGAAATGAGATAACAGGCCGCTAGGAGATTTAATGAACGCAATACAAATGTCGATATTATTAATATTAATAATATTAGACACGTAATATTAGACTGCTACAATGTGCATTTACTTTAGATTCTTACACAGCCTTTCAATTAAAAATTGTTGCAATTTACACACAAACGTGAACGGCACGCTTAATAAAACGTTTGGAAAATATTTGCTTTTGACAAATACTGTTTCTTCTGGAGTGCTCATGGCAGCTGGAGATTTAATTCAACAAGAAATTGAAAAACGCAGAGCTCCTACGAGCAAACGTTTTGACTGGAAAAGAGTAGGTTTGTTATCGAGATGTAAATTAGTAATGAACTTTTAATTTATCATTAGGATACTTTTATGATCATCTTTTATGTTTTTTGTAGGTCGCATGTTTGTTATTGGCCTTGCTCAAGGCCCTCCACAGCACATATTTTATAAATTCCTAGACCGGAGCTTTCCAGGACGAGATTTTAAAAGCATATCGAGGAAAATACTTTTAGATCAGCTAATAGCATCACCAGTCTGCATATGTATATTCTTCTTTGGAATGGGATACCTTGAGGGCCATACATGGGATGAAACCATTTCAGAATCAAAGATGAAATTTCTCTCTGTTTATATGGTACACCTGGTATAAGTATAGTGCATGTGTTAATAACAGACTCTGGTAGTAGTAACCATAGGTTTTAACATGACCAATACAAACGGACACAGTATAGAACCATGCAAAATTTGAGGTTCTCAGAGCATTTTTGCTGAAGATGGGATAGGATGTGATGCTTTGTCATAGGGCTAGTAGTTCCTGAAGTTTTTAGGGATCATAGTGCCTTCATGTTCAGGGTGAAGAAGTCTTGGACTGCTTGACTTTGCGAGTCAGTACTCATCCAACAACACAGCATCACATTCTAGAAGACTTGAATTGTCAATACTGAACCTTTTCCAGTCACCTGTAACTGTCACAGCCTGTTTCTCTAAGATCCACTGTCCACTATCCACTGGATAGTCCGGAGATCGAATCCCGGTGGGGGCGAGATTTTCTGCACTCGTCCTGGCCCCCCCCCCCCCAGCCTCCTACACAACGGGTATCTCTTTATTCCCGGGGGTAAAGCGGCCGGGGTGTGACGTTAACCACCCACCCATCTATCGTTGCGGTTAAGAAAGAGTAAAACTAACCTCCACTCCTCTTCTGAAGCCTTCATGGCCTGTCCTAGGGGACAATTTAACTTTTTTACCTTTACCTCCTATCTACGCCTAGGTCTTCCAAGTACGTAGTCCTTTCCCACAGGTTTCCCCGACAAAACTATGTATGCACCTCTCTTCTCCCGCAAACGTGCCACATTTTCCGCCAATATCAGTCTTGTTGATTTGATCACCCGAATAATACGGGTGACGAGCACGGATCATACAGTTCCTCGTTATGTAGTCTTCTATACTCCCCAGAAACCTCGGCCCTCTCAGGCCCAAATATCTTCCTCAGCACCCTAATCTCGAGCACCCTCGCTTACGTTCCTCTCTCAATGTGAGAGACCCGTACAAAACAACAGGAAAAAATCGTAGTTCTGTATATTTTCATCTTTATATTTTCGGATATCTAACTGGAAGACAAAAAAGATTCGGCCCCGAATGATAGCAAGAATTATCTGAGTGCAATATGCTTTTAATTTCTTCATGAATGCAGTTTGTATTTGTTAGGGTTTTTGTCAAATATTTGAATTTTACCACCCTTTCATTTTAGAGTGTATTAAAATATCAATAAGAGTATTGGCTAACTTTTTTAAATCTTCATTTTCTGCCAACAGAACTTCGTCATCCGGAAACGCAGTAGTGGACTCACTAGTTTGTGTTCAGCCTTATATGAAACATGTAGGAGGAATATACGACTTACAGTTCTTCTGTTTGATATATTGTGTACTGTCGTTGGTTTTGATTGTGGAATCAGCTTAAATGTGATCTTTTAGGCAAAATTTTCTTCCCCCTTTGCAGAAAAATTCTGTGACGCCCATGTCACATCTTAAGCCGCGTCCACATTAGTATATATTTTTGTTGAATGTGAAAATTCAACGCACAAATTTTCGCCGCAAGGTAAATGTTCTTGCCACATAAAAATGTACGTTGTGAGTCTGTGATCAACACGTGCGTGTGGCAACATAAACATTCATCAAAAGCACTGTACATTCACAGATACGTCCACACTATTACTATATTTCGGGGCAAATGTATTTGATGTTTAAAAAAAACGATAACGAATGGATCGTGTGCGTTGAATGGCACGAAAATTTTTGTGCGCGTTCATAGGCGGCACACACATCCACACTGAGATAAATTTGTTAACGCACGCACAAATTTGTGTGAAATACAACACACAAAAAAAAATATTTATTAATGTGGACGCGGATTTATATTTAAAAACACGTTGCGTTACTAGCGGAATTTTACCTTGCTATGGAGACTAATCGTTGAATTGTGCACTTCCAGCATTGCTACACAAGGTTAACTTTCCCTCCGTCGTTGCCTTTCGTTAGTCGCATTTCTGCAGTGCGTAATTTTAGTGCTGATTATTGAACGTAGCCAACATGTCTGACAGGGCTGGTCAGTTGATAAATAATTAAAAACAAATATGGCCGGTGAAATAGATCATTTTAATTCGTATACGTTCAATCGACCTATTAAGGCAAGCAGTAAAGCTAATGTGAGTAGAAAGAAATACAGATAACTGTTTTAGCAACACTAACAAACGTCATACATGTATGCAAAACACTTTACTGTCGGCAGGTACTGGAATGCCGTGTATGTGAAGATGTCTTCGGGCTTCAAGGCGATAAAGTTCCTCGCCTTTTGTACTGTGGCCATACGGTGTGTCATGCTTGTTTGCTTCGTCTTCCGTTGAGAGAGAATGCTGTGCAGTGTCCCTTCGACAGACAGCCCACACCAGTTGGTACGTCTGTGTCAGCAATGAAGTAATGCACAGGATTTTCATTATATGACGCTGTGTTAGCCGCGTAAGCGCTTAATGAGGGTAGGCCTGCCCGGTTTTACAAGCACATTCTCTTGTCATAATTAGAAACCCCCGTATTATGACGGGGATGATGGAAATATTCCATATTTGAGGGGGCTAAAGCTGGTATTGACGTGCTTTTCTCGTATGTGGAAGGAAAAAGTGATGCTACCTGCACCTGTAACCAGCTGCTTGTTTTCTTAGTTACAAAATAGCATTTCACCTTACAGGAGTAACTAGAATGCATTGTTGAGGCCACCTTAATGCAAACTTTTCACATGTTTGTTGTAGAAACTGCCTGATGACCTTGTAACCACTTTGGAATTTGGGCGTTATTTACTGTTATTAACTTGCCTAAATGCCTCACCAATCTCACTGTGGTAATGCATAGTGTATTCTGATGTATAGGGTACAGTTAGTTGTTAAACTGACGTTTAGAATTGTCATAAACCCCTTGCTATATGTAAGTGTATTACATATTCTCATATAGCAAGGGATTTATTAGAATTACACATATCAGTTTAAGAATCAGTTGTACCCTACCCAGAAAAAAATAATAGTCAGTATAACCCCAATAACTCTGGTTGCATTTTGATAGAATTTAAAGTATTAACCCTTTGGCACCTCATATCCAGTATACCCTTCACACAGCGTGATGCTCAAAATGATGTACGTTAGGTATAGATGATGGCCATTTGGTGGCCTTCCATATGCAGCTCTCATTTAAATTACAATTACTTGCACATCATGCCAGGCATTTAATTCCCACTTTGAAGGGTTAGTATAGATATTCTAGGTATTCATTAGATGCAATACCCGGCAAAAATGATAGTAAATGTAACTCCAATAAGTTTGGTTGCATTTTAGTAGAATACAAAATATTCAGTTAGTTATTCAATAAATTTACTAGGTACATACTCATTGAATGTGCACAATCATAAAAACTGGTCAGCCATCATGCACTTATTAATGTAAACCTTCATATTTGACTATATGCATACATACATACATATATACATTCCATGGATCCATAATTTTGTCACAAGAGAAGAGGATGTGGAATAAGTCATAACATACAAAATCATACAAATTGTACATTGCAAAATGCTTTAAACGTTCTATGTGCAGTCTTAGATGTCAGTATTATAGGTTAACAGTACTCATAAGAAATTAATCTACAGAGTAAAAGGAGTGTGCATTTAAGTATCTTCTTAGTGCTGCTTTAAATTGTGCCTTTTCATTCTTAAGATTTTTTATATTACATGGTAAGCTATTGAAGATCCTGATACTAGAATAGAATGCACTTTTCTGAAAGCATGATAGGTTGACAATTGGTCTATGAAGATGGTGCTTATTCCTTGTATTAATACTGTGTATTGATGAATTTGTTCGAAAGTTTTCTTGATTATCAACGAGGAAGTTCATTAATGAAAATATATATTGGCATGGAACAGGCAAAATCTCCAGTTTTTTAAATAGACTTCTGCATGAAGTTCTAGGATGTGCACCAACCATAATTCTGATGATTTTCTTTTGTAATGTAAATATCTTCCTTGCTTTTGAAGCAACACCCGCTGAGGATGGTCATGTAAAATGGGTTGAAAAATGTTTGAGTAGTAACAGGTAGTTGTTGATTTAACAACTGGTGTATATGGTGTTGGCTGTTTGTAACTTATTTTCTTAGGGTTCATGTTGAGTTTATTCTTCAGTCTCATTCCAAGTCTCCAGAACAGCTGGCTTCCAAGAAATTTTCCCATCAGGATTAGTATGCATCACTTGCATCCCCTTTCTTAAAAACTATCTTGCAATTTAATTTTCTTCTTCTGTGTTTTTGTGTTAATAGGAAATTCAGGTGTTTGGGGGCTGAAAAAGAATTTTGCCCTGTTGGAACTGCTGGAAAGACTTCAGTATTCTCATGAAAGGGCAACACTTTTCTACACTGCAGATTTATTGGAAAAAGAACGTCAGGTACTGTAAATTTAGATTTTGTTACTTATGTAACAATATTAAATTTTCCTGTTAATTTCTTTTCATGAGATTTTACACAATGTATCATGCTCCATAAAAGCAGTTATAAAAATTGTTTGTATGGACAAGTTTTAAATAGAATGTAATGGATGATGTGAATTGTTTGCAGACTTGTTGATGTTCTGTGATATGATGCTGTGTTGACTGGTAATTTGTTGCCAATGTCTCCGATGAGACTGCTGCCTCCATCTTGAAAGTTGTTGGTCAGATTACCAGTGAACACAACATCATATGCCAGAAGACTGTAATCTTCAAATTTAATGAAGTTGATTTTAATTTTGAGGACTGTTGACATGTAAGCATTTACCAAAAATTAAAACTAATTACTCTGTTGTGAGTGAAAAAATTTCAAACATTGACTACTGGCTTGTGACTGGTAGTTTATTCACAGATATTCATCGTGTTGGTCTGTGCCTTTTCAGTAAGAATGTCTTGCCAGATTTATGCAATGTAGTCATTTGAGAGCTACCTGAAAATGGTTTTGCTGCTTGGGTGGGAGGGACAGTTGCTACTGACATTAACAGATTCAGACTGGTAACAGCCTCAGCAAACCAAGAATCTATAAAAATTACCATTTCTTTTTGACATCCCCCAGTAAACCATTGCGAACAGCTGCCACGAAGCACTCTTATCTGTTACATGCCAGCCCACTACTGTTTTTATATGGGTTCAGTTTCAGACTTTTTTTAGCAGTTCTGATGTTTTTGAAACTCCAGTCTTCTGTGCAAGGTATGTGATGGATTTTCAAGGAGAATGTTTCACTGCTGTGATCAGCCTTACTCAAGGGATGGATACAACATTAGAAGTGGTGATAGCAGTGGGATCTAGACAGTTGTTGTAGCTGAGTTTTGTTCTTGTGTATGTGTTAGAACAGATAGCTGACTGGCATAGTGTCCTCTGGAAACAGTTTCTAGCACTGATCCTTCCAGATGGAGGGTTTTGGCTAATAAAGGTGCTGATTTGGCATTATCCCATTTTTTCATACACTCTTAATTCACAATAGCTGCTCTGCTTAGGTAGTTCCTAGTGATGGAATTGCCAAAACATCACTTTGCTGCACTCATTTTCAGTAATATAAGTTCTTTCATGGGTAGGAAATGTTTCAGAGAATTGTGGTTTGCAGTACCACAGTGTTAAAGCTTACAGATTTCATTCAGTTTCTCTTCAGTGATCAATTGGTATTTGGTTTAGTTTCCTTTCGTACAATAATGTACTGCCTGTCTTAATTTATTTGTGACTCTATGAATACATTTTTTTGTTTGGAACTGTAACACCATGAAATTTATGCCAGGATCATCTGATTTTCAAATGCAACCACTTTTCTTATAGGTATCCTCCATGAACATTTATTTTGATGTGTATCTCACATGCGTCATTTAGACACAAAAAAGTAGCAAGTTGTTAACAGTAGCAGGGGCTCTGGATTCCAGTCAACTGGAACATAATGCATAAGCTCACTTTGTGGCAGTTGTTCTGCAATTTATTGGAGCAATATTCAAGAGAAATTGTTAAGTGTAGAGCCTTCTGGTTTGTTGTGGCTGCCACCTTTCCAAACCTGCGTGCCCTTAAATGATATGAGTAATGTCTGTTCCTCCTACCTTAACAGCTGAACAATTTCTGGGTAGCTGTCGAATGTTCACACTGTAGTATGATCCTCATGGGCTTGATCTTGGTTTTTAATTGCCTGGTTGGGGACTGTAACTTCTGCCCTGCTACTTTTGTTGTCTGGAACTTCCCATACATTATTGCACATCTTCCAATTTAGTTTTTGACCATTATGTGCTCACATTATTAAGTATCCGAAATTAATAATGACAGTCATGATAATGAACGATTCTTTATTCTATGCATTAAAATTGTGCCTATCATATAATACTTGTAGAGGGTATTTGAACGCACAGTTGCTAACCTTTTGAAGTGTCCTGATATATGGTGTAAAATGATGTTAATCATATTCTTATATATGAAATAGAAGAAGGAATTACGTGTATTAGAACTTCCTATCATCAAAGTGCTTAATTCTCATGGTAATCTGCTAAGTTTTGTATTTCCTTTGTTGGTTAATAGCATGGCTTGTAGTGGGCTGGTCTTGGAGAAATTAATGGTTCCCATCTTAAAGAGTGAAGTAATTCTCCTGCTCACTTATTTGGAACTGTAAATATGAGAATTAGATCTGCTGTAAGTCACTAAACCATACAAATTCTTCAAAAATTTTGGGCACCCAATCTGCTGCAAAATGGTTTTGTTACTCAGAAATGAAAATATCTCTTAATCTTTGCTGTGTTATGCAATATGTTCATAAAAAGGTGGTGCATGATGCTGTCATATCTTCACAGCTGTCAGTTCCCTGTGATGAGAATGAACAGCATACAGCAGTTCTTTATTGTACTGTGTGCACATCACACCTCTGTGAGGAATGCTCAGAATTAACTCATGCTACTCGCACACTTGCAAGGCATCGAAGAGTGCCTCTGTCTGACAAACCTCATGAGAAA
Organism: Reticulitermes speratus; assembly: GCA_021186555.1. Lineage (NCBI taxonomy): Eukaryota > Metazoa > Arthropoda > Insecta > Blattodea > Rhinotermitidae > Reticulitermes > Reticulitermes speratus. The sequence goes on from JAJKFL010000237.1 coordinate 22,254,122, forward strand.
CCAAAATGTCCATCACATCCTTCACATGTTGCTGAATTTACATGTTTGGAAGATGACTGCCAAACACTGCAGTCTGGACCAGGGCCTATCATGTGTTTTATATGTAAGGATTATGGTCGTCACAAGAACCACAAGGTAAGCTGTAACACAGTGATCATGTTCTCTGACCAATATTGTTGATAACTTCCTGTTGGCTTGTTGATCTTATAAAACAGCCCATTCACTGCCTTGTGTACATGTACATTATTGGTGTTTGTTTAGCCTTTATTTATTTATTTATTTTCTTTGTTTATCATCATACATTCTGGAGATCCTTAATATGTAACAAACCATTGGATGTAGAATTTGTCATTATAACAACATATAATGGTTCTATATCAAGATAAATATAGAACTAGTCATTGTGTACATAAGGATGGGATCTCATAAAACTTTCACATATTTCAATTTCAATTTCAATTTATTGTAATATTCCATCAATCCAGACCAGGCTACAAAATCGCCTGTTGGATATAGAACCCGTCACAAGCCAAAACACACATACAATAGACATTCAACAAATAAGCAACACAATAAACTAGACAGAACACAACAGAAACCAGCAAGAAATACAAAGAAGTAGTTTACATTAGAGTAAAAGTATAATTATTATTAAGCTTCTGTCCTGTTTAGACTATTCAATATACAATAAATAAGCATCATTAAATTAATCATGCACTGAATATGCTTTGTTTTACAATATCACAATTAAAATGAGGAATACAATATCCCATTTTATTTATTGTTAAAAAACTCCTGTAATGAGTAGAAAGAATTTACTAAAAGGTACCCTTTTAATGCAGATCTAAACTGTTTCTTATTGTCTGACATGGCCTTCAAGTAGGATGGAAGATGATTAAATATCTTAATGCCCATGTAATAAGCACCCTTTTGATAGATAGATAATCTTGGTTGTGGTAAATAAAAATTATTTTTGCTTCTAGTATTTTATACTATGCAACTCTGTGTTTGTTTTGAATAAATAAATATTATCAGTCACAAAGATTAATAATGAAAATATGAAATGAGAAAACAACGGTAAAATGTCCAATTCCTTAAAAAGTTCTCTACAAGAGTCTCTTTTCCTGGAATTTGTAATAATTCTTATTACACTTTTTTGCAGTCTAAATATACTAACGCTATGCGAAGAATTCCCCCAAAAAATTATTCCATATGTCATAATGCTATGAAAGTAAGCAAAATAAATCATCCTTAAGGATTCTAGTGTTACAAAGGGTCTAAGTGTTCTAATTGCATAGGAAGCTTTACTTAATTTTACCGTGAGACCATCAATGTGATTTTTCCAGGACAGGGAACTATCTATGGTAATACCTAAGAATTGTGTCTCTGTACTATTGACAATATATTTATTGTTATAACTGATGTGTATGGGAATTGTAAAGCTATTAGTCGTTTTAAATTGTAGGAATTGAGTTTTATTAAAATTTAATGATAACAAATTGGTGTTAAACCACATGTTTAATTGTTCAAATGAAGAAATAAGATCTTTTTTAAAGTTTACTGAATTAGGATTATTGACAATTATGCTAGTATCATCAGCAAAAAGGATCGACTGAGAAGTAATATTTACTACTTTAGGTAAGTCGTTTATGTAGAACAAAAAAAGTAGTGGTCCAAGTACTGATCCCTGTGGGACACCATGATTAATCTTACCCCAATCTGAGGTGGTATTAGCTTGTGTTAAGTTATCTTCAACAAGGACACGTTGATACCTGTTTTCAAGATATGATTTAACTAAAGTATTTGCCCTACCTACAATTCCATAAAATTCTAATTTCTTCATTAATATGTCATGATTTACACAATCGAATGCCTTTTCTAAGTCACAAAATATACCTCCGACAAATGATTTATTATTGAATGCCTGCAGAATGTCATTTAATAATTTGTACATTGCTTTTTGTGTAGAGGAATTGCTTCTAAAACCATACTGTTCCATAGATAATATATTATTATTAATTACATGTTCTGTGAGTCTTGCATGTATAACTTTTTCAATTATTTTAGAGAAGGAGGTTAATAGAGATATTGGTCTATAATTCTTTATATCTTTTTTGTCGCCCTTTTTAAATAATGGTTTTATTATACCATATTTCAAGCGTGACGGGAATTTACCTGATAAAATTGATCTATTGCAGATGTAGTTTAGAGGGGCAGCAATAAATGGAGAACTTATTTTTAGAATTTTGAGAGAAATTGCATCATAACCCGAAGAGTTTTTAGGTTTAAGGGCTTTAATAATTTTAGCAATCTCCTTCGTCGATGTACGATCAAAAAACTATATTCGGAAAGGGATTCTTAAAAACTCTAAATAGGTAGTCTATACATTTATTATCTTGAATATCTTTACTATTGATGTTGGATTTTATTTTATCTGCTATTGAAAGAAAGTAGTTTTGGAAGGCATCAGCTATGTCTTGTTGATTATCTGTTAGTGTTAATGCATCATCACTGTATATTGCTTGAACTGCTTTGTTTTCAGATTTTTTCATAAAATAAACAAAGTCAATATATAAACAGAACAATGTCAGCATTACAGAACTTGAAAGAATAAAAAATTAAATCAGTTTTCTTAATAGAACAGTGTGTACATTACAACAACTTGAGAAAATCCACAGCAACTTTAATTATGCTATAATTTAAATAAAATAAGCAACAGAAATTATTTTTATATAAAATTCATCATATGTATTAAAACATATATCTACAATGTCATAGACAAAATTCATGTAAAACAGAGTATGTCTGATAACAGTTCATTATGTACAAATTAATTTTCTTTGTAATTAAAATATTCATCTAATGTATAAAATGAATGTTGATGGAGAAAACCTTTCAGAGATGATTTAAATTGTTTGGTATTGTGAGATAGATCCTTTATTGGACAAGGAAGCCTGTTATATACCTTAATGCCTTAATAGTAAGGTCCAATCTGGTAAATAGATAAATGTGTCAAGGGTTGATAGAGGTTCGAGTTATTCCTAGTATTGATGCTATGTATCTCGGAATTTATCTTAAAATGTTTTTTATTGTTAACCACAAAAAGCACAAGCGACAGTATATACTGAGATCGCAGTGGTAGAACTTTTAATATTTTAAAGAGTTCTCTACAAGAATCTCTGGTGCCAGTGCCCATTATGATTCTAATAATCCTCTTTTGTAATTTAAAAATACTATTACTGTATGAGGAATTTGTAGTGTAAAATTTGTGCTAAGTTTTGTGGAAATCAATTGGAGCAGACATTGAAAGGGTAGGGTGTGCAGCGTGGTAACTCATAAGACAGTTTTATCATTGAGGATGGGAAGTACACTAAAAGTGATACAATCATCATGTGCACAAGGACACAGTATTGCATTGGTCACACATTTATGCTTCATTTTTAAAGGGAATTAAAATATGTGGCACTGCTTGTTTAGCTCTGTCAGAATTTTTGTGACTAACATATTTTAATGCATTCTTGCAGCATGCTTTAGTAGAAACAGAAGCCGAAAACATCCGGGTGACAGTTATAAATGCTGTCCAGCACATGAGAAAATTTATGGAAGAAATGAGTGAAACTGCACACAAATTAGGTACGTTTATAATGTGACCATTCTTGAAAATCATGGAAGGAAAGATGTAAGCTAGAAGTAACATAGAATGTACATTCACGGCAGACTTCATGTAAACATTATAAGTGAAAACCTTGATTGTTGTGTAATGTAATGGAAAACCATTGACTCTTTGCCACAGAGGGATGTGCTATACATATCCACTGTGGTCTCCTTAACACAACTTTTGTCTCCTCTGGATGTACGTATTCTTCACATGCGTTTAATCCTATGCACTATAACACTGTCATGTATGTAATTTGTTTAACCTCTTGAACGAAACTTGTAGCAGACAGTAGATAAAAGTCTAGTCCTTCTGTTCAATTGTTTGTTGAATACTGCTGTAGAAAAGTCTAATTATGGAAGGGAAAATGACTGGAGATAATCTGAAAAATGTTGTTATATACTTTTCTATGATCTCATGCCTCCCTGGTGTTTCATGCAAAAATTTGTATAATGAAATAAACTTGTGCAGGTAAGGTTGGTTCAGTATTGTGAGCTTCAAAGTATTGTCTAATTTAAGATCAGTAACGTTGACCACTAAGGAAAATAATTTGTGATTTTGAAAATTTCTAGTTCAGCCATTAATAGACATCATAAATTTAATGTTGTATTTTCATAGGATGCAAGTTCATGCAAAGTAGAAAAGTCTAAAGGAAATGGAATCAGAAGCAGCTTCAATACAACTATCAAAGCAAGTGTTTGCTCCTCTGTAACTTTAATCATCTGAAGCGCAGTTAGTCTTTAGTTGATAATTGGCTCGCCTGTCATGATCATTACATCATTGAAAGCAGGGGAGGGCATACATAGGCTGACATTTGCTGCTTATCTACCTGCAGCACTTCATTATTAATGCTGTTACTAGTACCACACTTTTGGACATCTTGAGCACAAACTACATCAGTTGATCATATCAGTGCAAAAAATTAGGTACTGTACCTGAAAGTAGTTTGGCTTCCCATGAAAATCATCATTCTGTCAGTGATCCATACACCTCTATTACTGACCACTGTGGTTTGTGTGAAATGTGACTATCTTGGACAGGACAAGTTTGTTGTATCTGTGGGTAAAAAAGATAATTTGGTATATAGATCTGTAGATTCAGCTGTCTGTGACAAACTTTACATGATTGTGAGATACAGCTGTTTACATACATTTCTTAATAATTAAAACTTAACTGAAGCTTTCAGTCAGTTCATGACCCTAATTGTCAGACATGGTTTCTGTCAATTTAGCCATAACTTATATTGGGTACTCATGGTATCGGATTACTAAATTGTGTTCACAGAGAGAATTTCTTCCATATGCATACAAATCAGCTGATGGATATATGACTGGGCTATCTTATTTCTGGTTGTGGCATATGTATGATCTTTTTAATTTCAAATTTTTCTTATACTTGAACAGAACAAGTCATTCAGAGGTTGGAAGGTACAGGAGGAGAAGGAGGAACTGCTGATATTGCTCGTGCACTTGTCCAGACATATTTCCAGCAACTGCTTGAAACACTACAGCTACAGGAGGCTGCAGCTATGACTGCAGTAGATACATATATACGAGAAAGATTGTGTTCGTTACGACAACTGCAGGAAGATTTAGCAATGTCACTTTCACAGGTTAATACCCAAATGTTATAAAATTGATGAACATTATTATTGTTTTTTTATTTCTTGGCTGTATAAAATACACAGAGGTTTAATCGTACAGAAGAAATTTTGTTATGTTTTTAAATTTTGATTTTATGATATTTGTACACTTAAAGATGAAAAGTCTGTCTTCTGGATATGATGCTGTGTAATCTGTTTCATTCAGAAGATTAAGGCAGCATATTCCTCCAAATGTAATAAGTTTATACCAGACTGCACCATATCATATTGCAGTCACTGCTGTGAGAACCCCAAATCTCACATTTTTATACAGTGAAAACCTCTATCCACCATTTCTGAAGGGACCATGGGAAAAAAATGATAAATTCAGGATAACAGCAGTTGCAGGAAGGTCCTAAAGGTGTCAGATTTATAGGGACCATAATAAGTGAACAATATGTGAGGGAAAACAATGCATATGGGAATGATGGGTAGAGGTTTAACTGTACTTGATTTTATGTTATTTCAATGACATTTGCTTTACCAGTATTTAAAGGAATTTCAGGTACTGTGTTTACAAGTTATAAATCAACATCATCAGTCTATATGTAAGTGTGTGGTATAGCTTATTCAATTCCAGTATAAATGTGTGAAGTAGAAGTGTATAACTGATCCATATGCAGGTAACAGCTGCTACTGTACTTAGTTTGGTAAATTCTCATTGGTGAATTTAGGTGGCTGGTGTTTGTGTCCAGTGTGAACAAACCATACAGCAAGATGATACTCGTGTCTTAGCAGCTGCTAGAGAGATCAAAGAAGCTTTAAGCTCAATTGAGAAACAACAGCAGCAGTATTCTGAGCTGACTCCAGAGCAGCTGCAGCCTGATCCCAGCATACCAATCACTTTCACAAAGGTACTAAAAAACTGCAAATATTGTGGGACTTGGGATACAGCACTCAGTTGATCGTAGTTAATCAGACATAGAATTAGCTGATAGTGATTCAGAATAAATAAAATGGTGGTGATAAGAATGTATGTCCATAAGTAACTCAGGGCAGTAGAAATGCATACAAAATATAGGTTGTAAAGGCTGCAAGGAAGAGACCACTTGGATGACATAGGCATAAATGGAAGATGATAATAAAATTAAAGAACTGAATTTACCTGGCTTAGAATGAGTGCAACAGTGGACTTGTGTGAGCACTGTGTTAAGCTTTCTGGTACTTTAAGAGCAGGAACTCATCTGAACTCGGAATAAGGAAGTTGAATAGTCTTGTGTGAGTGAGTTTGGTAGCATTACTCTGAAATTTGGAAATGTCAGGCAATGTGGCAGTCCTGATTGTCCAGCTGAGGAACAGTGAAATGTTCACAGAGCATACCATGTCAAACAATAAAGTTCCAGGGCTCAGTCTGTAAGAGTGTACACACATGAAATAAGAAAAATACTTTATTTTCCTTCACAGTAATCTCTTGTGACTGCAACACACTTTGTACACCTATCTGAAAGTTTCACAAAACAATCAAAGATGTTCAGAAGAACTGATTTAATTCAGTGGTTACATTCTAATGTCCTTGATGTCCTGAAATTGTCTTCCTTTGATGGCAGTTTTTGCTTTAGAGAATATGAAATATTTGGCTGGCACGAAGTCAGGTGAATAAGGTGGGTGGTTGATCAGAAATCTGCAATGTGCCAGAAAGTGCTTACTCCACTCCATGCTCTAACATTTTGTTTGAAGGTTGTACTAAATATCAAGATTCATCTCCAGTAATTGTGCAGTTGACAAAGTGGGGGTTGGTCTGACTGAGGTTAAGTCCTGTGCTCCTTTTTCTCATCCACAAGACTGTGTGGAACAAACTTCATGCATATCTTCCTTTTACCCAAATCTTTGTGAAGAATATGCTAAGTTGTCTCCCAGTTGATGTGCAGTTGATCCTCCATCAATTTTAGTCATTTGATGGTCTGTGTCCACCAATTCCTGAACTTTGCTACTGTTTCCAAATTTTGAGCAGTGGGTGCCTACCCACCCCTTGGATCATCTTCAGGGTCCCCACATCCTTTTCTGAATCTTCCAAATTATTTGAAGGCACACATGTGAGATACAGCTTCATTTTCACAAACAGTAAGCATTTTGTGTGTTTCTGTAGCTGTCTTCCCAAGTTTTAAACAAAATTTGATGTTCATTTGCTGCTGCATTATGATGAAGAAAAAATATCTTACACACTTGGTTCCTACAGATCATCTCACTGAGCTGGAACATCGTTTTCACTGACCCATGGTGTTCATGACATGAACTACAGAAATCTGCAACAATTTGGTAATGCACACGAAACCATACTTGCACAAGAGCATCAGTCCCAGAACTTTATTTTGACATCATATACCATCCTGACAGTATTGGGTTACAGTACAAATTAAGAAGCTGAATTTTTCCATCCTTGAGTCCAGATATTCTCAGCACATTTTTTTCTGTTTTGCTTTTACATTGTAAGCATGTAAAATATTTTTGTTACAGGATAATCGTGTACATATTGGGCCGAAAATTGAAATGCGTGTTGTTACATTGGGTTTGGATGGTGCTGGAAAGACTTCAATTTTGTTCAAACTAAAGCAGAATGAGTTCATGACTATGCTTCCAACCATTGGTTTCAATGTGGAGACGGTGGAATACAAGAACCTGAAATTCACAATCTGGGATGTTGGAGGTCAACATAAACTGCGTCCACTGTGGAAGCACTATTATCTTAACACTCAGGTAGGAAACATATCCTATTGTGTTATCTTCCTTTATGCAGTAGTAAAATCACTACCCAATGTGTATTGAATGATTGATTCTTAGCTTATTTACTGATGTCGTGTAGGGTTGAATGAGATGGGAAGATGACAGTGAATAGTGTGTAAGTAAGAAGGTGCAAGGAGACTATGATGGCTTTTGTCTGGAGACTGAGGAGTACCATTAAGATCCAATACTTTGTCTAAGATTTGAAGTGGTTACTTCCCACATACAAGTCTACAGGATTACATCTCAGCATGTTCAAATAGTTATTTATTTCAGGCAGTGGTATTTGTGATTGATTCAAGTAACCATGATAGACTTGCTGAAGCTCACAGTGAACTTGCCAAGCTTATGTCTGAGAAGGAGCTGAAGGATGCATCTCTGCTGATTCTGGCAAAAAACAGGTATGCCACAGAAGTCTCAAAATGCCTGAAATACATTTTATAGAAGTTGTTAAAATACCTCATTAAGAAATATGTAATAGAAAGATGGTGTAATTAAAAGATAATCTCATTTTTTTGTTGCCAGTGTTACTGAAAACATTAATAAATGAAGAAGGCTTTTTATTGCTTGTACTTCTGCATTTGAGCACTGAATGTCTTTGGACATACATATCTTTATGCTTGTGAGATTTGATGTTTACGCAGTCGTTTTACGCGTTTGTAACGGCTGCTTTACCTCTAGGGAAAGAGGCCACATCCATACATAGGATGCCACATGGAAACCAGAACCTTTTTAGATGTGGTTACAAAGAGAAAGTATCACTGCCCATATCAAGAATCAGTTTCCACTTGTTCACTATGTAGCTGCATAAGCTTCATTATTCAGCTATTCCATATTTACATTTCTAGGATATTCCGGGCTGTGCAACAATTGAGGAGCTGACAGAGCAGTTCGCTCTGTATAAATTATGCTGTGGCAGGAGTTGGCATATCCAAGCTTGTGATGCCCAAAGTGGGACAGGTCTCCACGATGGACTGGACTGGTTGTCTCGACAGCTGGTGGCAGCAGGAGTATATGACATCATTTAATTAGCATTAGTATGTATAGGTATGTTGCATTATCTTCCCTTAATCAAGACTCCAACATAATCTTGTTGCACCCCTACCAGAAGATATTGATAGAGCTCACAAAGGCCAAAGAACACTCTTGGAAACTAGATGATCTTGTATGCATTTTGGCCCAGAGATTAACCTTCTGACAGATATTCACATACATGTGTAAATGTGTAAATGAAAGTGGACTGAATAAATTATTCATGTACGTGTATGGCTTATAATGTTGCTTTATCTAGGATGTGTATGAATTGACATTAGCTTCATTTCAGAACTACTGTATACTTCCATTCTTGGTTATTTAGAAGAGGAACTAATTAGAAGTTACATACTATACCAAAATTATGTTCTAGAATAAATACAACAAGTTGGTCCTCTGTGCTTGTAGCCTAGGGGGCAAGCTGGAAACACAGGAATCTTGGCACTGACAAAGTTTCTGAAATTCTTATTAATTTGATATCTTGCTGTAAAAAAGAGGAATTAATACAGTATGGTGTGGGATGAATTATGTTTAATGAGCATGTAATTGTGCAGTAGAAGTGTTATTTCCAGAGACCCAGCCAGTGTCAAAGATTCTTGGAAATCAAAGTTTTAGTATATGGTATCTGTGTTTGTTATTTGAACTTCAGCAGAAGAAACATGGACACCAGTTTAAATTTAATTGTTGTAGTATGTTGAACTTAATGTCTAAATTACTCTTGCTGTATCTGTTTGAAGATATCTACATAAATACATCTGCATATAGCACAGTAAGAGGAGAATTGAACAAAACGTAAGATTTCTGTTGATATTTTGTTACCAGAATGGAGATTCTCACAGTTTGAACAACAATTGCTGATATAGCATTCATGAAATTTAAAGGAAAGCTGTAGTTTTTCCAATATGTTGCTAAATAATCAGCTTTAGGAATAGCACTTTAAACCTAATTTCATGTGAAGAGCTGTATCAGTCATGTTTTGGCAAGAATTGCTGTTTTAAAAAGTATAAAGTCTGTGTAGTGGTTGTTACAGTGTAGGCACACTCCATAGTAATATAGAGAGCTACTGTAGTTTAAACGTAATTTGGAAGTAATTTTATAACATGTTTTTATCATAACAGGTTTTCCGTTAAACTAGAGTTTTGGTTTTTCATGTTTTGCACATGTCCGTTATGCCCATAAATAATTTCATGTTACATTGTATGTGGTGGTCATTTGTTGTTAGTGTGTTCTCCAGTATTATTACAGCAGCAGTTCCATAACTAGAATACTGGAATATATTGGACTAAGAGGAATACAGACTGTGGCCCTTTTATACATATTACTATGCCAACTGTCTGTTTCACTGTGACAGTTGTTTCTTCAGTTCTGCAATGGAGTTTGTGTATATATAACTTTGCTCTTCCAAGTTCTTTTAGAGGTTTACAATGAGGGCCACCAATTTTCCCATTCTCTTAACAATGTAGTTTTGTGTGACAACAAACTTCAAACCAGGCTTGTCTACCTAAAAAACCATGTCCAAACATTTACATACAGCAGCGGGTAACAAACAGTTTAAAATAACTTGCCAGTAGCGTAAGAGAAGTATGCAAGATTCATAGTTACCGAACCTTCAGAATTCTCTGATGGAAGCATGCAAGTTTGAAGTTACGGAACCTTCGGATTTCCCTAATGGGATCATAAAACTTAAAGGAAATCTGACATTGCATTTTGTCAGCCATCTTACTGTATAAACATACTCACAGTTGTCATCATACAATTGCGGGGCTTGTGTTGGCCGTTTCTTGTTTCCAGAGTTAGAGACCCAAATTTGCTGAAAAAGTAAGACCAAGAAATGCATTCAGTTTTGAGTGACATATTTTTACAAGTTAAAAACTGCCCTTGACTTGTGTTTGTGTTGTGTAAATATTGATAGGCAACATCAAGTTACAATACCTTTATGAGCTGCACACTGGCTGTGCTTGCTGTGTATACATGCATATCTGTTAACTATCTATCCAACTACATACTGTTCACAGATAAAGCAGTTGCTTGGCTGTACAAACCCCAGAATCCTATTTCCATTGTCTTCTTGTGCCGACATTTTATTTTTATCATATGCGTGTATCTTCTTCATGAAGATCTGTAACTTTAGTTTCAGAAATACTTATTTCCATGCTCGATTTTCAGGACTCTGGTGGGACAGAGTTCACTGTTTGGAATTGTAATTGAGCATATTTCCAAAAACATGTATGTCCACTTTTGACAGGAATTTACTTTTGATTACACAAGACTATGGGGCAAACAGGTGTATGAAAAAAATTAACTTATCTAACCTACAGTGCCAGGACTAACTGACCTTTGACTACATTAATTGTACCCATAATTAGAGGTCCATATCATGCATGTTTTCCCATAAATAACTCCAGTTCTTGTCAAAGTGGGCATGTATGTTTTTGAAAAGGAGCTGCTCATTGTTGAGCTGTCGTGTTTGTCCATCAGTCCCTTGATTCAGTTATAGTCAGTGTTATAGATGCAAATGCCATTTATGATCTTTGTCCTTTTTGTCCACTTATCATAAGCAATAAGTAGTGCAACGTTGTGAGGTGGGTATGTTACTACCACTCAGTGTAGAGTCCGAACTGAACACACATATCCAGCTAATGATCTCTTTTCTCTTGTTTATGCCATTTTCATTGTTTTCATATCTCTTTCATCCAATTTTTATGCCTCTGCCATATTTTACTACCATTATTAAAATGACTGGAACCAGATTAGTGGTGCCAATATAATTTTTACTTGTGGTGCTTGCAAGTACAATTAGCTCTGAATCATATAATAGTTTTTCATTATAGAACATGGAATAAAGATCAAAATTAGTAATCTGCTGTCATTGTAGCAAATTTTATGCTTCTTGGGGTGTACCCATTTTGATTGGGGCCCACCCAACCTCCTGTGAAGTGGCTCTGGCCTGTAGATAAAGTTGTCTAAGGTGTGGTGTTGACCACCGACTCCCTTCTAGCACTGAGGTTGAAAATGGTTAGGGCTGTACCTCTACCTCAGCACTTTGCCTGCACTGGCTTATGGGGTGACCTTTACCCCATTTTGATAGATTCTATGTTATTTTATCCTGTAAAACAGCTATCAGTCAGTTCCTGTCTTTCCACAAACTTATCAGTTCCTTTTAAAGATTTTTTCTTCTGCCAGTTGTTTAGTACAGGGGTCCATGAATTTTCCAAAAATGTAGGAGCTACCTCAAAACTGTAGGCATCAGAAGGGTGACATGAAGCATGTTCCATACCGAGGACCCTCAATATTAGGTGCCACCACACATAATTGACACCTGGTGTCAGAAATTTGTGCACTACTGGTCTATTGAATAAATTCCTTTGGCCATTTATGTCTCACTCTTTCTGTGTGTCCATTCAGCCATTGTACCTCTACAAAATTCCTTTCATTACTTTTGTTTCATTTACATATCATTCCATTTAGTTTGTCCTATGTTTGCCCAGTATAGCAATTGTGATCTACAAGAAGGAAGAAAATTAGATAGTGTAATGTCAACAACTAACGTTAGTCTGATTTATATAAATCACTTAGCAGTGTGTATCTAAATCCAGGTGTCTGCCCTTATCTCATCACAAACTAAATTCATCAGTTTTTCCATGGGGCAACATTAAGGGAAAGAAATCTCGAAAAAGGTAGAGCAAATGTAAACGTTTAAAAAAAAAAACTTGCTGAACAGCTCAACTTATATTCTGGGGATATTACGAAATTGCCACCACCAAGACCAACATTTTGACAGTCCCCCCCCCCAAGAATGCCAGACCAGTACTTTGGAATATCCCATGACAGTTTTTACCCTGTTAATACTGTTAATACCCTGTTCATAATGCAGTGAACATAAACATTTTGTATAGTGCTGTTAAATAATGCATGGTTTAAATACCTTGTTAAGTAGCATTTTATGTCATTTAGAAACCACGGTAAGCTAATACACTGATAGAACTTAGATGTCTGTACAGCATCCTGTAGTTTGTTAATAACTTACTAGTCCCAGAATGATTGATAGTGAATATGTTAGAAACCATTCATACATTTCTAGAACATTTAATGATATATGAAAGTAGTGATCATTCTGATCTCATATCTAGCTGTATTCTTTGTTAAATAAAATATGTACAGAGGAAAATCTTTTGTTATTGGTACCTTTAGTGACAGTCCCACATTCAGATGAACAGGTAGCAAGTGCTGCTTGATGCAACATTATCACTTCTGGTAGCAGTTAAATAAACATAACTGAATGGCCAATGCAATGAGAAATGACACCAAAAACATCAAATGATGTTTTAACCTGCAGTAAGACTACAAAATACAAACAAAGATAGCATGGGTTCAGGGCATGCTTATTATTATTCAGTTCAAAAATTACCAGTTTACTTTATGAAATGCTTGGATAAAGAGATTCTGTTTCCGAATATAAGACGAGATTATTTTCATAAACCTTACGTTACTTGTACCGTACATTTTTAATTATATATATCTTATGCAGACAAATGTACACAGTTTTATGTTATTTAACACAAATTTTTTTTTTTAAATAAAAATTGTGTTAAAATAACATAAAACTGTGTACATTTGTCTGCATAAGATATATATTATTTTCATAATTAATCTGGGGGGGGGGGGGGGGAGGAGTTGCCTTATAATTGTGCACAAAGTTAGATGTGTTCTGTGTGGGTGTGTTCCTGAAAAATTAAGATGGTGAACAGGGGTCATCTTAATAGTCAGCTTATATTTGGGTAAATACAGTACACACAAGTGTGCGCATGCACACACTTGTGTTTATATACATATTGACAGCACATGTTGAGAAAAATATAAATGTTTAGGTTTGACCATTATACAGCACATGAAACTCCAGATTTTATAAAATAACATTATATCCTTTACAGTGACATGTTAATTACAAACTGAAGTTAGTACACGTATTTGCAGTATAGCCTGCATCCTTCCTCTCCATCACCATTTTCTACATAGCACTAATATTGTTCTGTATTAAAACAACAGACCACTAGTAAATGCTGCTAACTGCTGACAAGTGGTAGGAACAACCTTGGAAGATGGAGACAGGAAGCTAAATAAGAACATGAATTTAAACAGAATGATTATGATGTAAGCCAGGTGGAACAGGCTGAGGATCACATTCAGTGACAGCGTTTAGAATCAACTGTCAGGTTACCTTACCAGAAACTTGCAATAGTGTAGTGTGCAAATAGTTGGCTTAAATGTTAATACTTGACCCAACCTGCACTGATGTCCATATTTTCCTGTTTAAAAACTATAAATATGTTTCAGATCTCATTGGGCTACTACCCTGTAACTTCTATGCTCCGTATTTTTAATAGTTTAAATATCAACATATTAATCTTTGTGCGTTGCATTTGCAGTCACTAAATGTGAAGTTTACTGACACCAGTAAAATTACAAATTCCCTGAAGGATTGTGATCGTGGTTCATTATGCTGTCACTGATATGGACATAGTTAATTTTCCGAGGTACAGCATGCCTCTAATCATGTTCCTGAGCATGGGACACATCACAGGATCTTTATCGTGTAGGAAGCCTGCATGTGATCGTCATTTAGAGTCAGTTTTTTTCCTTACAGTTCAGCTTACCTTATTTCATAGGAGTCTTTAAGTGTGAACTTCCAAGTAGGCCTCACAGCTTCTGAAAACATATCTTGACACACAATGGAACTCATCTTGAAATATTAGCAGTTTCTCATCAAATATTGTCTTTCATTTATGACAAAGAATGAGGAATGTTCACACAAACTGTTTTTCAAGAATTACATATATTCAAGTCTGGATATCTTAGGGGGCCAAAATCCACAAGTTATCAACCATTTGCCAAATACCTCTTCTAGGACAGTTACTGAGAAGTTTGCTGTGAGGGCTGTAGCAATGTCCTGCATGACATAATTGTAGATTTTTCTTCTCATTTGCTCATTCTCTAAAAGTAAAGAAAGGTGTCAGAACTGAATGCAGTGATAAGAACTTGTTTCCTTGAACAGCATGAGCTCCACAATTTTGCAACACGAGACTCAGACTTCAGTGGCATGCAGAAGAAAATTATACACCGCATGGGGATTTTTGAAATATCCGTATCTCTTATTCAGGTCAGTTACATTCCCATTTAATATATACTACACCCTCTTGCAAAAGCACTGCAAATGAACACTGTTCAACAGCATACCTTTCTCACATGCAGTGATCAATGCCCTCTCCAACTCGTAACACACAACTGAGCACCAGTTTCATGTTACAACACTGAGAAGATGATTACCTTGTCATCAAGTTGCTTTCACAAGCAGAGATTGTATCTTCCTATGCTCAGGGACACAATTAGAGGCACTCTGCGTATATTTAATATACATACAGTAGTTTAAGCACTTGGCTATAATCCCATCTACACCATACCACCCAATAACTTACTAGGCATGTTCACAAAATTGCAAAAAGTAACCATCAGCTTCGTCATGTCTGTCCGTCCATCCAAATGGAACTCTGCTCCCACTTAATGGATTTTCACTAAATTTGATATTTTTCAAAAATCCATTGAGAAAATTCAAGTTTTATTAAAATCTGACAAGAATAACAGGTACTGTACATGAAGACCTATGTACATTTATATCTTGCTGAATTCTTCTTAGAATGAGAAATGTTTCAAACAGAAGTTGTAGAGGAAATGAAAACACATTTTATGTTCAGTAACATTTTTCCGAATATTGTGCCACTTATGATAATGTGGAAAAATGTGGTAGAACCAGACAGGCCATGAATATGATGCCGAAAAGATGCAATATACATGGCGGATAACTAAAGCAAGAATACAGACACACACTCGTAATATTAATACTTTCCACAGCAACAATGGTTACACGAACACACCTCAATGTTATGTTATATATATATATATATATATATATATTGGCAGTCTTGTTTTCAATATTTGTGGCAGCAGTCAGGATCACACCCAGAATATTTTGAATAAGAGACTGGTGTACCAGTCACTAGATTTTGTGGACCAGAAGTTAACAAGTTAACACACATTTACTATTTGAACAGTTCCTTTTGCCTAGTTGACAGTGTGCAGTGTCATTATGGTGCAACAAAAGAGACTTGTATTGTCTGAATACTAAGCTTGTTATGTAACAAATTATGTTGCACTGTCATTCTAAGTTGTATTTGTTACACACCAGTTCTCAAGAATTATAATACTTATATTTCTAAATGTAACTAGGACTACAGTCATCCCCCAAACTTATGCCGTAGGTGGTCCACAACCAGTGACACGAGTCGAGATGGATTTTTTCCACAACACAATGTCAGAATGATTCCAGACAATCTATTTTGACCAGGAACGATTAATACTTATGCAAAATTTACAAAAAATATGAAATGACATACAACAATTTGAGGAGGCACTTCCTCTTGAACTGTAGGTGGATCATCTGGATCATCATATCCAGTACCCAACATTACAGGTGGTGGTGATGCACGAGTCCCTGAAGATCACTTGAAATCCTCATAGCAAGGAAGCATCCTTATATTTCCCTGTTTAGTTACTGCTTCTTACATCTCGTTCAAATAACTGTCCTCAGACACCATGATGCCTGCTTCAGGGAGTCAAAGCCACTCAGTAAGCTCTGAAATCGTCGTGGTGCTCTCCTTAGGCTCAGGCTCAAGTTCCTCAGCTTCAAGGGTGCTTTGCTTGTGTTCAAAAATGTGGTCAAACATGAGCTCCTGATCATGGTAGTTCAGCAACTCGAAAGACATCTTCAGCATTGTACATATGGATTTGCATGTTTGGTGTAACATAGTGGGTCTGTGGGACAATCACACAAGATTGGAAAGATGCACATTAAGATGATGTTCAGCTGGGGGATAACTGTACAAAGTTGCAACTGTAGAGCATCTTCTGCTGGGCAGCACAGAGGTTACAACAGAACCTATTGTACCAGCTTAGTACACATTAAAAAGCAGAAATATGAATTTCATATTCTGCATCTTCCTCCACAAGAATTGGTTATTTTGAACCTGTACTCAGATCAGAACTTTCATAGGTCTATTCCCAGTTTCTTCCTCGGCATAAGTGTACATCATTACAGGGATCATGTTTTCAGTTCAACTTAATACATTCTTATGTTGTCATCTGTCTTTGTAATTATGGGTGTGCTGTGACTCCCAGCAATCCAATAAATCTCTACAATTAGTAAATTTATATTTTTCCTCATAACTGATGTTTCCCTCCAGAAATTTGGGAAACAGCACTGTGTAATACAGACAAAATACGTCACAGCGACAACTGTTGTTGTCTTTTCTGATGTTCAGGTACCAGAATTTCCTAGTGCCAAAGTATGTGTCTAAAGTTAGGTACTGTGATGAACAAGCATCCTCTTCAAGGCTTCCAGACAAGTTTCAATAATTTTAAGACAACTGCTTCCTAATCATTTACATATACAAACATCCACACATAAATTGTATAAACTTTACCCTCCTACAAGTTTCAGCGATAAATGGCTATCCTCAGTGAGACATCATTACAAAGGAATATATATTAATATATCAATTTTATATGTACTATGTTAAAAATATATATTAGCAGCTATAAATATAATATGGATATTTTATAGCTGGATAATATTTTATTTATAGCTGTTATATATTTTTAACACTGTACATGTAAAATTGATGTAGTAATATTATATATTCCTTTCTAATACATCTCCCTGAGGTTTGCGATTTATCAGTGAAAACAATAGGTGGGTTCATGTTTATGGATAACTTATTATATACAATGTATGTGTGTATGGTGGTATATATGAATGATTACAAGCACAATGCACAGAATGAATAATATTAAATTGCTTCCTGCTCATGCAATGAAGATGTTTCCATTACTTTTATATACAGTTCCACAGCATGCTAGGTTTCTGACATATTTCATGTTCAGTCTAACGGTAACTGCTGCAAATGGAAATACAAGAAATAACAAAGTTTCAATCATCCACCACTTTTATTGTTTCTTCACTAGGATGGAAGTTAATCCACGAAAAGTAAATCCCTGCAACTGTTTGTTTAGAAGCTCACTCTATGTGCATATTCAGTACTGCACATTACGAAGGACGTTAAAAAATGGAAATGTTTTTGTCTCAAATCTGCCCAATTCAATTTAAGAAAGGTTACGTAAATTACTCCATGTAAACTTTTAGCATACATAAGCAGTGGAAGATCTGTGTGGCCAATGTCACGATAAATTAACCTCTGTGTACCTGATGTTGGCATTATAGAAATTGATGAAAGAAAATTCTATGCAAGACAAACATCATTAACTTATGTGATGGAAAATTTATATAAATGGAAAAAAATTAACTGTATGTTTCAAAATTAGTACTTTACAGTAAGCTGTGTGCTAGTGACAAGCATGTACGGAATAATACCTACACTGAAGATCCTAAAACATCAGAAAAGTTCACAATTACATAAGTTTTCAGAGAAGCACAAAACACTTCTGGAACAAAGTTATCAATTTCAGACATCACACTTTTTAACTGAAGAGAAAAAGAAAAGCATTTACGCAAATTAGAGCTGGACCAATTACTTGTATGGCTCAAATAGTATATATTAAATTCCAGCTTCAAATCTTGACAAAATAAATTTAGTCTTCATGCAAGATTACCAAAAACTTTTGTAACAAATGACACACTTGTGCATGAAACAGTGCACGTTCAACTAGTGAAATGAATGAAAGTTGTGAGTAAACAAAATTCAGTATGTGACTTGGTACACAGTTATTTTGCCAGCAATGAACTGTTTCACACAGGTCTTCAAAATTAAAGAGGTTATGGATATGCACATTACCCACTACAAAGAACCAACCACTGAAGACTTACACACGTAAGAACTAAAATCTGCATACTCGAGCCCTACTGGTTTATACAGAGTAATGTTTTCTTTCTCATCAGATAACTGGAACACTCAGTTTTAACTGTCCAAGTTACAATTACACTGCACAATCGTGGTTTCACTTAAAAAAAACTTATCAGTCATTATACGGTATTTTCACTGTCACGAATGAAAACCGTATAGAATAAAAATCTTTCATAGTCTCTGTATGTTTTTAATTTGTTTTACAATTCATCATGATCATCATGGTCCTGGAACAAAACATAAAAAACTCAAATAAGTATGCTGCAGAATAAATTGCTATAATTACTATTAACTTTATATAATTTACTTTTCATCACTGATACTGTATCATATTTCAGTTGTATCACAGAACCATACTCACACACAACAGAAAGATCTCATAACCTTACCCTTTTAGGAGAGAAAGTATGGTAAAACACATTGTGAACTTGTACTGTGCAGCTCTTGCACACAATGAAAGCACATGGTTACTAAACCAAACTAATTCTTGTATTGCTTTGTTAAGAACAATTTTCTTTTTTAAAGGTCAATATAAAAACAAGTTCATACCTCCCCAGGTTCTACATCCCCTGCATCTGTTGAATCATCATCGTCATCATCGTCGTCATCCTCATCTTCATCTTCAGTTTCTTTAACTGATTTGGCTTCTTCTTCACGTTTCTTCCTTTCTTCTTCATCCTGAGCTTCTTTCACCTTCTTTTCACCCTCCTACAAAACAAATTTCACAACAGCGCATCTTATGGTTAATCACTTTATAAAGAACCGTTTTACAGCTTTCCTCTGTTTTTTTTAAGTTCCTGCCCTAAAATATAATGGACCATTTTACAAGCAGCCAGAAAATATTACATGCCAGATTAGTGTCGAGATAAAGCTACTATAATTTGTCTGCCTCAATATAAATAAAAAGTTCAAACACAATGGCAACGTAGTTGGAAAAAATGTACGTGAATGAACTGAACTGATATGGTCAAGCAATCAGAATAACTCTCGACACTCTTCAGGACACATGCAGATGTAAAGAAGGTTGAATATCAGTTCTGTGCTTACTGTATCAAAACAAATACAAGGAACAACTCCATTCAAACTCATCATATGACGCTAAGACCACTTAATGACTTTTATCACACGGAATATTACACTTGACTGCATTCTGCTATATGCAAAAAGATACAGTCTACTAAAATGTGTGAAGAACTGACATTCTGAGTTTGTACAATGTGTACACCATACAGGTACAATGAGTGTACGTTTTCTGTTACTTTCTCAAGACGCCTAATTTCAAACTTGGTTCTGCTACTGCAGTGCTGGAAGACTTTAAGAGACCAGACATGGGGTGGTTACCAAACTCTACACTTATCAGTACTTTGTGATGGTAAAGTTGCAACATGCATATAACACTGGTGGAGCTGACACAAACAACATAATCATTGGTACAAAGTACTCAAATCATGACACCCATTTTTTGATTACCTACTGCATAAAAAATTCACCAAAAAACTCTACAATATACACATACATGTATTTAAATGCAGAACTTTTTTACCATGTCTTCCATGCCTGCTAAAAACTAAATTCAGCAACAAATACTCTTAACAGAATTTGATGGTGTGACCTTAATAAAAGTATATCCACACATGTACTTAAACATAAAACTAAACATATTTTTCCACTACATTTTCTGTGGCTGCTAAAATTTGGCAAACCAACTGGCAAAATACTATTCAAAGTTGGCCACAGGAAACTGACATTTTTGTATTATCACCTGGGTGAACCGGCCCATGGAAAATCCATTTCCAGCCACTGTCATTCTGTAAAGCAGTACTATTTTTTATGGGCACACAATGTGTCACTTACAAACGTAGGCCTCCAGACTTCCTCTCCAACTTTCTTGGCATACTCTGGGTCATCTGTTATAAGCACATTATCAAAGATTGTTCCAGATTTGACTTGCCATAAATCAAAGCCAAAAGCACATATTTCATCACGCTTGTACAACTGAGCATCAGGTGAATATTCTGGGTTGTCTATTTCAGGATGAATCCATGGACCCTGTAACAACCAGTGAACAACTTGTGTTCTATACAACATAAGCAAGTTATATTTAGAACAGCTGTATTCCAAATGCTGCTAGTGTAACAAGATGTTCAATTTCACAGATACTTTTGTCATGTCTTGTCCCTACATAAAGGCATCACTATCAAGTCAGGCACAAAATAGCACTTGTCATGAACAGTTTGATGAAATTAACATCCTGAATACCACATAACTTCCATGTCATGCAATAATGCTTCACATGTAACAGAACAGTATATTGTGCTGGACAAAGAATGTTGTATCAGCTGATCAAAGTGGCTGCGCAGTCTAAGGCGTGGGTCTGCGGCCATTTGCTTGCTGGGATTGTGGGTTTGAATCTTGCGGGGGGGCATGGATGTCTGTCTATTGCATTGTTGTGTGTTGTCAGGTAGAGGTTGCTGCATTGGGCTGATCACTCATCCAGAGGAGTCCTACTGTGGTGTGTCTGAGTGTTATCGTGAAGCCTCGATGAGGAGACCCTGGCCCACTAGGGGCTGCTGCGCCATTGAAATAAAAAATATATTGCACCATTCTGCCATTTAGATCACATGCAGTTCATACATTTTCCCTTCTGGACATACAATCTTCCTAATCTTGATGTGAATTTATACTGTAACTTTCCATTAGGTTTTAGAGTTGAGTGTACATTAAATATTTGAAACATTTAAGTACCTTATAATTTGGATTGTCAATCTGTTTTGGTTTCCATTCTCCCTTGTATTCTGGATTATCAATCATAGGCGGCTCCCATTCACCATCCATCTCATCATCCCAGTCTTCAGGCTTACTGGCATCTGGGTCAGGAATATGTTCTGGCTTATCCCAATCTTCTGGCTTCTTGTCATCTGGATCATCGATAGTTGCTTTGTCATCCCAGTCACTAGGTTTCTTAGCTTCAGGATCTTTTATTTTCTTTGGAGGAAGGTAGTTCCAGTCAGCTTCCAACTCCCCAGATTCCACCTTCTCATTATCAATCAAAACCTGAAGCAAGAAAAATCCAACGACTGTAATACTGAATTGAAATTTGGAACTTGAAGAATGGTAGGGTGGTATATAGTTTAAACATCAAACCACATATTGTAGTATGTAATAAAGGAAAAGAAACAAAGGTTTTCAAATTCAAATATGAAAATCAAGTATGATGAAAATGTTAACACGCCCCAATCAAACATACCAATTGATGGTCTGAAATCAGACCAAAACATATGTAGGGGAATTTAGAGAAATTAATAAAACTATAAAATAGTTTTAAATAAAATGTGCATTTAGTTGGTTGTTTAATATTGAATGAAAATGCACATTGCATTTTCATTCAATATTAAACAACCATAAGATAATGTAAGATAAAAATACCAACTGAAAGTTTGAGGTAAAGCATTTGAAATTCAACCAGGTTTACAGTATTAAAATTAATTCATTTACAACAATGTTTAAGCATACACAATTAGAGACTGTCTCTTCCAGAGGCTCATACATGACAGTCAAATTATCAAATCTTACCTCGTAAGTATTGTCTGGCTTCACAATCAATGTATAGAGATGTGTGTAGACATCATCTTTGCAGCGAATGTCTTTGTTAATAAGCAGATTCTTGCCCTTGTAACTAAATATAACATGAACCTTCTTTGTTCCTGGCCCACAAATGTCAGGTCCAAACATAATTTCATAAGGTGTTTCTCCATGCATATCTTTTGGTTCCAACTTGCAGTCAAAAATTTTTGCATATCCACCACCACAGTCAATATTCTGTTCATGCTTCACAGTGAACTGAATAACTAGAAGCTTATCCTTATTGCTAAACGGTTTGAATTTTGTGGATAATGCATAAAATCTAGCATCTTGTGATGTTTGTATACCTGAAAAGAAATATGTATTCATTCATGCATAACCATTTATCTGAACACCATGTATACTTTGCAATAAATTCTGATACAGAAACATATCTTATACCACACAAAAAAGTAAATATGAGGCTATCCCATGTCTAAATACAAAGCCATTACTATAATTCACAAGTATTTAATTTCCCACTGTATAGTTAAAGCAGTAAAAAAAAGCCCACTCTCACAAAAGCTGAGCATGGAAACTAGAAGATGTCATTCTTCAGCCTAGTCACTCAATGACTGACTCACTTGCCTGCATACCTGCATCTCCACAAGACACTCGGCCCCTTTTTACTATCACAAAACTACAAACTTGGAGTAGGATCAAAAGTAGATGTGACTTCAATAGGATAAACACTTTTTACAATGATGGTCTTCCACATACTGTTTACACAATTTTAAGCCAAATTTCCTCCCTGCATGTCCCTTCATTAAACTTCTGGACCAGGTGACCAATTTTCAAAAAGATCCTACAACAGGTGATGAAATACAGGTCTATGGGTATGAAGCCAAAATTAAGCAGTAATCATCACAACTAAAATATTCATTCACCACTGATACATTAATTTTTTAATCAACATCAAATTAGCAAGCAAACAGCTAGGCTATTTAACGATCTAATGGAAAGTAGGATCAAACATTTAGTGACGTAACAATTTTGTCACCGCTTTCAGTTCGTTACGTCTGAACACCGCTACGTTTATACTACGACGAATTCTTAGTATACGCATCAATCAACTGTGCAAATAATGGTTAGTATATAACTTCCTAAATACGCACCCTTGTCGTTATCGGCGTCGTTAAAGAATTTTCCATGGGACAAAACAAATTTTCCAAATTCCTTTCCTGGATGCTCAGAGTACACCCAATTCTTTTCCCAGGAATCTGAAATTTTTAAAATCAGTTTTTATTTTATGTTCATGTACAGTACGAAGAGGTAAACGTAACACAGTAAACTATAATCAAATCTATATGTACGTGGACTGCCATGTCCAGAAACCAGCTATATGTCATACATAAATGAGTAACATAACAATTCCAATACCTACCGTCCAAGAATTTCTCTTCAAAATAAACCTCTGCATTTACAACACACAGTGCCACAAAGGCACACACACTTAAGAAATACAACATTTTGTTGCAGAAGAGAAACCAACACGCCTTCAGTCCCACACTCACACCACCACTATCTAACAAATATCACCGGCACAATCGCGAGTTACCACTTCGTAATGCAACGCAGTACACAGACAGATGGAATACTGCCATTGGTCAATTCGTCTCGGCCAATCAATGCTAACCACGCTCAGGACACATCATAAACTCGCTTTAGAGCTTATGTCTAAAAGGTTGCGCAGATCTTCAACGTAACTTTCAGTTGTTGAACCTATATTTGCCATAGCTACGTTCCCATGGTAACGACATATTTGTTGATAAAATATGGCGACAAATTAGAGACAGTGGTGTACTAAAATATTGGAATTTCTTTAATTAATCATTTCATTGTGTAGTTTACAAGTATTAACATAGTAAAATGCCATTGACATATATCTATTATTAAAATGTGGTCAGGTCACAATTCTTTTCTTCCAACATCGTTATCTAATTCAGATTTGTCAACTCCGTCTAGTTGCAGTGAATCGAAAGCACAGACTGTGATGACAGTAAGCATTAGTAAAACAAGTAATGGTGTGAAACCACAAAAGGAATCACATCCTAATATTTCAGCGAAGTCATATGCTGAGTTTAAAAGTTGTGATGTAAATAATATTCTTCAAACAATAAGAAAATTTGATCAGAAATATTCTCTGAAAGCTCACAAAAGACATAAGGTAATTCAGGTTCAAAATGACATCTTGCCTGCCTTTCATACCGATAACATATCCTTATCTTCAGATACAAATTCAAGAAAGGGGGCAAATAAGTCATTGGAGGTGAAACCTGATATGGTTAAAAGGGGGTTATTGCAGTCACCATATTCTAGTTTAAAATTCTCAGATAAGATCAGTAGACTTTTGCCACCTGTAGACATTATTTCTCTGAATTCAAGAAAAGGAATATCAAAGAATGAATCATTTGATGTACCCAAAAATTCTGAATTTGATATTAACAAGTCAGATTTCTCACTTATGAGTCCATTAACTAATGTTCAAAATTCAAGCCACAATGAAGTGCACAGCAAATCAAATAATGATTTTATTCAGGAAAAACCACAGCCCCCTATGCAGACTGCCTTTACCAGAAGTGAAAATATTTCTTTTGAATTAAATGACAGGGCTTCTGGGAGTTCAGTACTTAAAAAAAACAGTGCTTCCAAATTAGAAGTTCAGTCAGAAGAAATGTTAAACAAATCCCAAATCTCAATGAACTCATTAAGTAAGGGACATCACGGCCTTACATCTAGAGAATATCTCCAAAGGGAAAGGCATATAATAAGAATGCAACAAACTTCAAGGGTGCCTGCATCTGATAAAACAGGATACCAGGTCATTCCAAAAGATTCACCCTTGGAAATCTGTGATGAGATAAACAGTGGTTTAAGTGATGATTCTGTTCAGGAAAATGTTTCCTTTAAACTGACTGAGAGTGAGGACAGAGTTATTAGTTCTTGTAGTAATTCAGCAGGGAATATAGCTACCAGTTCTGAAGCAGTGCTTAATTCAAATTTAGGTCACTTACAAAGCACAAGTTACCTTTCGAAATGTCGTACAGACCAGGCTTTACCATCAACCAACATCCCTACATCAAAAGCAAACATCAGCCTTTACCCTACACTTGGTAATGCTAAGAAAGTACATCAACTGGAATCAAGCCTAGAGAATCCAGCTGTGACAGAACTGGGTAATTCAAACATTTTGTCGACAGACAGTCATGGGCTGTTCAAATCGTTGCCTTATAAAATCCTTACTATTGAAGATCTGGTTGATGCTCATGAAGTGCAAAAACTGGAAGAAGAAGAAAATTCAGATGTTCAAAGAGGGGTAAAAGGTTCAAAGGAAAATAGGACGGTGCCAGCAAATAAAGACAACTTTAATAATGATACAAGAAAAATACTACATTCAGAAAGTGAGCAGAAAACTACAGTAGAATCACAAGGGGAAGTTAATGATGAGATTGAAGGAGACAACACTAATGCCACCAGTATCAATGATTTGTCAGTCAAAACAAATTCATCATACGAAGAAATGATGGACCAACAGTCTAGTCATTCTGAAATTAAATATATAGTACAGCAAGACATCTCAAAGGAAGAAAGTGTTTCAAGTGAGCAAACTAATATAAGCCCAAGATCTTTATCTTCACAGGTAGTGTCACACAAATCCCAACAAGAAGGCAGTGATGTGGAAGATGTCCTTTCCTCTTCAGTTAAATTACAATCTATGAATAAAACCGTATCAACATCACATGGAAGTGATGAACCTTCATTAACAAAATCAAGCAGTCACTTAGATTCTGAAGAGTCTGGATTCCTTAGACCTGACTCTAATGAAACTGAAATTAAGTGTTTGGAAGATACAAAATACTGCAGCATAGGGATTCAGACTGATACTAATGTGGCTTATCATCCTGTGTTATATGCAAAGAATGAGATTCGACAATTAAGTTACAGTCAGCCTGAAATGCACTCAGATGGTGGAGAGTCACACAGTCTTCAGGAGATTATTCCAGTGTATCGGTACTACTCGAGGACTGAGGAACAAGGTTAGTTCAATGACTTTATCAATTGTTTGAATGGAAATAATCTATAAGCATAGATGAATTGCCATACTGTAGCCCATATGTTTGTGATTAGGCATTGCTGTTTGTTTCAGTGGTGGACTGTGCCGTCTGTGCTTAAAATATACAAAAGTGCCAAAGAATGTTTCTCATTGAATAAATATGCAGTGCAGTACATGCATAGCAATACAGTTTCACAGTAGTGATAAGATATTCAATGAGTGTGACAGGTGTGAGGCATTGATAGCATATGTGCAAAGGATAAGTTCTTTACAGCATCCCATCTACATGTCCATCACTGTAGTTAATAGCTTGAAGACATTTCATAAAATACAAACAATTACAGTAGAACCCGGATAAGAAGTCCCCACATAAGAAGTTTTCCCCTGTAAGAAGTCTGATTTTTAAAGTCCCAAAATCCTATTGCTTTTAATAAGCTTCCCTCTTAATAAGTCTTCCCGCGTAAGGAGTCCCTAATCCTCTGGTCCCTTGAAAGACTTCTTAACAGGGTTCTACTGTAATTCTGTAGTGACAATCCTGTGCTGTACTATATTTAAACAAATTATTTGCCCAACCATATGAACACTGACAATACAGTGACATTTTTTCACTTGGTCCCCCAGATATAAAATCTTTATTGTAAGTGGAGTGAAATGGATGATATTGAACTGTTGGTGTGGATGTGGTTGTCCTTCATTAAGTGACAAGCCAGGAGCTTTATAGCCCAGATGAATTTCTGACAAGGGTATGGACTTTTTTTTTTTGACCATGTCCAGAAGAATTCTGGCCTCCTGCCAGTGGCCTATCCAAAGTGTGCCGGGTATTTTTTCTGTATATGGGAAGCAGCAAGCCTGTGAAGCTCACCACTTGCCACTTTCTAGTGTTAAGGTCTAAAATATGTGGCACTCTACTTCAATACCAGCTCTGTGTCTTCAGAACATACTTCTAAGGCATCAGGGAAACTTTACCTAATCTATATAGAGGAAATTATGCAGCTACTCAAGTAACATTATACCAAAATTCTAATGGAATGAAGCAGTATGAGGAATTGTCTTTTTCAGTTTATTGGCTATAACACTCTGTTCTGGTGGGCTGGTTTGCCAACATTTGATAAACCTTGACATCTTCATGTTCAGGAGGATGTGACTAAACAACAGCTTGGCTTCAGCATAAAGGAATTTCATATTTCCCATAGCCTTATGGCCTTGAACTATAATTTTATGTTGAAGCTTGAAACAGCTAGGTTCTCTGACATGTCAGCAAACATCCCCGCCCCCTCCCACCACAATAAAAGTGGTATCATGACCCAAGAATGAAAACAATATTAATTATAAACCACCCTGAAAGACTCATAGTATATGTAGAATGGTGACTAATATGTTTTGGTCATCAGTAATTTTCACACATCTAGGTATTGAATTTCATACTGTGGCAACAGATTGTTTGTGTCTTATTAGGCAATGGTTTTATTGTGGGCACAATCTTCTGTCTTTATAGATATGAAAAAATGATTGGCTGGCTCTTGATTCTTTTTATACTGAGAAAGCTGTTATTGTTTTTTGGATGAATGTTTTACAAAACTGGAACAGAAAGCTATTATTGTTTATATGTATTATTTTTTTTACATGACACAAACTAATACACAGTTGAGGTATGAGTACTTCTGGGATTTGATGCTACATTACTGGCTATTTGATTCCTGACGTTTTGAGACAGCATAGTGGTCTCATCTTTATGGATCATGAGGTCTGAGAAGAACTGATACCTCATCCACACAGCTGTGAAAACCTTAAAAGTCATGTAATGAACAATTGTTTCAGCTTATTTTTTACAGGAAAAACAACCCCTGTTTATCGGTGCTCTGTGAGACGTTAAGGTGTCAGATGTAATGAACAGAACTTTCTATAAGTCAGAGAAGAATGCATCAAGTATATTTTTTTTTCAGTTGTGAATATGTCAGCTAATTACATGTGCGTATCTGTTGCATAAAAAAAGAAGCCTCTACTTGATTTGGAATTTAATGAGATTTTAAAGCACCAAAGTGAATTAACAAACCATTCTACAAGTAGTTAATAAAGAATGTTTCAGACATATTGTACATTAGTGGAGAATACATCAGTTAATTACTTGAGTTTATCTGTTTCAGAAAAAACAACTCCATTCGATTTGGCATTAAATGTGATTTTAAGGAACCAAATTGAATTAACAAAACATTTTATAGATAGTCAGCAAAGAATGTATGAAGCATATTGTACTTCCATTGAGAATATGTCAGCTAATTACAAGCCTGTCACTTTAGAGGACACCAAACAGGTAAGCTGTTTAGTGTGCTATTTGAGGTGCTGATCAGTTGCTGAAGATCCAGGTCTTCTGGGATATTACACTGTGTTGTGGGTAAGTAGTCCTTGTCATTTTGAAAGTTCATAGATCCTTCAACTTCAGGGTCAATGCACTACAGTCCTTTAAAATGTGTGGAACTACTTACCAAGCAATGTGGAGTAACATTCCAGAAGATTTGAATCTTCAGGCAAGCTGTTATTTCTGCATTTTTTAACCATAAGCACAGCATCAAATGCCATTAAATATGCAGTATTAAGGAACTTTATATGATCCATAATCCGTGCATTAATCAAATATACACAATAGTAGGACCGACAAATGCCCACAAGTATATTCATATTAATTTATATACACAATAACCTTCTACATGTTTTGGCCAACCATGTGTCCATATTTCTTACTAGCAACAACTTATATTTATGTATTTTAAACTATGGGTTTTTATGATTGTTATTTTGTATGTGTGGATTGATTCTGATACTTCTGAAATTCCGTTCTCTACTTTTAATGTTTCCATCCTTTATATTTTACCTCCCTGATGATGGCCACATGGGTGGCTGAAACATATAGGAGGTCATTGTGTATATAAACTAATTTAAATATACTTGTATGCATTTGTTATTAGTAGTATTATATATATATATGCAAGATTAAGAAATGTTGGAAGTCTCTTGTGACTCTTAAAATGCATGAAAGCCCAGATGTTTTGTAACTCAAATAAAACTCAACTGGAATTCAGAAACAAAATTAAACAAACTAATGAGGTGGCTATTATACTTTGAGGTTATGCTTTACATAGAAGAAACAAGCAGCAAGAGTCTACGTGATTAGTAGGTGTACATATGTTTAGACAAGTTTTTCAAAATTGCAAGTTTCAAGGTAGCATTAGTTGAATATGTACAAATGGAAAGTATTTCTTAGGAGGGAATATAAATATTGATATTTGTGCAGGAATGTGTATGTGTTTATCCCTGATAAACATATACACATTCCTGTGATTAAATAATAACTAATGAATAATCAGTCATTATTTAAACTTAGTAATCTTTATTAATTCTCTTTCAGTACATACGTAGTAATTTCAGATGCAGAGACAGACTAAGAGACGAGCTGAATTAGTAGGCGTTCTTTGACACAGAGGAAAGAACACCAATTCTTCTTTAAGTTTAATCTGATAATTTGTAAAGCAATAAATTTTACTATTTAATTGGCTGATCCATCAATTTTCTGTTTTTAACATGTGATTCTCAGCATTTTGTTTCTTGGTGACTCCTGTAATTCCAAACCACTCTCTCCTTTGTAACATGTCCAATACATTAGGGTTCCCAACTCTCCTCCCCTCTTGAGAGACGTAGCCACTACCCTTTTCCTACAGGCCCAAAAGAGTAGGATCCCCATCTCTCCTCTCCTCTTGAGAGAGCTAGTCTCTATCCTCTTGCTCATGAGCCCAAGAGAGTAGGATCTTCATCTCTTCTCTGATCTTGAGAGAGCTAGCCACTATCCTCCTATCAGGCCCCACACAGTATGAATTGTATCTCTCCTTCCTGTCTGAGAGAGTTAGGCACATTCTAACAAGCCCAACACATGAGCGTCCCCATCTCTTCTTCCAACGGAGATCTTGCCACTTTCTAACAGACCCAACAGAGTAGGATCCTCATCTCTCCTCACCTCTTGAGAGAGCTACAATTATCCTCTTCCTAACAATCCCAATCTAGTGTGACCTCCATCTCTCCTCTCCACCTTAAGACAGAGACAGTTGCAGTCTCCCAAACGTTGTGTTTTTAGTAAACACAGATGGTGGACAATGTACAAAAATTACCCAACATTTTTTGTCACTCTTCAGTTTTGTGTTCAGCCTAATATGATAACAAAGTTTGAGGCCCAACAG
The DNA here is from genome assembly GCA_021186555.1 of Reticulitermes speratus. NCBI lineage: Eukaryota > Metazoa > Arthropoda > Insecta > Blattodea > Rhinotermitidae > Reticulitermes > Reticulitermes speratus. The sequence goes on from JAJKFL010000237.1 coordinate 22,285,041, forward strand.
AAATTAACATTCTTAGATGTTGCACATGATTACCTGAGAAGAAATACATCAAGGATTACATATGTAAACAGCTTCAGAAAAATTATGGTGATCTGATTAAATGGTAGTTCTGCTTTAACTGTATTTAGAGCATGTCTTGGTGTAAAATATTAATATTATATGAAGGGTAGTATTGCCTCATCTACTTTCACATAACCTGCTGGGTCTGTTGTACAAAATAAGTTTATTTATTTGTTGTATGGTCTCTTGGTAGTTCATAATTTCCATTGGTAAAAACCACACTTTACTTGAAACATCGAAAGCTGTCAGAAAAATTTATTTTCACCACTACTCTCAATACCCAAGATATTCAGAGAAGAATTAGTCAGAGTTTCTGAGAAATAAACTAATCCAATAATGTAAATTGTGTCCCTAGAATCCCATGTGCTGTAACAGAGGTCATTGCTGACACATTGATAGGGGTGATCTGTGCCCGTTGTAATGTTTTAAATATCCATGTAAGTTCAAGTCTCTGTTCTTCTGGGATGTGGTGTCACATAATTGGGTAATGGGTGCTGGATATTTCAAGACAATGCAATAGTTTCAGCTTCAAGGGTCTTAATATCCAATGAAAAATGACCATTCAAGATGAGACCACCATGCTGTCTCAAAACATTAGGCCATAGGCCCCCAGTGATGTAGCACCACTTCCCAGAAGAATAGAGGCTTCAACTGCACAACTGTGAAAGCCTAAAAAATCTGGGTAACTTGTTTTTAAAAATAATGGCAAATTAGTGATGTTTGTACAAGAGTAACTGAGTGGAAAAATCTTATTTAAGATGTTCTTTATTCAGGGAAGCAGACTGAGAACCTGTTAACTACTGTCCTGTGTGATGCTAATAGTCCAAAAGCCAGCAATTTGAAATTACATTTTTAATTTTGCACAATTTTGTTGCTAGAATAATGTAACAAAAGCTTGAAAACAGATGTCAAATATTATTTCATTCTGGGAAGGGGTGTAGAGAGGGGATTAAGAAATCTGGGAAACAAAACTAATGTGTAATATACCCAGATGTGTACAGGGCCATCATTCAACAAAAACTGTGTCAATGGCCACTAGAACCTCGCAGTGAATTTGATCATATTTTTTCCCAACTTGACCGAATATGACATAAACAAAATTGGCTAATTTGCTCCACAAAGTGAGTCGAAAAAGTGTATAGACGTTGTAATGAACATCTTTTAAAAAATTCAAGGCAGAATCAGTAAAGCGCTCTAGTGCCGAACAACCACCACCCTGCATGTCAGTACGACCGAACCGGCTCCGATCATACTTAACCTCTGGTGGCAGAACTGACAGGCAATGAAAGACTACGTATGATAAAAATGAACACCGTGCAGGTCCTAACCCTGCGTACCATGCTTCCCTCTTGACTGCCATCTGTGTTTGTATCTCTCTACCTATTCTGCCGGCGTTTGGTGTTCTGCGAATATATAGTTCAGTACAATCGTGTTTCCGTGACAACATGGCCGGTTCGAAACATTTCGCGGTAATTATGAGAATATAAAAATCTACACTCGACTTGGCTGTGCAACTGTATTGACGTTTTGGTCAGTGGGGTTATAATGTAACATCAATCTCATGTGTTACTGAATATGGGGCTTGTCTTATGTTACGTGTGAGTACTAGATGCAGTGAATATTACGGTTGTGTGAAGTGACTACGTTATTAAACACAGCAACAGTGAAAAATTGAGCGACAGTTACACAAATGCAAACCACACACAGTGATACCAAACAATTATCATGCATGTGAGCGTGTAAATGTGTGTAAATGGTGTTTTTCAATCAATCGTGCTAAACCCTGCAGCAGCATGACTGAAAGACGTGTGAAGGCATATCGGCTAAGTTACCGAACCAGGCCGCAGTAACGGTAACAACAACGCGAACATGGTGGGTCGCTATTCGGCGCTGTGTTCTCTGCATGGATTCTTTGTGCCTGTGCTTTTGTCCTTAACACACAAACGGGTCAGTGCAATTTTGTTCTGCGCGATGAAGAATGAGTTTATAATTGTGACTGATGCCATGTGTACATGCCGAGATATTTAGTGTCGAATGACATTTTCATTCCAACATGTTGACATGAATAGATACTAAACCATGTATAAACATTTCTGAAACACTCAGAATCCTTGCTCAGACTGCTGTTATTTCTACTTTCCGCCATGTGCTGTAACCTGGTGGTGGCAGGAATAACTAACTCTGTTTTATTAAGCACCAAGTACGTGAGATGTCTTTCAAATAGTGCTACCTATGTCAAAAGCAACGAACTGATTGGGTTTGTTGTCCGTGTTGGGCCGTGTGTAGTGATAGAGGGCCACAAGCAGTCGGTATAAGCAGAAGACTGCTGCAGTTCGTACGGTGCGGTTACATGGGATCCGATTTGACTGTTATGAATGTGCTCTCCTTCTTAAGATTCCTGCAGTTCTTAGCCAGCGACGTGTATACATCGCGATTAAACGTAATATTACCCCGGAAATACACTTAATTGTGCGAGTGTATGGTTTTAAATTTGGAGCGCATGTTGTACTAAACCACTTTCACTGGTTTCATCTGTCAGCTGTAACTCGAAAACAAAGGTAATGTTAATAAACTTTACTGATATAGTTATTAAGATATCCATTCGCATGTTCTTAAATATTCTGACGTGGTCTTCATTTTTCAACTTGACGTAGGACATCCCGTTGTGCTTCTAATATTAAAAAAATATTAAAATACCATCTGACACGACTGTGTATTTTCATGTAAGCTACCTGTTTCAGTCCTTTTGGACCATCATCAGTCTGTATGTATAAAAACTTAAAATGAAGGTAAAAGCGAAATATACATATATTTTCTTGTAAGATTTCACATTTATACTGTATTTATTACAATTTTAGCCTTTGTTGTTTTGTAAGATGTCTTCATTGTAGCTATTCTTATATTGCTGATCATTTTTATGTATTGCTAAAGCCAAAAATATTTCTATTGTCAGGAAGAGCTTTAAATGAACAAGTGCAATAATGTATGTAAATGCAGTATTACTAGACTGCGTAATAACAGTGGTCGTGTGTTAGAGCCTTCCAATGTTTTTATTGTACGTGCTGTACTCAGCTCTCTAGTGGGTCCATTATGCTGCCCCCTGAACCTGTTAGGGTCCTTACACGAAGAGCCCAAACCGTAATGGCAGGGCAAATATAATCTGTATTTGTCTTACACAGAATAATCATAGGCGTGTTTATGGTGTGTGCCGGGTGTGCCCAGGCACACCATGTCTCAAAATTTTGTATTTTGTATCTCGTTTTTTAAGTTTGTATTTTTTAAACAGCAAGAGTTTAGTTAAGTTTTAGGTTCCTTTGTTTGGTGAATAAAAATAATGCTCTTTACGACTGAGTATTCAATAAATGTTCGCACTTTTTTAAAAAGAAATGAAAAATAAAAATCCCTGCTTGCACACTCTAATGAAATGTGCTGTCGCAGGCTTATGAGGGTAATTGTAGCGTCCTTTACTCATGGCACAGAGCAGTGCGAGGTGCTGAAATTATGCATTACCACGCTTTTGTATCGAGGTGAGTTCTGTTTTTGGTGCCGCAGGATGTCATATGGTTTGTTTCTGTAGATCATATAACATAGTATAATTGGCTGCTGTTCCATAATTCGAAAGCTCACGAAGTACCAGATTGAACCATATATTTTTCTATCACTAATTGCACGCTTGAAATGGTTAAATATAACAATCACGTAAACAGTTTGAAAGTCATAAATGTTATAGCATTAATAACCAAATTTTTGTGTATTCAGTATTACTCCCTGTACTTCATATTCCCGTCGCTTCACGTGTCTTTGTAAGATTAAATTATTTTCGGAAGAAGAAAAGTGTGCATCTATGTTGTAAATAATACACGCACACGCATGTTAAATTTGCTAATTAGATACCAGCAAGTTTCCCTGTTGACTTCCTCTTATGAAGATACTCAGAAAGAACAAAATTGTATATTAAATATTCCTCCTTTCCTATTTATTTGGTGTGCAGTATATATTAGCCTATATTGTGTTCTTATGCTCCTTATCTAGACAATTCCAATCACATGTGATATAGGACTTAAATAAACTCAGTAGACCAAGATACGTATAGAAAAATAAGTTCCCGGTAATGAAACGTAGTAATTTAATTGTAGCCCCCCTTTTACCTTTCGTGTTAATCGTAATTTTAAATCGCCGAGGCCCGGGTTCAGTCCCAGAACTGTCCACGTGGGATTTATGGTCGAAAAAGTGGCGCTGTGGCAGGTTTTCTCGTAGTATTTTGGTTTTCCTCCGTTAAGGTAATTCCACCAATGCTCCATACTCATATACTCATGTCACCGAGTCTTTACATTCTTAGGAATTGACGGCGTCATTAAATAAAAAAATAACCCACGTTTAATTTCTAACTGTTCATTGTTACTGAGTCAATAACATAATACTGTACATACTCTGGGGTTTCCTTATATGACGCTGTATAAGCCCGGCGTAAGCGCTGAGCTAGTGTAGGGCGGCTCGGGTTTACAAGCGTGTACGCAGTGTCATAATTTGAAGCCTTACCATAATGGATCAATTAGCCGGAAATTTGAAAGATTTTAAAACTCTTAAAGACTCATAGCAACGGTTTTGAGGGTACGGACCAAGTTAAGGGCCTAGGCGTCCCTACACGAATTACATCACTCAACAGAAACACATTTTTTTTTTTTACTGGCTAGCTCAGCTACGTGCAAACTGAAAACGTCAGAACTGGAATTTAAATTGCATAATTTCGTGTCAGTAATGGTTCACCACTTACCATAATTCATTTTTGTTATTTATTTGTAACATTATTCCAATGTTACGTGGACAACATAATATTTACAGGTACATTTGGCCTGTCTGAATGCTTGGGCGAGTCCGACTCCTCTGTGCCCCCGCTTTCACGTTATATGTAATAAAAATTAATTTAGTACTTGCACTGAACATACGAGTATAACATAAAACGGCCTGCAGATGAGAAATGTTGTCATAACACAACGCGGATTAATGGATTAGCGTCATATAAAACTGATTAATAAGACCAGTTGTGGACATTGTTAAAACTAATGTATTTTGTATTATGCCAGCTTGATTAACATCGTCTCTGAATGTTGGTACGATAGGTTGCAGAACTTTTGTAAACTAGTCACTTGTAGTCGAGGACACGACGAGTAGATTATTGGCAATAAAATAGTAGGACATGAACCAGAGTTCGGCTATGACGCATGTAGTGTTGCTGCGATCTGAAACACTTATGTATTAAGAGGGTGTGCTTTCTTTAAATCCAAGGAATAATGCACTTCCTATAAAATAAATGATTTTGAAAGCACTGGAGTGGAGCGGAAGAACTTGGACTGTGTATTTTGTGTCGCTATTGATCTTAATTTAGCTTTCGATACGAAAACTTCTTTAAGAGCTGCATAAAATGCAATAATAGTGGGAAGGTCGTGTAAATCTACGTATTTGAAAATTATTGAATATTTTTTAATTTGATTTGTTTTTTGTTTTACAGTAAAATGTGTATAGCAGATTAATTTTCGGTTCATATCGCGCTAGTATTGCTGCTAAGTTTATATGAAAGTCAAATCAGACTCCCAAATTTTTCTTGAAGAGGGCCATTGTTAATAAAGTAATGCATGAAATAAATACTTATCGCGTTACTAATATCTAAAACTTACATTTGAAACATTCTTATTGATGGTGTAATATTTAACGCAATGAAAGTAAATTATACCTGTAACGTATATTCATCTGCAATTATAGATTTGTATTTTCAGTAAATTGCCTTCGAAATCAATGAAATATGCGAAAATCTTTAACAAAATGTTTTGGAAATAATTGGTTTTGGTTGTGTCACTTCCCGGTACCAACGAGTATTTCTGTTACCTGATTAAACAGGAATCATGGCGCATCTCCTGAAATATTTGTCAGATCTTAAATACGAACAATAATGTGCGTTAAAAACAAGCTATATTACCGTGGAGCTGATAGGAGAACTCATGGTACAGTCTGTAGAGTGTGATATCAGCGGCTGTCTACGGTTTCACATGACATATTTGCCGCCCATTTCGAAGAAGTGTGAAATTATACGAGAATTCAGAACCCAATTCACGTAGCTATACACAAAATCCCAACCTTTCTCATACCCTTTGTTAGTGTCAGGCTATAGAGTTTGGTTATGAGCTCCCTATGCATGCATCGTTAAAAGTGAAGTTATATTTGATTAAATACGTCGTAGCTTTTATGAGCGATATCATGTTTTGTTTTAATATTTGTGCAAAATTCACATGAGTATTAAGCTTATTATTAACATGAAACAGTCTGGGTAGTCAGATAATGCTTTTGGTTTGTATTCGGAAGGGGCAGAGGATTTTCATGTTCTTCCTCAGTTCCTCCAGACAACTGCCGGGATGGTACTGCTTCCTTCCACATCCTTTCCATTTCATAATTCACTAATCTCACCGTCAGACAATGCATATTCTGAGTTGCTGGCATCATCGTTAAATAAATAAATAAATAAATACAATACAATACAATAAATCTACCGTAGCTTCGGGCTCCAGGGTGTCTTCTTATAAGTATGTGATTCATTATTTGCCTAGGTATTTTGGGATATTCCCTACTTTCAGTATGACGTATCCAGTTATTTATATTATTTATAATGTTAATATTTTTATTAAATATGTCTAGTTCCATTATAAACCTTCTGTTCCTAATTAGGTCTTTATAAAGTTTTAAGTTTATCCTTGCGTGAAGCAAATTCTTGGAGTGCTACAGAAGTGCGCCAACACACACAAGCCTGAGCGCGCTTACGCACAATTTCCTTTTTCCTTGAAATGTATGTGACAGCATTGAGATGTGACAAAGAAACAATGGCAGCTCAAGTTTTTAACGAAAGTGAGGACGACAATTAAGAACTTAACGTAAAACCGAAACAAAAGCCGTTGTATTCGTTGAAAGCTTCAGAACCTTGTATTATTCTTGTGTTTTAATAGAAAGATGCCGGTTCGGTTTATCGTTGTGTAGCACCAGAAAAACGTACAGGCCTACAGAGTAGCCGGCTTATGTATCCTATACGGATGGTATTCCGAAATTAACTTATCGGACTGGAGGCAGACGTAGTGTGCATGGTCACTTAAAATAGCGAGATGTTCTTTTCCGGTTTACAAAACTTAATCACGTTTCTGTACCACATTAGGAGAAAATAAAAACATGTGAATACTTACAGTGTCAAATTTGTCAAGGTGGTATTCAAAACAGGAGGAATAAGGGAAAGTCGGGCACCTGTGCAAAGCCCTTTGTCCCCCCAACCCCACCTCATGTTAGACATAAAAATGAGTTAACCTTTGGCTGAAAAACAGCTGGGCTTATTTTATGGGTATTTAGCCCCGCATGTTAAAACTAGGTTCGTGGAGAATGTGACGATGTGAAGTGTAATTACGGCCTGGTACGAAGCAAGAAGGTGGCACTAATGTCCTAGTTGAAGGATGTAAGACTGGGCACTAACAAAAGTTAAAGAGAAAACTGTCAGGCGAATGAATAACGTTATGTAACGAGGAAGATTACCGTTTGTCTTCAGATGTTATTGTTAATACGTTAAATCTAGGATGATGTAATGGGTGTATAGAACATTAGAGGTACTTTTAATTGGGTAGATCAGTTGATTTCAAGAGAGCAATAAGATATTTTAGCCGGGGGAATTACTGCTATATCGCCTAATATTCTGTAGCTGAAAAGTTTTTCTGATTTATTCCAAAGTATTGAGTAAACCTGAAGTCTGGCCATTAAAGATGTGGAAGGAAGTTGCACTTCATCATTAGGAAGAAAATAGTAGTCCTGTGTGAAAAACTGTATTAGTTGCGTCATGACTGATTTATAGGACTAATTGCTTTAAAAGTATTAAATAAAATAAAGAGTGTCTTAATGTATGTGTAAGAACGACAAATTATGATATAAATGAAGACAACGTACAGTGTCTATGGCCGAGTTTAATTGGGTAATTAGAAATTTAAAAGCGTTCTAACTGGTACGACCATCCGATATCTATAACAACATTGAATTTCATATCGATTGACATCCCTGCAATAAATGCTCTCAAAGTTTGGGGTGGAAACCTTGGAAACAGTATATAGTGCAACAAGATGGGGAGTACGCTTATAGTATTCAAAGATGTGAAAAGTAAAGGGGTTTTGGGGTTATTATCTGGATTTAACTCATTCAGAATAGGCTCCAGATACCCAGTTAAGTGGTCTAGTGTTAGGAATCCTATTTGTGTTTAAGGTATTTCAATAACACATGGATTGAACTCATGTAGAATAGGCTCCAGATAACCCAGTTAAGTGGTCTAGTGTTAGGAATCCTATTTGTGTTTAAGGTATTTAAATAACACATGGATTGAACTCATGTAGAATAGGCTCCAGATAACCCAGTTAAGTGGTCTAGTGTTAGGAATCTTATTTGTGTTTAAGGTATTTCAATAACACATGGATTGAACTCATGTAGAATAGGCTCCAGATAACCCAGTTAAGTGGTCTAGTGTTAGGAATCCTATTTGTGTTTAAGGTATTTCAATAACACATGGATTAAACTCATGTAGAATAGGCTCCAGATAACCCAGTTAAGTGGCCTAGTGGTAGGAATCTTATTTGTGTTTAAGGTATTTCAATATCACATGGATTGAACTCATGTAGAATAGGCTCCAGATGACCCAGTTAAATGGCCTAGAGGTCGGCTTCTTCTTTTGTTTAAGGTATTTCAGTCTCAGTCTCCGCCGCTGCTATTCTTACGGCAAATCACAAATCTCTGTCTGTAAGTCATTCAACAATCACGTAAAAGAAGTAGCAAAGGCAACTTATATAATGTCATGTGTTGCGGGCACAATTCGACAGAATTTCAATGAAATGAATCACTTGTTGTTACAGACCTTCAAAGTGTTAAGTCCTCTGGAAAACCCTTGTGGTATGATGCTAGTTTTTACCTGTTTAAGGTTTGTGTGACTGCTCGGTAAACTGTTTAAACAATTAAATATAATTCAAGAAAGAAAAGCTGAAACCGATTTGTATTCTTAGCAACTTGGACGAATTAATTTTGAAGACGTATTACACATAAATAATAATATTAGTATTCAATTCTTATTAATGTTAATATTAGTGTAAATATTAATGTTCAATTCTCATATATTGTCGTTATTTATTAGCCTGGTGCCCCGGGTTTATGCACCTCTGATTTGTTCCTTTCCGTCGGAAATGTAATTAAATTGCACAATTCCAAAATGAACGTAAGTATGCGGTCTTTACGATATGGACCAAATGGCAGGCACAATGTAATTTCCGACACTCTCTCCAGAAGGGCCCATTCCGGCAGTTGAAGCTCACAGCTGACCACCATTCTCCATGTAGTGTCAAAGTTAAGCCTGCACCTAACTTCACTGCAGGTTGTTGTGCCGTCATGCAATAGAATGTCAAATTTAAATTCACTGTTTATAAAACACCGACGAAATGCACTTCACTTTACACTTTTTTATTTCACTAGACCCCTACATATGTTTCGGTTTATGCAAAAACCATTATCAGATTTTTTTTTCAAAACTACATAAAAAGTGGTAAAGTGAAGTGCATTTCGTCGGTGTTTTATAAACAGTGAATTGTGAAATATGCACGGTGAGACTAATATAAAAAAAAAGTCAAATTTAAAATTGGTTGTTCCGTCGCATTTATGGACGCCGTGTTCTTTGGGTTAATATTTATAACATAGGTTTGTATTATTCACTATTGGTCTCTGTTAATTTGCCCGTAACGAGTTGTCTACCATATTTCTGGAGACCTGCATATAATTACTCCTATTCTTGGTACAGACTTAACTGCAACTTCACATGTTTCTTAAATATTCAAAACGTCTAATATATGTTACATAAATAATCTATCAATATTGACTATTGTGATTTTCTTTCGCTTTCCCCAATCGCACTGTTGTGATAACCGCTGAAAATAACACGGTGTTATCGACGGGGAAAAAAAACATTGATATGAGTTTTTGTTCGAAATAAATGTTCTTGGAATTGTAGTAATATATATTTCCTTGTGGTAAGTTTGTAACGTGGTCGTCGTTCAAGGTTCAAAGCCTTTCTCAACGCTCTAAAATGTCCACCTTCAACTTCTTTACTCCTACGCCATTTGCATCCTGCATATGTTACTTGGTACAATAGAAGAGCATTCTCGTCGCTGTCGGCTAGGTCCATAACCCTGTAAAACTTGTACGTGCTCCCGGACCAGTTTCATAACCTGACAAACATCACAGGGAAGATGGTGGATACTTTGGTGATTTAATTAGGCTCTTTCAACTACGTAGCGTCACATGACGATTCTGAACGACTTGTAAAAGAATCTGGATGGAAACACTTGTGATCGATTTTAATGAGGACGATATTAGGGCCTAAGAGGGAGGAAGTAATAGGAGACTAGAGAAAATCACATAATGAGGATCTTCATGATTTTTACTCATCAAATATTATTCGTGTGATCAAATTACCGAGGAGGAGATGGGTGGGGCATGTGGCACGTATGAGGGAGAGAAAAAATTAATAGGGTTTCTATGGGGAAAGCTGAGGGAACGGGAACACTTTGAAGACCTACGCGTAGATGAAAGTATAATATTAAAATCGATGTTAAATAAATAGGATGGGGGCGTAGACTTGGTTAATTTGGCTCAGGATAGGGACAAGTGGCGGTTTCTTGTGAGCACGGTGATGAAATTTCGGGCTCCATAAAGCACGGGAAATTTCTTGACTAGCTGAGAAACTGTTAGCTTCTCAAGAAGGACTTTGCTCCATGGAGTGAGTGAGTTAGTTATTTAGTTGGTACCCTAGCAATTGCTTAGGAGGATAGAGCATATCAACAAACACCTTTAGTCATGATAACCGGCTTCTATTCTGAGATTCGAGCGTGGGACCTTCCGAAACAAAATGGGGTTGATGGCCACCCGATGTATATGATCATGAGATGAAAAGTAGAAGGATTTGTAAGTGTAGGATATTGAAACATGCGTGTATTACAGGTTACAATTAATCGTAATTATTATAGTGTTAAGTTCATTTATACCGAATTGATTATATCCTGTAACATCAGACTAATTAGTATAGCCATAAAAATGGAAAAGACATGATCCAGTCTCCCAAATCCCACAATTTTTTTATTTTGTGTTTTGCGTTGAAATTATTTAAAAGGCGGCGGTGCTCCTATGTCTAAGCACTAAGTCATGAAGTTGATAAGTATGGAGGTAAAGGTTAATATACGGATTTTTGCATGAAATAGGGTTGAATACCTGATTTCAAGTTCTGGCTGCTTTGCCCCCAGTCTAGGAGTGGTACAGAAGCGAGAAATTGTTTTTCGCAGGTGTTTTCAAAATGTTTGTTTCAACTGTAAGGGTCGCACAAAGTGATATTGTGCAAAACCTTGATTTTGGATCATCATCCATGTGTATATGGGTGTATGGAGCCTCTGGTCTTGTTTGGTGATAAGACTATGTTACAGCCTGGACGGCCGAGGAATCGACAGCGTCGTTAAACAACATAGACAGAAGGAGTTCCAAGTCGTTGGACAGGCACATATTTTGTAAGAAGGGAGCAGTATTTTATTGTCTTGTTACTCCTATGCGATAATGTAAGCGAAGAGTGCCTGCGGCTTATTTTTTTCATTAGCCCTCGGCAGTTTTCTTTCTTGGGGTCCCAAGGCCGAGTTTTTGTTACAGAGTGTGCTTTCTTGTGATGTCTTTCAACATGGTTCATCCTCGTGTATTGCTACTTTGACCTTCCTACTTTTTACCTTTTTTACTCAGTCACGAGATGAACATAATACAGGTGATTTTCGTCAGTGTAGCATCGTTGACGTCCGCTAAGAGAGCTCGGATGCTGACAGTATGAAAATTAAGGTTACGTGGTAGGTCTACACCTCACTACGCGCATGTAATAATTATGCAAGTAAAAACTGGCAGTTCCATGTTGTCAGCCGTCATTTGTCTTTTCAGTTGCATAACTTGGAACATGTTTAGATGAAATGAAAACCATTACGTTGACAGGATGTGTGCGACCTACTCCATAGACAAGAATCCTTCTTGAGAAGCTGATAGTCGCTCAATGAGTCAATAAATTCCCCGCCTTTTGTGGAACCTGAAGGTTTATTACCGTGTTCAGAACAGGACATATGTGCAAGGTTCCGTGTAAGGTTTCGCAACATTCTCTTATTTTTTCGATGAAATGTTACTATCTTGCCAAACCCTTACACTGAAGATCTCTTCCTGTTGGCTGTTACCAAGTGCTTAATAGATGTATGGACTCTTGGGGTGTCTAGCGATTGCCTTTTAACCACGTACCTGTTATAGTGAGGAGTGACGTGGGAACATGATCATGAATGGGGCGATGGGACATCACATCTCATACTGTAGTAGAGCTCACACCTGCAGCGAAAAGATGGTGGGGGCCAAGCAGGAGGAAAATATTTCACTAGCTTTAGGGTTTTCAAGGACATTTTCAGAAGAATTTCGTGCATATATATATTTTTTATACCTGTAGCTTTTCTTTCGGAAGATTGTATACAAGTGCTTATTTAATATAGAAAGCGTGTTGAAACACATAACATGCTAACAAGAAATCGTTAATGAGATTATGAAGGTTGATTAATTCAGTTAACTTATTAAAGTGACCTGTCACGAATTTTTTCTTTGCTTATTTTTATATACACAACCAATGATTATAGTCTTCACCAAATACCATTCGCGTGATAAAATCAAGAAGAATTAGATGGGCAGCTCATGTTGCATGTACGGGGGACGGGGGGTGCATACAGAGTTTTGGTGGTGCGACCTGAGGGAAGGATAACACTTGGAATACCTAGGCGTAGATGGGAGTATAATATTAAAATCGATCTTAAAGAAATAGGAAGGGGGCGTAGAGTAGGTTAATTTGCCTCAGAATAGAGACAATTGGCGGGTTCTTTTGAACACGGTAATAAATCTTCGGGTTCCATAAAATGCGGAGAATTTCTTGACTAGCTGAGGACCTGTTAGCTTTTCAGGAAGGACTCTAGTCCATGGAGTTAGCTATTTAGTTGGTTAATTAGTACTTACAAGCATCCTTAAGGACATTCCATTTTTGATATAAAGAAAGCCAGGTTAATTTTCGTATTCGCAATGCAGGACGTGTTGAAACGTACGACATGCTATAACAAGAAATTAATAGTCAGTGTTTGAAGGTTGATCACTTTATTTTATAGGTTTGTACCACGGCCTGCCCTGCCACAGATCTACACTGCTCTGCTGATAACATGTATGTTATCCAATTCTGCTATTAAGAAGGTCGGGTTATCGTGTAATAACTGAAACAGTGAGAATAACGTAAAAGCGTCGCTGTATGTAATGGGCAGGTTTATGGTTCAGCTCCCTTCTCGAAAAGCTGAGAAGAAATAAGGAATTTTTAGCTGGAAGTTGCGAGAAATTTGGGAAGAATTTTTCGGCACATAAGGAATGGAACAACATTAATGTCAATAATACAGCCTTTTTGCTAAGTTATGAAGTATAATCATAATTAAATTAAACCATTTCTCAAAGTCCTTCACAACAAAAATGGAATACTTCATGTTACTGACATTTTAAAGAGAGTGGGAGGCCCCAAATATTTTGTTACAATCAGCTCTAAAATTCCCAAAAGGCAAATTAAAATTATCCCCATGTACGCCATGGAGGTACAGGCTATGGAGAGTGAAAGTGTAGCTCCACTAATTCTTAACCTCGGCACTAGGTGTACGTGAATGGTCAGCGTCGCGCCGCAGCACTTTACCTCCGGGGAAAAGCCAGCGATACCTATTTAAGAGGAGGCTGGGTAGGTTCCTGAGCTAGTGTGGACACTTCAGCTGTATATTTTTGCATGCTCAAGTAGGCCTACGTACGATGTGTTTTCTACGATGGGCTGTTAATGTAACTGGAATAAGGCAAACAGCAATTTCATACAGAATTGTTGTGGGGAACAAAGGTCTTGAAAGGACAAGAAGGGTGTGGGCAGATGGACCTAGACTTAAAACGGACGGTAAGGAAACTGGTTGTGACCGTTGCGAGGTGAATCGAACTCGTCCAGGGCCATGTCCAGTCGTGGGCTTCAGAATTAACTGTGTTAGTTCTCCTATGAGCGAGTTAGTTTGGCATATCCTCGCACATTTTGTGAGTACATTAAAATGCAGTCGATAATGTGATTGACACAATAATGCAATTCTCTCTTGATAAGTGTAGAATATGTTATTTTTGCCCTACCAATTTTTGCTCTTTGTGACAAATATTTCTCCTGGTTTCAGTGCCAAACCTTTTCTCGTATAAAACAATTAGGTACAGAGAGTGCTGAAACCTTTCACACAGTGTGGAGAGTAAGGCCAAATGACCATCCGCCACTCACACTAGCTGTCCTTTGTCTTTTGGGAAGGTTGTCGGCCTTCGGCTGATCTACGCTACAAGATTGCTATTGTTCACTTTGAAGACTGATCCTGTAGACAAGTGTCTGTAATCCTTGTGTAGAGCAGAACGAAATAGTAGGGCCGCAGTGACGTGGGTTTCTAACCACTCCCAAATAATGTGCGACCTGCCGTCATGAATTGGAAAATCAAATCGGAAATTGGTGCTCTGGCGCAAAGGACGCCTCGGGACACCTGTCTGTGGATGACGATGTGACAATGCCAGAATGAGTTAAGCGGAACAGTATTATAGCATGTTCTTATTTGATGTGAAGAGGGGAACATTAACGAGATCAAAATAATGTAAGGAGAAATGATGATGCCAATGATGATGATAAAGAAAAAAGAAAGGAGTAGGAAGTAGGAAAGGAAGAAGAAATGAGGAGAAGAAAGCTAATTTAGAAGAAAGTGAAGATGGTGCATGTTAAATAAAAGGAGAAGAAATAAAGAGAATAATTTAACTTGAAGAAGAAAACATGCAAACGATAAAAAAAGAAGGCGAAGAAGAGAAAGAGAACAAGGTAACTCTTGCGTAAGTTACAAACCATGATGAGAACGAAGAAGAAATTTAATTCGATGACGTAGGCATAAGTTGTGTTTAGTGAGCATGACTGGTTACCTACTTCGTATCCTCGAAGGATTCTTTTTGGCACAGGAAATTATAATTTTTTACGCCTGTTACCACTGTAACATTACGTAAATATCAAAGTAAAATTATCTTATGCACTAAGCACCCAGTTACGAAGGCGTGTATGGGTGTGTGGGCTTAAACTTCCACGTGTTCTACATCTCGGCATTAGGTGGAAGTAAATTGTCAACTTCACGTTCCGGCCGCTTAATCCTCGGGAAAAGAGCCCACGTACTTGAAAACGTTAAAGTGTGCCTGAACGGGCTTTGACCCGCAACCTTTCTTTGGGAGGAGGATGAAGAAGATAGAGTATCACATGTATAACTCTTCTTTCTATTCTCAATTTATTACATTATAATTTGCTCTCTAACTTATAAAAGTAGTTTCGAGTTTGTCTGAATGCTGAAGGCGGGTGGTGGCGAAAAATGGGGAAATGCAATGCGCATGGGAAGGGATATGCTGGTAGGTAAAGTTGGGAAGTTGCCATTCGCCGTCAGACTAAGGACTAGTTGTAACCGAATGCTAAGGGCCTTAGTACTCACACAGACGTTCTGTCCCTGTGTAGGCCAGTTGTTAAGGCTATTCGTGTCTGATTGCAAAAGATATCGGTCTGAGTCAGGGCTGAGATGAGGTAACTCCCACTTGTTGTTACCTTGACAAAAACCGCTCCCAGTTTTGAGTCATACAGAACCCTTCTGCTGACGTAATTGGGAACAGTTTTAATCACCCTTACCATTGGATACATTGAGGCTATGTACCTTTTCTTGTGCACTCACACCGGGCGTTTAAATTCGTATATGTTCCAGAACGACTAAGGCTGCCCGATAACAGAAGTATAGAGCAGTGATGTGCAACCTGCAGCCCGACGACTTCTCTTTGCGGCCCGTGAGAGTTTTCGAACACACTTAACGTACGCTCCCCCATCGGCATGAAGGACAATGTTTTGAGTGATCTTGTGAAATGGGAACACATAGTTACAGTTTATCAATAACGTGGAAGTTGTGACGGGCTTCGTGCATATTGCGCGGGAACCTACTCTGTTGGAAAGTTTGCAATAACTGACAGTGGGAAGAGTGAAAAAGAAATACAGTGTGGTAAACTCCACCATCCCCCGCATTCTTCCTGTTTTAAGTACGTTCTAACAAGTGCAAGTTTGAGTCACAATTTTATAGTCGTAGAATGGATATCCATTTGAAAAAATATTAGTCACAAAACCAGTGACAAGCTTCTCACTAACGTTCTTTCTTTCTTTCTTAAAAATTAAAAAAACTAAATAATAATTAATAACTATATTAATTTTGTTGCAGTAACAAAAATAATTAACAGTAATTTTAGTCCACTAATCGCTTAAAATAAAATAACAGTTCCTTGAAAAAGTAACCTATATTGTTAACAATTGTTTTGCATCCCGCGCAGGCTTCGGAGATTTTCGCGTAACCCTTGAGCACTGAAATGTTGCTGCACACTGATTTACAATGTATTGGACTAAAATTAGCTTACATAAGCTCATCGCTCGACGAAACCCGCCAATGGCGATATTTGGAACATCTGTTCCTGCTCTGTTTTCAAACACCCTGCCCCCGAAACTGCTAAGATTAATTAGGGACGCTTTTGCGACTGCAGAGTAAATACAGCTCTGGAACATCATTGTGATTATGACGATTTAAAATCATAAACTAAAATAAAGCTAATATGAAATTTTATTATACTTGAAGGCTCCAAACCCCAACCCACGAAACTCTTCCTCAGAGAATTAGAACACGTGGAACTCTAACACATTTATCAGACGCTTTGTGCCTAGCTTATTAAGGCATGTCACAAATCTTAAATCGGTGTGCAAATTAATGTCAACATGTACCGTCCTCTACGCATTTGGAATGACAAAAAATAGCATTTTTATATAAAACAAGAGAGCTTCAGCAGACACAACACTGTAATTGATTGTACGATTCCACTAATAGTAGCTATATTCGTAGATAAAACTTCCAGCCGTTAAGCATTATATTCGGCGAACACCCTGGAACATCTCTTCTCCACCTACAAGGGGTTCCGGAACACCGGTCTATCGACACCAGTCTATATGAGATGATATCACACGTTCAGGATACTGCAAAAGTACTATTTATTTAATTAAAAGCAATACTGCATGCATGCGTCTCGTCAGAGTCATGGCCATTAAACAACGCCTTAAGCTGCAATACAATCACATGTTCGTCACTGTATGCAGGTTTGATCGTTGCTTTAGAATATGTGGTTTGAACTTGGTTGATTTATGGCATTTGAGGTTATTACATTGAGACAGACGACTGTCGACTTCTGTCTTAATGTTACTGTTAGTAAGAATCTTTAGCCTAGTGATGTGACGATTTTAAAAAACGCGACCCTTTTAACGATTTAGAGCCCAATACTAAATGTGTGTGCCATCTGGCATATCAACTCCATGGCTGCTCCTGAAACTGTAATAGTTCAGTTTTTAGGTTGTCAAGAAATCCTGTGATTTCATGGACAGTGAAAGTTTTGTACCGTGTTCACAAGATACTACCATTGGACATTTTCCTGGGTCAGCTGTGATCTGTTTTCTTATTTTCCTGCCCTGCACGCATGGGACTACAAAGAGATCTCTTTCCTTGATTTTAGAAATATATTCCTTTGATGTTTCTCGGCCAAAATTTTGTATATGTTTCTATTTTTCTGTACGTGGTATATGTTCGGTACAAGTAACAACTAAACAGACAATTCTGTGGTAACATTTATCGCTAATATCAGCCTGCCCTTAGCAAGATTTTTAAACAATATCAATCACCTAGTACCCTCGAAAATTCTTTCCTGTGTTATCCTCCCTGCTGCGTTTTGTGCTCACTTACGACTTACCCCCAAATTCAGTATGCATTTTTTGTCTGTCCTTCCCAGTTTCATGTACGGTCCGTAACAATCTGCTGTGGTGCCTGTAGTGCCCTCTTGTGTGATTCTAATACTGCATCCTACATTTCATCTAATTGTTCCAAATATTTCCATGAGCACTTAGTTTCAAAACGAAGATTTTTTCTAAATCAGTTTCATGCCTCATAGTAAGCAGTTTTAAACATTAGTATGAGTAGTCAAGAGATACTAACTACCTGGTCTTCAGGATGTCATGGAGCCTGAATGAATATTGGAAGTGAAAAAATAACTGAGTGCAAAATTTTATCCCAAGCCAGGACAGTCTAGTCTACGAACGCGTAGAACATGTCCTTTCAATTTTCAAAAGAAGCTACATCCTTGGTTAAATCATTGTTAATCTGAAAGCTGTTTAGTTAGTTAACAGTAAAGCAAGCTAACGTATTTAAAGTCTTTCTTTTAATATAAATATAACATGCAATTAATGCAGTGAGAGGGAGTTAGCGCCTCAAAGTTAACGTACTAGAATTCGTATTTGTAAATGATTTAATATTTTGTGATAAACGCGTGTTAGGTTTAGAAAATTTAGGAATCCATAACATATCAAAATCTTTATAAAGCATTCCGTATGATCAAGTCTTTATATCAATATTTTTTCCTTCATCCGCTACCAGAGACGACTTTCATCGGAGTATTTAAATATGTTCTCTTTCTGTCTATTTTTGTCTTGAAGTCAAAGCTTTTTCGACCCCTCAGCTGATCAAACGCGACGTATTATTACCGTTTACAAAGAACGCCATTCCACCTCGTCTTCATTCACCAGTATCCACATAGCCTGTCACATCTGAATGCTTTACAGCTTTACATCTAATAACAGGAAACATATGAATACATATTGTTAGGCTGTTCAAAGTTTCATAGATGGGCACGCGTTTTATGAATGCAGTTTTGTTATTCACTGAATGCGAATATAAATATTTGCTCGGCTTAAAAAGTCTTCTTGAGCACACTGACGTGATTCATTCGCGCAACGTCCGTAACTGTGCAAAGTGCCATGACACAGACTCTGAAAATTTATGGCTTCTCTTTTGTGTAATATTTTCCCAATCCACAGCGAAAACTTTGGCTGGCCGTGGCTTGTTAACCAATAATTTAAACGAACATGGAGGTCTTAAGTTCTCCCCAGATGTTCTTGTTTCTCTTATTCCAGATACGTCTATAGATTACTGCTCGACGTCTCTAGGTGAACGTAAACTTTCGACTTAAAGAGGAAGTTAACAGAAGAATGGAAGATATTACGTAACGAAATGCTGTATAATGCTGGTAAACATCTAAGGCATTTGGCAAAGGAGAGTGAGCGTATTGGGAGGGATATGTAACACCTATGGGGAGGTAAGAGCTGCATCTAAAGTTTTGGTCGGTGAATCATGAAGTAGGAAACCCTTACCTAGGCGTGTGTGGGAGATAATATTAAAATAAAATGTGTCATAGCTAAAAATGATATGAGGTCGTTAGTTGAATTGACCTTCTTTACGTTAGGATCCAATACCAGAATTTTGTAGACACGACAACGAGCCTGTCAGTTCTTGCGTGGGGTATTTTGTCACTAGCCGAGTAAGTATCGGCGTTTTAAGAAAAATTCTACATCATTGTGTTGTTTGGTTGGTTGGTTAGTTATTTAGTTAGTTATAGGTAACTTCCAACCAGCATTAAATAGTCAGGTGGATCTTCACTGATCCGTCCAGATGAAGACAATCCATTTCTGAATCACTGTATTAAATAGAAACAGTGTGTTACATCTCTATTCTATCTATAAAGCTTTCATCTTCTTTCATCTTCTGCTAATGATGCATTGTAATTTTACCGGCTGTTGCTTTGTAAGTCATGCAGTGTGTCATCAGTGGTGACAGGGCTGACCAAAATACAAGAGTCATTATCACCGCTTCTTATAGAGATTTGGTACGTCACAGTGCATTCCAGATTGATTCATGATCCTGTATGGACAGTTACATTAATTTCTGTATTTTCTCTGAATTCAGCTTCCAATTTAGATACATTTAAGAAGGAAAGAAACTACGCTTATTAAGTGCTGAATACTGTCTTTGTGTCCGCATGTCCTCTGAACAGATTTCTGTGTATTGTGGCAAGTGAAGAGTTTGACGTCAGGGCGGACTCTAGAATCCGAACTGTATCTCGAACTTTATTTTTCTTCGATTTAAATGAGATATTCAAGATGGGTGCACTATTAATTGAATATATAATAAATAATTGAATTCAGGTTGGAATTATTTTATTACATCCAAAGATAGAGTACTTGTTCGCCAATATCCAATGTATCTAAAGTATAAATAAAATTCCTATGAAAGCCTCAGCGCTGCACTGCTCGTTTATTGATCACTACAAAAGGAATTACTTTCAGTATGAGAAAACTTTCTTTGGATGCTGTTTTGTGTGGATAAAAAAATACCCGCTGCAAGTTCTTTTTAACGCTCAGACCAGAATGTCTTTTATATTACTTCTACAGGAATCATCAACAAATAAAAACAGGAGAGGGAAGTGAAATGTTCCAAGTATTTTCTGCAAATGAAGAAAATAGAAATCATTGGCTACAACGCAAATACACATGAAGACAATTTGGATATAAAAGCAGTTACTTGAATATAAACCATGGTTGGAAGGGGAAGAGATTCCGGACACACGAAGAAGAGATTTAGATACCAACTAGTGCACCTAGCAGGTGTAGGAGGTACAAGTAATTAATCCTTTTAAGACTAGGAACAAGGTGAAAGCACTTTCCTGTCCAGTGCTCTCGAATATCTGAAAAAGCACTGCTTTGTTTGAAGGTTCACAGACTTCGCCCCCTTGTCGTTCTAATAAGTTAGTTAGTCCCCATGTCGCTCCAATCGCGGAGCATTGGGGGCCTCATTTCGGAGGTTTCTATGGTCATGTGCGTTGATGTAGCGGGTGACCAGCCCACTGACCGCACAAGTTCCACTCAACCCTGATGTGACTGCCAGAGCCATCTGGCAGGCAGTCAGGAGACTTGGGTGAGATATGGCCGCTGAATTTTGCCGACGGGCACTACTAGTTCTATTCATGCCCGTAGGGTTCTTTTACATGCCGTAAATCTACGACATGGGACCGACGGCTTTACTTCCCCTCCGAAGGAAGTGGTGCTCCGGATTTTTATCGCCCTTAAAAATCCATCGCCCTCGGTCGGGATCGAACCCTCGAACCTTGGGCTCAGTGGCGAGCACGCTAACCACTAAGTAGTGTTAAAACACGAGTAAATATGAGTATTATGTAGCATTGGTGGAATGTTACTGCCAGACGATAAGCTTGTCCTAGTTCTTATCTTGCAGGGAACACAGTGTGCTTCAGTAGATCAGTCGGTAAAACTGGACAAGGAAAAGTCGTGTTTTTATAAGAATTATTCGGAACACATAAACGCAGTATGCGGTCAAAATGCAGAATTCTTAGTGTCAGTCTTGGCTTGCCAGGGTTGAGCCTAACCCTGTGAAGTTTATGATGATAGTGATAGAAGGAATGATATCCTAGCATTGACCTTCAACAACCGAGGAAACTTGATATAAACCTATTAATGGAACTGGTCACACTGCTGAGCCCCTAGAATACGAAGCTCAGTATGCACTACATCGCTGTGTTCAGTTCTCGGAAGGCTGGCGGCGTCTCGTCAGTCATACTGCGCATTCTGACAAGGCATTGTAGGTGTAGTTGACTAAGTGAAGATGGAGGCAGTAAGTCGTGCGAAACGTCCGTTACTATTGACCGATTAACACTGCGTTAGATCCCAGAATACTTGAATTTTTATCAACGCCACTCTGAGAAGCTCAATGTCGCAGCGCGAGTTTTGTTTATACCGTATTCATCTGTACAAAGCGTGAGAGTGAAAATACTTGCACTGCAGTAAGTAGGCCTACGAAGTTCCTGAATGTTGTTCCTTTAAAATAAACTACTACTACATTGGACACGGAAACTGTCCTCTCTATATTTGGAATCCTTTAATAATTTCGCAGAGCGAGTTTTTCAGAAAAATATCATGTCTTATACCTAAACCTGAGTATTTGAGGTACATAACAGCATTTGTTTCCTTTATTTTCAAAAGAAAAAGTACATTATTTGTGAAACACTTTGTGAAGGTGTATCAGGCAGAGCGTGTGCTGTGTATCTGCATGATGAACCCGATGACCTGTTCTTCATCCTAGAACATTTTGAACGCTGGTTAAATGCCCGTAGCTCTCCGAAATAGTTTTAAAAGAAATGTAGAGCAAATACTGAAATTTCGAAGAGTAGTTAAACGTGTTCAAACGTCATCTTATACGACTCCATGGATATCTTCGCCTATTCATGTATTCCATATATGACCGGTAGTTTAATGTATTTCGAAATGTACCTACAATACCTCGTTTTAATTGTCGACGTAGGAGTAGTCAGTGTATTGAAGTTGTATGTAGGCGTACTGTATGTGTTTTTTAAGTTTAGAATTTGATTTGTTGCTTTATGTTTCGGTCGCAACATGATTGGAGCCGTTGTGTCCATTACGAAGGTATTACAAAGAAGTCAAAGTTTATATGGCGCTTAATGAGAGGACAGCTATGAATGATAAAACTGGGAGAAAGTGGCAGAAAGCCGCCTTTGCTTATGTTAATGGTTAATCCTAATTCCTAGTGGTTGCTTTATGTACCACCATGTTTAACACTCAAGGGTTCTGCCTTCAGAGTGCATTTGTGTTTTTCACGGTTCTCAAACAGCGAATATTTTCCTATAGAGCATTAACTCATTGGTTTTTCTAACCGAGATGGAGTGTGTTTACTGCGCGGTAGGAACGGCATATTTAAATATAATTCAGGTTAAACTTAGACTTTAAAGTGTTAGCGTACTTTTTCTGTACTTGAGTGGGAGCCTGGAAAGAAGCACGAAATATATCTGGCAGATCTTTTTATCTCCCGGCCCAAATTCCAACTGTGTACATCCCGAATGGGAGTTGGATTTGTTACCGCTGTGCCAGCCAGCAAGATCCCGTTCATCGGACCAGGTCAGCCTGGCTGGAGGCCTTTGCACAAGCAACGCATTGAATTGCGAACTTTTATCAGCATTTAGTCGAATATTAATCGTGTTTTGGAGATTACTGTGACATTGGTCGCAATTGCGAATCTACACATAACACTTGCAATACTTGTACTAGTTGTAGAAGTAGAGCCGGTCTGGGGATTCGATGTACAGACACGCAACATAAATCTGCCCATAGACGGTCTCAGCCATCAGTGGATTGACCTCCAAGTTACTAACAAGATGCAATTAGACTGCGGTTTACTGAGCAAGAAACATGAAACGGGATGTTAAACTGAAAACAAAGAAGTGATTTTATAACCTGAGCATGAAGCCATCGAACGCAGGCAGATCGGGTTTAGTGACAAACAATGACTATGACAAGTCGTGAGTGAGTGCAGTGACTTCACAACTTTGCTGCAACCGGTTAATCTCGTCTCACTACTTTCAAACACCGCGAAAAGGCAACAACACAAGCACTCACACACAAACTCATTAACAGTGCTTACATGATGTAAGGTAGCGGCAGAGCGAGGGGGGGGGGGGGGGAGAGATATTTCATAATAATGGTCACAAATTAAAGTATATTTTTATAAACAGGTTGCAAAATTGAACATACATTTTAGAAATACGTTCTTTGTCATATTTCATCCATGTCACGTTTGATATTTATATTTTTTTTATTTTTTTTTTTTGTATGGCTCGACAGCCTTATATGGGCCTGAGCCTCCTCGTTTCGTCGAGGTTTCATGGTCACACACATTTGAGACACACCACAGTCGGTAGGACTCCTCTGGACGAGGGACCAGCTAGTCGCAGAGACCTCTACCTGACAACACACAACACTCACAAGAGACAGACATCCATGCCCCCGGTGGGATTCGAACCCACAATCCTAGTAAGCGAGTGGCCGCAGACCCACGCCTTAGACCGCACGACCACTGGGATCGGCTTGATGTTTATTTAACAAACAAAATATTAGGTGTCCTACCGAACTTCACGGTCGCTCCATGTTTGGGAGGATTTTGTTTCAAATCTTGCCCCTGAGACTGGGTGTCCTGAGTGGCGTTCTTTGTGTCTCCCGTCCTTCTGTCTAAGTGTCTCTTATGACAGTACTTCAAATTAGCCCACGATCGACTCCATTGATATCCCTTTCGTTTCATTCGCTAATCATCGCGTTATTCCGAACTTTATAGGCCTTAATATTAACAGCGTCGTAATAAAAACCCTAAATGAACAAATCTAAATATTTATATCGAAGCTGAATTTGCGGTTATTTTTGTGAAGGTAATGTTACTCCATTATGACTTACCTGCATGCTTCCCAGAAATGGCAGCTGGATCTGATAATTACATATGCAGGTTACGACACCGTTTTTCAGAAGTTTCCTTCTCAGGGTCTCTAGGAAATCATACCGAAAAGGAAACTTTTGAAAGATGATGTCGTAACCGACACCAGCGCTGGGGCCCACCCAATCTTCTCTTCAACGGGTACGGGAGTTATTTCGCCGGAGAAACATGGGCCGTGGCGTGAAATTGCCTCTTTCTTTTGCCGAAGTTAAGAATGTGTGAAGCTGTACCTCTTCTCTTCCTACATGCCATCTTGGCGTGCATAGGGACAAATTTGCCTTTCCCTTACATACTGAAACTACACTCTTTGCTTTTAGAGCTTGTAGTGAAGATTGTTGCCAAGAGAAACAGTCTGTTTAAAAATTATTTTGTATTAAGTTTCTTCAACATAAAGAAGGACTAGTGAAAGAAAATTGTGACACAGGCACGAGAAAAGTTTCGACGCTGCTGTTTAACGTATATGATGTAAGAGAAAAATCTAATTATTAATAATCTATATCTATCTAATAATAATCTAATCTATCTAATAATAATCTATTCCATCGCCAGGTAGTACTTGTATAAAACTATATGTTGTGTTCATAGCAGTATGTAGGCCGAAGTAATTTTCCTGGCATAAACAAAGATAAACGAACGCAAAATTCGTACATGTATAAATCATTTCAGAATTGGTATACATACGTAACTAGTCACTAGAGGCATGGGTTATGAGGATGATTTACCATTCGATATCAGAGCAAATAATATATTAAGGTAAAAACAGATACAAGCGATAGGTCTAAATGACCAAAGTAATTTTTTTCTCGGTGTCTCGTTGAAATTCGCCGTAGAACTAATAATTTATATGTGAAATGTTTCCGTAAGTTTTCTAGGTGTGTATGACATTTACAGCTGGCCTCGAACTGCTGATCATGCCTTCATTGCCTTCGAAGAAATCAAATTGACAAGAACTGCTGAATTTATATACTACCCCATCACCGAAGGAATTTTTACCTACATATATAAAACCATGTTTACGTGTATACGAAAGAAGCCCTCAACCAAAAATGAATGGGTTTTATGTGATGAGATATTACGATATTGTGATGTAAATTTACATACGATGTAGGGAGCAAAAGTTGGCACTAGGGCGGAACATGTTTCTAGTTCTGGTTGGTTTGCTAGAGCGCATATTTTCAGAGAAACGCGACACATCGGTCATGGGAAGTTCTTCGTAGACAGGGAGAGTAGTCCAGTACACACCCCTCTCTTCCACGGAAGTTCTCTTGCACTAGGCCACTCTATAGAACACGGGAACAAAGTCATATTAAACTTGTTTACTGACGAATCCTTGTACAATATTGGCTTACTAAACACAGACACAGGAGAGCTAGGAGATTCACCAGCTCTGTTACTGCTATTTTACGTTTTGTGACAAACGTCATTGCATGTTCTGTGTGCCTTTAATTTGTCAAATATAAACTCATAATTTTCAGTGACTGCGAGAGAGGTGGAGGGGGGGGGGGGTGGAAGCCGGTACCAATTACCGGGGCCTGACAGGGGGCCCGGGTCCCGACTATGTTGCATGTAATTTTGTCTTTCTCGGCAGCATCATTATTGGTCGATTGTAGAGTTTAACCCTTTCAGACCAAGTCAAAGTCCCCTGCTGGGAGGAGGGGGAGGGTCCCAAAAAATGTTTTCACCGGGGCCCCAACCCGCTCTCGGCGGCCCTGATATTTTCGCATTTCTCCAGTTTTGTGATTATTGACTTACAGATACTTCGTAAGTCTTATGTAGGAATATTTATAACCTTTCTTCTTAAAAAATTTCACCCAGATGTTAATCAGATATCGCCATCGAAGAGCAATATTACAGGGCTGCAATTTAGATCGGGTCATTATTCACAAATTCTGTGCTACTACCCGGCAATTATTACAGATCCGGTCACTGTTTTTCATTTCTATGCTGCTGCCTAGTCACTATTTACCATTTCTATGCTACTGCCTGGTCACTGTTTACCATTTCTATGCTACTGCCTAGTCACTATCTACCATTTGTATTCTACTGCCTAGTCACTATTTACCATTTATATGCTACTGCCTAGTCACTGTTTACCATTTCTATGCTACTGCCTAGTCACTGTTTACCATTCCTATGCTACTGCCTAGTCACTATTTACCATTTCTATGCTACTGCCTGGTCACTGTTTACCATTTCTATGCTACTGCCTAGTCACTATCTACCTTTTCTATGCTACTTCCTAGTCACTATTTACCATTTCTATGCTACTGCCTAGCCACTGTTCACCATTTCTATGCTACTGCCTAGTTACTGTTTACCATTTCTATGCTACTGCCTAGTCACTATTTACCATTTCTATGCTACTGTCCTGTGATTAGTTGAATCTCCGCCACTGTTGTTAATCATCTCCCTGTTAGTGCTTCATTTTCTGTTTCGGCTGTTGTATACAATTTCTGAGCTGGTACCTACGCACATACTATTCGAGACCCGGCCAATATTTGCAGTATCTGTTCTCTGACGCTTAACACTCGTAGAGTGCAGGCTGCTGTTTTAGCCGCTGCATTTAATCAAATATTTACGGTACATTTCACTGCATTAAACGTGCATCCCAGTAGCACGGATCACGAAACAGCGCTGCGTTGCTCATGCAGTTATGTCACCTGCAGATGTTTGCACACAGGTTTAGTGGACTGCTCTCTTCAAAACTGAAGAGTATGTAACCGAAAATGACTCCTACTTTGCACGTGGCTTGCTTATCGGAAAACCGTAACATAAATAATGATCTACGAAACCAAACACGTTTGTACATAGGACTGAAAATCTGTATTGCTTGTCTATTAATTTACTGTTATAATTGAACACAGGGTCGCCAAAGACAGGGGTTCGGGCCCCGCAGCAAGGGCAAAACAGTTAAAAATATTTGCATGAGATTTGTGTTGATGTACAAAAAACCTGCCTGCTGTATGAATTAAACATGGAATACGAAAAGAAAACATTTATTCTTGAAGACCATACAAATAAATTTAAACTACACTTAAAAAATATTAAATCAAAATCACTTATATCACATGATTATAATTAACATGGCAGTAAATACTTGCAAAATTCAACACTGCAGATCGCAAATTTTCACAAATTGCAAGACCAATCAAATGCAACATTTTTAAAAATAACTACTCAGCAAAATGCAATTGCTTTTTGTTTTTACAAAAATGTTAAACTTTTATATTTTATATAATGAAATCTTGTTTATTTGAAAACTAAGAAAACACAACGTTTATTAAAAACTACATATTTCAAAAATCGGATCAGAGAAGTTGCATGTTGTGAAATTTACTGTACCATATTTATATCAGTGGAGCTATACGTGCTTTGCGATTTGCCAGTAAATCAGTAACTTCAGAAAAATAACATTATCTCGCATATACAACAGAGCCTGGCCCCCTTCCGGAACGCCGGGCTCCGGTAATTTGTACCTGCTTCCTCCCCTTCTCTTTGGCACTGATTGAACGTAAACTTGGGACCGGGTTTGGAGTGTGTACAGTGAGTATTTTTTAAAACCTTGGCCGATTTTAAACTGAAAACCGCTTAGGGATTTTACGGACTTTAATTCAGAATTTTTAAAATTACTTGAGGGAATGGAATTAAGTGCAGCTTCAACCATTCTGACAGGGGAAACTGTTCACACGTCGAACTCAGAAGTTAACATCATATCTTACAGCTCTTCACATGCGAAATCAGACTGTGTTAATGGCGGGAATGCAAACCGAGATATCAAAAGAGAGAGAAGGAAATGAAGGTTTCAGAGAGAAGAAGGTAAGGAATTGAAGACTAAGGCACAGACGAAGGCTCAATACAAGGATTCGAATAAACGTGAATCATTGTGTGTGACTGAATAAACAAACGAACGAACAAACAAACAAACAAACAAACAAACAAACAAACAAACAAACTCTTGTGGTCTAAGGTGCGAACTGTCTGTACCACTCGAACACTATGATCAGTTCCTGTTTTATGTTTTGTGTGGGTAAAGATTTGCAATTGACTGATCCTTCGTACAGAAAAAAAAAATCGGGGTGTGGCTGTGTCGGGGACACGGCCGTGTGTTTTACGTGAATACGTGTACGTTAACGGGTAATATTTTGTTTCAGCGTATTATATGTATGTCATAATCATTGCTTAACAGTAAGAAGTTCTTCGTATGTGCATGTTTTATTGATGATGGCAACATGTTCCTTTAGTCGGGTTCAGGAAAGAATTGAAGTAAACAAATAATTAGTGTGTTATAATTTTATTAATGATAGGTCTGTGATACGAAAAGTACGATAGAAATGGCATGCAGGATACATCGAGATTACTAAGCAGCGTTAAGTGTTTTCCCTTTGGTGGCTTCAAGGAGCGCAGAAACCATAGACGGTCACACACGTTACACTTATGTCCGAATGGATTGTTGAAAAACGTAGTAGTGAAACGTGCACTAGCTGCTGCCGAATGTGTCGTCATAATCGGCGATCGCACACAACCGGTGTATATACAGGCCGGCGTTGATACACAAGCGATTACATCATCGACTTGCATAGGCCCGGCCGCCCCAGCGTCAGATGTACCTGCGCAGTCGTTGATCCGCTCGGACGCCCTCATTGTTTTACGTTCCCGGCACCGCCTCACTCTATGATATGGTGTTTTATGGGTATCACTGGATAGCTGTTGAGAAGCCTTTTCCAACCTTATACGATTTATATATTTCGAATTGGCTTTTTGACGAGTATAGGCCGACATTGTATTCAGTTTTTTAAATGTTTAACTGTAACACCATATATATTCACCATAAGTATTCCACACTCATGTTTTGTGTACGCAATAGATTAATATTGAGGAGAGCTGTAAACTGAAACTTAAACGAGCGTCGTAGCTTCTCCGAGTCAAAATGTATAGTAAACCGAAAGTATGTGACGCGACGAAACGACCTGAAAATGGCGGCGCCTCCCCCTCCGCCGCGCGCGAGGCGTCACAGTCCCCACTCAACGTTATGAATTCTTTGATCCTTTAACTATCGAGTGATGTAATTACATTTTGGATGTAGATGATAGATATGTAGCTGCAATGCCAAACTGTATCCCCCAATTTTGTTATCATCAGTTTTCTGAATTGGCTCCCACTACGGAAGCAAATTTAAAGACGTATTCACGTCAAAAGAACCGGTGTCTAAAAGGTTGGTTTCGGCAGCCGGCCTAGACCAGTTCACTGTTTACGCCTGCCTTATGCAGCTCTTTACTTTGACCACCCTAATATCCTAACACTGTGTTTGGTGCAGAGTGCCAGATCTGTGAAGATTAGGTTAGGCGCTAATAAAGCCCGCTGTAGCGTGGCTATATTTTGCCTGGGGTTATTGCTTTCTAGGTTATTTAAAGAGCTATTTCAACAGCATAGCGTGTTGACTATAATAGGTGAGTATGTAAGGAGACAATGACGGCCCATCTCAAAGTACTTATAGGTATTCGACTAAAAGGATGGAAGAAAAGCACGATAATAGGTAACAAGGGTGACCAGATTTCATGAGTGAGTAAAGAAGAGACTCTGTGAAACACTGTCATGTACGTATTTAACTCCCTCCTGCCATCTACTCTGGATGTAGCCAACTTTAATATTTGGTTGAACTGATACAGTGTAAATATTTGGCTGTCGACTGCAGAAGTTTTATAGTCGCGACGGACCATGTATTTGCTACGGAATACAATAACGGGGAAGGTTATGTGTTTTGTATAATATCCGGACTCAGGAAACAAATGAAGCAGACAGCAAATAAAGAAATATTGACTTATCTCTCACTGAGTGCTTCCATGCGTATGACACCAGTACCTGCACAGGTAAGACAATTCACATGCACAGACATGGGCGACTTAATTTCTTTCATCTGCCTGTTAAGACGTCTATCTACTCGTCTACTCTATTGAGCGTTCTAATTGTTACAAGCTGCTGGAAAATGTCTGCGAATGTGAAAATAAATTAGCCGAGACGCTTAAATGGCCAAGACAAAGCCGAGTCGCGCACAGAACATTTCCCCGAGCCTTAACGTCGAACTGAATTGTCGTTCGACGCAAGACCTTTTGACGTTAAACGGCTCAGAAAAGTATTTTACAAGTAAAGTGGCCTTTAAGACGAACAAAACGGAAATCAGAATGACTTACGAAAATTTAATATAGACAACCATGCCGAATTTGATCGAAATCGTTTGCGTTATTTGCTTACGGACGGGTGGTTTCCGATTATTTTCATAACAAATATACTAAAGCGCAATTCATTGTCACAATAGGCCGCACTGGAAGCAAAATGTTTGCTAGTTTACACATATTGTCTCTTTTGTCCGATGAAACATCAATATTTGCAGAGGCTACATGTTTATTTAAAGCGCGGAAAGTTTCGACATATGTAGGCCTCTATCTTCCTATCAGTTTATTTGCTAGCATATATTAGCCACGATCTTCCTTAACCATTTGTTTAATTTGGTATTGCTGATATTCTCCTCGGCACATTTTTTCTCGAAAACTTTCAATTACAGTCTTCCCCCAGAGTGAAAGATTGTTTCTGTCACAAACAATAGTAAATAAATATAAGTCCTGTAATTAGTAATAATGAGAGGGTGTGTGCAGGTTTTAGTCGTGAATAATCTTCAGGCCAGATATTTCTCCAGAAATTTAGGACATGTCTGTACCGCCATGATTTTGCCGGTGGGCGTTGGACGTAGGCAGACCATTTGTACTCTAACCCTGATTCCGTGCCATTACTATGGGTTGTAACGAATAATAATGATAATAATAATAATAATGTCATGGTATTTTGGTAGCAAAATTGTCTCAGCATCAGACATCTGTAACCTGTCTCTTGTTCTCTGCGTCACCCATGACTGAGTTTCTTTGGCTGTTTAATATTTTCAATGTGGAGTATTTGTTCAGTTTTCTCGAAAATGCATTTTATATTTAAAATAGAAATGTTTTTAGACAATCTTGAAATAATATTCTTTTTTGTCTTGCTGCCTCAAAACGACTCTGAAACAAAGACGAAAAAATTGCAAAGGTTAAAAATGTTCCGACCATAAGTTAGTTAATTTCACGCTACTGATGTTTAACGTAACAAGTGTTATGTTTCTTAGGTTATTCCAGGATGCATCAGAGTTCTACTGTGCAATGTTATGTATAAGACATAAATAAACAACCATAATATTTAGGTCCTTATTGTGATTTTTAATGTATTCTTTAATTTGCATATAAATATTGTACATTTCTAGCCGCCTCATGACATCGGAAATCAGTTTTATTATCTCTCGCTATGTTTCTAGTGTGTACCACTCATTCAGAGGATGTACGTTACGTAATCTGTCCCTTCTTTGCAGGATGGTATCAGAAGACCAACTCAGGACTTAATTTCTTCAGTATGGAGCGTTGACAGTCTCCACAGTGCAGATTGCTGTAGACAGAGATTTACCACACACACACACACACAGGAAATACCAGCGGACCATTGTATTTTTGGTAAGAACACATCTTTATGCACTTAATTCTTTGTTTCGTGCGAGAATACGGAATGATTTATTGCGTTACTGGACACTGCGAGTGCGTGTTGGATAGGGGCCGTAGAACTATGTAATAGGTGGCGCAGGTCTGCAGAAATATATTGTCCCTACAGTCCGATTTTAAGGATTGTTTTCAAGAAATGAATAAAATGAACACAGACTAGATTGATCGTGTCCGTCCGTCCCTATGTTTACTCCTTTGCAGTAATTAGTTAGTAACCTTCGATGGAATACTTTATTGATATTTGACGTTAAACTGGTGAAGACAGTACCTCCGTTTATTGATTCCAAACGATCGTACGAGTAATCGTCTTAACAAAGTCCCGCTATTCACCCCTGTCCTGGAACAGTTGTCTCCAATCCACATTTTCACACCACATGTTTCTAAGATCCGTTGTAATATCATCCTGCTGTCTAGGCCTTGATTTTTTTCGTGGTTAGAAAACTTCAAGATAAGAGCCTGCAGTGGATATCTAAGCGAATATTGGAGGATAATATTAAAATTAATCTAATAGAATTATAATATGAGTGTGGGCTGGATTCAGTTGGATGGGGTACAGTGAGGGTTTTTGACAACATGGTAATTGTCCTTTGGATTTTGTGAAAGCGGCGAATTTGATGACCGGCTGAGCTACTGCCTACTTATCAATAAATACTGTGCACAATTAAGTCGTTAAACAGTTGCACTCTGAACTATTCCTAGTATACTTTCAAAGCTGTTGGAACCGAACTCCTGCTTGAAGGATTAGTCGGGGATGGAATCAGCCCATAGCCAGCCACTTCAATATCTGCACTACCCTCACGTTTTCAGTTCATTAATTTGTAAATGTGTTAAGTGTTTCTGTGTCGGCACTTACGATGCTTACTGTTAGAGAAACTCTTCCATTAAACATTGCCGTGCATTACCTAATTACATAGACATGACGTGGACTGGCAGGCATTACAAGAACGAACCCTTCTGTTGTCCTGAAAAGGGTATTTTTAACGTCTATTTTTCGTTCCCCACAAACTGGTGCTCGAAATGGAATGGCATGTAGCGACTTTGGTGCTGTTTTATAGAACCCTATTTTTAGAATTATGTCTTGCGTCTGGAAGTGTTTTGTTTCCCCACAGAGGAAGTGATGTTAATCAGAAAGTGGTTCACTGAACCTCGGGATTTTACACTTCCACTCTGTAAACGTCAGTGCAGGAATTCAGTTTATCAGGATAGAACCTTTGAACTGTCTGTGGTCTTTCCAGTTGA
The DNA here is from genome assembly GCA_021186555.1 of Reticulitermes speratus. NCBI lineage: Eukaryota > Metazoa > Arthropoda > Insecta > Blattodea > Rhinotermitidae > Reticulitermes > Reticulitermes speratus. Next base: position 22,318,324 of record JAJKFL010000237.1, read on the forward strand.
CTTTGTCATAATTTTATGACTTAGTTGCAAGAAGTTTACAGCGGTAAGGTTTTCCGTCTGTCTGCCGCTCCTCGTGCAGGTGATTGTGTCTAAATGACTAATCAATGCACAGCTACCATGTGCACTGATTGCGTTTTTCTCACATTATTTGCCTTGATGTTTGTTTATTACTGATACTAAGACTGTTGCAAAGTTGTTGCACAAATTGTCAGAGAGTAATTATTTTTAATTATATTTCGTTAAATGTACACTTATCGAAATCTTTGGAAATAAGCTTTGTTCATTTTCATGAATTTTTTGGGCAGGGGTGTGGTGGGTGGGATGGTATGTCTCTTTTGTACGGTGCGCGTTTTTAGAATGGGAAGGTGAATATGTTTTGAGCGTGAGTCCAAGACTGCTTGACCTTTGAAGATAGGACCGATAGGTTGTCGCGAAACGTCGGTAAGACACTACCATTCTATGCTGCGTAAAATCCCGAAAGAACGCAGATCTCATTTACACCGCGGCGGAAGCCTCAAATCACGCATGTTATGAGCGTCTTGTAAATTAGACGTAGTCTTCTACTGGAACAATGCGGAAACAAAGTTAAACTTGTTGCCACCTTTCAGTGTAGACCATAGAACCAACTTGGAAAGAAGGATTGCGCAGATCGACACGACATTCCCACTCTGCGTTCCATTTTTGCATTTTTGTGAGAAGAACGTATAAAATGTAAACGTAAGCCAAAGATAACTAATTTTGCTAGTAGCATTTCCTGTACACCAGATAGGCCTATAAATATTTCGGGTCCAATAACTCGGATCACCAGGCCTTAGAAGTGAAGGTGTGTCTCGTTTGACGGTGAGGTTTCTGCAGGGAATGATGTGCTTGCTGTGGCTCGTTGTATTATTATATTCGCCATAACCGAAAAGCACTGGTCTGATACTGCAAGTCTTTCAGTTGGTTCCGCTTTTGATTGCACTGCTATATGGTGCAATCTGCATCTCATGTGAGGTAGTTCTTTCTTTTCCGGTAAAGCTGGCATGACCCGTGCGATCCTGACCAACGTCACGGCCTGCTAGAGAGCGGCAATATCTGCGCGTCTAATAACGGGTCCGATCGCTGCACCGTAAAGCTATTTTTTTTATTCTACTCGTTCGAATTAACAGTTCAGCAGACAGTACTGTCTTACAGGAGCTTGTGTAAGGATTGATCTACCTTACACATGATCTAACGTTCCTTCTTCTGCACGTGTTTTCATCTGGGGCTTACATTCTTCTTGGAGTCGACATAGTGTAGTCGGTGTCGTAAAAAAGCAGTCCTTTCCTGAACATTCTGAAATAATTAATTACGTGCTTTTTTTCTGCCAGTCGGCGTCTTACTGTACTTACTGCCACACCATGAACCTGTACGTAGGGCTGAGACCTAAAGCTTCATGCAGTCGTAAACCGAATACTAGGCCGTGCCGTGGCTCAGGCGGTTAGTCGCCGGCCTCCTACCGTGGAGACCCGGGTTCGATCCCGGGTCAGTCCATGTGGGATTTGTGGTGGACAAAGTGGCACTGGAACAGGTTTTTCTCCGAGTACTTCGGTTTTCCCCTGTTAATTTAATTCCACGGATGCTCCATTACTTGGAAAAAATAAAAAAACTGATCATTTTTCTCTTCGTCTTCTTCACAAGGGTTGCACAATAAGCCTTAAGGCTGCGGTGTGTTCGTAGCTTCTGCTGCGGGGCCCTTCTCCACCAAAAAAAACCAAGTAGTACGTAGATGGAGATGATTGATCATTTTAATGCTTAGGTTACCGTTATCTGCACGTAAAGATCCCCTCCACGTATTACGGATTAGTAGATGGGTTGACCGCCAGTTCGGTTTAGCGTGGTGGCTAAGAATACTCTTGTTCCAGCCGGGAACACAACCCGCGTCGTCTGTCCTGTAGCCAGTCACTGACTGAGTCACCTGACTCGTGTAGATGGAGACAGACCAAGCAAGAGAAGGGCCTGTACTGTATGTTACGGTGATACAAAATTACACGTTACGGACCTTCGGTAACGACGAGCTGTCTTGGTATCCGTAGCTGGTTTCCCTCCATCTGCTGCATCCGCAACGGTTGGGTGGAGCTTTCAGATCGCCAACGTCCGCCATGTAGGGTTACGGGACGACGCCCCTTTTGTGATATGCGTAGATTCGTGCTTATTTTCAGAGGAAAAATTTCTTCAGTTAAGGTGCGCCCTTTGCTACTATATCCTCATCTGTATTTCGCCTCTTCATTTCACACATGTGAATGATTTATCGATCAAACTTATCAATAGATAGTCTACCTTATATCTGGCCGCGGGTTCTTACAGGTCTGTACTGGTTTGAATCGGTATTGTCCAGGCATACAAATTAATATTTCCTTCAGTACAGTTTATTTCATGACAACGAAAGTAACCATGTCAGTTTATAGCAGGACATTTGGACATGAAGCCAAGAGGTTACGTTCTGTAATCCAGAGTGATTGGGCCCGTACTTCCATAATGTCTTTGCATCTCATGGTGCTAACCCACAGTACTTGTAGCCTTATTATTACGAGGCCTTCCTGTGTTTACTCAGGTGATCAGGAAATTTCTTGTAACCATTATTATTGCAATGTCTTCCTTGGAAAATGAATATTTACGCAGGTGACAGGAAATTTCTTGTAACCATTATTATTGCAATGTCTTCCTTGGAAAATGAATATTTACGCAGGTGACAGGAAATTTCTTGCACCCCAGTGTTTATTAATTTGTTCCCACAAACCCCAAAGTCCATTGCTTTGTTTATACAAACCCACGCCTTCATTACTTTTTTTTAGTCCGGCCTCTTTTACCTAATCATCGTATGTGTAGAGGGCAATTGTTGCACTTGATTAAACTAAATGACACACACACACACTCAGTACGACTCCCCCGGAAGAGTGACCGTCCCGCCGCAGAGGCCTCTACCTGCAAAACATAAAACATTCACAAGAGACAGACAGCCATGCCCCGGCGGTATTCGAACCCGCAATTCCAGCAAGCGAGTGGCCGCAGACTACGCCTCAGACCGCGGGGAAATCTGCATCGGTGCCTTCATTGCTCTGTTCGCGCAAAACCAAATGTCTATCGCTGTCTTCGCACACACCCTAGTATATTCATTACGTTGTTCACGTAAATCCACTGTTTAACTCTCTCCTCAGTTAGCTGAATGGAACACACAGTTCCACACACTGTCTGCCTTAAGTCTATTTTAATATTAACTTTCCAGTCTACCCATCTAAGCTTAGATCTGCTCACTGGTCCCCACCCTTGTGGTTTTCCGGCCGAATTTTGGATGTCCTTGTGGTTTTAATTCTCTTCGTACATGTTACTTCTTCTGTCAATGGAGTTGTACGACATAAATCTATAAACTGTAGACTAAATTAATCCTAAAACTAACTAAATTAGTTTGATCCTTTCTTGTTTTTCACAGCATTATATGAGGATTTGTTGAATGTATATCGCCAATTATAATTAAAATATTTTTCTTTTTACTTTTTGTCCGTAATTAATTTAACTGCGTTTTCTCAACTACATTAGATACTCGGTGTCGAATGAGAAAGAAGATCATAAGTTGGGAAAATGTGGTCGCGGCATATGCTAAGCTACCATCCCAGCATTTTCCTACCGACACTAAACAAAACCACGAATTTGACAATGATTGCCAACCGCAGTGGGCCGAAATAGCGTAGTCGGTATAGCGAATTGCTACGGGCTGGACGGTCCGGGGATCAAATCCCAGTGGAGGCAAGATATTCATCACCCTTCCAGACGGCCGTGGAGTCCACCAGCCTCCTATACAATGGGTAGTGGGTCTCTTTCCCGTGGGTAAAGCGGCCGGGGCGTGGAGCTCACCACCCACCCTCATCTAGTGGCAGGGTTAAAGAAAGAGTAGAGCTATAACTCTTCTCCCCCTCTCGGCCTTCATGGCCCGTTCTAGGGAGAACTTTACCGTTGCTAACCACAATATTAGACACGTTTCTCATGTTACAGATGTTTCCTTCTGAACTCTCTGGCCAAATAGTCGGTAAATATATTGACCAGATTGAAGAACGTCATGTTGTTAACTTCTTCAGAACAAAGATGTAAAACCACTTGAGCCTATATCACGATTCTGATTGTGTTCATAAATACGTATTTACAGTTGCCCAAAACAGTTACTTTCAACTGAGTAATCGAATGTTGCTCTTCAGATACTGGCGCTTCGGATACCTATTCCTTCTTCAAGAGTCCGAGTTCAGCTCTCCTCCCACAGGTGGCTATCGTGACTGGGGTTTGTCTCAGTTTTTCAAAGTGCCTACATATAAATGCCGGGATTATGCCTTAAAATAGGCCACTGACATTTCCTTCTACATCCTTCTTAATTCATAGCTCACAATCACACTAGCCTTCAATACTCCATAGCCTAGACAGTTCAACGTACTTCGTTTATTAAATCAAAAATATGCCGTGCCATGGCTCAGGCGGTTAGTCGCTGGCCTCTCACCGCGGAGGCATGGGTTCGATCCCGGTTCAGTCCATGTGGGATTTGTGGTGGACAGAATGGCACTGGGACAGGTTTTGCGTCTAGTACTTCGGTTTTCCCATGTCAATTTCACTCCACTGGTGCTCCATTACTTGAAAAATAAAAAAAAAACTAATCATCTTTCTCTTCATCTTCATCACAAGGGTTGCACAATCAGCCTTAAGGCTGTTGTGCTTCCGTAGCTTCTGCTGCGGGGCCCTTCTCCACAAAAAATCAAGACTAACAGAGGACACAAGTTATTTCCGTGCATAACACAGTGCAGACGTCGATGTAAACAGCTTTAATGGGTTGTTAAGTTCGGTTCGCTTCCAATAGTGCTTCTTGTCTTTTATGGCGTATGTGTGCGTTCTGTGAATAAAGTGAGTGCTCGACTGTTGTCTGCACGAACGCTGACTAGAGCGCCTATTAATTTATGAAAATCCGCATCACAAATTTCATTTTCAACACTTAATACCGCCATGGCATAATTAGTTATTCAATTAGCTAGTCAGTTACTTAGATAAATTTATTTAGTGTAGATAGCGAATTTATGTGTTTTAAATACATGCGATGTATGTTAGTTTCAGTATTACAGTTGTAGGTGACGGGATATTCTAATAGAATATTAGCAGTGTGTAGATCTCGTGTCTCGATTTCTAACCTATACAAATGCAGAGTTTCCAAACCCGGCTTTAGATAACCATTTCTGCATTGAGCAAGGAGAAATCCAAGGCGATATCACGCCTTTTCATAGGGTCGTGACGTGGACCCGTCGTTCTTATTTCTTACTACTGCCCACTTTCCATCGCCTCTCTGTTCGCCAAGACAATCATTGGCTCTACACCACAGCGTTGTGGCATGATGTAGGCGGATCCGCAATATAAGACCCTCATAATCAACCTTTGCTAACGGAGTACAACACGTCCTGACGAAACGCAGTTTTGCTAATCGCGAAGTTAAACTTTCCGGTGTTTTCCATTTATATCCAGTTTTACCAACCCCAGTAGGCCTACAGGTGAACACTGCGGAAAATCGTGGCTAACGTACCAACAGATCTACATTAGCTTGGTGCACGGATGTAATGGCATCCGAAACCAGTTGCAGATTATCACTACAGTGCCTCTTCTTGTGACATTTTTCATGACATATCTAATTTTATTAAGTCTACATGTTTTGTTGTGCCCAGTGAAGGAACGCGCAGTTTTGCTTACACACACGTTTGCTGTTCATCCATTGAGAAACTGGCGTATTAACACGTTCAAAACTACTGATACATAGATAAAAATTTCCTTGAAGAAATACGAAAGGTACACTAAGAAATAAGAAGCTGGGATAGCGCAATCGTTGTATCAAATAGGCTACTGGCTGACAGGTTCGTGTTTCGAATCCCGGCAAGGGGAAGTGATCCTTCCTTCTTCGAAACGTCCAGGCTGGATCAGGGGCCTACTCAGCCTCCCATTAAATGGATACTGGATTCTTTCCCGGAGGAAAAGCGGCCGGGGCGTGATGTTGACCACTCACATTTGTCTAGTGCCCACGTTAAAAATGAATGAAGCTATACTTCTGCTCCACCTATGTACCTTCATGGCGTGGACAGGGACAAGATTTATACTAAACAACAATTTGAACTAAATTGTGTGGAAACACTTTGAACAGTTGCAGAAGCGTGCACGTTACAGACGTGCCAGAAAAATTACAGGACAAGAAACTGTAGCTAATTGTGAAGAGGACGTGATATTCTGACACCCAGGGTACTCTTTATTTTAGAAAATATTGAGATATTTGCAAAGTGTAAGCATAAGGCATACTTATTGAAACGCGAGTTTAATCTTAAATTCTTTAAGAGCATAAGGATACGACATATGAACACACACAAACGGAACTGTACAAATAGATGTTACTAAATAAAATTTTGATAATTAGTAGTTAAGAACACAAGAAAATATTTTGTCAGTACTTCGTGAAATCTGTCTTTATAAATGAGCCCATGACGCTGTATAGACTTCTGCTTGTCGGTCTGTGCGTGTGAAGATGGCAAATCAATATTAAGGCTTCTCTGTTCACTGCCATTACACAAACTTCAGAACATTGCATATAAATATATGTAATTTCTTTAATATCTGCTTCACTCCTTATTGCAATAGAATATTTCATTTAAAAATAAAACAAATTTGGATTTAATGCACTTTGAACTCAGTACTTTCGTTTTTGTCTTATTGTTCTGTCTTTAAAAAAAAAAGAAAGTTGTCATATAGGGAGTTAATTTTGCTGCCTTTCTGCTTTTTCCCCATTTCACCTTCTCAAAACTCTGACTGGTTTTTATGAAACTTAGTATAAACATATACAATTCTAAGCTACCCTCAGTGCCGTGCCTTTTAATTTCCTACAATCAGTACTTACAACATGGCGGATCCGCGATGTTTTGAGGGGGGAGCGACACTATTATCACATAGCGTAGAGCCACTAGTTGGTACAAAATACAGATCTTAGAAAAATGTGCAACTTTCGTTAACGTAATGCTTTCTTGTACGACGTAAAGTAACAACATGGCGGCCGTACAAAGTGTTTCTTTAACTTTCGGCTTGTAGGCAGTCTGGAATTTGGTACAGAGATAATCACAAACTCTTCTACATATCATGCATGCAATACTGTATGCAAATCAACATTTACAAACATGGCGATGATGTTAATCTTTGAGGTTATATCCGGGAAATTTAACGTAAGCGGGATAAATACTTAAATAATAAGATGACAAGACTGCGTGGAGCTACACCCCATTCCCGTACCCTGGCGTTGTTCTTCATCAGGCAGAACAACTTAACGTTTTAACACTCTCGAAGCGAAGCCCTAACCAAGGACTGCTGTCTTGTCGGACCTATCCTACACCTACACAGGCCTGCATACTGGAAGAGTACGTTTACATAGGGGACTGCCGCATACTTTTGAGAAATCTTCATTAAACAAACTAAGAAACCAGTGCTGTTACAAAATCATAAACCATTGACTCTTCGTACACTAGAAATTCCACATGGACTGATCTGGGATTTAACTCTTCCCTTCGTGGTAGCAACAGAATTTCGAACGAGAAAAGGGTCTGTGCAGGGGGGAAATCAGTTTAATAGCTCCATTGTGTTATTCTTCATAGTCCTGATAAACGGTATGGTGCAGTGTTTCGCTGTTATAATACTAATTAGGCCTGTAGAGCAGAGCAAATGTTTGCGCCTTTGTTTCGGAGTACGCTGTAAAAACGATTGTAAGAAGCGTAAAAACGTCAACTGACGAACTCAGCACTTTCATTTCCTCGTCATATTTTAGTGCTTGGTACCTGGAACTTGGTTGTGCAATGTGATTTAGGAAGATGCAAGACGTATGAGACTTATTTACATGCAGTTGGCTGGCCTTTCAAGTTGAAGAAACTTCTAACTATAGCACTTTATGTGTTATTTAGCTAATTTCACCGCTCTTTTACAAGAGTCGCTCACTCTAAGGGAAGATTTAGAATTGAAAAGTGCTGAGGACAATGTATACACAAATTACGTAAGAAAAATAAATAGTACTAAGAAGGAGAAAATCACCTAACGAACGTCGTGATTTGTACTGTTCACCAAGTATCGTGATTAGATCCGGGCAGGACATGTAGCACGCATGGGAGAAATGCATGTATTGTTTTAGTTTGAAAACCCCGAGGAGATATGCCACCTAGGGGACTTAGATTTAGAGGTAAGGGTGATATGTCTTAGATGTATATACACATAGGTTTCTAGGTGTTGGAGAGGATTTATCTGGCTTAACTAGGTTCCAGTGTGAGGATTTTATGAAAACAGTAACAAGCGTTCCGTTTCATTAAAACAATGAATTTCTTGACTAGCTGAACAACTTTCTAAGGAGGACCTTACGATAAAGAGTCATTGGTTAATAAACAGTGTAAGTGTTTGAAAACAAAGTTACTTCGAACGGAATTTCGCAGTACAATTTCGCGACTTCAGTACAACATACTTGTACAACATGAGTCCACATGGAAAAATTGTGCTGTCAGTGAGGCTGATCGAAACTTGTTTTCAGTACACGTCAAATTATAATCCTTATTTTGTGTCTGAAATAATGCAGCTTGGTGCCAGGTGGCCATTTTGAAATTTTGCACAGAACGTCCGAATTCCATTTTACAAAATCATACTGTGAATGGCGCGTATTTTAAAGTTGGTGACTTATAGAGGATTAACGAAGCATAAGTCATACGAAGGACTTCGTTTCCAACACAAGTACACTTTCTTTTCACGATGTCTGTAAAGGGAACATGAACACGGAGTGACATGTAGAAACCCTATTTTACAATCAGCTCTCTATCTAACAAAATAAGGTATGTTCCATGGTGCAGGAGGGGGCACGCGGTTGCGCAATTGGTTGAGGCATGCTCAACAAGCCGGGAGGTCGCGGGTTCGATTTTCGATGGCGTCTTAATCCTTCCAGCCGCACTATGGCCCTGGGGTCAGCTCAGCCTATAACACAAATGAGTACCAGGACTAGCTCCTGGAGGGTAAAGGTGGCCGGTGCGTAGGGCTGAAACCTTACCACCTTCATGTGCCGATTGTCTGGAAATCTGGGAGCCTCAACCCCCTGGAACCGTAGGGGCCTGTCCAGGCCTGTATAGGGATAGCTTTACCTTTATCTTTACCCATGGTCTAGGATCTGCATTGATGGGTTAATAATTATCCAGCTGGGCTGAAAAATTCCAAGCTCTTTTCAGATCCGTAGTTTTGTCACCGTGTGCTAGTCTTCACGAATAGGGATTATTAGGCCCAGTCGAACCCGTGAGCCAGAGGACCCCTTGTGGGCTGTACGCAACTGCTTGTTCGGTGTACTCTCAGCCACATCTCAGCGGCTGGCTCCTGCAAGTTGCTCACGTCTAGCAAGCTTCATCTGTCCTACGTTATGGCTGCTTATGTCTTAACGTATAAGCAAACCCATTCCCTTCGTGTGTCGCTGTAGAATATCTGTGTTTAAGATAGCTGCTGGAGTGAGGGTTTGGTTCTAATGCTGAAGATAGTAGATAAATAAATGGCCGTTTTCGTTAGTTCTCTCTTTCCCCGTTCTTTCTTTGTCGATTCTCTTTTGCCGTGTCAGTGAATGGTGATGTTATATGTTTCTTCTGCAGTATATGATATGTTAGAATTTCGGTGCGGCTCCTTGGATGGAGAGTAGGTCCATCGCGAACAGGACAAGAAAAAATGACGCTTGAAATAAGTTCAAACCGCGGATAGGTTTCGAATCTACAGACTCAGTGTTCGAAAAGTCCGAAAAATTTTCCGCAGACGTATTTCTAAATTCCCCGCCCTCTGTAAAATTCATTACCGTTTTCATAAAGGCCCGTCATTACAGCCTGTCCTGAGCCAGTTTAATCCAATTCACGCCATCACATCGTATTTCTTTAAGGCCCCTTGTGGTATTAGTTTCCAAATCTAATGTCCCATCTCTGTTATCAGTTTATTGGGTTATTGCTTAGTTATTGAGTTGTTTACTTTGTTGCTTGGCTGACTACTTAACCCCTTCTCTGGTGCTTCTTAAGTTCTAGATTGCGATTCATTATCATTTTATATTCGAACTATTAAGTCCCTCGAATTCCGGATTACTCTCCGTTCTTGTTATTCGGGATAATGGAAAAGTAATTCAAACACCGTCTGTATTTTCTCCGAACATTGTATGGGGGGGTGGTGCAAGAATATTTATAGATACGCAGTAAAACCTGATACGTGGAAGGCAGTCGGAAGACACTGCTCTTTATGAAAACTTATAACTTGTAATGGAACGCGCTATCTTGATAGGAAATGACCTGTTTTCCTGTTACTTAGTTCTTAGCCATCGATTTCTATGCCTGTCAGAACTGGTTCATCTCGAAGCTATAGGAAGAGCACAAGCTTCGTCACCCACTCGTAGGATCACGACTCTAATCACAGTTGCACACGATCTAAGACGTCATAACGATGCGGCGGGGGGGGGGGGGGGTCACGACTCCGTGCCTGCACTCAACAACACTGATTTAACTGTCAGCAAATTTCAGTTTTTACGCTTACTGAGGCGGCTGGACGGCAGTGGTTCATTTCCCGGCAAGAGCAGCGCATTCCCCTATCTACCTGATCTTGAAAGGTGTGGAGATCCACTAAATCTACTATCCAGTGGTAACAAGTGGCGTGGCGCTTTTGCTAGGATATGGTGCTTAAGCGTCAAGCTGCCCGCACACCTTCATCTAATAAAGAGGTTAAGAATACTTGGAGCTTTACCCCAACTTAATCCACCTGTATGCCTTCCAGATGTAGTGTCTAGTAACAGGAAAATTACTATCTCATTATCTCTCCACTTGTTCCCTCAGTTGCATATCATTTTCTACTTTCTGGCGCCGTTGGACCCTGGGTATTACTTTCAAAAATTCGTCAGTCTTACACATTGGTAGAAATTTTATTCAAAATCTGGCAGTCAGAAAAATAATTTGGTTAACACAGAGAGGCTGATGGAAATATCCAGCGTCTTACTGTGTCTCTGGCGTCAGTTCGAAACACAAAATTAATTTATTTGTGCTGGTGTACTCTTTAGCATTAAATACACGCAGGTGCAAGGCCTAAGATGTCAAGAAACTAATTTAGGAGTTATTGTTACGACTTCGCAGTTGTGTTGATCTCAAACTCTCATCTTTCTCGCCATTTTCTCTGTGAATAAAGTGACTGAGAGGGAATTCCAGAACTCCGAAAGCCAGCTCTGGAACGTCTAATATGAAATTAGTTGATAGCCGAAATATTTCGGTCGCCAATGGCGACTGGGCGAACGCATTTTTCGACCCCTGGACGTACATTACTTGTCTCCGTTTGATGCTGGTACTGAGTGTTTGAAGGTATCATTCACTGTGACCGCAGTTTCTGATGTTTGCCTCATATGTTGTGGAAAATGTACAATATCAGTACAGCGCTATCAATCAAGTATTACTACTAATTCTTAAAATTAAACGTAATTTTTATTTAAAATTTGTGGTCAATGTGTTGTGCCCAGATAATCCTCAGTTATTATTGTGCCCCGCACACAAGCAAAAGTTCAGTACTCAGTATGGGGGAGCCTGTATTGTCAAATGCCACTTTGCGCTTGAACCCCCGTGCTGTAGAGACAAGGACATTCATCCACGTTTCGTACCGACACTGCAAGAAAGGTTTTCCTTATGACTTGTACTTTCGTGAGATGCGTGGGTTCCTAACCAAGGTAAACCGGTTTACCTGACAGTCGAACTGAGACAAAGACCGGCCTAAAGCTGGTATGCTCCATCGGGCAGCATCCTTATAAAGGATTATTAATTCCTTTCAGGGGTGCTCAAAGGCAAAACCTATGTGACTGGGCGAGGTGTCTGAATTTGGGGAGGGGGGAGGTTTTGGCTGTGACTTCAGGTTGGGACTTGTGTTGAATGAAGTTCCTGGTTTTAATCACTCAGTCGTGGCTAAACACGAACTAGAACCTTCACGCAGGCTCACTCCAATTTCGGTCACTTTCGCACCTTCCGTAAATCGCCACTTTCGCTCATCATCATTATTCTCTAAAGGCTGAGCCTTGTCGCTGCAACCATAGATGTCTGTCTTGTGCCAGTCTCTTCATTTCGGCGTAGGAGTTGCAAAAGAGTTCCTTCATCAGATTCTTGATGTAAGAGAGCCTCGGTCGTCCTCTATTTTTCTTCCCCAACACTCTACCTTCCATGACGTTGGTAACAAAATCATTATGTCTCAACAAATGTCCAATAATTTTGACTTTCCTCATTCCTACCACTCTTAATTTTTCTCTTTTCATTGATTTCCTTCAGTACTTCTTTGTTGCTTTTTCTATCCATCCGACTAGTTCTATTAACTTTCTATCCACTTTCGCTAGCGCATTCAAATCTTTGCTTCATGCAGACTTACACAGATCGTAGCCGTCGAGTAGTTGGCACACCTGCTGTATACTTGGAAGGTTCCGGTTACTATCTATCCTGACTGAGAGTTTTCATGGCTTCCCTTAGTACTTTAAGGAAAATGTCTGGTAGCTCCTCAAACTAGCCAACCACCGCTGTCTTTCACATATTTTCCACCTTATTATTCTGTAATGATCCGTCACTCGAAGCTATACGATATGAGCTATTGAAAATGTTACGTAAATAGACCACTAATAAATAAACAAATACAAGAAAGTAAATTTCGTGGTGTCAACATAGCTGAATTAATATAAGACAAAATAGGAAAGTGTACTTGTCTAACGCTTGAAATAAAGAGCATGTAAATATTGCACGAAGTGGAACTTCTGGTAACGAATATAATTCTTTCCTCAACGGACCGATAACAAAACAACTCAGTGGAGCATCTGAAAGGCCTATACCTTAAATCGCATAGCACATAAAACACGTTAAATGATTGTGCGTTTAGGAGCATGTCATGTTGTTATAAATGTCTGAGCAATTCTCTAGTAACCCATGTTTTCTTTGAAACTAAGCAATGCAATTTAATGACCAGAATGCAGGACCCACAAAGATAACGACCAGTATAGTAGTGTGACTGAAAAAGGTATATCAGTGCTGAAACTACGTAATAATATTTTGATCTAAGCTATAAATAAATATAGACACAAAACCAAAGTTGGCAGGCGAGATTAGAGAAGCTAGTCCAGTGTTCTAGCCACTGGGCCACTGAACTTATACTAAAATACAGCTAATATTGCTTAGTGAAACTTACCTATCAAACACGCCTCACTCCGTGGAGAGTGTGCAATAGAATGATGGTATAATGAATCAGCTCTTGTCAAAAAACGTTACGATAACCTTGGAGGATCCTGAGTTAGTGTTAAGAAAACACAACTTCTGAAACCGCTGTTTCTGTAGAAGAGTAGCAGTGGAAGTTTCTATAAACCTTTTCCTCGATCTATGGTAATCCCAAAGTACGTGCTTATTAGAGAGGGTCGATCAGAAAATGAGTTTACATGGCGTATCATTTTTTCTACTAAGGAGCCCACAAAGATTATGATTATATCACCTGGAATTCATTGCCCAGCGATTATCTGTTCCGACCGCTGAAGCAAACTCTTGGCGGTTAAAAATTAGATGATAATGGAAATAGTTGTGGCACTGTGCCGTAGTTGTGGTGGGGACCATGTAGGAAAGTGGTGATATAAGAATGCAATTTAATATTAACTGTTCTTATTTGAGTTGAAGATAAAGAATACCAAATATAAGAATTATACATTGCAAACTTATTTTCTGATCGACTTCCTTACGACAATGAGCATTGTTTTCGGAACGTCTTCGATCTGGACGTTAAAATGCTAAATGATACCTGGCGTCGAAACTGTATTTATTTATTTATTTATTTATGTGTTGTTTAGCCGTTAGACGCTGAGTGGGGCTGAGGCTATAAACCTTTGTGTAAAAAACTCGCAATAAATATTAAGCGAGGCCTCTGATGGGTGCCCTATTCATAATGGTCTCAAACAAGGCGAAGCTGTACTGCCTTTGGTCCTCAATCTTGCTTTAGAATGCGTTATTATTAAAGAACAAAGGTCTCAGAAGCAAAAACAACTGAAATTGAAAAAAACACAGCTTTTGGTCACTGCCGTTTATTTAGTGTGGGACATCACATTGTGTTTCATGCACACAATCAAGTGTTAAGAACCGTCAAACAAAATTACTTATTGAACAAATTACTTTGTTTTCGTGAGAAAGACAGCTGCTGTTCATGTTAGCTTGCCAGAATGAAGTCCACCGTCATCAACATCAAATTCATAGGCTACGTTATGGCCCTTAAGGGACATTTTTAAATTAAAATTTGCTGAATATGCACCCTGTGAACTTTAAAAGTTCTGGAAAGACCACTACGTGTATTTAGGTCTGTACCATGATGCTAAACTTGATATAATAACAGTATGCACTAACCGGTGCTGACGTCTGGAAGTACGGCGTGAAACTTGTTTTAACAAAGATGGGCACCTCAGTACCTACGCTAGTGTACCTTTCACTGTAGTTGATGGCTGCCAACTTCTGCTCCTTTTCATAACATCTAACTCTGCCATCTTAGGCCTACATAACGAGAGTGTGGAAAGCATTAGACATTGGATTGCAACTGGTTGTAATATAGTCTCCTACTGTAAGTACATAAATGTGATTGAATGCAGCTTGATACCCCTGGAGCAAAACCGGTCGTGGCTACAGCGTAGGCAGGCCCGATTCAACGCTTTGTCGAGTATGTGGTATCTTCAGAAGTCAACAGTCTGCGTCATCATTTAATTCTAGAATATCTGCATCTTTTAAGACGTTAATGAAAACACTTCCCAGTGGCTGAAGTTTAGCAAATGCTTGTAAATAATTCTTCACCAAACTAAGATGTACCCTATTTACCACATTTCGAAAGAAACTAGACACAGCTACCTGTCCTTGTGCACTAAAGCGAATGATGGAAAGAAAAAGATGATGCTAGCTGAATGTACACAATCAGTTTTGGGAGTACCTTTACTGCTTATACTGGCTTTCTTTCATTTGGGTCAATCTGAATGGAGAGGCTAATTATAATTTTAAATTTCAAAAGATATATTTCTATGTCTAATTTTGAATTTTACGATTTGCATCTATGTTAAATTTCTGAGATTTGACCTCAACGTTTTGCATGTTTTCCTTATTTTGGGATTTTTTACATGGTTCATAGTTAAGTCGTGGGCATATTGGTTACGTTCTGGTTACACATAATATTTTAAATTGCCAGCTTTAGTTGTTCGTTATTTATTTCCATCAAATAAAGGTCTAAATATGAATTAATACAGTATTACGACACCAAATTTCAGTATTTCCCATTAAATGACGCTAATGTCGCTCCAATCTCAGATGTTCGATCAGCCGCCGTGTTTGTGTTATTGATGGTAAACACTTGACAAGTACAAACGTGTGGCTGGGCTCTAGCGACATTACGTTCATACCAAACTTTATCAAATCCCATATTTCATTTCAAAGTGGCAGACACACTGACATTAGGATCCGATACGCATATGTTTCTTTGTAAAGTATGGAAAGTTGGCTAAAATTACTTCACGTGACTGTCTTGCCATGTAAGTAAATTGGCTAGCTAAAAAGCCTGACTTTTTACCGCATTTAACAGGTCACATTCTGCTGACAGTCGCCTGACTCGAGCCTCTTACATGCATCTGCCAGGCCTGCTTTCTTCTCCACTCAAAAATTCACAACTCATCATCTTAAAAAGTGTACATTACCGTGGCGAACTCGTCCCCAATCACTTGACTAACCCCTTCCGCAATACTTGTGCCTGATAATTTCCCCTTGCCTGTCCATTTTCCTCCTTCTACGCATCCACTTGAACGTGCAAACATTCACGTACCTAAACTTGTACACGTTGAGTCAAATTTCGTGCTAAAAGAAAAGAAATAACTTCATATTTAACCTGTACAGTTTCAGTGCTCCATACAGAATATTTCTTTCAGAATCAAATACAACAGCATCATTTTTTCTCTGCTGCGCAACAGCCCAAACCGGGCCTAGGCCGCCTGACTGTTGAGGTTTTTGTTCACACACAATTAGACACACACACCCGGCAGGACTCCTCTGAACGAGGGATCAGCTCGTCGCAGAGACCGCTACCTACACAACACAAAACAAACAGAACAGATGAACATCCCTGCCCCCAGCGGGATTCGAACCCGCAATCTTAGCAATCAAGCGGGTGCAGACCTGCGCCTTGGACCGCCCGGCCATCGGGATCGGCTTCAGCATCATTCACACCTTGAACTATCTTGCGTTCCATCGAGGGTTTTGGGAGCTATTGCCCTCAACTAAAACACTCGGCCATTGCAATGCTAATTATGGTATGTAGCCTCCCAAAATCGAGAAAGCCCCACAGCGCTTGTTTATGAAATTTTACGGTATTAAACTCCGTCCGTTCGTGTGTCCCATAATGGCATTTGAATCAAATTCCAGTTTTTTGTTAAACATTTTTCACTGGAGGCAGTGCCAGTGTTTCGTTTTAATGTCATATACGTGTCATATTCCTTCTGAGGAATTGTCTCATACATCATAAATTTTGAAATCTAATCAGGCTTTCTGTGTATTAGTTTGGAGCGAGCAACATGAAGGAAGTTTTGCCTCATCTTGTAGGCACCAGGCGCCTGACTTAACAGCGTCAGTGGCTAATTAATCAGCTTTTTAATTTAAACATATTCTGAAGTCAGTGGTGGAGGTCGTACAGCTGTTTAGATGTAGAGCTGCGACGTTTCTTGGAAGATGCACGATTTGTTTTCGTTTTGCCGAGCAGAGGCCAAGATAAACTGACCATCTTAGGTGTTTTTTTAATTGCTGGCCTTCTCCATGAAAATTATTTTGGAATTTCTTGTCCTAGAGTGTATAGCTATTTTTTTCTGACTTTACCTTCCTAATGTCATTCATATTTAAGCGAGCCATAAACCACACATGGAGGATGGTTTTTGGCGCATTTGCGGGAAAACATTGCAAACATGAGATCTGCGCTCTTCTGGGATATTACGCGGCGTCTTGTGGTAATTGTTTACCGACGTTGTCCCGAAACGTCGGTAAACAAATACCACACGACGCCGCGTAATATCCCAGAAGAGCGCAGATCTCATCAACATCGCGGCGGAAGCCTGAAATCAAGATTGCAAACATGCCTTTACCTGACGTTGTCTCTGCGAAGGGACACTGGTTCAGGTTTTCATTAAGTTTCATTATGGCGACTTTTACCAAAGTTTTCCTGCAGATTCCAGTTTTGATTAAATTCGTACAGTAGCGTTCACTTTGCATCAATTCTGCAAGCTTTTCTGCGTGTATATGAGAGAAATATGATACAGAAAAATGAAACATACTATTGCTATCCAATAATAACTTTGTGAAACAAAAGAGAGAGACAGATTCTCAGAATTATTACCTAATGCATGGCATATCTTTTCTATTGAAAAATTTGCTGCCATGACCATAATTTACAAGTACAGTATAATAAAATATGTTTATAATCACATCTCTGAATTGAACCAGATTAAGTGTACGTCTACATTTGGTTGACGACTACGGCCGTTTTCTCTTCTTTTTCTTCTTCATGCAGGTGACCAAAACATATCACTATTCTGGTAATTCCTTTGTTTTGTATTTTGACTACAGAAGCGACATTTTTCCTGGTCGCAGACGTGAAGAAAGAATGTTCTTACTGCCTTCACAGCTAGTTATGTCATGGCGGTTTTCATGATCACAGTCTTCGCGGTACACAAACATTTGCAGTGGCCATATTTACAAACAAAATATTTACATGACAACATCCACGGACATAATGACTTCTTGTGGCCGAATTCATGAATAAAAATGCTTCCCTCGCCGCCTGTGTTTTTAAATAAAGTTTTAATGCGAATGTTAAAAAAAATAGAAGGGGATATTACCCGTGGCTCTGTGTAACACATTAAGGTACTGAGTTCGTAGTGCCTGTATAATTCTGTATAATTGTAATACAGGGATAAAAGTTGTGTCATACTGAAATTATATCATTTAGTTTATAGTGTATGCTTTGCAGTAAGAAGGATATGTCACATTTGGATAGAAGTATAACCTTCACTTACTTTAGACGTGTCAAGTCATTCATGAAAAGTAGCTGGTGTTCGAAGTTCAGAACCGCCACTCTAGCTAACGATCTACATGAGCGGAACATTAATTGGCTTCACGTATGCCTGCTTTCATACTATAAACGAAATCTTACTTTAGACATCACAGTTTAAACCGCCTTCTTGTTGTTGCACTGAAATGACGATTGAATCCTCGATTGTGTTTATAACTCCTGCTATTCAAAGCACGTGCGGTCTTTAGTGCTATCTTCGCAAGGCCTTAATACACGTATTTTCTTTTTAACCATTTAAAACGCGGTGGTAAGGCCGTGCAATGGTTCAGGCGGTTAGTCGCTGGCCTCCCACTGCGGAGGCCCGGGTTCAATCCCGGGTCAATCCATGTGGGATTTGTGGTGGACAAATTGGCACTGGGACAGATTTTTCCCATAGGACTTCAGTTTTCCCCTGTTAATTTCATTCCACCGGTGTTCCATTACTTGGAAAAATGAAAAAACTGATTATCTTTCTCTTCATCTTCGTCACAAGGGTTGCACAATAATGCTTAAGATTGCGGTGCGTCCGTAGCTTCTGCTGTGGGGCCCTTCACAACAAAAAACACGGTGGTTACTATATTGTATCAAATGCTTAATATTAAAAAACTTTCCTTTTTTACATAGGGTATCTATGAGTGTTATACGACGTTTAAACAAGCAGCTATTATTTAACTGAACAGCTCCAACCAGATGGTCCTCTGTTGAAGATGCAGTGATGTTAGGACTGGAATTTAAAGTATAATTCTGATGACTTTCATGTTTCAAAGTGTTAAAAAGAAAATGTTTTTACAGCGTCGCATATATCCACAGCAGTTTATTAGTGACCTCTAAAGTTATTCAGCGATAACTACGACATATGTGACATACCAAATACCAGTACTGGGACAAAACCGGACATTAACGAATACTTATATCTTATACATATAAAATCCGTTAACCCATTCAGTGCATTTGAAGAAAATTGAGTTTCAAATTAATGGTGTGTACAAAAGTATTTTTCAACCACCGACCCACAGATTATTACCGGTTCGGAGCTTCATTTATGTTAAGTTGCCAATTTAGACGGCGTTGTGTTGTATTAGACTGAGGGCTACTTATTTTATCCCAAGTGCAAAATTACTGTTCTGTAACTAGCGACTCCAGTTTTAGCAACACACCACCTTGCCTTACCTGCAGGCGAATATAACGAGAGAATCAGAGCACGTCGCGATCATACTGCCTGTCAGCAGGCCCGGAACGTGGTAACTGTCCGAAAGCTGCTTAGTCCACTTTTGGTTTCACGTTGCTGCTCGCCCAGTACAAACCAGAATTACACTGCCGAGCATAAAGTGAGGAAGTGAGGGTGAAGAGGTGATGTAGACTGGTTGGTCTGCTACACCCTTTGATGGCTGCGTGGGTGGATGAATTAATGGGTAGGTAGCTAACTAGGTAGTAGGTAGGTAGGTAAAAGACAAAGTTGGCCCTATAACAGGCCATGAAGGCTCCGAGGCGGAGTAGAGGTATAGCTCTACTCTTTCGTTAACTTCGGCGCTAGATGGAGTGGTTAACGCCACGGCCCAGCCGCTTTACCCCCGGGAAAGAGACACGGTACCCATTTTAAGGGAGGCTGGGTGGGCCTCGGGGCCGCTCTGGACTGGTAGGTAGGTAAATTACATTTAGACTACACGAGACTGTACTGAATTGGATTAAACTGGGTACATAGAATGCATGAACGTCTAAAAAGGGCAGTAATTTACGAATCTTACAATCTGAACAGAATAATGTTCCATGCAAATTGTCACTCTGAAATGGAGTAAAATAGCATGACATGAAGCGTTTAATTTAGTGGCGTCCATTTCACAGAGTGGCACAGGCACGATAGCTTTCACAGCACAAAACTCCGGTTACAATTTTGCAGTGACCAAGAGACCAGTGGGCTGGGACTTTCCAGCTATTGACCTACAATGCAAGATACAATGCACTTACGAAATTGAAAGCCTCCCCTTGTCAAGCACATTCACCACTTAACATTTCTCATTCTGCTTCTATGGAAGTGAAACTTGCTCGATTAGAAGCAGATATAAATAGGTTATTAGCATTGGAAATTAAATTTTAAGTAGAATTTCTTATTACACACTGCTATGTCATAAGCAAAATGCAGGTAGAAACATTGCATTTTCAGACCCTTATCACATATGCGGAAAGTTGTTGAACCAATCTGGAACAAACATAAGCCCTGAAAACAATTATAGCATACAAAATTGGGCGGAAAAAATGTTTAGGAATATCACTGATTGGGTGACATGAAATCCTGAATGCATGATGTGGTACTAATGATGAACTTATTGGTCTTGTACCTGAAATGATAAGTAAAAATATGTTTCGTTGAGAAGTTAGAAAGATAATAAATTTAGAATATGCTTCTTGTTATTCAATTCAAAAATTATCATCCCGTCTGCTCTCCAGATCACTAATGAATAAGACATGTAGATGTGCCGTTTGTGGTTCTAACGAATCTGACTGAACATTGCTGTTTTGTGGGATTTTATGCCTTGTATTGTGTGGGGGATGTAAACCGACTTTTCAGAGGAACCTGAATCAAGTTAAATGCTGGATGATAGCAGAGGCAGTTTACTCTAAAACGTCGCTAAATAGCTACCAAACTATGCGGCTTTACATTCCAGAAAAGTGTAATCTTCAGTTGTGTAGACGCAACAGTAATTTTACCAACTGTTTTGTATGGTTGTGCTAAGGTTTGTTTGAACCTAAGAGGGTTAATTAAGTCAATACTTTAGGATGTTATAAAAAGATGGCAGTTTTGTTTTACATGGCAGTACACTGTTGTGAGAATAGTGAAATAACTTGGCTAATCATGTATCGCGAAATGGAAGGCACGAAATGCGAACAGAAATTTGGTGGCGAAACATCTCAGAAACGCCTATTTAGAAGAATGAAAAGAAAACTGGGAGAAAGTGTTTTAATTCCTAAGAAAATCAGTTGGAAGTGTGGGAGATTTAAGGAACTTTTCGAGATTATAGTCTATGGTAGAAATTTGTTTTAGTGGTGTAAAAATTTAGATTCCTTTAGAGAATACTAATTGTATGCGCAAGTTTAGAAAAACGTGCCATTGGCATAGTGTACAGTATTGTCTACCAGACGGCATTGTCTCCAGCTTCTGCAGCCAACAGAAAGCCAGCAAGTGTCAAGAGCAAGTTGAGTGATTGTTGACCCTGGTATGGTAATGTGCGGTTAGGTTACATTAACCGTGTACATCGTACATAAACTTTTACTACTCGTTTCACAATTTCTTTTTTAAAAAGGAGACATGTAAGCTGAAGACATAGCAGTATTGCTCTAAAGACTTGCACTTTGGTCTAGTACCTTCATTGGAGCGTTTTCTTCCGACATTGCCTATTATTACAATCAGAAATATTTTTGACTTTTCGAAGACTGTTTCTGTCTCCATCTTCAGGACGTGTAAAAGTGTAGTCCCCACCTAAAATTTTTTCAAGCTTCAGTGTTCTTTCAAACGCGATCTTTTTTATTATAAATACTTATATCTGTTTTTCTTATTACGTCATTTTCTGTATACTATCAACAATTTAAAATCTAGTCTATGCACAGTCTTGGGGCCTGTTATGAAAAAGATCTTAACCTTTTGCTCTCGGGATTGTTCTTTTTTTCACGTGCTGTCTTAGCCAATAAATTACACATTTCTTGCTTTCCGCAGAGCTTGTTTCTAGGCTCTGTATATGCATTGGACTCTGCCTTGCTACAAATGTCTAATAGAATCTGTTTTTTTTTTTCGTAAGAACTTTAAATCTTGCCTCATGACACTTGTGTTGCTACGGACACAGCTGCGAAAATATCACATAAGCAAGTTTCAGCTGCCTTGTCCATCCTTTGTACAGTGGGTAGCGGGCGAATCAAGGTTTCCTTACGTACGTATTCTGTGTATAAATACACAAAACGAAGTGTTTACTTACGTACATTTTATTTTTAATTTACCTTGCTATAAATTAGGCCTGTTGCTACAGTACTTCTGACATTTTCTCTTCAGCTTCAGTAAATAGAACGGTAATTTTACTTATATGTGTGTCAGAGAAGAAATGCTGACGAGAATGTCTGAAAGAACAGAAGTAACTTGGGAATAATTAATTTCCTTATACAGAGTGACCCAGAAGTAATTTACAGTGTTTTAGCGTGCATTGTATTAACCCAGACTTTTGTGCCACACTGTATAACAATCTGACCTTACTCTTTCTACTCCACACCTCATAGAGTGAGGGCAATTGCGTCAAGACAGATTTCACTGGCGGGACCTGTAGCATATTTAAGGGAAACAAGAAATACTAATAAGGCTTTGGTTCGAAGATCTCAATGAAGAGGCCACTAGCCACAATCGTAGATGTAAGAGTAACGTCAAAATAAATTTTGATGAAATATTCGACGGGCTAGTTGTATAAATGTAATATGGATTGAGCTCCTCAATGTATGGTCAATGGAGATTTTTTCACACGGAAACAAATTTTTCCCTTTCCCAATGGCAGAGAATTTCTTGACCAGATCAGAAAGTACTGTGGCCTGGTACCGTATTTTGTCGTGATTTTAGTCATATAATTTTGTCTGCTGTCATTTAATTTCTCTTAAGTCCATATTTTTCTTGCCACTTCCTCTTAACCTGTGAGGAGTACATCGTATTTACCATAACTTACATCAACCTGGGCTGGAAATTACGTCACCACATAGAGTAACATTCCTGTTGAAAATGAGAGCAAAATAATATAATGTAATGCGTCTTTGCATTCAGTTCACTTTATTTTATGTTGCTAATTTCTCACACTTTCCCGGGAGGGGGGGGGGGGGAGAGTAAAAATGAGTGGAGCTATACTCCCCTCCTTATGTCTTCATTGCGTGATGCTTAAATGAGCATAGGGACGACTTACTTTGCCTTCAATATCTCGTAGACCCAATAAAACCCACATAAAAGAAAAATATTTTCACGAGTCTGGTGTACTCAGGTTTACTTACAATTAGTACCACAGATCCTTGTCACAAGTAGGGTGTATTCAGGTCTACTTAGTGCCATAGATCCTTGTCACAAGTAGGGTGTATTCAGGTCTACTTAGTGCCATAGATCCTTGTCACAAGTAGGGTGTATTCAGGTCT
This sequence comes from Reticulitermes speratus, assembly GCA_021186555.1. NCBI lineage: Eukaryota > Metazoa > Arthropoda > Insecta > Blattodea > Rhinotermitidae > Reticulitermes > Reticulitermes speratus. The sequence continues at coordinate 22,341,634 of JAJKFL010000237.1, forward strand.
ACTCAGTGCCATAGATCCTTGTCACAAGTAGGGTGTATTCAGGCCTACTTAGTGCCATAGATCCTTGTCACAAGTAGGGTGTATTCAGGTCTACTTAGTGCCATAGATCCTTGTCACAAGTAGGGTGTATTCAGGTCTACTTAGTGCCATAGATCCTTGTCACAAGTAGGGTGTATTCAGGTCTACTTAGTGCCATAGATCCTTGTCACAAGTAGGGTGTATTCAGGTCTACTTAGTGCCATAGATCCTTGTCACAAGTAGGGTGTATTCAGGTCTACTTAGTGCCATAGATCCTTGTCACTAGTAGGGTGTATTCAGGTCTACTTTGTACCATAGATCCTTGTCACAAGTAGGGTGTATTCAGGTCTACTTAGTACCATAGATCCTTGTCACAAGTAGGGTGTATTCAGGTCTACTTAGTACCATAGATCCTTGTCACAAGTAGGGTGTATTCAGGTCTACTTAGTGCCATAGATCCTTGTCACAAGTAGGGTGTATTCAGGTCTACTTAGTGCCATAGATCCTTGTCACAAGTAGGGTGTATTCAGGTCTACTCAGTGCCATAGATCCTTGTCACAAGTAGGGTGTATTCAGGCCTACTTAGTGCCATAGATCCTTGTCACAAGTAGGGTGTATTCAGGTCTACTTAGTGCCATAGATCCTTGTCACAAGTAGGGTGTATTCAGGTCTACTTAGTGCCATAGATCCTTGTCACAAGTAGGGTGTATTCAGGTCTACTTAGTGCCATAGATCCTTGTCACAAGTAGGGTGTATTCAGGTCTACTTAGTGCCATAGATCCTTGTCACAAGTAGGGTGTATTCAGGTCTACTTAGTGCCATAGATCCTTGTCACTAGTAGGGTGTATTCAGGTCTACTTTGTACCATAGATCCTTGTCACAAGTAGGGTGTATTCAGGTCTACTTAGTACCATAGATCCTTGTCACAAGTAGGGTGTATTCAGGTCTACTTAGTACCATAGATCCTTGTCACAAGTAGGGTGTATTCAGGTCTACTTAGTGCCATAGATCCTTGTCACAAGTAGGGTGTATTCAGGTCTACTTAGTGCCATAGATCCTTGTCACAAGTAGGGTGTATTCAGGTCTACTTAGTGCCATAGATCCTTGTCACAAGTAGGGTGTATTCAGGTCTACTTAGTGCCATAGATCTTTGTCACAGCTAGTGTGTATTTATCTGTCTCTGAAGTCTTGGTCTGTGAGAGGGAAGCAGTTTTATTTGTGTCAGGAAATAATTTCTGCCGATGTGTAGGCAGAAGCCTATCAGCGAAGGAGTCCACTAACCTGAGTGTGTCTACAGCGCACCTCACTTCTCAAGCGAGTTAACAAAGACCTCCGTGAACCTACGTAAATAACATAGAGTCCACGTACAGCATTTGTTGCAAAATTGAACCGCATGTAAATATAAATAATTTTTCATTTTATTTATGTAAATATACCTCATGTCGAAAATGTTTCAAATGAAAGTTGTAAATTTTCAGGCAGCACATACGGATATTGAAAGCACTTTAAGGAAAGATGAGGAATCTTTGCTGTTCTCTACAACTGTGGTATTCAACTTTTTTTGTTTGCTTGCCCCCTGATATAATTTCTCTTCAACTTTGTACCCCCAAAGTTGCTGGTGCATAATTCAAGTTATACATATTCTATAATCTACATCTAATAAGTTAAATAAATGACATCCAAAATAATGCATTAAATAATAAGGTTTAAATGTGAAAAAGGAGAGTCAAGCGATTAAATAACAAATACATTATATGCACTATGTGGAATAAAATGAAACTAGCTGCCCTGATAATAATCGCATAAAGGAAAGAGAGAGAGAGAGAAAAAAAATGGCGCTCCCAAATCGCATGTCCTTACATCCGGGTCTCTTGTGGCTAACCCTAAATCTGGCACTGATTATTCAGTGTTTATCACGAAATAATATTTTTTTTTAAATTTTACTTACCCCCTAAGATGTCTTCGCTTACCTCCGGGGGTACGCGTACCCCAGGTTGAATACCACTGCTCTACAACTGATTTGCTTTGGCATTTATTTATTGTGTACGAAGTATTGCTGCAAAACGAACACTCCGCAAAGATATAATTTATTTTGCTGTTCTTTTGTTTAATATACAGCTTATTTTAAAAAGCCTTAAGTAAAGTTGCAGATTAGCATGGCTTGTAAAGCGGCTGGCTGTGGGGCGGAGAAGAGGTAAGTACGAGTAAATGTGTCTCTGCGCGCCGTGGAGGCGCAACCACTTTCACTCATTCAACTGATCGAGTCGCAACCACAAAATAGGCTGCTTAAATATTTGGTATTATTTATGAAAAATAAATGGCTATTGGTAATTATCATAGCCAGTTTCCATGTAGAATTTAAGGAACTCTTTGAGAAAGAATCGGCTTTTAACCTGATCTTTTTAATTATACTTTTAAGGTAGGGTGACCCGTGCTGTCTAAGGCGTGGGTCTGCGGCCGCTCGCTTACTAGGATCGTGGGTTCGAATCCCACCGGGGGCATGGATGTCTGTCTCTTGTGAGTGTTGTGTGTTGTCAGGTAGAGGTCTCTGCGACGAGCTGGTCACCCGTCCAGAGGAGTCCTACCGAGTGTGATGTGTCTAATGTGTGTGATCATGAAACCTCGAAATGAGGAGGCCTAGGCACCCGAAAAGGGGCTGTTGAGCCATAGAAGAAGAAGAAGAAGAAGAAGAAGAAGGTAGGGTGACCGACCACCCGTCCCTTTTGTAGAGGGATCGTCACGTTTTTCACTGTCTCGTCCCGTTGTCCCGACAAATATAAAAACCAGGACGTGTATTGTATTGGTGCACATATTTGTATAATTTTTATAAATGATTTAGAAGTTTAGGCTATCTCAGTATCATTGTGATGCTCTGTCATTTTCAAACATCATGTTTTACAAATAGATAATACACATTTGAAGCATTTTTCATCGTCACGGTGAAGTGTCCCGTTTTTTGACATTCCAGTTCTGGTCACCCTAGTATAGGTCTGCGTATAAAACAGCTATTATTATTATTATTATTATTATTTATTATTCGCGAATATTCTATTGTTATCTGAAACCATGAAAACGGTTATATAAGCTGATGTTCATTTTGCTGTGAATCCTCTGACCTACTGCGTATACGCAATCCAAGAACGGAAGAAGGAGTGAGATGTGGGTTGAGATTAGTGATTAAATAACCAGATTTATTCCATTTCTATACAGTATTAACAACGTACAATACAAAGACCCGGAACAATAGAGTCAATGTATTATCCCCCTCCACTTTCATCTACGGTCAATTGTAACGGTAAAATCGCATACCGAATTCACCCAAGTTTTTGACTGTGAGGTTGGTGTCAGCCTACTACAAATATAAGGACGAAATTATTTTCCTCGTGAATGTGTTATTCGAATTTTAAAGCATAAAATATATCTCTCAATCTTTAAGACACAGGGAAATATTTTAAAAATAAAGTTCACTGCATACCATATCATATTTGTGAAAAATTTAAGTGAGAATATGCCAGTAACGAGAGGGCTAACTAATCACTTATTCAAAGGGACTGTGTAAGTTCTGCGAACTGTGTTTTGAAAACCGTTACGGTAAACTGTCCAGAGAAACCGGAACTCTGGTGGTGACTAATCACATTTCCATTGGATTATTTTTGTCCTGGTATTTTGATTAGCAGCTACAAACCGACACGGTGGACAATGATGCTTACAGTGTCCAGAAACTCTTCCGTCCGTCAAATGTTCTGCTTCGCGCACTGGTGATTTTCTGCATTACCTTTGTATAAAAACAAGCAGCACCTTAGCCTAAATCAGGCCCTTAGATTGCCCATTATGCAAATAGATAGTAAGAACAAGAACCTTCTTAGTGAAAGTGTTGTCTTAGCGTTTTATTACACTCACAGACATAAATATAGTTTCAGCTTTGTTGGGACATGCTGAAATTACTTCGATATTAAGTTATCTAAAGGGGCTTTTTCAGCTGCAAGGAATGTTTAGTTTTAACATGAGAAACGTTGTGAGGTGAACTGAAGAGGAGTGGAGCGGAGGCGGTAGTGTCTGTTTAAGTTAGCTTTAACAGTTACTGAGGTTTCTTCGTATCCATGGAGGTGCGAAGTTGATTTCTGCTGCGTGCTGGAAGGGACTGGGAAGGAGGCTGTCGTGCCGCAGAGTAACTATCCCCGTAAGAGACTGGAATAACATGAGAAAATTACAAAAACTTTAGTCTTGAAATACAGTCGAACTCGGTTATAACGTCATGAAAGGACTGAGGATTTTGTGTCTTTATAAACGAGTGTCGTTATAACCAAGGCGTATAATGTTATGGTTCACAGTGAGGCATTAATTGGTACCACAGAATATCTGATGCTACAGAGGAGGTGTCGTATAAACCGATGTCGTTATAACCAGGTTCGACTGTGTGTGTTGTGTTTTGAATGTATCCTGTTTGGATCTCTTCCTAAACGTCATCTATCTTGACTTAGTCTAAATATTTTGATTTGTCATTTTAAGCGAATTGTGGGCTAGTACCCTCAAGTCATCTACGTCCAAAGCTATTCCATTTCTGTCACCAAAGACAACAATCCTCTCAGACATCTGTCCGTCCGTCAACCTGTATGTCCGTTCGTCTGTCTGTAACCTAGTATCAGCAACTAACCTTTTGTCTGATTTTCATAAAGCTCGATATAGACGGTCTTTACAAAAAGTTATCGAACAAGCTTGAATTTCGTGACAGTCGGCTGAGTGACAGTCATGCTTTACTTCGGGACTTGAATGGTTTCTACCTGCACTTCCCATATTCCTTGGCCTATTTAGGTAAAATTGCGTATAGGAAGTCCTCACCTAATATTGAATAATTGCGAGTGCAGTGAAAGTCATACTTTACTTGAGGGTGTAAAAGAAATTTTGCCAGTGTTTTCTACATTTTGTGTTCTATTTGGACAAAATTAGGTACAAATAATGTATACAAAACTTCATTCAGTAATTACGAGTTTCATGGAAATCGGTTTAATGAAAGCCATATGTTACTTAAGGGCGTTTGTATCTGTACCTTCCACATTTATTTTCCGATTTGGTTGACATCCGTTAGGATATTTGCACATAATCTTTTGTCTTAGCCTTTTCTGTCTGAAAATGTTGAGATTCAAATACGTAAAGTGTATGTAATTGTACTTGTTTTGTGTAGGCATAACACGTGGTCTCTCACATTAAAGGGAGACCATTCATTCACGGTGTCTGAGAGCAGCATGCTCAGGAGAATGTGCGGGTCAAAGAGGGAAGACGAAGGAGTTTAGTTTCTCCTATGCTTAATTAAGCACCACGCCATGAAAGCGTGTGTTGGAGTGGAGCTGTAACTCCACATTTTCTTAACCTTGGCACTACAACTTATATGAGTTGTATCTGCTTAACGCTCCGGTTGCTTTACCCCAGTGATGGAGCCCGGGTACGCAATGAATAGGCGGCTGCGTAGAATTAGAGCCAGTCTGGATACTGTGAAGAAGAAGAAAACGTACTGTTCCTGCCGGGAGTCGAAATCTGCTTGTTGAGTTTGTAGTCAGTTTTGAGTTTTCCCAGCTTCCTTTACCTTGACATACATTCACTGTAGTCTTCTTTGTCTAGAACTGTACTCTTGAAACAAAAATAAATGCTGAAAGATTGCTAACGTATAGTGACGTAGGCCTTTATTAATGTTCAAGGACGCATTATTTTCCCCTAATATTTAATTAAATGTACACCAAATTCAAAAATACATAGGAGTTGTGTAATTTAATGAGATTTATGTTCTGTGTTTATTTACTAAACTGTTTATATTACCGTAATACCTTCAGCTAATGGCTTTAGTGCATTTTTACTTTTTCTGCATGCGGCTTTATTTAGACGACTTCATGAAATGTTTACGATTCCAATTCGAAATTTGCTGGCCCTGGAGATTAACCGTGATCTGTTTAGTCCCTATGTCTCCAGACTTACGAATGTCCTGCTTTGTGACGTCTCAGTCTCACAACTTTCAAGTGTTGGACTGGGATATTACAGGAAGTCTCTCCGTGTTGAGGAAGCGACCCAGTCATGCAGTCAACTGGGCACCGCCCTATCACTATCCCCCCAGTGGTAGTTAATGGATCTTAAAATATCCGGTGGATGCTGGCGAACAGGGTGGTAAAGAGATTCTTTGGACTTAAGACGGAGGAGGTAGTAAAAGCGGGAGACGATGTCATAATGAATAGCTTCAAGGATTTTTCTTTACAGCAAATAATACATTAAGTTGAGGAAGATAAGATGGGTAGGGAACTCAAGGAAGGGATGAGAAATAAATTCCAAATTTTTGTTTAGAAAACTGAAGGACGGAAGCCACACCGGGTATCTAGACGGAGATGATATGACTGGATTAGTCTGGCTGATGAGAGTCCATTGGCGGGCTTTTGTGAAGACGGTACTGAAACTTTTGCTTCTATAAAAGGCTGGGAGCTTCTTTGTTTTCTGAGAGATTATTGGCTTCTGAAGAAGGACTTGGCTACATGGAGTTCCTCTAACCGTGTCCAGCATTAGCATCATTTCGAGTATGTTTACATCCGGAAACAAAGCAGGAGAAGACAGGCCTCATCTGACAGATATAGTCGTCAGTACCTCTTGATCGATCACTACATAGTTTTTCGTACGTTTAGTGGACTTCTGTTTACGTGATTTCATTAAGTTCATTTTTCATCCTATTTTTGTGTTTTTATTGCATTCGATAAGTTTAGAAAAGTGGCGAAATTAGTGGATCCTGTCATTACATAATAGCTTTTATAAGAGTCTAGATGCAATAACTATAGAATTATATGTATCTTGTAAATCAGAACGACATGTTTCAATCGCAAGGCCATTATCCAGAACACACATATACAAATGTAAAGAAGCTACTGTGAGTTTTATGTTTCAATATCAGACTTATTCTAAATATAAAAATTTTCGAAGTATAGAGTGTCATTTTTTTAAAGTTATAGGTAAAGCAATCCCTTTACAGGCCTGGGCAAGCCCTTAGGGTTCCAGGAGCTTCAGGCTCCCAGATTTCTAGACAATCGCACATCAAGGTGGTAAGATTGTCAGCCCTACGCATCGGCCGCTTTTACTCCCAGGAAATATTCCTTAGTCAACACCAGGGCCATAGTGCAACCGAAGGATTATATTCCAATGACACCATCGGGAATCGAACCTGCTACCTCAATCAACTGCGCCACCGCGTGCCCCTGTTAAAGCTATATGTATAATCACAATAACACATTTTATTCTTTGATATCATTCGATAAAATTTTCTGTGCTTTTAATTTTCTTATTTACAGTCAGTTACATCTTGGTTCAGAGCGATATTACTTCATAATAACTTGCAATCAGTTTTCTTTGTGGGACAGCTCAGCTGAGCAATTTTCTACCCCGCCGGTCCTTATTTCTCCCATCTCTGATATATTTGCTTACTTGCTGCTAAGTGTTTCTTCTCACGCCTTGTGTAGATTCTCACGGTTCGGAAATATTTGCTCTGTAACAATACGAAATACGACATAAAAAATTTTCGGAGAGATCGTGTTTGTAATAAGGTACTTGGACATACAGTACCAGCGATATCATATTTTGTTACACGGACACATTTTATCCGGCAATTCGGATCTATAAAAAATCGGCGTTTTTAATTCGTATGATTAGCAGGCGTAAAATCCGTGAAAGGTTAACACTTTATGCCTTTCTTTTCTTGTAACCCCGAAGTCATAATTGGAGGCCGTAGCATTAAACGTGTACTTTAGAGTGCCTTAAAGCATGATTACTTGTAACTCTTGCACCTCGAACAGAAAATGCCTGTCACAGTTACGAGTATACTGTAGCAGGACAAGTCGCAGGTAGAATCCCGAACTTGTCATCCTAAGATGACACCTAATTGAATGTTCCTTTATAGCGTGCCATATTATTAATCGGATATGTGTTGCTTAGAGGCGCGTCAAAAGTTTATTTTCAAAGTGAACCCCTCACAGCAGTAGAGCGGCTTGATACAAAGGGCCGACTTAACAGTTTTTAGAGGCGTTCGCATAATTACGAAAAGCGACTATTAGCTTCGTCTTGTCTATCTCTCTGTCCGTCTACCTGTCCATTTGTCCGCATGGAACAACGCGGCTCCCACTGACCGGATTTTCATGAAATTTTATATTTGAGTATTTTCCGAAAATCTGTCGAGAAATTTAAAGTTTCATTAAAACCTGACAAGAATATCGGGTACTTTACATGAAGACCTACTTACTTTTATAATAGTATCTCGCTGAATGTTTCTCAGAATGAGAAATATTTCAGATAAAAGTTGTAGAGAAAATCAAAACAGACATTTTATATTCAATAACTTTTTCCCGATAATCGTGCCGTTTCTATGATAATCTGGAAAAATATGGTAGAGCCAGACAGGCCACAGATGACTATACGGCGCATCCGCTTTGCGTGCTGGATAACTAAGGCGAGAATACAGACACACACTCAGAAAATGTAATATTTATTGCTTGTTCACAGCAATAATGGTTAGGCGAACTCGCCTTGATATTACGTTACACGTACATTGCCTCTCTTGTTATATTTCTTCTCAGTCTTCAGGGTAATCGGTGATAGAAATCAGGCAATATGTCTATGTTAAATTATTAACCAATTGAAACTTCAATTAGCTGAACATTTTTTTAACTCTAATGTAATGGGAGCCTGCTTCCAAACAGTGCCTTTCTTGGTCTGGTAATAATGTGCATTCTGCTGGACAACGCGCTGAGTCACAACCAGGGAATGTGAAAGTGCTTGCTATGCTAAATCGAATGTAAAATTTAATTAGCAGTCACTTCTCAAATTAATATCCTGAATTAAATATTTACGCACCATGCTGTACTTTAGATCAACAGTATATATGTCAGTCTGAAATATTACTTTATTAAATGTTACAACTGTACTGTATATACGCTACGCCTTTCGACACTATAATGCTATCTTCTGGCATGAGGTCAAAATTAATATCAACGTATTGTACTAATGTAAAAAGAGGTTTAGTATTTTTTTCATGGCTCGACAGCCCAGTGGGCCAAAGCCTCCTCATTGTTGAGGTTCCGCAATCACACTCAGACACACCGCACTTGGTAGGACTCCCCTCGAAGAGTGAACAGCCCGACACAGAGACTTCTACCTAACAACACACAACACTCACAAGAGACAGATATCCATGCCCTCGGCGGAATTCGAACCCGCAATCCCAGCAAGCGAGCGGACGTAGGTCCACGTCTTAGACCGCGCGGCCACCGGGATCGGCTTAGTATTTATTATTAAAAATCATACTATCGTAGTATAGACAAGTAATTATATGTCGCTCTTCATTTACATCTTGACTTGCGTCATTGTGATTATCACGTTCAGATTAGAAAGATGGGACACAGAAAGGAGTATATTACAGGAATAGTTTACAAGATTAGTCACAACGTTTCGGTGTCTTGGAAACAATTTTATAATTTTTGTAAACAAAAAATCACATTCTCGCTTATTTTAAAAATTTCCATATAAATTTCGCATTACTTATTATTTAAATCACTGTTATATTTTTATTGATATAATTTCTGTACATTCGACCGTTGTGTTTAATAGTGGTTTTCCTGGAGATCCGGGAGTCGAAACATATTGGAAACTAAAGTGTAAATAAAGATGGATATGCAGTGTGGTATGACATTTGAATACATTATAAAATTTAAAAAACGGAGATATCCCTGCTGTGGACACAGTATTACGTAATTCCTTTTGAAATGGAAGTGTCAGTGTCACTGTTACAGCAGACAACACTTTCACGGCTCGCTGATGGTAAAGAGTCGCAATGCATGAAGTGAAAGGATAACATTTTAAATTTAATCTTTTCACAGTTTAACACAAATCCTTTTCTCTCATCTTCGCTGTTCTGAGAACCCAGACTCAGAAAAAGGATGCAAATGTGTATTGAAATCGGAGTACATAAATTCGTCAGATGCATTCTGTGCGATTTTGTATACCTCGTTGACCTTGGAATTTATGCATTGCTCATGCAAATCCTGTAGCGGACAAGTAAAAGTCATTTCTTCATGTCATTAAATGTGAAACGTGTCCCGACTTTTTGTTTATTCTCTACTCCCCCAGTAGCAAATGTCGTTGAAACATGCAACGGGCAGAGCATAACGAGCTCTTTCCTATTTGTGCACTTTGTTAAAAGGCTGTATAAACCACGATAAGTCTCAGCCTGGAGTTCTGGTCTGCGGCCAAACGTCTGAAGCCGCGACCTCTTGAATACGAATCAGAATCATAAAACGTTACATCCAGAAGTTTGACTTAATATTTCAGTAAGCCAGTATATTACACTGATACTCAGTTTATGGCAGTTGCGTCTTTCGAACTAAATGTATGACACGTGCAAATAAGCTAGTTTAAATTAAGCTGTATATAAGCCTTTAAAAATAAAGTCAAAGTCACTTAGCCCGTCTTGGCGTCGAGCCCCTCTTGGGGCTCGTGACCAGATTTGATGTGTATCATCAAGACTGTCACTTTGCTATAAGTTTTTAGTGGCCCACTCTGACGAAAGGACATATCTGTCAGTTGCAGTGCCGTGGTCTTTGTTATGTACACAGGGTTTTAGTGATTACGCTCAAAGTATCTGCAGTACACCATGTCGGTTTGTCTTTTTACAATATATACATTGTCTCCAAACGTCCAGGCTTTATACGTAGCATGTGGCTTATCTTGTTATCTTCTGCTGTAACGACAGCTCAGTCACCTGAACGGCCGTGAGATAACCGCCGCCAATTATAAGGCTCCTACATTTTACGTGTTGGGTGTGGCCTTGTTCAGTGTTGCGAGATTTCATTTCCATACTTCTGTACGACTTCTGCTTGCTGCCTGCATAATTTTGTGACAAAATCACACACATACGGAATTTTGAAAAAGCCACATGCAACTCGCGGATCGGTATGCGCCTTGGATAGCCAGTAGTGGTGAGGAGAACTTGTTTTTCAGGCTCTACAGTGCCACAAGGTAGGTGTCAGCCGCAAATTCCCAGGCGAGGCTGGCAAAGTCATTGTAGACTTAATGAGTGCCTTGTGGAGGATTTGTTTAGTATTAGCTCTTAATCGCTCGCTTTTGAATAGCGAGTATATTCCGGTAAATGTTCTGAAGACCTTGGCTTCTGTCCTTCCCACCTGCATGCTCCATATACTCCGTCTGTCAAAAATTGCACCGAGATATTTCACTCCCTTTACAAAAAGAATGTTTCATCCTTTGGATGTAAAGTGACACTCTGTCGGTCTACGTCCACGAGAGGAATGCACACGAATGGTCCGAGTTCAATCTTCATTGATCATATTGCTCCACAGCCTACGCCACAACTCTTCTGACGTGAGGCCGAGTTGCAATTTTCTAGCAATATAACCCCATATTGCGGACTGTGGCATACATACATGTATCCTCAACAAAAAGGAACACTTGGGTTTTCGTTTGTAAAATGAACCTGACTTGGCTTAAAACGAATCTGAATTTTATTCAGCATTCATATCCTACTGCTCAGTTAACATGGTGGGCAACCAGGTATGATCCCAGGGCAGTCTATTTGGTGGAAAAAGTACGTAGGTTTTCCTCTTTCAGTATCATTCCACCCGTGCTCTTTGCTCACATTCTTTCACTTACAATGAAGCTTTATAATCCAGATACCGACAGCGTCGACAAATACACCACAAAGAATTTTCAGGTGTGTTCTTGGAACCTGAGAGACATGGAACAGGCTTTCAATTCTGACCTGATGAATGCCTATAAGACGGATGATATTGAGTTAATTCTTAAGGGGTTTTCTCCGTCCTAATTAGGCTTTATCGTAGCAACATATTACCTACATACTTGTAATACCTTCCTTGAGATGCAGGAAGAAAATCCGATTAACATTTTATAATGAATTATTGATTCAAGTTTCCTTTAATGGATTTAGTATCAAAAATAAATAAGTATGACGCTGTTAAATAAGTTCTTATGTGTGAACAAACTTTAACTTACTTGTCTCTTCATTCCATCTTTTTCAGATAAACCGCATTTTATATCACCGAAATGTCACGACAACAACCTGAACGAAGCATTCCACATCTGCGAGACATATTTGGCTTTCACGGCAATTGGAACAGCAACAGTCAAACTCCTCGCAATGATGAAGATATGACGCAACAAACGGTGACAAAACTGCAGGATATGAAGCTGTCAAATGACGTTGCCAAAGATAAATTGCCAGGATCTTCGTCAGTTGGAAATGATAGTGCTATATCTGTTGGATCGACAAGCGAAGATGAAGTTTCTAGAGTTCAGACTTCAAACAACAATAAAAAGAAGAAACAACGTTCTAGACGTGACAACTCGAGAACCCTAACAGAGAAGGACGTAAAACACTTAGAACGACACCTCTCAATGAAGAAAACCATTCGGAAGAAGATAATGAGGGATTTACAGCAAGCTTTTGTGGAGGATCCTAATGAATTTCGAGTTGAAGATATTTCTCCAGAGCAGCTGAAAGCAGAGATAAATATACAAAGTCTGAGCTTTGGAACTTCCTCCCAGAAGACGGGAAAAAAGTCCTCCACTGAATCGAATTTCCTGGATATGCTACGAGGCGGCAATACTAACAACACCCCTAGTGGTAGGTTTATCAACGATGACGAAGACTCCGGGCATGGATCGCCAACACGAGAGTCATCTAGTGGTAGACTTGCGGACTATGATGACGACGATGTCAACGAGGCGGAATCAGCAACCAATAAGAAAACTAGCTTCTGGCGGCGTTTTACAATGAAAGGTCGTAACAAGCGATGAAAAATGTCGCATTTAAATTATAAGACAATGTGATAATGTGAGCTTATATGAAAATCTAGAACCTGTGATACCGAAAATTAATCGTTGCTGCATTTTAGCATATTGAATTATACAAGGTTTTCTTTCATTATATGACAGCAGAAGACCCACTGAACTAGTCTTGACCAGCTCACTTTTGCAGGTATGTTCACAGCGTCATAATCTGAAAACCCCGTAGAATCATATGTAAATAAGTAGCTAGTCAGTAACAGTAAGACTTTAATAGCTGAAATGTCATCAAGATCAGTCACTCTTTGATGTAATGAAGCAAATTGAACTGTAGATAACACTGATTGCAATATATCAGAGCACCTTTTGACGTGTTGTGTGATAATATTTCAGTATGTAAGTATATGAATTATATGACGACATGATAATATTTGTAGATATTTTAACAATGTGGAAACACATTCAAACAGTCCACGTGCCTTCCAATATTTTTAGTTTTACCACTCTGTACCTTTGATGTAAGGAAATATTTTTGATAGGAGAAGCAAGAGAAACTAATTCTCTGTAATAAATTTTTAGACTAGGTATCTAAGATGAATTCTGAAACCTTATGGAATATATCAGACTCTTTTTTTCCCTAACAGGTTTTTTCACTTGCCAGTCCAGGTTACTAACTTAAGTGCTATGTGTGAATAATTTATCAGTTCATTTGAAACGTTATACACCTCTTTAAGTTTAGAATGTTAAGAGAAAATGTACACTCAAATTCAATTGTCACGGAAAATAACACTGTAACAATTTTAATGAGCAGTTTTGCTATGGAATTTTCCATTGCATAGTAAATACACACAATATAATAGCACATGTTGTACGTTGCTTCGAGGTTTAAGCTTGTGTTTTATATATATCATAATTTATTACTGGCTGGGTTAGGTGCATTTATTTAGGTAGTTATGTTACATTACTATACTTTTCTATCTTGTAAGATGTCAGAATAGCTGATTTCAAGGTGACACTTTGTCATAGTCTGGTGTCCAAAACTAGGGAAGACCAATAGTGTTTCCAGTCTTTCTGCACATCCAATAAAAACTATTAGCAACAATCCTTAAAAGAGCTTCAGCCATTTAGCCACATGTATGTACTGAAGCTACGTGTGTATATTTTATTATGAAAAGTGGTAAGAAGACATAAAATAATTGGCAGGTACCTTAATGAACATTAATCTGCAGGCTAAAATTTATAAATCCAGACTTGAAATCCTCTGGTAGAGAATAATAACCCTTACTGTATATGACAAAATCATATTAGATTGGTTGCCTGTTTTAAAATGAAGTGTGGGGGGACGAAAAATGAATAGACAAGAAATAATTGAGAGGTCATTTTGAAATTAACTTAAATATTTCGTTCTTGAATTTTAGAATGTACTTCAAACTAGTATCTGCTATTAAATTTTGGGAAATCCATTAACTGTAGTAAAAAGTGTGTTTTCATTGTGTTGTCAAGCAGAATTGTTGTTTATCTGCTTAGTGTTTCATGAATTAGGAAAGTTTAAAATTATGGAACTCCTGCACTTCATTACAACAAAATGTTTTGTACTCAGAAGTTGCACACCTCAGTGATTAAATATAGTGCTGTTTATTTTACTGGACGTAAGTTGAAGTCGTTTTTCTGTTAAAAGAAAGACTCATGTACTCAAAATTATAAATATAGAAGTACTGTAAAGACTGAAGAGCAGTATGAGTAACAAAAAGCTTGCAGTATCTCTGCTTTCTATATTTTGGAGCACACGGGTCAATGTACTGATCTCTCCACAATAAAGCATTTAGAACCACACCCCCATCTAGCTCTGAGGTTAAGAATGAGTAGAGGTATATCTCCACTCCCCCTCTTTACCTTCCTGCCATGTTACAGGGCAAGTTTAAATCTTGCATATTCTACTGTGGTAAACACTGGAGTGATTTACAATTACTGTGTTGTACTGCATGCCTGATATCTGGCATTATCAGAACCCACACTTTGCATTACAAACTGAATTTTATATCATGAAAATACAAGGCAAAATAATGTATTTCATTTGTGTAAATGAGTTCTGCATTCCTTTTTTATACATTGTAGGTTTGTGACTTAATATGCCATTAAAATCACCTCCTGACACACATTTTAAGAATCCCTTAATAATAAACTCCAGAGATACCGTGCAGTCTTTTTGTTTTCTTAATTCAACTTCAATTTTGTGGTTCATATGTTTACTGCAGTCATAAAGGTTAATCCAAACCAGTACCCTCAGACTTAAAAAATTATTGCATCATTATTTATTTACCATTTTCATATTTTACAGGAAAAATAAACGCGTTACTTACTGGGTAATTAATTTACATGACAAAGTGCTCACCAATAGCAATTTGTTGCAAGCTGTGCTCATTGCTCTAGTACAACTGTGGCAGATTTAATGACATATTTAACGCACCACACTTTTAGAAAATTCTTCACTTAATGTCTAGCTTGTAACTGTTTTGAGAGCACCACAAACAGCATTCATTGCATGTGTCAGATGATATCTTAAATATGACATGTATTTCACAGATGGAAATAATTGGTAAGGAGCTATATTAAAAACATTCAATTTTGTTTTGAGTTGTGTGTCTCCTTTCCTGGGTAACCCTAATGTTTGGCATTTGTGATGGAAATATAAAGTCAGAGGATTAAATATATCTCCCACAAAATGTTACATCTTGGTGAACTGCTGAAGTATAAAATGACTTTGGAGTTGAATACAGACAAAACCTTTAATGACTGGTACCATCAAAACCCTCAGTTGGTGCCAGTATTTTGCCATCTCTTTGTTACATGCTTGCTGCAACATGTAAATTTTGCTTTGTAAAATATATTTTAAATGTGCCAGACTTCATGGTTTACATTTTTAATGCAGTAGCTTAGGTGGATTGGATGTTCCTCTATTGTTTACGTTTACTGCTAATAGATTCAAGTTCCCAGAATGTCACTTTTTGTATGTGTGTGAAAGCTGACTCACTCGCATTAACTCAGTTTGGAGATATAATGTGACTGGTAATGTTATTCTGGAGATTTCTTTTGGCTCTTGCCCAACCTTGAACTGACATGCTGAATAATTTTTTTAAGTTGACCAATGTTGGATAAAATCACCTCTCCTGGCCTGGGCTTGTTTTTACAGCACTAAATGAATGTTCATTGAAAACACTGTATATACCATCAGTAATCAGTGGCGTGGCCAGGATTTTTCATAGGGTGGTGGGGGTCTGGGGGGTTGCATTGCCTCTGGGAAATGTTTTAAAATTTCATTTAAGTATTTCATCTTTATTGCATTTTAACACTTTTTACCTTTTATATGCCCCTAGTTTCATTGCAGAATATTATATAACAATAACATTCCTGCTGTTGATGCAAAGCTAAAGCAGTATTTCTGCTTCTAACAAAAATATTACGTAGAACATGGTATATATAAATTAGAAAAAAAATTTTCAGGATTTTAACTTGTTTTTGTAACAAATTCTTAAATAATGTTATAAAGTCTTTTAAGTCATATACACAATTTAAATAGCGTGCATTATAATGGAAATGAACATCATATAGAGTGCTATTCAATCCCGCCAAAAATAGTAATATAACCTAGTTGTATATTATACTGCAAATTTGATAGAACTACAGTTCTTATAAAATAGTTCATAAAGTGTTGTTTTTTCTGCATAATTTAAATTAATATGAGTATATCATAGCATTTATCTTATTTTCAGAAATTCGAAATGTTTATTTTCTGGCCTTGGCGGATCAAATAGCGGTGGGGGCATTGATCACCCCCATCATCCACCTGGCTGTGCCACAGTATGATAATCAATTGTAATTCTTTTTCCTTGAAAGTCACCTGCTAAAGTGTGGCATTGTGACTGATTATGCAATACAGTAAACGAAATTATAGGCAATATATAATTATTTAACTAATATAAAACATGCAGTAAAATTCTTTGCTCCCCCCCCCCCCCCTCTCTTTTCCCCACTGCCTCCGACAAGTTCGAGGTAGTACTACTGCCTTCCATAAGAAAGAGATAGTCACTAAGCATGAACATTTTTAAAAATACACTGATCATGCCCTTTTTAAACCTTCAGTACCTAACTGTGCTGGTCAGAGCATTATATTATGAAACTCAACCCTTTAAATCTGTAATATATGAATGTACAAGTCTGTATTAGGAGTTACAAGAAGTCACTAGACCCTGAAATTCAGAACATAGACAAATAGGATAAATAGAAAGAAACGAACAAAGAAAAAGCAAGAAACACACAGAAAAAAGTTTTCATGATATTGTTGCATCCTAAAGTGTTACCTGTACCAGCCTTCTTTTATGAAGTTATAGAAAATAGTACTAAATGTTGAGCAGCCCAAATTAAAGCTTACAGTTTTGTCATGTATACTGCAGAAATAAAATGCAAGCTGTCACTTGAATCTGACAGAGAACTTGTATGAAAGAATGAATTCACTGTATAGTTTTTTATATTGTTCATACCCCACATTGTCACTAACCGAACACACAATACTCAAACCAACAAAATGCACTCTTATCATTTTAGATATTATATATTACAAGATCTGTAGACTAATCCAACATGTTTCGATCCCTCCTGGGATCATCATCAGGGATTCGTGCAAGAATATGACTTACTTAAACAGAACTAACAATATATGTACATGTTAACTGATCATCTTTTATACATTTCATATCTTTTAACATGTACATATATTGTTAGTTCTCGTTGTATAATTCATACTCTTACACGAATCCGTGATGATGATCCAGAAGGGATCGAAACATATTCGTTTAATCTACAGATATTGTAATATATAACATATAACATGGTGGTGTCCAACATTTATATAATTTTTTGCAGTAAACTCAAAAGCTGATTGACATTCATTTGGATCCATTTTCCATGATTTTCTGATGAGAGGAACAATAATAAGAAGGCTTAACCCTTCTTTGTATAGTTTGCAGAATTCCAATATTCCTGCTACCTATCTTTCATAACAATAATAACCTTGATTGACACTTTCATGGTAAATTTTTCAGAATTTTGTTATCAAGCTATGTGCATTCATTGTTATGCAAACTATTTAAACAACATACATCAGTACTTCAGCCAATGACTGATAATCTAATGTTAACTGGGACCCATGTCACCACATCATGATATGTCCTCAGGTTGCAAATGGAGGAGATAGCTTCCAGATATGAAGGGTAGTTGCAAATATATTGACTGTGCAGTCACAGACAGTTGCCAGAGGTCCTCCATCTTGGGAGCTGGGTGACAGGGCTTAAAATTCCCTTCATACATACTAGAGGTGGGACGAATCCTAAATTTGCTCGAATCCGAATCCGAATCCGAATCTTAAAAGGTTCTCGAATCCGTCGAATCCCTCGAATCTCGAATCTCTCGAATCCTTCATATAAGAATAATAATAAGAAAAAACTAAAGGGAAAAAGACTTAGTTCTATACCATTTAGTATTTATTTTAAAATTAAAAGTTTTTATTTGAAGCAAAATTTAAAATCTGTGTTTAACGAAAAAACATATTTAAGAATACAGTTTTCAAAAATATACCTATATTATTCATTAAGAAGATACAAATAAATGAAATAATAATAATATTAATTATATTAATAATAATAATAATAATACAAATAATATTTGAGTAACAGGTCACATTTTTGACATTTGTGTAGAGGGAGGGGATTATTTCAAGAGTTAATATATCGTAGATAAACAGTAAACGCTAAACATGGAATACTAAATTCTTTCCAGAAAATGAAGAAAAATAAAAAACATGTTTATTTTAAGAGTTAATAAAAATTAAAAACACTAAACACTAAACTCTTTCAGGGCAATCTAAAAGAATCAGAAACCTTTAATAGAGATTTTTGTTTAAGAACACTAGCATTCGAACTCGCTCTGGGTCTAGCCTACTTCGTTTTTTTATCAGCTATGATACCTGCTGTACTGAATAGTCTTTCTGATAGTACTGTCGATGGTGGTGTGATTAAAAACTTTTTAGAGAGTTTCTTTAAATTTTGATATTTTTTGTTGTCCTTCCAGTATTTAAAGATGTCCGCAGATGGTGGAAGCAGTGTTTCTGCTAAGTAAGCATTTATTTCTTCTTCAGGAGACAAACTATAACTTTGCTCAGTGCTGGTAGATGGTATCATCAATTGAGAATAGTAACTCCACATGCTATGAACTCCTTGTTGTTCAGTTGGCGATTTTTGAATGGTATCTCTTTGACTTTGTTCTGATGACTGCAGATCAGTGTCATCTGCTTGCAAAATACTAATATCAGAAATTTCCATTGTCAGTGTTGATTTAGCTTGCTCAAGGTTTTCTTTGCTCAAAAATACACTTCCTTTGAATCGGGGATCCAGTATAGTACCAAGAGCATACAATTTTTCTGTTTCAACAGACTGATAGCGCCTTTTTAGAGATGTAAGCAAGTCATTTCGAAAACGCTGTATGGAACCTAAAGTTGATTTGAAGTTTTGTAGAGCATTAATGGTGCTATTCACTAAAGGAATTATTTCTGAGATTGTTACTTGACTGGAACTGGCCACAAATGTAGCTATATCGAACAAATCTAGGATTCGTATCACTTCTTCTATAGTTGTCCACTGTCGAGCACTAAGATTTACCTGAAAATTTAAGTCTGTAGCAGATAATAAAACAGCTTGCTTTTGTTCCATGAGACGAGTGAGCAAGTGAAGCTGAGAATTCCATCTTGTCGGTTCGTCTTGTATCAAACGATGAGGTTTAAGACTTAATTTTGCTTGAAAAGCTCGTAAGACTTTCATGGCTTTAGAAGAGTGCTTGAAATATCCCACAATACTCCGGCAGGCTGACATTATTTCCTTAATTTCACTGTTGTTAAGTAGACCATCTTTGATAACTAATTGAAAAGTATGAGCCAGGCATGGCAAGTGGTCAAAGGTACTGCGTTCTAAAGCTGCAACCATATTCGGACCATTATCTCTCATGAAACACACAACTTTTTCTAAGAGATTCCATTCTTTCATAGTGTCGGTTATGAAAGTTTCTATTGAAGATGCTCTATGTGAAACTTCTGCAAAGGGAATGCATTCTAAACACAAGTGATGATACTCAAAGTTTTCATCTACGAAGTGAACTGTCAAACTGAGGTAATCGTCAGAAGATGTTGATGTCCACATGTCTGTTGTGACTCCAACAAACTCGGTTTTTTCTAAAAGTTTCTCAACTTTTATTTTTTCTTCTTCATACATCTCTGGAATTACCTTATGGGCAAAATGTTTTCTGCTTGGGATAATATATCTTGGCTGAAGGTGATTTATCAACTTTTTAAAACCTTTATCTTCCACTATGGACAATGGTTGGTTATCTTTGCAGATCATTTCGGCGAGTAATCTGGTAATTGTTTTAGCTCTTTTGTCTCCAGGCTTAAAATGTTGCATCTTATCAACAAATTCTTTCAGAGTCGGTTGGTTAGACGATACTGCTTTGCGTTTTATTGGGGGTGTTTTGAAAGGGCTTTGTTCTCCATAGAAAGAAGCTGCTGAACGTGGTGTAGAAGTTGAACTAACTGATGGAGGACTCCCAACAACAGCTGGATCATCTGGGTCATTATTGTCTTTGAATGGAGAGTCAACTCTGACAGTCAAAGAGCTTAAGGTTGAAGCTGGAGTCAGTAATGGGGATGGTGAACTTCTACCTTTCAGTTCTTGAAATTTGGATGTTTGCCTTTCAAATGTTTCCACATTGCTGAAGTAGTATGTGACCCTTTTCCTCTGGATATTTTTGCAGAACACAGATTGCAATTCGTATAATTTTCATTATCCGAAATGTGGAAATAGTTCCAGATATCAGAAGTTGCCATCTCATGGGTTGTAGGTTATAGGTGACATTGGTTGTAGGTTATAGGAAATAAGAGGTTATGCCAGAGGCACAAGATAAATCGCTCCCAAGTAAGCGTAAATGCTGTGGTTAGCGATAGAAACCTCGTAGGAATAATAAAAAAAGCGTGAGAAACGCTAAGAGTGAGACAAAAATACAGACCGGATAACGCCGAGCGTAGACTGATAGCGTGTACAAGTGAGACGCTGCGGACAGTTGAGTAGAACTAGAAACGCTGAGCTATAGAGTGAGTAGCACTAAGTAGTTTAAGTTCCTCAAGATTCCGCTAGGTGGCAGAATTTCGCTAGGTTAGGATTCGAAAGATTCGAAAGACGAAAAAAGCGCAAAGATTCGAGTTTTCGAATCTCGAATATTATTCAAGATTCGCGGGATTCGAGGATTCGAATATCCCATCCCTAATACATACCCATTATCTTATGAATTGTTACATAGAACCATAGACTTGAATGAATCCTCTGAAATGGCTTAAGCAATGCAAAACAGACATGAATGTCAGGAATCTCTATAAATCAGGACAATCAGCATAATATATGTTAGACTTAATGGGAAAGACTCTGCTAAAAGAGCTTGGGAATTACTCAACTTGAGCAGAAGCCAACTAAGAATACTGACAGTGTTGCTAACAAGACATTGTCATTAAAAGGACATCTAATTAAACTGGGACTGGTAGAGAGTCCTGGGTGTGACAGATGCAAACAGGCATTTCAAACTGCCTCACATCTTCATTGTGACTGTGAGGCTTTAGCCACACTAAGATTTAGGCACTTAGGTCAAAATTTTATGAAACCAGGTGCCTTGGAAGACATCTCTGTCAGCAGGATACTACACTTTGTTCAAGGTGCGGGGCTGCTGAATGAGTGAGCATAAGGGCTGCACAACAGATTGCTAACAGTCAAAGTGCATGGGTCACCACGTTGCCCGCCTTTTTGTATTTTATTCTATTCTAATGGTAACAAAGAAGTTCATATGGGACAAATGTGATACACTTGAATATCAGTATCGCATAATTTACTTTGATACAGGATATCCCCTTGTGCTTTGAAACAATTAATTGATGAAGACCACCATCAAACACAACTACACAGTCAAACCTAGTTATAACAACACTGGTTTATGCAATGCCCCTTCTAGAGCATCAGATATTCTGAGATACCAATTAATTCCTCAGTGTTAACCATAACATTATACTCCTTGGTAATAACAACACTCGTTTATAACGACGCAAAATATTCAGTCCCCATAATGACATTATAACAAAGTTAAACTGTATTTATTATGTTTCAATATGTTGTTACCAATGCATTAGATGTTTTGGCCAAATAGGGCCATTATCAGGCTTTATATAAAGAAATAAAAGGAAGTGAAAATGTAAGTGTTACATGTATATTCTACTGTGAGGGCTCACTTGCAAAGTGTTTACAATTTTAATGGTATTTGAAACTTCCCTTTGTGGTAGCTTAAATTTTATAACGTGTTTTCTCTTTCAAACATTATAAGATGTTCTGTGAAATTTAAAGTTTTAAAATATTAGGTTACAATAATAAGATTGTTTTAAGTTGAGGATTCCAAGATTCTTTATAGATGGATGTAGAATGTTAATCTTTTCATTCATTGTGCTTTTCACTTGTGACGGCATGTTTGGTTTTTGACATAAGGGCTAAATAGCTGTAAAAGTAATGTTAGGTAAACTTAGGGGATATACCATTTTTGACTATGTTTTTTAATATTTAATGTTATTTTTAATATGAAAATACTTATTTTAAGTTATTGTGTGCATTATTATTAACTCATATTATATTTATATTTAAATCTCAAAACTTGTTGCATCCTTTCAAATTTTGTGGATAAGTAGAATTTTCTGTATACTAAAACCATTATTCCATTACTCCATCAAATAAATGATAGTTACACTGGCAGCGCAAACCCTCTGTTTTGACATATTAATTGAAAACAAATTGCTGACATGCAGATCTGTATGACATAACTACTGCACCGAAGTTCATGCATGTGTGTATAAATAACACAAGTAAACATGACAAACTACACGTAAGTAATCTTTCTGATACAAATATAACCAAATGACATAAGATTTAACAGTAACGTTTATAATATTAATTTCATTATGATTTTAGTTTACAGAAAATTATACTTACACAAAAAAAATGACACAACATTACGAGGCTTGAGAATTAAATTAAAATAAAATATAAGTGAAGTTAGTAATACACAATAATTTAAAATAAGAATTTCCTTTTAAAACTAATATTCAGTATAAAAAACATATTCAAAAATAATTAATCCTGTAACTTTACCTAACATTATTTTTACAGGTATATAGCCCATAAGTCACCAAAACCCAAACATGCCACTGATTCACAAGTGAAAAGTAAAATTAATAAAAAGATGATTTAACATTCCACATGCGTCTTAAAGAATCCTGAAAGCATCAACTTAAAAGAATCATATCATTTTCACCAAAAATGTTAAATATTTAGTTTAAATGTTAAGGGAAATCTTATATTATTTTGAATAGAAAACACATACAGAACACAACAAAATTAAAATTGTAAAGACTTTGCGAGCAAGCCCTCACAGTAAGAATGTATATGTAACATTTAATTGTTACTTCCTTATATGTTTTTATACAAAGCCTTCTTGGACTATTTTACCCTTGAAGATGGGGCCGATAGGTTGTCCCGAAACGTCAGCACGTAATTACCACTCTACGCTGCGTAAAATCCCAGAAGAGCTCGGATCTTTTACAATGCCCGATGAAGACGTTCTTGGACCTAAATATCTACGTTATTGGTAACAACATATTGTTACATAATAAATATAGTTGTGTTTGATAGTGACCTTTATATTTTAATCACAACAAACTAAAAGGGCATAACTCTCTGGGGCATGGATAAGAGGACGATTTCGACTCGACAATGGACAGTGGTTGTTCGTGTGATGTTGGTATACCTGATAACTATCGCGCGAAAATATGCAATCACAGCCCTAATCTGTAATTTCAAAAGCTAATCATTAAGAGACTGTGGGAAGCACGGATAAGAGCTAGAAGATAATACCGCTGAGACAGGTGATCCGTGCGCAGTGTCGCCAATTAAGTGGCTTTCTCACCAAATCTGGTGGTTTTGGATACTCGTCTGTTTGGAACACAGTTTATTGGAATTTGTCTGGTTGCTAGTGGAAAATTTGGCAGGGTTTAGAACATTTTGTAGTGAAAATCTGGTGGTTTTTGCATAAATGAAGTAGTTTTTTTAATCTGCACGAACTTCTTGGAATTTCAGTTACTACGATCACGAAAACTTTATGTCGCAAGCACTTCATCGGTTCTTAAGTTTCCTCCTGTATGTAATATGTACCATACATTCGGTTATGTGGAAAGGGTCCAGGCACTAAAGAATTTGTTAGTCTGGAACTCCGCAACAGCGTGGTTGCGCACATGACAGTGTTTCGTCCTCGGCTCTTCCAAATCACGTGAACGGTGTATGGGAAACCACGGGAGGCAATTTATGCACTTAACATCGACTGCTGGTTGTGGTTTCGTGGAGGTCGGTGTACTGTTAGTTAATGTCGTCCAAGTACAAGGGGGGGGGGGGGGGGGGACTGCCGGGCTGAAATCGGCTGATGACTAGAATTTTGAAACATAAATCAATAAGATTTAAAAAACAAGAAGATATGACACTGTGATTGAGTCATGTAACATGTAGTTAAATTCATATGTGTATAAATGCAGTTGCAGACAGTGTCATGTACTTACAACATGATTTTTGTGAGATAATTTTTTAAATCAAACGTAAATTGTATATAGCCTCAGGGTCAGCCCCCCCCCCCCCAACCCCCCAAGGAAAAATTCTGGGTGCGCACCTGAAGCAGACCCAAAAGTTATGGGTCGAGCCTCAATATACACAAAAATATTGCGACGATTTGTTGTGCCAGTCGAAGTTTCTTGAATGGCTAGCAAGCACTGATGGTGATGATACCAGGGCGTGTTACAAGTTCTGTCACTGTAGCATGGTAGGATACGCGGTGCAAAGTTTTAAAATACAGAATGCCAGTGGCACAAATCCATTTAGAGAAATAGCACTCTTTGCAAGATCTCGGTTGGTACGTCCGTAGTCAAACGCATAGGTACTAGTAGAAATAATTTTCAAACAGTTGAACAATGCGGAAAATAAAACGAGGAACAAAATGAGATTGGAAATTATTAATTCATTTTAGGAGTTTGTGCAGGCCTTTGCAGGTAGAAATAGTAATGTCAGAATTACGAACTTTCAACAAATGTCCTTAAAACAATTAGGAGAACTGCTGTGTACAGTTCTCGAAGTAGTGGACCTACTACTTCTTCCCATGTCCTTTTCGAGACAGTAGAAGACGTCGATGATTCAGATTTATTGGACTTTCTCTCGACTCTTAGGTAAGTCATACATTTAGAAGGTTTTTTTTTCGGCTATGTCATTTAACACCTTTAAAATATGTATACTCTTTGTATGAAGTTCCGCCCATTTTTTAATTTCGTGTTTCAGTTACGGGAAACGGGAAAGTTTAAAATGCGATTTGGTACAAAAGTGTCAGTAACCATTTTTTAACAATAGAGACTTTTTTTTCAAAACTTTTTAAAAGTTGGTGCGGATGGGATTTTGGTGGGGTTGAAGCATATGTGTTGTGGGCAATAATACATACCGGTTGGCAACGCTGTCTATGCGTGTTTCATTTAATGCTGTGGTGTACGGGCAGACTAGATGATCTGTGCGCAAGAGTCATAGCACAGATTATCTAGTATAGTCATAGTGTATGTGCAGCGGAGGGGGTGATGAGTGTGTGCTGATAGTCGTTAGTTGTTTAGTCGCTGAATTATTTTGCGTAGAATAAGATAGTCCTTGTAATTGAATGACACCATGGCGCCGACGTTAAGTAAATATGTTACTACTAAGAATGTTGCAGGAGCTGTGTCAATTGCTTTTCTATATTGGTTACTTCGCAAGCGAAGAACGAGGATAACAGCAAGGTAAGGGGATGTCGGCGTGTTACATAATTCAAACAAGATTGCAAATGGTGAACTGCGTGACGGAAGTACATAGACCTTAACAAAGTAGTCTTTATTTGCAAAATGTCATACGGCTGCACGGTGCACGCGTAAATGTAATTTCAGTTACGTCCATAAAAAAAACACTGCCTTCCCCGACTTTCACGAATTTCAGAAATGCCGAACAACGTTATGTGCAGATCTCTTACCGAATTTTAGCTAAGTGGGACAATAAATGTGGAATGTACAGACAAATTTATTTACGCCCGTAAGTAACGTATGGCTTACACTGCGCTCATATGCGCAAAACTGACAGTGGCGGAGTAAATTTTGTGGACGACTGCAGTAGTGAATGTTTTCCATATGAGATGAAAAATGTAGGTCCCAGGGACAACGTTTTATGTACGCCCTTAACTAAAGAAGGATTTTTTTGAAACTCACAATTGATCAACGACTTTACTTAGAGATGTGTATAGAATTTTACGAACTAGGTCAAGAAATATGAATAGTACAGATAGAAATGTACCTCCGTCCAGCCTTCATGGCCTGTTCTAGGGTGAACTTTACCTTTACCTTTTACAGATAGAAATGTATTTGCGCCATTAGGTAAACTATATTTGTCACCGATCCAATTTTCACCAAACTCTGTTGCGCGACAGCTTTTTGTAAAGAACTCCTGCACCGAATTTCATGAAAATCTGACAAACAGTTTCGTCGGTGATACTAGGTAACAGGCGGATGGAGGTGCTATCTACATAAGGCATACTTTTGTTGCTACAGAAGGAACACTTGAAGGTGTTTGGTATTTTTTTTTTTTGTAATTTTAGGTTTGGTAAGAGTGGTGCAGTAACATAAGTAAATTTTATGGTGTGTCATCTAATGTGTCTTTAAGTGTTAAGTTTGTTTAGTATTGATGCTATAATATGCGAGTTCTTTAAACTCTTATTAAATAGGTGATTTAGTAGCACCAGATCTTCGGAACAAATTCGGGATACTTCAGACATGTACAGAAAGTAGTCATGTTTTCTTTTATCTTGGATTATGTGGTAATGGATATGAAATGATTGAGGGTACAAAGCAGACTTAGTGTATTTTAGTTCATAAGTTCACATGTGTTGGAGAAGGGGAAGCCAAGGAAAACACTTTCAGGATAAATAGTATGAGTTTAATTTGAACTGGATGCCTGTCAGTTGGGAACTGTGAGTTGCAATGGCACAACATTCAGTAGATAATGCGAAATAAATCTTTGAGGTTGTGTTGTGTATGTGTCTTTGATATACCTGCTGAAGTAGTTGTTTGCAGCAAAACAAAACTCGGGGAAATCGATGACTTGGACTCAGGCTTGGGTTTGTCTGTATGCAAATGAAGTGTGCTGAGAATTGGGATGCTTGGTTAACTGTACAAGGGAGAAAAAGATGAAATAGATAAGGTGGCTGTGGAATAGGCAAAATGTTGCACTTGTTGCTTACAGTCATTATAACCTACCAAATCTGACATAATATAAAATTGTACATGTTATGTGTGAACAAATAAATCCAATGTACATCCTTGAGCCTTATTTTTTAAAGGTGCATTTTGATATTGTTGTATGTATGCCTATGTCTGCTATGTGGTCCCTTCACATTAGGTTTACTGACTAAAATTCAAATGTTCTAAGCATTTTTCTTCTCTTCCCATGCTTGCTGGACTCTCCATCTCATTCTTAATTACCCAAATAATATTTGGTAGGAACATTAATTAATTAGGAAGCACATCATTACTCAGTTATTTTAGTGTAGTGTTGCTTTTTCTTGTAGGTCGTATACCAATTTGTTCAGCACCCTCTTTTCAAATGTACCCAGCCTATGAATTTTACATCCACAGAAGTCAAGTAATGATTATTCCAGCTTTTTAGTCAGGATGTCTTGTTTAAAATCTCCACATAGACTCGTGATGGTTTTCCTGGTTTTTGTTAGCCCCCACATATGCCAGAGTATTACCTCAAATTAGGCCATGGCTCCTACCATCCACATGCTTTCCAACCCCATCATTGAGTGTGATTTTATCTGAGCTACTGAGTGTCATTAAATAAACCATAAATACGTAAGCAGATACCATTATTATTTTGCCCTTCTGAAATTGTAACCATCAGCTTCAATGTGCACGCATTTATTACATTATTACTTGCCCAATATGTTTGTGCCAGTTTTGACCATCATCCTGGGTTACATTTGTCATTAATAAGCTGTAGATGTTTAAATAGCATGTTATTCTATCTGACAAATACTGTTTGTCACTTCCTATCATTTCTTGTATAGGATGATTTTTTCTTTCTTGACCAATAAGCACCGGCCTGATGTTCTAGTCAGTTTTTATTAGACCTTCTAAAGGTTATCATCACTACAATCATTTGTCTAGCGCCTGTCATCAACTGTTGAACCTTCCCGACATGTGGTGTACGACGCAATGCTGTCAGAGTGTCGGGCGGAGAGTTGAGCTGGTGCTTATCAGTCAAGCCGGAAAAAAAAAAAGACACCCTATATTAATATAGCCCACTCAGCCAGTCTCCCAGCATGCCAGAATAGCAGCCAGAAGTGACAAACAATGTTTGTCAGATGAAAGAAGGATGCTGTATTAAGTAAAAACAGGCTATCAGTGTGTGATTTAATGATGGATGAAAAAAAACTTATTCTTTTAAATTGCTGTGTTGTATAGCTGTCAGTATGTTCTTGTATACTTAGATTATTATGTATCCTAGATGGTAAAATTCTGTGCTTAATTAATTAAGCACATAATAATAATAATCCTCTCACTGCAGAGGCCCAGGCTCGATTGTGGGCTAATCCATGGGAGATTTGTGGTGGACAGAGTGGCACTGAGACAGATTTTTCTCCAAATACTGTTGTGATCTACCAGCATCATTCTGTCAATGCTCCATACTCATTAATTTATCTGTCACCAACACAGTATAATCTTAGCAAGTGACTCCATCATCAAATTCACTTCATCATGAAGATGTATGGGGGAATGTAGGTATAGCACCATTGTTACTTAACCTTTGGCACTTGACAGACTTCAGCGGTCAGCTTGACTGCCCAGCTGCTTGTCCTGTAGAGCAGTGTTTCCCATCCTTTCTCTTATGGAGGAATCCGTTCATATCCTGAGGATCCACTACCTATGTAAATGTTAACAGGCCATAAAACAAAGGGGAAATTGGTAGTGCATGGAGATTGCTCCAGTACTGCCAATCAGTAGACAAAAATTCCTGCAATCTTTCAAGGGACATTTGGAATTTTTTGTCGTATTTTGAAATTGTTACGTATTTACTCCACGATTTCTGATGGAACCCCTAACAATCAGTGCCTCAACCACAGAAGAGGGGATATTTCTTCTGGTTTCATAAATACTGTATTTGTTAAAGTAACTTAATTACATGCTAATTTATATCTTTTTTCAGAAATGCTGTGCACAGTGAAGTCCAGTATGTGGTTGGTGATGTAAGTACCAATTTTTCGTTTCAGTTGAAAATATCTGTGAGTAAAACCTTGTTGTGAAATTGTGATGGATACCCTGACAATGCCAGCAGTTACCTTTCTTAATCAGTGTATTATAAGAACATATAACATTGCCAGTTAAAAAGGTATCTTTTACACATGTTAGCTAACTGTTGTTGAACTTGTACAGAGCTCAAATTAGGCTTTATCGGATTTATAAAAAATGGCTGATCAGAGAAATAATGATTAACATTTTGTTTGTCCAGTTCTTAGTATGGTTTGTACTTGAAGAAATACAAGAAAACATCTTATATGTCTGTGCAGATTGTAGTTTCTTTTGGTCCAATCAGGACTGCATTTTTATTTAGAAACATCTCTGCACAATAACTTATTAAATATTTATGAGAGCAAAAGATGTCTTGAATAAATGTTGTAGAGAAAAGTGAAACAAATTTTGTGTGTATTTTACTTCTTCAAGTGGTATGGTTTGCAAAATAAAAACTATTTTATGCTGTGTCATAACTGGAGAATTGTTGAACTGGTTTTGGTCATGTCTTGTATTGGAGGGCCTTTTATGTCTATCTTCCCTGGTCTGTTCTGCATACATACAGGAGAGCCTGATGTTTTGGCTTTTATGAAATACAGTTTATATACAAGAATAGAGCAACACTGCCAGAATTGTAATGCATACATTTCCTTGAGTATGAAGAGTAGTCAGACAGAATTAAATTTTAAACTGCATATTAAGTACGTACACTTATGTAAAGGTTTCAAAACTGCATTACTGTATAAATTTTGAAGACATTCATCAGGTAATAAAAGAAGCTGCTTTCATACCACATAATTTGTTCTGTCTGATCTTGTAATGAAGGGAGTCTTTAACCATGTAATTTCTGTGATCCCTTTTTCATTAGTTATGTGGAGAAATATATTTGACGGTAGTATAACATATCCTTCAACCACAGATTTCCTAAAGGATATCCTATAAACCCACTGTTATAACTCCTGCAAGACTGCATTTTCTTGCCTTGTTTCTGTAATTTTTGGCGAACATTGACCAATTTGGATGCTATTAATGTGAACAAGTTGGGACATGTACACATACTGTAACAGTTATGGCATGTTAGTTCTGTTTATTACCTCTATTTTTTACAATATGTGAATGCCAACTTTTGAATATTCCAAGCAAAACATTGGAGAATGTACTGAATCAAGGAAAGTAAGCTTGAGTTTCGTAAAAATTGACTTTACTTGAGGGCATAAATGAATTTCTATGTGTTACATAATGAGGCCATTGAATTATTGGGTGTATGGGCTGCCTCACTGTCTTGCTGGAAGAACCCATGTCCATTCTCATCACTTAAATTTAAAAAAAGTAATGCAAGAATTTTTCCACTATACCCATTTGAATTTATTGTATCCAAAGAGAAGATGGGTCTGAGTATTCTTGTTGCAGTGGCAGCACACCTTACTCCAATTTTAATGTCATGTAATGGCACCTCATGTAGCATGTGTTAGCTCAGGACTATCTGTTGCCTAGTATTTGTTATGTAAGCATTTATGTGACCGTTTAAGTAATATCATCTATAAAATATAAAACTGAGTTAACAATGGATCGACTTCACCACTGTATGCTGCTTCACAAAACCAGTTACAAAATCATATTCTTGCAACAAAGCTTTTGTGGACATTTATTCTAAATGGAATTGAAACACCGGGAAACCAGCTTCTAAAATTGTGGCGACACTCTTTGTATGATTTCTTCCTTACATAGGTTTCCACTGCCCATCCTTCTGAAGGATTTAAAAAAATGTATGCAGTATAGTGTTTATGTCAATCTGACCCTGTACGTCTCCTGTGTCTCATGATAAATGATATGGTTTTGCAGAAGTCTCCACAGAAAATGAAAGCACGTGTGGATGCTGTCTTCTTCCGTCAGTTACATCATCTTCTCTCAGTTGTGATCCCAGGTCCGTTCTCAGGAGAGGTTGGGTTCTTGTTTCTTGTTGCTCTGGCACTCATAGCTCGTTCTCTCTGTGATCTGTGGTTGATCCACACTAGTACCTACATAGAAAAGTAAGTCTGTATACAGTTTTACAATACTAACAATGCCAAGTAAAGTTCCAGGTATTACCTACTGTTTTAGTAATTTCAGTCTCTGCACCCAAGCCACGCTGCTGTCTTTGTGTTAATATAATGCACAGTTAAAATCTTTTGAAGATTTCTGATATGGATTTCATTGGTTGTTGGCATTTGTATACGTGCTTGGTTGGAGGGGAGGGGGTTTGCAGTGGGTACAGCTAGCCCAGGCATTCAAACTCAAATAGTCCGTAGACCAACAGATAATTTTGAAATTGAAGGTGGGCCACATGTTTTTCAGGCAATAAAGATGGTATTGTGAGATTTGAGGTTCTCACAGTGTCGTTTATGAGGGTTGAGGTCTTGGGATATGATGTAGCAATGGGTATTTCCTTATGTTCTGAAGGATTGTTGTGCCTTCATCTTCAGGATCAGACAGTCTAAGTAGAGTAGTCATGCGGGAAGATAGGATGTGTCATACTAAAGACATAGCATCACATCCCAGAAGACGTGAATCTTTAGTTAAGTATTTTACTTGAAATTAAACACACCATAAAGAATATTTCATGCTTTTAATAACAAAATCAAAACAAATTATTGATTTTAAATCTTTATTGCA
The DNA here is from genome assembly GCA_021186555.1 of Reticulitermes speratus. Taxonomy (NCBI): domain Eukaryota; kingdom Metazoa; phylum Arthropoda; class Insecta; order Blattodea; family Rhinotermitidae; genus Reticulitermes; species Reticulitermes speratus. The sequence continues at coordinate 22,373,654 of JAJKFL010000237.1, forward strand.
TTGTTGTCTCTGTGCTAACATATGTTGTATGTTACCATCCAGGAATAGCAAACTTTTTGAGCCCTAAGGCAAGTGATGAAGATTATTTTCACTTAAGAAATCTTAGACACTGGGTTAAGGCACATAAAAGATCAGTTAAGAGAGCCATACAAAATGAACTAGTGGGCCATGTGTTTTGAGACCCCTCAACTAATCACTATTATCAGTGAATCAGTTCAATGAAACGAAGGGAAAAGAAACAACAATGAAATAAATGAATACAAAGGAAGGAAGGAGAGAAAGATTGTTTCAGTGCCTGTTGATAGGGACTAATTCATCAAGCAGGCCCATTTATTTTGCCAGAATATAGAGCCAAACCTAGCCTCCAAAATGTCATATGAAAATCGGTCAGAAATTAAGTTAACAGTGTTTATATTTTGGGTTTTTTATTTTCGGGTCTATTAAGAACAGTTACAATTTACCTGTCTTGCTATCCCAGTACTTTCCAACATAGTCCCAGCTACAACTGAGGCATTCATGATATAATGAAATGAGCTTTTCTGTTCCTGTTGATAGAAGTCTGTGCCCTGTGTTTTTCGACCACTGTGTAAAAGCTGTTTGCATGTGGTCATTATCTTTAAATTTGTGGTTGCCAAGATTTTCTATCAGAGCTGGGAGCATATGAAAATGGCTTGGTTCCAAATCGGCTGTATGTGGGATGTTCAAAGATTTTCCAGCAGAAATGATGCAGGGGTTGCAGAGTTGATGTGGCACAGTGCGGCTGAACATTATCATGCAGAAGCAGAACACCTGTACTAAGCAGTCCTGGGCATTTATGTTTAATGAGTGCTCATAAATGTCTAGTGTTGAATATGCAGCTGCATTGATTACTTTGCCCTTTTGCGTGAAGTCTATGACTGAAACATCTTTGTCGTCCCAAAACATGGTAACCGTCACTTTGGCAGTAGACTTCACAATTTGCACTTCTTTGTTTGATGGGACCCAGGATGTTTCCATTTCGTGCTGGCCCATTTTATCTCTAAGGTATGGTGATGAACCCATGTTTTGTCTCCTATAACAATGTGCTTGAGAAATTCTTGACTATTGAAAGAATATTGTTGCAGAAATGGCTGGGCACAAGCCATTTGTTGTGTTTTGTGGTCTTCCGATAGTTCTTGAGGCACCCAATATAAGCATGCACTTTGTGAAACCCCAACTCTTGAATGATCCTGACAGATTCAAGTCTGGTTGCAGTTTACACCCTGTAATCCACCTGACTGAAAATCACATTTTTCTTGAGTGTCATGATGCATTTAGTGTTTGTTGTTGTATGTCTGCCACTTTTTTTTACAATCTTCCGTGACTGTTCTGGTTTTAAATTGGATTCACCATTTTACTACACCATGCCAACTCATTACATCTTCTCCATAAATTTCCACCTGCCGGTGAAGAATTTCTGCTGCAGACACATATCTTGCATTCAAAAATTTTATAATTGCATGAACCTTGTGCGCAAACCACTGTTCCAGGTGAGCTGACATATAATGCTGACTCATGTAACCAGTGTATGGTAGATGATGGCAGCCGAAACAAAATGCAATGTAGCCAACAGTGATTACAAATTCTCCTTATGTAATCTCAGTGTAGGTCCATTGTTACAAAATTATACACTAATCAACTTATTTTCTGATTCAGCCTCATACAGTGTTGTGATTCTCATAGGAACACTTAAAAAGGTGAATACTAATGCTGTTACCGTACAGAACTAAACCATTGTCAGAAACCTGTAGAACCACATAGTACTGATTTGCATGAACTTGATTTAACTGGAGCATTATGCAACTTTTAAATGCTCTGCTCACTGTTAGTTCTCATTGCTGTTTAAAATATACAATCTACATGGTTGTTAGTAATAACTCTTTAACCATTGGTTGCAGTTGGATAGGGTATTATCTGTTCCTTATGTGAGCTAATTATTCTGTACCCTATCATATGATTTCTAAGGCTTAGTCAATCATAAGCACATTTTGTTTTCTGTAGAACTTATTGTCTGACTTCCAGGACAGTTGCATAGTTCAGTGAAATTGATGAATGTGATAATAACAGAGTGATTTTTTGTACTGGTCAATGATTCCGGAAGTTCCCTAAGTAATGGAGAGTATTAGGATGTAGAAAGTAAGTGATAGTTACCACACGAATCAAACTACTGTTGAAAGGATTAGTAACTTGTAAATAAGACTTTAAAAAATGTGAAAAATTTTTTGTCCCAATTGTTTTGTGGGTTCCACCTGTTGTGGGTGGGCAGTATGTTAACCAGAGAGTTACTAGTGTCTGAGATATTAACAACTTGAGGATGGTCGTGAAAGAACTTATTTTGCTTTCTTTCGAATACATCCATTTATAGCAAGAGGCCAGAATAACGTGTGATTTAATACATGTACAACTTGGTAATAAAAGAGCCAGAATAGCATAGTTGGTACAGTGATTAGGCCATTGGCTGGGGAGCTGTTTCATTTCCCTTCTCTCACTAAGCTGAAGAGAAACGCTGCAAATGGCACCACCAGTAGGATGCCAGAACAGTGTTTTTTTATTTACCTGGCATCTGCTTGTAATTAAAACAACATTTCAGAGGCCATCTCTGCTTCCATCTTCATGTGTTGCAATGAACGTGTCAGGTGGGCCACTTAGAACGAGCTGTTCTCAGTCATTGGGCTCATTCTCAGGGGCTCGCCTGATAGGTTCGTCCTAGTACCTGAAGGCAGAAGCATTGCCTACTTCCAAAACATGTTCTAATTATATGACCAATGGATAAAGTCCAAAAAAGGAGATTGTATCAGATACAACAAACGGTTATCAAAGCACTATAAAATTGAACCAGTAACACTGTCGGGGGTTTTGGTAAAAATGACGCTCTTCATGCGTCGGTCCTTTCACCTGAAATTACCATAAATCTAAAGTTCTGTAACGGGTACACCCATCACTGGTGTGACTTGTGCAAGTTGCCGTTAAAAATAATTTCAGGTAGTCACATGCACATGCAGCTGACTGTGAATGGCATTTTAAAAGATTTTCTAAAGAAGGGAGCCTCATAACCAACTGAAACTAATCTATTGTAGTCAGATTAAGAGAGATAAGTAGCCATTAAACAAGGAAAACATATTGTATTGTATAAATGTAGTGGTTCTTGCCTAAGTTGCCTCCTGCAGTGTGGCTCCAGAAGCTCATATAGGTGGTTACCCGTGTTCTGTAAAATGGGAAACTGCTCCTATGACTGATTTTTAATAAAAAAATTTTTGTGTTTTTTTCAGTGCAATTGTGAATATGGATAGAAAGCTGTTCATATCGAAAATTACTCTTTTTTTAACTGGAATGCCTGTGGTAAGTTGTGTAGCATTTTTTACATAACAGAGTCTGGTTTAGACAGGTAGTTGCTCAGGATAGTTTACAGTTTGTGGTTAATTAATGATATGTAAGTGTGAATTATATTAATTTTGTTAATGTTTTTAGTAAAGGGTAGAGCCCTGTGTAAACCAGGCTTTGTAGTAATGTGACTTAGTGTGCTTCATAAATTGTACTGAACACAGAGGTGACACCATCCACATTGATGAAGTAGCAGGAATTAAAACTTTCATGTGTATCACATGTTGCAGTAAATAAAAGCACAAATTTTAGTGTATTCTTTGTTTATGGTTGGTTCAATGATGCTTTCAGTACCTCAGATTATGTAAGATAAAATGATAGGATGATTGGTGAATAATGAATTGAAGGTGGAAAGAAGCAGCAATGGCCTCATTTAAGGTACTGTCCCAGAATTAGGTAGTCTTGGAGGGACTGAGAAGAACCACAAATTTGTAAGTCAGGACAGTTGATATCTCAGCAGAAATTTGAATCAAGATCTCAGAAATTCAAAGACAAGTTATGATATTTATTGAAATGTGTTACACCAACATCTAAAATTTGAAGTTGTGTCCCATTGATTCAAACTAACCATGCCAGGTTTAATACAGTACAGGTCTCATGGGAGGGAAATATGTTAATGCTTGTTTTGTTTTAATTTATTAAATTACCATAACATTTCCTTAAACTGTGATGATTATAGGAACTTCAGGAAGTCATCATGGTAGGCAGTAAATATTAGAAAGCAGAACATATGATGCAGTAACTTGTGACACACCAGATCATGTAGTATTGTAAAGTTACATGTAACTTCATAGTTTGTTTTGCTTTTCATGTACATTTTTTTACATTAAAGTTCATAGGCAAATTTAATGTGTTCATAGCATTACAGCAGGTAGAAATAAGTAACAGGAGTGACAGACTAGTAAAATGTCAGACTTCAAAATGGACATTAAAAAAAGAATGCTCTTATGTCAGTTTCCATGTATTATATTTATACTTACATCATTGTCATTAGGTTTGTGCCTGATGTAAGTACACATTTGTTGGAAATAACAAAAGTTAATTTCTTAGTTCTTGTTACATACTGGTATTTAGTACTGATTTTGTGAAATGCCACTGAGGAAGTTTGTTATGTTAACTACAGTTACGTAAATTGTGAAGCTATAAATTCATAATCACTTGATGGTATGAAAGTTCATTCTGTACTTTCCACACATTTTTATGCTGATTTTGTAATGCATCGTAAATAAAAAGTAACATACTTCTTAGAATTACTGTTTTATAGTCCATGCTTAATACGGTTTTTGCTTCTGTGTGTTATGTATTTGGTTCTGTAGCAAGTACGCAATTTAAAAGGTTAGAAACAACTCATCATGCTGTTTGTATATTTACATTGTTTATATTTACTTAGCAGTCCATATTGAAAGGGAAAATACCATGTCACTTAGCATTGGATGGTGTGTTTATGTAAATGTATAGGCCTAGTCACAAGGAAAAATGTCTGTATATTGCATACCTAGGATTTCATGGCCTTGTGTGAGTTTGAAAGTTACTTAGCATTTCATTTAATAAATTCATAAATTAAATAGTGTTGTAACATAGATAAAATATTGGGTACTTCATCAACACATGTCTTTTGTAATTGAATGTTGTGAGGAGCTCATCTGTTTTATTGTTATGTGAGACATTTCAGAAGTTTGAATCAGTTGACCTGCTTGGAGGTTCCCTGAAGTTCCCATTCATGGTTCATAGAAGGATTCTGAAACCAACTGAAGATCACAGTGGTGAAAATAACCCCAAAATTAATACTTTCTTTTCTCCAATGATCCAAATTTTCTGTATTTTACCTTTGAACTATTTTAAGTGTGTGTAGTTTCTGCATTGTCTGTCTTGAGTGTATGTATTTTCCACAATGTCTTTTTCCTTTTCAGATCTCTCTGGTGAATAATTTATTAAAAGTAAGTTCATTTTCGTTTTGTATGTGTATGTGGTAATTTTGCCATTTTTGTGGATCAGTAGTTGTTGCATGTTATAGCTTGTAATGTACAGAGTAACAAAGTGCTCTAAGTTTGTGTTGCTTAAACATTAAGTATATTTTAAGTAGGATCTTACTCCGCTACACATCTACTGATTGTGAAGTCCTTGAGTTTATGTGTGTCCTTTCTTCCCAAAGGCCAGTATCTTTTTCTCTCGGTGTAGATTTAGGTAGAAACCTGCACTGCTACATCTTATGTGCCTGGGAAGAACTTGGGTTGACGTTGAAAGTGTCACCCATTCTTTTTCAGTGTCCGGTATCTTCTCATAGTAAATAATGATGTGTAGTAGGTTTTGGAATGAGGCTTTTGTATATGACAGAAATTGTGCAAGTGCTTCATGGTCCCTGTGTTTAAAAACTTTGCAAACATATTGAGAGAGAATTTATTTATTTGTACTTTTAACTTACATAAAAACACTGTCAGTAAATTGGACTGTGTAGCATTGGTGATAGTAATGATGAATTGGACTGGATGTGGAAGGAAATAGCTGTGCCCTGATTTAAGATACTATACTGGTATTTGCCTGGAGCAACTGAGGAAAACCTCAGGATTTTTGGTGTTCCAGTCAATATTCTATCTAGTCACCTATGAGTACAAATTATAAACATTACTCCTTGAGCCAACTTGCTTTGGACATATAGATTAGTTACTGTATAAGACAATGGGAAGTTCGTATAAAGATTGTAACATTTTGGTGGATAATAATGGAATCTTAATTCTGAAAAAGGTACCACACCAGCATGGCAGTAAAAGTAAGAGAGTATCCAGAAATTTTACATCGCCAAGTTGGTGAAACATTAGATTGTGTAGTATGTGAGAGTTTATCTTGAATTTCATTTTCTGTGTGTGTGTGTGTGTGTTTGGTGGGGTGGGGGGGGGGGTAGGGGGAGTGGAGGTTAAAATAATTCAACAAAAGCTGCCTTTGGTACATTTGTGCAAAGTTGATCTAGAATACTGTTGTAAATGTTGGTCTCTTCATTGCCATATTAAGAATTCAAAAACAAAACCAGTAACAGTAAAAATTTATTTTAATGTCCTCAGTAATATTTTAGGAAAAGTCTGAATTTTGTACCTCCTTCTGCTTTCATTAGCCATGAAAGAATATGTCAGAACCCTCCTTAAGGTTGTGCAGCATGAATCTCATGTAGGTATGTGCTGCTGAGACAACACACCTCATCACAGTACTCAGTCTGTTATCACATGTAGGAAAATAATCACTGTTTGTTCTATAACGTGTAAACATTTATTCTCTTTAGCAAAATGGCAAGTTCATGGATGTTAAAAGAGGTGGTACATATAGCTACCCCTATGATGTGAAAAGTTAAAAAATGTAATTAACAGTTAGTTAACATACTTTGTAATCAGTAACAAGAAACTGCTCTGGGCAGCAACACTGCTGTGTTTCAGATGATTACTGTAGCAGCCCAGACTGCTATGTACAGTTTGTATACTAGTGTCCAGCTACAGTTTGAATCGAGGTTAGCGTTTAAGTCCAGATGTTTAATTAAATGTGTTCGGCATTATAACTTGATCACTTTGTGTTAGTACCCAGTTACGAGGTGACTTCTTTCTGTGTTATTACATGGCTACTAGTCCTGATGCAGCCACTGTTCAAAAGTTTGTTAGTACACTCAAACACGGTTACAACATCATGAAAAGGACTGCATAATTTGTGTTGTTATAAACAAGGGTTGTTCTAACCTAGGAGTATGATACTGTTAGGAATTAACTCATACGACATAATATTTGGCACTGTGTATGAGGTCGCAGAAACCAGTGGTGTTATAACCAGGTTCAACTGTACTTGATTGAAATTCTAATCCAGGTTACTGTTGTGCACTAGCATTGGCCCTTGAAAGCACATCTGTAGTTACCTGTACCATCTGCTGCAACATAAGAGACTCAGCACTTATCCCATGGAGCGTGTTATGTGTTTCACATGACTCTCACAATAAACAGCAATTATTTTCCTAAACAGACAAACTGGGTGGTCTTTGTAATGCAGCTGCAATGTTTATTGTGAGGTAGAAAGTGACGGGTCTTGCCAACTTCTACTGTATATTCTATAAATTAAGCAAACTTTCTTATATGTGGGATGTGGATACCCAATACTATTATTTTGCGGTGTTGTTTTCAGTACAGTATCGGAGAAGTGAAACTTCGATTCAGGACAAGACTAACAAAGTACCTGTATGATCAGTACCTGAAGTAAGTAATATATCTGTGTTTTTTAAGCCCTTCGATCTATAAATTGCCAGCACTGAATAGATCTGTGTTAAAAGAATTATATGAAGCCCATTCATTGTTTCCACAGTTTAGTTTTTATGTGTTAAATGAAGTAGTGTGGAGTGGCTGCATGGTTGGGTGGTTGCTTGCTTTCTTTTTTTGCTCCTCCTTTCCTTGCTTGCTTACTTGATTGATTGATTATTGAGGTGAACAAGGGACATGATCATACCATCTGTAGTAATGTAAAGGTGTGAATATAAAAGTGTTAGTTGTGTCAGTGTGTTTGAACTTAATTTACAACATGCGTATGCTTAGATGCACAACATTGGGCTTGTGCAAACTCGAATATACATGGGCATTGTGTAGTGCAGGGATATTTAATAGGTTGAATTAAAAGTGCCAACTGTATGTGTGTGTTAATATATTTGTGTACTACGTAATGCTTTGTAGGGCAGTGCATACTAACAGAGCCCAAAAAACCAATATAAGTGGTTCCATTCTAATCGTACATTCTCTTCCTGTGATACTTTTCGAAAGAACAGATGTTAAATTAGTTATGATTCTTATGAATTAGTTGAGGTTAAGATGTACTTAGTTTGGCCAATTTGAAAGTACTTTGCCAAGGAATTACAGAAGGTACGTTCAGTAATTTACATGTTATTTGTTTGTATCTTATGGGGTAATGAACAAAAGGTTGGGGAGCAGTCGTATTTTATATAATACCTTGAAAATGACAAGAAGTTGGTAGCCAGCCCGGAAGTGTAAGTTCAGTAGTAGAGTTTCTACTTTTTGTGCATGTTTCAAAGTGGATAGTGTGATCACTTGTTGATTTGTTTATGCTTGCCCATGTGTTCCATCTCTAAAACTAGTTGCAGATTTTGGCAAAACTTGATATTGGTGGTATCCATTAAATGGGTTGTGTGGACTTAATTTTCATCTGTATAAGTTTAAGTCTTATTTTATACATGAAGCTGAAATATGAGGTGTGGCTATTATAAATGAGACTGTGCCTCCTGACCTTGACTTGTGATCACCTAAGTAAATTTACACTAGCTACTGTTAAACGTTCCCACAGTCACATGCCAAACCACATGCGCTACATTGACATGATGTAGCAAAATCGTGCGTGGTAAAAAATGAGCAATGAGTAAACATCAAATTTATTGTGCACCTGAAGAAAGCTGTAACTAAAACCTTCAGTTTGTCATGTGAGACATATGGAGAATATTCCCAGTCAAGTGCTTGATGTGTTCGAATGGTACAAGAAGTTCTCAGAAGGAAGAGAGGATGTCCAAGATGACAAATGTCATAGCCATCTGATAATAATGAAAACTGATGAAAATGTGGAAAGGGTGAGAACTGTTGTCAAAACTGATTGTCAGGACATTTGAGTGAAAGTGTTTACAAAATTGCAAGACAGGGGTAAAAAATAAAAAGACCAGAGGTGTGGAGTTGCAGTTAGCTTTTGTGCCGAAACAATGCGATTTTGCTCTTCCAGTCTGTAGCTGAAAAACAAATGCCAACTCTTTAACATGCCTGTACTCACCAGATTTTGCCCTGTGCAACTTTTTCTGTTCCCAAAATTTAAAGGTTTGCTCAGAAGAACATGTTTTTTGTCAGTTGAAAATATACACAAGAAAAGGGCAGAGTTACAAAGCACTCTTGCAAAGTGACTTGGAGGCGAATCTTTGAGGACTGGAAGGCTCGTGTGGAACAGCAGCGTGTAGCTTCCAGTGTAAATTACTTTGAAGGGGATAACATGTAAATACAATAATTTCATTAATACAGTGCATTTTTTAAATTAGTCTTGCTATTTAATAGCCACACTTTCTAAAGAACTTTTTATTGAGACATGCTTCAGCATACAGAAAATTGGTAGACATACTGCATTTGTACCATCCACTTGCCCCATGAAACATGGATTATGCTTACGGAGATAATTGATTAGAAAATTCTGACTTGGAAATTTTATGTGAACATGTGTCCAGTTCCTGGGTTAACAGAGTTGTATTTAATTTTACTATGCAGTGAGAAGTTAAAGGTAGTGAAAGGACTTCATATACATTACTGATTGTATGGTAATCACCATTATGGTAATTGATGTGTTGGCCATGGCAGCCTACAAACATGGCTATCAAGGTTGTCTGATTTTAATACACTTGGTTATATCCTCTTGGACTATGTGAAATCATTGGTATACCAGCAGAATTCCCAAGCAAGAGATGAGCTTGTCAATAGAGTATGCTGCTGATAATAGCATCCCAGACAATCCTGAAACTATTCACAGCACTAACACAATCACTCTTGTGACTCAGTATATTGTGGATCAAGAATGGAGAAGGCAGATTTCAAACAGAACCTCACAGGTGTTTAATTCTGTTTGTACCTCTTTTTTATGTTTTTCTTTTTTTCTTCTCTTCTTTTCTTTGTGTGTGTGCCCGCATGCACGTGCATGTGTGTGTGTGTGTTGGGAGGAAGGGAGGTATTAGCTCTACAGATTGTATTTACAATTTGGTGTGCAGTGTTAATGAATTCTATTCATATGGTTTGAATTTTCTGCTGTAGAGGACAATCTGCATTCTGTCAAATAGTCTATAGCTCTATAGCGCTTCAAAATCAGACATAACTGTAATTATAAAAAAGATATTGTGTGTGAGATAGTGAGTGAGTGTTTTGTGCCCACTTGTTTGCTTATTTGCATCACAGAGGAAGTGGCTCTTAGGGAAAATGTTGAAATAGTATGTAGCATGGCTGATATTTTTCATTATTATGCTTCTATAATGGCTTTTTTGTGCTGTATTGACCTATGTGTTTTGATATAAAAGGGATGGAGGAAGGAAGTTGCTATCTAGTGTATCTTGAAGTTCACTGCCAGTAGCAGACTGTGTTAGTGATATCTGGTACAAATTTAGTAAACTCAAAAAAGCACAGTAGATTTGAATTGAAGTGTACTCTTTATCGTGACTTGCTGTTTGTATTCCAATATCACTCATGTGGGAGAAGTGAGGAAAGGAGACAGGAAGGAAGAGAATGAAAAAAAGGAGAGGTTGGTGAGGGGTGAAAAATATTATTTCCTTCAAGAGACTGAACTTGCATATGCACTAACAAGTCACATCCAGATGATGGGATATCCTGAGATGCGGTCCATCTGGAAAAATGTGGAGGTGGTACCGTAAAACATGTAGTGGCCGCTTTATTACATGTTGTTCCCAAATCACCATAATACTATCTCCATGCATCTTAGTCCTTGTTGAGAAGCTAATAGTTCCTGAGCTAGTCAAGAAATTCCCAGCATTTTGTGGAACCTGAAGGTTCATTACCATGTTCACAATGGTATGCCACTTGTCTTTGTACTGAACCATATCAGTCCAGTCCATGTGTTCCTATCTTATTTTTGTAAGATATGTCTCAGTATTATCCTGTTATATCACTGTAACACTGTTACTTGTATTGTTTGATGACAAATTGCGTTTGTAGATATTACATCGTAGGATTTCCATGTTCATGAAAACCAGTGCATGTGTGTTTCTATGGGAAGCTCATGGCACAGGTACTAAAAGGTTACTGTCATCTTACATAAACATGTGTTTTGCAGTCTTACCTTTGTATTGGTGTTTGAAACTTAATACACGGTTGCACCCAACGGAGCGGGTTGCTGGGCTGCGGCCCCCCCCCCCCCCCCACCCAATTAAAAATTTAAAAAACACAGATTTTGTAGACACAGTGATGTGAAACGTTTTATGTGATTGACTCTTTAGCCAGAATCAGCCACTGAAATTGCCTGATGATTAGTACATTGGAATTTTGAAGTATAAAATAAAAAACTTGGGACATATTAGATGAAATTTTAAAAAATGAGAAGATTATAGACATTTTGATTTAAATTAGCTGAGTGATCAGTTTAAACAGGATTGTAAAAAGAAAAGTAAGGATGATAACTGTTATTCAAGATGCTGTCTACCATTATACCCCAGGAATCTTAGTCGCACAATATGTTTATTCTTTTATGTTTCAACAGGGGTTTTACGTATTACAAGATGAGCAACTTGGACAATCGCATAGCAAATGCAGATCAGCTGCTTACCACAGATGTGGACAAGTTCTGCGATACAGTGACAGACTTATACTCAAACATCAGCAAGCCACTGCTTGACATTGTCATATATGTGTATAGGCTTACCACGCAAGTTGGAGGAAAGGTAAGTGATAGATATGACGAATCCAGAAATGCTGTAATTGAGAACAAAAATATTGTCATGAATATGAACTACTTTTTGTCAAATCTGTTTGTGCAGACACCATCTGTATTGATTGCATACCTGATGATCGCAGGATGGTTCTTGACATACCTGCGTCGACCAACTGGCCGGATGACAGTCACTGAACAGAAGCTGGAAGGAGAGTTTCGGTACATCAATTCACGCCTCATAACAAACTCTGAAGAAGTTGCTTTTTATCAGGGAAATCAGCGGGAAAAGATAACTCTTCTAGCATCATTTGAAAAGCTGGTTTGTACTGTTATTTATAAGTCTTTACTGTTTATATGCTGTTAACAGCTGTTTTATTGAGCCATATGCATGTTTTAATGTCTGACAGACTATTTTGAAGCATTTCACTAGACAGTATTGGTGAAATTTATCATTTTTTGTATCATGTAGTTGTAACATGATAATTTATTGAAACGCTGCTGACTTGGATAGACATTTGAAATTATTCTGAATGTGTTGTCAGTGATTTTATATGAACTGTATTCACCCAAGAGAAGGTTTCCACATTTCCATGGGATATGTGCACATTTTTTCTATTTTGTGATTTTGGCATTGTAGTGTCTGGTTGTAAATAATATATAAATGAAAGGATAGAGTCATTGAAGGGTGTTATGTACAGTTAAATAGGCAGGTTAAACATGGTACAGGGCAGACAGAATGGTAACCTGTAAATTGTCTTACATTTGCCTTTTGTACAGTTAAACAGGGTGAATGTTCTTTCTGTATCGTCAGTCATGGCAATACAGAACATGAAAAAAAGCCATTCTGTCTCAGATCAGCAGAGTACAATTTTTAACCCCATCTCTTCAGATTTGAGTAAAATTTGGTGGACATGTAGATGTGAATGAGAGTGACAAATTTAAGCCCTCTGTACCTTGTAATGGCTTGTAGCAAGAATTCACAACTAGAAAACGAGGTATATTTTGCACAGCATAGCTTTGAAAAATTGCTGTATCTCTGCCCATAATTGAGCTAGAGAACTCACATTGGGTTTATTTGAGATCTAGTGAAATGCGGTGTAATAAGATTTAATATTGATGAGTCTCTGACTTGCCAAAATAGAAAATGTGAAGCCCTTGGTGATCCTGTAGAAACATTATATTACTCTTGTTACAGATAGCAGTAAAATATATTCTTGTTTGATCAGTAACATTTGAAGACTGCCCACCAAATGGGAAAGAATCTGATCTGACCAACGAGTACAGTAGAACCCTGATTTCGCATTCCCACATTTTGCATTTTCCATGATCTCACGCACTTGGATGGTCCCAGCCAAATGCCCATATTAACATTGCATCACAGATTTTATGCCATTTTTAGGTGGTCCCACAAAAGCTTAGAATCGGTGTTTTACTGCAATTAGTTTGTTATGTATAATTCCAGATGCTTGAAAATTTTCCAGAGAGTGAAAAAGAGATGATCAAATGATTACTTTATTGTGACCAATAGTACACACTGAAGGGAGTCCTTCCAAGGGAGGAGAGTCTTATTTTCATCAGTGAGATATCGGTATCAGTAAGCCGGTTTATACCAAATGGTGACTGCAGTACAGTGGATTTTTTAATAATACTACTGTACTGCTGTAGCATTTATGGTGATGTTGGACACATGTAACAACGAATGTCCTGGAAGTTTAATAATGTTGACATAGTTCAACATACTGATTGCAGAAACAGCTTCCATAATTGCAGCACTGTCAGCAGTCCCCCTGCATATAATGGTATAAAGGAGAAACTGCCAGAAATGTTTTGTTCAGTCTGTGGTTCTGTAGTGGTACCAATGAAAAGTACTTACTGTTTTCTGGGATGTGATTAAGTGCCAGCATTTCAGAGGCAGCAGGTGTTTCTGAAATTTCAGTACTCCCAGATTACATATTGTCATATCAAAGAAGACATTTTTTATGTCAAAATTATTGTCTCAGGAATCCCAACAGGACATGTAATGGTTCGGCTGTCATTATTTGTTACTGAAAGGGTTAATAGCTATATATTTGATGAAAACTCTATGAACATATATTTGTCAATTCCATCTGGCCGAAAATTTGTTTTGGTTATAGGCCATTTGTGAATTTAGTGCTCAAGTTACATATGTCATTAAAGGCTTGTCATTGAAGTGTCAATTAATGACATGATACTGTTGCTTTTATTTCTGTGGAAAGAGCTGTTACTAAATGACTTCAAAAATAAAAATTATTTTGTGCATTTTTCTACCCCTCTGTTATAAGATTGACTTCCTTGCAATATCTTTTTTTGCAGACCAATCACTTAAGAAAGTTCCTGGAGTTCCGTGTTGGGATGGGAATTGTGGATAACATGGTTGCAAAATGTAAGTCTGTGATTGGAGTTGTTTTGGTTCAACAAACAGACTTGATCTAATGTAACCTGATACGATGTAACTTCTTCCTATCTTTGCAGATATTGCAACTGTGGTTGGCTTCTATTCAGTGAGTATGCCCTTTTTTGCTATTGGGCACCCGCTGTTGGCAGGATGTGGGAAGGAAGAGAGATTCAGGGTGAGTTTTAGCTCTTTCCACAGAACGTTTGTCCTGCAACTTTGGATGGGCAGAAACATGTTTGTTTACATACATTCATGCTGACTTCCTCTAACATTTTTTTTTTTGGCTAGTGTGCCCAAAAAAGAAACTAATTTAGTGTAAGGCTTTATGTTTTGGTTAGAAGTTAAGATTCCCTATATTCTTGCTTTTCTTCCTTGTGGACTCTAAATCCAATCTAAAGAATGTACTTCATATTAAATGAGGCTCATATGATTTTAATATAAAATTACTTTTTTATGAAACCCATCATAAATTATCAAGATTGTCCCTTAGAATATATCATTGAATATAGTTTAGGAATCTGTGCCCTTTGTTGTTGAACATCTTATGTTATATAACTTGTTTAATTTGAAGTGCTGAAGCAAGTAGATAGGCTAAGATATTCACACATTATTGTGAAAATGTTTACATTGTGTACAAGAAGACATATAAGCTCAACTTGATCATTTCCCTGGCTCCTAGTGCAGCTAGCCCACTTGTCATTACAATGTGTGACAAACCTTACACCTTGCCTCGTGCTAAATAGAAGGAAGCCTGGCAGAGTCCAGGGATTTCTAACTGTAATAATTGCCATAATCATGTGTTGTCAAACCGTTGTGTTAGAGTGCTGTGCAATTTTATTTATTGCTTATAGTACATAGTACAATGGAATGTCTCAGGCCAAAGTCACCTATTGATGTTTGTACTAGGGTGGATTGACTTATGCAAAAATCTTCTCCAACCTTCATTCTCCTGTCATAATTGCATGTTTTTTTTGTACCTAAATCCATTTTTAGGCACGTTCACAAAATGTGTGCGTGTCAGTTTGTGTCTCCATAAAACATCTCAGCTCCCACTTGACAGATATTCATGTAATGTTGTATTGGGGAGTTTTACTAAAATGTGGTGGCTGAATTCAATTTGGTTGACATCTGGCAAAGATAATTCAATTTCAGTTTATTTCACTTTGCATAGATCCATTACAGGGTCGAAGACCACATGGATATAGAAATGGTAAAATTTAAACAAAATATGCTATGATTATTAATTGTTAGATACAGAGAACTCAGATGTTTACAGTATTAAAACTTAGGAGTAATAATGTGTACACTTAGACTGCTTCATACAATACATGATTATCATATGTACTACTATTTATAATGTATCCTTATATAAAAGTACTAAATAAAATTGTGTAAAATGACTATATAATGGAAATACGTAACTAAATATGGATTAATATAAATGTTAAGATTTCAGCAGTCTATACAACTCTTCCAAAGAATAAAACGAATTCACATATAAAAATTTCTTCAAGATAGAGTTTTATTAGGGTTATCAGGCTTGTTTTATATGCACAGGCAGAGTATTAAATATCTTTATACCCATGTAGTGAACCCCCTTCTGATATTTAGACAAAGTAGCGGAAGGGTGATAAAGATTTAAATGTTGTCTAGTACAAATGTAATGAATTTAATTATTTTCAGTAAATAGTTCCTTATTATTAACCACAAAACGGAGAAGAGAAAGAATATACAAGGAGGACAAAGGTAAAATTTTAAGTTTGATAAACAATTTCCTACATGAGTCTCTGATTCTACATCCCATCATGATTCTTATTATCCTCTTCTGCAATCTAAAAACTCTTATGCTATATGCGGAGTGACCCCAAAATAATATACCATATGACATTATAGAATGAAAGTAGGAATAATAAATTACTTTCATCATCTGTTGTGACACATATGGTTTAACCAACTTCATGGCAAAACATGCGGAACATAATTTTGGTAAGATGTTATTTATATGAGTTTTCCAAGATAAAGTATTGTTTATGTATAGCCCCAAAAATTTTATATCATGAACTTCAGGGATTTGATTGTTTTCATATGTGATGTTTACATCAGAAGAAATAAGACTTTTACTAGAGAACTGGATAAAATGTGATTTGTTGAGATTTAGAGAGAGAAAATTTGCCTGAAACCACTTAATTATTTGCCCAAAAGCTGTATAAAGATCATTTTGAAGTTCTTCTACATTTTGGTTTGCAGTTAATATGCTTGTATCATCGGCAAACAATGTGGGGGTAGCTTTATGTAATATTGCCTTTGGCAAATCATTAATATATGAAAGAAACAAGAGAGGGCCCAAAACTGAACCCTGAGGGACTCCGTGTTTTACCTTAGTCCATTTTGAAACGGTATTTGAGTTTTGATTGAGATTACCAAGTTGTACTCTTTGATATCGATTTACTAAGTAAGATTCTAACATTAATTTAGACTTGCCTGTTATACCATAATATTGGAGTTTTTTTAACAGTAATGAATGGTTTACAGAGTCAAAAGCCTTCTCCAAGTCGCAGAAAATACTACCCACCATTTCTTTATTATTTAAGGCATCTAAGATCTGATGTGTCATTTTAAACATAGAATCTTCTGTTGCTAATCCTTTCCTGAAGCCATATTGCTGTTCCACTAATATATTATTGTTATTTATGTGTTTGAATAGTCTCATATACAAGGCTTTTTCAAAAACTTTTGAAAAAGAGGTTAACAACGATATAGGTCTATAATTTATCGGATTTGTTTTGTCTCATTTCTTATATAATGGTATTATAATGGAGTATTTTAAATGTTCCAGAAAAACCCCTGCAGAGATTGATTTATTACAGATGTATGTCAAGGGAGAACATATATAACTGGAACTAATTTTTAATATTTTGTACTAATCTCATCATAACCAAAGGAATTTTTAGTTTTAAGAGAATTAATTATAGATTTAATTTCTTTCGTTGAAAAAGATTTGAAAACCATAGATGGGAAATTGTGTCCATTAAGTTGCTCTAAATAACTATAGGTAGAGGAGCTATCTTTATGTCTCATATTATTTATGTTTGTACTATTTATTTTATCCATTATTGATGAAAAATAATTATTGAATGCTTCAGCTATATCATGTTGATTTGTTAGATGACTACCTTTTACAGTAAGTTTTTGTATAGCATTCATAGAATGCTGTTTACCTAACATTTCATTGATTATATTCCAGGTAGACTTAGATTTATTATTTGATTCTAAAATTCTTTTATTATAAGTAATTCTTTTAGCCTCTTTAATTACATTCACCAAAATTTTACAATACGCATTATAATACTGTTTTAGATCTGGATTGTTCGTGTTTCTACATAATAAAAACAGTTCTCTTTTACGTTTGCAGAGGTTTTAATTCCTAAAGTTATCCAGTTGTTTTTATTATTCCTACCTATAGTTCTTATGAGTGGAAAACTAGAATAAAAAATTCTTAAATAAGTATTTAAGAGAGAATTAAACATAAGATTTACAACACCATTGTTAAAAACACTGTCCCAAGATTCATTACTTAGCTTATAAATAAAATCAAGCATTGTGTATTTGTTCATTTTCCTTACATTTTTACTTTATCTGATTTTAACTGTAAAGAGATCTTTATTGTTAGTTATTGGACATCATGAGCCGACAGACCATTTGAAAATGGAATTACTGTATAATCTTCCTGACGGGATATATCAGTAAAAAAATTATCAATAGCAGAAGCAGAAGTATGATTGATTCTAGTTGGAAAGTCCACAATGCTTGTTAAGTTGTACAAAAGTAATAAGTTATCAAGTTGGTTCTTCCTTTCACTTTCCAGTAAGTAATTAATATTTATATCACCACAAATGACAATGTGGGCAGTAGAAGTATATAGGGATTGGAGAACACTATCTAGACCTTGTAAAAAATAATCAAAGTTGCCACGTGGGGGCTCTCACACAGTTGAAGAACTAAAATTTAATTTAATGGCATAAATTTCAATATCTTTATCTTTACAGTATTTACTGAGATCAGAATTAGTAAATTTTAAACTGTTATGAACGTAGATGGCTGCTGCTCCTTTTTCATATGTTGCCCTACAGAATTGAGCTCCTAAATTATAATTCTCTATATGAACATGGTTCAGTCTCATTTTATTCATATGGTGTTCCATCAGACATAGAACATGTGGAAAATCTGGATACAAATGACTCAACAATTCATGGGTTTTACATTCTATATTCCTAATATTTTGATGATATATTTTCAAGATATCCCTATTTATCTTATGAAGATTTATTGTCTGTATGGATTGACGATTTTATGTCCAAAAAAAAATCAGGATTTCTTGGTGCAGGGCAGATCCTTTGACTTTTAGAGGGTTGAGATGGCTTAATTATCTCCTCTTTAGTGTTTAGATCCTGATTTTCAGAGTTAACTCCACCTAAGGAGGAATCTTCCCATTGAGTATAAATAGGAGGTAATTGATTCTTTGTATAAAATTGCTCTATAATTGTAGCTAATTTTATACAGATTAATTCTTTACCACTTACATTTAAGTGCTGACCATGTCTAGTAAAATATTTCCTATCTAAATTTACTTCTAATAGTTGCACATTTGAATGAATTTTCATTATCTTTTTCACTTGTCTGTTGAACTTTAGCACTTCATTGTTCACACACGATGATATAAGATCATGTCTATGTGGAGAGTTTATTAACACAATATTTACATCTTTGTTATCATTCACAAAATTAGACATGTTTTAAAGCTTCTTTCATATTGTTCCTACTTATATCATTTGCTCCTCCCCATACCACTACAACATCTTCACACTTCAAGGTTTTTATTTCTTCTCTTGCAGTTTTTGTAATTTCATTCATGTGGGCTCCTGGTTTTACAAAACTCGAAACTTCATAGTTTGCATCAAGGTTATATTGCAGGCGAGTAGCACATTTTTTGGCGTGACTATCACCGATGATTAGTACTTTCTGCTGTTTCCTTTTTAAGGTTTTCACTAACTGGGTCTTATCCTTTTCTGATGACTTCCTATGTTCGAGTTTTCACTTTTCTTATATGAAATACTTGAATTTTCACTCTCTTCCTCGAGGTTAGCTAGTAGGTCGAAATTATTAGCCATGTGTGGAATTGGCTGTATAAAGTTTTTATTATAAACCTTTGAATTCTTATTTATTACCTTTATCCAGTCGTCCTTTGCTATTTGAACTTGAGTTTGCTCATTGTGGGAGTCTTTTTGTTTCACGAGGCTTGACTGGGTATGAAGCTCCTTATTACTTATTTCTTCCAGAAGCAGTTTTACTATTTTTTCATAAGATAATATTTTCAACTTTGCTTTTTGAAGTTCAAAGCTTAATTCATCACAACACAAACACGTATTTTCTTTCTTTTCACTTAGTTTGTCGTCAAAATTACGGAGGAATCTCTCTTCACTTTCTTTAATGTCCGCCATGTTGCTCCAGATCAGTTTTCTTACCCGATCTCACAGTAGGGAGGCAACGAAATCGTCGAAATGGGTCTTTTACGAAATTAGAGCTGTACAAGAATCTGTACGTTGCTTGCTTGAATGCTGGTGCGCAAAAATAATAGACTCTTTACAAGAAGATTTACATAAATATATCATAATATTTTGCTGAACTGTTCTTGGATTTCAAAAAAGACTAGGAAAAAGTTGTGGATAAAATCAAAACATACATATTTTATGTCAAATACATTTTTCTGAAAACTGTGCTGCTTACAAGATAATGACAATAAATCCAACAAAGCCAGAGGGACTGAAGATGTAGCTGACAATGTGCACGTGGTAAAGCACCACAGAGATGTGATTTGTATGCTGCGTATTTAAGGCAAAAATGCAACTGCAGTCACACAACTGAAAACTGAGAAATTGTGCAATACATTTACTGACATTGCAGTGTGTTTAGCAACACTGTGCATATATAGTAGGCCATGAAAGAGTGAACCGTGTTTTTGTTTTTGATGTATTTTTTCCATTCTGTTTATACTGGTACAGTACATAGAAGTAAATTATGAAGAGTTTATGAATTGTTGGAATGTTATTTCTTTTGAAAACAGGTGTGTAGAAGTATAAGAATTAAAGACAATACAAACTAAGTGGACAAATCAGGAAGCAGAGATCTGAATGTGTTCTGTTAAATATAGATTCTATGTTGTGTAATTTCTGTATTTTGTATGTCATGGATTCAAATCCCACTGGTTTTTGCTTGCGTTTCATCACTTCTTACTCTATTCATGACCGTAATTCCCCCAGTTCTGAATTTCTGACATAGCTGTCAAGCAGACAAAAGCCAAAACTCCACCCAGAATCTGAGTAATTCCTAGGATTAAGTGAGCTCAGGAAATATAGGGAGAAGAGTGCTGTGGGAAGAGGATATAATTCAGGATGCTGTCAGAGTTTTAAACTATGTATTTCATTACAGCATTATTACGAGTTTGGTCGAATGATGGTCAAACTGGCAGAAGCAATTGGACGACTGGTTCTCTCTGGCAGAGAGATGACGCGACTTGCTGGCTTTACTGCACGTGTCACAGATCTCATGACGGTTCTGACTGATCTGAACCAGGGACATTATGTCCGGACAATGGTGGGAAATACAGGCTCTGTTTTGTCAGTTGTGGCCAACAACACAGATGATGGACATCTTAGTAAGGAACATTAGCTATATTGATATTAACTATTCTAGTACCATGATCATTTTGATCAGGTGTAAAAGAATTGCATATAGTGCCATCACCAAAATGTATCATTATGGATTGCGAATTATTTCCGTTGAAGGGAAATACAGATGTAAATATGTTGAGTTACGACATATGAGGTTTTCACAACAGTGAAGATTGGATTGTTATCTTCTGGGTTATGATGTTATGTAGCCTGGTTTGTGGTTACTAGTGTTTTGGAGGAACTTGCTGGCTCTGTGTTTGGGGGTAGAAATAGCAGGTTTCTGTGTAAAGTTTTTAACCACTTTCTGTATAGACCATGTCATAACTGTGAAGACCACTGTCCAAATGTAAAGTTTAATTCAGTTGTAAAAATAAGCTTGATACAGTGTTGGGTTCTGTTGGATTGATCCTGTATGTGTGGAATGTCTGCTATGATGGAGAGCTGCATGCTCTCCCTCCCCAAATCCAAAATGCTGCTAAACATAAGAGGGAATATAAGTGTTCATATCCAAAGTTTATATAGGTATTTTAATGCAGGAGGCTAGACAAAATTACATAATAAAGAGCTTCATGGTTGTTACCCCTTGTGAAATACTATTATGGTGATCGAATCAAGGTGGATGAACTCAGTGGGGCATGTGGCATGCATGGGAGAGAAGAAAAATTCATACGGGATTCTGGTGAGAAAGCCTGAATGGAGGAGACCACTTAGAAAATCTAGTTGTAGATGAGAGGATAATATTAAAATTGATCTTAAAGAAAAGGATTGGAGGATGTGGACTAGATTCATGTGGCTCAGGATAGAAACTAGTGGTGGGCTGTTGTAAATATGGTAATGGTTGCTTAAGACATTGGGTATGTCTTGCGGTGTATACTGCCAGGGATATGCCGATGACATTTGTCTGTTGGGAATGGGGAAATTCCCGAACACTGTGTCAGAGCTCATGCAGGGGGCTCTTCATACAGTAGAGAAATGGTGCGGCAGAGTTGGTCTATCAGTTAACCCTGACAAGACCGACATGGTCGTTTTTACAAGGAAAAGGAAACTTGATGGTTTCTTTGAACCCCTTTTCTTTGGAGTTACTCTGCACCGTTCTAGGGCGGTCAAATATCTGGGAGTGATCCTAGATTCTCAGCTGTCCTGGCGGGAGCATGTGAATACCAATGTGAAGAAGGCACATAACTTGTTATGGGCCTGTAGGAGGGCCTTTGGTAGAGCGTGGGGCCTACAACCCAAAGTGGTCTATTGGCTATACGTTTCTATCATACGGCCGTCCATCACCTTTGCATCTCTAGTTTGGTGGCCTGGCTGTCAAAGAGCTAGTGCCAAGAAACAGCTGAGTAGAATCCAGAGATCAGCTTGTCTGGGAATAACGGGGGCTATGCGCACTACACCGACGAGTGCCTTGGAGGTACTCACTAGCCTTCCACCACTAGATCTGGTGGTTCAAGGCGAGGCGAGGTTAGCTGCGCATAGAATCTGGAGTCTGGGGTGCTGGTCTTACTTACACCCCAATGGCGGACATAGTAGTATATTAATACGGCTTCAGAAATCGGATCCCATATTTAGTATGGGGAACGATATCATGAGGCCGATATATAATTTTGAAATTAGGTATAAGGTTAACATGTTGAATAGAGAGGAGTGGACAAAGGGACCTGGGTCCCCGCCTGTGGTAAAGGGGCTCGTCTGGTATACAGATGGGTCCAGAACGCAGGGGGGGATATCGGGGGCCAGAGTCTATGGGCAGTCCTCGGGGAGGAGGCTCAGTATCTCTCTAGGAAAATATGTAACAGTTTTCCAGGCTGAGATATATGCTATCCTGGCCTGTGTTTATGAAATACAAGCTTATGCTGGAGCGGAGAAATACAGTAGTATTTGCTCTGATAGTCAAGCAGCTTTGAAGGCTATACAGGCTGCTAAAACAACGTCCCCATTGGTACGGCAGTGCCAAAGGGCGTTGAATGATATCTCCACCCATTACTCCGTGGAACTCTTCTGGGTCCCCGGACATACTGGAATACGTGGAAATGAAATTGCCAACGAGCTCGCAAAGGGGGGGCTCTGGAAACAATTTTTGGGACCAGAGCTGGCCCTGGGAGTCTCGAGGCAAAGCATAAGGAAGAAAATTCTGTGCTGGCTAGACAAACAGCACTTGATAATGTGGCAGGGACTAGTTGGCACTCAGAGACGGGCTCGAGAGTTGATCTCGGGCCCCTGTATTGCCGTTAGGACCAGACTGCTGTCCTTTAGTAGGACACAATCCAGAGTGGTTACTGGCCTACTTACTGGACATAACACTTTGAGAAGACACCTTCACATAATGGGACTGAGTGACAGTCCCTTGTGTAGGAAATGCGGAGCAGAGGAAGAGACCTCAGCTCATGTTCTGTGTGAATGTGAAGCTTTGGCTACACATAGACACACTTATCTGGGTTCTTTCTTTTTGAACCCTGAAGACATCAAAGAACTAGGTCTAGGGGCGATCTGGACCTTTATTATAAGGACAGGGCTCCTGACTTAGATTTGGTTAAGGGGCACAAAGGGCCTGTTAAAGGCCTGCGTGCATCGGGACCATAAAGGGCCCGACCCATACTTCTATCTATCTGGGTATGTCTTGACTGATTGAGAAAATATTAGCTTCTCAAGAGAGACTCATACTCCTTGAAGTGAGCGAGAGTTAGTCAGTCAGTCATATCTGTTCCAGTAAGCATTTTATCTTTGTGTGTGAAGATTAAACAAGTCCTTGTAATTGGGGTCTGTATGTAGTATAGAAGGCCTTTCCTCTGGCCATATGCAACAATATGGCTTACTGGTAATTTTTCATGAAAATATAGATGGTTTTAGAATCTGTTAAAAATGGGGAAATAACAGAATTTTCAGAAATGGATAAACTTTTTTGTTTTAGCTTTGTTTTCTAGCTCATTTGGTTTAAAAACTTTAAAAGTAAAGTATTGCTTCTTTGTCACATCGAGGAACAGATACCTTTCTGATGAGATAGTGATACTCTATGTTTGTGTGTATGCATGTTTCTGCCTGTCTACTTGCCTGTCTGTTTGGTACTAAAAGGGTTGACCATGACTGTTGAAACCTATACATGTCCTTCAGTGTATATTCAGTTTTATTACTGCTTTTTCAAAAGAATATTATATTTAATTATTCTGCTGTTATTAGTACATATCCTTTAGTACCTGAGTTAGTGCTTATGTAAATGCTTTAAAATATTAGGCACTGGAACACTGTTTAAATTTTCACAAGCCTTTTGTAACTGGAGTGAATAATTGTGCTCTGTTTCACTGTTGTCTTTTATGAAACAGTTTTTGGTTGGTGTTTAACATAGTAGAATACATTGTATACCGTATATTCTCGAATCTAATCCGCACTTTTTTTACAGTTTTAGAGGGCTAAAAAATCAGATGCGGATTAGATTCGCGTGCGGATTAGATTCGCGGTCTAGAGCTGGATTTTGGAAAAATGATTGAGCTGCTGTACAATATAACAATAACGTAATTAACGTAATTAATAAACAACGTAAGAACAATACAATACAATAATCTATTATTTTATTATTTATTATTATAATTTATTATTCATCAGACTCGCCGTCATCACTCATAATTCGAGGAATGTTCAAAGATCTGGCCTTCTTTATCGCCTCCTCGCGAGTAGATCATAACTCACAAACAGTCCAGTCTTGCGTCTCTCTTGAAAAAACGTGAAGACTGCATCATCAATTTCAGGAAATCGTCCTTTCTTGGGTCCAGTGAATTTCCTTCGTGACGCCTCACACCCGCTGATCGCTGCCTTGTGTTTCCGCCATAGTCGAACGTTGCTTTCATCAACTCCAAAAATTGCAGCGGCTTTGCGGTTTCCATTCTCCTCTGCGCACCAAATAACTTCACGTTTGAACTTTGCCGTATATGAGAGTCGTTTAGATTTCAGGTGTCCCTCTTCCATAACTACGGTACACGACAAATTGGAACAAGCACCTCCCACGTTTCAACAACTAAAGAGCAGCTGGCTTCAGACGAGATTGCGCACGTCTGTTGAGAAAGGCCCCGCCTCTATCGGTATGACTCATCGGCCACAGGCGTAGCGTCGGATTTTAACGCATTGGTAACATCCAATATTATTCAATCAGTCGCCCCGTGGGCAAGGGGTGGTTGAAGGAAAGGTGCGGATTAGAATCGCGAACTAACTTTTTTTTTTTCGTTTAAGAAGTCGCCAAAAACTGGGTGCGGATTAGATTCGAGAATATACGGTATATTCATTTATGTCAAGGAGTTATGAAGGACAAGTATAAACCATAATAACATTACTTAACTTGCATTTCCATCTAAATTCAGAAGCATTATGATCTCTTCATACCAAATTAAATTATTCTGTATGGTTTGGGAGGTAAAATATAGACAGATATGTGTAAGTGATGTTTGTTGTACTTTTGTTTCTGTTAAGACTTGTTATTGTTATTACATTGCTTTGCTGGTTTGTTTATTCTTCAGAAGCTTTTTCTCACAACTTCTGTGGCTTATGTTGTAGCATGTGACTGTGTGTATTACTAGAGGACTCACAATATTCGTTTATTGTTCTCAGGTAACAGAAATCAGCATCCTATGCCCTTAATCCCAGGATCAGGCAGGATCATCTTTCAGGACAACATAATCCGTTTTGATAAGGTTCCACTGGTAACACCTAATGGGGATATTTTGGTGAATGAGCTGACTTTTGAGGTTCGCTCAGGGGTCAATGTATTGGTTTGTGGACCCAATGGTTGTGGCAAGAGTTCTCTGTTCAGGGTCTTAGGAGAGGTGAGATCAGTTTAAGATAAGAAGTTTATACCCTTTGTTGCACTTTTTACATTCATTTTTAGACTGCTGTCTAAAAATGAATTTATGATATGTCTCTGTGCTAGTTTCCACCCTCCCTACAGTCTTTTCAGCCAGTTGACAGATTCGTTTAGAATTAGTACAAACATTCCACTTTATTTTTGTACCTTCAGATTTACTGGCTTTAATATTACTGATGTGGTGGCCATGAAAATGTCTAGAGTGTAGTGACACTGACCCTGTGTAATGTAGGATCCTGCAAGTGTCGCATGTTAAGTTACATTTTGGCACAGTTTTATCACAAAACAGACTGATTTCAAGTGACAAAGGAGACGCTGTTTCCTATGATTCACAATTAACCTTTTAAAGACCTGTGTTTGCATACACAAATACATGTGGGAAAACACCCCTATAAATTCATTTTATATATTTAGGCAACAAGGAAATTTACTGCATTTTTAAGACATTCTGCATATTCTCTATTTTATTTTCCACAAAGTGCCATTTGTTTTGTAATTTTATCTTTTTCTATTTAATAATGCTCAAATTTTTCATAAACCATGCTCTAAAATTTAAATACGCATCCCAGTAGGATAAAGGTTAACACATGCATGACTAAGTGGTAATTCTTGATGCCTAGACATTTTAGTCCAAGTGGAAGCTTTACATCTGTAATTTTGAACAGTTAAATGTAATAGACCATATTTCATTGTGAATTCTTTACAAATTTCCTAACCTGTGCTGTCTTTGTGTGGGGTTTGTGTGAGCCCTTTACTAACTATGGCATAAACTAAAGGAACAGATCTTAAATTCTTTCTCACATCAAAAGCTTCCAACTGTGGACATTTAACACAGTGAAGTTACAGATGGCAGGTGTGAATGTGTTAATGCTACTTTGATTTATGTATCTATTGCTTTTCAGTGCAAATGTTAATGTTTCTTTTGTTAGCTGTGGCCGCTGTTTGGTGGCACACTTACCAAGCCACCAAGAGGAAAACTGTTCTACATTCCACAGAGACCATACATGACACTGGGCACGTTGCGTGATCAGGTAACAAATATATGTGTAAATGTTACAGTTAAAATTTTATAGTTGTGATACATTGGACATTGAACATTCAGTGATGTTAGTGTTAAAATATTAATCTGAATTATAATGGTAAAGACTCTGGCTCATGACTAAAAACTGTATAACTCTGTGTCCAAGTGCATAGTGTTATGTGACATGTCACCTGATTGAAGTGTTTGATCATTGTACCATTTGTTGGTTGATTAATCAGTAAAGTAATTTGTCAGCATAAACATATGTTCTTGCAAGAAATGTCAGTTAGTTTATTAATAAACTGATGATAAGTCTGAATGTAGAAAGTATGGTTTGGCACGAGTTCCTAAAGCAACATAGAGATTAGTGGATCGAGTTGTGAGTGCTAAGACAAGTCATGAGATTAAATTTTAATACCTGATGATGTGTACAATAGGCCTATTTTAGGGTAAATTTTGCAGCCTGAATTTAAAAGAAGTTTAGTTGTATAACATTAGTTGCCTTCTGTGTTTAATCAGCTAAAGCAAATAAAATAATTGGCAATTAAAACCTATTGTGACGGTTCTAACTTAGAACATATGAAGTATATACTTCCCCCCTTCCACACACACACACACACACACACACAAGCGCTCACTCACACACACATTAGTCTTCTTCTTGGCTTGCTTCTGCTATAATAGTGTACATGATGTTTGCACTAGGTGATCTATCCTCATACACGTGATGAAGTGCTGCGTAGGGGCAAGACAGATGCTGACCTTTCAAGTTACTTAGATCGTGTCAAATTGTCTTATTTGCTGTCTCGTGAAGGAGGGTGGGATGCTGTCGCAGACTGGCTTGATGTGCTGTCTGGTGGAGAGAAGCAGAGAATAGCTGTGAGTTCCATTATAATTTCAGTAAAACATTCAAAACATTTGAGGATTTTAAGTGCTTCTTCTAAATGTAGAATTATAATATTATGTGTTTGCAATGATTGCTTTAAAATCAGCTCTTTCAAAGCTGCACATGAAATATTTGGTCCTGGATGAAATTTATTTGGTGTTTAAGAAAATCAGGGAAGGGATATTCCCTGTGATAAAGCTAACTTTTCATGACATTTCAACAGTATGAATTGTGTCAGTATTGAAAGAAACTCTAATTTGGAGAGGCTTAACAAAAAACCCGGAGTGTGTGTGTGTAGTTCTTGAAACGTGGATCAGCACAGTCTGTCATTGATATCTGTGAAATGAAGCAGACTGAACCCACAGATTGCAGTACACTTGCACAGAACTTGACACTGTGTCAAACTTTTACATGTGAAAAACTAAAACTTTTAACATTTATGCCTAGATATTGAAAAGTTAGTATATTACATGTAATGAACATGGAAAGGTGAAAAATGTATATAGAATTTAGTTTGAAAATCTCCAGGACAGAGACCACTCATAAGGATATGGGCATATGTGAGGATAATTTTTTAATGTGGATATTAGAGAAATAAGGGGTTTGGGTGTAAACTGGATTCACCTGGTGAAGGATAGGGTTCAGTAGTGAACTTTATGAACACAGTAACAAACCTTCAGGTTCCATGTGAAATGGGGAATTTTTTGATGACCTAGGAAAGTGTCTGTAGAGTATTGTATGTTATGTTACAGATGGCTCGGTTATTTTATCATCATCCTCAGTTTGCAATTCTGGATGAGTGCACATCTGCTGTAAGTGTAGATGTTGAAGGCAGCATGTATCGCTATTGCCGGGAAGTTGGTATTACCCTCTTCACTGTCAGCCATAGGCGTTCACTTTGGAAACATCACGAGGTAATCACACCACATACCAAAAAGATGTTTATGTTCTTTATATACCATAAGGTTCTGTACTGTTTACCTTGGTGTGGCACTGACTCTACATACATATATATCCAACAAGAACAGAACAAATATTGGAGCCAGGGTACTGTAGTTGTTATAGTGTGTAGGCTATGGGCCAGACAACTGAAGAATCATGTTTCGACTCGTGGCAGGTGCAATGTCCATGGTGCGGACATTCTGAACCACCCCATTTATGCCACATAACACCAATATCCATAACATGGTTCTGTATATGTATAGTTTTGTATCAATGTCTTCTGGGTGGACTTTGTGTTACTTTGTTCTGAATTTGTCACAGCTCATACCTCACAGATCTCATAACATCAGTTAATTCTGAAAGTGTTGAATTACTGTTGCAGTACTATCTTCAGATGGATGGACGTGGTTCAGTTCATTTCAAGCCCATTGAGTCTGACACAGAAGAATTTGGATCATGAAATTAATTAGGTACTATGGATAAATAATTTGTATAAATAGTTTGTCTCACTCTTAAGTGTTATGATGTGTTTTATGGAAAGGAAAAGCAGACTTTAACATGTTGTACAGTACTGAAAGAGTGGTACTCACTGTGGAATATCTGTTTTTTATTACATCACATTTTTAGTAATGAAACTTGGGACCTCTTTTTAATTACTGTATACTCTTTGATTATTATAGATTCTGGATAATAATATTGAGATCACCCTCACAAATTATGCTAACTGGGCTAGTTAGCTCAGTTTAATATTTTATACTGTTTTGTACTGTATAATATGGGAATTGTTTAAGAACTTGAAGTGGGTGTATATAAGTGTACACTATGTTATCACATATGGGAAAAATTCACATTAGTCATTTAAAAAATGATGTAGGATGATTTTTAATTATATGCAATGATCATGTTATCTTAAAATGAAACTAGAAGTTTCTACAAACGTATGGTTACAGTGAGAACAGGAAGCCTTAGGAAAGAAACTGAGGTAAGTAGTATTGTAGATTCAAGTCTTCTGGGATATGACACTGTGTGGACTGATAAATAATTACAGTAGATTCTCAATTATCAGACCGTTGGCTGCCTGATATTCCCTTTTATTCAACATGCTATGCTGTTAGAATGCTGTACTACATTTAACAATATTCATTTTACGGTAAACAAGTTAGTGTGTAACGGCATGAACTATCCTACTCACCACAGTTGTGTGTATGGATGTTAATTCTGTATGTTTTCAGTGTTCAGATTGGTTATTTTATATGTTTTGTGTATGTCATTGTCAGTTGATTTAGTGTGCTCTCAGTACTGGCTTTGATTATATGACTGCAACTGTGCTTTTAGTTTGTTCATGGAAGTTACTAATTTGTCATAAAGTTGTGATTTTTTAAATTAATGTATCGAGGGGAAAGATATAGTATGTGGTGGTTACCATAGAACAAAAATGTGAAGTCTTACAGAGACTAGACAAAGGCAAAACTATGCAGTGAGTGACAGAAGAGGGGTATTTAGCCAGCGTTTCAAAGGAGTGCCTGAAAGAGAAGAAAAAGAAAAGAGAAAAGAAAAGAAAGGAAAATGAAAAGAACGAAAAGAAACACAAAAATAAAGAAAAATGAAAGAGAAGGAAAGTGTCAATGTGAAAAAGTGAGCAAAGCTATGTGGGTGGACCCAGCAACTTTTGAAGTTCATTTTGTACTGAATTGTTCCTTCACTGCAAAGTGTTGTGGGATAAAAAAAATGGAGAGGATAGCCGTTCTTATCATTAAGAAGGCACCTACTCAGCCAAATACAAAGGAACTAAAGAGCGTGGAAATACGAAGGATTTTTCTACCATGAAATGTCACCTGATTTTGTCAGCCTATGGACCAAGATACTGAACAGTGAAGAAAAAATGTGGGATTGATTTTTTTGGTCACTTACAGAAGTTACTGTAGGAGGCGAAATGTTAGAAAATTTGAAGACTACAAACCTAAGTGATGATATTGGACAACCCAAGCCTCCGATAAAGTTGAGCAAGAAGCACTGGTGCAGTCATGGAGAAATTACTTGGAAAAGAAGAAAGACAAATTGAAGATAAACTGACAGAGGAAACAGTAGGAGAAAATTGCAAAAATCTTGCTTCTGTTTTGAAATGTCTTCCAGGCTGTGGAAGTATGAATAATGGTGATGTACAGAACGTCACCATTATTCATACTTCCACAGTCTGGAATAGGTTTCAAAGTAGAAGCAAGATGACCAAGACAGAGAACAGCAGCTCAGAGACAACATAGTAGATCTTGTGAGTCGTGCTGCAGTGACTGTTTGGAAGATGATAGGGAATGAACAGAGAATGTTGATAGACTGAGTCATAGTGGGAGACTGAAGGCTTCTGAGGTGGCACTTGCTTACAGTGAACACCTGAGTGTGGCGACTGCTATAGACAGACATACTACTGTTCATGCACAAAGAAACAAATACCCATTACTCATCTTTTCAGAACAAATGCTTTATAAATTTACATTATGTTAAATAATATTTTTGTTGTGAGATTTTTATATTGTGCCTTATTGTGCGTTCTTCATAATTTAATAATAATTTGAGTTACACATGAATTGATATTTGCTCTCATCTTTTTCATTAGTCTTGCATATTATTGGATATTTCCAAATATCCAACCATCCTCCGGTCCTGTTTTGGTCAGATAATTGGGACTCTGTTGTACTCACTGTAGTGTTGCTGTTGGACCCTAAAAGTGGAAGCAGGAGGCTCCCCCAAAACATTGGTAGCTGTTTAAAAATGGATGTGGCATCACCTTCCTGAAGACTTTAATTTTCATTGCCACCTCTATTAGAACCTCACATCTCAAAGTAGTGTATTTTAGGAGTGCGTTTGTTTGTTTGTTTGTTTATTTGATCTGTCACATTTTAACGTAAAAGTTACAGAAAGTGCACTTTATTGGTATGTATGCATTTCTAAGGCTTGTTATGCCAAGAATTTCTGGTATGCAGACAAATTGTAGGCATTTGTGGTGGTGTTGCAGCCATTTAAATCGAGCACTAAAGTTTACCACATACGTTTACTCGTTGAGTCAACTACCGTTGGGCCGCACACTAGAAAGCTGGAGTAAGATTGGGTGATAACAGAAGCCACAAAACTGATCTGTCTTGTCCTGTCTGTCAGTCTGGATAAAATGGCTGTATGTTGTGGATAAAAGAAACAGCAGCTCAATCATGAACAAACCACATATTTGTAGTTTGTCATTGTCAGTGGTATAGCCTCCAAGTATAAGCAACTTTTCCATTGTGTATGTTGCTAACAGCAGTAGCTGCAATGTTTGTAGGAACTTTTTGTTTGATTTTAGTTGTCAGATGCAATCCTTATATTGATTATATGTGATTACAAATCACTTTTTATATATACACTTGAGAAGAGAATGATGATGTGAAAAGTGGGAGTAAAAATGAACTTAATATGTTTGCAGGAATAGGTGACATTACTACACTACCATTACACCTACTACTTCTGCACTGATAAAATTTTATTTAGATATTTTTTTAATCTGAGGTAAAAAACTGGTTGTCTGTCTGATGTAAGGTTTGATACAGTGTTAGGTGACAGGCCTATAGCAGCTGGAGTGTGAAGCTCACTCCTGTCTTGTGCCAAGATTACAATGCATCGAGCTTTACCCCTACTCCATCACCGTGGTGCTCAGGTGCAGAGACTACTTTATTTTTACTTTTTACAATTTTGTAGAGCACATTGTGTTTGAGAATGGATGTTAACTGAAGTGCAAAGAAAGTAGCTGACTTGTCTGTTTTGTGCCTGAAGGTGTAAGGTTCTGCATTAGGTCAGGTGATGTACAAGGTTTCCTGTAAGGGTATCATATTCTGTGATAAAAACAATGTACAGTGGGCCCTGAATATCCATTGGCAGTTGGTTCCTTAAAACTCCGGTGAACAAGGAAATGACAGATATGGAGCAATAGACTCGTGTTATAATAACCATACTAAGGAAGGCATAAACTTGAGAACCAATCTGATTTTGTTTGAGAAATAAATGTCAATAAAGACTAATTTAACAGTTACTTCATTGATTTGAACACTGTGAATATTAATGCACTCCATTAAGGCTGAATCATCTTCCTTCTACATATCAACAACTTGGGGTCCATAAATTTAGGGCTCTTGATCCTTGGAGGTATTGTCTGTCCTGCCAGAAAAGGAATCTTAGAGTTGTCTTCTTCTATCATTCAGGACTTCCTAATAGTAACATAAAATCATCTTCCAAGTCCCTAATGACCTTCGAGGATCTGATTCCATTTGAGTCCTTGTTTGAAAGCTCTTTCCTTGCCTTCCAGTGCTTGAAGAAATCCATTAGTATGGAAGTTGATTTGTAGTTCCCCTTTTAAAGTTTCAGGTACTGGGTAATTTCTGCTTGCAATACAGTGCCTTAATTCTGCTGTATTTGCATAAGCACAGTCCTTAACTTCCCTTCATCTTTCCTGTCATTCCTGCATCTGTCTCTACGTTGCCTGTATTTGATAATGAACCTGCTGTCCTTGTGCAACCTCTATTACTGCTGGCTTTCAAAAGAGCTGTTCCTCTGTCTCATTCTCACATTTCCCAAACTTTTCTCCCTCCCTGTAGTGCTAACGTGTCCTTGAATGTACTTGCACCACATGACCAAAGTTTCTGCTTGTGTGACACCTGATTTTTGCTTCTATGGTTCATGTAATCATGTGCACCATGATGTCTGTATTCTTCTGTTTCTGCACCTGCCCCATATTTAAATGTATTATTCCTCTATTAAAATCTTGGTTTGCAAACAGAACCCTCTGTCAGATCTCTTAAAACGTATTTCTATGATTTTCCATCACCCAGTTGGCTCCCTTCAGCTATTTGTTTATCCTGTGCAACATAAGTCTTCTCTGTGTAACAGACAAAATTGTGTGGTGTCTGTACACACTGTCTGTCTATCTCTACTCTGCCAATTGTTTCAATTCTTTGTTAGCTTGAAATAAGGCCCTGGTAATTCATCCTTTCTTATTTGACTTTTAATAAACCATGGTATGCAGAGGTATCACAAAGTATTTCAAAGCTCCTAGGTTCTCAGAATTTTCACAGTATGTCTGAAGAAGACTTAATTGACTCATAAGTGGCAAACTCTTTTCCTTCATCTTCTGCCAGAACATGTAAGATTAGGATGTATCCATTCTTCTTCTTCTTCTGTGTCTATGGGCCCGTCGGCATTAGCTCCGGACGCACCGCAGCCTTAGGCTTATTGTGCTAACCCTTAGTCTTTCAATTATCAAGTCTGCAGTCACAGCCATTCCTTGATCAGGTTCATCGAAGGTGGAATACTCGAGTAAGAGTGGGGTCTGGTCACACCCCCACTACTTCTCGCCACCGCCTTCTCTTATTTTAATGAGCTGCTTCCGCTGCGTTCCCGAGAGTCGCCTGGTCTGCAGTTTGTCACACCTGTGGCCTGTCTGTCCTCATCAGAGGAGACAGCGCAAGGCTCAGAGCATACAGCCCCTCTATGGGCCCGTCGGCATTAGCTCCGGACGCACCACAGCCCTAGGCTTGTTGTGCTAACCCTTAGTCTTTCAATTATCAAGTCTGCAGCCACAGCCGTTTCTTGATCAGGTTCATCGAAGGTGGAATACTCGAGTAAGAGTGGGGTCTGTTCACACCCCCACTACTTCTCGCCGCCTTCTCTTATTTTAATGAGCTGCTTCCGCTGCGCTCCCGACAGTCGCCTGGACTGCAGTTTGGTGCACCTGCAGCCAGTCTGTCCTCATCAGAAGAGACAGCGAAAGGCTCAGAGCATACAGCCCCAATATCAAGTTTGCAGTCACAGCCGCTCCTTGATCAGGTTCATCGAAGGAGGAATACTCGAGTAAGAATGGGGTCTTTTCACACCCCCACTACTTCTCGCCACCACCTTCTCTTACTTTAATGAGCTGCTTCCGCTGCGCTCCCTAGAGTCGCCTGGTCTGCAGTCTGGTCATAAAGACACCTGCAGCCAGTCTGTCCTCATCAGAAGAGATAGCAAAAGGCTCACAGGTTAATCGAAGGTGGAATACTCGAATAAGAGTGGGGTCTATTCACACCCCCACTACTTCTCGCCACCACCTTCTCTTACTTTAAAGAGCTTCTTCCGCTGCACTCCTGTGAGTCGCCTGGACTGCAGTTTAGTCATATAGACACCTGCAGCCAGTCTGTCCTCATCACAAGAGACAGCAAAAGGCTGAGCCTACAGCCTCCGTATCAAGTTTGCAGCCACAGCCGCTCCTTGATCAGGTTCATCGAAGGCGGAATACTCGAGTAAGAGTGGGGTCGTTTCACACCCCCACTACTTCTCGCCACCGCCTTCTCTTACTTTAACGAGCTACTTCCGCTGCTCTCCCAAGAGTCGCCTGGTCTGCAGTCTGGTCGTAATGACACCTGCAGCCAGTCTGTCCTCATCAGAAGAGATAGCAAAAGGCTCACAGGTTCATCGAAGGTGGAATACTCGAGTAAGAGTGGGGTCTTTTCACACCCCCACTACTTCTCGCCACCAGCCTTCTCTTATTTTAATGAGCTACTTCCACTGCGCCCCGACAGTCGCCTGGACTGCAGTCTGGTGGCACATGCAGCCAGTCTGTCCTCATCAGAAGAGACAGCGAAAGGCTCAGGGCATACAGCCCCAATATCAAGTTTACAGTCACAGCCGCTCCTTGATCAGGTTCATCGAAGGAGGAATACTCGAGTAAGAGTGGGGTCTTTTCACACCCCCACTACTTCTCGCCACACACCGCCTTCTCTTACTTTAACGAGCTACTTCCTCTGCGCTCCCAAGAGTCGCCTGGTCTGCATTCTGGTCATAATGACACCTGCAGCCAGTCTGTCCTCATCAGAAGAGATAGCAAAAGGCTCACAGGTTCATCGAAGGTGGAATACTCGAGTAAGTGTGGGTCTTTTCACACCCCCACTACTTCTTGCCACCGCCTTCTCTTACTTTAACGAGCTGCTTCCGCTACGCTCCCAAGAGTCGCCTGGTCTGCAGTCTAGTCATAATGACACCTGCAGCCAGTCTGTCCTCATCAGCAGAGATAGCAAAAGGCTCACAGATTCATTGAAGGTGGAATACTCGAGTAAGAGTGGGTCTTCTCACACCCCCACTACTTCTCGCCACCACCTTCTCTTACTTTAATGAGCTACTTCCGCTGCACTCCCGAGAGTCGCCTGGACTGCAGTCTAGTCGTATAGACACCTGCAGCCAGTCTGTCCTCATCAGAAGAAACAGCGAAAGGCTCAAAGCCTACAGCCTCAGTATCAAGTTTGCAGCCACAGCTGCTCCTTGATCAGGTTCATCAGAACTCAGCTCAGAACTTACTTGTATCAAGTCTACAGCCTCAGCCACTCCTTGATCAAGTCCATT
Source organism: Reticulitermes speratus (assembly GCA_021186555.1). Lineage (NCBI taxonomy): Eukaryota > Metazoa > Arthropoda > Insecta > Blattodea > Rhinotermitidae > Reticulitermes > Reticulitermes speratus. The sequence goes on from JAJKFL010000237.1 coordinate 22,409,714, forward strand.
AATTACTGTGTCCATTTTATTCCCACAAGTAATGGGGAAGTAACAGTCACCACCCGCAGAGCCCCTTACGGGTGGAAGGCATAAATACAACGGGGTGCTGCCCGGTTCCCCGAGGGGATCGTAAATGCACTGCTGTTTTTCCACCCCAGTGCCATGCAGTCCTCGGCACGATACCTCACACCTTGGCTTGGGTGAATAGGAAGGATGTTATGGAAAGGTTATTGGTTCAGACAGGTCGTTGTGGAACACGCTTTGTTTGGCCCCTCAGCTGAGGCCTGCCCGGCTTGGGAGACCCTACCAGTAGCTAAGCTACCGCCGGTTTAGCCCCCAGCTTCTTTGGGGCACTCAAACCCTCTCCGCCCGCACGGACAGTGCTACGTTAAGGCGGTGTCCCCTGGGAGGGAGGATGTATCCATGCTTATCAACAGTTTGTGCAATTTATTTCCTGCTAGGATACCAATGTTCACTGACTCACCATGTCTCAGAACTAGTTGATTTCCAGTCCTCCACATAAATTTATTGAACCAGACCTTACTTGCAGTTTTTCCTAATCTGCCTAGAGATTGTTGAAAATCATCTTATCTTTCTACCCTATTAAAATGTAATCCACATGATGTCCCATAGCTTACAGATCAGAAGCCAGATCTGTAATAGCTTCTCCATTTTCAGCGAAATATTTTCTCAGGGTCTCAAGCTTTTGATTGTGCCTAACACTGCTAATTTGGCATCTTTACATTTTTGTATATTAGCTGCAGTTGTTCTTGCATATGTAAATGTTATTCCGTTGTATGACTGATACTGACTTCTCATTTCCCAGCTTAAAAATCAGTAATTTTCAGTTTTGTTTCAAAATTGAGAACTCTTCTTGCCATTTTAGCTTTCTCATGTCAATTTACATATTTACATGTTGATTTTTTTTTTGAAAAGGCAAAGTGAATAAGACACAAAATCAGTAGAGAACTGATGTGAGAACTGACATTCTGAAGAATAGGAAGTGGTGACATGACAGACAGTGACTACTGATGCATGTGGAGACAGTGGTGCCAAATATGTAGTGGATGGTAGGTGTGAGAAACAACAAATTTATAAGTCTATAGATATCAAGGGGCCACTGTATGGTGTATCATTTGGTAACCATTTATTTATTTTATGTGTTTGGTAGATGACCTTATCAATCAAAAGACATATCTCAACATTTTAAGCTAACCACTTGGAGTGTGTAGCAAAGTTAGTATGACAGTGTAAACAAAAATGTGTCTGTGCTGAAAATCTCAATGTGGAAACAGTTGAAACATACAGGCACCGCTTTCAGTAACGTAGTTTGTAGAAGGGTTGTAGTGTCTTATGATCTCTTCCAGTGCCATGCAAATAGATTTACTCATTCATTTAAGCTGTGTATTACATCTGTAGAAATAATGGATCATTTGCCAGATAGTGGCTTTTCATATTTCATTTCCATATAACATTTACAAGTGTAGGATTCAATCTTAACACCTTAATATTTCAAGTGTACTTTTAAAGTTCAACCCTCACCTGTGACAGGATTCTAGATATGGATTCAATTCGTCAGAGCTCCCAGCACAGTAATTTTGTTATTTTTCCCCCTGCTTCCATTGCTGCACCTACTACCACCACCACTAAAACCACCACCTACACTTATGATTTTTGAGTCAGTATTGTAATTAAAGAAGCTGGTTCTGCCAAGAGAAGGCTGTACATGCATGCTGAATTATGTATTGGTACATTTTCATATTTGGTGAAATCATAAGCAAAAATTGTCTATTCATATTTTTACAGAAAATAAATCCAACGCATGTAGGAAGGCTGGTATGGATTTGTTGGTGGTATAAGAGCTGAAAGCAGCCTTAATTTCTCCTATTTTGAAAGATGTGTTTTGTGATAGTGTAGTGTTTGTACGTCATGCTTAAAATGTTTCCAACTATGAGGCATTGTTTTTGTACAGTTTTACCTTTCCAGTCATTATTTCACCAGTGGTTTATTTACATCACTGCTGACCTGACCAGCCTGATCAGTATCAAAGCCTTGGTCTTCAGTGTGGCTCTGTCTCTGTCCCAGCATTTCACTGAATACGTTTAGTTCTATGTTAATGTTGGTATTGCTGTTATTAAATGCTTTTGTAATTTTTAAGCAATAATTCAACAGTCCCAGGTGCTAGAGTGTGGTAAGATATCTGTATGAAGATTTGTATCAGCCGTTATTAAGTGTGAGGATATCCGCATGAAATCGTAGAATTCTTTATTTGGGCTACAACTTTGTGAATGTGTTTAATTGCTTGGCAAAACTTGGGTTTTGCTAAGTAATGAGTAATACTACAAGATTATAAAACCATCTTAAGAAAATTGGTGATGTCTTAAGTAGTTAAAAATAAAATGTAGTGTTATTTTACACTTTTGTTCTGTAATACTGATAGTAGTCTGTCGGGGTCTATTACTTGATGATGATGATGATGAGGAGAGGGAAAGAGAGGGGTTTGTTTTACAAGATCTTACACGTTTTCTTTATGTGAAATTTTGTATATGAAGGAAGTATGTTGAAAATTTTCAGATGTGATTGAATTTTACATTTTCAGTTTTTGCTTGGTTTAATAATGCACCAACACTTGTGAATATGTGCAATATATATATATATTTTAATCTTATTTTATTCTTTTAAAATGGTTAGTATGGAAAATACAGTATATGCAAGGTTTGTGTATTGTTGTCAGTTATTAAACCATGAAATTCTTTTTCAGAGAGGGTTGAAATGAATATATGGATGTGCAAACACTGCTTTCTAAATTGAATAGTTACATTTCAAGTTTGGGTCATGGAATACAGTTTTTACCACTTTGGAATAATGTAATTTTTAACTCAGCATATGTTCTGTAAATATACATGGTGGGATAGGATACTTTATGTACAGACTGTGATGTGACACTACTGCTGCTAGCATGTACTTCTTTAACTGTGTGTAGATAGAGTAGAGTCTGTTAAGCCATTTCCTGCTTGGAATAAGGCTGTAGCACGTGTGATTATGGGGTAATGTGTTGTTAGGTAAAAGGCAAAGTAATCCCATTACAGGCCTGGACAGGCCCTTAGGGCGTCAGGAGGTTGAGGCTTCCAGAATTTCTAGACAGTCGGCACATGAAGGTGGTAAGGTTTTAGCCCTACACACCGGGCGCCTTCCCCCCCCCCCCCCCCCCCCCGGGATATATGGTACTCATTTCTGTTAGAGGCTGAGTCAACGCACGGGCCATGATGCTGCCGGAAGATTGAAGTGTATCCCAATGACCGCATCGAGAATCGAACCCGCGACCTTCCGGCTTGTAGCGCAGAGCAACTTGCTTGTGGAGTTCTGTTGGCTTAGGCCAGGGGATAATTTTGAAATTTGCGGCGGAGCATTTGAGGTTCTCTCAGTGGTGTACCTGAAGATACGAGTCTTCTGGGATGTGACGCTGTGCGACAGGGTATCCCCCCGACGTTTCGGTGGATCGGAGTGCTTTCATCTTCAGGGTCAAGCAATCCAAGAAGTGTAATCTTGTTGGAAGACATTCTGTTGTGTTTCGTGATTTAATAATTAATATAGTAAATAATGCAGCCTAACACAACAGTTTTATTATAAAAACAATAAGCTTTGTTTCTGTAAATTTGCTACATGTTTCGGCGCAATCGCGTCATCATCTGGCTTGTAAAACGTATAAAAGGAGGCTAGTTGTATAATTGCAATTATCGTTCTATGGATAGAGGTCTCATCCTTATGATTTTATTAAAATTGTATTAATTGTATTAAAATGCATCTTATTGTAATTTAAAGAATGTAATAGAATTGTACTTGTTGTGTTTATTATATTATAAGGCTTGACACTTCCTGTTGACTATGAAAGCCAGTTAAAATTTTTAACCTCGAGAGCATATCAGAAACTATAAATTTTTTTCTTTACTTAGTATATTGTACGTTAAAATGGAACTAGCCCTCTTTTCTCTGTTTCATTTTCAGTTCAATCTTATATGTTTGTGTTTACAAAGCTGAATACATTGACCTAGCATAAGTATGTTGTAGATTTATTATTTTAGAAGGCCGGGATAGCGTAGTCGGTATAGTGACTCGCTACGGGCTGGAAGGCCGGGGATCGAATCCCGGTGGGGACCGAGATTTTCCGCAGCCGTCCAGACCGGCCCTGGGGCCCACCCAGCCTCCTATACAGCCTCTCTTTCCTGGGGGTAAAGCGGTCGGGGCGTGGAGTTGACCACCCACCCTCATCTAGTGCCGAGGTTAAAGCAAGAGTAGAGCTATACCTCTACTCCCCCTCTGGGCCTTCGTGGCCTGTTCTAGGGAGAACTGTGCCTTTACCTTTATTATTTTAATAACGAAACGTGTTAGCGATTTTACAGAAACAAAAGTAATTGTTTTTAATAATGTTGTGTTAGACTGCATTGTTTAGTCTACGAGTGTTTTGTTATTAATTCAAGAAGTGTAGCCGTGCAGGAAGATAGGTGTGTTATACTCACACAGCGTCACATCCCAGAAAACTTTAATCTTCGGTAACTATTTAAATTAAAATAAAACGCTGTCAACAATACGTCGTAATTTTAGTAACAAAACAAAACAGTGTCATACTCGACTCCATCAACGAGCTACAAATCCAGGCCACTTTTCTACAGCGTACATCACGACTACCGTCCACAACAACCCATCTATTACAGTGCACAGTGTTATAGTTGCCCGATTCCATGGTTCAAGCAAAACTCTCAATACAAGGTTTTTAAACATTGACGAAGAAGGTGAACACAGTGGAAGCTTATATACTAGAAACCCCTGATGATGGGTTATGTAGGGTTAGTGACAATTTTATTTACTTATATCTATGTGCAGTATGTTGGTTATATAAAACTTTATTATCATAAACAATGCACGGTATACACAATATCAAGTTAAAGCAAACAGTATTACAATTATTGAACTTAACAACACTATTTCATTATTAACGCCTTGTTAGCCTACGTTACTTTCGAGGGATAGCAAACCTTTTTGACGCTTGAGGCAAGAGACGGAATTGATTTAAATTTTAAAAACATCTTGGAAATCCAGCCGATTTTGCAAGTGGGAAGTTTTGGAGACGAGAAACATATTTTGTCTTTATCAGGATTCGAATCCCGGATCGCCCAGTATGTAGTCTAGTCGCTTTACTGTCTACGCTACCCCGGCTGCCCCATGCCGTCTATTCAGGGTAATCGACTCGTCACGAACGTGCACAGATTTATACTCGTACCAGCCTGTACGAAATCACACTCCAGACGACGGTAAACCGCATAGTCACCGCCGTGAGCACTTCAGATTTGGCACATAAAATTATTGTTTGTTGGTGATTTTGCAATATCGTTCATAACCTTTTTATCCCCCCCCCCCCCCCACCTTCTTTATCTCTCTCTCTTCTCTTCGTTCATGTACAGTCAGTTCAGAATCTTCCCACATCCTTTCTTAATTAGTGAGACGGTACTTACAGGTTTCCTGGAATAATAATTATGTTGTTGCACAATAAGTTGGAATATGCCTTTAGGTGGGTTTAAGCAAACCAGGGGGCTTGAAATTGAATGGTACACATCAGCTTCTAGTTTATGCTGATGATGTTAATATATTGGGCGGAAGCGTACATGCTATAAAGAAAAACACAGAAGCTTTAGTAGTCGCTATTAAGGAAATTGGTCTAGAAGTAAATGGTGAGAAAACTAAGTACATGGTCATGTCTCGAAATCAGAATGCAGGCAAAATCACAATATAAAGATATAATTAATCGTTTGAAAGGTTGGAACAGTTCAAATATTTGGGAACAACCCTAACGAATCGAAATTCCATTCAGGAAGAAATTAAGAGCAGATTGAAGGCGGGGATTGCTTGTTATCACTCGGTGCAGGATCTTCTGTCTTCCAGTTTGCTATCCAAAAATACAAAGATTAAGATATACAGAACTGTAATTTTGCCTGTTGTTTCGTATGGGTGTGAAACTTGGTCTCACACACTGAGGGAGGAACATAGGCTTATTAGTATAAAAAAAAAGGCTGAAGGTGTTCGAGAATAGGGTGCTGAGGAGGATATTTGTGCCTAAGAGGGACGAGGTAACAGGGGAGTGGAGAAGATTACATAACGAGGAACTTAATGATCTGTACTCATCACCAAATATTATTCGGGTGACCAAATAAAGAAGAATCAGGTGGACGGGGCATGTAGCACGTATGGGGGAGGGGAGAGGTGCATAGAGGATTTTTGTGGAGAGGCCTGAGGGAAGGAGACCACTTGGAAGACGCAGGCGTGGATGGGAGGATAATATTAAAACGGATCTTCAAGAAGTGGGACGGTGGGGGGGGGGGCATGGACTGGATTTATATGGCTCAGGATAGGGACAGGTGGCGGGCTCTTGTGAATGCGGTAATGAACCTTCGGGTACCATAAAATGCGGGGAATTTTCTTGAGTAGCTGACGACCTGTTAGCTTCTCAAGAAGGACTTTGCTCCATGGAAGTTAGTTTCCACAATAAGCATGACGTAAGTTGATAAATTTATTCTATGATATATTCATACTTTTTGTTTTGGACTGAAGAGTAATTTTATCAGACGTTCTATTAGACGCTAGTTGGTATAGGCTGGTCTAGGTTGCTCTAGAAGTAAACACAGAAACCATTAACTAACTCGTATGTTTTTTCGTCATTGGACAGCAGGATGAAATCATATGTAAAAATTGTTAATAAATCCTTTAGAAATTTTTCAGGGTTCAGATACATTAAAACGATGAGAACTTCTACTTTTATTTCAAATGCCGGTACTCTAGATTCGGGACCTAATATTGTTATATGTGTGCCATCAAACATAACTTGTATGTTGATCTACAGAAACAGCAACAACTGGAACAATGAAGACGACAGTGATGATGATGATGATGATTCACTGGGACCGAACACTGATAACTGATAAACAAAGCATATTAGGATTGATATTACATTAGGTGACAACACCAAAAAATACGTAATTGATATAGCGGCCCCCTGAACCAAAAATATTGAAATGGTACGTAACAAATCCAGCAGTACTTCAAAGTAGCATATAAAATCAGTCGGCAATGTCATATGGACTAGATGACAATAGTATTCGGTAATAGTCTGTGCAGCAACTGGATATCATTTGTTTGTCTTTTCATAAAATAAATGTTTAATGCTGGCCTGATTGAAGTGATGCCATTCAGCTGAAACAGTACAATTTCAAAAGTAGCGTCCTATCTTATCGATTCAGCGCGTATCGTCATTTGTTTAGTTCATATATCATCCGATAGAGGCTGCAGAGTTCCGGCGTTGTTTTATGGTTTTTTTTTTACCATATTCCGATCCCGGGGCCGGGGTAGGCTGTTGCTGCTAGCTCTGAACGTGGCTGCTGCTAGCAGCCATTCGCCGCCTTTCCCGCAATCAGTTGCGAAGTGGAAGTCGCTGTGAGTGGGTGTTTGTGCAAGTAAGTAGTGTTCGTGGCGAGCGATTTAATTCCCGTAACCGTTCAGTATTGCCGTGAGTGGTAGTGTGCTTAGGTGAAGCCAGCAATATGGATACTGGCGGTGGAAATGCTGGATCTTCAGATGCTGCAAAAACAAATCCAAATTCGACTTCTGAAACTTCTCAGCATTCGGGGTGTGGCTGTACTTCAGGAACAACCATTACTGTTCGCGTCACGCCAACAACAGGGGGCCAGTTCGATCTTCAAGTCGCAAAAACGGAAAATGTTGAAAACTTGAAGAAACTAATATCCAAGAAACTTAAAATGCCCAAAGAACGGATATGTTTGCTACATAGGGACAGGTGAGTGACGTGTTCTAATAATTTTCAGTTGGAAACAGCGAAACGATGGGTTGTAAATGTAAACGAAGTGCAATGTGGCAACGCTGAAGTCTGTATCAGCTGTGATGACGTAGTCGAAGTAAGCAGCGGTACGTAATATAAAATGGCTGAATGTTAATTGGAAATCGCCTAATAGTTTTGAAATTATGTCTTGGAGTACCGAGGAATAGACATCTTTTTATACTTGCCACCGATGGTATTTTTATTATCTTAAGATACCGTGATTGATTTACCGATAATTGGTTCTGTTGTAGGCAACTTCGTGATGGTACTCTACAAGAGAATCAGTTGATGGATGGAAGCAGATTAACCCTGTTACCTAGTGTTGAAACTGGTTTGCTGGTAAGTAATATATTATGTAAATAATCGAATTTCTTATTTTTCATGTAAATAACGAATACGGGTTCCCCCCACCAACAAGTACATGTAACGGTCAGATCGGCTGTAGTTGCCTGGTCAGGTCACATATGCCCCAGCTTATTTCTTCGTTGTAGCAGAAGGCAACCACACGAGGGGGGAGCTTATTCGAGTTGGTTCCGTTTGAACCAGTTCTTAGTGGGTCATAAGTTCCAAACCGTTTCACATAATAAGCAACACCGAGTTCACGTTTCTTGGCGTAACAGTAATAGTTTTATATAATTTTGCGCCTTACATGATTGTAGATGTAATATTTTTTATATCAGACATTACAATGTGATGAGAAGTTCAGTGTCAGATGGAAGGTTCAGAAGTAAAATAGTAGTGTAGAATTCTTTTTCCCAGTTAATGACGCCAGGGATGTGCTTTTCCACAGTTATTCCTTTGGGTTTATCTTGGGATGTTGGATTTGTGTCACATGTAGAAGCAGTTTAATTTGCAACGATTACAGGATTTACAGTATTAGTAATTTCTTTTGGAGTACCACTGCCTTAATGGACAGATAGAGATGTGGAGGTGATACACATTTTTAAGCTCATTGGATGTTCGTGCTGTGTTTATGACTTGAAAAAAGGCGCATACAGAAATTTAGAAAAATTGTAATAAAAAGAGTGCGTGAGATGTTGGTATGGCGAACTGCCTTGTCTTTTTCCCAAAGCTATCGGGGATGTAGACGAACGTAGTTTTGCGTTACTTGTTGGTGTTTTAAGAATCAGTGTGGCCCCCATTGTTTGCACTAAGGAATCCTTGCAAGAAATGTTGTAGAAACAGAAAATACACGTGTCGAAAATTCTTCTCACTCACGTTTATTGTTCTCGGGACAGTGTTGCCGCTGCGGCCCTAAGGACGCGAGATGCGCCCGACGCTTTGTTGCGAAGCTTGCATCCTGGTGGTGTTGGGTGGCCTGTCTGCTGTCATTCCCCCCACCCCTTCCACTTGAACATCAGGCTGCTCAGGCCAGCTTCCACAGAGTATCTCCCTTCTCCCGCCCTTCAATCTCCCATCGGTCTGACTGGCCTCTGGGTCGGTTCTGTAATCTGTGAGGCTGGAGGTGCATTAGTCGTTCCAAGAACATCGTTTTGCAGTCGTTACGCTGTTAGTTAACGTAGCAGTTGCTGCTGGATTCGTTATCCATGTAATGTAATCTGTGGGAAGGTTCTTGTGTCTGAGTGACGCAAAACCATTTGTACAATATGTTGTCTTATTTTGCCGGTTTGAGGGACACTCATCCAGCTCTACCCACCTAATGAGCAGGATGAATCATTGGTGTCCAATCTCGTTTGCGAGCCCTGTTGTGTATGTGAAATATTGTCATTGTTTTGCCAGGAATTGCATACCGGCGTTTACTTTTGTGCGGTGTCATGTAAAGATAAATTTATGCAAAGAGACACTGTGATTCGATTTTCGAAAATAAGATTGTTGTAATTAAATACTTGGTAGCTGTGTGTAGGTGCATAGGCTTTGGCGGTTTTTGCTTTCAGCAGGCAAAGCATTCAGTACAAGAGTGTGTGGATGGGCCATCTGGAACCAATGAAAGGGGCATGAAAGGTAGAAATTGTACTGAGGGTGTACTTTTAGACGGAGAGGGAGGAGACCACTTGGAGGACTAGGTTTAAAAGGAAGGATAATATTAAAATGGATATTAAGTAGGATGTCTACTGGATTCATGTGGCTCAGGATAGGGACATGGAACCATGCAGTGAATCTTCAGGCTCCATCAAATTCTAATTTGTTGATTGGCCGGGTGATTTTTACTCTTTGTTGGAACGGCCAAAATAAAATTGCATACACCAAGACATTAAGAGCCCATTGACCTTAACGAGACGGGGCTGGGCATTTAAATTTTAGCGCATGCTTTATGTAAAACGTGAATATTATATGAACCAAAAAAGATTTATAAGTGCGTCTCTTGGGCTGTGGTTTTACTTCCGTCCTACATATAGGACGGCCGGAAGTTAACAGTTGGGAATGCTTGCTGCAATTCAGTTAAGAATCTTATCTTTCCGTCTCTTGTCTGAAAACGTAAAGATTAAAGTATACACAACTATAATTTTACGTTATTATGTGTGGGTGTGAAACTTGGCCTCTCACATTGAGGGAAGAACATTTAGGTGTTCGCGAATACGGTGCTAAAGAAGATAGATATTAGGGCCTAAGAGGGAGTAAGTAACGGGAGGGGACGGGAATGCGCGTGATGAGCATCATGGTTTTACCCGCCAAATATGATTAGGGTGAACAAATCAGGGAAGATGAGATGAGTGCGATATGGGACACGAATAGAGTTGTGGTGGGAACACGCAAAGGAAGGATAATATTAAAATTGATACTTAAGGAACAGTGGGAGATAGTGGACTGGATTCATGTTGCTCACATTAGGGACCGGTGGCAGGCCTTTGTGAATACGGTAATGAACCTTCGGATTTCATAAAATGCGGGAAAATTCTTGACTACTTGAAGAACTGTTAGCTTCTAAAGAATGACTCTGCGCCAGAGAGTTGGTCAAAATTTCCACGACGCCCTCTGCCCCGTTCCTCTTACCTACTAATCTCAAAACGCCGTACGGGCCTTCCCCAGCTCTGTCAGTGCGGACGGACAGTGACGTCTCAAAAAGGACAGTCATTCATTGTGTCGAAAATCAGATTTTTAAGATAGCGTTTCTTTCGGAATAGTTCGCCCGTCTCACTAATCTTTGCAACATGCACTGTTCTGCGTCGAAGTTCCAAGTAGGGCTGTTGTACCGGTGTACGAATGGCTGCAATCCGACTGCATCACTTTCACTGCGGATTGTCGATCATAACTTCGTCACTTCAGATTATCGATTCACAATCCGATCGCGGCGGCTAGTGCTTCACCTTCTGTTTTGGAAGGTTCGGGTTCGACTGTCGGTCTGGAGACCGGTTATCTGAACTGTTTACATTATTTTCCGAAATTTCTTTGCAAACTTTCGCCCCACCCCCGATTCCCCATACATCTTACAGCGCCTTCTCACCCTATGTTGAACAATGGAATCGAAGTAATGATGCAGTATATTGCGACCAATTCAGTACAGTAACTACACTGCTGGATGGACGACCGAGGAATGGGGGTCGATTCCCTTTAGTAGCAAGAGATTTTACTCATCTCAACGTTCCGACATGCTGTAAGGCCCAGACTGCGTTCTCTCCCCGGAGGTACCAGAGGCTCTTCTCTGACGGCGACTGGGGCCTGAAGCTGACATCTTTAGTGCTGACGTTATAACGCGGGAAACTATTACTTCCGCCCACCATAATACGTCCTAATGGCATGGTGGCTAATTACAGTCGGACAACTTCATGTATTTCATAACACACCTTGAAAATTAAGCTGTGGCCATTCTATTTGCACAGAGAGACATACGTTGAATCGTACCATATTTCTGAAGGTTAATTAAAGGGTTCAAGAGCTGGTATATTGGACACTTACCCATATGTTAACCATACAAACTCCCCCGCCCCCAGCTGGACGCCATATCGTTTGATTAGCAGGAGGGTTCTATGGCATAGGCGAACGTTTCCATCATTTTGCAGTAAACATTAACGCTCTGTTGAGTGTTTTTATTCATGTTTTTCCTACACATTGCATCAGGTATTGCTACTACAGGTACTTTGTCTACATCTGTGCCTGACTCAGCTCTGATTTGGAGATGAATTTCTAGTCGTTGTGGCGTATCTTACTTAGCTTCACAGTTAAGTTTACATTGCTCAAGCCGCGAAAAAAAAATTCCTTTTATTTAATGTGCATGTTTCCTACCAGATTTTCTGCTGCCTACATATTTAATCTTTTATAGATTACTGATCATTACTCAGGAGTACAGTTCTGGCCTCGGCGTGTGAGTGGGATTCCTTTTCCTGCGGGCGAAGCTGGCACATAATACATATACATCCTGTTAAAAACATGCCTCTGTCACTTTTTACCTGTCGCAAGTTGATAAGTTGTTTCAGTGCAGTTGTTGGTAGACGAGTGATTTCTATTACCTACTGGAATTTCAGTATCCCGATATGCGTAGTTTGAAAATTATTTTTCCCTCTATTCTGTGTAGCTTATAAAAGTAGTCTTTTGAGATGTAATACTGGTGAAGTTTCCGTACTTGGGCGTGGATTGAAGTTCGGGTAGATAGGATATTAGAGACGTACATTGTGTCTATGTGTGTGTGGAACTAACTCAGGAGATACGGGCGGTGTTGAGCACCGTGACGAGAAGGTTCGCATTTCACGAGTAGTAATTTTTTGAGCAATTGAATATCTATCAAGGCCGACTACCTTGTATTTTTAATCCTTCTGTCGAGAGTGTTATGAAACATTCATAAGCAAGCATGTGTTTTCCATGATTAGGCATATGTCTGCATCCATGCCTTTGCATTCCAGTAATAAAATTACATTTTATCATCACAGTTCAGTAACAGTATTTATTTTTTATGGCGAAAAGCGACTGTTAGCTTCATGTCTGTCTGTCCGTATGCATGGTACAACTCTTCTCCCACTGGACGGATTTTCATGGAATTTGATATTCGATTATTTTTCGAAAATCTGTCGAGAAAATTCAAGTTTCATTAAAACCTGACAGGAATAACGGGTACTTCACATGTACACCTATGTACTTTCTATTATATCTCGCTGAATTCTTCTTAGAATGAGAAGTGTTTTAGACGAAAGCTGTAGAGGAAATCAAAACACACATTTTATGTTCAATAACGTTTTTTCCGAAAATCGTGCCGTTTATGAGAGAATGTGGAAAAATATGATAGAGCCATACAGGCCACAGATGAGAATATAATACGGCGCATGCGCATTGCATGCTGGATAACTCAGGCTGCAGACGCACACTTGTCATCTAAGTACCGGTGCACACATCCGTTTTTCTAACGTGCGGTGACGCTGCGTTACCGTAATTACGGTGTGGGATACACTGAAGTCAGTTGGGTAGTGCACACATAACTCCGTCGACGTTGTGTCACCGTACGTCCATCTTGCGTTGGTTTGAACACTGCGTTCCCCACCACGACGTAACCGCACCGCAGACGCACATCCGTTCTCTCAGTACCTTGTTGTCTATGATTCGGTGCACACATGCGTTTTTTTACGTAAATGCGTTAACTACAATGGCGGGAAATTTCGAAGATTTAGACATTGAATTGTTTATTGGGGAAATAAAAAATTACCCTGAAATATGGAATGTCGCTTCTGAGAACTACCACGACCGTCTAAAGAAAAGAGGAGCGTGGATTAGCGTTTGTACATTCGGAAGTAATTAAAAAACTTATCGGAATTTGCTCGTAAATCCGCAAAAGATGTATAAAATCTACCCCTTAATAGTCTTAAATCGGCAAATGGATGTACCCAATATCGTCTTCTTTGTTTCAAAATATATTTTTTGTAAACAAGGTAAGCAAATATTACACGTTTTCTTTGGTAGACATCCATCATTGGCGGCTGAATGCGAACTGGCGTCATTTCACGGATGTGTGCATTGAGTTGCTACGGCCCCGCAGCGGCAACGCAGCGTCACCGCATGTTAGAAAAACGGATGTGTGCACCGGGCCTAATACTGCTTTTACACAGCAACAGTGGTTACTCGAACGCGCCTCAATGTTACGTTTATACGTACGTTGCCTGTCTTGTTTACATTTGCCTTACATGTTTCGATCCACTCAGTTCAGTCCCAGGGGCCCAAGATATACCCATTTTTTAAGAATTAAAGCTTTATTTCAATTGACAGTATACATAAATCAGCCATACAAATTGCAAGTTGTACCAATTTACCAACTTCCGTGAGAATAAAAGAAACGAGTCACCCGCACCGTCCGCTACGTGAGAAATCAAAGAAGAAGAATCAGTAACTAGTGAATATACCCATTAGTTTGCATACTTCTTAGTACAGTTTAGACCTAAACAGAACGTATTCGCGCACATTAAGTTAGAGGCGTTTTGTTTTTCGCAATCGTCTGCATTACACATAATGGTCGATCCATTATAATAAAAGTGTACCCTCGTCGCCTACTTGCAAGACGCTGCTGCCAGACCCGGGTCGTCGTCATACCAAGCACATTGGCGCAAACGGTAAAGCTTGTGACTTCTGTCCTGTTGGTCTGTGGTTCGAATCCCGGCGTGAGCAGGATCGTAGTGACCTAGATCTTTCCATGTCCTCCCCCCCCCCCCCCGAGTTGCTCCATGCAGATGCTGGGATAGCACAGTACCTCAACTGGGGCCAGGATCCTTCTTTCCGTATCCTTTCCTGTTTATTATTCACAAGGCCTGTGTACCATTCAACGCTGTATAGGCCGAGCTGCCGGCAGCGGTAAACAGATCGTAATTGAATAAAAATGTGATTAGTCAGTTGTAATGGCCGAAACTGACTTCTCAGGTATTTTAAGCGCCCGCGCATATCTGCGGAACGCCTGTTAAAATCGCTTCGTGCATCTGTGTTCGTGATCAGGGGAGTACAAATCCTGGGCTCCAATTCGCTGCGGCGCCTAATTTTTTTTATGGTGGCCCCTAATATGTATGGGTCCTCAGTATGGAATTGCTTGGTGTCACCTTTGTGGCGCCTAGAATTTTGAGCTGGTGCCCAGTCTTTTGGATGATTTTTGCACCCCTGCTCGTGGTACTCCATAAGCGCTGAACGGATTTTCATAACGTTTTATACTAGGATATTTAACAGAAATATGAAGACCCATTTCAGTTTGGGTTAAAATCTGACTAGAGTGAGAATATTAGTCATTGATTGTCTTCAAAGATATGGCTCCCCCACCCCCTTTCGTTTTAAATCAAGATACTGTGTTTTAGAATCTTCGCAAACTGTTTTGGTAGTGGTTAGGTTGTCATGAACTTCCCTGTCTGTACGAGTTTATAACAGATCATGATGAAATGTAATTATCTTTCAGTGTATACTCGTAGTATTGCTATTTTGAACGCGTTACAGTTACAGTTTCCTAGTTAATTGGCACACTAATCAGGCAGCAGTGCTTTCACAAGAGGCTGTACGAGGGTCCAAGTCGAAGCTTTGTTTTTCGTTCTGTGGCACTTACAGTACGATTTAAAGCAGGAGAGCTATGGCCACGGGACTCGCCGATCCCTGTTGGATTGCTTATTTCCCCTGCAGGCAAATGCTACAGTTAGTAGGTGGAAAAGATATCGGCTGATCTACATGTTCATTGTTCATTTTATGCCTGGCACATTTAAGAATGTTGTATTGGTGTGTGTTGGGCTTTGGGCTCATTCTGTATTGGATTTGCAGGCGACTTTTCAACTTAGTGAAGTGATCTTTCTTTGGACTTTGTCCATCGTCTTAATTTTAATAAAGTGTTACATTTCGGAAGCCGGCTCTGCTTCTATGTTCATGGTAAAGGAAAACACCTAGTCTGGTGGACCCCCTAGAAAGAGTTTCCCTCAGTCACTGGCCGCAGTCACTTTCTAAGGGGTCTACCAGGTTAGGTGCTTTCCTTTACCTGAAGACAGAGCAAAGCCGGCTTCCGAAACGTAGTGAAAGGTAAAGTTATCCCATTAAAGACCCGGAGTGGCCCTTAAGGCTGCAGGAGGTTCAGGCTTCCAGAATTTCTGGACAGTCGGCACATGAAGGTGGTAAGGTTGTCATCCCTACGCACCGGCCGCCTTTACCCCCAAGCACATATCCCTGGTACTAATTTATGTTAGAGACTGAGTCGACCCCAGGGCCATAGTGCGGCCGGAAGGATTAAGTCAATGAAAAATTCCAGTGACCCTATCGGGTATCCAACGCGCGACTTTCCGGCTTGTAGCGCAGTGCCTTCAACTGCGCCACCGCGTACCCCCTTCCGAAGTGCAGTACTATGTTAAAATTAAGGTGATGGACAAAGTACAAAGAAAGAAGATTACTTCACTAAGTCATATACAATTGTCAGAGCCCTGTAGAATTGACTTTTCAACTGTTCCGGCGTACTAAGTTTTAAGACATTTTTACGTTGCGTTATTGTATGTTCTTGTTGTTTTGAAGCTTGCATTGTTTCTTGTATAAGATAGTGCTTATTAACATTCAGGCCAGTTGCTTTACAGAGCCTCCTAGTGCCTACTATCTTTAGCCCCGCTTTATCACTGCCTTAGTGCGTGTTCTGTTGTAGGCACGTTTTGTCATCGAGCGACGTATTGTAAGGCGAGTGTACGTACGTTTCACGTGTAACTTACATATTGACTATCTCGAAAAATATTAAAGATCTGTATTAGTGGTTATCGAATGTTTTTGTCCACGATCCAAAATCGTAAATTACATTGACCCTGCGACCCAGATATGGTGTTTTCAAACTATGACGCCGCGAACATGCTTGTAAAAGCAAGCGGACCTAAACTAGTTCAGCGTTCACGCCGGTCGTATGCAGTGTCGTGTCATGAAAACTGTGTAGTACCGTGAGCTCTCAGCATCCCAGCAAATCACCACAGACGTAAGCACAATTTTAAAGTATGTGTACACGATTACATGTAGGCACAACAGCTTCTCTGCTTATCGTCTCAGTCGCTGCCCGTCGGTACCGTCGTACACATACTTAATGAGTCTAGAGCCGCGTGACGAATCCGTATGAAATTTGGTATTGGAGAGTTTTATGAAAAATTGTCGAGCCATTTCAGTTTTCATTTAGATCCCACAATTTTAGCGACTACTTGACTTGAAGACGTGCCTGCCTTTCTGCGCTCATAAACCATTCGCATCCGTTCTGCCTGCTGTCTGCATGAGTTGTTGTCACGCGCCTTGTACCGATACGCAGGTTAGAAAAAAAAAGTTAGACTCTATTTAATTAAAATTCCGTATGACAAAAATGGAAACTTGCAGGCAGTCGATTTTTCCTTCTTATCATAGCAAGAACGCCACATCCGAGGGTAACAGGAACTGTGCATTGTTTGTAGCGTTGCTGTTAGGGTTTGAAGAGAAGAGAACTGCCATAGTTGCGCTGTACATGCATTTTCTAAGTTGGTGCACCTTTAATTTAAATCACATGGTGCCCAAAACGTAATATGGCCGTTTGGTTTATGGGTCGTAATGGTATTGTTCCCGGTATCAGTGTATCACTCACTTTCTTTTCGCACTCTTCGTGACCCGTAATCACACCCCTATCATTCAACGTTACAGAACCGTAACAGAATGGAACGTGTTCTGCGATCGGGTTTGGAACCGGCTGCCTCAGGAATAGAGTTAGTCGTGGTCGCGTCACTGCTGAACAGAACATTCTGGGTAGTTTGCATAAGCTTCGTAGCAAAACAGTAGGAACACCATCTCCAGGGACGGCTTTTTGAAATTGTATTCAGCTGGTGCTTCATTGTGCTAGGAACTAGTGAATTAGTCCCGTTTGGGTTTTTATATGGAACTCGCCTTCACATTTCTGTTGAAATTCTGACCCTAAGGGTGATTTTTGTTCGAAAAAGCTGTAGGCTTTTACCTGAGTTCCTATTCAAAGATTTTCCATGAAACGGCTCGCTTTATTCCTTCTGATAATGGCGGAGTGAGCAGGTGACAGTCTTTGAATGTCGGACCTGTTTTGTTCCTTTCATCTAGTGCAGAAATTTGTTCAGCGCCCAGCGAAAACTTGCTGGAGATTTATGCTTTCTGGGATGTTATGCCATGTCGACTGTAAGTAGTTACCGACGTTTCGAAGGCACTAGAAGGAAACTCGATATTTTTACCAGTTCACACTGCGTAACGTCCGAGAAGACTTTCTCTGCAAGGCTTCTATAAGAACATCAAATCTCAGAAACGTGCTTTTCATGTAAGTCGTTTCTCTTTTGTCCCTCAACGACTCGGTTATTCTTCCTGTCTCCCCTCCCCATCGCTCTTCACGTGATATGCATAATTCCCTGTTAATTTCTTGTGACCGTAATCACCTGCAGATACAGTATACAAGCTCCCAGGGTCTAGCACAAAGGTATGCGACTGCGATAAGAGTATTCGGAATTTGTTTTTGGTTGTGAACCCTCCTCCATTGTTGTCTGTGTACCCTGTACGTGCGATTACACACCGAGTCAGAAGTAACAGCCTACGCTTGAAATGTAGTCGCGTTCTAGCACAGATATAATTGTAAATAGTGGCCGGGTCTCGTATAGCAGTAAGGTAGGTATAGGTCAGTTGATAGTCTTGCCAGTGAGGAACGAAGCGGAGTTGGCGAACCAGCCTACTGTGTGTGTTGGTGTTGCCAAGGGCAGGGTATTTATTTCGTCAGTCAGTTCTCTGTCGCTATCGTCGTGCAAGTGACTCTCCTGTCCCTCCGCTTGAAAATTTCACCCGGCCGAAACTAACAAATGACCCGTATTAAGTTTGTCTGGAAATGTTTTTAGCAGTGGGCGAGTTTCAGGTAGCAGCAGCCGTATTCGAACCAAGATGTTCTAAGTATCGTCTAGTTTTTAAGTAGTCGACGGGTACAGCAACAGATATTAATGTCGTGGTTAAACGTACACATTCACTGCAGTAATTTTCACACTCACCACAAAAAATCGTGTATTCTGTTTTTATGGAAGTAACCTCCATTTTGTGAAGGTCTGTGGATGTTTAATGGGTGTAGTGTGCGTTTAGAAATGTGGTTTTGTGGCAGAAACAACTTGTTAGTTGTAGCTTGGAAGGACTAGGTGGAGGCTGGGAAATATTAAACTCTGTCCAAAAGAAATCAGTTGTAGATGCGAACTGGGTTGGAACCTCTGTTCGTTGTCAGGGAAGCTGAATAAGTGCTGCATTTACTGTTTCTGCAGTACAGTAATGTGATGTGTAGTAAGAGGGAAGCGACTCTGCGTGGGATATTCAAGGAGGAGAGTTGCATTTCTTTCTTTCTCGAGTATTCTTGATACTTTTGGCTTTCATCGTCCCACGCACTCCCCTACTCCAATTTGGTATTGGTTTCTAGGAACATGGGTGTCTTGGTGCTGCGTGTACAAGTAATAGCCTACGTACATTCTGGTGGTTGTGATCGCCAGTGTTCGTTGGCAACTGAAGTAACACTCTTCACAGTATCTAAGCCTCACGCTGTAGAGGGATGGGTTTATAGGGGATGTGGAGGCAAAGCTGTACGCTTTTAAGACCACGGGAGGGGCGATATTCATGCTGCGGCCGCTTTACTTATGGCCCCGAAGGCTAATGGTGGTGAGGAGAAGTACGCATCCCCTGCCAGGAATCCAGTCCCCTTGGTCCACTTCCTGACCTGTCACTGTTTTGTTCGTATCGAAACGTCGACGACTTTTGGTGTTGGTATGCGATTCGTTACATTACTCCGAGGTTATGCCTCAGGATGCGAAGACTAATGAAAAATTCACTCATCAAAATACAGTAATTGTATGAGGCATGGGTTCGTTTCTGGGTACATGTGATTTCCAACTTTTCAGCTTTAGATACTGTTCTTGTAAATTAGCGTATTGAAGTAGAACCGCTGTCCAGAATTTATCAACGGAAACCAGTTTTTGCTGTTTTTAATCCACAAGGGGCTTAGAGTGAAAGTATAAGAAGAGGCCGTATTCGTCCCTATGTTCGCATATTTCATCTCCGATACCAGTAACGATTTTGATTGAATTTGTTATTGGGGGGGGGGGGGCTCACATTTATTGTCATAATTCTATATCTGTCCGCTATGTACAGGTGTCCTTGGCTTTATTTCGATACTTGCGACTTTATTTCTGAGAAAACGTCTGTACAGATGGTACACAATTTGGTCGTTGTTTAATTAGGTATCTTGTTCGGCAGAGTTCTTATCTAAAAGACTGACATCAGGATCAGGCCCCATATTTTCACATTCCATGTAGTCTCTGTAAATGTCACAAAATTAAAATTTATTTTGCTCGTGCTTGTAATTTTAAGTCAGGTGTGTGAATGGCAAGTTTAGATGGAGGCAGCAGCTGCGTGAACTGTGACGCCTGTTAATATTTATTTGCCACA
Source organism: Reticulitermes speratus (assembly GCA_021186555.1). NCBI lineage: Eukaryota > Metazoa > Arthropoda > Insecta > Blattodea > Rhinotermitidae > Reticulitermes > Reticulitermes speratus. The sequence goes on from JAJKFL010000237.1 coordinate 22,429,896, forward strand.
TTAAGTTCAGGCATACGCTGTATTCAGAGTATTATAACACTGGTACTGTCCTGCCCCTTGCTCAAAAGAATGGAGTTGGCCTGTACAGAATGGATAGAATCCCGTAGCATTCCCTACGACGGTCGGGGGAGTACATATAGATTCAGTCAAACTCGTGAAGCGACTCGCTACGGGCTGGGCGGTGCGGGGATCGAATCCCGGTGGGGGCGAGATTTTCCGCATCCGTCCAGACCGGCCCTTGGGCCCACCCAGCCTCCTATACAATGGGTACCGGGTCTCTTTCCCGGGGGTAAAGCGGCCGGGGCGTGGAGTTGACCACCCACCCTCATCTAGTGCCAGGGTTAAAGAAAGAGTAGAGCTATACCTCTACTCCCACTCTGGGCCTTCATGGCCTGTTCTAGGGTGAACTTTACCTTTACTTTACCAAACTCGTGAATCTGTCACTGCATGACATTCTTTCCACTGGTCGCAGTTTGTTGTTTCTTTTATAACAAACCTAAAGTCAAATTTATGCACACCTGTGAGCACAAAGAACACTACAAGAAATAAATGTATTATCTCACACGCACAAAACACAACTGCACTTCAGCCCATTGTTTTTTTAATTTGAATGTACGGGTTAACGGTCACTAACAAGGGACAATCGGCTATCCCGAGTGCAAACAAATGCCAAGGTCAACTGCACACTCCTGAGTCACTGTCAGTAGCAGCACCTGAAGGGTCAGCACTACTGATACAAAGCGGGCCATTGGACACGATCCTGAGCAAGGTTTATTTACCTCCCATCTTCCTTCCCGGAGATCAGTCTTTGTTATCCTCTGGTGTTCTCTTTCTTGCAAGGGACCGTTTTCTAAGAGGTTTCACCCACTAGAATTCTGTTTGTATTGTTTATCTCTGTCTCAGCTGTGTGTCCGAGGTTTCACTTGCCTAATACTAGATGGCAAGGCTTTCACATAATGTGGCCCTCGTTGGAATTGTTAGAAACTCAAAGGTTTGTACACAGCTGCGTTACCCCTGTAAAATCTCTAATGAAGACGAATAATTCAAAGCATTTTGCTGTGGCCACATTGCCAAAGGAAAGTATGGCTGTATTCGCTTGTCGTACTTTAACGGACATTGCTGTGTGGTTATCATCTTTAAACATACCGAACAGCTAATCGTTGCACGTGTGATAAGTCTGTCGTACAGAAGCGGATTGAACGCCGCAGTGTGTGTTGGACACTTAAGAGGTCGCGGCTTTAGGAATAGCCCTTCGAAATGACTTTCATGGGTTTCCGCAGCCGTCGAGGCATATGATTAGATCGCTTTCTTCCACGTGCTTTCCACTTCATCACTTTCATTCTAAAATGGAATGCTGCAGTTGAAAAAGCGTCGTTAACCGCAGGATTAGTTAGTGTAGAACCTATTCGTTTTCACGTTTCCTCCTAGTAGATTGCTTTCTCCTCCCACGTAAGGTAGTGGCGTTGAATTCAGATCAGCAGGTCAGTAAGTTTCGTATTATATAAGCTGATGAAATGTATTCCGTCTAATTCGCAACACTCAGACCAACAAAATGCACAGTATTGTTTATTATATATTTATATTATAATAGCACATAAAATATTCCTACATGTTTCGATCTCCCAGGGATCATCATCAGGGAACCAACCAAAGCAATAGTGCACAAAACCAAATAAGCAACCTGTGATACCCTTCGTTAATTACATAAGACTGCCTCCGAGATACTGTATACCAAGATCCAGTACGCTTATACAATTATACTACAAAGAATGGCCTACATTTTAACTATTTGGCTCTTATAAATTATGTATACTGTGTGCAAAAGTTGGTAATTTGGTTTTGTGCAGTATTGCTTTGGTTGGTTCCCTGATGATGATCCCTTGGGGATTGGAAACATGTAGGAATATTATATGATATAATACAAATATCTAAGGCACAGTGTTGTGCATTTTGTTGGTCTGAATGTTGCGAAGTAGTTATCGACAGTGCACAGAATGAACAATATAAAGTATTCCGCTGTTGAAAGACAACCAGAATCCTGAACATCTCATGACACGTATAGGCTTTCCGTATCGTGATTGGCGGAATAATTCACCGAACGAGAATTTTAAAATAAAGTGATTGTACACAAGACTGTGCCATATTGAAAGGTAAAGTTGTCCCTGTCCATGTGTATGCCATGAAGGCACACGAGGGAGTGCAAGTTTAAGCTAAACACATTCTTAACCTCGGCGGTAGATGAAGGTGAGTGGTCAGCTTCAAGCCCGTCCGCTTTACCCCTAATGCCAATTGAATAGGAGGCCGTGTGGGCCTCAGAGCCGTTTTGGACGTTTTGGAGGAGAGGAATGTGTTGCCTCTGCAAGGAATCAGACCACATCCATCCTGTAATCTTGTCACTTCTATCCCGACTAGGCTGATATTGTGAGATTTGAGGTTCTCACAGTGGTGGTGCTGAAGTTTCAAGTCTTCTAGCGTGTTACGCCGTGGCGACTGGTAAATAGTCATCGACGTTTCGTAGGATCGCATTTCCTTCAGCAGTCCCGCCCAGTCGTCTTGGACTGCTTGGCCCTGAAAATGGAGGCAAAACGATCGTTCGAAAGTCGATGACTGTACCAGTCGACACTGCGTAACGGCCCAGAAGACTTGAAATCTACGCTCTTGTTGTAAAACACTTTTACAATTCACAATTTCTGGAGGAGGGTCTATATATATAGTAAGCTAGCTTCGCGTTATTTCTTCTCAGATTCGTCTAGTGGCGAGGTTAAGAATGAGTGGAGCTGTACCTGCACTCTTCTGTATGCCGTCATGGCACGCGCAGGGATAACTTTACCTTGGCCGTGCAGCTGGGAGTGGGTGTTGAGATCCATTGATTGCTGTTGTGCAATAAATGTTTATAGGTAAAATAAAGGTACGTGTTTGCGTAGTTACACCGCGCCTTGAAGATGTGTGGGATAGTGGAGGGATAGCCACGTGCGGGCTTCACCGTGCGAGTAGGCATAAGTAGATGAGGTGGGTGGTGAGCTTCACACACCAGCGCCTGAATCCTGGGGCAGAGCCATCGGTACCCATTAGGTAGGAGGCTGGGTGGGCACTGGGCTGGTCTGGACGCTGTGGAGTGCAGAATCTGCCCCACCGAGAATCAGACTTCGATCTGCGGTTGTCCAGCCCGGCACCCTCTTTCAGTCTGAACCGCCCGTAAAATCGTAGTTAACGTTTTAGAGGCGATGTAAAAAAGAATGTGAATGTAATTTTCTGTTTATGCTCACCGATGTGCCAAAGGGCATTGCATTGTTTGAAGTTTCGTATGCTTCGCCCGCTTTTCCTTCCGATAAGAGTAGTATAAGATGAAGATGAATATGGAGCGTTGGTGGAATAATACTGACAAGGGATAAAAGAAAGTATCGGCGAAAACCTCACCCCACGCCACTGTGTCTACCGCAACATGGACTGGACCGGGACTTGTGCCTCCGCTGTAAGAGGCAGTAGATTAACCGCCTCAGCCATGGCACATCTTTGAAGACCAAAAAATAATGTCAGTACTTTTCTATCCAGTGCTCCCCGATTTTCGAAAGAGCATTGCTTTTTGGGAGGTTCCCGGACTTCGCCCGTGTGTCCTTCTGGTAAGAGAAACATGTAGGTAAATATCAATATGGAGCATTGGTGAAATGATGCTGCTTTGGGATCGAACCCGGATATCCGCGGTGAGAGGTCGGCGAGCTGTAAGGCGAAATTTATGCTGATTTAGATGTAAAGATATCGTGCAGTAAGCATAGCTCGTCAGCGTTATGACAACACTCAGTGTTGTATGGGGATTAATGGCTAATTGCTCTGAGGTCGAACGAAACAGAAATATATTTTGTGGGCAGAACATAGAGCGTTTTTAATATGCAATCTAATGGTACTTGAAGTGAACACTACGCTTTCAGTCTGTAATCTTCAGAGTTTTTGTAAGTGAAGTATCGACTCTTTGATAGCATATTTCTCTACAAAGAAGGAACGTGGGCTGTAGAACGGTTGAGATTGGAATTGCGAGTGCAATGTTACCTTTTCGTTAAACAGCTGCTAAGTGTGTGTAGGCAGAATGTTGGCAGAGTGGGCTGGTGTAGCGTAATAAGACTTCACTTGTATTCGGGTGAAATATTCAGATCTCGTACGGTCTGTCTACAGCCGCGACAGAATTACCGTAATTTTTCTGTCGTTCTTGTCGCATACCATTTCTGTGGCATAGGCCACAACCTTTCACAGATAACCGTATATCTCGTTCTGCACGTTGCAGCCTTGCTCTTAGAGTGTGGTTAAACAACAAAGGAACAAGTTAAAGAAATTGGACTTGACTGCGGTAGCTCAGTCTGTAAAGTAGCTAGCTACAGGCTAGAAGATAGGGGTTAGATTTTGAGAGCTATGGGAATCTGTTCGTGATCACTTCCATATCGGCTTAGTTACTCGTGCACTGTCTCATACAAGTCAGAGTCACGTTATGACAGACGGTGTCAGTCAGTCCGTCCGTCTTGGTGCTGAGCCCCAGATACTTGTCATTGAATGTTATTGTACTGCCCTGGGGCGCCCCCATCTGACGAGAGCGCGTGTCTGTTCGTTGCCAGAAGTTGCCATCCTGTTCATACAGTCTGTCCCGCATCGTGTTTTTGTATTTTTAGGGAATGAAGGTGGTTGACGCGTGAGGCTAACCACTCACCTTCGTGTCGTCCAGAGGGCATGCAACTTATTACCGTTGTACTCCTGTATGGCGTGGTGCCACCGAGTTTCTTTTGTTTGAACCTTCCCTGCGCCAATCCCTGTATATTCGTTATTACAGGACTGTGCTTTTCAACCTTCTTTTCCTGGCTTACCACTGTCACGAAAAGAAAATTAACGCGTACCAACAGATACTGAAAATATTAATAACATACAGTGTGCACGCTTTAATTTTAACTTTCTAAATACCTAATAAATTTTTTTCTTTTCGTTTAAAATGCATGTAAAACAATTTTAGTAATCCGATTAACGTCTTTAAAGTTCAGTTACGCAAAAGTGGCAATTTTGCAACTAACAGCCTACCACCAGTGTGGTACGCGTACCACCGATTGAAAAGCACTGTTATAGGATTGCCTCCGTACCAGTTCCAATTACCATGCGCCTTGTGAGCGTACGTGGACATTTTCCAGAAACATCCCAGAAATAGGACTCATTTAGCACGTGATGGGTTGATACCACCAGTATTTGGCTGACTAGTAGTATCAGTGAAAATGTTGGTTTGACATACGCCATGCCAGTCATATTTCAGAGTGGCTGCGTTGCTGCATTCCTCTGTGTCGAGGGCGGTGAGCGGCAGGTAATTTGGAAGCCGGACTGGCTGGTGGATCCGTCTCGTGCATGCTACCGCCTGGGAACAGCACAGCTGCCAACTGGTCCAGGACAAATAAGGAAAAATGTTCCCTACCCACCAACATTCTGTACCCAGGTGCGGAAGATGCAAACATTTAATCGATAACTAGGGATGGATTTTGTTCGTGAATAACTGTGTTTCTTTTAAAGGCAACAAATTCAGCGTTGTTCTTTGTAACTCAACGTGTTTAGCAATACATTCGGTATTGTTATTTGTATTATCCTAAGAAAGGTAAAGATTGCAGTATTTCATTCTTTCCTCCTTTCATTCTGTGTTTCCTTTGTGAAGCTAGTCGCGACATCTTTTCCAAGTCACCTTTCCTGGTATGAGTCCCAGTGTCAAAGATTTGCAGTATTGCTCTGGCACGGCATTACAGTGCAGTGCAGTGCAGACTAGCTACTGGTAGCTTGTTCAGTACGTATAGGGTGTTTTTTTCCTGCTTGACCGATAAGCGCCGGCCCGACGCTCTGCCAGCTTGCGTCGTACGCCGCATGTCGGGGAGGTTTAACAGTCGATGACGGGAGCTAGACAAACGATCGCAGTGATAAATAATCTTTAGAAAGTTTCATAAAACTTACAAGATTATCGGGCCGGCCCTTATCGGTCAAGCAGGAAAAACCTCCTGTAGTAGTAAAATTGTGTTCATATTTAAACAATGCAGGCATTGTACGTATAACGTAACAGTGAAGCGCGTTCGCGTTACCATTGTTGCCATGGAAAAGCAATACGTATTGTGAGTTTGTGCCTGTAGTTATCCGGCATGCAAAGCGCATGCGCCATATTGTCATCTGTGGCCTGTCCGGCTCTACTATATTTTTCCACATTATCTCATAAACGGCACGATTTTCGGAAAAAAGTTATTGATCATAAAATGTGTGTTTTCATTTTCTTTACAACCTTTGTCTGAAAAATTTATCATTCTCATTCTAAGGAGAATTGAGCGAGATATCATAAATGTACATAGGTCTTCGTGTAAAGTACCGTTAATCTTGTGAGATTTTAATGAAACTTGAATTTCTCGACATATTTTCGAAAAAGTCTCAAATAACAAATTTCATGAAAATCCGTCCAGTGGGAGCCAAGTTGTTCCATGCGGACGGACAGGCGTGACGAAGCTAATAGTCGCTTTTCGCAGTTTTGCGAACGCGCCGTAAAATGATTGATTTAAGGATCTGAAGATATTTAAAGCATTCGAAATGAACCTTCTCGGACTGTTTTCTTCTGGAGGAAGGGCAAATGAATGAATCCCAGCAGTGTTCGGGAATTCCATGTCGCCGGTTTGTATTGGTGTAAACTGGTAATCTGAAAGTGTCAGAGGTTTTTTACTAATGTAAAATATTTACTAATGGCGTTAGAGACACGCCCTAGCACTGGACGGTTGGTGTGTGGTGTATTGACGTCCTTGATGACGTACGAAGGTGCGCGCGGTTTAAAAGCGTTGGTGGTTGAAGGCGTCTCATGACGTCATTGCAGTGACACATGTAGGAGTGATGTCATGTACCCGTGCTTTAAATCGCTTGATATGTTGGTATTTAATGTTTTGTGTCGACTACAGAATGTACAGCATGCTAGGTGAACCATTTCAGTCAAGTTCGTTGTCTTGAAGAATGAGAGCGTGTGTTATGGTGCTTTATAGTATTACAGGGGTGATTCAGGGTGAGATGAGCCAGCCATGGCCGTAATGAGATCCATAAAAATGATTCCTCTGGATTTCGGTAGTGAAGAGATCACCTGGCTAACGTTGGAGTATATGTGATGGAGCTCGGACAAATAAGTACGAAAGAATGTCCGTCGTTTATTTGACGCAGGGTAGGGTTGTTCTGTTGTAAGGAATCCGGTAATAAACATTCAGCGTCTTTAGAACAATCAGTGATGTGCCCCCAACCCAAACTATTTTGTTATAAATATTGGTCTATATTCAACATATTGTGTATTCTGACAAGAAAAGAATTGGTGAAATTCAGTAGGGGACCTGTTCTTACCTCTGTCTCCTCCAGAGCTTTCATACCCCCTCAGTTTATGGCGCTATATCAAGGGTAGCGGTAAATCCACATACTGTGTAACAGGGAATTTCTATTCACACTTGCATGGGCGCTATATCGGAGTTGGCTATGTATTTATATGTTGAGTTCAACTGTACAGAAGACTGCTTTCGCTAACTTTTTTTTTGCAGTACGCAGCCTTTATATCTAGTTTTACGAACAGTGTCATTTAATAATCAACCGCCCAATCTACCAGCCATATATACCAATACTGAAACATCCCTGGAAGTCTTGAAGCCTAGATGTCTTCAGTATGTAGTTTTTTTTTTAATTAGTAGCTTCCTTATCCTACTTTGTAACTCTTTCACCACTCTCCTTGTTAGCTTGTGTTCTGTTTACTCCGTTAATACTTCTACCATAGTACAGAACTAGTATGTAAATTCAATGAATTTTAGGATGGTATGCTTTATAAAATTCGTTGAATTCATCGTATTTCTTTCTCGAGACATACGTTATGTTAAGCTCATTAGCTTAGGTTAAGAATGAGTGGAGCCATACCTCAGTCCCGCCAGTGCCTTCATTGCATGCACGGAGGCCAACTTGACCTTTACCTTTTTATAACTCGCTCACATCCATACCATGGATTCAGTTGCTTTGCGTGTTCTTGCCGGTTATACGGCGCAGACGTTGCGTTATTGAATCTGAAACACGTTTATTCGCTTGCCGAAGTCTTTAACAGGAAAGCTTGCGTAGTTATGACGTCAAAGATAAAGCTATACTTCTTGCCTATAGTGTCGTAAGGCAGCCTTCATATGTATGTGTGGTATTTTAAAACGCGAAGGATTTGTATTCGATTGCTCGGATGGCTATTTTCCGTGTCCTTAACAGCTTCGTACAAGGATTAACGGAATAATCTAGTTGGGATTCCAAGTTGTCCTTCAGTGTAAGTACAGCTCTGTACAGGATTGTAGGTGGTTTGGAGGTCAGACTTCAGCTTCACGCTGCGGCCGTTTGTGATACATGCAACAGAGAAGGAACTCGACAAGGGCACAGATTTTTTGTTGCGGCCCAGCTGTGAGGTCCACCCAACTTGTTACTCAGTGACTGCCACGGGTGTACTGCCCGCAGTTGTAAGCTGTCGGGAATAAACTTAACTGCTCACTTCACCTAGCGTCGAAGTACGGATGCGTTTGTAAAGGCAATTGCTGTGCGTGAAATCTCTTCTACTATCGCTGGAACAGAAACTGCATATCGGGAGGAGGTGTTTGTTGTAATTGGTGGTTCTTGCAGTTCTGAAACTGTAGTCCGTTTGTCTTTCATCTGTTTTTGCCTGGAGCAGTATTATTCAGTAGTACGCCCAGTTGAAGCATGCAGTTCGTCAGACTTACCCAACAAGGTAGCGACAGTCTTACATGGTACGGAGTTTTCGTGTGTTATCGCTGCGAAAAGAAGATAAACCCAGTAATGGATGCTACGCCGAACATGGCAAAAAGAATTAGCTGCAGCACACACGGACTGAAACCAGAGATCTGCGCCCTTCTGGGATATTACGTAGCGTTGAGAGGTAGTTCTGTACCGACGTTTCGGCACAACCTGTCTGGTTCCGTCTTCAAGGGTCTAGTGGACGTCTTGACCCTTGAAGATGGGACCGATAGGTTGTCCCGAAACGTCGGTACAGAACTACCACTCAACGCTGCGTAATATCCCAGAAGAGCGCAGATATCCACATCGCGGCGGAAGCCTGAAATCACGCATGAAAACGAGTTGGTTACCAACACAAGCAGTGGAATATGTGCTTTGTGGACGAAGAGATGGTGGACGCCTGAAGAAAAAATGCCAACTACAGCTACACCTTGTTCGTGAATATGCAGTTTGGCTGAAGCTTCATTTCGCGTAGTTCAAGGCGATTCTTACAAAATGTTATCATGATAAGACCTCACAGTTTGTATTACGTTCTGTTGGCTTCGCAGCAGTAAACTTGTATCATCATTAACTGCGCATGTAGGTGCAGTGCGTTATGCAGAATGTGGAATTCGTTTTGAAAGTTTGTGTACTTGATTACCTTATGTTTCGCATATTTATGTAACCGGCCGATTAGGCTGTGGCGTAGTTCAAACGAGCTGTAGTAGCGCTGATGTTGGTAGCCCTGCGTGATGGTTGCGGTACATTGAACTGAACCAGTTGGGAGCCAGGATCATGAAGATGCATGCGTCACCTGCAGCTGGGAGGCAGCGAGGCTGGCTGGCTGCCTGCCTGCAATAAACCGACGTGTAGACGTCACAGCATTGCCATATCGAAACATACACGTACAGACCTATGGGGTGTATAATCTTCACCTAGTGCCGAAGTTATGTATGTGTAGATATATGCCTTCACTCCTCGTCATGTCTTGAGAGTGTGGTGCTTAATTAAGCACAGTACAGACTTTTTTTTCTCTCTCCAATGGCTCGCCAGCCCCTTGGGGGCCTAGGCCGCCTCATTTTCCCGAGGCTTCACGATCAGACTTTAGACACATCACACTCGGTAGGACTCCTCTGGACGAGGGACCAGCTCTTCGTAGAGACCTCTACCTGACAACACACAACACTCACAAGAGACAGTCATCCATGCCCTAGGCGGGATTCGAACCCACAATCCTAGTAAGCCTGCGGCCTTAGACCCACGCCTTAGACCGCGCGGTTACTGGGATCGGCCAGTACAGACTTTACCATCTCTGTATATATAAGTTTTTTATTATTATTGCCAACTACTGCACAGTAATTCTATTTACTCCTACATGTTTCGGCTAACCATCGTAACCATCATCAGGGAGTCACTTTTCACAGACGTGCGCTGCGTACAGTATGTCATTGAATGGTAATGTGTACATTTATTATTTACAACCATAGTCACTATATAGTATAGTATCAGTGATTTTATTTAGTTTAAATTGTGTATGATATTAAAATACAGTATGCTAATACATAAAATATATATCTCCAAACATCTGTCTTGCAAATCACTTCTAGTTTGTAGGGTGGAGACCCAAGCTGTGGTACCCGATGTTTATTCCATGCGTAATATCTCGTACCATATCTTTAGTAGAGTGAGTTGAGTGATCAGATGCACATTCAGGCCAGAGCCCTGTTAAGAAAACGGTCGCCTTGGACTGAGCGGTCCGGGGTTTGATTCCTGGCATGGGCAAGTGACATTTTTCTCTTTTCCAAATTGTCCACACTGGCTCTGGGGCGCACCCAGCCATTTCTTCAATGCGTACAAGGGGTCTTCTCCCGGCAGTAAGACAGTCGGGGCTTGAAGCTGAGAATTGACCTCCATATGGTGCCGAGGTTAAGAATGAGTAGAGCTGTACATCTGCTTCACCTGTATGCCTTCCTGGCGTGCACAGAGAGCAGTTATGCGTTGACCTTTTACTGAAGGCGCGGAAGCTCCGGGTCTGTCACCAGAATTGGCCCTTATGGGCCTGATGTCTGAAAATGGAAATGCCCTACACAGTGAAATTGGTGGTTTTCACAACGGCGAAGGTTAATTTTTTGATATTCTGGGCTATGATACCGTATTGTTTGGAAGTATGGGAGCGCACAGTTTCTGTTAAACTATGACTGTATGGATAGTCCGCGAATTTCAAAATAATCCGAACCGATTCCATCCCCCAGTAGTATATATTAGGTAAAATGCGGGAGTGGGTGTCGATTTTGTGGGCATGTTTGCTATGTTCTTAAATTTTCTAATATATTAACTGCCGCCTTAAGAATAGTAACCTGTACTTGAGTAGAAAGTAGTATAATAGCTTAAACTTTGGGGTGGGGGGTCTCGTTAATAGTAAAGTATAAGCAAGGAATTTGTGAATGGCATATAGTATTAGCGCCGATCCCAATGGCCGCGAGGTGTAAGGCCTGGGTCTGCGGCCGCTCGCTTGCTGGGATTGCGGGTTCGAATCCCGCCGGGGGCATGGATGTTTGTCTCTTGTGAGTGTTGTGTGTTATCAGGTACGGATCTCTGCGTCAGGCTGATCACTCGTCCAGAGAGTCTTGCTGAGTGCGGTGTGTCTTAATGCGATCGTGAAGCCTCGAAAAAGAGTAGGCCCTGGTCTGCTAGGGGCTGTTGTGCCATGGAAAATATATACATATACAGTATATATTATTAGCATGTAAATTGATAGTGCAGGCGATGAAGAAGATGCTGTTGGTGGCTGATGAATCCGATTATGATTACCGGTATTTTATTGGCCAATTTTTAAACCGCCACGTTGCAATTTTTCCCATAATTCTTTACAAGTTTAGCGTTTTTAATCCTAGTACTAAGTGTCTGCAAACTAATGCATTGTATTGTAATGCCGGGAATTCAGTGGTACCTTGGCTCGATTTCTGGAGGTCGTATCGTTTAATGGTTTAAAGATACAGTTGCTGGGTCTCGTGCAGGTTGGGTATTGGTACAAAAAGTGATTGTTCATTTTCTGATGGTACGGCCCACCAGTTTATGATACGACAGGGCAGCTTTTTAACAGGTGAATTTAAATTTTTTATGAATAGATGAATTTTTGATTGCTCAGTTGGTATAGAGACTAGACCACGCTGTAATATGTCAAACAGAGCTTGACTTATTTCGTCTAATTTCAAAACGACACGCAGTTTTGGAGGAGCGTCTGTAGTTCGAGTGTACAGCACGTAAATCAGTTGAGTTTAGGCCGACGATTTGGATGCATGCTGATGTTCTGTTCAGTACTGTGTTAATTTTGTCACATGTTGTGGGTCGCCTGATTTCTTTAAATAGAATTTTGCCAGTCCTTAAATCTCGAAGGGTGATGGGGGGGTCTTTGATATTTTTTTAAGTGTGCAATGTAGAACGTGCTGTTATTTTTACATTGTTTACTTACAGTGCAACTAAATTGCACGTTACTAGCTTATGGACAAGTTTTTCAACTTGGGGCTTGCGGTCCGATTCTTGCGTAAGTTTATCACTGAACCGGTGAACATGTAGCGTTTTCTGTATTTATTTAACTACACGATTTTCTCCAGGCATGTTACACGTTTAGTGCCTGCGTATTATAAAATGACATATTGAGTGACATAATAGGAATCTATCACAGCCTCTAGAATGTTAGGGTGTATACGATTAACAGAGTTGCCTACACGCATTGATAGAAGTCGTATGGAACCTCGTTCATGATGGTCGGATTAAACCCTGGCCCCTGCCGATAAGAAATGTGCAGGCGAGATACGAATTTAACAGACCCGATCTGCAGGCTTAATAAGAATATACCTCTAAAGCATCGCGTATCTAATTACTAATTAGAAAGCAGAAACATTCCACAGCAATTTCAAGAATGTACGCATATTTCTGTGTTTTGATTTAATGTCTGTCAGCCCCTTTATACTCGCCGAAAGTCAGGGTCGAGTGGTTTGCACTCTGCGTTGTATTCGGGAGGTCTGGATTGGAAATCCTTCCATGAGATAGGGTTTTCTAGAGGTTTTTGTAGTTTTTAGTCCTTGCTTGCAAACTCATCTTGTATCTTTGGTTGCTACCGCTTCGTTATACTGTTTTTCCAAGTAACTGTTGGCTGTGCCATTTGTGAGCTCACGGCGATGTGGTTGAGGAGTCCATTCTTCTGGGACATGACTCAATATCACTGGTTAATTGGTTTCCGACGTTTCGAAGGTACTACATTCCTTCGAAACGTCGGGAACCGATTGCCCAATAATGCAGCGTTTTATCCCAGGAGAACAGAATCCTGAATTGTTCGCTAGTAATTGGACGCTGTATAGTTCGAGGTATTAAAAGGTTCGTTACAGACGCCAAAAATGAAGAAGAAGAATCCGTGAGGTTTAGAGTTTTTTAAAGGTCTTTATCGCTCTGTATCTGCGGTCTTTGATTTTACAGTTCCGTCACTTTCTTCTGAGGCCGATTTTGGCCAGCCGACATCAGGAAGCGCAGGAAATGTAGTTGTGATATAGTGTATAGTATGTTATAATTATATACGTATACATACATACATAACCACGCTGTGAGTATTAGTTTGAGGGGAAGTGGTCGTAATGTGGTTTGTATGATCTGAAACAGCGAGAGAAAATGATGCTACCGCGTCTTTACACAACTGAGGGCAGCAAGTCCACAGCAGCATTAAGAATTGTCTCGTCGGCGGCACCTGCGTGTTCTGTGTTTAGCGTATGTACGATTGACAAGTACCCTTCTGTTGGGCTGTGGATTCTAGTTTCGAGGATATTTGGGTACGATAGGAGTGAGCAGTAATAGTGCCGTGAAGTAAAATAGACCCAAACAGCGTGAAAGAGCCTGCTGCCGTTGAAGGTTGTTACCTTACAAGGGAACATGACTACACACTCGTGTTGGCCGTGACCCTAAAACAATGAGAAGTCTGTTGGAACATCTGTTACAGCGCTTAGTTAGGTATTTGGGCTGGATAATTACAGATGTTGAGTTTATTTCTATCCCGAATTGGTAGATAAAAGTAGAGGAAACAAATTATTTTCATGTATTTTTGTCATAACTCTCTAGGCCTATATCCCGCGTTCGGCGTTCAATTTATGGCAGATGCAAGAATTTTTATCGTCACTGCTGCGTCAAACCCAGCAATCTCCTGCCCCTGTGCACCGGGTGCTCTTTCTGGGGGGGGGGGGGGGTAGAGCGTCTGAAGCGTAAAGCTGGCCACTCTTGTCGACGTTAAGAATCGTGAAGCGTTACCTTGTGTCGCACATGTTTTCATCGCAACTTCCTGCAGTAGGCCAGGAACGTGGTGGCTAACAGAGAAATGGTCTTTGGTGTGCGTGCACCCCTCTTGAAAATAGTCTGCCCTCCAGACAGCCCTGTTACTCTTCGTTTATCGATTTGACTGGAAGCAAAGAAGGGGCTCAGTGTCAATATAAAGTCGCCTCTTGCCCATGTTTCTCTTGGATACAAAATGGGCGGAAAAGAATACTGTAAAATTAGAGATGGTTACCTTTGTACCCAGTCAGTAAAGTGACCAAGCTTCAGGCTGGATTTTCGGGGTAATGGGGGTTCGATTCATTGCAAAATATACAGAGCGAACGAAAATTGCACGGCCAACCCCACGGAAGGCGAATTTACACGACAGTGCAAAAACAATATTGTATATGAACATAGGCCTTCTGAAGTATGGTTTCCGAGCTACGGCCTCCTGAGGATTAAAGAAAGTGCTCAAAGTGTCCACATTGAGTTTCCATGCAGGCATTTCAGGAGACACACTTCTGGGACGCTACTTTTTTTCGCCACATCTCACTGGGGCTGTTTACCATTCCTACGTAACGTCCTTCCAGAGCTGTTGTAAGAAGTGGATGTGTAGACTAGGATTCAGTTATGGTATGGTGGCGCTCCACCACATTTTCTTCTTGCAGTTCGGAAGTTCTTGAACAACGCTTTTCCGGAATAATAGATAGGACATAGCGGACCAATAGCATGGTCTGCTCGTTCCCTTAATTGAAATCCCTTACATTTTTGTGTCTGGGGACGTCTGAAACCTACTGGTTTTGCCGCATAAGTTACTACCGTCCAGAACTTGCAACAACGAACACAGAATGGATTTTTCCAGCGAGTCCGGCAGTCACTGTTCAGACATGCAACGTCGTGCTTTGAAACCCAAGGTGTACACTTTGAACATTTTCTTTAATACTCAGGAGGCCGCAACTCGAGATCCATGCTGCAGAAGGCCTGTGTTCATAAAATATTGTTTGTCATGTATTGTGCTTCAATCTAGTCTTCTCGGTCGCTCAGCCGCGTTAACTCGTTTAAATACAACGTTTCGGGGACTGGCTCCGTGCCCATCCTCAGGCAAATCAGTTTTGCCTGAGGATGGGGACGGAGCCAGTCCCCGAAACGTTGTATTTAAACGAGTTAACGCGGCTGAGCGCCCGAGAAGACTATTGAATCATGTCGCTGCGAAAGTTTTAAAACATATATGTATTGTGCTGTAGATTCACCTGTAGGTTCGGCCGTGCATTTGTCGTTCTCTGTGTGCATATTTCTCCTTTCCACAACGGCCGAGGCGTGAAACTGATTATTCACGTCCATCTGGTGCCTAGGTGGTGGTCGCTCTTCCATACGTCTTCAAGGCGTGATGCCAAATAAGCTGAAGGGCAAATTTACCTTAACCTTTATCAGAACTGTGGTGTGATAAAGTAAAGTTTATGTAGTCTGCAGTAATTGTGAATAAGTTCCAGATTTGTTTCTAAAGACGCTTTGTGAACTCTGTTGGTTAAATACATTGACAGATCGTAATTCAGGGGCTCATACATTTTTCACAAACCGAGAAGCCACCCCAAAATTCTAGACTCCACCGTATAAAATTTATTCGCCTGGGCCATCTGGTACCCGGGATTTGTGCACCCCTGTCTTAACACTTGGTAGAAAATGAGTTTGGAAAGCTGTGGAAGGAACTGATATTCTTAGTAATATCCCAGTATTTCCATCGTGACTGAGGAAACTCAGGAGTCAATAGTTGGCCGAGAATCTAAGCGACTGGCACTTCACGAAGTCGGAGTGCAAACCACTATACTCTAAAGCTCGGTTGGGAAGGTAAAGGTAAATTTCACCCTAGAACAGGCCATGAAGGCCCAGAGGGGGAGTAGAGGTACAGCTCTACTCTTTCTTTAACCTCGGCGCTGGATGTTGGTGGGTTGTGAACGCCAGGCCCGGTACCCATTGTACAGGAGGCTGGGTAGGCCCCAGGGCCGATCTGGACGGTCGCGGAAAATCTCGCCCCCACCGGGATTCGATCCCTGGACCGTCCAGCTTGTAGCGAATCGCTATACCGACTGCGCTATCCCGGCCGCTCCTTTGGAAAATATATGTGAATTAGAAAGACCGCGGAATGATGCTTCGGTTGCTAAGGTGCCCTAGATATCCACGATGTGGGTCTGTCATGCGAAATTTACAAGAAATACAGCAGAACCAAGGGGGACCGAAGAAACAGTTCTAAACAGTGTGGCGCCACGTACGAGTACATGGGATTTGCATGCTTGATAATGAGGGCAAAAACCCGAACGAGTCTCAGGGTTATGATATGTATACATTTCCTGTGTCATATTTCTTACGTTCGAGGCCATGTTCATCATTTCGTAAATGCTGTTTTATGCTGTGAAGTGTTGTTTACCCCTACCTAACCCCCAAGTTGAAAACGACCGATTGTCGCCCGCCCATAGGTGTAATTCTATTTATCCCCTCTTACTTCCTCACTGGTGTAAGTCAGAACATTTTCTTGAGCATATTATTCCGAAACGCCCTCAAACTACGAGTATGTACTTTACTTCGATTGAGAGACCTCCCTGTTTAGATTCCCAGTAATGTTACATGCGATGAAACGTGTCTGTGCGAAACTCCAGCGATTGGCTCTTTTTATTATGCGTTTACGGTGACCGAATGTCAACTGGCGGTGTCAACGTGTCAAGTCACCTGTGATCTTTTACGAATAAAGTACATTACAAATCGTATTGTTTGCCCTGCTGTGTTCCACATATCGACACGAGCGTGCAAGTAAAAATAGATTGCACAGCGTGTATGTTTGAATTCAGTGCGTGTGTGTTTGCAGCTTCACGAAGTAATATTGGTCACGTGTGTGGTATGCGGCATGTGGAATAACATGGCCTTGTCGTAATGGTGGTTATATACCCAGACTTCCTGTATGCGCCGGTTCTGAATTGCTCATATTCACTCACCGGTATAATACCGAGTGCTCCTGAGGACCGGATCTGTCTCAGTCTGCGGTACAGAAAACGCAGACTACAAAATCCGTTGCTGCCACTTCTGAACATTTTCCTATATAAAAATTGACGTCACCATTCACGCTGGACATGTGCAATTAAAAATTAATCCTGCAGGGCCCACAAAAATTATTTAAGTTGGCAGAAATTTGCCGGCGGTACGTAACGGAAGGAAGTAATCGTAATTGTAACGTTCTTAGATCTAATGACAGTTGTGTTGATAAAAAATAATAATGTGGTGGTGGTAATCGTACGTTGTAATATTGTAGTAGTAGCAGTAGTAGTAGCTGAGGACGTGTACAAAGCCATACCTTCGAAAGTCAGATGTGTTAGGATGTATTTAATCATGATGACTTAAGTCCAGTTGGATTGCCATAGTACGTACTGTAGTTGCAGATGGCTTGTCTAGAGAGGCAGCGTGCAAGAAACGTTCTAATATTTAACAGAACCTGCACTTGCTAAAATGAACAGGATACGGAAAGAAAATCGCTTGTTGCAACGTACCAATTCTTCCTGCTGTGTTAAAAGTGTGTGGATAAAATAATTTTTGGACTAGTATAAATTAAGTCCCGATCGACAGCTCGTTGCGGATTTTCCGTTGAACACTGCGTTCATGAACAACGAATAGAACTACCCACTTCAGTTGGTACGGTAAGAAGTCATGATTCGTGCCTGTGTGGGCTACCAGAAGGCCTAAACCGCCTGTGAGAAGGGCGATGTGGGCGGCCAGGAGGTCTACACCGTCGATAGACGGACGGTGTGGATGGATGCGTGTGGGCGACCAAGGAGGTCTTAAACCGTCGGTCAGAACGGCGGTGTGGGTGGATATGTGTGGGCGACCAGGTCTGCCGTTGATAGATGGGCGGTGTCGTTGGTTGCTTGTGGACGAACGGAAGGTTTATACCGTCGGTAGATGGGCGGTGTGGTGGATGTGTAGGCGACCAGGAGGTCTAAACCGTCGATACATGGGCGGTTTGTGTGGATATGTGTGGGCAACTAGGTCAGAACCACAAGTTAGATGGGCGGTGTGGGCGAGCAGAATCCTTAATTATTCGTGTTTTTTTGGTGGGAGGGGTTTATACTTGCCTTACAACGCCAGGACTTCGAGAAACACATAGCAGAAAAATGGAGATATAATTCTGTAAACCATCTGGAACTGCCCTGAGTTCGATTCCACACTTTATGCGCACTTTGTTTTGGATCGCGCAGGATTAGTTTGTAACATTGGCGAGAGGAGCTTGGCAGAGTGTATGAAACTGGCGGTGCAGAGGCCGTAGCTTCATAAAGGAATGCTCTTTTGTTTGTTAACAATGTGTGAAGATAGACATGGATGTGGTTTGACGTCATAATCTGTGTCCCCTTTTTTAGGCACGTTTGCATCCCTGCGGAGCGCCTATTACGTCCGCTCTGCCAGTCTCCACACATGTAAGGACTCGAGATCGTCTGGATGCGATTTTATGGAATTTGATATTGGAGACATTTACGCAAAATCGTCCCGCCATTTCAGATGTTCGTTAAACTCAGAACACCCGATAATTGTCACCCAGACCCGTACGTGTTTCTGCGCGCAACTTCAGCGTAACTCGGTCAGTACTTGTTGCAGCGTGGAATGATTCGAACAGAAGTTTTATAGAAGAAGGAAACCCACACTTTGTCTCATGTAATCTTTTCATATCTTTTGCGGATTTGGAGATAATTCAACAGAAGTAACTTGCGCACATTTCCGAACGTTTTTATTGAGCAGGTCAACAACTCCCATGCGGAAAACAAAGAAAAATGTTCCGTTTAAACTACGTTGAATAGAGATCTTTTATTCTTCGTAGTCCCCTGTTATAATACCCGTACTACTCTGAAGCATATGTGGAGGTTAGAAAAGTAAGGCATCATAATTCATGGTGGCCAAGACTTTTAGTCACGGACTTTTACGATATTGCAGGACAATCATGGCACATACCTGTAATTTTTTCAATATAAATTGACTTGCCTGTTGAGGCACTCTCCTTGCCATGCGATGAGATACATACCATTGCAGTAAAAGTCTTGGTTCAGCCCCCATCGCTTTCGTCGAAATGCCGTACAGAAAGGTGCTGCTTTTAAAGGCCGAAACAAACGGAAATGGAATGTATAGGCTTCAATCATGTTC
Source organism: Reticulitermes speratus (assembly GCA_021186555.1). Classification (NCBI taxonomy): domain Eukaryota; kingdom Metazoa; phylum Arthropoda; class Insecta; order Blattodea; family Rhinotermitidae; genus Reticulitermes; species Reticulitermes speratus. The sequence continues at coordinate 22,449,132 of JAJKFL010000237.1, forward strand.
ATGGGTTTTTGAATGAAACATGTGGCAACAAAGGGTAATGTCGTTACGTTACTTTTCGGACCTCCCTAGTGATAAGGGAAGTGCAGTTTGTGTATTTAATTTGCTGTTAGTATGTGTAATCAGAGTGAAGGGTGAAGCTTCAGATCGACTGAGTGTTCATTCTAGTTTTGACTCCTCGCCAATTTGAGTGGGCCCTAAATATCAACTGACAGTGAATAGTTGCGTGTGAATTTAACGTTTGTTTGCCGTAAGGGGAAGAGCTCATGTCAGTCGTAATTGTGCATTTGTGTGTAGCTGTTTGATTTAAGTCGTAGTATGTTTTAAGAGCAGAAAAAGATGTTTGAACTACTTTCATTCATCAGTTTTGCTTGTATTCCTTCACTTTTACGCTGTTTATAAGACAGCACCAGAAGATGGCATTCAAGCATTGAAAATTTAGAAGCAATACTAGATCGAACGTACCATATAGTGACTCGATGACTACATTTCCTAACTTGTTGAAATATTAGAACATAAAGTTGTACCTGTCCACGCCATTAAGGTATGTAGGGGAGTAGAAGTATAGTTGCACGTATCCTTAACCTCGACATAAGATGGAGGTGAGTGATTAGCCTCACGCCCCGGTTTCTTTGCCCCCGCGAAAGAGGTTCCCTACCCATTAAATAGGAGGCTGGTGGGTCCCAGAAGCGATCTGTATGTAGAGAGAAAAATCTCTTGCCCCTACCGGGATTCGAACCCCAGATCGCCCTTCCAGTAGCCTAGTCACTATACTGACTACGCTGTCCCGGCTCTTCTGTTCAAATAACAGCGTTTCGAAAGTGGCAATATTAGTGGATTGAAGTTAAAATATTTCAATACTATCACCGTAAAAAGAGCGTCTGTGGATGGAAGTCATCACACTGCGACGAGGAAAAGATCCTTTGTGTGTGTGTACTAAACAGGTAATGAGGACCTATAATTTGTGATTCATTGCTTTGTAAAGCCTGTTCCCATCAGTGAAGATTTCGATTACAATAACTGTCCGATCTGATAAAATTTCGCGCTGTTGACATGTTTGTGATGTACTTGTCCACACAAAGTTTCGCGCTTAGACTATGTTATTGTTTTGATGTGCAAAATGCTAATGTAACCAAAATCCCATATTTTAATAAAATATATCATACAACTTCATACAACTTTACGATTCTAGAAGCAAATAGTTGTGCTAGTTTCGCCCACATCTTAAGACGTTCTGGCGGTCGTCGTGTTGGGTGTTATTGATGACAAACCGAACACTTCGAAAGTTTGGAGTGGCCTCTAGTGACATTATCTTCTTAGAAACTTTTACGAATGTCCATATATTCGAAAGTTATTTTGAGCGGACATTATAGCAGCATTCAAACTATATTTTCCTCTAAAACAGGGAAATTAGGGTCGATATTCTGACATCGTAGGCTGTTGTTTGTATTCAGGTAGGGTTGAGCAGGAATACGTCACTGGCAAGGAGCACATGCAAGTAACATTGGCCTCATTTCGTTTTGATTAGATGCACTTGTTTCCAGCAACTGGCTTTGCATATTTTATGACGTTCAGTAATCGGTTGGTTAGTGTTCTGTCCTCTGAATTTGCGTAGTGCATCCTTCGTCTTATAAGCTTTATGCATACCGAAAATATATTAGAATGCCGAGAGTACAAAACAAGTTTGTGCTGCAATTTATCCAGGTACTACCAAAGAAGAAGACTTCGTTTGGATGTAACGAGCAGCAGAATCCAGCACGCGCTTTAGATGGAACCCTGGATGTCCACCCAGTGCCTGTTTCTTTCCTGACTGCCTGCTTTTCCTCTCTACAAGTGGTCTGAAATGAAGAAAGGGAGAGAGTTGAACGAGGCCAGAGTAGTCACAAATGCTTTGCGTTAGCATATAAAAGTTCATGCCTGTAACTGGCTGATGCAGCAGTTAGCTTATTGCTCAGAATGTAATTTCGCAGTTGAATCAGTAAATATTGCTGTGAAGGCATCTTGTTCCTGGATTCTACAGTTGGTTAATTTCTACAAAAAACAACGAGTCAATTCGACAAGTGTCGCTTTTACCAGAGGATGCGCTATAGTTATTGAAGTTTGGGTAGACTGTTTTGTAATTAACCCATTATTTACGTTTTTGTAATTGGTCAGATCTTACTAGAAATATATTACAAATTCGGTTTTACAAAAGGCTGGACATGCCACTCGGAGAGATAGGAAATGCGTATGGAATTGTGGTGGAGAGATTTTGGGGAGCTGCCACTCGAAGACCAAGAAGGTAGTGGCAGAAAAACAGAAGGAAGTGTCATGGGAAAATAGTGTGTGAAAATGGAATGTGGAGGGGTGTAGGTCGTGTCCAGTGACGTGGTTCGGTATTAGAGAGTTCAGTTTAGGGTTTTATTTATTTAATTGTGGTTTATTTAATAACACTGTTAACAACTCAGACTGTCTTCTTCTTCTTCTTCTTCTTCTTATGGCGTTATAACCCTGTGTGGGTCTTAGCCTGTTCGATGAATTTTTTCCATTCTGTCCTATCATTCACAATTCTTCTCCAGCCTCTCACTCCCATCCTCCTCATATCCTCTTCTACATCGTCTATCCATCGTTTACGTGGTCTCCCTCTCATCCTCCTTCCCATCGGTTTCCATTCCATCACTCTTCTAGTTACCCTATTTCCTTCCATTCTTGCAACATGTCCGAGCCAGGCTAACCTTCTGCTTTTTATTATCCTCACAATATCTGCTCCCTGTATAAGATGGTCTAGTTCATGATTCATTCTAATTCTCCAGGAGCTATCACTATTCTGTATTGGGCCAAAAATTTTCCGTAATATTTTACGTTCAAATATTCTAAGTTGTTGCTCGTCAAAGCTACTTAATGTCCAGGTTTCACAGCCATATGTAACTATTGGTCTTATCAGGACTTTATAAATTCTTAGTTTAAGTTGTCTCCCTATTATTCTAGACTTCATTAAATTCTGATAGGCATAATAACATCTATTTCCACTCACAATACGGGCTTTTATTTCATTAGTTACTGAGTTTATTGTGTTAATCTGTGAACCCAGATAACTAAAATTCTGCACTTGTTCAAAATTATAATCTCCTATTCTCAATTTACTTGTGATATTTCTTGCTGTCCTTGTGACTTCCATATATTTTGTTTTAGCTTCGTTTATTTTTAGCCCTCTTAAATGTGTTTCTTCTATCAATTTTAATACTATTTCTTCCAATGCAGCTTTATTTCTACTGATTATAGCTATATCATCTGCATACGCACTTACTTGTATTAATTTTATGCCTTTATGTCCTGAGATCTCAAGTTTCCGAATAGATGCTTCCAGCGTCAGGTTGAAAAGCATTGTTGAGAGAGCGTCTCCTTGTCTAACTCCCATATTAATATTAAATGGTTTAGTTAGCTCACCACAACTCAGACTGTATACCGTCGAATGATAGGACGATTGGTGGTCTGGAAAGCATGCGGTCGTGGCCGAGTTGCAGGTACTATCCGAACATTAGAACCGACGGCAGAAAAACCAAGAAGTTAGCCGGTCTTGGAGCCGAGATTTGAACTTTGGACCTTCATACACACTCATCTGGCCTGGTTTCCCCTGGTGGCAGTACTGAACGTAGCATGAAGTGATCATTGGCGTATCTCCGTGTAATTAATGTCGTAGTGATGGCGTAAAGAGGGGATGCCCTCAGTCATGATTCTTCTGGAAGCCAGCAATGCAGGGAAGCCATCTCGTGAGCTATTTATTACCCAGCAAACGTCACTAAGCAACATTGGCTTCACAGCATTCCCTTCGAATGTCTCTTTTCTTTACTAACCGTACAATAATCGGACTTCGTTGCTTGTTTTTGCTTTTTGGTTGCAAAATTATTAATTGTCCAACCAGAAGTGACGAAATGTTCTGAGACCGCTTGGGTTTATCATTCGTCCCACCCTGAAAGTATTATATAATCAACCTCGACTTACGCATTTAAGCTGTTACTAGAAATAACCTTAGGCCTGTAACTGTTCAGTTCATTTGCTCCTATGCCACGGTGTGTTATCACTTCTCCACGTGCCGGTGATCAGCTGCGTATCACTACGCAATAAATTATCTACCATTAACTTACCTAGTTCAGTCGTGCCAGTGTTTCTCAATTGGTGGTCCGGGACTTTGTGGCCTTTGCAGTGCTGGTTGACGTAATACAGCATTATAATACCAGAAATTTGAAAATCACCACTTTAAAATTACCTTATTTTTCCTCTTTCCTTTTCCTAAATAGGTTGTTCAGTATTACTCCTTTTCTCCTCCGCCCCTTTTGCGGTGTTAGTGTAACGGCTGACTATCAGAAATGAAGAGGATACGGCGTTCAGGGCTCAGTATCCGAACCCTCATATTTGGGGACGTGGAGTCTTATCACAAGCTTCGGATACTTGAACGACTGGTGACCTGTTTATCTGGCGATAGCCGTCTTGCCAGGCCTACCTTGTGTAGCGGTAGCGTTTTAGCCTGTTCCCTCTGCTTATCTGTTTGAGCAGTGCCATTGGTATGACTGCACACCTTAGTGCTCACGGAAGGGGTTTTTGAGTGTCCGCGAGAATTTAAAAACATTGAGTTCGATGGCATTATTGTTCATCAGTGATCACAAAGAAGGTATTAACAGAACCTTTGCTCCTTGCCGAATTCTAAATGTTTAGATGGTGATGTGTTTATCGCTGTGGCAAAAGAAGTGGCGTTTTTTGCAAAGCAGACAGTTTTCATACCGCAAAAAGAAAGTACAGGACGCCACATAGTGGGAGGTTCCTGTACAGATTATGGTTACATTTTCGTTATCCATTTTTTGTTAGTATGCCAGAATTCGTTTGGTAAATGTCTTGTTTGGGGAACAGATTCAAAACACACTCAGATTTTTCCATTAGTATATTTTCCTCCCAATATTTCTCGCCTCGCACTCTTAAATTTTATGCTGTTCCTAGTTTCCTGCCGCGCGCAGCAGCTTGATTGCTGTGTTACAGATCGAATAATTACACAGATGTGGAACAGTTTTCAGGAAACGCCAATTCAGTAACACATGTTTTTGTAACTACACCGCTACGTTGTTAGACGCTATAAGATTGTGGTCGAAAGAAATTAACACTCGCACAGAATTTCACATTATTATCACCGTGCATCTTCACGAATCAAATGAAACAAAATTAAACCATTACAATAAAGGTGGCTCAATTTGTGCATTAGTTGGTTTAATTTTGTTTCATTTGACTCGCACAGAAGTTTCGGTTGATCGTGCAGCCATGCGATCCTTGCCTCGAAATTTTTAGAATGCGGGTTTTACGTTAAAATGGTACATGTGTGTATATATAATAGGGGTGTAATCTTTTCAGGTTAGAAGTCACATGAACAAGCGATTGACGTCGACGATTCGTTGCATTAGTCAGCGGCTGTTAAGCAGAATTTTTTACTGCCAGTTTTAAAGAGCGGTCTGGGCGTGATTTTTATGGCCGTATTTGTCTCCAACCATTTCCGTGCCAAGTACTTTACTGTAATCCGTTTAGTGGTCTAAATTATGTTTCTACGACGACCCAAAATTCTCGTTGTTAAAAAGTTGGAGCGGGTGAACAAGTGACCGAACTCCGTGACTGCTAGGTAATGGGGGTGATGGCAACTAGGAGGACAAAGAGTACCAAGAATTGTTTTATAGGTTCTAAAGATAAAAGAACACATTTCAGCGACATGTAATAACGTATTCAGAACAAGTGTGAAGTGTTTCAAAACGCGCAGCTCATTTTCAGCTAAAGCCATCTTGCGGTTTTAACTTTCCTTCCCAAGAACAAACACCATGATGTCTGCATATGTGTCTCCTCCAACGTTTATATTAGTCAACCGATTTTCACGACAATTCGTGTGAACGTTTTGCCTCTGGAAGATACCCCAACGTCTTACTCTGTAGATTCTTACAAGCAGGAATGACAACATGGCGGACCCGCAGTATTGTTAAGCCGGGATTAGACGGCGCGTGGCTCGGCTCGTTTTACGTCATAACTGACGTCATTGACAAAGAATCGTATTCAAACGCGCCGTGTATCCGGCCTGGCGCGGCGCGGCTTGTGATTGGGGGAGCGAGGCTCGTTGGATCGCCGCAGAAGCGGTTTTTTCACGATCCTCAAAGGGACTCGGCGCGGGCAGCTGTTGCGGCTACACGGGGCTTGCAGTCTACGCGCCAAGCCAGTCTCGTCCAAGTCTCTATACACTTAGATCTGGTCTTTGTTTTCTGCTGTCGGGGTGCGCGAAGAGTGAAACTTTCTGTCCCACAATTGGCATTGGCTAGAATGGAGTGGTCAAACGAGGACATTTTTAAGTTCATAGAACAACACGACTTGTTCCACAAGCCGAGCCGAACCTACCCGAGCAAGGCCGCTGGTCCGCCATTTGCCGAGCTGCGCCGCGTCGTGTAGCCAGATTGTCTTTTCTGTTCCGATCTGTTGGCCGAGCAAATGACGTCACGTCACTCGACGAGCAGCGCGCCGTCTAATCCCGGCTTTAGACTAAAGCGACACCGAGCCACTTCCTTTAGGGGCCTGGAGTGACGTACAGTAATAGATTTTGAAGAATGCAACTTTTATTATGGTAAACGTTTTGTAGATTGTGAATTAACTGTAAGGTCACCATACAAATTTTTTTAACTTTCGATTTGATTGTCGTAATTATTCATTGGTGTTATGCACGTGAATTTTGGCATGGAGATAATTGCGAACATGTCTTGAAGATGGAGGTAGCACGTTGCGCCGAAACACTCGATGTAAGAAGCCAGAAGACTTATCATTTGAACAACACCCGTCATGAAAACGTGAAACCTTGCTGATACAATCATGGCGGCGATGGGATACTTTTGAAGTTACATTTTAACATATTTTATGAAGTAATAAGTTCTGCGCGAAAATAAAATAAAGCAACAGTAGTATTATAAACGGACATGTGGGACTGGAACAGGAAAGTAGACCTAAGTTCTACTGTACAAGTCGTTTTATTGGTAGCTATGTCGCCTGGGATGTTCATTACCGTTGGCACAGGAAGAGGGGTAAGGTTTCAGTGCGGTAGCGGGTCGAGTATGACGAGGAAATGCCTGAGTAGTCAGTTTAAAGTAACCGTGTCTGAGGTTTATAGTCGGTTTATAATCGCGGCACTCACGTTACAGCACTCATGTCACTTTTAATGTTCTACTTGGTCCATTACCCTTTATAAATTCCTAAGTCAGAAGGCGGATTAATGTTCTATGTGTTAAATGTAATTTCTTTCTGGTCGCGTTACTTTTGAAATGCGATTGTCGAGATCTTAAGGAAGCCGGTCGATATGGGCGAGATTTGTAAGTAAAAATTGGAAATTTGACGATCGTGGCGCTGCACCAACGTAATTAGGTGCTGAGATAGTGAAACATATGTGCAAAGGTGAACATCTGAAATATCATTACATGGGGTGCGGTTCCACGCTCCTCTCTCTCTCTCTCTCTCTCCCCGCCGCCTTTCCTTACGTAGACAACGTCCCTCCCCTGCTCCTTCTGGACTCTGCCGTAAAGCAGTGTGACGCATTTTTTTTTTCAAGTCTCGGTCAGCTGGGAGCCATTCCCAGCAGGCGACGTTGCCACATGTACCAGCATCAAACAGACACCGCCGCCCTTCCCCGCAGTGCTATGAGTAGTCGAAGTGTTGGATCAATGCATCGCGTGCTGGAGCCTTGGCAACAGCTTGGGTCGACTTGACGAAGCTACAGCTGGTCCGTAGAATGGTATAGGTACCAGCATTTCGCACAAGCCTTCATCTTCAGGGTCTTTTTGGAATGCCCTGAAGATGGAGGCAGCAGTCTCCTCGTAACGTTGGTACTTACATACGAATCTGTACAATGTATTTTCCCCAGAAGACGGAAATCGCTATCAGCAACGCTATATCGTCAAAACTGTCATTAAACGAGTGTGATTAAGTAAATGCTCTTGAGTAACGTGTAAACGAGAATGAAATGCCATATAGAAAAACATATTGAATGTTTAAACATGTTCACCATAAGGTAAGAATAGTGGAACGTTTTGATGCTGGATTTCTTTAGACGTTAGATACATACGAGTATATGCGGATGTTAATAACACCAGTTTTGTGCCACTGTTCTGTTCGTGTTCCAAAAACGTCTAAATCTGTTATTACTTTATTGCGTTTTCGACTTCTTGCTATAAACCTATTATTGTTATCCGGACTTCCTTTTAAGACTGGATTTCAGCGTCTATTGATCAATGTTAATTGCGATCATCTGTTCGTCTTCCTTACTGCGACACTGAACACGCTATGAACCCCTCGCATCAGTTGCTGCGAACACTTTCCATGTACTGCCATAACGCTTTTAAAATTCCTCTGATACACAACAAATTTGAAGCAGATGATAACCCTTTAAACCGAAGTTAGTCATGTGAAATATTGCAATTAAAATTTACTTTTATTCCAGTAAATAATAAGTTATTAGAAGTCAGTAAATTTATTTCAAAGAAAGGGGGAAGGGGTCCCTTTATTCACCAGAGATGGCGAGTTTTATCTTAACCTTTAAAAGTCTTGTGGGAATTTTATGTGCCATTAGGTATAATCTTTCAAAATTCTATGTTTTGCCTACAGAGTGTATTTGTGTGTTTTGTATGGTTGCCACAAGAAACAGTGATTATTTCTCTGTACATTTATTAACCTTAGTGGTTTTTATAACCGAGACTTGTGGTTACTGCGCGGTACGAAGTGAGCGTTTAAATGTAGTTCAAGTCAGTCTTAGTCTTTAAAGGGTTAATTGGCATTTTCAGGCAGTTTCCTGTGTAAAACAAACTCAGTTGTTTGTGATTAGAATAGTTTATGTAGATTTTTACGTTCATTGGCCTCGAGGCTTCCAAGATCAGCGGGTCTCCTACCACAGGCTACTTCGGATTGCTGGAGGCGGTCCGGCTGCTAATATGAAAAAGGGATTTTCATAACATAGTATTGTATTAAGACGGATTGAGAGGTTGTTGCTGTGAAATGAATGACTAGGCACTAACTGAACGTTACGGATTGCTGGTTTAAGGCACTGTGCGAGAGGCACCGTACTGACGTAAATTGCCGCCCTGAGGCAGTTTTGAAGTTTATTGTTTGAAGCGTTGTAATTACACGGAAGTATCCTAAGTTGTGGATAAGCACAGGGGCTATGTTTAGTATGTGGTTGTCAGAAATGTAATTGAAGTTGAAGGTTAGCTTCAAGATGGCCACCACCAACCGGCCTGGTGTCGCGGTAACGTACCACACCACCTGGTTCGAGGTGCTGCGAGTTACCATCTACCTTGAAAATATTTTCGCCGTTTACCTCAGTTTAGTGGAGAATGCTGGGTAGCATCTTGAAATTGGCCATGACCTCGTTCCACATCTTTACCTCTTCACCTCTCGTGATCATTTTTCTTTCTCATAGTGCTAGACAATCTAAGCAGTTTAAAGAGTCGTTAAATATTGTATGCTCTTCCTGTATCATCGGATATTATGTCCAAGGATTGCGACGTAACTGGTGGACGCTAAACTCTTGAAGTGTGCCCGTCGCTTGCAGACATTTTGTAATTTTATTCTTGAATCGAATAGGCGGGTCAATCATTCTTCTGTTTTTGGGGATGTTTCCTATAGGCTATATGGTCTGAAGTTTACCTTGCGTGAGGCAAGTGCTATTGACAAGGCCGTATTAATTTTGCTTAGAAGTATCAGTATTGAATATTGGACTATGGATGTTATAACTTTCAGCAAAAGAAAGCAAAATCCCCTCCCACATACGGTATTGATGTAGATCAAGTTCGTATGAGTACATGGAAATACTGTTGATGGCTGTGTAAGATAATGGCTTAATTTTCTGGTTATTGAGATGGGCTGTATATTTTGTGTGTACTGTGCACGTATGCTTTTGCATTGATAAGAGACTGTTTTCAGTTAACTCCATGGTACATCACTGGAGATTCATCCGTCTTCATTTATGGAATTCAGATGTTTATATTTTCAAAAGCCTGAAAATGGAGCTTATCAGCCAGTTCAAACCAATCCGCATCTTTTAACTGATCCACAACATTGTCGCCAACAGTTATCATGCTATCTAACTATAACTTTTAATGCACTGTCGTTATCGGAATGGATAAACGCGTTTCGGCCAAGTTATCATTGTCATCCCCTTCGCCTGTTCACATCAATCCGCAATACCAGTGTCTGGTACTGCGGATTGATGTGAACTTCCAGAGTATAGGCGCCAGAAGGGTGGCGTGAAGGAAGTTCCATACTGAAGACCCACAAATCTGTAGGGACCTGGTGATCATCAGTAGTTATTTAACGCTTTCTGCTCGGGGCATCTGAACTGACAGAGATTTTTCTGTATAAAGGAAAGAAATGCAGTAATTGTGCTGAGAATTTGGGCGCCACCGAACAAAGTGCAGTGGCCCGAAATTTGTCCACCCCTGCTGTCTTGATATGTGAATTATTGGTTGTTCCTAGAGCTGCACGATAATACAAAGCATGAGATCATACTACCATAGCAGAGCCATGTGGTTGTACCATCATGATACAGGGCAGTAGTGTTATAAACTTAATATGGCATATTCTTAATGCAGTCCACGCCGTGTTTCTCTAGGATCCATTTTCGTGTCTTATCTCATCGTCTTTTGCATTTCTGATATCCCCACACATGTTACATGTCCACCAGATCATGATCTCGAGACGAAGAGTAGACCTGGTCTGTTGGTGAAAAGCACAGGCTCTGGGTTTATCATGTAATTTTCTTCGTTTGTTACTTCATGTCTTGCATTGTCAGTGCGGTGTATCTTCCACAGCATTCGTGCAACAGGCCACAAATCCATGTACACCGTTCCTGGTTAGTACAACCTGAAAACAAAACATATATAAACAAATGTAAAAGGCATCATTACATGATTGCCAAATGGGGCAAACTGTAGCGCACACGAACAACGGGAACGTTTAGAAAGTCTCGAACTATTTGTATGCTAGGACGTTCCTTCGGGCTGTTGCTCAATTTGACCGTACTGTCTTACCGTAATATTTCGATAACCATTCCTTGTATGGGATTTGTCCCTTTCGAAGTTTGTTTTGCTTTGAGAACTTCAGCCCTTTATCTTTGTTTGTATGCACCATTTTTACCCCGTTCTGCATTTAGCCTGCAGGATCAGAACACAATTTTGCTATTCCTTTTAATCAGGCGTCGTTTTAGATTTCACTGCACTGTAACTGTACTGCGAGTTACTTTGTTGGTGCTTGTGTGCGGGAGTAGTGCGACCGATCTGATGTCCCTGGTGGGGACCTGCCGAAATTAGCATCAGCACTGCTGGAACTGACTGGACTAAATATAAACGCTTCATTCACTTGTTTGTGAATGATGGTCATGTGACTCGCCCACCTGACTAGTCTTGACTTGCAAAATAATTACATTTGACAAGATGCTTGAACAGGAAGAGATAGCTCATTATATTTTATAGACGTTTATTATGAAGTATGTACTGGCGTAGGAGTGTTACGTCATAGTAAGGTGATGTTTTGAACTGGAATTTTGGAGATTCCCCCTGCCTCCCACCGCCCCCGACTAACATTCAGTAACCCAGCTAATGCCTTTTTTTTTTTTTTCATTTCGGTGGGTATTTGGAATTAATTTCCGCACGAAGTGGAGTTTTTCACTTGATCATCACGTCCACCCAGACTATTCACTCGGCACCACATTAAAGGCATAGCATTCCAGACTCTTATTTGCGAGGTCCTGCGATTCGATTCTCGACCAGCATGCCAGCTGTCTGAACATTTATTTGTGGTTTCCAAATCCCTTCACCAAATGCAGGGATACTACCTCCCTTCCTCATTATTCCTATTTAATGATTTTGTCATTCTGCCATTCGATGTTTGTTTTGTGGTTTATTTTACGACGCTGTCAGTAGGCCTGTTTCAGCTCCTGTGACGTCATTGGTGGAATGATTGGGAAGGCTTTGGAAGGAAGTAATTGTGGCCTAATTGAGGTACGCTTCTGTCACTTATCTGGAGGGACTGAAAAAAACACCCCAGAATAGCTGGTATCCTTGCCAGGATTAAAAGTGGATACCTTCGAACACAGGTAGAGGATTGGGGCTACACTAGCACAACAACCTGCTCGTTTTTTTTTCTATGTGTTAGCCGATACGTGTGCGTCGTTAAATACAAGTATTTTAGTAGTAATAGGTACCGAAATTGCAATTAAATTTATTATATTAATTTTTTATTTTACGAAAAATATTGTGTGGTCACAAGCAACATGATCCAAGAACCGTATTCGGATGGAGGCGTCGGGAACAACCTGGTTTGTTTGGTCGTGGAGTCTTGTGTCATCTGCACGTACAGTTTACGACTCAGCTTTGCAGCCCCGGACGCCGGGAATAAATGAGGGAAAGCGTGTAAGAGGATTTGCGGAGGTAATTCAGTCACTGCGCGACCTACGCAGTTTGAGACGCAGTTAAAACAATTTGAAATTTAAATAACATCTTTTAAATGCGCCTAATTTTTCGTTGCGGGAATGAAAGCGTAGTGAGACGAAATTGGCGGAATAATACTGCTAGGCGATAACACAGGCTGCGGGTCGGTCATGCTGAGGCCGATTACGTTCCAGCGTGTTGGAGTTTGGATTTAAACTGAGTTCCCTTGTATGTGCATATATAGTTGACTGAATACTGAAATCCGACTTGCGCAAAATACCGACTTGCGCCTGACCTTCCAGAACATTAATTGTTGGCGCAAGTCGTGGAGTGTATGTGCTACCGCTGCTACCAGACGAGTGGGCATGGTGTGGTGTACTGTTTGAAAACATTTGCAATAGCCGGTGTGAGAACACGTTGGTAACACAACTCTGTTAAGTGGTGAGTAAATGTATTTTCTGTTAATAGTAGCATGAACTGTGCCTGTTGAAAGAGGAGGCGTGTTTTGCCCTGCACACCTCTGGGATCGCATAACCTTGTGGTCACACAGCTTAGTCGCGTACTGTGCACGTTGCTGTATTATCAACATTTGCAGCACGCTAGCCGTTTTAGGTCTCTGTACGCTTATCTGCCGACATACTGCAAGCTTGTGCACGTGTCAAGGTTACGCTGTATATAATAATACTGGCAGTAATAATAATAATAATATGCCATTTAGCAAGGTAGTTCCATGCGCGACCTTTGGTCGTGCCTTTGATACGTACTTCCTGGGGTTAATTCCCATGTGTCATGCGTTTGAACCAGAAGTTTTTCAGTATCTGAGCCTATTAACTCGATCATTTACGCAACTGGAGCTTTATTCCCGGTAGGTGCGGGCAAAGTTTCGTCACCTGTGTCTATTGTGTACCAGGAGCAAAACGGTTAGAAGGTGGCGTCGATTGTCCATCGATGTTAACCTTTTAAAGCCTAGCGGTTACTTTACGTACCACCATGTTTTAACATTCAAAAATTCTACGTGGTGCCCACATTGCGTTTATGTGTTTTGTACGGATCTCAGAACAAACAGTGATCTTCGCATTATGCAACATTAACAGATTTATTTTGTATAACCGAGATAGAGTGTTTACTGCGCGGTACGCGCCAAGTCCTTTTATAAAACAGACACATTTCGTCTTTAAAGGGGGCAAAAGGCGCTGAGCTTTACAACACTTCGCTTGTACGTCCTCATGGCGTAGGACAGCTTTATGTTGATGTTTAATAAGTCAGGCGAGTATTCGTTTCATAGTTAATCTTTTATGTCTGAAATACCAGCATTCTCTTTACAAGACATTTACAGGAAGTGTCATCCAGACGTTTGTCAATTTCAATATGTTTGCATTTGTCGCCCATGTATTCCACGTTACTGTTGGTAGGGTCCGGGCCTGTAAGCTAGTGTCTGCTATTAATTCTTCACCGATGTGTGACAAGACTCCAGCATCTAGATTAATGTGACTTTTAATTATTAATGCCTCTGGAGCCGGCGTAGCGTAGTCGATACAGCGACTAGCTACGGGCTGGATAGTCGGGGTTCGATAACCGGTAGGGGCAAGAGATATTTCTTCTTCAAGTACTTCTACGGGAACTGGGATAGCGTAGGTGGTGTAGTGGTTCGATTCCCAGCACGGGCAAGAGGTTTTAATCTGACCGGCACTGGGGTCCACCAAACCTCTTATTAACTGGTTATCAGCGGCTATCTTTCCGGTGGCAAAGCGGCTGGGGCGTTAAGCTGACCACTCATTTCCTTCAATGTCCACGCCCCCCATGACCCTCCACGGCGTGCACAAGAACAACTTGACCCTTACCTTACAGATGTTTTTTATTATTGAGGCTGAGGATGCAGGTTGCTGGTCAGCGCGGTAGATATCGACAGGTGGTAGGCACAGTCATGGCACAATCTTAACTTTGGTGTAGATTACTTACCGTCTTTTGGGATGTGACGCCGTGTAGGCTGGTAGAAAATTTGCCTGACTACACGGCGTCACAGCCCAGATGACTAATTTTCACGTTTGAGGAAACTTAAGTTCATAAGTAATAATAATAATAGTAATAATAATAATAATCTGACGTTGTTTTGGTTGTTTTTTCAGTACTTCCCTCCTGTCGAGCAACAGGATTGAATTTTATGCGACGTGCTGATATCGAATTATTGTAAACAAAGTTGCGTTCATTAATAACCGTGTTCCTAACACTCCGAACACACCCAGGAGAGTGGGCCGAGTTACACGAAGATACTTCGTAGCATGGTAGTAGTTAATACGGGAAAGCAGGCGAACATTTTCGGATACACTGAAGGTTTCTCTTGAGCTTGGTTTATGCAAGTACCGTATGATTGGCTGGGTTGGGAAGAGTCGTCCGTGGTTCTGTCTACCAGCAGTCCGTTACGTGGCGCTGAGACCAGGATACCGTTGTCTGATTTTTAAATATTGCGGGGTTTTCCGGGTCCCGTTCTTTTTCCTTTGCTTTGTCTATAATCACACTGCTGTGATAGCGGGGTCTAGGTCCGCGGGCTGTCCACAGGCGTGACATCGAACCTTTCTGTTGCTGTAATAGACGAGAAGTAAATTATTTATTGCTTGTTCAGCCTGACTGGAACCAAAGTTAAAAGTGCAGGACAATAAGCAAACAAATGTGTCGTCTGCTATACGTATTTCATGTTCGTACGAAGTACAGTGGAAATTGTAACAAGGCTACCTTTGCCCATCACCTTTCACCTACTTAATAAAGGTGCTTGTTTCTTGAATCCGTATATGTTAAAAGACACTGTTCCTACTGAACTGGTCTATTATTTCAGATGAGGTGATGGAAAGATTGTCGATATCAAGTTGGTACGGTAGATAGCCGTTGCATATTTTAAGATACTGCCCGGGATTCGCCTTGATAAACTGAGGAAAACACAAATAGCCAGTAACCTGGTCGAGTACGTTCTGCAGACAAGTATTCATTGTTACGGCCACATCAGCCTGTTCGGCCAAATGCAGTGTACATACGAATTCGTAGCTCAATCAGCCAGCAGTAACTCTCTGACAGCAACTTTGCGTCCGCTCTTTTTGTTGTGGATGTTCCTTGCACTGAGTGCATGAAATGAACGTATGATGGGACCCGCATGTAATGGATTTCAATTAAATTTGGTATTGCTGGCCTTTATATGTCTTGAGCAGATTAAGGAAGATGAGATGGGCAGAGCATCGGAGCTAAGAGAAATGCGTACAGGATTTTGGTGGAGAAGCATGAAGGAAATAGACCGCTTGGAAGACCTAGGCGTAGGTGGGAGGATAATATTGAACTGAACCTTAAAGAAATAGGGTGGGAGAGCGTGGACTGGATTTATGTGGCTCGGAATAGGAACGTGTTGCGAGCTTTTTAGAACACTGTAATAAACCTCAATGTCGCATAAAAAGCGAGGACTTTGACCAGCCGAGGACACATAGTTTCTCAAGAAGGACTGTGCTGCATGGAGTTGGTTTTGATATGTTTGCCAGTTACGAAATGCAAGGTAAACAGTTCAGCCTCGTGTAAGTGTTGACTGCACGTGCAATATAATTAACCTTTAAATCGCAACGGATTAAAATGAGATTTGGTA
This sequence comes from Reticulitermes speratus, assembly GCA_021186555.1. Classification (NCBI taxonomy): domain Eukaryota; kingdom Metazoa; phylum Arthropoda; class Insecta; order Blattodea; family Rhinotermitidae; genus Reticulitermes; species Reticulitermes speratus. The sequence continues at coordinate 22,465,209 of JAJKFL010000237.1, forward strand.
AAAACAAGCAATTGAATGTGCTTTAAAATGCGCTTAGTTATAATTGGACTAGCTTGTACCATTGTCATTTTATTCTTTTTTTAACACATTCAGGGTCATCCCTATACTTAACGCGTAGGTCTGTATGAATTCTGTTCCTTTTCTCATCCACGCTGACGAAATCATCATGCTGTTGGTAATATGCTGCATGGTAGTCCTGATACATGCAACACTCCATTCTCAGGAACTGAAGTCACCTGTTTGGAGAGATGGGCGACCCTTTCGAGTTGTGCTTTCCACGAAGTGAACTTATTTCCCGATAGAGAATTCGTGTGCGTATGTATTAGTTATAAAATCACGGAAACTGATTCGGTTAAATTCGACCTTGAAAGAGTATGCAAATATGTCAAATTCAGTTTTGGTTCGAATCTGTCCAGTATAACCCATATTCTGCATGCACATTAAATTAAGCTTTATTTCCTTTTCCTCGAAAAAGCGGCTTATACATAAATGACGTAATAAGAACTTCTAGTTCAGAGGGGTCTTGTTATGACAGATATTTGATAAAATACAATGACAAATTGTGGGCCGGGATAGCGTAGTCAGTATAGCGACTCGCTATGGGCTGGACGGTCCGGGGATCGAATCCCGTTGGGGACGAGATTTTCATCCCCCGTCCAGACCGGCCATGGGGCCTACCCAGCCTCCTGTACAGCGGCCGTAGCGTGGCGTTGACCACCCACCCCCATCTAGCGCCGAGGTTAAAGAAAGAGTACAGCTGTACCTCTACTTCCACTGTGTGCCTTCATGGCCTGGTCTAGGATGGGCTTTACAAAGACAAATCATTTCTGACTGTAATAACGGCGATGGGCCTGTATGTTGCGCTGTTGTTATGTGACATTATATTTAGATTTTGGGTTGACGCCTGTCGGTATAGCGGCTGTGCCGAGTCTTAATGCTCTTAGTCACCGGCCTCTGGCCGAGGAGATTCGAGCTCGATTCCAGGCCACTATATGTGGGATTTGTGGCGGACAAGAGTAGCACTTGGACTGGGTGATCTTAAGAGTTCTTCTGCCTTGCCTTGTCATTATCGTTCCATCAATGCTCCGTACTCATTCATTCGTCACCGACGTGTATAATCTAAGCAATTGGCAACGTCGTCAGATAACGCACTTAGAAGAAATTATAGGCCTGGTGCGACGATTTCAAGGCCGAGTAGGTGTAGGAAATACTGAAGAACGAATTTGGAAAGTATGCTTTGTGTTTTGACCTCTAACTTTTAAATCGACTGGTACTTTATCCTCCTGTTATATCAGAAGATCATAAAGTCAAGTCTTGTTTTCAATCCATACGTGAGAGGAGGGTTTTAACTGTTAACCTCTTGTACTTACGGCCCCAGCAAGGCCAACGTATTTGTTTATGTAAATTACTCGTACGTGTAGAAAGGTACGTAATGTATGAAAACGTCGAAATGTAGAAACTTGATCTCGACAGACGTAGACTTCTTGCACCCTGTTACCTTTGTCATGTGACCTTAAGAATAATCTCTAACGGAAAAGGGGTACAGGCGTTGCAGCCACAGAAGGCGCGTTGCAAACCGAAGTTCGCGTTTTCTGATCCTGGGTATAAGTAGTAGATCCCACTTCACCCTTACTTCATCACTACAGCAGAATTCCTAAACCTTGTATTATCTTCATGTGGATTCATCTAGAGCAGGGGTGGCCAAACTTGCTTAACGTAAGAGCCACATACGATAAACTTCAGAAGTTTGAGAGCCGCAAGACATGAACAAATATTACACACGCGTTTTTTTATTGTTACATGCACATTTTGTTACAAAAATTCTTAAATGTGTTTACTCGCCATGAACATTAAACTTACGTTTTAATCTAGTGGACTCTCATAATTATAAAGCTTGATAATTTTTTATTTACCTCTTATATGAATTGTAACGCAAAAAGGAACTCAGCCAACATATTTCCGCGAGCCGCACGTTATATGTCAGAGAGCCACATGTGGCTCGCGAGCCGCGGTTTGGTCACCCCTAATCTAGAGTATAAAGTTTGGTTTGGGGTTGTGCATATGTGTAGACTGATAGAGAGATGTCTATACACAGTTCTTTGTCCTTTTTTATTTTTGCCCCATCGGTCTAATACGACCACCAGTTTACATGCAGCTTACAGATCATCGTGCTGAAAATAAATTGGTAAAGGACAAAGTATATATTGAGGTTCGGAACTTGTATTTGAAATGGTTTGAGTGCGGCTAGTATTTAACATAATACAAAGAAACATAATTTGTGGGTAGAGGGGTGTGATTTGCAGCAGTCGGTATGTAAAATGGAATGAAAGCACACACTGAAAAATACTTGTACTCCATTGAAGTGCACTTTTTACGCTTGCGTAATCTGAGGTTCTCACAGCAGGGTGGAAGAAGATTCTAGTCTTCTGTGATGTGACGCTATGTCGTTTGGTAAATACTTAACGCCATTTTGAAGGAGTTTGCCTCCTAATTCCTCAGGGTTCAAGACGTCCACGTCCCAGTATACATGACTCTTAACCTTTCACTTTTGTTAATTCGTCTGTTGAGAAGTAAGAAATACAAGTCGTAGTATGTTTTGTCGTTTTCCTGATGACAGCGGGCCGCTTGTAATCGTGAGGCTTTGAGAAGCAAGCAGTTGGTTGGTGGTTTCGGATTTTACATGTCGCCTAATTGCACATGCGTTCCTACTTACGTGCGTATTGAATGAGATAGCAGAGTTGAAACAAGAAATTGTGGCGTACAGCGGAGCACTGCTTTAAGCGTAACCAAGTTAGGGCTCCGGATATTGATATAATGGCAAATTTTCCTATCAGTTTCCTAAACATTAAATTAAGTGGGCTTGGCATAGGTCAGGCTATAAAGAAAGTCGTTTTAAATATAGGAGCTTCTGTGTTAAATATAGGAGCTTGTCACACACAGAAAATAACCAAACGTCATACCTTATATTAAGTGATTATTGGCATACGTACAGGTTCATCCAGGCCACAGCCTCTTTTTCTTCAAACTCAGCTTTGGCGCCTTTTAAAATGTATTTAGGATTCAAATCTTTGTAACAGAAACTTCTGTGTAGTATGTGTTAAACGTTTTTAAACACTTTTAGGAAAAGGAAACAAGAAGTTTGATTTGCAAGGGTACGTCTTCAGTTTTCGTGCGTTTGTGGCGACGGTGGTTCGGTTTCGAAAATGCTATTACATGCAGTATGTTGCCCATCTAAATTTATGGCAAATGTACAGCATTAAGTCTGTTGGAAGTACAGAAAGCATCCACGTAGTGTGCATTAGGTTACTGCATGGTACATACGACTAAAGACAGTGGCTGAAACTTTCTAAGTGAGGAAGCACATGCCACTATGTTACTGAATCAGCGAAGGAAATGTGGAGCTGGAGAGCACTTTGTTTGAAGTCCGCGGAGATATGAATACAGAAGCCGTGAGCTGGGAGTCCGACAGACACCTGCAGAATGAATTACGCGAAAACGCCCAAGCCCTCATTCCTGCAAGTTTCTAATTTTGCGTCCTAACACAGGGAGCGAAAAAGTCATCAATATTTATATTACTGTCGCATAATGAACTGCACTGCTGATGACACATCCGTGAATAATGTGTTTAGGTGGTGAAGTAACAGTCCATGTCTCTAGAATGATTATTGCTTGTCTTACGGGTAAGTGCCAATCCGCATACCCACATGAGACATATTACAAACAGTCCTACAGAAGCAAGTGTTAGGGCTGTCCTTACTTGTTGGACAGAGTGTAGGGACTGTTCTTTTACACGCATACGAGAACAAACGATATTACAAAATATCGTGTGATATGCTGGAGCTCCAGGTAATGCCGCATCTGTTGAAAGACAAACGATACATTCCAGGAGAAGCACCGGCGCACTTCTACAACGCGGTAACATCCTTCATCAGCAACTAGGCCTACCTTGGTCAGCACATTCGCATGTCATTCCCCTTCACTTCTGTGGGAATTATTAAAATAACAGGTTACATGTTTTATTATTAGCAGAAAGTGTTGCAGATTTTAAGCAGAGTAGGCCTGGCCTGCATTTCAACAGGTCAGCGATATGTTACGGCATGTGGTTAAGGGCCTAGGAAGCCTAGACGTGTCGTGTCTGTAGTCACTAACAGAGCACATCGAAGTTCGGTAGGTTAGAAAAGAGTCTTTTGGTGTTTTTCTCTCACTACCCAACTCATGTTATTTTTATTAGATTTGTTGCAGCAATGAAACAAGGCGTGCCGCGTACGCATTATCCTGTGCAGGCTGTTCATACGAGTCTGAAGGACCACATTGAAGGTGATCTTGATCTTAATTTCCTGTCTCAAAAAGGAAAGAAGTTTATGATATTATCACGCTGTCCTGTGTGTGTGTGATGTGCGCACACTCGTCTTTCACCTTCATTTGACCGATTTGCACGAAACGTGGTAGATCATCATGACACTGGAGGCCATTTCCCGGAATATTTCATAATTGTCTGTATTCACTACTAACAACCTCGCCGAAGCGCCAGTTTGTGTTGCGAGAGCGCCACTCGCGCCACTTATACTAAAATAATTTTTTTTGCAGAATGTGAGATAACGACATCGTAGCTGTGCTAACATTTCAGCGTGTGTTTTGAAGGCGATAACTAATGGAATGTTTAGGCTAGGCATATGGGATTTGGTACGAAGACTGGTCATGAACGTACCTACGCGTTATACCATGGGTCTCCAACACGCGGCCCGCCAGGTTGTATTATGCAGCCTGCGGCCACATCTGTAAATTGTGTATATACTAATAAAAATTTCACAATAATTTAGACAGTTATGTATACCACTTATTTTTCCACGTGCGTCGCGCGAACCAGTCTACAATAACGGATGTGGCCCTTTGCCATAAAAAGGTTTGATATCCATGCGATATATACTATGTGAAATATATTCGAGTCACATGGCGACTGTGCGAAACTGTTTGGCTATATCCGACAGAATTAGCATGTGCTGTGCGAATAAAATGAAACGGCAGTAATACGAATAAATACGTAAAGGTGAATTTGTCCTTGTGCACGCCATGAAGGCTTATGGGGGAGTGGAGGTGTAACTCCAGACATTCCTAAGCACTAGATGGAGGTTGGTCAACTCCACACCACGGCCGCTTTATTCCGGGGAAATATCCCCCAGTTTAAGTAGGAGGCTGGATAGGCCCCATATCCGTTCTGGACACTTTGGAGAAGATTAAAATTTCTTTCCCGTACCGGGAATGGAACCACAATTCCTCGGGTCGTCCAGCTGGTAACTAGTCACAATACCGACTACGCTTTTCCAGTCCAGTAATAAGTTTAAGACTGAAATTACGCAGTAGAAGGTTGACTGAGTTGTGCTCGGAGCTGCTTGTTTGCATTGCACCGGACCGAACTGCAGGCACGCAGACATGATACATAACTAACTTGACACCCCTCAGTGGGACTTTCTTCGACTACTTAATTTTGAAGTACCGAAGTGTTTTCTGCACGGTCACTGCGAGTTGTGGGTGTCCCTGTGCCAGGAATACGTGAACACAGAAAACATCCTGGGAAGAACGCCGTGCGAGAAGTACATGCCTGAGAACGCAAGTTTTTACGAAATCATATTTTATTCTCTTCTAATTTCCCGTAGTAACGCTGCTTTGAACTCTCAGCCTGAAGATGGTACGTCTTACGTGGGCACTGGAATGAATCGGAACTGCGTGAAATGGCATCCAGTAGTGAACGGGACTGAAGGCGGTTATGGCTCTGCTGACCGCGTGGGATAGATATCGCCTGATTTCCCGTTTGGAATTACTTTCACAGTTACTTTTTTGTTTGGAATTTTAAACGACGACGGATGAAGCTATTAAAATCTTAATATTTTTATGGTTCATACCGCTTTGTTTATTAAATTCAAGTAGAAAGTAATGAAACCAAATAAATACTCAACTGTATTTACAGTCCGGAAAATATATGTATTATAAGATTGTAACAATACAGTCAGGAACGTATATGTAAGTAATGTAGCTACATGTTTCGGGTATCTGCTGTAGCCATTTTCAAGCCTTTCCAGATATGCTAGGTTACGATATCACCAAGTAACGCCAATCCTTAACACACATTATCAAGCCCACAATACTGTAATTTTTATAATTAATAGATCATATAAACTTCATGTATATCCAACTAGACATCTTATTATTTTGGTACTTATAAGAACCAAGTGTAATTTTGACTTATTTTCAGAATCCCCTTGTTTTTGTGAGTTTCATGAAAATATACCATTCCTACGGGCATTGAAACTACACTTACGCGTGTGTCGTAAAACTGGATGACATTTTGAAAATAAAGAACGCGTTGGTAAAGTCACGGAGTACGCCATTTGCAATTTTTTTTTTTGTTTTTAGTTGACAGTTCTAGTAATTTATTGTCTTTGTTTTAATGACTCTTCATTAATAGAACCGTTGACTGAGGTTACGGTTAAGAGTACAGGACTGCTCACGTCTGCACGTCCTTTGTCTCTGTCTGCTTCAGATTTGAGCAAGTTACACTGTGATTTCATGTTGCTTCAGTTCACTTATGCATGTTTTTTCTCTTTCCAGGCACAGCGTCCGGAACAAAGTGTAATGCAAGCACTAGAAAGTTTAAACGATTCACAGGTAAGAGCAAATAGGAAGTTGTGAATAAGAATAGCGTCTGCTTTCATATTGTAGTCTAGAGCGTGCTTTCGTGAAGAAATACACCTAATGGACGCTTTTGAGGCGTGTTCGCAAAATTGCGAAAAGCGAGTATTAGCTTTGTCATGTCTGTCTGTCTGTCCGTCCATCCGCATGGAACAACTCGGTTCCCACTGGACGGATTCTCATGAAATTTGATAGTTGAGTATTTTTCGAAAATATGTCCAGAAAATTCAAGTTTCATTAAAATCTGACAAGAATAACAGGTACGTTACATGAAGACTAATATATATTTATGATCATATCTCGCTCAATTCTTCTTAAAATGAGAAATGTTTCAGATAGAATTTGTAGAGGAAATCAAAACACACATTTTATGTTCAGTAACTTTTTTTTTTCTCGAAATTCGTGCCGTATGGAAAAATATGGGTAAGCCGGACAGGCCACAGATGACAATATAATACGACTCATGCGCATTGCATGCTGGATAACTAAGGCTACAGACACACACTCAGAATGTGTAATACTGCTTTTTCACGGCAACAATGGTTGCACGAACGCGCCTCAGCGTTACGTTATGCGTACATTGCCTGTCTTGTTAATTTTTGAGTAATAATTTTTATGCTGTCTTTTAATCCTGACCAGCTTGAAACAGGATGGTCGGGCGGACGAACTTTGCAATTCTCGTAATTCTAATTAACAAGTTTAATTTGCTGTTTCGTAAAATCTGCTTTACCAGACAAACCAGAGTTGCGTTCACGCGAGAATTCCTTCCTTTTCGAATCGATATTGTGCTCTTATGAAGTACTACTGCTATGATCCAGTCTTTGTGCAGTTAAGATGCGTCGACAATTTTTGCAACGACCAGTATAAAATTGGATCAGAAGTAGTGTAATGGTTCTGCCGAGTTACCAGCTGGTAGTAAAATTTGCTTAATTCTTTGTAAAACGTGATGACGACGGAGAAAGATTTTGGGCAGAAAATGCATTTAATTGTTCTCCACGACATTTGTACTAAACGTTTCCCACTTCGATAAATATTGGCGAGTTACGTTGTAGATGCTCCCAGAAACGCATGTAGTGTTCGTGTAGTGTTTAATAGTGCTGTCCGAGTTTAACCATAACCGGAATTTGGCGGCCGTTAGTGTCATATTTCGGCGCTTCTCGAGTTTTTACATATGGACAGAGGAACGTGACGTAGCTAATTGGCGGATGATTGTAATTCTTCGTTGTGAAAGCTCCAAACAAATTTTGACTCTCGTTGTTAAAGGAAAATAAGGTAAAATGTGTTTAGGTTGTGGTAAGCAGCCTGCATTGGATTTATTTAGGAAAGAGGACAGATATAGACAGGAGTTTTATTGTTTTTGTTGTGTTTTAACCCTCCTGTTCCAGGCCTCCATTTTGGGTTATCAGAGCTGCCGCTCTTTCATGCGTCAGTTTTTAATTAGAACTCCCAAAGAAATGTAAGTGTGGAGAAAGTAAATCCCTCCAAAAGAGACTAGCTGCTGTCGTTGTTATCGAGCCCACACTGATTTTGTACTGATGTAATGGCGTCACATCACCGCATACCTATAGTATTGCTGCAACTGGTCGCGTCCCTGTTCCCTGACCGTTTCATATGACAATGGTTTATTGCTGTCGTCAGTCCTAATAAGGCAGTAGAGCCTGCCCCTTATCGACCCCGCTCTAACGAACGGGCTGGCCAGAGTTTGCGTCTGAGCTTGCTTCGTTGTGTAGGATTTCGAGGTTTGTTATCTCCAGGGTTCGTGCGTCTAGGCTAGTAATCCACTCACCTAAACAGCACCATTACATTCTCCCAAATCACGTGTTAAGACATACCGTTTGAATGTGTCAATTTAAGTAGCATCATTTGTACCGTTGAAATAATTAGGACTTGTTCACATGTGCCGAGGTAAGAGAATGCATGGGTCTGTATCTTCATGTGCTCCGTGGGGTACATACTGCTTATCGTTATCACGGATGGCCAACAGCTGACCGTGCATATTCATGTTTCCTGCGCCTTGTCACCAGTACCGACTTACATACACAAAACCATGTACAACCAAAGATTTAGAGGAAGATATCTGGAGGAACTGCGAGTACTTCGCATGATATTGGTACCATAATTCAAGTATCACTATGTTGTCATGAGAAAGTGCACACAACTTCGGGAACCGTGGAGGAAGCAAACATTTGGCAACTGAGTCGTAGATGGAATGATGTGACAAGACAGCAGTGTACGTATAACGTAACATTGAGGCGCTTTCGCGTAACCATTGTTGCCGTGGAAAAGCAATAAGTATTAAACATTATGCGTGTGTGTATTCTTGCGTTAGGTATCCGGCATGCAAAGAGCGTGCGCCGTATTATATTGTCATCTGTGGCCTGTCTGGCTAGACCATATGTTCCCACGTTATCTCATAAACGGTACGATTTTCGGAAAAAACGTTATTGAGCATAAAATATATGTTTTGGTTTTCTCTACAACTATTGTCTGAAACATTCCTTATTCTAAGATCAATTCAGCGACATAGTCATAAATGTACATATTTCTTCATGCAGAGTACCCGTTATTCTTGTCAGATTGTAATCAAACTTGAATTTTCTGGACACATTTTCGATAAATCCTTGAATATAAAATTTCATGAAAATCCATCCAGTGGGAGCCGTGTTGTTCCATGCGGACAGACATGACGAAGCTTATAGTCACTTTTCGCAGTTTTGCGAACGCGCCTAAAAATGGAGCTGAGATAAACGAGTAGTGCCGACGAGAGGGCGGGGAAGCTGGTACAAATTACCGGGACCCGACCGTCAGGAATGGGGCCCGGGGCCCGACTATGTTGCATATGTTTTTGTCTGTTTCGGTAGTGTCATTTTTTGCCGATTGTACAAATTAATTCTTTTATACCAAGCCCAAGTCACTCTGCAACTGCGAGTCTGTCTTTCCGGTTTAGTGTAAAGATTTTTAGCCGGTCAGCCCTTGCTCGGGGGCGCGAAAATATTTTTTCACCGGGGCCCGACCCAGCTCTCGACGGTCTTGTATACGAGTAGAATGCTAATGGTAGGATTTAGCTGGCTGTGCATGTGACCTGTTGGCGGTAGTGGAATTCGTAAAAGCAGGGTATTTCTTGCCCAGCTAAGGAACTCCAGAGTTTTGGAGGAACTCCTCAAAATGGAGTGTATTAGTTGAGTAGTCTTCATTGGCGTCAAGTCGATCATGCAGATTAGGCACAAATGGAGTGATGACACCGTAGGGTTGTCTTGCTTTCCTTTATCTCGATTTGTAATTAGATTTTCTTTTATTCTCTTATTAATTTCGGGGAAAATACGGAGTTTTTTTTCTGTTTTCGGGTAAACAACTTTCGTGGACTCTAAGAGATGTGGAAAGTAGTGGTTTGCATCGTTGACAGGAATTGTTGGATGTTGCTTTATACACGGTTGTACTTCTGCTCTTGCCGAAATGATTTGTGGAGGGAGAGATTTGTGAAGAGAGAAAGCTGAGAGATTAGCGTCGAAGAGACGGCATTAGTGGTGGAGGAGCAGGTACTGCTCATGGTTGCATTACATTCCCAAGCTGCCGCACGGAAAGCATCTTGTCGACATTGCAATACATATTCGGCCAGTAAAGAAATTCCGCTTGCATGATATGGAGAAAATCAGTAAACCAGAGTCTGAATTCGTTTCGTTTCAGGAGTTCACATCGGCTAGGTATTTTCACAGAAAGAATACAGTTTGTGTGAAACATGTAACCCAGAATTCCCCAACGCTGCTGTTTACAAATCCTCGCTTTTCGAAACTGTGTCAACTAGGAAGCTTCCATACCCACCTACAAATAAATCTTAGTGGTTATTGCCAACACCTTGCTTAGTTTTCATCGTTGTAACCAGAAAATTGTCCTAAGAATTCGAATCGAGACTTGTGTGGTGGCAGTTCGGAGGAGGGTCGTTACTGAGCTGTACCAGGCAGATACAAGCAGTTTTGCCTGGGTAACTGTCTCCAGAATGATAGATGAAAAAAATGATATAGAAATGAAATTGTCAGTAGGCATATATGGCACTGAGGCCACCGAGATCACCGTATGTTATTCACTTTTTTCATGCACATGTTGCGATAAGACTCGAACAAAGAAAATTTAGTGTGACACTGAAGTTGAAATTGGTTCCTGTAAGGAACATCACTGTCGAGTGAATAGCACTCCTTCGTAGTTCTAACGTCCCGGACAGTGCCGATGAGGGTGGAGGGGGGGGGGAAGCAGGTACAAATTCCCGGGGCCCGACTATGCTGCCTATGTTTTTATATTTCTCGTTAGTATCATTATTTGTTGATTTACAAATTAAGCCAGTCACATCAAGCCAAATCACTGAACATGCGAGTCTTTTCGATATGATGTAAAATTTGTAGCCTGTCCGCCCTTGCCGGGGGGGCCCGAAGAAAATTTTTCGCCGGGCCCCGAACCCGCTCTCGGCTGCTCTGGTCCCGGAACCAAAACTGGGCCTTTTCTTGTCTGAGGTTGTTATGTGTTTTCCGTAGTCCTTTCAGGCGCATACATTAAATAAGGCCATAATTGGTTCCTTCCACGTCTCTTGCAATTCACTCGTAACCCTGTGATTCGACGCTGTGTAATCTCAGCTATTGATGGCGCCGTTAAGTGAACAAATAAATTGAGACAATCTCCTGCTGTGAGAAGCGCTTAGAGCCATACTGCATTAAGGATTCCAGACAAGCCCATAATCTAGACATGTGAATTAATCGGTCCTTCCAGCACGTGCTGAAGTATGAATTAGAAGGGATGTGGAAGGAAGCGGTCTTGGTTTCATTTAAGGTACTGTGACGGAATTTGCATGGGGAGACGACAGAAGTCCAGGAAAAAATCAGCCGGGTTAATGGGTCTTGTAGGCGAGATTCGAAACGACCATCTCCCGTATACAAACGTAAATCATCACCTCTGGACCCATATTACCCGGCGATCTAGGTTAATTAATGAACCGCTCGCAGTATGTACTTGAAATGTGTTACAGGTAGTTCGTTCCTATACATCGTGTATGTAGTATTATTTGTGAGTACGGAGCTTAAGTATGGCGACGGCGCGAAACTGAGAGTGTATTCGACAAATTTAACATGTAACACTTTCTTCACGAAAATAAACTGATGGCAATCATAGCGAAGTAGATCTGTTGGACTAGAAACACTTGCGGAAGGAACGTAGAGTTTATGAGTTTGCGCAAAGCTACCTGTCGCTGTTGACGTCACTGTCATCTCCTAAGCATATAATATCTTGCCGTTCGTCCAAAATATCTTCATTGCCCATGCATTTAGTGTCGGTAGTTTACATATTTTCGCACCTGTTTCCAGTCTTTCATCAGCAAGTTTAGCAGCACGTAACTTGAAGGTGACCCTGTTCTCTCAACTGTTGCCCAATTTAATTCAGTAGGATTTAATTCAAGATGTTATGGCAGTAGTCGCAAGATTTTATGATTGGGCTGTGCTAAAAGATTCTTAATTTCGTAAGCACGAACTTGTTCACTTTTTGCACGCTCGCAACGAAAATTGCAAAAATTCTTGTGTTGGATTTTGTGTCGCGATGTTGCCGTTCGTATATAGCAACTCGAGAACGGCTGAACGGATTATCATGAACGTTGGCATTAGGGAGTTTAATAACAGCTGTCGGCATTGTTATGATTCTGGCTAAAACTGGACACCATTAACGGACACTACACGTGGAAAACTACACGTGTTTATGCGTACCTGTCGAGTGTAATTCGCTAAATACTTAAAATGAGCGAAAAATGTAGGGAACAAATTGTGGAGCAGAAGGTGGCACGTCTTCCGCACATCGCACTCTTTGTGCAAATCGTAGAGTTTTTCGTATAATTAAACCAAACGATTATGCTGTCGTTTCGTAACTGTTGAACCCTTAGGCTGCTGGTGATCGGATTGCATACGAAGGTACCTGCTCGTACGTTCCGCCTGTATAACTGTTTATGTGAGAACGTCAGAAGTCTGGATACATCAGTTGCAAATCCGGAGGCAGTAACAGGGCGAACGCACCAGAATTGTGTTGTGCCTGCATTTCCTAACTGTTAACTTATCTTTCTTACGGAAAAGAAAATACAGCCTTATTCATGATGCTGTCTGCATGTGTATATGCGTGTGTGTTTGTGTGTGCGTGTGTGAGAGAGAGACCCCATTTCAACTTTTTGAACCGCTTGACAGACTTTCACGAAAACTGGCACGAACGTTATACAGGGTGATCGTTTGAGTATGGATAAAATTAAGATTTGTGGGATATCAACTGTTACATTGGAGTGATAAATGTCTGGCATACCGAAATCGTAGACTTACCTGCCAAAACGTGAGCCCTCTCGCGGATACGACAATGTTCATGCCGGAAGGCGACTTTTCACACCTGTCATTCAGCATCTCTAGTGTAATTTGTGTGAAAGTCTAGGCGATCTTCCCGTTAAGGTCATTATCTGAGGAGTATTGACTGTATGTAACTGTGCACGCTCTTGACGAAGTGTCACGTATTTACAAAAAAAAAAAAAAAAACTCACGTAAAGGAATCGGGCGCACTTTAGACCCGACGAAACTTTAGCTGCACTGCTTTTACAATCAAATTTTCTGTACCATAGGACGCATTTTGCTCGCTGTTTTTCACTCGCTACCACCATCTTTAGATTTCCCGAAGTCGCGCAGTGACTAACGCATAAGAAAGTCTCACATTTTATTTACACACGTGCAGCAGGCGAGCTGTGTACTACTTACTGTTCCGATAGCGTTTTACTCTTAACCATATCTGAACAGATCACTGTGTTACTTCAGGCCATTCCATTTTTTTTAGTTTGCTGCAGTCAGTTATGATAACATGGAGTACGTACGAAAGTGTGATGTGGGCTCGGCACTAGCGCCGCGACTTGAGGGTTCTGAGATTATGCGTAGCAGTAGATCTTTGAAATGCCCCCATACGCCTGTGCAACTCCTAAGTAATTTTATAGGATGCGAAATAACAACATGGCAACCGTGCGAATTGTTTAAATTTAGAAAAGTATGGACCCTCAGGATTAGGAATATTATTTTTCATGAAACTGGTTGGTAAACAGTCTTACAGTTTGTTTATTACATGTCTGTTTTAATTTATACGTTTGTGGTTTATTTAACAAGGCGATCAGTAGCTCTGATTGTACCTTCGGTTTATAGTCTTTGGATTCTAACGCACTGTACTGAGGACTTGGAAAGAAATCCGATGGCTGGAGTTCCTTCGTATCTTCCTGGAGGTTTTGCCGCTTCCCTCCACATTTTCCTGCAGTCGTTTGCCATTCTGTTCACACAAATGTTGGTAGCAATAACCTCTGGCAGTGACAGTCTCTTTGGTTTGGTTGAGATTAGGGTCTGGAGGGGAACACAACAATAGACAGAACGGGTGAAGACCCGAGTACCGTTATCCTTATTACGCATGAGACATCTTTCCGTGGCCTCTGTATATACTAGTTTCCATATACAGTCACGTTAATGTGTGCTGTTATAAATGTAAGACACCACTAGTATAGTCTGTTCTTAGATTGATAAGAGTTCCGAGTATGTGACGTATAGATACACATATCAATCACGGACCAAGTCTTCTAAATCAGACGAAGCGTATCTTTTCGTTTCTGAAGTAAATGTAACACGAGATATGAGCGGGTAGATACGATGGAGATATCTCAGTCTGGCTTCATTTACCCTTGGCATGCATTGTATACTCATTAACTACGTAATACGTTTATGTTAGTCCCAATCAAAAAAGCACGCAGCGGGATATAAATCAGGTATGAAACGCGTGTGCCATAAATTATTTTCGACATGTGGTTCTCCAGAATAACTGTATTTTTGTTCGGGGCGTGGATGTTTGTCCTCATTTTTGTGTTGTACTGAGTAAGGTATAAACCTCCTGTGGACCGATTCACCTTCCAAGGATTCCTGTCGCCTGTCTCCTTTGTCAGTAGGATTTAGGATACATCCTTTGTTACAGAAAAAGGATACCAAAAGGAGGTTGTGAGTCACGTTTTCTTTCAGATTGAAATAGAGTCTACCTGTACATATTTTCCATATATTGACTTCCTTGTTAGGCCTAAAGGTGAAGGGGAAGGTAAGGTTGAGTATGCCATGAAGGCGTATTGGGAAGTATAGGTAAAGCTCCAATAATTTTTAAGTTTGGCACTAAGTGGAGGTGAATGTTCAGCTGCAGGCACCAGGCACTTTATCTCTGGAGGGAGAGCACTCGGTGCCAATTGAACAGGAGGAGGCTGGACGGGCCCCAGAACCGGTCTGGACGTTTTTGAGAAAAAAAACGTCGTGCCTCCGCCAGGAAGCGAACCACTATTATTCGGTTGTCCAGCCCGTAGCCTGGTGACTGCATCGGCTGAGCTACCCGTGCTCCACGGATTCCTTCGCAGTAAAATCCGTAAGCATTAGCACGAGGTCCGTAATGTTTTACAGGAGTTGCTTGCACTTTGACTCTTTAGTTGTAATGTCCAGTCTGGGTTAAATACAAAGGCAGTGTTAAATTTCATACTTTATCAGGAAAGCGAGCGGAGTTAGTGTAATCGGTATAGTGACTGGGTACGGGCTGGACGATCCGGGGTTCGAATCCCGGCAGATGCAAGATATTTTTGTCTTCAAAACGTCCAGACCGACTTTGGGGCCCACCAAACCTTGTTGAATGGGTACCGGATTTTCTTTCCCTGGGGGTAAAGCGGCCGGGGTGTCAGGGCGGCCACTCACCTGTATCTAGTGCTGAGGTTAAGAATGAGTGGATCTGTACCTACACGTCCTCTGTATGCCTTCATGGCATGTACAGAAATAGCTTCGCCTTTTTTACCAGTCATTTTTACTCAAGAAAATAATAGTGTGTTTATTTACAAAGATCAGTCGATAGGCTATTAAGGGTAATAGTAGGTGTTCCACCACGTGAGCCAGCCGAAATCTGTATATGCGATGCCGAGTTGCGGAGCATTGAAGCGGTTGATGGGATTTCTGCGCTCTAGAAGTGAACTTCGATATGGTTTGCTGTCCCTAAAGTGGCGAAGAAGTGATACGAATAATATTCCAGTTGTATGGGACATGATGCCGAGTAGATTGGTGTGCATTACCGACGCTGAGGAGCTTGTTGCCTTCGTGGTGAGGGTAGGCCAAGAAGAATCTCGCCTCTTTTTGGACTACCCTGACGATGGAGGTAGCAAGCCCCTCCGAAATGTAGCTGTATACCAATCTACATAATCCCAGAAGACTTGCATCAACGCCGCTGTGAGTAGCTGAAATCTCTTAAGCAACATGACGTTATCATTTCATGGATATCTGACAGGGAGGCAAAGTTTGACCGATATTGGGTCATTGTAGGAGTGCCTAGTTGTTGCAGTTAGACTGACGTCCCTTTTTCGCGTTGTCAGTGCAGCCATATTAAGTGAATGCTCTTCAGTTTTTAATTACCACATACTCTGTAACTTTTTAGTCGTGAGTGCTGGTTTGCCCATGAAGATTGTGGCTGGTAAAGAAAACACCCATAAAAAGCACAGCCCCTCGCCCAGAAAACAAAGCAGTGAGTTCGCTCATAGTTCCTTCGTGACTAACCCATTGTAACTGAATGACTACTGTCCTGTCCTGTTTCATCTGTGTAGAGAGTGATCGGAAAGTAAACGCATAATTTTAAATGGCTGTATCTCCTAATGGGGGCGCTATATTGCAAAAATTCTCGCACCGTTTTAAATCCCGTAAAGCATGAACGACACAGACCTGAATTTTTCTCCTTAAAAAGTCGAGAATGGCGGCAGAAGTATCCCGAATTTGTTGTTCCAGTCCATCAAGTGTTGTTGGTTTTGATGGGTAGGGTTTCTCTTTGTTCCATCCTCACATGGAGTAAGATCTGGTTTTCGACGAGGCCATGCTGTTGGTCCTCGACGCCCAGTCCACCGACCAGGTGTATGACTGCCAAGCCATGCACGAACAGGAACCGCAAAACGTAGTGGTGCCCCATCTAGCATGAAGTGCAGTTCGTCATAATTTTTCCATTGAGAAACAGTGGGAAACACAAAATTGTCACGCAGTGCGTTAAGGACATACAGGCGTTTAGAGTTATGTATTTCAAAACCATTCTGTAGATGACGTCGTAGTGTAGTTCATTTGCATTCTGTTTCTTATATACTGTTGTCACGGAAACAAATCCCATGTACCAACCCCTCCACATCTCCTTCGAGATGTTATGCGCGTTAATATATGAAGATTGCCCAAGGCTAGAATGAAATCCATTCACGGACCCTGTATTGCCCATGTCTGGAATTAATTTCATTGTGTGTTGTGTATGTATGTATGTATATATATATTTATATATGAGTGTGTGCGTGGTAAGGCTGACAGACACAATGGAAAGGAACTTTGAAGTGGATGGTCTAAGGAACGTGAAGCAAAGGCAGAAAGAACTGATCGGATGAAGTAGATGCGAAAGTGGGTGGAATATTGGTCGTTTTGTTAGCTTCTTTGTTGTTTACTTGCTGGAACGTGGACAAGTTACAGACATGAAAAAAATGGCTGTGTGTTTGGAATGCGACGAGCGAATGGGATCCCGACTGCGCCGTCACTGTGCAGTAAGTACGACGTATAAAATCATCGACCCTTGCTAGACCGGCATGATCGACCCTGGTTTGTTTCGGGCCGACATGGGCGACGTTCGAAGTCCGAGTAAACACAGGACGAGTCGAAGCCGTTTATGAGGGGCGTTGAATCAGTTTGCAATCCTCCGACTGTGTGTCTTCTTTCAGTACATAGGCTTGCAGGTTTGCTTTCTTGTCAGCATCACGTTTTTATCATCATATAACAAAGCGAGTTTTGTGGAGTTCTGTGACGTGCAAAGTGGGGTTTTATATAAATGTAGATTACTTCTAGTCTTCAAGGCCGTGCCACGGCTTAGGCGGTTTGTCGCGGGTCTCTTTCTACGGACGTCCGGGTTTGACCCCGGGTCAGTCCGTGTGAAATTTGTGCTGGACAAAATGGCACCTGGGACATGTTTTCCTCCGAGTACTTCTGTTTTCCCCTGTCAGTATCGTTCTCCCCGCGCCCATCTTAAACTTGATACTACTATTGTCAGAAAGACAAGCTGGCGAATCCTTGGAACCGTCAAACTAACGCTCTTTCGGATACTCGGGGAACTGGAAAGAAAAGTTATTTTCACATTTTTAGTTCTCAGAGGGTCAAGAGTTACGCGATAGTAGTAGACTCATTGTGCAGGTGTGATAACAGACTTTCGTAAATTCGGTGGCAGATAATTTGTTGAACTGAATAGGTCTGTCATTAACTGTTCAAGTAGGGCCAACTACTACTTCTAGTTCTTAACTACACGTATTAGGCCGTTACTGTAAGATCAAATTGAACCACATACACCCTGTAGACATTTTACCTGACAAATCGCATCGCACTTCACTCGGACCGTATCGCTTGACGGTAGGTACAGCAGCTATCGTCGCTATTCGAGTTTGCCATGAATCACATTGTGCGCGTTTTAGTTCGTCTATTACTGCCAATTTTTTCTAACCATATTTTAAAAAGGTGTGGAAATGGGTTCCTTCGTCTCATGGACAAGCGTCGCTTCTAACAAACGTGTTAATTGCACGGCGAAGTTCAGCTGCTGAAATTGACATTACATCCTGAATTCTTTGTTTTTTCATGTCCTGTTCAGTGCGAGGATTATTACTATATACTTTACCTTTTAACGTGCCGCCACAGATAAAAATATCCGATCGCGCGGTTACAGATCTGGCGCGTGAGGAGGTCGCAATGCCCTACTTGTTGTTCTGTCACCAGAAGCACGTTAAATAACACATAGAGTTTTACTGAAACTCACATTTTCGTAAAATTGGTGTCGGAATGTTTGTAAAGTATCGGTGTGAATTTATGGTCTCAAAATAAATGGGCCCAATAATCCTAGTTGCAGTTATAGCACACCACACACCAACCATAACGTCGTGTAATAGCACTTCGTGGAATAACATGGTATTTTCTGCGGGCCAGTACCTATTATCCTCAGAACTCATGCATGATGAAACCAAGCGTCTTCTTTTCCAGTGTAGAATGGAACTTGTTGCTCGAGACCGTTTCGTGTATTTGTAAATTGTGTTTGGAAACAGACGCATCAGAAACTCTCGTCCGACGTTATGACAGCAGTTTGTGTAGCAACTGGATTTACCTTATGCACCATGCAGAAACACGCGATGATCCAGTGGCATCCAATTGCGACTGAAGAAGACCGGCTGTCGACGACTGTGTAGATACACCAACCTCCATGCGACAGCGCGGGCGTAGGAGCGTGCTGAGTCGGCCAGTTCTGTGCGAGAAGCTAGTCGACGGGAAATGACGAACAATATTTGCCAGATAAACTAAGTACCCTGTAGAGTGGAAAATTGGATAGCGTAGTCGGGATGTACCTGTACCTTATTTGTGGTAATAGAGTTAAAGGAAGCTGTAACGCCTGTGAGTGTAATTTTTATGCAGAATGTAAAATAACGACGTGCGATAATTTTCTTTTCCTTTAGGTTTGATGGCGGTAATTAGAGAACCATTGGGAAGAGGCGTGCGTAATTTGGCACTGAGACACACGGTAGACATGCTCGTACCTACACATTACGTATGAAATATTGTTCGTAGGTGAAGAATAACTGTATGAAACTTTGAGGTTATATAGTGTATAGGCCTGTGACAGGTGGCGGGCTCTTGTGAGTGCGGTAATGAACCTTCGGGTTCCATAAAACTCGGGGAATTTCTTGACTAGCTGACGACCTGTTAGCTTCTCAAGAAGGACACTGCTCCATGGAGTTAGTTAGTTAGTGGCCTGTGACATTTATCGTAGGCACAATCCGTACGTCACAAACATAAATAGTACCATGACATTACATCTGGCTGTATTACTAGACAGCTGTACAGTGTGAAGGTGTGGCGGTTTTGTGTTTTGCCGGAATAAGCATATTTGATTTTATTGAATTAACTTTTTCTAGTGTTCATTAAGTTTGCTGAGTAGAAGTGTAATCGTAATGTGACGATTTGTTTACCTATAACACTTGTTTATTGAACTCTTTCCCTCACCCTGTTCAAAAATGTTTAATAGCCTGAAATGAGGAGGCCAAGAAATCGGTCCTGTTCTCTGTCTGCCCACATATTTGGAAACTGTGTTTAGTTTGGCGCGAGTGGTGGTGGGTGGTACCATTTTGCTGTATGACGTTATCAGGGCCCCCGAGGCTTGGAAAAGCGTCGGTGTTGGCGAACATAAAGGGGCCGATTGCTTGTGTGCATGGATCACCATAGGGGAGTATAGTTCATCATCGCATTGCCATTACGAAGTCACACCCATACGAACTGCTGAAGCCTATGTCTCCCCGTGGCTCGACATCCGAACGCAGACTCGCTTGTCCGACATTTCCGAACAAAATGCCGTGGAACCACCAAGAGAAAGAAGACGAAGGCTAGAAAAATGTTTATTTTTCCATTGTTTACATGACATGTTTCTGATAGTATTTTTGTGTTGTGTAGCACATGTGGCAGTCTGTTTCCGGTACTTATTTATTTAGAGGCAATAAAATTTATGTAGAAATTTTTGGCCACTTTTCGATTGTCTGGGAACGTAACCCTCAGTTATAAAATTGCGCGTATGAGAAATAGCAACTTTCTACGAATTTTCGCCGTATGAACTCTCCAGGAATAATAGTTCGTTAAGAGCTGGAACCGCGCTTGTGTTTCAAGTTCTAGACATGTATGTGATGCACTACAACTCTAAATTCGGTCATACTTACAGTACCTCACATGCGGAATGTTGCATCATTAGAAGGAACAGTTTCGGTTAATTATTCTGTGTCTTGGTATATGTGAACAGAAGAAATTGAGAGATCGCCGGATCAGCTTTAGTAATGTGAACTTACAGTATGCCCGAAATTTAAAAAATACATTGTTTTTCATTAGTCACCAATTTAGTAATGTTGCGTGTCATGGTGTTTTGTAAATGTGGGTATGGCAGTGCGTTTATTATTTTATGGAGAGTGCATATATATAACATAAGATTGAAATAATTTGATAATCCTTTATGTGATTGACCGGAAGTGGCTTGCTCCTCTAGAGAGGCTGGACAGTGTTGGATTGAATACGAGTGTCGATCAGGAAGCAGGTTTACGAGGAGTATAATTTCGTAACTGGAGAACCTACACTTATTGTAATTATACCAGGGGAATTCGTTGCAGAAAAACTGTCATCTGTTTCCAGCCCTAAAGCAGATTCTTGGAGGCCACAAATTTAAAGATAATCGCGAAGTGTAAACAGTTGTGATACCATAGCTGATAACACAGGACACGACTTCCGACAAGAGGAAACAGAAACGTTCGTCCTTAGATATGATGAATGCGAAAAAGTAATGAGATAGCAGTACAATTAAGTCTGAACTATTCTTATGTAGGCTTTATATTGTAAACTTATATTCTGACCGTTCCATTCGTAATGTCGCTGTTGCCACTCTGTTGTTGTGACACCTATTTCGTGACTGATAATTTGTGCTTCAGAAATATGCTTTTGAAAAGCATAGTACAAGTCAGTGTGATGCTTTTGAAAAGCATAGTACAAATGAGTGTGGGGGTAGGTAAAGCGCGTAGTCATGGGAACGGAGCTGTGTCTGCTGACACGAGCGAGACAAAGTCTGGAGCCGCCTGCCAGGGATTGCCTGGCTCCAAGCTGCTGCTCCTGCTCCAGCTCCACCAAACTGACGTAAACTTGCTGTTACTTGGTAAGTTTTGTTAGTCTGCACCTGACAGTAGCAAGGTTTTCGTGAGATGGCTGCAATTCATGTATGTTCTGTACCTATGTTCCTCAGCCGGTGTTCATCGAATGCGTGCTGCGAAATTTTGAATTGAGTAGATGACAACAAAATGTTGAAAGGACATTGTGTCTTGTTCAGTCCTGTTTTGTTGTTTCGTTGTCTCGTGCTTCTGTTTCTTCGTTCAGTTGTTGCTGCCGTTATTTTTTTTTCATGCTCGTAGCCCATGGCAGAGTCCCGTTCGGAAGATGGAGGCAGCGGTTTTTTTAAAGGGCCCCGCAGCAGATGCTACGGACGCACCGCAGCCTTGAGGCTTAATGTGCAACCCTGTGATGAAGAAGATCGGTTTTTTTTTTCGTTTTTCCTTGTAATAGAGCACCGGTGGAATGAAATTGAGAGGGGAAAACGGAAGTACTCGGGGAAAACCCGTCCCAGTGCCATTTTATCCACCACAAATACCACATGGACTGACCCGGGATCAGCAGGTTTACTCTGAAACCTCAGGAACCGCATACGGAACTATAAGGTGATACACCCAGCACACCACCCTCTATACTTGCACTGCCTTGAGAACCTTGAATCTCCTGAACTAAACAGTTCACAGGAAGCCTTTGAAACATAGAAACACCATTTAGCTCACAACACATGGGATTCTATTGCACTGCTTGGTGTACACAATCTAGTGAGAATAGTCTCTAGTTATTGAGCACTAATAGGCTACGATATGGGCGTATCATTTTGCGGATATTGCAGTCCTGGGCTCCAGTCCTGATAGAAATAAAGCTGTGAACCGCAACAAATATCCACCAACGTCCTGTATGTCCAGATGGCAGCGTCGTTTTCTTTGTATTGGCCGAGTGTTACGGAGAACATCTGTGGACAGGCTGGTTAGAGAAACCTCGAGGGAATAGCGCTGTAGTTGCGACGGTCATTCATTCATTCTGTAGTCTGTCTTACGACAGGTCCGTAGCCTCTTCCAAAGCGAGTTCTCCACAGGGTGCGATCTAGTGCTTCCTCTTTCAATTTCCAGTATCTTCTCTTTTCCTTAAGGTCATCCAGCAGCTGCTTACGTCTTCTCCCTCGTCTTCCCGTCATTTCTATCCTTCCTTATACCTTTCCTTCAATCACGTGTTTCAGAAGGCAGTTTCTGCGCAAGATGTGACCAATCCAGTTAGCCTTTCTTCTTTTTATTGTATGTAGGATATTCCTCTCCTCTTTGAATCTGTGTAATACTTCTTCATTTCTCACACGATCGGTCCAACTGATCTTCTCCATTCTTCTCCAGCACCACATTTCAAAACTTTCCAGGTACTTCTGATCTATTTTCGGAAGTGTCCATGTTTCAGCACCATACAAAGCAGTGCTCCAAATGTAGCACTTTACTAGTTTCTTCCTTAAATTTGCGACGGTAACGTTCAGTAGATCTGTAAGGTGTTGTGAAGGCATTAATTGAATTTAATTGAATTGAAATGGCTTGGTTGTGATGAACTTTCTCATAGTAGCATAGAAACAAAATTTGTCACCCAGCACACTGTAGTGTCACTTCCACAAATTAAATCCATACACCATGGATTATCGTATTATTCGGAGACACTGTTTTGTACCGTCGAAGTACAGCATAGTATTTAGGCCAGCATATTCGGCTTCGATTTTGCACAGTGTAAGTGGTTATTTGTATTTCCCTTTCATGATGCTCGCTGATGTTTTTTCAAGGGGTATACCTTTAGCTGCCTGTTAGATAGGAGGACTGGCTTTGAAATCAGTGGCGAGAATTGAACCCCGTTCGTCAGCCAGTCCTGTTTATTGTCAAAACTTTTTAAATTTTTTTTGTGATATATTTTGTATTTCGTGCATATTTTGATCCTGCGCACCATAAAGGACAAAGAAGAATACAGTACTGCAAGCCCTTGCCAACCGCATGACATCGTTCCTGAATGTTACTGTGGTTTGCAAGACAACGGCTGGTGGGAGATTGGTGTTACGGAAGCGGAGACCATGTGTGACGCGTAGGCGCAGATGGGAGGATAATATCAACATGGAATCTATTTGAATGAGGTATTAGGAGGCGGACTGGATTCAACTGACCTCGCATCCCCGCCCCACAACAAATGTGGATCTCTTAGTGCAGAAACCACCCCAATTTATCCGTGTGTACACATTTAAAAAGCCGTGGATGCATAAAAGCAAGTAGCGTAGTTGGCACAACTGGACGCGCGTAGAACCGCAGTGTGCACTTAGGTCCACCGTTTCGCGTTTGTGTGACGTGCTGACTAGGCAGCGTCAGCTCTCGTTTTGTAGGTGTCAGGATTCCACGTACATGTTCCTTTTTCTTAGCTCACAGATAAAAATAGAGCTGCGGGTACATTAACCCCTTACAGTTGGTGTTTAATGCCGACTGTACTCCAAACATTGGGAAATACATTTCAGACATACCCGTTCGCCCTTTCAGGATAGGGTAATATTTTATTGTTTTGACCTTGAAAAGTAGTACAGCGATGTGGATTGTGACTGCCAACGGGTTGGACGAGCGGGATACAATTCCACTTGACGGGGTTGGCGCGTTCACAAAATTACGAAAAGCGACTATTAGCTTCGTCGTGTCTCTCCGTCCGCATGGAACAGCTCCGCTCCCACTGGACGGATTTGCATGAATTTTGTGCGCGAGTGTTTTTCGAAAATCTGTCGAGAAAACTCGACCTTCATTAAAATCTGACAAGAATATTGGGGTACTTTACATGAAGGCGTATGTACATTTATGATATCTCGTTTAATTCTTCTTAGAATGAGAAACGTTTTAAACAAAAGTTGTAGAGAAAATCGAAACACACATTTTATGTTCAATAACGTTTTTTCGAAAATCGTGCAGCTTGTGAGATAATGTGGAAAAATATGGTAGATCCAGATAGGTCTCAGATGGCACATGCGCTTTGTCTGCTGGATAACTAAGACTACAGACACACTCTTGTAATATGTAATACTTATTGCATTTCCACGGCAGCAATTATTAGGCAAACGCACCTTGGCGTTACGTTCATATGTACACTGCCAGCCTTGTTCTTTTATCGCCACGTGTAAGTCGGCTCTTGGGCTCATCCAGCCTCCTGCATCTGTCCAGTGAGGGATCTTTTTCCGGTGTTAAAATGGCCGGAGCGTGAATATGACCTCCAAATTTGTGCCTTCACGACTTAATAATATATGGAACCCTGCCTTCACGCTCGCTATTGTATGCTATTAAGGTCCATGCAACAGCTGTACCTAGCGTCAGACGTATGCAAGTGTTGAAGGCATGAGCTGAAGCTGTATGTTGCGAAGGGATTAACATTATCACTATTTTTTAAAAAACCTGCTGCTGTTGCAGGGATAGCGCAGTCGGTATAGCGACTCGCTGCGGGCTTGCCTTTCCGGGGATCGAATCCCGGTGGGGGCAAGATTTTCCGCAGCCGCCCAGACTGGCCCTGGGGCCCACCCAGCCTTCAATAAAATGGGTACCGGGTCTCTTTCCCGGGGGTAAATCGGCCGGGGCGTGGAGTTGACCACCCACCCTCATCTAGTGCCAGGGTTAAAGAAAGAGTAGAGCTATACCTCTACTCCCCCTCTGGGCCTTCATGGCCCGTTCTAGGGAGAACTATACCTATTGCTGTTGGCCTATCATTTGAGATAATGAGGACCATGGTCATAACAGTTACGTTCCATATCACCGTACAAAACACAGCGATCAAACTTTGATGATTTATCAGGCACTATCCCAGCATCAGAAGAGTTCAGGGAGCCGCCATAACGCCATTTGATTTTTTCCCCCATACAATGCTTGCTTAAATGCAAATTACCTATTTACGGCCATACGAAATTTAAAAACCTAGTTCAGTAACGCCAGTGTTAGTACCCACTCGTGAATTCGTACGATGTCCATTGGCCGTGTGGGCACTGTCGAGCACATTCATTGCGAGTTACCGAACATCCCAACAAAGAGGAACGGGCTTATGACTTATATTGGATTTTTAACGTAAAGTTCGCATTTCGAAACGTCACAAGTTCTTTGATGGATATCGCATGATTTTAAATACGGGTGTAATAAATCGTTTATCGTTACATAGTGTACCTCTTACATGAGTTTAAATGCAACCCTTTGCTGTCTTCAAGGCCTTCCCAATATGGAGCTTTGCATGCAGAATGCTTTGTTTATTATAAATAATTTTTTCTTGCAAAAATCAACTCGCGTATTCTCCCTCCTCCGGCCTGTACATTTCGGCTAACCGACTGTCAGTAATGTAAGAAGATTAGTGGTCAGCTTTATGCTTCTGCAGCTTTGTACCCGTTTCGGGGGCCGGATAAAAGGAATGCATAAGTAGGAGAACGTGTAGGCTGGTCTGCGGGTCTTTTATCCCCTAAATTACAGAAAGGATTTTGATTGGGGGCACTGCATTAAAATTTCTCAGGCGTATTTCAGTTGCGTCTTCAGCAGTCTAGGAAGACAGTTGCTTCAGTGAAACTGGTTCGGGTATTTTTCCGGACGAAGGAGTAGTAGGGAGAGTGAAGACGAGTGCCCATGTGCGTTGAGGCAGGCATCCCATTGACCCAGCAGACAATAAATGTCCTGTACACAGAACCTTCGGGACTTCTGATGGAACCACTGCGGCCTTGGTGCAGCACTGCGAATGGGTTAAATTTGGAAAACAAGCATACTTGTTCTATCCTACTTGAAACCCTCAGAAACATATTTCAAGTACGGAGCATCATAAAAATGACATTAGTGCACACCGTAAAGTATTGATGTTCTTGAGGCCTGCGACATTAGTTTACCGGTCTGATACGTAGGCCCTGACGAAAAATAACGGCAATAATTTGACCCTATGCAGTGGAATGTGTGAAGTAAGTTTACAGCGATGGATTTTTGTGTGCAGAAGCGAACACAAAAGAGTCAAACGAAGGTGTGTATAGAGAATGGCAAACAACCCGTTCTGTGGAGTGCCCCCGTTATTTGTGTGTCTAATATATTTATTTTACAGTATTTACGGCATACAAAGAAAAAATCACAAAATTGTTCCGATAACCAGTTTAGCTAAAATGAGTGCGTGATACAGAAGTTAAAAATAGCGTAATAGAAATAATATTAGTGAAAAAAATACTAAAAAACACTATGCCTGATGGTGAGCTGGTTACAGCAGGATATGTTTCGGTCGTTTATGTTTGTAGGTTTTGTATAAAGAGTTCAGGTCGGCTAGTGTGTAATTTCCTATTTGTTGGACCAGGGGAGTACCCCCTTTCATTCTTACTCTTGACCCATAGTTCCATTCAGTTTTTACATTACGCATGTATTTCAGAAATATCACGGGTATAGAAGTGGAATTACTGAACACCAGGTGGGGTAACTTCCTGTCTCCGAGCAATGACTCGATTCTTGTTGGTTTTACTCTGACGTCACTTCCGTGCGTCACGGATTGTGAAAACCACACGCACAGTAACTTGTACAGTCTAGTGCTAAGTAAGGAGCTTTAACTGATGAACAAGCCCTCTTTATTGTGGAAAGTTAGGAAACTGAAATTTGAACACTGCTTCTGGTAATGGTTATCAGAGTGCCGGGATTCGTAAGGGGAGTGTCTTTCCGAGGTTTGTATCGAGTGAAGTCGGGAGCTCCTGTCAAGTGGAGCAGCCGAACTGTACAGAAAAGTCAGCTGTTGGCCTTCGGTTTTATAAACGGAAATTACAAGTACGAATTCATAATTTTTGTTAAGGGGAATTTACAGCTGAATTTGTGATCATGTTATGTATTATTGCGTATTAATTTAAGTGCATTGTAGCAGTGTGTGTTGCTATGGCGATAACAACATATAATTTTATTCAGGATGTTCTGGCTTCGAATATCGGCTGGTACACAAGACACGTTGACATTTTTGTTTGGATTTTCACAGTGCCTCCAAGCAAACGCTGGGGCAGTACCTCGATTGAGCCATGACCGCGTACTTCCGAAACACTCCCAGTTACTCATTCGTCAGTCCTACCACCCAAACTATACAATCTGATTTGCTGACAGCATAGTAAAATAAACCGCAAAATTCCCCATCGTAGGCGTGCGGGGGTCTTTCTTGGAAAGTTTGTGGTTCGTATGGTCAAAATAATTTCCGGCTTCACGAAACCCAAAGGTACTTGCCATGTTGACAAAACCCATTACGGTACTGTCCTGAGCCAGTTGTATGCAGTCCACACCAACATATCCAACTTACCTGCGGTCCATGTGTGGTTCCGTTGAGTTATTTCGATAAGTGTTACAGGTTATGCACGTCTGATTCCCTTCATATTCCGTCTCGGTTAGAGATGTTCTGAAAGTTATGAGGTAAAGGTAAAGCCCCTGTCCACACCATGAATGCATATGGAGGGAGTTGAGGTATTGCTGCACTCATTTTAACCTCCGCACTTAAATGGAGGTGATTGGTGAACTCCGCGCTCCAACCGCTTTACCCCTGGTGAGAATCCCCAGTACCCATTCTGTAGGAAGCTGGGTGGGCCCAAGAGCTCGTCTGGACGTTTAGGAATTGAAACCAATATTGTTCAGCCCACGAAAATGATCTTTTGACGACCACTTTGTCATATTTCACCATATTTGTTGGTTCTGGGTACAACTGGTGCCTGTGCCACTCTGAGGGTTCATTACTACCCAGTTTATAACTCGTGTAAGTCAGTTTTTAGTAAAAAGTATATATAGTCCGGGACTCAGCTCTGCTACAGCAGAAGGTTTGGAATTGTAGGGGAAGTGTGTGAGTTAGATAAGCCTGGCTCGCGTTGGCTCGCAAGTGGGGTCCCTCAAGTGCTTAATGAAGCAACTGGTTCAAGAGATGGTAGTGTGAATGTTGCTCTTACCTGGGTACGGTGGTTACACGTTTTGTTGCGCAGCTGGTGTGATGTGGAAAGGTAACTGAACCGATTGCCCTGTCTCATGTTTAGCTCAATACCTCATTCATTGCAAAGCTTTTGTAGGTGCTGGTGAGTAAGCTATTACTTGGCGCCAGCGCAGACCTATTTTTAGCGTACTGTCCTAATTTTGACAGTTTTGGGAAATATGTAGTCTCTTCCCATCGACCGTAGAGACGTATTCTCGTTCACTAAAAAGAAAGTCTTTGAGTATTGTAGTCTGTATTGAAATAATGGCAGTCTACTGCCACCGGGTGAAAACCCAATTGCAGTAAGTAAGTAATAATAATAATAATAATAATAATAATAATAATACGTAGGTCTCTTCCCAGTGAACGGTGTTCTGTTGGCTACTGCCCTGGTGATGCATGCTTATCTTTTGATGCAGCTAATGCGTGGAATCGAACTTGGGACAGTTGCAGAAGGTTTACAAAACGAACAGAAGCTATATCAGTGCTTTTTTAACGTTTCTTGAAACACAGGCTTTGTAAGATAATTCTGTTTATCAAGTCGTTGAAAGAATAAATCAGTGCAAAATTTAGCCTTTCGGGGCACTTTCATTTTAAGATATACACACGAAGGCATGACGTTTGGTGCTTTCGATGTAAAACTGTAGATGCCTTTAAAGGACTTGTTTGAATTCGCTTTAAGCTTATAACTTTCTCGCACGGCAGTTGGCATTGCTCCAAACTACTAATTCTGGAGAAGTGGTTTTGTGGTATAAAGAAGCTTATGCTACCGATTGTAATCCACTTGTAAGTTTCGTGTTGCATCTGTAGACCCGAAGTTTGTAGCAGGTCGAAAATGATATAGCGTCTTGTATAAATTGCTTTGACGTTAGACAGGAAAAACAACATGTTTTTGCTAGTGTTTGGACTCGAAATCAAGCCACTTGGGAAACAGCGTGTCACATGTCCGCTGTATATTATACCTTAACAAAGTAACGTAATTTCTTTGAAAGCGAATTGTGTTACGAGATATCAGTAGATAAACAGAGACCAACATACGATGACGGTCATTGTCCCAAACACTAGTAAAGCCTAAGTTTGTACTGTTGAAGGACCTTGATGACGTGGGCTCTGAAAATGTTGTTTGAAGTCACATAATTTGTATGCATCCCACTCGTAAGGTTCCCTGATTTTGTTGCGATCGTTTCATTTAACGGCGCTTTCTCATATGCAGATTTTGGTCCATGTGTATTGTCAGACTGATGAATTATTGAAAAGAGCGTGGACTGAAGTTGTTATCGTCTATTTTAAGATATGTGTTGCTTAGCAGTTGTTCCAGGGTGACTGAAGGAACCACGGGATTTGAACCTGCAATCTGCGAAATGGTAGTGTGTGACCTGCGCGCTGTGTCGTTTGGATTCTTCGCTTGAGTCCGCTGGTGGCTTATTTGACTTGGTATGCGAAGTTGGTAAATCAATAAATGCGTGATTGTGGCTTTTAACAGTCTTTGAAATTTCGGCGTGGAAGAAGCAAAATCTTCACGAAACTCATGCCCGTTACATGTGACATTAGTGCAGCTTGTGGCTGTGAGTTTCCGATAGGTTGCCGTTGGCGAAAGTATTGTACACTGATTTCACGTTGTGCAAGTTTGGTCACTACATTAATTTTGGGGGCGGTGGGGGTGGGGGGGGGGGTGTTGGAGAGAAGGGAGAAACCGAAGGAATGATGAAAAAGAAAGTTTGCCCGCTTGCGTCTGCTTCAGCCGTTTCGTGTTGTCAGGTGAAAATGTATTTTCTCTTGTGTCATAAGACGCCAACTTCATTTAGTTCGGTTGATCTGTTTTGCATTGAACATCGTACTTCCCTATTGGAACGGTACATTACAGCGTTTTAATTCGACAGTTGACATACATACTGTAAATATCCTAATAAGAACTCGGTTTTTTGTTCAACTTCAGGCGCGTTCACATAGTCGCAAAGAGAGCCTATTAGTTTCGTTTTGTCCGTCTGTCTGTCCGTCCGCATGTATCAGCGCGGCTCGTGCTGGATGAATTTCCGTGAAATGTGATACTGAGGACTTTTGTGAATATCTGTCGATAAAATCCAGATTTGATTAAAATCGTGCACAAATATCGGACAATTTACAGGAATACCTAAGTACGTTTTATTGTTGCCGGCGACATAAAATCGCCATAAAACCCTCTCTTCGAGTGAAATGCCATCAGGTTGTTAGGGTAGCCGTTGAAGTATAAACATTTCGCGAACGCGCCACAATGTTACGTTATACGTGCATTGCCTATCTTGTTGTGCTAGTGCCGGTTAACAGTTGAAGCCCACATACCCACCTGGCGTATAATCTAGCATTTGCGGCATTAAATACGTGTACAGTACTGGGGTTACCAAGTGTTGATTAATAGAGCTTGGTCGAAGTAAAAAGAAGTTCCTGTTCGATTTTAAACAGTGAAACATACCAGCTTTAAAAATTTTCTTTAGGTTCGTAAACAAAGAGTTGTTGGTTAGCGTCAAACATGCCAGTTGAATAATAATTGGCCTTTCTTGTCGAATAATGTATCTAAAAACCGTTAGGATGAACAGTCACGTCGCATTGTTAGCGATTTTATGCAACAGGGTTATTGAATAACGTTGTGTAGGGCCAAACGCCGAAATAATCTAGGTCCGCTTACTTTTACAAGCATGTTCGCAGCATCGTAATTTGAAAACACCTTAGTACAGTATCAGGATACTTTTTGCGACCTTGTTTCTAGTTGAACTATTTTCTGCACATTTTACCCCAGTGTTATATTTCTAACCAAATAATTACGGTAGAGCAGTACATTTCACTGCAGCTTGCTTGGCGTGACGCAAGAAACCACGAAAGCTTCTCGTAGAAGCAGAAGCTTGGAACTCGAACCGTGGTTCCCAGCAGGCGACATGAACTCCATGAAGTTTCTGGCCTTTGCTGCTACTGAATATTACTTGTCCCTTCCATTCCTGTTTAATCATACAGTCGCCCGGAAGTGGGGTGGGTACAGACTGACACCACGTCACCTTCCACGCATATTAAAAAACTTTAATGTCACGATTGGAGCCCTGTGTGCTGTGTACATTCACATAATTAATTGTAAAATGATGATTCGTTAGGTATTGAAGGGTCCTATGAAACTGAGCTATTCAACAAGTGCTCTGCTTTCGTGGAACCAACTGACCAACTGACCGAGCGCGCTGGCTGAAGCGGTAACGGTTGATTTTTATTGTGGATGGGACGGAGACTATAGTGACAGGTCCTTCGAGGGTTTTCCCAGACCATCCATGCAGATGCTAGTATGGTAGACCCTACATTACATTACGCGAACGCGTCACTATGTTACGTTATACGTACATTACCTATCTTGTTCATTACACGTGTTACGGTCTCACCGATTCTGTCCTTGATGTAATAATCGTGACAATGGTAGGTGAAGTGTAGAAGTTTGACATTCCTTATTATATAGTTTCGTGCGTATGTTACTTCTTAGTTGTTAAGATTTAGATATCTTCATGATCTGTTTGTTCTGACACCCATGCTATGCGTGACATTACTTACTTGTGTGTGTGGTGTGTGTGTGTGGGTTTATAAAAGCTTGGGACAGGCGGATGTACATGTGCTGTTTCATTCCTTTGCTAAATTCGCTCGAATACTTTTAACTCTGTGTGTGAGCAGCCTGATGTATTGGTATGTTTCAGCCAGTAGTAATAATACCGGCTAGCTGTCTTTGGAAATTCTGAGGTGGTACAATAGTGTTGAGTAGTCATAAGGAGTAAATTGTTCTTGTGTTGTGCTGAATGGCTAGATCGGAGAATAGGTAGACACTTTGGAAACTGCTGACTCCATTTTTGGATTGAGAAAAATTAAGAAAACGGGTGTCAAGCTGAAAACGGAACCCGATCATAGGATCTGAATTAACAATCTATGTTAAAGCAGGTACTGGAAGTGACCTCCATCACCTCACACATATGCTGGACACGTGATGAACTTCAAGGAGTGTTTAATAGTCTTATTGAACACATTTTCAAGTTCTTGTCTGAGAAACTGCCCGTACTGGGCGCCTGGTGGTTTATTTAATTTCGTACACTGTTTGTTGTGTTGTCTTTTAAACTTTCCGATTTATAGTAGCCACGCGGTGTCATCGGGTCAACGAGCAGGCTACAGAGAACGACTAATTATCCTGACCTCAAAATGTTACCTAACAGGGCCATTGAATGATTGGCTGCATGGGCGGTGGCTCCGTCTTGTTCTAAGAACCAGCATTCCTTCGCATTACTTACAATTTAAAAAAAGTGCAGGAATTCATAACTTCCTGAATGTATTGTGTCTGAGAAGAAGAAGGTCTGATCGTTCTTGTCGCACTGACATCACACCATACTCCAACTTAGTGACTTGTAATGGCACCTCATGTATTATTCTGGGATTATGTGCCGACCATTGTCTGTTATTTTGAGTATTTACGTAATGGTTTAAGTAAAACTATGCCTTATCTATAAAACATGTTAGCAATGGATCGACTGCTAGGGAAACACACTCGTATCAGAGTACCGGGAATGAGTTATACACGGCCCGATAACCTAGCCGATAACGCGAGTTCCACTTTCAGATGGACGCACGGTATTATTTAGGCTTTTGGCGCAGTATGTAGCCTAATTGTAAGCAGAGGTAATTCTTAATATTCCAGTGAGTTATATGTTTCTTATATTTAATGTGGAATGTAGTAGCATTCTTGTTATATGTTTTGTTAGAGTTTAAATATTAACTTAAATATTTACTTCTTGTTATGGAGTGCTAGTTTGCATTTCTGTTATAATTTTCGTCTTTATAAAACTTGTGTTACTTTTATTTTGGCTTTAGTCCCTTTATTATTGTGGAAATTCTTCTGTTATTGGATTATCTGAGAGGGAATCCTTTGGACCCATTAAGTGCACTACGTCGGCGGCTAGTGCTTTCAGTACCGTAGTTCGTGACGTATGGCGTAGTGCTCTCAACTAGTGCACTGAAATCTAAATTGAGCATCGTAAAGGTTGAGTGGAGTGCTATTTTCAACTTCAGGACACAGTTCAGTTCGTGGAGTCTATGGCCATCTCAAGCAGTTTAATCTGTGAACGAATATGTATGTGTGTTTTGAAAGTGGACATTTGTTACTTTCTATGAGAATTCAACGAACTTCTTAAATATAAAGTTCCTCGCTTTGAAGGAGGTAATAGAAAGGCTGTTTCTCCTCCATGGTACACCGACAAACGCGCACGCACGCACACACATCGGTAAATCCAGGGGGTTGATTGTCAACTGGTGAAGTACGGGGAGTTGGGATGACTGTCGCTCAGGCAGCTTAGTTACCCTGGGCACCTCACTCCCTGCGCAGCATTCTACAGAAATTTCGCTTTACTTGCCTTCTGTGGAATGCGAAGGTTGAGCACCGCCGGTCTCTGTGCTGATCACTGTAGTCCAGTTCGTGCGTCCCTGCCCCAGTTCTGTAACATCCATGTCTGCATTGGTCACCCAAGTACATACCCTGAGGCTTCCCAACCAAACATTTGTATGCACTACTTGTTTCTCGTGTGTACGAATGCTGTGTGCCCCTCCTTTCTTCGAATCACCATGACAACATTAGATGGAGAGTACGAATTTGAATATGAACCATGTAATGTCGTCGGTCGTTATCACAGCTTTTCGGAGGTTGATGTTGCCTCCATTTTCAATGTATGAATCCCAAATCTCCAAACCACACTGTCATATCCAGCGTCGCTTTGTAATTGTTTACACTCCTTTGTATTCGGGACGTACCTGATTCAAATCTTGGTCGGGAGATCAGGATGGTTTTCGTATTTCCTGCAGGAAAATATTGATATAGGGTACCCTATAAAAAGATAGGTTTCTTCCACATTTTTCCAGCGTCGTTCTTCATTCTTCATTCACTAATTTCTCATTCACCACTATGTTGAAGGGTTGTGAAAGATCAAGTTGTCATTTGCCTGAGAACCGCGTTATATAGGTTAGTAGAAAT
This sequence comes from Reticulitermes speratus, assembly GCA_021186555.1. Taxonomy (NCBI): domain Eukaryota; kingdom Metazoa; phylum Arthropoda; class Insecta; order Blattodea; family Rhinotermitidae; genus Reticulitermes; species Reticulitermes speratus. The sequence continues at coordinate 22,499,592 of JAJKFL010000237.1, forward strand.
CGTGGGGGAACATATATCGTTTTATTTTAGTTCTCCAAAAGAAATGGAGGTGAGTGATAGTTTCGCTGTTCGGGTAAGTATTGTTACCAGTTGTGTAGGAGGTTGGACATGCCTATGAGAAGCAAAGTTCCACCTGCGCACAGGCCGTCCGTTACTTTGTCACCTAGTCTGTTGTCACGGCTCACAATCAGCCCTTACAAACGTGTTAACGAGATTTGTCCCTTAAAAAGCTCTTAGAATTTGACGGCTTTTTGGACAGCTCGGTTTATCAGTTTATATTTTGTGTATACAAAAGAATTGCAATGATGCAGGCTTTGTTCTGTTAAACCAAGAACTGACCTGTGCTTTTTGTGTTGCGTATCTGCAGTATATTTTTCTTCTTACGCAGTTTTTGTTATGTTGCAGGTGAATGATTTCCTCTCTGGGAAGGCACCCCTGAACCTCACCATGCGGCTGGGTGACCACATGATGCTGATACAGCTGCAGCTCTCAACCGTCACGCCTAGCTCGTCACGTCGATTAACTAACACTAATTCCAACACTAACACAAGCACCGCCTCCACAAATTGTTCATCAACCCATTCACATCTTCCTGTCCTACCTGCAACGACTTCTGCACTGTCCATCGCAGGTTCTAACAATACTGCGTTTTGTAATACACCCGGTACCTCACAAGCGACTATGGTTCAGCCTGCCGTAGATAGCAGATGTAGTAATAGTAACAGTGCAAGTGATTCTGCTGCACCACAACGCCACAGTTCGCCTCCAACAATGCAGACGTGTTCTAAAGCTAATACCTCATTGTCACAGGTCAACGTTTCTGCTGCCTCACCTAGTCCATTATTAGTGTCATCTAGAAATTCAGGTATGACGGCGTCTCAGTTGTCAGTTATGTCGAGTGGTAAAAATGCATCTCATTCCACGTCAACCGATAGCCATCGCCATCACAGTCAACAGAAGGCATCGCATCAAAATCCTAGCGCGGTTTCTGTGGCAAGCGAATCTGCTAAGGTATCGGTGTCTTCTAGTTCGACTACAGGTTTGAAATCCTCGTCGCCTGCGTCTGTACCAACACGGCCTTTTACCTCCTCTTGCACTGCGTCTTCGACATCAAATTCTGACACCCCGGAAATGGCAAAATCTTCCAGTATATCAGAATCTTCCCACCGTACAGTTCAACATTTAGTGCAGTCGCCTTTGAAATCCCTAGAAAACGCCACTAATAATGTAAGTGTTTATACTGGCACCAACTCATCAAATGTAAAACTTCCAGTGTCACAGACTGCACCGAATAACACTGTTACGACATCCTCAAATCATGGTCCACTTACGTCGACTTCAGTACATACATGTACATCAGCGTCATCAACTTCATCATCCAGCTCAACTATGTCTGCTTCTGCATTATGTAAATGCGAACCTACAACAGCTGCGAAACCGACGCTAGACACTCGCGCCCTCGCCGAAGCTTCCCGGAACCTCACACAGACGCTGAAACAACTCTCTTCGGAAGTGCTAACATCCCGTTCCGATCCAGCTGAGGTAAGTAGCGACTAACGAAACTAGAATGACTTCCTAGCACTAGAAGGTTATCTGTAGACACTGAAACACGCCATTGCACACGATCCAGAGCCAGTCTGAAGCACGTCACACACGCTGAGTCTGTTTCCGTAAGTTGCTTCCAGATGTTATAATCCCATCGCCTGTCGATCCCATAAAATTATCGCTTGACAACACATGGTGCCACCACAAGCCTGTATGTAGAATTATCCCGCATATACAATGTGTCTTAACCTTCTAGATTTCACTATATTGAGAGTACTAAGTGAAGCCGGGATAGCATAGTCGGTACAGCGAGTAGGCTACGGGCGAATCCCGGCAGTGGTAAGATATATTTCTTTCCTGCACGACGTCCAGATCGGCCCCTGGGCCCACCCAGCCTCTTATTCTGTGGGCACCGGGAGTATAGCTCCCGGGGACGTGAAGTTCACCTCTCACCTCCATCTAGTATCCATGTTAAAAATGAGTGTTTTTATGACGTGGACAGGGAGAACTTTACTTTTGTCAGTGCCAGGTCATCTCGTTAAATCTCGAAATTCAGGCACTCAGTACAAGATGATTTTTTCCTTAAGAAGTAACACTTTATCTAGGTTGTGCATATTTTGCTAATACCTTTCTGTTGATTGGCGTGAAAAAATCGTTTTAAGGTACTGGCTGTGTAAGCTACGGGTGTAAAATGTGGGGTGTAATTTTGTAATTCTATCTGCGTCCTGCACCCCACCCCACGGCCTCTTGTAACATGGCGAACCACGCCCTGGATTTCCCCCCTTCCACCGACCGCCCTAGGAGTCCTCTCCCCGCCCCCATACGTCGGGTAATTGGTCTCAAGGGGTAAGGGGAGCGGAGGCCAACGCCCGTGAAGCTCGACGTCCGGGAATCGAATGTGGATTGACGGACCTGGGGTGGTAACGACAGTGTTGCAACTTGGGTGTTGTTTGGGCCAGGACTGGATTTGTCTAGCCGTGCTTTCTAGTTAACTGGTTACCCATCCACCGAATGCCGCAGTGGTTACCACTTCCGCTTCATATGCATGCGGTTCCGAGCCCGAATTTAGGCCCAGACTGCCTGTCCTCTTTCAGTTCTTTTTATAAAAGGATTTTTCATAGTTAATCCTGGAACTAGTTTCTTAAAACTTTCCTCCATTCACATCTTTCCGAATTGTATGCCACAAACCATTAGACCAAGCATTAGGTACTTGGCCTAATGATTTGTGGGTAAAATGCCATCACCAAAAATCAGGTTGAAGATGGAAGTCTTTTGGGATGTTACGTTATCTCGTTGGGTCGTAGTGCCTTCCACTTTAGGGTAAAGTAACCCAAGACGAAATGATTTATTTTCGGACTGCTTGACCTGAAGATGAAGGCATTGCGATGCTTCTAAACGTCGGAAACTGTAACCCCAAAAGCACAGCGTAACAGCCCTGAAGACGAGAGTCTTCACCAATACCGCTGTGAGAACCGCAAACTGTGGGTTGTTTCGCTCTTTTCTTTCCGGTAGATACTAAAGGGTTCTGACGAATGACTTGTTTTCTGGACTTGCCCATCACCTCGTATTAAAAAAAAGAACACACCACATCGGAAACTGGATCTGTTACCGTCTCAGTGAAGGGGCGGGGTCAGGGGGCACCTACTCAGCTGAGTCCTACAGAAAGAGCTATTCTTAATCACCGGCATGGTGTGTCAGTTAATTGCTTCTGTATGTGCACCTGAGATCCGGTTTTGTTAGCGATATATAATAGAATTATACAATAAGAATTATGTCAGCATCTCAAGAATAATTACTTAAAAATGACAAAACAATGTTCCTGTACACGCAGTGAAGGCATATGAGGAAGTGAGGATGTAGTTCCACTCATTCTTAACCTCAGAATCAGATGGAAGTAAGTGGTCAGCTTCACGGTCCGGCTGCTTTACCCCTGGGAAAGAGTTCCTGTTACGTATGGTATGAGAGGCTGTGTGGGCAGAATGGCAGTGTCAGTACCATAAAACCAATGACTTAACACATCGATTCGTAAGAAAATGAAAACTAACCTCACTGATAACACCTGCCTACCGCTAGTGCCTCGTTTGGGAGAGGGGAGGAACCCATAAGAGAAATTGGAAATATATTCTAAGCATTATGAGTCTACCGGGCCCAGTTGACCTTCATTGTTACTTGCCGACTTCGTTTTCATTAGCGAAATGCATATGGGCGGCATTTACAAACTAGGTTAGCTGATTTGACTTGTTAAATACGTCGTGAGATCCGATTACGAGTACTTCCCGTGCCTCATGTCGTTTGAATTTACAAAATTCTCTCTTCCTTCCAGCCTTTCCGATGACCTTCATATGCACGTCGGGCCAGTTTAGAATTTTCCATATTGCGTTTGAGAATGTGTGTTTCCAGAGACCTGCTGTTATCGGTCTGTCAGATTTATCAGCGTGTAGATCTACTGGGGCTTCATTCCCCGGGAGTAAAGAATTTATAAATTATGCATTTCACCCTCGAGGAACAAGTCCCCACAATCCATTGTATAGGAGGCTGGAAGGACCCCAGAGCTGGTCTGAACACAGTTTCGAAGAGAAAAAAAAATCTTCGCCCATACCGCGAATTGAACCACGATTAATGTTTCCAGCCCGCAGACTAGTCGGTGCACAGACTGCGCCACGCGGGCCACTCACATTTTTCTTCAAGTAAGGTATAACCCGTGTCACTTGGACATAGCTGTGGCTAATGACGGCGAACCGGTCATTACACTGATCTCCAACTGCAAACAGAATGCCAAGTAGCCGAATTTTAAGCGAGATATGTCGTACTTGGCATCGAAATGGCTATGCCAGTTTTCTTTCATTTCTTTAATGTGCTCTGACACTCATATAACCATCGTGTTTGGGTCGACTTATCATCGAATGTCTGTATTCTGCGCAGTTCATAACAGCATCGTTCAGTAACACAGAACTTCAGAATTATATTAGTTATACCATGGTACGAGTTGCACGTGTCATATAGCGTCAAACGAAATGGGATGGTGGTTATGGTGAATACAGCTTTAGGAAGAGATCTTGGCTAGGTACGTTCATGTAATTTTCCTGAAGGGACTGAGGAATACCACGGAAAACTTTAAGCGTAGCCGCAGACTCGACGAGAATCAAACCAGGTACCGTCTGATTCCCAGATCTAGAACATTAGAGCTGCACTAACCTGGTCACATCAGTAATGCTATGTTCATAAGTAACGTGTTGTTCCAATTGTGTCAACATTGTATCTGTGTCGAGAGGGTGACAGGAGTAAGAAAATGCAGTGACGTGTCCGTAGGTAAATAGGAAAAGTTCACCCTAGAACAGGCCATGAAGGCCCAGAGGGGGAGTAGAGGTATAGCTGTACTCTTTCTTTAACCTCGGCGCTAGATGGGGGTGGGTGGTCAACTCCACTCCCCGGCCGCTTTACCCCCGGGAATGACCCGGTACCCATTGCACAGGAGGCTGATTGGGCCCCAGGGCCGGTCTGGACGTGTGCTGAAAATCTCGCCCCCACCGGGATTCGATCCCCGGACCGTCCAGCTCGTAGCGAGTCGCTATACCGTGTCCGTAGGTGGTATGTGTATATGTAGCCCTGGAACCCGTGGTAGGTCAAATCAAACGGATGCGGAAGGCTTTCTCTACGGGGGTAAGGCGTCGGGGGCGTGAAGCAGTCGCCTCCATCTAATGGCGAGGTCGAGGATGCGTGGAGCTCTACTTCCATTGCCTCATACGTCTTGATGATGTGTTTATTAAGCACGAGGTTGTGTTTGTGCATGGTACTTATTAAACGCAAGGACAACTTTACGTTTTACTCTTTATATTTGTGTCCAACAGATATGACTCGGGAAAATCCCAGGGTACCCGATACAGGCATTCAAAGTAAAAGTAATCAATAATATTAGCAGGGCCGGTTTAAGACGTTCTGGGCCAAGTGTAAGACGTAGTTTGTGGTCGTAGCTACGCGTAGTCCTGAACGGACAAAGCGGCTGGAGCAGCGTACGTAAGAAGTAAAAGGCACAACATGTTTTATAAAATAACCAGCCTTTTAGACCCCCCACCCCACCCCAACCGAACGGTGGGGCTCCATGCAGCCGCATAGATTGCGATTGCCGTAAACTGACCCCGAACATCTGCAACTCGATAGAAATATTTCTCATTGATGTTGCAGTAATGAAGTATTGACCAGTATCGATAGCTGCCTGAATAAAATGCTTAGACATACATACATACTTTATACTCCAACGCCTCATGAAAACTAACTGCGCTATGTATTGTCGCACGTTTAGTATTTTGCTAGAAGCTGCTGACGAATGTTTTTATGTGTGCTATTTAACGACGCTGTCAGTTTTTTAAGATTATATAGATAGCACTGGTGACATACGAATGAGTATGGAGCGTTCACGGAATGATACTAACAGAGGAAACCGAAGTACTCGGGGAGGGGAACTGTCCACCACAGATCTTACATGGACTGGCCTGGGACTGAACATGAGCCTGCGCGGTGAGAGGTAAGCGACTAACCGACTGAGCCACCAAATGTGTGTTTTTTTGAGAACGTTTTATTTTCGTTCGTGGCACATTTGAGTGGAAGATTTTGTAGAAATGTATAACGAACCGATAAATTACCGAGGGGCATTAAATTCGCGCAGATGCACAATTGTTGTAGCGTTACATACGCCACGGTCTTCGTACCCATGCTTCATTATGCGAATGGAATTTTATAGTCTGTAAAAAATAAAAGAAACTTTTGATTTGTCCGTAAGCGTTTAAAATCTATGGTAATATCTGTGGATATAACAGCGAACTTTCACGTTGTGGGGGCCTGACTTGACCGGGGGGGGGGGGTTGTCTGGCTTGTTCCGCTGGAGTCCCCATTAGCAGAGAAAAATAACTTACTGTTCGAATATTGCAAACTGTGCACTAAAAATAAATATTAGTTTATCCAATTATATGCCAACAAAATTTTGAATGTTTTCAAAGTTGTGTTATAATTTTGCATGAATTTAGCGGAATCCTGTTGTTTGTACATCTCTTTTTTCCGGTAGCAAAGCCCCGTACTTTGGACCATGTAGGAAATTACATTGCTAATTTACGTACACAAACTGTCTACGAAGTGGTCGAGGTATACCGTCAATACCTGTTACGTGGCCCTGTTCTCCATACACTGCTTGAATCCATCACTCAAACGTGACTCCCTCACCAAAACCCATCTCCTGCAGTAACTAGTTCCTCTTGCAGAAACGTTATGTTGTCCGTGACATTAATTAAGCACTTCGCCATGAAGGCGTATGGGGAAGCGGATGTGTAACTTCATGCATACTTATCCCCGGCTGTAGAATGGTCAGTCTTTTTCATGCCTACTTTGTTTAGTAAAGATTAATTTATTTTTGGCTATTTCAGTAGTAATTTATAAGATTTAAATGGCAGAAACGTAAAGATTGTTACGTAGAAGTGACCAGAGATGGCAGGACATATTTTTGAATGATGTAAGACTTTTGTATATTTGTTTAATGCATTCCACTCTCTTTTGTATATGAATGAATAAACCAAAATCAAATATTCACAGTTGTTATATGAATAAGTACAATGTCAAGTTATCTTGATTAACTGATATGAACTGTGAATACATGTTTAGTCAAAAAATTAGCCTTTATCAAGTCACTTCCAGACATTTTTCAAGTTCCAGATACACTGAACATGACGCATTTAAATATATCCACCTCATAGCCTCTTGTGAGTCAATATGTCACGTTTATAACATAATGATTGTGCCTTCTTCCGAATTCTGCAATCATATACCTCACGAAGGTGTGTATTCACCACATAATTCCAATAATATTATGTTCAAAGAATATGACATGTAACTGTTTTAAAAATGTAAGGTAAAATGATAAAATGATTTAACCAGGAATAAGATTGAATTAAATTAAATTAAATTAAATTAACTTTTGTTATTTTCAATAAATTATGTTTCCAGCTGTACAGTCCTGTATAATGTATTGACTATAACAACAAGATTTAATGTTCATGTTAATTTAATTCATTGCTATTCCTGGTTAAATCGCTTTACCATTCACGACTTACTTCCAATTTGTTACTCTTTCCATCTCATCCATGGCGGTGATGGAAGCCCGAGTTCACAGCCAGCAGAGCTGACCGAATTCTAATTGTCATCATCCTGATTCTAGACACTCGAGACTCGTGTTGTAATCATTGGTGGCAGACATGCTGGCAGTGTGAGTGGTGAAGTAGGCCATGCACCGCCTGCCGGTGTTTGTTACCCGACGTAGCGGACCGCCACGGTAAAAGATTCAGTTAACAGGATCTTCCTCTTGCTCAAGTGGGCCATTTTATATAAAGAACAAACAGCTAGAGTCCGAACTGGGCCATGCGACACCTACTCTATACAGAATGTGTGAAGTCCGTATTTTATGATCTTCCCACATTATCTCGACCTTGTGCCAGTAATGCGAGAAAAGTGTCACCTTGCACATTTTATTGCATTGTTCAGAATTGGAATGCCCAGTTAGTTAGGACTGCGACCTAAGGCTGGTTTCCATAAATGTTTCTCACGTGTCCTTCCATGTTGTAATTGGTTCAGATAAAGGCGGAGTACTTACAGGACAAACACTGAAGGGTTCTTTGCACAAAGTGAACACATGTAGGGCAGGGGGGGCACAAATCCCGGGCGACTAACTTTGTATGGTGGCGCGCCAAATATTTGTGGGTCCTCAGTATGGAACTTGCTTCTTGTCACTCTTTTGGCGCCCAGAATTTTCAGGTGGCTCGTGGATTTTTGTACAATTTGTTCACTTCTGATGTAGGGAAAGTTGTGTGTGTCTGCGTGATTTATGTCCTAAATTAATGCATGAATTCGGTTGAAGTGTGTATTATTGTACTTACACCAAAGAATGTCGGGAGAATTTAATTTAATTTTGGTTTATGTCGGTCTGATATAACCACAACCTTATTGAATTACAAGTAGGACTTCTTCAGGTTCTTCAAAGGTGGCCTGCCCGTCTTACAACCGTGCGGAACATGATGTAATCTACAGTTTTTTTAAACTTTTTATAGGTATGGTGAATATTTTAACGAAATACAAGACACTTCACTATGGTATCTGTAGTGTGTCTTCAGTTATATGATTTTTATCTGTAATAAATATCAGAGTAAATGTGTTAATGTAGAACTACAAAGTGCCGCCTTTTGGTAGTGTGCATTCATTTGGATTAGGGATAGTGTAGTCGGTATAGTTACTGGGCTGTGGGCTGGACGATCTGGTGTTCGATTCCCGGAAGAGGTAAGGAATTTCTCTCTTCTTCAAAACGTTTAGACCAGCCCTGAAGCCCACCCAGCCTCCTATTAAATGGGTACATGGGGTTTTTCGCCAGGGGGTTAAGCGGCCGGGGGCGTGAAGCTGACCACACACCTCCATTTAGTGCCGAGGTTAAGAATGTGTGGAGCTGTACTTCTGCTCCCCGTATGGCTTGCGCATGGAAAGCTTTGCCTCTTCACATGTCCAGTGTTTCCAAGGAACGCAGTGCCTTCCTCTTCAAGGTTCAAGAGGTCTCTGAAGAATGCCATTCTTCGTGGACCTTGAATATGAAAACACTGCGTTCCTTCGAAACGTCGGGAACCATTAACCGAACGATGCAGCGTCACATCCCAGAAGATCGGAATCCTCAAGTTAATAATAATAATAATAACAAATTTAGTTTATATTCTAATGGAATTTTCTTGTCGCGGAACCCCGGCGCTGAACACCGTGTCTGTAATCGTATCGAGGTTAGGAAGTGTTTCTTACTTATTAAATTTGCTTTGTTATTTTGACGAAGATTGAGGGGGCCTGAGAATGGTGCTGAAGAGGATGTTCGGAACTGAGAGGGAGGACATAGTGCGAGGGTAGGGGAAATTGCACAGTGAGGAGCTTCATAATTTGCTTTTCTCAACAGATACTGTTAGGATGTTGGAAGGAAGGAGGATGAAGTGGTAACGGCATGTGACGTGCATGAGAGAGAGAGAGTAGAATCGTACGCATTGTCGTCGTAAAACCCGAAAGGAAGAGACCACTTGGGAGACCAAGGCACAAATGGGAGAATAGTATTGGCCTTAAAGAAATACGATGTGATGATGTAGACTGAATTCGTCTGGCTTGGTGCAGGGACCAGTGGCGAAATATTCTGGTCAGGTTAATAAATCGTGAGTTCGTAGTAGTAGTTTAACCAGAATAGCGACTGTTAGCTTCACAAGGAGTTATTCACTTTAGTACTGAATGCCATGTAAAGTCACAAATTTGCGTATGTATTAGCAAGATCCTTCCCGTGTGTATATGCAGCTTTGTAACAGGTTGCTCCCTTCACGATCGACCAGTAGACCAAGACTGCCGACTCGCAGTAAGTATGACAGACTGTACGTGTCCAGTGTGCGAGGTTTTTCAGAATGACTTTGCGCTCTGGATAAAGTAGTTGCATCCAAGTAACAGTATCAACTGTATAAATATCGTGCCACCTAGGCGCGGACTGCCAGCATAAGCAAGAAAGTTAATCCATAAAATTCAGTTTTGTCTGAGAACAGGCTGTAGCCATCTTATTGTCGTCACTTAAAATTCTCATATTTTTCTGGAACAAAACGAGAGTTTGTTATTAGTAAGTTGATACACAGAAGTTACCGGCTCACAAAATTGTGAAACCTATAAATTAATAATATTTTAAAAAGTGGGCTAAATGAAACATATCAACACTTCAGATGTCAGAAAGCTTAATGACAGTGCTGCTCGTATGTTAGTCAACTTTATAGCAAACGCTGTGTTACTAACCAACCAACTCCATGGAGCAGAGTACCTCTTGAGAAACCAACAGTTCCTCAGCTAGCGAAACTCGTATTTTATGGAACCCGAAGGTTCATTACCGTGTTCAAAAGCGCCTGCGTTGAGCCCTGTCCTGAGTGAGATGAATCCGGGTTACGCCGCCCCAACCTTTCCGGAATATCCAGTTTTATATTATCCTGCCATCTACGACCATACGTGGTTCTAAAGAATCCGTCAAACTCCGAAGCCCGTGGAACTTCATTTTTACAGAGGAGTTATTGCGAAGCAAGAGGACCACCCCATGTTGGTTCTCCGCGACTGCTTATTCAGTATGTTCCTAAAAGCACCATCCATGTGTGGAGGCCGTCTCCGCATTGACAACCCGAGGACGCGCCATGTCGTGGTGACTGGGAACCCACGTGTACACTAGTGTCAAAATGTGCTCTGTTGATGAAGTGACTTCAATTACGGAACGTATGAAAACTTATTATGTACGCATTTGAGAAAATTGTTCGTATTTTCGTGCCATATATACGTAACTGAGTCATCAGTCGAACCTTCTGTACGAATTTTACCCAGATCAGGCGAAGAATTTAGAAAATAGGGCGAAATTCAGTATAGTGTATTTTTAATTGCGATTTTCATGACACAATTTCTAAACGACACTACGTGGAGATCTGTACCGAATTCCACCAAAATCCATCAAGAAATATGGAAGGAAGGGTAGAAACTCATTGAGGCCCTCAAGTAAAGTATGACTGTCGCTGAGCCGATTTGCACGAAACTCGCGCTTTTTCAACGGCTTTTTTTTTTGTAAAGAACTCTTATACGAAATTTCGTGAAAATCCGACACATGGTTTAGCCGCTGATACTAGGCCACAGACGGACGGAAGGAAGTCGCCTCTATATAAGGCGTTCGTTTTTTTTTTTTACTTTGTAAAGAACTAAAAACTAATTTAGTTGGGTTAAAGTGAAATGGTCATTTTGCATAGAGAAAAAGCACTTATAAGTAAATAAACTAAAAGTTAACCATGGAAACGAGACGTAGTCCGGTACCAGTAAATTAGTGACCGAGGATATCGACCCGCGGATGCCAGACATGTGTGAATAATATGGTGTATAATTATTGTTAATCCCAGTAAAATTCGTTTGGAATTAACTGTCTCCATGGAACAGCCACCATTCGCTCGTCCTGCTTGTATGGAACCCCGCGGTCCATTATGATGATTGTCCAGTTTATGACTCGGTCTTCAAAGTGACCTCTTTCCTTCAGGATTTGCGACCAACATTTTGTATGGATTTCTTGACCCCGTCCCCCACGTGCTGCATGCACCGTTTCAGCTTTTATTTATTTATGATGCGTTAAAGTTCGGCGTCGGTATCTCACATCGTGGAATGGTAGTGTGACTGGTGCACAATCAATTGGAAGTGATGTGGAAGGTAGATGCCCGAAATTTGCCCGGAAGAACAGAGGAAATCCACGAATCATCCGGGCTACCCGGTGTTCCGGCAGAGAAACAAACCGGGCACTTCCAGAAGTCGATATCATTTCCTCGCTAGCAGCTTCCTGTGTTCTAATAGTGTTCAGTGAAGAGTACTAACTGTGAAGCTCCTCATCATGCTTTTTCACGTCTCGTGCCGGTTACACCCTCTGGGGTCTTGCTCAGATTTAACAAAATGAATAGGCTTTAATTCGTGTGGTATTAGAAAACCCAGAATTTGTTATGCCTTTCCGTCTAATGGAAATCAACGCCATGGTCTGAATTTGCATTATTAATGTAGTTAAACCACGGATAGCAGTTGAACTGCTCATTATTTCATCAAGTTGGTAGCATTAGTCAGTGACCTGTTGAGTTGCAGTACCCGTGGCCTGGTGACCTTACCTTGCCTACTTCCAAAACTTGCTGCGGCATGGGATGTGGTACCGTGCAGTGCACTTGTCACACTTTTGCTCCCCTCTTTCATTTAGATTTCTGTGAATTTGGGGAGGAGGGGCACGTCTTGTTTTGTGAGAATCGTATTACCCGGTCGGCCTTACTGCCTAAGGTTACGACTGCGATGTAAGGTAGGGATTTACAAACAGATGTACGTGATGTTATTGTGTGAGATTTCCAAGAGTCATTACACAAGGCATTACATAACATCTTAAAGTAGACATGTCAGTTACACGACGTAAAACAGTGTGTAACAAATGTGGCGTTACGAGACAAATGTCGTTTGCGTGCTACTTGATAATTCTGAATTGTGCAGCGAGGTTATGTTCCATCGTTTTGATTATACTCAAATGTCCTTAATAGTCCTACAGAAAGGACGTGTTGATCCAGCAGTTTAGTCAGTTGATTCACTGAAACATTAGCACCATGTTGCTAATTATTATTATTATTATTATTATTATAAGCACGTTGTCTCTTGTCACAGACCTTTTCTCCCTGGTACTTCTCATATTGAAACAACGGTGAACCCCAGTGCCGACGGGGGGGAGAAGTCGTTACAAATTACCGGGTCCCGGCGATCCGGAAGGGTGCCCGCGCCCCGACTAGGTTGCATATTTTTGTCTTTCTCGGTAGTACCATTATCTGTCGATTTACAAATTAACCCGTTCAGACCAAGCCCAAGTCACTCTGCGACTGACAGTCAGTCTTTCCGATTTACTGTAAAGATTTTTAGCCGGTCCGCCTTTGGGGAGGGGGGAAAAAAATTTTTCACCGGGGACCGAACCCACTGTCGGCGGCCCTGGTGATCCCCACCGCTCAGGCTTCAAGTTTCAGACTGCAGTCCTTTCCGTATTATGTGTGATATTCCAAGTATATTATTGTTATTATTATTATTATTATTATTATTATTAAATTTTAAAAATTTGTGATCTAATAAGGACATAGATTAGAAGAAATTGTGTAACGAAGAATTTAATTATGTATACGCTGCTTGTACATTTTGTAGTTAAATCGAGATTACCTTGAATTTACGATGTATCGTGGACAGCAGAAGCAGTTGTCGCATACAGAATTTTGGCGGGCAAACCTTTTACAAAGCTGCTGTTAGAATCCAGTTTGACGTCCTGGAACATACTTTCTGTATACGTTTCTTTGTGATTTTACCTGACTTTGTCTTGATTGTTGCTGCAGATATCAGTCTGCTGTTGACAGAACTACGCTGTACGATAGCGAATTTTGTTACTGACGCAGGTAGCTGATAGTAGATATCTTGCGCTACTTCGAGGCATAAATTCCCTGAAACAACAGGGTCGTTGAGAAACCAGTAATCGTGCAACTTGTCAAGAAGTACCTCGCCCTTTCTGCTTAATGATACAACGCACTTTTCCTTGTAATTTGTCTAATGTACTGTAAGTGAAAAAATTTTAAAGAGCCGTAGTAAAGGTGGGGCAAGTCGGGCACTCGCCCCAGGTGCAGTATGTATAGGTGGCGCAAAATTAAAAAAGCAGAACGTTAAAATCCGAACTTACCACCTGATAGTTGCCTTAGTATATGTGCAATTAGTAGTATGTGCAGTGTTTAATACACAAATTTAAGAATTTTACTATTTTTGGGCGGTGGGGTGCAGTTTATTAGCTTCCCCCTGGCGCAGAAAACGTTCGTTACGGTTCCGGTTCCAGACGTTATGTAGCCAGTGATGGGTATGCACAGTTTTCATCATATGACGCTTCGTAAGCCCGGCCTAAGCCCTGAACTAGTCTTCGGGCCGGCTGGCTTTAACAGGCATATTCACAGAGCCCTAGTGTTGAAAACTCCGTATATAATCTAATTTACTTCATTGTATTATGAGCCATGGCTTCTAGAAATGTTGTGAATATCATGTTGATTTTTGTGTAACAGAGGGGTGCTCGTGGCCCAGTAGGGACCAAGATTAAATTCATCCGTCAAATTTTGGTGTAGACTTTCAGTGCTGTGTATAATTGAAAGACTTGCGTAATTTGTGGAGATGATAACCTGCGGACGGACGGATGACCTGTCTGCATTTCTTGCAAAAAAAAACATAGACAATGTACGTATAACGTAATACTGTGGCACGTTCGCGTTGACCTACATGTAACTCTCCTCAATGTAAAAGTGTTCATTGTTGCCATGAAAATGCAACAGTGGACTCCTTTGGCGCTATTGTCGAGCTACAAAATATTTCGTTTTGCTGTCAATAATATGAACGTACTTACGTCTTCATATAAAGTGCCCGATTTTTTGTCCGATTGTAACCAAGTTTGGAGTTTCTCTCGGCACATATTCGTAAAAATCTCTAACTTCAGATTTCACGAAAATCCGTCCAGTGGTAGCCGCGCTGATACATACGGACAGACAGACATGAAGCTAATAGGCGCTTTTCGCGACTTAGGCGAGCGCGCCTGAAAAGTCCGAGCGGATTGACCGATGGCACTGCACAACGTCGACTAAAACTGGTACAGTCAGTTCTGCTATAACGCAGTAGTTGCGTTCTTGTGAGACCTCGCGTTATAGAAAATCACGTAATAAAAATAGAGTCAGATTAGAAAAATTTTGCCCGTCTTCCAACTTGATACCTTGAACACTGGTCACTGAAGTCGCGTAATAGCCAACAAGCATATGGAAAGTTCGCGTTATACAAACAGCGTTCACCTATACATCAATCGCGTAATAGCGGAACTGGCTGCTTTCGACTTTTGAAGATGAACTTGTGTTACGTTTTGTGTCAGACACAGTTGTCAACATGCGGGCGTTTGTTCGTGCGGTAGGCGTACATATGTCATTTGGGATTTCGTGAAAGTAAGAGTGGTACGAAATAATGTTTCGAAATGCAGGCTTTGTCTTCAGACTTCCTAATACATCCGTCTCTAGTTACGTGTTGTTATGACAGGCGCTGTATGAATAGCTTTTCATTTCTGTGTTCATGAGTTGTGGGGATAGAACGACAAAATACGATGCATATATCATTATTATCTTTCTTACGAGATTTGAGGTACTCATGGTTGTGACTGAATAATGCTGTCTTCTGGGATGTGACGACGTGTAGTCTTTTAGAAATTAATCGACGTTTCAGATGAACCTGCTGCTTCCATCTTTTGTCTGAAGATTGAGGGAGTAGGTTTGACTATCTGCGTCTCATATCCCACAATGTAATATTATTCATTGTGATTTATTGTAACTGAACTAGTCCCATTGATTTCCTGCCGTCACAGCCAAATTTCCATTGTTTGCCAAATGGCCACACTAAGATATATCCCTACCAAAATTCTGTACTTATTTATGTACTTACTCCCTTACCCTGTTTACGTACCCAGCATATCGCAACTCTGTATTTACTTGCGTAGTAATCCCCACTATTTTAAAACTGAAAGTGGAGGGAGTGGTCATGGTGATCTGTGGACCTAACAAAGCCATCATACGTCGTAAGACATTTGTTTCTCAATTACATACAAGTCTTTTATTCCACCTGTAGGCGTATGGACTTTGCACGTCTGTTACTCCAATTATGTGGTTATCTTGACATTCTGTATCTTGCCCCCGTATTAAAACGGACACAACAACTCCCTTAAAGGCCGATCCTACTGGCCGCGCAGTCAAAGGCTTGGGTCTGGCCGCTCACTATCTGGGATTGCGGGTTTCAATCCCGCCGGGGGCATGGATGTCTGCCTCTTGTGACTGTTGTGTGTTGTCAGGTAGAGGTCTCTGTGACGGGCTGATCACTCCTCCAGAGGAGTCTCACCGAGTGTGGTGTGTCTGCGTGTGATTGTGAAGCCTCGACAATGAGGAGGCCCTGGCCCACTCCCCTAAAGAATTGAGCCTAACTAATCCATTCTAGAAATCGCTTTTAGCAGGTTCTTGACGATAGTATATTGTATTTGTAGCGCTACCTGCAGACATTTGATCCTGCTACGCATTACACGGCGACCGAAAGATTACCACAGTAAATTTTATATTATTCATACCGTGCATTGTAATCAATCAAACATAAAACACTCATCCAACAAATGCACTATTATTATTATTTTAGATATATATCATCCCTGTAAACCAGTCCAACATGTTTCGATCCCTTCCTGGGATCATCATCAGGGACACTTGTGAAAGTATATATTACAGAAACTAAAACCAACAATGTAAGTACATGTTAAAACTATAAAATGCATAAAAGATGGATAAAATTTAAGGTTTTTCACTTCCGGGTGGATCCCTGGTCTACTGTGTAGTGAGAGAATTCGTTGTTTATATGCGGATGGATAGGAGTACTGTATGAAGAAGATTAACGGGAGAGTCATTA
Organism: Reticulitermes speratus; assembly: GCA_021186555.1. Taxonomy (NCBI): domain Eukaryota; kingdom Metazoa; phylum Arthropoda; class Insecta; order Blattodea; family Rhinotermitidae; genus Reticulitermes; species Reticulitermes speratus. The sequence goes on from JAJKFL010000237.1 coordinate 22,516,203, forward strand.
CTTCTAATCAGCGAAATTATGGGGCAGTAATTTTGTTACCAATAAATTATTCTCCAAATTCAAAACACAGTTTATTTTGGTGCCAGGATGGTTGGAATTTTGGCCTGGACGGGATGTTGGCCTTGAAATTACTCACTACCTTCTTTTGTCGCGGGCCTATAGCACCATGCTGTGTGGTCACTGCGCCGACCCCAAGTCCATTGCCCGGCGACAGTGTTGCCGAACCATATGTCAGACCCTGGCCAGAGTAATAATTACCGCCGGGTACGAGATTTTTCCGTATCGGCTTTTACGATCAGGGATTAAAGTGCAGGTTAAAGAATTTTCGTCTTTCTTTCGTAAGGGAAGTAGGCTCTGGTGTTACGTTGCACCGTACATGTACCGCTGGTTAGTGTCCGGCTGCATATTTGAGTTGAAGTTAGTATGAATGTAGTGGTGGGTAATGGCATCTTGTGGTCATCGTGACACAGCACTTACAGTTGGAAGTGTTTGATAGTGTAAATAAAATTATTCAGTTTTAGTTACATTAATTAAGAATGAATTACCTGACTGCAGTTCGAGCAAGACCAGGTTGTTGTTTTAGCCCCGCCAGTCATTAGAAACTATGGCATATACTTCAGCCATCCCCACACAACATCGTATGGATCAGTTTTAATGTTTTCTCTGATCTGGTGGTAAAGGGGACACAGCGTACTTTTGAGTAAGGAAATGGCCCATTTTCCATGTGGTAGCCGTTCGTTAAATGTCCGTTGTATATGACATAAGTAAAGCAAAATGTTTTACTGAAAATAATGATGAACCCAACACTCTTTTCCATAACACTACAAACAAAGCCAAGGAAATGGCGATGGATCGGCCACATTGAAGACGCAGTTGAAAAGAACTATGTGGACTGAACTCGCAAGGCTGTAGAATGAGAAGACCGAACCAGACGTGAAAGCAGACTGTGACCGAAGAGGCGGTGGAATGTGGAAACACGTTGAAGTTAAAAGAGTGCTACCGCTAGAAGCAGGTGTAAATGTTTCACAGATGTCCTGTACTTCTCAAACATGCTTTTGATTCTCGCTTTATAACTTAAACACGGTATGCTGCGTATGTAGAATGTCACGGGGCTTATCATAAAGTGCTCTGAAGTGTAATCATGTATTAATGCTGAAGAATTCGCGGAGAAGGAAATAAAATAAATTACTAGGTTCATCATAGAACATAGCAAAACTGAGAAAATATCGTAAAATAGGATCGTGCAGCATGCAGAAAAGGACTGAGGTAATTTTTAGTGGTTTATACTTAGCGTAAAATGGAAGGATATTTTGTGAAATAGTGAATGGAAAGTATTTGAAACAAAGCGACCATGGTTTAGTCGATGCCGCCAGAGTTTGTGTGGAAGGACTTGAGGAAAACCACTAACAACCTCAGTCAAGATAGTCATTGGTGCCGGTCGAGTGGGGTACCTCTGGAGTACAGGTGTAGGTGGTTACCGCTACACCAGTCTGCTCGGGGAGTAGTGTCACGACCGACCACACAGTGCATCTATGTCGCTGCTGTGCAGCTGTAGCAACAACATGTGACGGTGTGTAGCACACAGGAGCAAAAACGTCGAGTTTTGTTTCGTTCCTTACAGTGTCGATAAAATGGCGAACATTTTCCTTTGGCTTGCAGCTGTGCAGGCAATACGTACACTGTAGCTACGGGCTGGGCGATCCAGGGTTCGTTTCCTGGCAAGGGCACGAGGTGTTTCTATCCTCCAAAACGTCCACACCAGTTCTGGAGCCTACCCAGCCTCCTATTTAATGGCTGCCAGGGTCACATTCCCAGGCGGTAAAATAACCGGGGCGTGAGGCTGTTCACTTACCTCCATTGGGTGCCATGGTTAACAATTGGAGGAGCTATACCTCTACACGAACGACAAAACTATTTCTCGGAGAATAATTAGATCGGTAGTAACTTATGAGTCGGAAGTCTGGACACTAAGCAAAAGCGATGAAAACACCTTAGCAATAAGGCAAAAGAAAATATTGAGAAAAATATTTGGCCTAGTAAAAGAAAATTGCGTATGGAGGATCCGCACCAATGAAGAGTTGATGGGGAGAGAACCAGATATTATTTCAGAAATTAGAAAAGAAAGATTACGATGTCTAGGGCATGTAGAAAGAGTACTAGAAGAAAGAACTGCGAAGAAAGTTTTTTTAAGAATATCTCAGAAGGAAAAAAGGGCAGTTGGAAAGCCAAGAAAGAGATGGTTGGACGATGTTGAAAATTATCTGAAGAAAATGAGTGTTGATGGCTGGAGAAAAATAGCTAGGGATAGTGACGTCTGGAAATTGATCCTGAACGAGGCGGAGGTCCTGTATGTAACGTAGAGCCAGTGGAGGAGAATACCTCTGTACTCCTCCCGTATTCCTTCATGTCGTGCACAGGAACTACTTTACGTGCATGTAGAAGCCGACAGAAGCACTCTTGTGCTCTCATACTTCAGGCCGCAGTTCACTTGTACCCTTTACTGAATACATGTTGATTTATTCTTAGGTTAACTGCGCTTTTTACATTGTGGGAATCGTGTAGCATCAAGTGAGGTAGACAGGTAATCAGGAATGTGTGGTAGGTAATGAATTGCTGAGGAAAGCCACAATAATATTCGTGACGCTAGCTCGTAACTTGGCAGAAATTCAGTCCACTAGTTATTGGCCCTTTTAACGATACATTTGGAGCTTGATAGGGTATATACTGACATGATATGACCAGCTACAAATACAGTCGAAGTCGGTTATAACATCATGACAAGGACTGAATATTTTGTGTCGTTATAAACGAGTGTCGTTATAACCGAGGAGTATAGTGTTATGGTTAACAGTGACGAATTAATTCGTACCACAGAAAATCTGACTCTGTAGGCGAGGTGTCGTATAAACCGATGTCGTTATAACCGGGTTCGACTGTATGTTGACATGGGCCTTACCTGCTTTAAGAGACTGTCTCATTATTTTACAGAATAGACTGAACCCTTCAGTCTGAATAATCTGTCTCCTGGTCGGAATTCAGACCCTTAACCATACAAATAAGGCGCACGATTGCAAGCTAATCGACTGCAAAAATCAGTCGGAGATCCTGAAGTCACATCAACGTGTGGTTATATGAAGATTGCTTTATGCTGTCTCGCCTGTTTGGTTTATATAAACTGAAGTCGTGTCAAATTGCTCTATAGTTGTGGTGTAATGATTAACATATGCTCAGAGAAAGACAGTTCATTACAGTCATTATGTTTGGTATTTGCAGGATAGTGCAAGATCTCGTCGTCAGGGTGCCATAATTGAGTCTATGCACCACCATGGAAAGGGGGTCTACTCCGGCACTTTTTCAGGTATGGTAGCAATGGAGGGGGTGAGGTGTGTGGCTGTGTTGGAGTACTGTTGCACCAAATTGAAGTGGAAAAATTTTGTCAGGTGGTTAAATCAAGATATGATCAGGTAAGTGGGATATGTACCCTCTTTGGGGGGCGCTTGAACTGAGAACATAGTTTTGGTTGGACGTCCTCAAAACCCACATGGAATTTCTAGCCTTAAATGGAAGAATAATATTAAATTGGATTTTAAGAGAAGTAATTGTGAATGTGTGAAGTGGGTTTTGGTTTTGTGGCCATGGTAATGAACTTTAAGCTTCTGAGTTTTTGAATGTTTAAATTATCTACTGCTAAATGAAGAGCATGTGTGTAGGTGACAGACACACTGGCAATTTGTGATTTTTCCTGCTAATTCCACTTGCTTATGTATTTCTTATTTTATTTCTTTAGTTTCATGCAAGTGCCATTTTTCACATTTCAGGAACCTTGAATCCTGCTCTGCAAGACAGATTTGGGCGTCCCAAGCGTGACATCAGCACCATAATCCATATTTTGAATGATCTGCTATGTGCCACTCCTCAGTACCGCCGACATGCCCGTCAGGGTCATACCATCACCTTGGAAGCCTCAAGCGGTAGTCCAGCGAAGTCAGGCAGTTCTGGTGGCAGTAACTTGGTGTCTGTTGACAGCAGAACTGGACACAACATTGATTTTATGGGTGAGTGTCCCTCTTCCTCTTTTCAAGTTCTGGGCAACTGCTGTGGTGGTGTTGTAACCTGCTGGGCCATAGGAATTAATGAAACAGGGAAGTGTTCTGCTCTGCTGAATGACAGAAAATTAATTTCCAACGATCCAGGAAAAAAGAGGGCTTCATACTATACATTCTACGTTTCTGCTTGGCTGCATGGATAAAAGTGTAGGAGCACATTAAATAAGTTACAAGTGTTTAAAAATAAAGTGGCAAGCAAGTTATATGTCTGTACCTATGAATAGTACCTTTACATTATGTGATGTGGGTTTTATGTATTGACTTGCTGAACAAAACTCTGTCCACAAACATGTTGTTGTCACTGCCTGCAGTGTGACATCGTGCTGCTCTTGCAGAAGTTGCAGGGTGCCAAAACAGTGACGTGCCACTGATTACGTCTACAAAATCAGATATTGCAAAAACAGATGTTTTACAACCTACACTGCTAATAGATAGTAAAAACAGCCAGAAATTACAGACCAAATGACAGCTCGTGTAATCTGCGGTTTGCCTGAAGCTTGTTCAAGGAATTAAATTCCTTCTTCTAATTTGATTTTTTCTTTGTCTGTTAAAATTTCTAAATTCATAATAATCTGCACACTGAACTGGAAGTCTCTCCCCTGGCCTGCCAGCTGCAAGCTGTGTGCCTCCAGGCTGGAGTGTGAAGCTTCAGAAGCAATCGTTTGGTAGTTTTTAGGTTTTCACAGCAGTGTGTCTTGAGGTTTCTTTTCTTGTGGGATATGATGCCACATCACTGTTCCTGATGTTTTGATAAACACTGGGATGCAATTACCCAGTTGTGTGATGTCATATCCCAGAAGAGCAGAAACGTCAAGCAAACTTTTGCCATTAACTCACACGCCTATATTTAATTGTTTTACAGAGGAGTCATTGACACTGTCTCAGGAGAATCAAGCCACTCGTGGGAAGATGGAACAGCTCCGCTTAATCATGCAGGAGAGAAGAGCTCGTCGTCGGGCTCGTCGTGAAGCTCGCTCGGCCCCATATACTTTGACACAGTGGTCAGCAAAGTCAGAGTCCCTCTCTACCCAACAGAACCCTGCAGGGGGCCCAGGATCTGGTGCAGGATCTCTTGGTACACATGAAGATGAGCCAATGGACACTGCTGGATCAGGAACAGGTGAACAGCATGTCTGCGAGTTAAATCCACCTGAACCAGTTGTGGCTTGACCAAACCCAACAAAGATAGCCAACATGATGAAAGTTTAAGAGTTGATGATCCATCACAGATAAATTATGGAGGATTGAGGACATTTGAAAATAGAATTGGGGATTGACTAAATGGTTTGGTTGTGAAAGATTTCAGACATTAGACATTTAAATTCATTGAGTTGTGTATTAATATATATATATAAAGTGATATTTACAGTGAAGAAGACAGGTGTCTGATGAAGAAGTCTGTAGACTTCTGTGTTGTCTGTTATGAAAATGAATGCTTTTGGCTACTGAATCCAAATCATCATAAACCAGGCAAATGATAAATACTGCAGCAGCTTCCTGTTGGAAAGTGTTATGAAGCCTAAATTGTACGTACCATCTTGGTGGTCGATCAGTGTAGAACAAGTTTCATTCAGATGTCTTATGAAGTAAGCATGTAAAATAACCTGTGTTATGAACCCTCTTGTACTCATTCCACCTGCTGTGCCATTATCAAGATTGGCTTGAATTGTATAATTTCAAGGAAATACCACATAAACGTATAGAAAGAAATGCATAAACAAAGCTATCTTAAGATACTTGTTTTATTCTAATTCTCATGGCTTATGCTGTGCGTCTAGTGGTTACATTTCATGAATGTGCAGTCAGTACTTTGTACATGTAATTTTGAATTTTGGTTACAAAACTGTGTTGTGGAATTATTTGCAAGTGCTACAACATACTTTTGAACAATGATTCTGTAGATTCTGGCAAGATTAATTAAAATGTATTTACAAGAATTGTGAGTTATACAACATTTACATACTGTTTGGTCTGTCCTTGTGTAAAAGCAGAAGATGCCTGTTCTGTGGTTACAAGAACTGTCTTTAATGCACTTCACAGTGGCTTCATTCTTTCCTTTTACATGATGACAGGGTCAAGACTAGCCTGCAGAAACTCATCTTTTTTAATCAGACAATGGACAGTGTCTGAAGGAAGTTATCTGAACCATTGTTAAAAACTTTTATAACCACAATACATTACGATAACCTTAAAACATTCATACCAGTCTTAGTAGTACCTACTGAACTCTTAGTACAACCAGGTGTAAATGAGATAGCAGACTTAAACTAGTGTCCCAAAAAATATATTAGTTCCAGTTGATTGATTGACCAATCATAATTGAGTATAAATTTGGTTTTAATGTTATAGTAATTCCTAACTGCATTATGGAAGTAATGTTAACTAACAATTGCCAGTGTGTAGACATTAGAACAAAGACTGCTGTTTGTTTGTACTGTATGCAGTGCACTATGAGCTGTTGGCATGATGTTAATGGGAATAAATGGTCTAGCACCAGCATACCTAAGGTGTGACATTTATTTTTATGTCCTGTCCTGGTATATTGTTTAATGTTTCCTACATTTGGATATATAGAAGATGCTTTTATTGAACTCACAGTCTTGTTTTTGAGGCAGCAAGTCTTTTTGTAAGAAGAAATTCATGACTAATTTGCTCTAAAATTCATGATTAAAACATTGTGCCCTGTAAATTTGAAGTTTGTGCAACCACCATTTCTCAGTCATGTTTGTTGCCATCTGCAAACCTTATATTAATAAGGAAATTGTTAGGTATGTAATGAATCCCCACAATTCAAAAACATACTTGAAATAATTTAATATGATCCTGGTGCACTGGGAATAATATTATGTAAACCTAAAATTTATATTTCAGGAGCTCAGTAATTTACTCTTCTATGGACTACAGTAAATACCTCAAACCATATTGTAGAAAATGGATATGTTCAAGATGCATAAACAAATGTGCTTCAGTTATTCATTTGCACAAACATGTATCAAGCAGTTTTAATATTATATCTAATACATATTATAATTGCAAGATGTATAGTGTATGCATTTAGTAAGTCCTGCCTCCCTTTTTTGTAAATAGAAATTCATTTTGGTACATAAATAAATTTTCTTCATCAGGAAATTTGATTGTATCTTGTGTTAGAATTTGTGCAACTATGTTACTGGATACAGTAACACTGACATATTCTATAAGTAACTGAATGTTATAACCACATTTCAGTAAGAGTCTAACTCTGACCTAGAGACTGCTATTATTGTTTGACATTTATAGCTATGTAAAAATGATAACAAAATGAAATTTTCAGGTATTTTGTGACTTGCCTATAAAACTGGTTAAGTTAGATGCACACGGATAGCATTGTATATTAACTGCTATTTTAAATAGCAGGAAAGTTGTGTGCTTCAGTACTCAGTTGCATCATAGAATGTTGTGGATCTGATTTGTAGGTTTCCAGGAACTAAGGACAGACTATATAGTGGCTTTTCTGCAAATTTAATGGTGTGTTATTTTCAGAACACTACAGCACAGCTGTAATGCTGGAGTGGTCTGTTAAGAGAATTCATTATTGTTTTAATTGAAAAATATACAGTTACTATAGGAAAAATTACACTGGAAGAAATCGGTGGCTTTTTGAATGTTAAAAACTAGTTCATCAGTTCTGTTCATATTGCAAACTTATTTCTACTTTCAGTTCCAATTATATGTTTGTCTTTATTAAGAAATAAATTAGAAAAGAGTGTTGTCGCTGTTATTTTTACAGAATCAGTAATCATATAATGAAGTATAATCAGTCCAGTGAATGATATGTTTTAAAAGAAAAGTAGGCTTGGTTTGACACTTAGCCTGAAATACCACCAAATGTAATTTCAGACACGTGTTGACAGTAGCTTAAGTTGCTTGTATCACAAGACTCCCGTCCTCCAAATGATTGATCATACTGTCTTCACAAGAACTTACTTCAGCACTTCCTTTTTTGCTAAGATGAAATCTACTTCCTGTCGGAATACATACATCTCTTTAGAGCAAAATGTAGCTGGTGAAAAGTGAACAGGAGTTCATAAGAAACTGTGTATTATAATGTATAGTATGGCATGTATTATATTAATATATGATAGCTGTGCATTTCCCTTATGTGATGTATAGGTAAAAAGATCAAAGACAATATGTCTTTGTGTGTATGTATTTTTTTTTCAGTAGTTCAAATATGTAAGTATATAAAATATATTCAAAAAATTGTGCACAAGTATACAATGTGAAGCTTGTATTCCTGTGAGACTGGGGTTAATTGTTAGTCTTATTTGATATCTTCAATCATATTTCAGGTATTCAGTGTTTGTATGAGTATACACAAGACAATATTGTATTTCTTATTGAATTGCCTGAGATATTAAGTTGCTCTTCATTGCACTGTTTTAGTCAGAGAACATGAAACAAACTTTGGATCTGAAATGCTGCCCCCCCCCCCCCCCCACACCCACACACACACACACATTAATCAAGTAAATCATTAAGTAGTTTGGTATAAAAAAAAGGCAAACATGGTGTATAAATACAGACATTTTGGCTGTATTGAAATATTTTCAGAAAATGACTGATTTGGGGTTAGGATAAGTTGACATAAATAGCCATTAACAGCATAGTATTTTTCTGAAAACTTGTATAATTTTATTGTAGTGAGTCATCAATAATCAGTTCCTGTGCCCCACCCTCTCACAAGTACTCTTTTGTATATAAAAGAAATTTCTCTTATTTAGTCCACATGTTAGAGACATTTTGCTACTTCAGAACAGTGAAATATGTAGACACAATAAATTGAAGTGTTTTGTGATTTTTAATGTAGGATTATTTGTGGTAAACACTTAAAACACGTGAAATTGCAGAAGAAAAAGTATGGAATTGTTTATTGTGCTGTGAAACTTTTTTTTGTCTTGATATGACTTATAAGGGGTTTCAGTAGAAAGCAGGCACGATTGCAGACTAGAATGTAGCTTGAATGCTTATAGGGATTATATATGTATGTTATGTGAAGTGTTGTCATCAGTTTTTTTCCCTCACCCTTGAAGTTTAAGGTTCATTTTGACTGTTTTCTAGTAACAAAAGGTACAAACAGTGATAGAACAACTAAATGAATGAATAGACTGGACTGCAACATTTCACCACCTCAGGAGAGATTTACACTGGCAAAACTGTAATTCAGTAATATAAAATTACCTCCAGTACATATTTATCTGTTGATTGAAATGTCTTTCATATGTTTTCAGTCTTAATTAGATATTGTGTTTAAAATATTTTAAGAAGTTGTTGTAATTCTTATTGATGTTTACTGATTTCAGTTAGACTTCCAAACAATACAAAGCGTTATAAAACTTTTAGTTAATGCAGTTGATAGTTTATTAGGTTTAATAAAGGTTCAGTGAATGAATGGTGATTCTATGTGTAATTGATTGCGAATGGTTGAAAATGTTTTCATGAAATAAAGACAGTCATATCAACACTTATTTTATGCGCATTGTTGTGTGTGTTTATGTTATAGGGGCACAGATTACCTTGAAATTGTGTGCATTATTATAAATGATTGTGATTTTGGAAGATGTTGTCAGTATTACCCAGACACAATTCAGAATATTGAACAAAATGCCATACATTTGCCCAAGAAACACTAATTGTGTCATAGCCAGAGTGTGATGAACAGATTGTACCTATATATATGCACACACAAACATGGACACCCTGTTTTGGGTGTGTGCACTCCTGCAGAGCACCTGTTAACCCTTCTGTGCTGCCTTCATTGCACTGTACAGACCTTTAGTTTTTCACATGCTGTTTGCTGCTGTGTACCAATATGGTTGTGAATGCATTTAAAGGTACTTTAGATTTAAACCCCATCTGTCCTGGTCAGTAGCTGGAATGTAAACAATGGTGTCATTGAAAGGTTAAAATCAGTTTGGCTCTGTGTCCACACATAACTTGATTGTTGAGTGGATCTTCGTGAAAGTTTATATTAGGGAATTTTATTGTACCTTGTCAGGCCATGCCAGTTGTGATGGACTGCTGTAATATTCAGGCCATCATCTGGTTGTGCTATGTTATACTGCATGCTCAACTGTTTCGTTGGCCTCAGCATGTACCTCCCAGGGAACCAAGGTGTGACTCAACTCAACCAAGGGTATTGTGTTTAGCTTTTAACTTTATACCCATCATGACAGGCTGCCATATTATTCACATGCTTCTCCACAGCGTGTATCAAGTATAAAAACTCTCCTTGCCAATAGTACATACCTCACAGAACACACACAACCCAGTAACAGTGGTTGCCATTGGCAACCAGGATGTGACTCACATCAGGAGTGTTATGCGGGATCATTATTTTATTTGGCAGCTGTTGTGATTGCCTGCCACTACTCTGCTGTATGTGTGTAAGAGGTTTGGTGAGTTGACTACGTTAATATGATAAATGAGCCAACAGGAAGTGTCAACTGATAGCTGTCAGATAGAATAATAACCATGTATAAGGTAGATGTTAATATAGTGATGCTTGAATTTGTGAAACTGATATTGAACATGGCATAATCCCTGACAGAAATAATTAAATGGTGTGAAGACTGACCAGAATCTACTACTGTGCGAGTTATACCACTGCATATACTAGGTGAGAAAGAGGAAGTGCCCATATTAGATGAAATATTGGTTACAAAGTAATCAGAAACTAACAATGTCCTTGCTATATTCACACCTGGTGGAAGTTTGTGCCATTGTCTCTGTGGCCTGGCCAATTGTCTAATTTGTGCTATCATATTCTTCAACACTTTGCAATACACACACACGCACACATATATATAAGCTGTTTTCCCCCACTAAACCAATGTTTTAGTACTATTTTATGACACTGGTTTACTATTTTGGTAGATGACCATGCATCATTTCAGAAACTTCTGATTGCAGCCATTTTCATAGTTTTGTTAAATGTTAAATTTAAAGTTGTCCCTGTCTTTACCATGAAGGCATATAGGGAGAATAGAGGTATAACCGTTCTTAACCTCGGTGCTAGATGTACAGAGGAAAAGTTATTTACTTCTCTGTAGCAAGTTCTGCTTTCTTAAATTTTTGTATATTTATTTATTTATTTATAGTTAATGTGATGACACAAGTTCATGTTTTTGAATTTCCTGACAGCTGGTCCACAGTACAATATTCAAGTGTTTCTGCATTATAAAATGCTTCTTCATTAACTTTAAGAATAGTCACAGGGAGTTTTATATGTCAAGTAAGGAACTTAGCACACTTGTGGAATGCTACAAATTGCCACACAAACTGGGCCGAATGGGCAGTTGCATTGTCATGATGAATTTGCTACTTGCTGCATTTGTACTTTTCTGGAATTTTTTGTTGCACTGCATCATCAAGTTGTCTCAGCACTTGCAAATAAAAATGCTGGGTCAGAGCCCAGCCCTGTGCAAGGTGCTGATCATGCATACTTGGCATTGAGGCTGATTTTCATTGAGAGTACCACCTAGTGGCAGTCATAACTCTAGGCCAATATTTAATGAAGTTATGTTTTTAAGATGCAAGTTTTGAGGTTTTTGTAATGGTGTAGTTGAGGTTTCTGTTCTGTGATATGACATGTCACTAGGTGATTGGATCCCAGTGCAATGTCAGGATACAGTTACTCAGTGATGCAGCATCAAACAGAATTCAAGTTGTCATTGGATTCTGCACACTCAAATAATTCAGAAGGCACGAACAAGCGGTGTTGTTTCTGCACTTGCACCAGCAGTTGAAGAATCTTCGTTTAAAGTTGTGTGTCATTTCACACTAAATTTTGCACTTCAGCTGCCAGTATTAAGTCTTTGTTTTGACTGGTTAAAGGGGACCCAAGATGCTTGTCACTTTCACTCTCTATAAAGGTGTGGAACCACTCAAAACTCATTGTTGCATTTCCCGATGCTGTTTGCAACAACTGACACATTTTGGTTGCCTTCTTTTTGAACTTGCAAAATGTAATGCAGGCACATTATTAAATTAACATGCAACAAAAATACTCTTTAACTAGGTGACACAGATCGTTGAATAAATGGAGTTTCTTGTGAATCTGCCTGGATAATGTAACCATTCTTTCAGAATGTCTTGAAATGTTGGGAACCAAATACCCAGTGCTGCAGCATCATATCAAACATCTGCACCACTCTGAAGACCTTAAAACTTGCTTGGATATCATCACAGCCACATTCCTGTGCAGTGCAGTTTATCTGAGCTAGGATGTTGGTAAGATATTTCTTAACCTCACAGTGGGCATGAGATCCAAAGAAAACAAAAAGTTTGTATTCTTCAAGGTTGTAAAGCTTTCTATCCCATGCTTCCCTTCGCCTCCACAGTACTGTCACTATGTCCAGCTAATGGTCAGTATCACTCGAAGTTTGCTGTATTTCATCTGGCTATTAAATATTTTGGCCCTTGGTCTGTCAAACTTGCTGCACCAACTCATATTTTTTCTGAAGGTTAATTTTAAATTTCTTTTTGCACACTTAAATATTTGTTGCAATTTATTGTTTACTTTTGTGATATTTTCTGTTATAGTTACAGTCAGAATTCTTGCAGTCCCCTTACTACCTTTTCTAGGCATTTGTAAATGAAATGGGTAAGATAATAATTTGTCTTTCTACGAGAAAACTCTTCCGTTCAAGATGTGTTTATTCTTTTGTACAGGTCAAGTAAGAATGATGCATTTCTCTGTCTCTCTCGCTCTCTCTATACACGACCGGCTTTTGCAGCGCGACTGACTTTCGTTGCTGCTGCTACCTATCCGCTACTGTTTTCAATTTTGATTCCATGTGAAGATGTAATAGATTATACACGGACTTGTTTGCGCATACATTGATGCACAAGAGAATTTATAAAAAGAAATGTCACCAGTACTGAGTTCATCCTTTCGTTTGTACTGTGCACGACTTGAAACAGGTCATTCTTATGCGAACTTATGAAAGATGAAAGCAAATTTTTAAAAGTATTTTCGCATGTAATTTAATTATTTTGACGAACTGGACGACACAAATATGAAGTTTAGAATAAATTTCTTGCATAATGTTATTCATACACTGGTTTATTCTTGTTTATGGCTGTGGGCAAACCATCTGCAGTCACCAATGGCTGGTAGAAGCTCTGATTCATTCAACAGGTAACTACATTTTGAGAAACGACCGATAAAATTTATTTGGGCGATAAATTAGCATTCTTCCATTACGAGCAGCGCGTAACAGTGGGAAAAATAGGATCATTTCCTTGGCCAATCAGCAGCGCTGCAGAATCCGTCAATGCATGCCGCGAGGACCATGACCACACGTGTCCATATAAACTTCCGAATCTTTATGCAGCGTTGTAAACCCGCTCGTGGAAAAGAGGCGGTATGGTACACAGATGTGTCGTCAATATGACTATCTTGTGAATCGCGTATGATGAATATACCATAGGAAGCTTCGAGACGTCAGCTACAGCACACTACCCTTATCTATGTCGGTGCGGTCACTTGTGCACTGCAAAGTAAACACGTGTGTGCAGCGGGGCTGTCATCTTATAGTGCCTCTTATCCGTGTATGGGGCGTAACTGAGAATCACAATTGGAGTTCACAAATGCCAGCTCCGATGCCGTTCTAAGCTTAATTGTGCTGACATCACAGAACAAACATTTAGTTACACTGAAACTTTTATTGAATTATTACCGTCATCTGCTTGCTTCCGCTATTAGCACGTCGTAGTCGGCATGTAGTATTCAAGAAGCGTGTGGTAAGCCTGTTTTTTTTTTTTCAGACGAGGTTGTGGCTGTGAAGTGTGTGCGGGTGGTGGGTGTGTTATTTAATGATAACTTGTTACATTTACAATGTTTGTATTGAATTTAATTACAGAGGACGTGTAAACAATTCAAGTTAAATGTTAACAAGTTCTGTGTGGAGTCTTGCTGTTTTAAAATGTATGTAGCTAATATGACAAAGAGGTTAATGTGTTGTGTAAAATTATTAGGAGAAGGTAAGAGTTACGCTTTGTTTTTCCAGATATTTTAAAAGATGTCCTGCTGTAATAGTGACGACGATACTGCCGCAGCATCTAGAAGCGAAAGAGGTAGAACTCGAGGCTGTACAGATGTGTTGTGGCTGTGCATGTTTATTTTATTTTGGTTTGTTATGGTAAGTACTCTTATATGTCAGTGTTCTGCATAGAATACGTGTTTCCTTCAAGTAGGTTTGGGAGTACTTTCTGGACGATTAAGATTGTAGAATGAGAAATTAATAGGAAGCTTTCATTTATAAGATCATTTTTAAAACATTCATGTAGGAACCCACCATCTGTGCCAAGGTATATTTCTACAGGGTCAGTATTTTATCTGACCCATATCATTGGTCATTTAGTGTCGCTGTTCGTATATGCCATGAGTCAGGGTTCACATGTTCTAGTTCACTGTATTGCAGTTAATATTAGGTTTTTACTCGCCATGTTTAAGGAAGGTACTGGAAATGGTTTTCTTTGGCTAACAGGCGTGCATTACGTTTAACAAAAAGTTATTCTTTCCACGTTGGTATTCTGCTGGTGAAACCACAGATTGTCTTCAGTTCAAAAATTATTATTATGCACTTTATCCTTTAACATACTGCAAAAGTAAAGGTCACTTGGGTTCAGATCTCAAGAGCAAGGTGGCCACAGTCTCCTGCTTGTTATTCTCTCACCAAAAAACTCCTCAGAACAATGCATAGAATTGTTTGCGATGTGAGCTGTTGCACTGTTGTGCTGACAAAAAAGCATAGGTTTTCTGATAATTGAATGGATATTAAAAAAAATGGTGTCAGAATATGTAACACAATGTCGTGAATTTGTGGTCTTGGAAAAATACAATAGGCCCAATAATCCTAGTTGCACTCATAGCACACCACATACCAACCTTGATGTCATGATGCTGTGGTTGGACCTCTGTTGTAACTGATGACTGACTATTGATCCCTACAAACCTAACAAGTTCTCTCTGCTAATTTATGTGTTGGCTTGCTGCTGAGTCATCCATGTGTTCTGTTATAAGCAAGGCAACAGGAAGTGGTGAATGACATATGGATGAGATAAAGTAAGGACCTGTACATGAGATGTTGTGTTTCAAAATATACATTTCTTTCTTTAAGTCTTAAGAATTAAAAATGCAGTTTCTTCATCCCCATTATTCATAATTTGTGTACATTCCATTCAAAGTCTCACTTTGTTACTGAGAAGGGAATTCTTTGAAACTTGGATCATTTGCAGTGCATAGGGTTTTTTTGGGTTGACAATAAGTTTGTTTCTGTTACATGAAGAGTAACAGTGTATCTCCTCCTGTGTATTCTCCCAGATCTGTCCTATATTATGCAACCACCCGGTGGAGAAAATTAACCAGGAGTGAATGTGCTTATATGTCACAGTATGGTGGACAGTGCTAACAGGCTCATCTGTAGCTACCTGCTGTGGTGTGTTGGATAGAAATGTGTTAATATTATCCTGCTATAACTGTGGTGTTCCACTGAAACAATTATTAAGAAATTCTGTGTGTATTTCTTATTTCCCCACTTTAAGCCCATTCATCTGTGATTTAATTATAGTTACAGTACTAAGTAAGTTGTCTAAATTGCTAAGTTCCTCATTTTAGGTGTTTGTTATGAAATTAAAATGTCTTATGTGGAGACCACATCCCTCCATCTGTCCACCTGTGACCTAGTATCAACAACTAAACCATTTGTCACATTTTTGTTAAATTTTATGTGGTAGTTCTTTATAAAAAGTTGTAAAGTTGCGAAAAAGGCATGAGTTCCATGAATCAGCTCAGTGACAGTCCTACTTTTCATAGTGCCATATAATGAGTTTCCATACATGTGATATTTCTCAACCAGTGGTAAAATTCATTGTAGGACATTTCCATGTAATACCGTTGGGAAGTTGCAAGTTTCATAAAACTCGGTACAGTGAAAACCATATTTTACATAAGGGCATAAATGAATTTTGTCGTATTTTATACAAATCTTATCTGAGTGGGATAAAATTTGGTAACAAAATCGAGAGATGTCCACAGAAATTTGTAGTGATGGTTAATTTTTTGAAGATCAGCATAGTGAAAGCCATACATTACTTAGGGCCTTAAATGAATTTCTGTCCATACCTTTGCAAATTTATTGTCCGATCTGGGAGAAGAAACTTGGTATAAAGGACCTGCACACAGTGCTATTGAACATTTGTGATTTTCATGAAAACTGTTGTAGGGAAGGCCTTGAAGGCTGTACTTTTCTTGCGGTGTAAATGACGTTACATTTATGCTTGTACTGTAAATCCATATGACATTTTGAAGGTTGAGAATGCTGTGGTAAAGTCTGTGTACTGTGTCATGTTGTACAGCATTTGCAATCATTAATATAATCTTATTTCCCACTTCCTATGTCCCTGGTAAAGAAATGAGTAATTACTGTTACTTGGAGAATTAGTAATGTTGTATCATTTTTAAGTAAATACATGAGGATCATTTGGATACAAGACAGGTATATCATATGTGAGAATAAAACAGTGAATTGAAATAAACAGAAAATGCGATATTTACAGGATGCTTTACAGCACCAAGTTCCAAATATATTAGGAGAATGTCAGCATGTTATTTTGTTTTAGAACTTTGACATACAGAAAATTGAGTCTACTTGTATATTTAAATCGCCTTTTTGTTTCAGATTTATATTGCCGCATTTGCATATGTGTATGGAGACCCGTTGAAACTTATCAATGGTTATGATAGTTTTGGTAATACATGTGGTATTCCAAGCAATGAGAAGATGGGTGGTCTCGAGTTATCAGGACTTGACACAAGTGATAAACGGTGAGTTTCAGTTTCACAAATGCCTTATATCACCCTGGCCCTCTCATATATAAATATCTATTTGACAAACAAGAGATTTTAACATATTTTGAGCTTCACAAAGTCACAGACTGGGCAAGCCTCAGCTATTGAAATTGAGTTCCATCATGTTGTTGAATTTTTTCTGTGTTGCTGTCATACAGCACTGGTAAGTTGTTTCGGTTGGAACTGTTAATGATTGATACTGATACAGGTTGTGATTAGACTTAGACCAATTGTTGCTAATTGGTTCTATTACAAAAGTTGATTGGTTTGTGTACAATGGTCGATAAGTTTCTGAGGTTGTGTAGTGTCGTGGGATAATCATAGGATTGCTGTGAATGATGAATTAGTACAGATGGGAAAGAAGTGACTGTTACCTATTTTAAGGCAGTCTTCTAGCACATGGATTTGAACCCCGATGTGAGTGAGATTTTCCACAGTCATCCATACTGGTCCCTAGGCCCACCCAGTCTTCTGCACATTGGGCACCAGGTCTCTTTCCCAGGGATAAAGAGCCCAGAGCATGGCATTTATAACCCACCTCCATGTAGCACCGAGGTTAAAGAAAGGGTAGAACTATACCCCCCTCCTCCTCTCTCTCCTGCCATCATGGAATGATACAGGATGAAATTTTACCTAGGATGTGGATGTGTTTTAAACTGTGTGTACCTCTCATATGTGAGTCACATGTAAAACTCTCATTCCAGTCTGCTTGGTAAGTCTGACAGGCCTGGACTGGAGATTTTGGACCAGATGTTGCTTATTTTGTATCACTTCTCTCCATTTATCTTCTCGAGTATGTGACCTTATAAATTCTGTTAGTGCGTGTTTTGTGTGAAAACTGTTACTATCCCATTTGCTTTCCAAAATGTTGAAGATATACAAAAGAAAAAATTTGACATTTGTTTCATGTATGGGCATGGAACATGGTTTTGTACTTTGAGGGAAGACTTTATACTGCAAGAGTCTTAAGAAAGTGCTCCAGTTTGTGAATGTACTTAAGAAAGATAAAGTGAGTGATGGTGAGTGGTTTAAGGTAATGCATAACAAAGGACTGTGTAATGTATGCAGAGCACTTGTTAGGATATGAAATCTGTGAGGGGATAATGGCCTGCATTTGTTGAAATAAGAAGTGAATGCAGAATTGTGATGACAAAACATTTTGGAAGATGGCACTTAGAAAATATTTTTAGACCATGTAGCAATCAAGACTTCTGCCATTCCTCCAAACCATTGGCATATTGAACCAGTATGCAATGCAAAAACCCAAACTGTGGCTGCCATTTGAGGAAAATCCCTACTTTTTACCAGGAGTTGATTACTATTAACCAGTCACCATCTTGATTGAAGTGTGTTAACTCATCCAAATATCCTCTGCCTTTCCAGATGTAATATGACATTGTCATGTTGCAGGTACTTATTTTATATGGATGTTCAAGATATTCGTAACACTCTGAAGATTTTGTGTTAAACAATGTCCGGATCGTAATTTGGTAAATTTTGCAAATATTCAAGAATTTTATCAACGAACTGGCTCGCTTCTATGCACGTAAGTACATATGTGCCATTTTTAGGCACATTTGCAAAATTGTGAAAAGTGACTTAGCTTCATCATGTCTGTCTGTTTGCACAGAACAACTTGGCTCCCACTGAACAGATTTTCATGAAATTTGATATGAGTATTTTCGAAAATGCATCAAGAAAATTCAAGTTTTATTAAAATCTGACAAGAATAACGGGTACTTTACATGAAGACCTATGTACAATTATGATAATATCGTGCTGAATTTTTTTTTACAATGAGAAATGCTCAGACAAGAGTTATAGATAAAATCAAAACACACATTTTATGTTCAATAACTTTTTCCCGAAAATTGTACCATATATGAGATAATGTGGAAAATATGGTAGAGCCTGACAGACCACACGACAGTATAATCCTGTGTAAAAATAATACGTTTTGCAAGCTGGGATAATGAAGGCAAGAATACAGACACACTCATTAAAGAAGGCTATGAATAAACAAATATTCTTTTGTTTCAACACAGCGTTCATATCTATGAGAGTGCATATTAGTTGGGATATAATGTCTTTTAAAAACTGGTACATGCAGTTTGCATAATTCTTTTGCCTGCTAATTGAAATTTTGAGTAAACAGAGATATTAAGTATGATCGACTGTGGCTAGTGTATGTAATTTCATTAATCATCTTAATGTTAGTAGGAAATGAACGTGGAATAATTCCAGTTAGACGGAAATCTTGAATCGATTACTCAAGCTCTAGATAAGGAGATAGAAATACACAGATCGCTTATGAATATACCTACAAATTTTCTGTAAAATATTGTTTGTAACTCAACAATTGCAAAATATTGCAATGGTGTTAAGCTTTTGAGAATTTTACAAGTAAAACAAACACACACACGCATTCAATGTAGACATACAAATAATAATGGAAATGCAGGCTTCAGTTTTCTATACAGAATTTGTTGTTATTATTGTGTAATGATATGCGATCTGTCACAGTATTGCAATAATGTAGTCTTCCTACTGTGTTATGTTTGTATGTAGATAGATTGTCCTCACAAACAGACTGCACGATTTAGTCCTCTATGATTTGTTTCAGGCTTTGTGAGGAAAAAGAATTCCTGGCAAAAAAAAAAAACCATATGTGTTCCATATTCAGAAGTTGCCTGAAAAAATCAAGAGAGAATTCTTCTCTCTATCTTATCATTAACATCAGCGCGTTTGTGACATTAGTTATTGGTGGCCTAGGTGGTAATGTGTGGGATTTGTAGGCTGAAGGTTGCGAGTTTATGTCTCGCTTTCACAGTTTCTTTTATTTACTGCTCTCATAATACTTTTTAAATTTATATTTATTTCTTATTAAATTTATCATTTTTTCATATTATTCTATTTATTTTCCATTATATAACAACACAGTCTTCGTACTGTGTCACGTTCGTTTGCAGATTGATTCCCTAACAAGGGGAGCGTACGATCAAGTCTTCTGAGACTTGTTCCAAACTTTGTAAGAATAAAGACTTCTGACAAAGCAAAATAACCAAGCAGAACCGCCCCACACTCAAAAATTGCAGACAAAATTGACAGAGAAGTTCTCTCTATTCTTGACCACTATTTTCTGTCCATTGCATCACACACTTCTCCGTGGCCTAGGGGTTAAGTTGGCAGATTTGTAGTTAGAAGGTTGTGAGTTCGGGTGTCATTGTCGCAACCTTTTTTAGGAACGTTTGCAAAATTACAAAAAGTGACTATCAGCTTCGTCATGTCTGTTTGTCTGTCCATCCTTCCGTCCATCCATCCGTCTCTCCATCGAGCTGGAACAACTTGGCTCCCACTGGACAAATTTTCATTAAATTTTATATTTTTGTGCTTTTGGAAAATCTGTCAAGAAAATTCAAGTTTCATTAAAATCTGACAAGAACAACAGGTACTTTACATGAAGACCCGTGTATGTTTATGATAATATTTCGCTGAATTCTTCTTAGAATGAGAAAAGTTTCTAACACAAGATGTAGAGAAAATCAAAACACATATTTTATGTTCAATAACTCAGATATCACAGGATTTATTCTTTCTCTAATAGTGAAAGGTTTTACAATCCAGGGGTCATTTAATTCTGTTTTTAAAATTATGGTTTGGTTTCTTTGTCTTAGGTATGACTTCGATATCAATAGTCAGGAGTGGCAACATAACAATATAGGTGAAGCACTTCAGACAAAGTTTGGGCCTTGTCCACCGACACCCATTTATGACAGGTAAACTGGATGTATTCTGACTGCATTGAAGGGGTTTAGGCACAAAACAGAAGACACAATGGAAGTTTTTGTTTATCATATGGAGTAAATGATTAGTTCAGATGGTACAGTCTTTGCACAGACATACTAGGAAGTGCTTGATACTGTGCAGGTCAAAACCTTTGATCTTCCTCTGCCTGTTTCTTGTCTAGAAATATGAGGTTAAAAATTAACAGAGTTGTGATGTTACTTGTAGTGCTGTGTTGGTGTGAAAGTTGCTGTCACCATCAGAAGAGATATGTTCAGGCATGTGGGAATAAAGTGCTGAAGGGTATACTTGGTCCTAAGAAGGAGGAAGGGAAATTATGTAGTGATGAGCTTCATAATTTCTAATATGCAACTAATAATTGTTAATGTGCCGATCCCAGTGGCCGTGCGGTCTAAGGCGTGGGTCTTCGGCCGCTCGCTTACTAGGATCGTGGGTTCGAATCCCACCGGGGGCATGGATGTCTGTCTCTTGTGAGTGTTGTGTGTTGTCAGGTAGAGGTCTCTGCGACGAGCTGGTCCCTCGTCCAGAGGAGTCCTACCGACTGTGGTGTGTCTAATGTGTGTGATCATGAAACCTCGACGAAACGAGGAGGCCCAGGCCCATGTAGGGCTGTCGAGCCGTAGAAAAAAAAATTGTTAATGTGTTTAAGCCAAGGCAGACGAGATGTTTGTAAAGCCTGTTTAAGAGTCTTGGAACCATCTCTTACTTGATGTTACAACTACAGCAGTACTTCCATAACCACAGTTTTCCTTTTGCAACTAGTCTTTTCAGCAGTGGTAAATTGTTCTGTGTATCTGCGGTTTTTTAAGGTATGTACACAGATGAGGTTGATAGCTTCTGCATCAAGAAAGTTGCATTTCTTGGGAGTCAGGATTGTAATGGCACCTGACATCAGTTTTTCTAGCTTTGAAATTATGGTTTGTCAAATTGTACTGTAATGCTGTTAGATGTTTTTTATGTTTAGTGAAGGAATACAAATTCAGAATCTGATTGTTGTGAACAGTGACTACTGCCAGTTATCTGTTATACCCTGGTCTTGCAAAATGTGTTTCTGCAAATTTATACTCTGTGGTTGGTAAGGAATTTCTGTTGTCAGCTTATGATTTGTGACACTAAAATGAGGTCTGTTTGCTGTTGGATGTTAAATGCCCATTTGTGTAAGGAGTTCTGTCTGTCTGTTATGTAGTTATTAAAGTTTTTGTGCTATGCTTATGTTCTGAGATACTCAAAGTCAGATGTTGCATAAGATATGTTTAAAAATTGAAATTATGAAATAATAAATCATGCCTTCTTACAGTGTTCCAGTGCTGAATCGATGTGTTCCTCGACCAGTAAAGGAATTGGTATTTTCTGTGTTAAACAGTTGGGATACAGTTGAACAGGTGCTAGGTGACTTGTATGCAACATGGAGGGAAATTTTGGGTCTCACAGTTCTGGCATTTGGTAAGTTTATGTTGTTGGTCCTTCCTGTATGCATCTGGATGTTATTGCATCAGATCTATGGAGTCTGCCACTTACTAAAAAAAAACTGGCATTTGCATAAATTGACTGGAAAGGTCCAAGTCTTGCTAAAAAACAATTTTTCCTTAAACCTTATGGTTTGGTTAATTTTTCTTTATTGGTGTGCAGAAGGAATTAAATTTTTATTCAGCAATATAAAATAATTTTGTTTTTGTAAAAATGGTAGAAATGACTGACTGTTTTAGTGCTTATGTACTTGGGAGGAGAATAATGAGTCGGTATGTTAAACGTGAGAAGCTGACATAGTGTTCGTATTCAGTAAATATAAACTTTATTTTACCATAAATGTTTGATTAAATGCTGGAGCTTAAATGGTAGTGTGGTCCCAAATTATGGCCTGGTACTAGCACAGGAAATGTGAATAATGAGTGGGTCTCAAATAGTATCCAGGCAATAGAACAGAAGCTACACATGTAAGTGACAGGGAAAATGCTGAGATTTTATAGAACCAAGTGACATAACAGAAGAATAGTTTAAACTGACGTGTTGTAATTTTTGTATAATTAAGTACTGGATACACATTTTATGTGAATTAGACAATGTCTTCAAAAGCAAGTATTTTATTATGTTTCCATAAATGCTGTTGTTGGGCAGAAACAGTAACCTACTTTACGCAGACGATACAGCTCTTTTATCTCGATCCTGGTGTCCTGACACCATTTCCCATTGACTAAGCCAAGCTGTTGCCACATTACTTAAATACTTCACCAAATGGAAACTTTGTTTAAACGCACACAAGACTGAATCAATTCTATTTTCAAAATGTCGCCCATGTCTTCCGGTCCCAGTAAAACTTGATAATGCATCTGTGTGCTGGGCCTCAGACGTAAAATATTTAGGCCTTCTAGACCCAAAACTGCTCTACACTAAGCACCTACGTACCGTTTCCAACAAAGCCGTAGGTACTCTTTGTAACATCTTCCCTCTCCTTAATCAAGACTCCACACTCTCACAAACCTCCAAATTAACACTATATAAATTACTAATTCAATCCCTTCTTACCTAAGCCACCCCTGTCTGAAATGCAACATGTAATTCAAATTACCTCAAACTCCCAAGTCGTCCAAAACAAGAGCTTGTGCATTATCGGAGACTATCCGAGAGGAACTCCCATCTTCCATTTGCATGACTCCCTTAATATTGAATCTCTTCGAGACTTCATTCACCATCTGACGGCCAAATTTTTTACTAAATGCCCATTTCATCCTAAACCTCTGGTCCAACAAATAGGTAATTATACACTAGCTGACCTAAACTCTGCATATAAAATCTACAAACATAAACAACCGAAACATATACTACTGTAAACCAGCTCACCGTCAGGCATAGTGTTTTTTTAGTCTTTTTCACTAATATTATTTTTATTTTTCCCTATTTATAACTTTTTGTTCATGTACTCATTTTAGTTAAATTGGTTATCGGAACAATGTTTGTAATTTTTTCCTTGTATACTGTAAATACTCTAAATTGTAATCTTCAATAAATAATTAAAAAAAACAGTAACCCAAGCCTGAACTATACCTGATTCTATTACAGAAACTATAAGTCATGGCTGGGCCTCCAGCAGTAACAAGATACTAATACAGATATTGCAAGTGCAGCTAATCTGTAAGGTGCTAGTCGTGACTTCACGTAATGGTCTTACCAATGTATGATGTTGCAGAATATTTTTACAGTAGTACATGATTCAATAGAAACCTATATTTAACTATTATTTTACAGGAATAGGGGATTGAGGTTGCTGGTAACATGCCACTGGAAACTGGATTTGAGCTAGGGATTATTTGTTTACTAGTGCTGTTAGTATTGGGAAAATATTTATATATGTATGGAAATACTGCTTCTAAAACACAGAGTGTTTTTAGGCGTGTTGGCAAAATTGTGAAAAGCAACTATCAGCTTTATCATGTCTGTCTGTCTGTCTCATCTGCATGGAACAACTCGGCTCCCACTGGATGGATTTTCATGAAATTTGATATTTGAGTATTTTTTAAAATCTGTCAAGAAAATGCCAAGTATAATTAAAATCTGATGATAATAATGGGTACCTTACATAAAGACCTCTGTACATTTATGATATCTCACTCAATTCTTCTTAGAATGAGAAATGTTTCAGACAGAGTTGTAGAGTAAATCAAAATACACATTTTATGTTCAGTAGCTTTTTTCTGAAAATGTGCCATTTATGAGATAATTTGGAAAAATATGGTATAGCCAGACAGGCCACCGATGACAATATAATAGGGCGCATGTGCTTTGCATGCTAGGAACTAAGGCGACAAACACACACTCAGAATATGTAATACTTATTGCATTTCCATGGCAACAATGTTTACAAGAATGTGTCAGTGTTATGTTATACGTATATTGCCTGTCTTGTTTTGTTGCTGGACTCAGTACTGCAGAGCAGGTGGCATCATTGGTCAGTACGGAGCAGTGATGTTTTCTGCTGAATAGTGAGCAGTCTGGCAATAGTAATTACTGTGTATTATAGTAAAAGGTATTTGAAAGAAAAACATTGATGAATTCTGTAGCAGTGTTACTTATTGATATAAAAATGGTTTTCCAAAAAGTTAAAAAATTTCTGAAATGGGCAGGTCATGTGGCAAGAGGTAAGAAATGCATACAAAACTTTAGTCAGAAAATCTGAATGGAAGAGATTACTTGGGAGACATAGGTGTCAGTGTGGGGGAGAATATTAAAGTTGATCTTAAAGAAATGGGATGTGAGAATCTGGACTTGTTACAGCTGGCTTAAGATAATATCCAGTGGTTGGCTTGTGGGAGTATGGTAAAGAGTCCTTGGGCTGTATAAAAGGAGTGAAATTTCTTGACTAGCCAAGTGACCATCAGCTTCTCAAGAAAGACTGCACCATTGATTAGGTTATTGATTGAAACATGTTTTCATGTGCTTTGTTGTGTTATGTTGCAGTTTTGTCTTTGGTTGTAATTGCCATCCTCCATCTGCTAGCTTCCTTTGTAGCTTGGATATTTATGCTAATTGTCAGCATCACTTCAGTTGGTAAGTAAAGAGCCTATCATTTTATTATCGATGTCTTGGAGAATACTTTATACCTTTCTGCAGAACAGAGGTGTCAAAACCACCAGCCTCCTTTTCATAAATGTTTGCAGTGTCTTGTACTGTCATAATCCTGTTCTCAGTATCCTGCAAGACAGGTGACATCTAGGGTACGTGTAGCCTTAAGGCATTTATAGATGGATGCATATTAATAGTTTGAAGGGCTGCATATATATCTGCTTTGTACCACTAAGGGGTGGCTGCTGAAGTTGGAGAAAACATATGAAGTAATAGTATTGGAAACAAGTTTTGGCTTTTGTATAATTTTATTTGAAATTCTTACATGCATGTATAGGGATTAGATATGAAGAAACTGAACTTTGCAATGATGTGGTGTGGTGTAGTGCTTTATACTGTGTTTGGAAGGGTTTTAGTTTAGATGCTGTGAAACTTATTGGCTGCCCTTCTGTTGCTCACGGCCAAATCTGGGGGTGTTATCAGAACAGGCCACAACTGCTAAATTTGGTACAGAAGTTATGTTTAGCTACTCTGCATTCATTGTTCAGTAAGTAAATGTACTGTAACTTTTATCTTGTGATAACTTCTGGCAGCCACAGAAGTATCTTTACACCACCTGGCCAAGCAAATGTTTGGCAGTTTTCAACATGTGCTGTTTAAGTATCGTGCCATTTTATGTTATAACCTATGCATTTGACATTAAGTGTGTAAACATGCAAAGACACATAAAGAAACAGTGTCTTCTTAGTTTCCATTTTAAAGCTCTTTGTTTGTTGTGATGATGCTGTGTTGAATTGATTTTAAGCCAGGCTGTTCTTTTAGTTGGCACAGGACTGTTGTGGTGGACATACGCAGATTTAAAACATCAGTTGGACAATACACCAGAAAGTGAGATGCTGAAAGAATCAGTTCAAAATGAGAGTGCATTCCTCGTCTATTCCATCCTAGCCACGCTCATCACGGTAAATTTATTTATTTTTAATACTCTTATTTAATAGTTACTGTCTGCTGAATTACTGTACTTGTGAAATTACATTTATTGTGTAATTGCCTCCAGTCAGTTTGTGAGAAGAAAATGAATATTTAATGTGTTTGTGCTGCATTGCTTCTGATTTCTATGCCCTGTACATCATGGAAGTAACTAGTAACTGAATGGACTGGGATAACTGATGATGACAGCGATGATAAATGATGGCAGCATTAATGATGTGTTGAAGGTGATTATGGTGATGGTGATGATGATACTGTTACTGAATGATGACTGAAGTTGAGCGTTAAGTGGGTATTCCATTTAAATCAGCATGATAAGTTCTGTGCTTAATTTGTAATCTGAAAATTTAATTGAAGCTGCTGTTTGTGTGGTAAAATGTGAGACAGGAAGGGCACTGATCTTCAGAAAATCCAATATTGTCTTATTAGGCAATGAATCAGAAAAGGCTGGGAAATTATGTTGTATGCCACTGACCATCCTCATATCTGCTTGGTCCACATGAAGACTGTTTCTGTTGTACTGCAGATTATAATCCTGTTGCTGGTGATAGCTGTGCGGAAGAGCATCAGCTCAATGGCCCGTGTTTTTGAAGAGTCTGCTGCATGTCTGGCAGCACTGCCGGCATTGTTCCTTCAGCCATTTATAACGTTTTTAGCTTTGATGGCTTTCTTTGCCTTCTGGGTGTCTGTGATAGTCTGCCTGGCAACTTCAAGTAAGTTCTGACTTTAATCTAATGCAGATTCATGTCTAAAGTTGTATCATTCTGTCATTTTGCTGTACACAAGTTTTTAATGCTTGTTTGTTTGGGATTCTACATAGGATTTCTGAACCTGTCTGTGGTAGGTAATTTGTTAAATTCTAACATTTAGAATTTTTTGCTTATAGTGCTCCTTGTTTTCATAATGTCTGTTGTCAGTTTACCAATTATTTCCTCATTAGGTAGATCCATATGATTTACCCATCGTGTTCTAAACATTTTGGTCAAGGCATTCCTGAATTGTAGTGGAAAAGTTCCTTCTTCAGTTCTTGGCCTGGAAACCAAGTGTCTTGGCTGGTTCTTTGCAGTTTTCCTCAATTTATCGTGGCAAATACTATGATAGTTAACTTGAAAGCAGTTATAATTGCTCTCTTCCACATCCTTTCCAATTCATCATTCACAGTCACTTCCACATTCAGCACTACATAATCTGTGCATTTGAGAAAATGTCATAAAATTAAATGTGAAATAAATTCACCAGACACAGTATTGTAATCATGGAATGACAAAGATATCTATGTGGAAAAGTGTCGGTCAGATGATCACAGAGTGCTAGTATTTACTACAGTAAGTCACTTTCTTGAGTGGTTTGGTTTTATCGTTATGTAACTGTTTTACACTACATCTATTTAAGCCTGCATGTTTTACCTTATATACATTATTGTATGTCTATCTCTATTTTGCCTGTATATACAAAAACACCCATTTTACCCTTATATACATTATTTTTTACCCCTATTTTATTGTCCAGGCTTCATGTGTAATAATTCTTAACTTTTTTTGGATACCTTTATAATTGTATCTTTACATTGTAAACGTTTGAGATCTCACACCTGCTTGCAGTTTTAATTTTTCTTTTTAATGTTCTAGTTCTAGGCCTGATGATGGCTTATTCAAGTCAAAACATGTAGCCTGTTTACCTTGTATTGTGAGATGTGTATGACTGCTTTGAAAAAGAAATATATCTGTAACAAAATTATCAGTTCTCCTGTGTGTAAGAACTGCATGTAACTACCTGTACTGGAAGTTGTTTGTTTCTGTGCAGTGTACTGAATTTTAAATAAATTTGTGTTTTCATTCATGTGTATGATGTGCATAAAACAAATTCTTTATAGGGAGGTAGATCTGTGTCATTAAGGTAAGTAAGCATAAATATTTAGCAAAATACAAGGATTGATATCTTCCTTACCTGAATATGAGAATGATTTTGCTAATTCACCATCTGAAAAATCGGGGGGGGGGGGGGGGGTTGCATCACTGTAACCACACCCCAAGTTCAACATTATTCTGTGTGTAGGTGTTTTGCTGAAAATTGAAGATTGTGAAAGAGGGTCACTGTATATTTGGGTGAATATGATAATTTGTGACACTGTGCTGCCTGCAGTGTTGTATCTATGGTGTGATTACCTTTGCTATAATACTTCTAGATTTGTATATGCATTAAATGAAAATAAAGGGCAATGAAATATGAGAAATAATAAAAAATGCCTTTAAATTTGTTTACTCCATTGTGAACCACTTGTTTCTTGGACTTTGTCCATCGTCTTTAATGTGAATAAAATATAAAATGTAAAATATAAAAATATATAAAAATCTAAAATGCGCTACGTTTCGGAAGATGGCTCTTCTTCCGAAACGTAGTGAATTTTAGATTTTTATATATTTTATATTTTATTCACATTAAAGATGATGGACAAAGTCTAAGAAACAAGTGGTTCACAATGTTATATACCATTGTCAAAACCTTTTAGAATTCAATTGTTTACTCCAGTGGTGTACAATTATCAACTCTTGTTTCAAAAGTTGGAAAGACAGTGGGTGTTACGTGTCATTTGCTTTCAGAGTACCCTGGCTCAGCATTCTTCCATCCTTTAGTGGACCCATCATTGATTTCAGACACTAGACCTTCAGAGTCGGCATCTGCAGCATTCAGACTGTCTGTCCCATTGAATAATATCTCCCTAGCAGGTCTGAAACGTAAGTGAAGTTTGGTCAGGAAAACTGACCCTTGATTCTGTATGCTGCATTGATAGAACAAAGTGAAACTGTATTCAGGTGTCAGCACTGTTGCAGGTTTAGGTTTTCTTTGAATATTTGTTTTATAGGGAGTAAGGGCAATCAAGATACCCCTGCAGTTAAAGTAGGCCTATCTGTAATCTTTGTACACAATATTGTGGATAAATAAAGAATGCATAATAGGGGAATTGAAGGAATTACATAATGAGGAGAAGCAGTTAGGTGATTAAGGTGGTGAATGGGATAGGACATGAAGATTCAGTGTTCTTAAAGGGAGAAAATTTCTTGATCAGCTAAATAACTGAACTTTTCAAAGAAGACCTTGCATAGCAAAGTTTGCTACTGCGAGACCTGCTATTTACACACAGGTTGCTTGTGCTGGAGTATTTGAAAATGGAGTTCAAGAGTTCAATTTCCTGTTTCTGAACTGGGTATGTATGTGTGGATACATGAGTGTGGCCTTATATTACTACAGTAGAACCCGGGTAAGAAGTCCCCGCATAAGAAGTTCTCCCCTGTAAGAAGTCTGATTTTTAAAGTCCCAAAATCCTATTGCTTTTAATAAGCTTCCCTCTTAATAAGTCTTCCCG
This sequence comes from Reticulitermes speratus, assembly GCA_021186555.1. Classification (NCBI taxonomy): domain Eukaryota; kingdom Metazoa; phylum Arthropoda; class Insecta; order Blattodea; family Rhinotermitidae; genus Reticulitermes; species Reticulitermes speratus. The sequence continues at coordinate 22,545,919 of JAJKFL010000237.1, forward strand.
TTTAAGGAGTCCCTAATCCTCTGGTCGCTTGAAAGACTTCTTAACAGGGTTCTACTGTATATTAGGAGACAAAATTAGAGTATAATAATAGTTGATACATTTCTTAAAAGTTCAGCCAAGTGAAGTACATAAGAAATTGGTATTCATGATAAAATTAAGAAGAGTTTGAATTTTGTAAGTGCTTGCTGTTGTTCAGTGTCCAACCAGAAAACCTAAGGAATAATATTTAATAATTGACTGTAATTTTATCTGTTCAGGATGGGGTTTGAGGTTTTTATGGCATTGATTTTGATCTGGTTTATGACCCTACATAATCTTGTAGGTGGATACCAGCCACATGCGAGGTCGAAGATAATAGCAGCAGATTCTTTCAGAAGTTGGTAACTACTTTTGAAGCTGCATGGTGTTGTAACCCAAGGCCACTGTCTGTGTTTACTTGTTAAACTTGGTTCTCCATCACAGAGTTAGTTAGCTGGACTGTCTTATATGGTTGCAGAACTTGGTATCCCAGTATGAGAGAAGAAAATAGCAGAACAGTTTTTGTTAGCAAAGAAATGGATGAAATTAGATAAAGAGGAGCTTGAAGTCTACTCTTTACTGGGCTGAAATGCAGGAATGAAGGCAGGTGGATGCAGTTGCACTGTTGCAAGGGATGTGACCATATGCTTGCTGGCAGACTCACTGGCTAATCAGTTTCAGTATGCTTATGTATGGAAGCTCTTCACAGCATTACCAAGTGTCAGTAACTAGTAGGCTGTGTACTGGCTGCACTGCGTGCAAAGTGCAAATTTTGCAGTGTTAACAAACTGTCTCCATGTCCTTTTGCACAAAAGGGTTTGCTCATCCACATTTGGTCCTGTGTTTTGCTGTAGTTGAAGGCAGGATCCAGTGGTACTCCTTTGTGAATGTGGTGATGCACCCTTATGATCCATGCAAGTACTTTTTGACTGACTGAATAACGATCAGCTGCTAAAGAAAAAGCTCTATGATACTGAATTAGTTGTACCTGTTTTTGCGTTGCCTGTCAACCCCTCCACTGCATTTATGTTTTAGTGTCAAAACCTGTAAGTGATGAAAAAATACATCCACCTTGTTCTGCTGTTGGAGAGACTGCACTGTGTTTATATATGATTGTATTATTGTTATCAATATAAACCTGTTCTGTTGTAGGATTCACATTCTTTGAGATGGAACCATCTTGGGTTCGGTATATGTGGTGGCTCTACCTGATAGGTTTGGTTTGGACTTCAGAGTTTATCCTGTCATGCCAACAGATGGTGGTAGCTGGTGCAGTGGCACAATGGGTATTTGCCAAGTAAGTTGTAGTCTGCTTTTTATTTCCCAGATTTATGTATGCTTTCATGGATTTGAATGTTTTATTCGGAGGTTAGTGTTGTGGTCTGAGATGATCATTGTATGTTAGAGAAGTGTGTGCTACTCCGTGTGACCACAGAAGTCTTTTTCCCTTGAAAAATAACACAACCTCACATCATAGTCTCTCAAATAATACTGTTATTTTGGTTACAGGGTAAGGGCAGGATATTTCACCAAGTAAAAATTTCATAAAATTCTCTTCTACTCATATTTTATCATATTTTAATTATTTGTAATCATTTGAATTATTATCAAAACAAATTTGCCATAGCAACATTTATTGGTTTAATTGTAAAAATTTAGATCTCAATTATTAGTATTTTCTTATACAACTGTATACAGTACTTTTAATGGATTTTATATTATTGGCCTGAAGATGACCAATTTAGGTTAAAACATGTTTCTGTAATAAAGCATGTAATATACATTTATTGTGTTTGATGGTATTTAATTCCTTCATTAAAGTAAACATTTATCACTTCTGAAACAGCATTTCAAGACTGCATCTGGCTCTTCCTTATTGATGTCAGTTGCTGTTGATCTGTGCTCAGATCAATTAAATCAGCTACAAATGTATGAGTTTTGAGTTCTCAGATCTCTCAACAATATGTTGTGGGGAATGGTTTGTCACTAATTTTGGATCGTCATTTATTTATTTATATTTTTACTTTGTGTGTGATGTCTTTTTCAGCCGGAACAAGGCAAGTGGTTCTGTGATGTCTTCAATGGGCAAGCTGGTGTGCTATCATTTGGGTTCTGTGGCTAAAGGCTCATTCCTTATTACAATCTTCAAACTTCCAAGGCTTGTCCTTACCTACATAGACAGAAAGTAAGTGAAGCATAAAATGTGTTTTTGTGCTAAACAAAATTGATTTTTTTTATTAATTCTTATATTAACAAACATCAATTAGACAAGCAGTGGAGAAATCTGGTAAAGCTTTAGCATCAAATGAACCATGTTAGCTCAGCCAATAAATATAAATAAGACATAGTAAACATATTCCTAATTCACATAAACTTGATTCTGCCATTGTGGAAGGTAGGTGATCTGGGAAGTATTGGCCTATGAGTTTCTGTTATGTACAGTGTATTAAAGAGATAAATATGAACTTTAGGGCATGGTTACTTCAAGGAAAGACTCCTGAATTTATTAAATAGTATATATATGTGTATAGTATTAGATAATGAATAACTTCAGTAAGTATACGACTTGTCTAGTGTTATGTGAGTGGTTAAATCAAGAATGTCGTTGTGGGTTGGACATGTAGCTTGGATGGAGGATCTTGCAGAATTTTGAATGGGAACTTCTTGTAATCAGTCACTTGAAAGACTAAAAATAGAAATAATAAAATGTAATATGTTATTTGTGAAACAAATTTAACAGACTCCAGCAGTGTGTGCAGAGATAAATTATGATATCAGCAGTGTTGAACCTTCAAGCCATATTACACAGAATGGTACAGTAATTTGTCAGTTGCATTTGGATCCCCGCTGAATACACATTAAAATCACACATGCCTACAGCAACTTGCAAACAGCTGGATGGGTTGTCATGAAATTTGATATTGGTGTTTTACAAAAAGAAAGTCAAACCGTTTTAGTTTTTGTTTAGATTTGACATTTTTAGTGACAATGTACATGAAGACCTGCCTGCATTTCTGTGTGCATGATCATTTACATCCTTGTTCTGTGTTGATGCAGAGTGTTCATATCCCTGCTGTGCTTGTACAGAATTCCTGTTATGCTTTGAACCCATACGTAAGCTACAGAACTAAAATTATACTTCGCGTCATTTAAATTCTGTTTCCAAGATGAAAATCTGGCACTTTCTAGCAATGCCACTACAGTCAAGCATAATTGGAACTGTGTATTGATTGCAGCATTGTTGCTAGGGTTTATATAGGCTTGAACATGTCATATTAGTTATATTATGCATACATTTTATAATTTGATTTTTATCTTTGAGGTCTTTTCACTTTGATAGGCATTTTATTGTGCATATATTTGTAGTGGAAAGTGCATAACACCAATGTTTTGCAGGCTGAGAGAACACAAGGATGCAGGCTCTGCATGTGCGTCATGTGGTTTGAGAGCATGCATTTGTTGCTTGTACTGCCTGGAGAATTTTATCAAGTTCATTAACCATAATGCGTATACTGTAATAGCAATGGAAGGTTACAGTTTCTGCACTTCTGCCAAGATTGTAAGTGACATTAATGAAAAGAATGCATGTGTGTTACTTTACTTTCTTAATGTATCTGTGGCCAAAGACACAAAACAATACTAGTTGCCGGTGTCATCAGATACACATTCTGTGTTTTAAAGAGGAGGAAGAAAGAAAAGTTATGTAAGGGGCAGGAAATTGTACCCAAAAAGATTTTTGTATAAGTATTAACCAGAAAATAGGTATTAGGAAATTTATGCCTGAAAGTGGTGTGGGTGAGTGATGTATAATTATGGTTTTATGTGAATCTGAATTCATCCTTCCTTCCTTTTGTTATTCTCCATTTCATATACAGTAAAACCCCGATTTAATGTTCCCGCATTTAGTGAAATCCCGGATTTAGTGATGATTTTTTCATGTCCCGACAATAGCTCCATATAAACAATAAACCTCCTTTTAATGAAAACCTCGATTTAGTGAAATATATTCTAATCTCCCAGCAATTCATTAAATAGGGGTTTTACTGTACATGTACAGTGAGTAATGTTGGGTAGAAATGCCTTTTAAGTAATCGGAATGCAGTACGTGGTAGTTTCATAAAGTGAATATAGTGATGTGGTAGGTAGGCTGGAGCCTGATCATGCTTGTTGTGTGCATGTTTCCTGTACACAGTTAGTGGATGTGTGCAGTGCTGTTAGAATAGTGGGCAGGATGTTTCTCAGAGGACAGAGCAATGCAAGGAGTGTTTCGAATAGAGGAAGTGTATTGACTCGATCTATGAGCTAACAACAAATATTGCCAATCGTATGGGGAATCTGCAGTAGAAACACTGCAGTTGCATCATACATTGTATGAAGAATGAATGGTGTCCACATCCTGGGTGTTAGAGTGGTATTATACGTTTGTGAATGGTCATGAGTATGTGCAAAATGACTTGAGCTGCAGATGGTCTTCAGCACTGTGTAATGAGGGCAGTTTGAGATGTGCAGGGGTCTGTGTGCTCTGGCTGCCTTCAGGTGGTACAGAGAGTTGCAAAGAAGGCTGGAATTTCAATTCTGTGGCTCTGTGCATGAAAGCCATAACCCTCAAATTTGAAAAAAATTGAGATAATGCTATCTGTGTGTTGGCTAGCCAAGTACCTATCACCTCTCAAAACAGGAACATATTGGGTAGTGCCCACAGTGAAGTACAGGTGGCAGCACCCTGCAGTAATTCGTTCCAGAGTATTGCTTTCTATGCATGAAACCTCAATTTTCTCAGAATAGGTTAAGTGTGGGTTATGGGTTTCATGCATGGAGCCACAGAATTGCTAGTTGCTACTCTGTCCTCTTTAACGATCTGAAAATGTACATTACTTGCCAGCATAACCTTATTGTGATTACGTTTTCTTATTGGTTTTCTTGTTTGGTTCCAGGCATTTAATACTTTAGTCAGTAACGCATTGGATTTAGCAACTCTAAACAGTGTTGGTGACTTCATCTTATTTCTGGGAAAGTGTTTCATTACAGCAGCCACTGGATGTATTGGATTAATTATTATGAAACAAAACTCTCATTTGCATTTTTATGCAGTTCCAACCTTTGTTGTATGTATATTTGCATACTTCATAGCCCACTCAGTGCTTTCATTGTATGAGGTAAGGAATACATTTTGTGTGTTCTTCTTTTTTTCGTGTGGCAGTTTGTCATTTTTTCCATCTGTACTAAATAACTCAGTAATGGATGAGACTGGTGATCTGCCGCCGGGGAAGAGATGCAGATCTGAAGAGAAGATATCATTTGGGAAACATAGGTGTAGACCACAAAATAATGTTAAAATTGGCTATAAAGGAGTAGGGTATGAGGATGTGGTCTAAATGCAACTGAATCAGGACAGGGAGTTGTGACAGTTTTACATAAACATGGTAATGAACCTTCAGGTTCTGTAGAAGGCAGGGAATTTCTTAAACAGCTGAGCTACTATTAACTTCCTAAGAAGGAGTCTCACTCATGAAGCAGCAGTTTGTTGTAACCCACACAATTTGGCAAACTGAGATTCTCACATTACCAGACAGTTGGGTTACAAACACGCCTTGTCAAAATGTTGTGTCCACAGAAAAAGTCCCTTCTCCGTACATTTTCATAAAAACGTAACATGCTTAAAGGTTGGTCTGTTAAGGGTTTGTCAAGTTTTTCCTGTCTCCTGTAAAATTGTGTATTGGTGGGTTACGACATATTACCGTTTCATGAGTGAGTCTGCTTTATTAGTTACATATTTTAGTTAGGTAGTTGGAGAGCATAAATTGTATATATATATATTTATATTTTTTTTTTTTGCCTCTGTAATTTTCAGATTGTGATAGATACGATGTTCCTATGCATGTGTGAAGGCAAGAAACTGTATGGCAGTGAATGGGGTGAACCATCTGATAGAAAGAAGGAAACAGATGACAGCAATGGTAGCGAATTGGAGCCTATGAACAATCGGAGATAAGTCATTATTCTGAACAGCTACGGTAATTTATCTTACGGTAGACCATCACATTTTCCATCAGCAATGAATTCTGTGACAAAGATATTGTGTTGATGTTAGGGTGGTACAATTGTTATGTTTGGTGCAGCTTATGGCAAGGTAAGGAAAGTAGCTTACAGGCAGGTAGAAGTGTCATATCATGCATTACTTCATTAGCTTTAAGAGATACATTTCTGTCACATACTGACATTTCTTCCCCTGTCTCTTCCTGTATTTATTACATTTATAGTTGTTCCTTTAATTTTCGTAATTGTGATCATCATACTTTGCAAAAGCGAACTTGCGTTATAGTTAGATATAACAAGGGAACCATCTGGTGGTTAGTGTTTCTGCTTCATGTTTGGCCCAGGTTAAATCCTTGAGGATTTTTGTGGTTTTTCCCTCTGCTTCCAGGAAGTCCTGAGATAGTACCTTAAAATAGGCCACAGCTATCTCCTTCCACAACCATCCAAGTAATTAATGCATAATTGTTTTCCCACTTGACCTATGTAGTTGAGAAAGTGCCTGTGTATAAACTGAACAACATACCATGGCCATGGATATGTTTTTAGGCACTGATGGTGTATAGCTGTTGGCTTTATTACTGCTATCCTCTCTGTCTCCCCCTTCAAGATGAAACAACTATCACATGGCCCTTGACAATATTTGTAGCCGACATATTCCATTCATGTATTTTGCACTGGCCAGTAGATGAACGGAGCAGAGGAAAGGGAGCTTGTAAAGGTCAGTTTGCAAAACTCCTGCAGTAGTGCAAGTACTGATATGGAGCCTGTAAACTAAAGATGGTCAAGGTGGCCATTCTGTTCAGTTTTCATGTGGATATTGGTCTTCCATGGCTACATGGTGTTGTCAACCAAAAACAGGACTAACAGTAGCATTCACATTGCCATGAAAGCCTGAAATCATCCTTTATCTCAGATATTTTAAAGACATTCATTAGAAGCTGTTCTGTCCTTGAAGTGTGAGAAGAGAGAGTGACTGATAGGTTGCTGAGAATGAAGTCATAACATTTATTTTAAGATACTCTGACCTGGATTAATTTGAATCATTCCTTATTATATGAAACTACTGTTCATATGTGGGGAATCAGATTTTTTTGGGGACCTTTTTTGTAACCCTATTAGCAAGATGTCTATGTCTACCCATACATCCTGTTTAAAATTCAGTTTCTGGTAATATAGACAGTAATTGCCCAGTTTTTGTGAGATTTGGTATGAATCATATGTCATTGGAGTACAACATGTCTTGATACTTCTGCATCAACCTGCCATCAGTTCCTTCAGTTGCAAACTTCTGAGTGGATATAACCCCAGTACCATTTAGAAAACTTTCACATCTAAAGTTGTATTGGTTAGCTGTGGATATGTTATAGAATGAATGTTTAGGCTTAAAAGCTGCAGAATTCAATGTTGTGTTATGAAAATGAGAGAAGGAAAAAGTTTCAAGGTTTGTTCGATAGTGAAAGAGAACACGATGATGGAAATACATCTTGTGCTGAGCTTGTAGGTTGTATGTACAGAGCTGCAGTACCAGAACCAGTTGTCATGGTGAACTGACAGTCTTTGCATCTGTGATTACTCCTCAAGTAGAATTATACCTGCCTTCCTGCACAACTCAGATTTATCTTCTGTAAATATTAGAATATTTTCTGTCTTGCTTTTTGTTCGTGGTCCCATAGATCATAAAGCAGTGGTATGAAACATAATCATGTTGCTAACAGGTACAGTATCGGGGGCAGTAAGGGTTAAAATCAATGTTGAAGGAGGAACTGTTCTTGAAAATATACTTAACCAATACCACAAAGCCTCATGTAGAATACTGTAGCTAAGTGATCTAGTTTCACCTCCCATAATAAAGTCATCCCCATCTGATAACAGTAAGGATGTATTTGGGACTAAACATGGCCTTCATTTTTTAATGGGTTTGCAAATTTTTAGCAGTATCTAGAAAAAATATTTGCATATTTTAGCACCTTTAAGCAACAAGGACATATGTGACATTTTCAGTGCCTTATATAAGTTGGTAAATTTCATTCCAGTGGTTTATGAAGGGTATTTAATGTGCTTTTGTAGATTTGGCCTACTTAATATTGTAGTGAGGAATTTTGAAGCTGTGTGGCACCAGAGAGCATTTGTCAAGTACCTGTAGGAATTTCTGTGGAACTTTGATTTGCCATATTTAATGATAATTGGTAAGTGCTATATTAGTGTGTGTAGTACTGTCATTTTATATTCTGTCAACTGTTATTTTATTTGGGTGGGGATGGGAATTTTGTGTACAGGACGGAATGGGCATAACATTGTGAATTGAATCTTCAATGTTCCATCCTGTCTTACGTACAAGGAGCTTGAAACTCATGAATTCCTATAAGAAATACACATTGTTACATGTAAAATATCTTTTTTACTTTAGCTGTTGAATTGTCATTTTAAGTAAAATATTTTTATCAGTTTTTGTTTTAAATTTGTACGGTCAAAGAGAGATACCGAAGGTAGCTAACTGTTTTAAGATTATTTTTGTGAAATGTTTTTAATGTTGTTACTAATACAGAGGAATATTATAGTATAAGTTCATGAATGTATAAATTGTCTTGTGGGGTATGCTGTAAGTTCCAAAATAAGTCACAAGCAAACGTGATATATAGAACAGTTTGCCTTAAATGATCTCATTTTGTCTATGTTTTGTAAGATGTTTTATCATGTATTAGAGCAGCAGGTTAGATGCATCATGCTTTGAATTTACTGAATTACACTGCATTTGCACATGATTTAGTGATATAATAGGTGCTTGTTTGTACTTCACATTCACATTTTACAAGTTTTAATATAAATTGGCATCTGATACATCACACAGTTGTAATTCAGCTATTCAATTTGCATGTATTGTGCATCATGTACTTCACATAACAGCAGGGTGTTTTCTGTTAGCTGTGTGTCATACATTGTAATGAAATTTAAAATCAGGATTAAAAATATAGATGCTATAAAATGTTATAAATTTTTTCATTTAGATTTATCCTATAATGGTCATCGATGCATAATAATAATAATAATAATCATAATCATAATCATATGGATTTCTTTTTTGGTTTGCTTTGTTTGGTACAGCATAAAATTAAAAGAGGTGCAACTAAGTTAATAAAGTAGACACAACTTTTGAACAATGAACTTCATGCAAAAGGACTTGAATATGGCAGAAACAGTACAATTTTTGCACAGATTTTTGGTTAGTTTGACAGTGATGGATTTTATTGTACATCTCTGTGTACCAGAGCAGTCTTTACTGAAGAATAAGATGGTTGTGCTTTCCATTTGTTACTATGTACAGAAAGTGATGATGCACTAAATATTTTCCAGTTTCTTCTCCCTTTTAAAGTTCAGAGCAACACCTAACAATAACTGGTCCATTAAGAAGTATCCAATAGTTAGGGGTGCACTGATTTTTTATTTCAGCCAACTGATGAATGCTGAGAACCACTGTTTTACTTTGTAATACATTTTGTTGTCTGTCTGCAGCTATTATAAGGTGGTCACTGGAAAGAGAGTGACAGGAACTAAACTGCGGTGTGATGGTAAACCAGTAAAGTCTTGTTCTTCCGTCATCAAATTCCAGAAGCAAAGACAGGCGTGGGTACAGAATATTGTAACCAAAAGGATTTTCTTAATATCTGAACATGCTGTGTGGGTCCATTTAAGAAATTACAGTACTTCTACATTGCTCTGCATTTATGGAATGAGCAGAAGCTCCAGCACAGTAGTGTATAAACGATCTATATTTAACTCATAGCTTTCTTCACCCATCACTGTAGAGCACACAATCATCATATTTCAGTGATGATTCTGGCATCACTTCCATATTCTTAGGCCCATGTTTGTCCTGGTTACAAGTTTGAGATTCAGGAACCAGATCTAGTTTTCTTTGTACCTTAGACACTGGTGTCTCAACTATACTTTTCTTCTATTTCATAATTTGAGCTTCTGTGCTCTTCTGGTTCTTAGCTTGTTCTTCTTTCGGTCACTTCTGTTCACGGTGCGTGATGATTCATCTGTGTGATTACTGGGCCTGGTGTTTTTGGAGGGAAGTGAGTTTAAGATTGTAGATCTTTTCATTGAAAGACCTAAGCTCTGTACTGTTTATGGAGATGAAAGAGTGTAGGTAATGTGTTATGTGAGGTTCTAACAGCAGTGTTGCTGGAGATTCAACGTCATCTGGGATGTTACCTTGTATCACTGGGTAAATGGAAGGATTTTCTGAGCAGCACGGTTTATCCCAGAAGGCTTGGAGCTTCAATGTAGGAGATGTTAGTGGAATTATTTCAAAGGATAAGGGCTGTGAGTGTTGAACACTTCAGTTTACACACTGTTGAATAGAGACATTATTTGGAGAATTGTGAATTTGAAAACCACAGAATTCAGAAATATCAATGGAAATGAGCCTCTTTTTTTTGCATGCTGCTGGAACACACACTTTCCTGAATAGCTTCTGAGCCTGCAAATTGACCATATACCCAGAAGCCACATATTTTCCATTACCCGCACAATTCATGACATGATTTCACAAATTCTCACTAGTTGAGATATTTAATGTTATGTACAAGTCAGTTTCCAGCAGACATTATTTTAACCAATCCCATAATTCTTATGAAACAATATTTTTTGCATACAGACTTATGCTTCAGCAATATAAAATACAGTTGCATTGTTCTGCTACTAGGCTTGTTAATGAAAGAATCACATTGTTATTACTTACAAGGGCATATTACTTGTGCACTTACACTCTGTTTTATGCTTAGTGCCTTTAGTGCAGATATACATTGAAAATGTATGGGCATCTGAAACTCATTATTTTTTAATCCCTGATTTATATTTACATTTTAATTATTAAAGAAGTTGCCATATTTCAGTATTTATTGTGCTAAACCTTGTTCTGTGTCTGAGTATAAACTGAAGCAGCTACTTTTTTTAACAGAAATGGAAAAGTATTATTATTATTATTATTATTATTATTATTATTATTATTATTATTATATCATCATCATCATCATATGACAGTCTTTACTGTGTAGAATGTTCTCCTCAGCACTCTTTGAACTCAGATGCCTTTCTTTTTATATGACATTTTAAACTTCATAAATGAATGAATTAGGTGTGGTGTGACCTTGATTGTTACAACAGTTTCATGGTGATAGCAAATTACATAATTCTAGTGCAGTGTTGGTGTAGGAACTGTTAATGTGTGAAGAGTATTCATTTGTTTTCACTGCTCTGACATCACAGTGTCATACTTGTGATCTGTGTGTTAGATGCACATGTGCAAAAACTTTGTAATCATGGAAAACTTGTAAAAATCACATTAGTGCAATTGTGTCTAAAAACAAGACATGCTGCTTATTTTTTGTTGCTTATTTTCTTGATCCTTTGTGCATATACATTGAACCCCTCTTAAGACATTTGTGGAAAAATTCAACAAGTTTGGCTTATTAAGTGGGAAAATTCTTGAAAGGGTAAGTCTGAAAATGAACTTGTTGTATAATTCTGTATATGAACTGACATTCCCTTTACTGGAATATTGTTCCATATGAACTTTTCAGTAAGTAATCCATTTTCACCATCAAAGTAAATCCTGAAGTCTTATCTTTTGTGATTTTGACACATTCTTGAACACAAGAAAACATACAATTTTACAAGCACAAATGGTAGGTTAACAGCTTTTTTTTGCTGTAACTAGTCCCTTAAGTACCATTCTGCCTTTCTCTATTTTGCTGTTTTCACCTTTTCTGGTTTACATGTTCATTTACAGACTGAGTACCATGTCTTGTATTCAAGTTCACACAGAAATGTTGAGTACTAAAGCAATTTTCTTTGTAGGAATATTTTAAGTAGCAACCAGCTATTTTACGGCTTTTCTTGAATTGACAATAGCTTACCATGCAATTTTTTTGATGTAGTAGTAATGCTCATCACATGTTCAGTAATTGTCCGTACAGGACGAAAACTGTACACACATATGCAATTTGAAATGAATGCAAAAAGGTGTATAAATCTTGCATGCAGTATACTTCATATTACTGAAATTGAAATAAAACGGTTACAGTCACAACAGTTATTTATTATTCCCTTTTTTCATTTACACATTCGTTTATTTGGTATCTTCCCTTCCTTGTTATTGCGGCATTCCATACATTTTTCTCCCATTATTCTCACCCTGCTGCACTGGCAGCGACTTGGCCGTCCTGGGACGGGTTCTCTCCCAGGTATCCCACTAGGCACTTTACCTGTCTCTCTTCCCCCCCCCCCCCCCCTTCCCTTCCGCTGTTTTTGTTTTTTCTTCTCCTAATTTGTTTATTTTTGTTTTTTAATATTTATATTTTTTGTTTTTTTATGTATTTAGCTTTATCTTTATATTTTCCTCCCTTACTCTTACTTTATTCCATATATGTTTTTTCCATCAGTCTGCTAGTTCAACCTTATTGGTTGTCATCACGCCTACTGATTAATACCCCGCGTGTCCCTTCCTATAGAATTCACGTTACAGGTTGCTGGCTTTCTTTCTTTCCTTCTCGGACTCTTGACCCGTGAACATGGGACCGAAACGTTGTCCCGAAACGTCGGTAAACAATTACCACACGTTGCCGCGAAATATCCCAGACGAGTGCAGATCTCATCAACATCGCGGCAGAAGCCTGAAATCCAAGATGGAGTTATCTGCATCTCTGATTCGTATTCAAAAAGGAGCTGATGGCGTCATTTTGTCACTAGTTTTGGAACAAATTAAGTGAATGGCAACCTGAGGAAATTGTTTAAGAATTTGATGTAGAAAATTTATCAAAGGGTAAAAAATTTTGCGTCATTAACTTTTCATAGTATTTAGGTGGCAAATACTTTTAAGGGGGAAACATATTATAAGAGTAGCATGTGTGTTAAATCTTATGGGAAAGTGTTGGTACTAAATTATTCTAACGTCTTATATGAGCAAACATTGTAAGCAGGGTTGTCTTACGTGGGTTTGACAATATATTGTTCCCTGTACACAAAAGAACATGAAGTGAAACAACATAAGAAAGAAAAATATTTCTATTTTACAATTCTTGATTTCATACAAAATATGAAAAGATACAAATCAGTAAGCTGGTAGGATTGGTGGACAAGTGCAGACGAGATGTTTGTCTCCATATATGTCATCAATTCTTCCAACACTTGGCCATACTTTTGTTGCAGGATGAACAAACGGCTAGAGCAGAAAGAAAGAAAAAACTTTCATTGTAATACCAAAAATATCTCACTGTGGTAGTGTGCTACTGGCAACTGTAGTGCTCAATATTTACTGCACAAAAAAAGTACTGTATTTGGTTCACTGATTTAGTGAAATGCCTGCTTGCATATGTTAGATTTGGTAACTGGCTGACAGACAAGATCCAAACAGCACAAGATCTAGTATGAGAGTGTAGTGCAGTGATCCTTTGTCCAGCATGGGTGTTAGGGGGTTGATCATGGCATGTTGGGTAAAACTGTATTGCACAACCTTCTTATGGGCAAGGAAGTTTATGGATCCCCTCCCCCGTGCAGTCACTTCAAATGTATACATTTTTGGACATCAAATATTTACACTGCTTGGGTAGCTGATGCTGTCAGCCTCTGCGGTGGTTTGTGTGTGTAACTACCTACGCTTATCTGCATGTTTAAAGTTTTCAGCATTCAGCAGATTTTTTTCCCTTAGGCCTATATTTAATTATTCTCAGTTGCATGTAGTCAAATGCAGGTTGGGTGAGGTCATACTGTATTGTAGTTACAAGTGCCTTTGCAGGATTGTTTGACAATGTGGAGTGATGGGTTTAGAGATATAAGATGAGAGTATGTACTGTCTATGTTTTGTTGCTAAGCAGTTGGTAGTGGCACAAGGCAGGAGGGATTCTGCCTGTATATCCAAGAAGAATCTTATTGGCCTGGTTGATTCTTGCAGATGGGACTGATAGGTTGTCCCAAAATATCGGTAACAAACTACCAATCTGTGCTGCTTAAAATCCCAGAAGAGCGAAGATCGCAAATTATTAGCTACTGAAATGGGTGTCTTGAGGAGTTTTCTACAATAAAGCACCTTAGATGGCGTACAGAATAATGTAATTATAGAAGACAAAGGTGTGGAAAGGACAATAACAACAGATGGAAAACACTGATAATGTATGGTCATGTTTGGCGTACAGGGTAGCATTGATTACCCAGCTAGGCATTTGAATAGCAGCTAGTGGGATGTCAAAGGAGTAGTATGTGTACATGTTCAAGTTATGTTCATAATATAGTTATATGGTTGTTCATTCTTTGCTTGATTATTCTGTGAAGTGATCCCTCAGTAATGCACCACCCCCTCAACCTGTGAAAGGGGTTTTGCAATATTTTCCTGATTGTCCTCATTTTCTAAGTCCTATTAACCCTTTTGGAGGGTGCAACCAAATAGTGTGGTGTACTTCTGTTACTTCTGAAGGAGAAACTTATGAAATAAGTACAATAAATTGTCATCATTTTGATTTTCCAAAGGAAATTTTTTTTAGCACTGTGATATAGGGTACTTACAGCTGGAAATGCAGCTTGCTCTCTTGTATATGGTCTGTTCCAATCACTTGAAATCACTTGTCCTTGTGTATGAGGAGCCATTGTAAGTGGATTGGTGCGAATGTCCATCCTCCCTTCTTCTATGTCTTTTATTTCTTGCCTGATATCTAAACATTATCAAAAGAATTTAATATTAAAAGTCATCCTCCATGTCTTCAGCTTCCCTATATTTTTGTGCTTGCTTACATTGATTTCCATTTGTTCATGGGTCATTAAAGATGATCAATAAGGTGTGTTGTAGTTTGTTACTTACAAATCAAGGCATCACAGAACCTGTCCAGTTCCCCTTTGTCTTCAGACTCAGTTGGTTCAATCATCAGGGTCCCAGCAACAGGCCATGACATTGTGGGGGCGTGAAAACCTGAATGTCATATCAGACAACTGTCATATTCAAGTGATGTGTTGTATATATAATAATACATATATTGTTTAGTGTGGTAGCAGACTTAAGTTACATTAAATTTACAATCTTCAGAGATGTTCAGTATGTAGTGTACTCTTTGAACATTATAGTTTTCAGATTTGTTGTTCTGGCATCATGTTCGCTAAAAGGATTAGCTCAGTCACTTGGAAGGAATCACTTGGAAGTAAAATGTGACACTGCAGCTGAAGTAAATGTGCTGTGAAGGTTACTGGATTTTAAATGACTTGAGATCATATGCAGTTGTGACTTCAGTGTTAAGAGTTCCTTTCACCAGACAGTGCCCCCCCCCCCCTTTCCTCCAACACCTTCCTTGTGCACACATGCACAAATAATGATTCCTTTACTTTGATACTGAAAATCTGGGCAAGCTTGTATCTGTTAAACATAATAATGTACCATAGTCCATAAGTCGCTTGGCAATGTCGACTGCTTCAATGTTGGCTGCCTTCTTGAAATCTCGAGCATCCAGTATGAATTCATGAGCTACAAGAGAACTCTTCTGACCCTTGAATAATGTCTTGTAATGACCTTCTAACCTTTTGCTCATGTAATTGGCATTGAGAATTGCCACCTGAGTTGCTTTCCTCAGTCCACGTGGTCCCATCATCTGTAAATTGAGCAAGTGATATACAAGTGGTCACTGATTCTGTTTGTAACATTGTGCATGAAAATGTTATTTCATTCTGTTCTTCCTTCATGTTTGTGACAGAACTTTGAAATAATCACTGTCAATCGCGAACGAAATCAACTTTTCAGTCACATTTTTGAGTACTAAATTTCAAGGATGAACATTTTATTTAGTAAATACTTCTTTATTTTGTATTCCTTACTCTGGTGCAATTTTGTTTTTTAATAACCAAACGAAAAGACTGCCATTGTTCCAGTTCATTTCCTTTGAATGTGGTACATATATTAAAGTGTCTACAAACCATATATAATATCAGTATGTTAGGGGTTGCTGTGAATATAAATGGGGTTGGTGGAAAGAGGTTAAGAAATAAGGTGAACATGAATGTTTAGAAATTACTGTATGATTTTACACTCATCAGGACTCGAAATCAAGAAATAAGCGAGTCCATGTAAAACCACCAAGAAACAAACATTATGCAGAGCATGATTCTACTAATACATGTAACAGCAGAAGTCTATGTTCTATTGTTAGTTTAAAGACATGGGAAGGACAGAAATTATTGTCACTGCTTGTAAGTTTACAAAATATATGGGAACGAATTAAAATAAAGTGAGAGAGACACAATAACATATGAGTACTAATGAGTGTGAATGAGAAGACATTTTAAAAATTAAAACTTTTCAATTTATTTTTATTAATTTTGTTGTTAAATAGGAATTCCTCAAAGATACGAGTATATGTGACAAATATTAATGTATAGATGATTAATTTCCAACTACAAGTAAGTCATCAATATGGTTATCTTGAGGTGGAAACATGTCACAGCAAACTATGTGATGGTACTGCATTGGTAGTGGATAATAAAATTGGTTGTGTATGTAGGTGGTTATTATTTATTGACTTCATAGTAGCATGCTGCTGGTCTAGTTTCAGACAGAGTGCTGTACTGGATACAGCAGACAAATTGTCCATGGGCTTGGGCGGTACACCATGAAGGTGCGCAGGGTGTGTAGATGTAAACATCCACTTACTTTTAACATTGTCACCAGATGGTCAGCTTCACTCTTCAGCCACTACCTTAATGAGAGTACATCCAGTATGCATCGAATTGGAGGCCATATGAAAGCCAAAACTGGTCTGGATATGGCAGCAAGTAAAGAAAAACTCTCTCCAGGGAAGTAATTGAAGTAACCGTATGTATGAGAATGATGGGTGTGTAGAAGAGTTTCCGTTGATCTTCTTGTTTTTTTATTTAAATCACGTAATGCGTATCGTGGACGATACATTGGAAACAGCAAGGCAAGAAATGGCTGTTCTTGATTCTAATATGTTCACCATTTATCTGAGTGGTCTAAGTAAAACAACTAAAATCTTGATTCCGTATTTAAAACAGACACTTTTGGGTTCTGACGTACTTAAATTTTTAATACAAATCAGTCTGTTCAATTATGATTACTTTTGCTGCACATGGACATTTGTAAGATGTCAATAGTGTGATTGATATAAGTTACCACCTCTCTGGGTTAGCTTGGATTCAAAAGAATATTACATTCTAAAAACGTAATGAAATCAGTTTGAGAAATGTTGTGATTTATTAGGACAGTCATTATTTTCACGTTTTCTAATACTTCTGTTATACATACACAATAGATCTTACCTTAATATATGCCCATGAGATGGGAAGAATTGCAGACGATCCAAATGGAGCTGCACTTACCACTCCAAACGATCTAGAATGGCGACCCATATCAGCCATTGGGTTTACTACAGGGTGTGTGGGCAAGAATGGTGCCAAGTGAGCTTTCCTGTGGAGTAGACAGTCGTTCATAAAAGAGGAGCTTGTTGAAATCAATACAAGTTGTTGTTGTCTCCAAATTGTTAAGTTGTTTTATGTCACAGGTTGATCAGAATCACACTTTTATGTGATCACACTTTATTGCTGAGAACACATAAAATATATGAGAATTTGTGTTTGTCAGTCTCTAAAACTATGAATAGCTTTTAGTGAAATTTTGTACTAGGAGGGGCAAGAAATCTACAAAATATTAGTTGTGGGTTATATCATACCAGTATAAATCCTTAGTTCTGTGAAACTTATAACCAATTTTATAAATTTTCTCAAAAATGGCTCTTCCTATCAAAATTTGATATGTGACATGAAACATAGGTCTCAGAACAAATGTGACTGTATTTAACAGTGACAAATTTGACACCCATGTATGCTGCACACCCCATGCACACACTGATTAATTAACTCCATGGAGAAGAGTTCATAAGAAGCTAATAGTCACTCATGTGCTGCTTTAAAACATTCCCTGTCTTCTATGTAACCCAAAGATTCATTACTGTTCAAAAGATCCTGCCAGCTAGTTGCTATCCTGAACCAAATTAATGGACTCCACATCCCCCACTATATTTTTAAGATCCAGTTCAATTACTGGAAGTCTGTAATTTGAGTGTTAACCGTAGAGGCCAGATTTCCTAATGGAATAGGTTGACTTTTTTCAGTCTTTTCAGGCAAATGCTGGGAGATCACTCTAAAACAAACTGCTGCTATGTATGAGTGTTTTCACACTCTGACAAATTCATCTTCCATGCTTATCATCCCATTTGATACTATGCAACTAGAAGAGCATTGTTAAATAGAGCAAGAAACAAGCAACATGTCCCTAAATTTGGATGGGCCAGAGCTTACATTTTCTAGTCATCTCAGCTTGTCAGAAACCAGTAGTAAAGAACTCTTATTAGTTGATCTCTTATTTCCAAAGACATTTCTAGTGATTTCAAAAACAAAATGACTCACACTCCTACTGGTCCCATTCCAGGACCCCCACCACCATGAGGGATACAGAATGTCTTATGGAGGTTCAGATGGGACACATCAGAACCGTAGTCACCTGGTCGACATAAGCCAACTTGTGCATTCATATTTGCTCCATCAAGGTATACCTGAAAACATAAAGTTTTTGGGAACAAAATAAAAAACACCATCACTTGACTTTGCTACTGTGATTGTTTAAATGATTCGTGCTTCTGTGCTTTATTTAAAATAATGGAGATTGATTTATAGAATTTTAACTAATGCTCATTAGTCAGTCTATTCCTTTGTCTTTTCAACCTGAAAAACAGTTCGGTATTTCAGATGAAATGCTACAAATTATCCCAGAAGTTTCTTCTAGATCTAAAATATTCATTGCTGTGTAAGTAGAACTGCTCTGACTTCCAGCCTGTAATATTTCAGACCCATTGAACTAGCTAATGCCACCTGATTGCTTTCAGTGAAGAGATTAGCTCTATGAAAAAAAAAAGAAAAGCCATTCCACTCAACTTGAGTGTTGCTTCTAATTTCAAAGATGTGAAACATTAATCAAATTCCAAGTCTCACCTGTCCACCACTGTCATGTATCATCTGACAAACATCAGCGATAGTTTCTTCAAACACCCCATTTGTTGATGGATAAGTGATCATGAGGCAAGCCAAATTTTTGCCATGCTTCTCAACCTTATTGTAAGAAACAGAAGAGCGTGAATACACTGTACACAACACCATCACAAAAGTACACAAAGATTTTAGTGTCAGTAGCATTCCTTGAATGTCTGAGCACAGTCAAATTATTCAATACAGCACATCTGACCCTATGCAAAATCAGTTCTTCTGTCAAGAATATTTTCAATGGTTAAAATTATTGAATTAATTTGGCATGGTATTTTCTTTTTATGTATCTGTGTGAGTACTTTTGTACTGTTGGTAAAATTATGGACTGCATGTTGGGTGACAAGGTTTTGATTCCTAGCAGATGGATTTGCATCTCTTTGCCACCAAATCCAAAATGCTGTGAGATGCGATTGGTCTCCTGTTTAATGGACACTAAGGAGTCTACCTGGATGTGAAGTGGCCAGAATGAGAAGCTGAATACTTGCCTCCATCTAGTGTAGTGGTATTCAACCTGTGGTATGCCTACCCCGGGGGGTATGCGAGGACATCTTAGGGGGTACGTAAAATTAAAAACAAAATAAATAGATTATTTCATGATAAACACTGAATAATCAGGGCTAGATTTAGGGTTAGCCACGAGAGACCCGAACATAAGGACATGCGATTTGGGAGCGCCATTTCTCTCTCTCTCTCCTTTATGCGATTCTTATCTGGGCGGCTAGTTTCATCTTATTCCACATAGTGCATGTAATTTTGCTTTGCTAAAATACCTTTGTTCCTTTATTAATTTTTATATGATAGGCAATAATATATTTGTTATTTAATAGCGTGATTCTGATTTTTTTCATTTAAAACTTATTATTTAATACATTATTTTGGAAGTAATTTAACTTATTTTAGATGTAGATTGTACACTATGTATAACTTGAATTATGCACCAATAGCTTTGGGGGTACAAAGTTGAAGAGAAATTATATGTGGGGGTACGTGAACAAAAAAGGTTGAATGCCACTGATCTAGTGTCTAGGTTAAGAATGTGTCTGCCTCTACCTCCATGCCCCCAATTACATGCTGTCATAGCTTGGTGCTTAGGCATGGATATACTTGAACCTTTAGTTAATGCTGTGTGACTGAGAATACTGGTTAATCCAGAAATTGAATTTTCTGAATCTTTGTGATTTTGCTGAATCATTTCAGGAGTTCAATATTCGTAACCATACTGTAACTTTATACTGTATAACCCATGATATTGATAAAGCATTTTTAAGTAAACGAGTAAATAACAGATTCATATACTCACCTTAGATGCAAGATGTGAGATATCAATGCTTCCATCACGACAAACATTTATTGGTTCCACCTTCATACCAGCCATTTGTGCAGAGGCAGGGTTGGTGCCATGTGCAGATACTGGTATGAGGCAGATGTTACGATGTCCTTCAGAGCGTGCCTCGTGATAGCACTTGATGGCCCTCAGTCCAGCATATTCACCTTGTGCTCCACTAAAACCATATGGTGACAGTGTTCTCTTAAGTGGATTTCTTATTCTAACTAGCCAACTCCATGGAACAAGGTCTTCTTTGAAAAGTTAATGGTTACTCAACTGATCAAGAAATTTATTGTTTCCATGGGACATGAAAGTTCATTACCATGTTCATAAAATCACACCACTGGGACCCTATCAGGAGCTAGTTCAGTACAGTCCTTGCCTTCACATCCTGTTTTTCTAGGATACACTGTCATGTTACCATCCTATATATCTCAAAGTCCTCCAAGTGACCTTAGCAAACCAAAATTATGTGCATATTTCTCATCTTCCACATGCATGTTACATGTCCTTTCCACCTCATCCTCCTTAATTTGATCACCCTAACAATGACAAATGAAGATGCAAATTATGAAGTTCCTAATTGTGTAAGGTTTTTTATCCTCCTGCGACTTCTGTTTCTTATGACCAGATGTTCTCATGTCATTTTTCTGTCTTACTGAGAGAGAGTTTTCAGTTTTGTTTATTGTAACTTCATATTATTGCAATAATTTATTACAAATATGTTTTATTAACTCAAGACAAATGGATTTCCTCTAAGTACCTGAGCATTAAGTACTACTTTTTTAATTAACTCTGTAACTGAATATGGAAGCAATATCTGTAGATACGTGTTCAGATATTGAATTCGTACCATATTTTACATTTGATGTGAAATTCAAAAGTTAGACGTGGTGTTGTATTATTTCTCACTTGATACTATTAAAACCATCCAGACCGACCCTGGGGCCCATCCAGCCTCCTATACAATGGATACCGGGTCTTTTTCCTGGGGTAAAGAGGCCGGGGCGTGGAGTTGACCACCCACCCCCATCTAGTGCCAGGGTTAAAGAAAGAGTAGAGCTATACCTCTGCTCCCCCTCTGGGCCTTCATGGCTTGTTCTAGGTAGAACTTTACCTTTTTGCTTTTAAAACCACAAGAGTTGACCCGACTTCTTCACAGCAAACAAAGAAACTGGTGTTACCTGTTAGGCTGGAATGAAATTCTATCATAGCCAGTGATAGCACACAAATCTTGTTGCAGCTCCTCAAACAGTTGCTGGTAACCAAGCGACTGATCCAGTGGTGCAAACGGATGAATGTCAGTGAAATGCCGGAAACTGCATGGCATCATTTCTGTGGTACTATTGAGCTTCATAGTACAAGATCCCTGTAAACAACACCATTATATTTTGAGTGAGTCCATTAGTTGTCCATTCATGAAGTAATCTCAGGAAATGGTGCTGAACACTTCAAAACATTTGATTTATGAAGATAGTAGATGTACTGTATTTGCCCAAATTAAACATAGTTGATGTAACCAACACCAATCATTTCTATAAGAATGATACCTTTGAATCAATGTTCAAGATACCTCTAATACTGACCCAATGACTGCATTAAAAGTGTGACATTCGATTTTCTGACAGGGGTGACCCTAAGGATGCTGTCTTCTGGGATGTGACATCATGCACTCTGTTAGAAATGTACCAGTGTTCTGGAGAAACATGCTTCCGTCTTCTGGAGAGTAGAAGAGGATACCATGAATATAAAAGCAATGTGTTCCCTCAAAACGTCAGTAAATTTGTACCTAAATTCATTGTGTCACATTTTGGAAGACAGTGTACTTTAGAACTCATAGTGTCATTAATTACATTACTGTACCAACAGTCATTTATATAAGCTAAGACTCAGAACTGGAATGCACAAAAATGTCTACTCATATTTTAATGACAGGGGAGGAAACTGATTTGCCTCGACATTTTAACACTACTCTTTAAGTGTCACTACACAAATGCAAGGCATTTAATTATTTCTCTTTGTTCTGCATCACTGTTATTTTGTATTATTACAAAAATCTATATGCAGAAAACAGAGGGCCAAAGTAAGGAAGAATAAAGTATCATATAAATAGAACAGATGGTGAGGTCAGTTTGTATTGTGAATCATATGTAGATTATGTAGCTAATAGAAACAAAGCAAGAGGTAACCCAATTGTACAACCCCACTGGATAGTCTCTTTACCCTGCATACAGTATGCATGTTGGAGGTCTGAGCTTCAAGTTGTTGCTGATGGAGAATGCCTGCACCATCCATTCTTATGTTTACACAAATTTACCTTTTTCTTGGGGGGTGGGGGGTAAATTGTGTTGTCCTGTCTAGGCTACAGACTGAAAACCAAGAAATCATTTTTTGATTCTCAGCAGGGGCAAGAGATTTTCTCTTCTCCAAAGCATCTCTACTGGCTTTGCAGCCCACCCATCTTCCTGTAAAATGGATACTGGGGCCTCCTTCCCCAGAGGTAAAGTATGACACTCACCACCACCTAATATGGAGGTTAAAAATGAGTTTAACTATACCTCCAGTCTTCTACAAGCTTGCATATGTATACAGAGACAATGTTACCTTTACTGCCTGTTGAAATTGAATGTTTTATTTTGAATGTGGAAGGGAAATACTGGAGATTTAGAGATAAGTCTGTACTTACAAGAGGTATCATGGAATGTACTAACGAGACATCTTTATTCTCCAGTGTTTTCATGTATCGCACAATTCGGGTCTCTGAGTGGTATGAGTTAAACACTGGATGAGTGAGATATGGAGATGTACGGCGAAAACTGGACTGAAATATGCTGCCTTGATTGTGGTTACAACTGGCAGCAATCTGAAACAACAACATCTTCAAGAAACACCAAAAACATAGCTTGGTAAGTGATCAGTAGGGTCATTCCTGTACAGGTAAATGAGATCTGTGACCATTCCACAATGCAGATGGTTATACCGTGGCTTATTAATGTGGAGGCATGATTTAGTCGCAGGCAGTGACAGCTTGTACATTGCAGATCATAGGGATGATCCTCTGTATGCAGAATCTGTAAATGGATTTTCCTTATTTGTTTGATAATGGCCTGGAACTAATACAGCCTCATGTAGGACATGCATCAAGGATTGGTATCTGAAATATTTAATACAGTACAGTCTGGACTGTTAGAGGAGAGAGAGGAAACATGAACAATTGAAAAGTAATGTTGTTTGTAATTTGACACAAATTGTGTCCTTGAACTGCTCATGCAGTGTCATCTTAAGGCTGGTGATTTCAAGCACAGTAGGAGTAAAATGGTGTTATGGAGGAATTAGGAAAGATTCAGCATTTCCCTCTTCCTCTTTATCACACTGCATTCACCCCACCCAACAACAGTAATTGTAGGCATGACAAGGCACAATTTTGTAAGGCTTTAGTAAATGTGAAAATTAATAACAATTATTTACCGAACAGTTGTAAATAATCTACTTGCAAATAATTGGAAGTAGCATGTATTTTCATTAAATATTTGTCCTGATTTTGCTTTCTGTTTCTACTTATTATAGCAAGATATTGGAAGAACTTTGTGTCAGTACTGACATCTCTTCTCTCATTTTTAATTCTGTAGTGGATGAAAAATTTGAATGCAGTCATACATACCTCTTCAGCTGAGAGTCTCGAACCAAAGACCCAGAGTAAGTCCTCAACGTCTTGAATTCTGACTGTTTCATCAAGAGAGACGCCTACCTGACAGACAGAATATTAAAATTACTCCTTCTGTGGAGTCAGTTTAGAAGAAACTGTCCCATTAAATCATCACTACAGATGCAATATAATTTACTGATACCTGTCCACCTTTTTGTTAATTTTTGGCATCCATTAGCAATTTGTCATATTTAAATTTTAGAAACTTTCTCAGAGCATGCATAATGCAAAAATATTCTTTTTTAAATTTGGTATCATATGTGATGAAATACAAGAAAGAATCAAATTATGGTGTTCTCTAAAATAATGGTCCTATTAGACGAAGCTAAACCTAAAATAAATTCCCCTCCCAAAAACATATCTAAGAGGTCTCCTATATCAGGTTTTACTCATATCCTTTAATTGGCCTTAGAACTGAAACATGTGGACAGATAAGTGGGTGTGATTTGCAGTAAAGCATTCTTCATTTTACACATGGTGTATGCAGTGCTTATTATTGTGGTGGATGCAACTATGAGCTGGGTAAATTGAACATAAAAAATAACCATTTACAATCAGTGCAGTTTTCTGTATTCAGTTTAGCAGATCCACTTTCTTGGTTTAATATTGTTCTGTACTCTGCCTATGTAATTTCTACAGACAGTAAGTAAGTATATGAGTATCAGTTGTTTGTAAATGGGGAGGTTACCAGCCAACTGACACAACCCCCATTTGGAGGAGCAAGTATGTCTGTTTGCCTGGTACCTACCACACCTACCCAACATACCTTGGGAAAAAGGAATCAGTATTAAATAACATTCAAACAAACCATCT
The DNA here is from genome assembly GCA_021186555.1 of Reticulitermes speratus. Classification (NCBI taxonomy): domain Eukaryota; kingdom Metazoa; phylum Arthropoda; class Insecta; order Blattodea; family Rhinotermitidae; genus Reticulitermes; species Reticulitermes speratus. The sequence continues at coordinate 22,570,911 of JAJKFL010000237.1, forward strand.
GCAATGTAGCACTGTGTCGCTGGGTGTCCAGTGCCACAATGCCACATCGCAGAAGACTTGTATCTTTAGCAATACTGCTGTGAGAATCTCAGATCTCATAAACCATCTCAGAATAACAAAAGTAGAGGGCATTAATGATGTTTATAAAACTCATTATTGTGTTTCCTTAGATGGTTTTTTGAAGGTTACTGAAGGCTGAGGATGGAGATTTTGTAAACATTATATACTTTTACTTTTATACATTAATGTATTTTGAGGTGGTAATCTTGGAAACTAAGAAAATATTATTGTCACAATTCCTGAACAATTGATTATAAGAATCCCAAGTTTTGTACCATTTCATCAGAATAAAATCTCAGGTTGATCTGCTTCTGACGAGCCCGGTGTTGAATCTCGCCTTGGTCCATTGCTGGGCTTATTTTTATTGTATCAAAGAACAGGGGGTTTGTAACAGTGTTTCCACCTTCCTGAACACCTGAAATATACATAATACAGCACATTACTGAACATATTTGGTAAAATATCTGACCTCAATTTCAGAAATATCTGATTAGCAACTGACTGAGGTTTCCCATTGTTTTCCTGAGCATTCCAAGGCAAATTATATTATGTGCCTTCAGATTCATTGCACCCAATCATCCCATCATATAACGTTTGATATTATTTAACACAGCAGTTGGTGCAGCATTTTACAATAATTGAATAACTATCATATCAAACAAACTTACTCCATGATAGAAGATATAGCTTGAACAGTTGACATTAATTCAGCTGATCAGAAAATTAGTTCTATAAGGAACCTAATTATTCATCGCAGGATTGAATATTGTGTGATAAGGGATAATACATGTGAAAAAAATATTATGTAAAATGTATCTCCAGTGTGTTGGAAAATACCAGCATAATGACCGTTATCTTTTTAATCAATTGCTGGTAATATTTGAGTTTTCTACAGTGTTGGCCTTGAGGGCTCTAGTCTCTTAGGATGTTATGCTGTGTAGCACTGTGTAGTTTATTCTTCTGGGACCTACCAACTCTAGAAAATGGAGATGCTACATTCCTTCAATATGTTGGGAAATGCTAAATTACCCAGTACACAGTGTAATATCCCAGAAGACCATAATTGTCCATCTATTGCTTAACTGTGCAGTTACAAAATACCAGGAATCAACTAGTACACTTTTGGGAACTGTATGACACATTTGAATGTGATGAGATTTTTATACCTGCACTCAACAGCAGAGCTGAGTTGTGGATCCTGGTTGCAATGTCCTTCAGTCCGTGAGGCCCATGATACACAGCATACATAGCTGACATGTTAGCTAACAGTGCCTGGGCTGTGCAGATGTTGCTGGTAGCCTTGTCTCGTCTGATGTGCTGCTCTCTGGTCTGCAAGGCCAGCCGGTATGCATCATGACCACTTGCATCTCTGTGCATGAATTGCATCATCAGTGGTAATGTGATATTGTAAAGGAGAAATTACGATGATTCTTGGGTTATGGACTGGCACGTTTTAACCTGGGTAGGTTGTAATAGTGATAATGGTACATTGAATGTGGTTAGTGAACTGAAAAGAGTGTCATGAAGTGGTCATGGCTTGTTTTAAGATACTGTGACCTAGTTTGCCTGGAGGGATTGAAGACCAGTATGTAAAACATAAACCAGAATAGATGGTGCTATGCTGTGATTTGAGCTGCTGTGTCTTCTGAATGTGACTCAAAAGCTTTACTCATCTGTTGCCTTACCCAGTAAGTAAAAATTCTTGTTGTTTTTAATGGTAACTGCAGTGGGTTCATAAAGTTGTGATGCAGTTTCAAGCTTAATAATAATGGTAGAAAGAAGAAATGAAAGAGAAACCATGAAAGTTTACCTCTCTCGGTTGTGAAATTTAATTTGAAGCCCATTTGTCACTCTGCACTGATCTCATTTGTATTCTGATTCTTGCTGCGCCTGAATGATAATATCTGGAGCTACAAACTTAACAGTCCTGATTCTCTGCTTCAAATTACCTGCTTCTTAAAATTTCATATTCAATATTTCTTGTTTTATGTGGTCACAAAAGTTAAAGTCTGGCAGAATAAGGTCCAGAAATCAAGTGTTGAGCTCCTAATCCTCATCCTTCAATCCATGACCTTGGGAATACTCATTCAGACATTCACAAACAATTTGTATAGGGATGTTGGGGTCCATCAACCTGACAGAGTGCTGTGTTGTCTTCAGTTTATGAAAACATGTGAAGTTGCAACATATCCAACATGTTAACCAATCGTTTATGAAGTGTAAATACAGATTTTCAGAACAGAGGATTCCAAGCTGAGGTTCAAATCCATGGCCACCTCATTCTCTGGATCATACTCTCTCTTTTTTCAATGGGACTATGTAAAACAAATTGTGTGAAGAATGAAAATCAGCAACTTGTACAACTTGACGCAAAGAATCAGGAAATAATTGACACTGAAGCTCCAGATGTTCTCAGTTGGGTCTGACAAAAGTTGGAACACCAAATGGACATGTGCAAAGGAATCAATGCTCACTTTGAATTACATAAGTAAACGTTCACTGCTTCTGTTACTTGTACATTCATGTTTCTAGCACTACTATTACAAACCAGAAAATCTTGAAAACCATGTTTTAACCTTACAGACATGCTATACAAAAGTGATCATTCAATACATACCGAGTGACTCCAATCATGCGGCCAGGCATGAGTCTAACTAGAGACTGTCTGCAAGCAAAGAAGCCAGCGTGTGGACCTCCATAGCCAAGAGGCACACCAAACCGTTGGCTGGTTCCCACAGAGATGTCCACATCAAACTCACTTGGAGGACGAAGCAGTGTGAGTGCTAGCAGGTCGGTAGCACAGCAAACAAGAGTCTGCCAACAGACACTTGTAATATAGCTGATGGATTACAGCAAATGTTAAGAAGCAAGCAGTGAATGTTGTAACTTAGTGTATTTAAAAGAGGAACTGTTGAGATAATGTTGCTACTATGTCCTAACCATAGACCAAAACTTTTGTCCTTTATCTGACTTTTATATTAACCATTTCAGTGTTGTAATCTGACAGAACAGGTTCCTGTATTCTACCATGGTGTAAATAAACTGACTGAATATTCTTTTATTCACAGTTGTTACTTACAAAGTGACAGGAAAGACAGAAGTGTGTCATTGCAAGGATTCAATCAACCATCAACATCCAGCTCTACAGCCCTGGGTGGGCTTTGGCTTCCTCCACTATCTGCCTCCATTCTTCTCTATTTCTGGCCTTCTCTTCCAAATTGGTCACTCTCATTATATGTAAATCCTTCTTTACGTCGTCTAACCATCTCAACTTCGGTCTACCTCTTCTTCTGCTTGAGAATATTTTCTCCTGTAAACTTCTTTTAGTAAGTCTATCTTCTCCCATTCTTACTACATGGCCCAGCCATCTTAAGTGTTGTGCCTTTATGAACCTCACAATGTTTTCGTTTTCGAGGATATTTTCTAATTCTTCATTTGTGTGGATTTTCCATTCCTCATTCATCCTAATAGGACCATATATTTTCCTTATTATTTTTTTTTCAAATATCTGGAGACTGAGCTCATTTTCTTTTGTAAGTGTCCACACTTCCGAGCCATATGTCGCTATGGGCCTGATCGAAGTTTTATATAATTTCATCTTTGTCCTCCTATTTATTGTTTTGTTCTTTAACAACTGTATATTAGCATAATAGGCTTTATTGGCCATTTGTATCTTCTCCTTAATAGTATTTGTCATACTATTCTGATTATGTATTAGAAGTCCTAAGTATTTAAATGTACTCACTCCTTCAAATTCTTTGGTCCCATTTCTCATGTTTACTACTTTCTTTTTATTATCTTTTGATGTTATAAACATATATTTAGTTTTTATTATATTAACGTATAATCCTAGTTTCTTGGTTTCTTTCTCTAGTTGTTTATATATTTTCTTAAATTCTGCTTCAGTTCTTGTTATTATGGCTACATCATCGGCATAGGCACAGATTTGGCTTGATTTATAGATTATTGTGCCCCTTTTATTTACTTTCTCTATGGCCATGTGTAGGGCTAGAATAAATAATGTTCTAGACAGACCATCCCCTTGTTTGACCCCTTTGGAATAATGGAATTCATTACCTATTTGTTTTACTAGGTTGATCAGCTCTGGTGGGATTGCGAAGTATTCTAGTGCTTGTATCATCTTCTTCTATTTATACTATCAAATGCTTGTTTATAGTCAACAAACAATATATGCAGATCAACTCCATATTCATAATTTTTCTCTATTATCTGCCGCATTACAAATAATTGGTCAATGGTACTTCTATTGGCCCTAAATCCACATTGATATTCACCAATTATATCTTCTGTATAATTTTTTAATTCTATCATTTATTGTGCTTGTAAGGATTTTATACCCAGTATTTAATAACATTATACCTCTATAGTTGGAACATTTCGCTTTATCTCCTTTCTTGTGCAGAGGATGCAATATACCTACTCTCCATTTATTTGGCATTTCTTCTTCTTCCCACATCTGTTTTATTACCTTGTATATATTTTTCTCTCATTTCTGATCTAGCTGGTGATATCAGTTCTACAATTATTCCATCTTCCCCCGGCGCTTTATTGTTCTTCATTTTTTTTATTGCTCTTTCTATTTCCTCTTTTGATGGTGTTTCCTCTTCATTTTTCCTTCTTTTATTTATGGATTTTCTTTCCTGTTCCAATTTTTCTTCTTCCTCTGTATTTTCTTCTTCTTCATCCCTTATGGGATTTAATTGTTCTTTAAAATGTTCCATCCATCGTTGTAGATTCTGTCTGCTATCACTTTTTATTTCCCCTTCTTTATTCTTATATCCAATTGCTTGTGCTTGGTATCCTCTGTTCATTTTTTTAACTGCTGCATAAAATTTCCTTATTTCATTTTGTTTGCTGAGATTTTCTATTTCCAGCACTTGTACTTTCATCATTTCTTTTTTCTTCTCTCTGCATATTTTGTTTACTATCCTCCTCTTTTTTTTTGTATTTTTCATAATTGCTCCTTGTTTCTCTCTGTATCATTATTCTTCTGGCTTCATTTTTGTGTCTTATTGCCTCTACACTCCTCATCAAACCATTGGTTTTTTTTGCTTCTTATATCCCACCACTTCTTCTGCTGCCTCTGTAATTATTGTCTCTATTGATTCCCACCTATCCTGTATTGTTATTTCTTCATCCTCCTGTGCCTCTTTATCCTTAAGTTTTCTATTTATTGCTTCTCTATATTTTATTTTTTCATCCTCCTTTTTCAACTTCTCAACATCCCACTTTTTCCTGATGTTTCTATTGTGTTGTAGTTTCTTACATAATTTATATCTTATTTTTGCTTTAACTAGGATGTGATCTGTGTCACAGTTAGGTCCTCTGTGACTTCTTACGTCTATTATTGAGGATGAGTATCTATAATTAATCAGTATATGATCAATTTGGTCATTGCAAGGATTGGTATATTTAATCTCAGTCCCCTTTATTTAACAATGATAGGATGGAGGCAAGGCTTTTTCACATATGTACAGTCTTCACGCACACCAGACAGAGCATGCAAAACCTAGAAAAGTGTCAGCAGCTCTTGTCCATCTATGGGAGTGTTGTTGTTTTTGTTTGTTTTATCAACAATATATTTTGTAAGTCATCAAGTTATTGGTATTAATGATTAATTGGGAAGGATGTGAAAGGAGGCAGTCATAGCCTAATTTAGGATACTATCCAGCATTTGTCTGAAGAGCTTAAGGAATACCGTGAAATATGTATGTTCAGATAGCCACTTCTAGACTGAGACTTGGATCTGGAACCACCTTAATGGGTGACTACTGCTTGACAAGATATACAGTAGAAGTGTATAAGAAATTCAGTAACTAAAACGTTTTATAGTGTACCAACTCTGTGCAGCAGAGGTAGATAGGCTATGTATTTCATTAAGGTAAATGACTAGCACTTGAGTGACAAAACGTCCTCCAGATTGACAGTTTTAATGGAAAATTTATTTTGTGTTTTCGATCATAATCAAATCAGTGGAACTGCAGATTCTATGGAAAAGAGTTTGGAAAATATTGAAGAAGGTTTTACAGCACAGGAAAGGTTGTTTAGGAATTTTCAGATTTTAGGTTTTCTTGCTGATGATGTAGAGGCTACGTAAGAATGAGGAACAGTGACTCATTGTAAACATCATGTTTACTTGTATGTTTGTTGTAACTTACACCATTGGAATGAGCTCTCTGGACTACTTCAGAGAAGTCTTTTACAGAACCCTCAGTGTCTGGATATTGGAAGATAACACCAGCAACATCTCGATTAGAAAAGTCTGCTGCAAACACATTTCCCAGCTCAACTGTAAGTCCAAGTGAGTCAGCTCGAGTCTGAACCACTGACACAGACTGAGGGTGAAGCTGATCAGAAAGGAATAGACGCCACCGTTTGGTCTGCCTGTATAAGAAACATTGATGTAAAATAACAACAAAATGCTGTTTAGTTACAAAAAATTTGTTAGATACAGACTGTCAAAAAAGTTGAAGATGATCAGAAATGTGTTATAATTCTACGTATTGTGGTAAATGTATTGTAAGTTAGGTGTGCCGTTACTGCAGGAAATCAAGTTATCATGTCCCTACCACTTATTTCTTTAGTATTTGCCTTATTGCTGTCTATCCATCTCAGTCTGCTTTCTTAGAGGTTTCCCCACCAAAATTATTTATGCAGTACAGACGGACCCTGACTTACATAGCTCCGACATACGTAGATCCGGACTTACGTAAAAAACTTCTTGTGCCACTACCACCACTACTACCACTCCAACCACCACCACACCCACTCCTGCCTCTGCCTCAATTGAATACGACAGTGACTCCAGTATCGATTATTAATTATTATTATGTTTTTTATTAATTGTTGTTAAAATTATTATTATTTTATCAATTATTATTATTGTGTATAAGGTATATAATAAAACATGGCTCCAAGTTACGTAAAAATCGACTTACGCATAGGGTTGCGGAACGATCCACTTATGTAAGTCGGGGACTTTCTCTACTCGTTATACTCATCTGAACTACACTGCTAGCCCAAAATTTCATGATTTTACTACCACAATAATTGGTGAATTTTATATATCATGAAGTTCTACTCTATTCTGCATTTCATCCTTGGTATAAGTTGTGACAAACACTCTGTATCCAAACACTTGCAACTGGTGTTCTTTCATTGAAGTATGAGATCCAACCAGTGATTTTACCTGTGACAAAGACTCATAGCTTCGGCTGCTGCAGTGCCTTCATCCAGCAAAGAAGCATTGGCCACTTCCATACCAGTCAGATCAGTGACCATTGTCTGATAGTTTAGGAGACCTTCCAGACGGCCCTGAGCAACCTCTGGTTGGTAAGGTGTATACTGGGTTGTCCTGAAAACAAATCATCAGTTATCTCTCTTATAGTTAGTAATGGTAATGGTCAAAATTGTGTCTCCTAAAGTGCTGTTGCAGAAGAATCTGAAGGATATGCAGAGACAAGTATAGGATGTTTTTTTTTCCTGCTTGACCAATAAGCGCCAGTCCAACTCTCAGCCTGATGCTCTGCCAGCATCGCATCGTACGCAGCATCTCAGGGAGGTTTAACAGTCGATGACAGGAGCTAGACAAATGATTGCAATGATAATAACCTTTAGAAAGTCTAATAAAAACTCACTAGAGTGTCAGGCCGGCGCTTATAGGTCAAGCAGGAAAAGAGACACTCTATACACGTTTTAGTGTCTTACTTGGTGCCTCTCCCTACATCCCCTCTGCCCCCTCTCTTACACATTCACACATACAGATGTATCATTAATAACCTGAATTCCCAGACTAAAGTATAACCACTGTAAATAAGCCTTTAGAAATTGTACCATATATTAGATGTGTTCCTTGTCATCGGTAATGTATAGGCATACAAGTTCACACATTTGTAATAGTTACTAGATCAACATTAATGGATAGACAATGAAAAGTGCCTCTTTTTTCTGATGGGACATTACTATAACAAAATGTAAAATAAAATTGCCAAATTGCGGTACATTTTATCGTCAAATAAGGAGTTCCAGAATAAATGAACTGATGTTACTACTGAGAATTTTTAAACCATTGACAGAATAATAACTGAGCAAGTTGGGTTGTGGCTTGTGTTCAAGAGTGCCCGATTTGAATCTTGGCTGGGACAATGACTACACTGGTTAACGTTTGTTGTGGTTCTGCTCAGTCACCCTAAGTTCTGGGATAGTAACTACCCCTTCCAGATTCTTTAAAATTTACCATTCACTAATAATTTGATGCTATTTAGTCTGAGTTACTGATAGTGTCATTAAATAAACCATGATAGGATTCCAGAAAGATTCTAAAACATATATCAGAAAGGTAAAGAATTTTGGAAGGATTCTGTTTTGTAATACCTGTAATTGGTCTGAGGAGGTCTAATAATATGTACTGGAAAGGAAGAAGTTGACATTGCATTTCTCGTTATTTAGGGTATCTCATTGACATACATATTCAGTCACTGCAAAGCTAATCCGTACAGATATTACTGCAAGGAGTCATATATCAGTTTTCTTTGTTTTTTGATAAATATGTCCTACATTAACAAATATACGAACAGCTGTAGGTATACATTTTGTGTCATGCATGAAATTCTTGTTTGAGAAAATTGATAACCTGGTTTTAGCAACATGTAAAGAGTGAGTAATACTGGGATGCTCTGAATAAAATTTAAATTTCAAAACAAAATTTCATCAAATGTCTGTTCATTAGTTTTGGAAACAAAAAGTGAATGTACCAACAGACATGACTTCCATATTATTTCATTTTATGTGCTTTATGCAAATACTACACAGTAATAAATTTTATGATGAAATTAGGAATGTAATAGAGTGAGGAAATATGTGTTGTTCAGCCCATAAACTGTTTTCTTTGCATTTATTTCTTGTACCTGAAGACATAAAAAATATGGAATGGAAACCCACCAGCCAGGATTCTCAAATATATTTCTCATGATGGTGTGTGGCACACAGCAGTTATTGTAACCCATTCCAATGTAGCTCCTCCAAATCTTGTTCTTCTCAGCTATCTGTCTGATACGATTGATCAACTCATATTCTCCTGTAAACAGACAATGAATGTTTGATGTTGGACACATAAACTGCAGTTGAAGACAGATGTCTTGTGCCACTTGTATACCGTGAAATTTTTGACAGAATACACTACAAGCAAAAGTGTCACCCTTCATTCAACTTCGTATATCTTTTGAATATTTTGGTGCTCATACTTCAGCAAACCTTTAATTTTCTCTGCCGTTTACTTCTACGTCTTTGATGTAAAGTTACAGAACTGAAATAGTTCGGTAGATTTTTGCCAAGTGTGTCACAATGCTTTGAATGTAAGAATGATTATGTAAAATTAAATATGAACATTGACATGAACTTTCCAGAAAATTTGAAGCATCAGTGATACTGCTGTGAGGACGTAGTGTCTCTCAGAGTCTAATACATACAAACATCTCCCTCCTTCATCCTTTGGCAGAAAATAGGAAAAGTCTTTCAGTTTTGTCATATCTATCTGTGTTCGTTAGGGAGTCATTAATTAGTATAAAATAACAATACTTTAAGTTATAGATAGTTAAGTTACAGATTTTTATCAAAAGATTCCGAAGTCAGTTATTGGTAGAAATTTATTGGGAGAGAAATTTTTTTATCAAAGCATAGATTACAGTAAGAGTCCTGTATACTGCACAACTCAAAGCTCTTTTTGATTCTGTGTTTCTGGTTAGATTTGGTATAAGATGGCTTCACTTGATTCAACTTACCATAATATACATCTTTACTGAAACTTTAATTATAGTGTGGTCATCCTGCATTGTAATGAAGTAAGTCTTATATCACCCAGACAGAACTACTTACTTTGTAAAAAATTTGAACATTATTGAAAGAAACATTCTGTGCAGAAGACTCTTCTGTCATAAATTTTAGCTGCCAGGATGCTGTAATTCTGGTCACATATCTAAATGTCAACTGTCATTCAAGTAAATAGTTAAAAACTGCCATAAATTGCATGTTACAAATGTAACTTACCTACTGGTTCTTCAATTTCTAAATCTTTGTTGAGTCGAATTTTGGCAGGAACAGCTTTGTCTGTCATTTCATCGAGAGTCTGTAAATAAAATGGAGTCACAATGCAACAAGGTGTTCATATTAACATTAATATAAATATACCTCTCCAGTTTCTCCTTAGTTTAACATTCCTTAATGGTACAAGAATACAGCATACTGGGCTCATTCTTTTTTCAATGATCTAAAGTTTGAACCTTGTAAACCTTAAGCTGTCAAAATGGCAAAGATGAAAAGGGTTTACTTTTACCAGCATATGCCAGTAAAAGTCAGTAAACTATTTCCAGTATGTGACACAAGTGCTCAAAGAAATGTAAACTTCAGAAGCAATTGGAAACGATTTTTTTTTTTATTCACTTGGATTCAGTTGGCGTTATTTTTCTTCAGAATAGTTAAAATTATGTTTTAAACTTACTCTAAAACCAAGGAGTTCCAACATTTGGGTTTGCTCTTGTTCTCGTGGTCCGATGTGACGAGCTGGAAATTCTTCACTTCTTGGAAACAGCTTAGCCAAACTTTGTCCCTCATTTTCAAATTTATTAGGTGTATTTTTCACTGTGTCACTTGGCAAGGGATTGGGGTTTGTTGTAAGAGCACAGTATCGAGTATATTTAGGCAGCCTTTTCTTAAACAGCTCTATTAGTTTCTTATTTCCATGGATATTGGCAGCTGTAATTCTGTACATGGTAGTTAACCACAAACTTAAAGCAACAAGTGGTGTATAATACTGCTACATTTCAAGGTTGATACTGAGCTGCTTGCTGATATTTATGTCCTGTATATAAAATTAAAGTTAATTCTTGTGTCTCAGTACAAGAACAACATATGTTAATCTTTGTTAGTTCAAAATGGAAATCACATCTTCTAGTTATATTCACAGTGGATTAGTAAGTATTTTGATCTGTGAGAGAGCTAGAAATTCTACAATCTTCTTTATCTGGGGACAAAATAAAGGGAACTCGCAGTTTCTGTGTCTCAACACAATCCCATGAAAGTAATGAGTAGTGTGACTGGCATATTGAACAGAACATGGAAAATAAAAACTCTCTGGTTTATTATAGACATAAATGCTTAAATTACTACATTTCCAAAATCCATGAATGGTTTCCATTTCTTCCAAATTCCAGTTTTCATATCAGTTTCAAGATGCTTTACTGAACTGTTATTTTTTTCCATGTACATATTTTCCTGCTACCAGTTTAAAGATTCAGTTAAAATTTCTTCTTAAATCTTCCCTGTCTCAGTTACTTCCAGTTCCAAAATTTCCATGTAAGTACAGTGTCCTTATTTGCTTCTGTGACTTAGAGAAGTCTAGTCAGAATTGTAACAGTCTCATATCTCATACCAGATACAATGCTGACCATTCAGTTGTCACAATCTGAATTGATTTGTCATTGATACATATTCCACTCATACTCCAATGGATTGTATGACACACAGAGAATGGTGGTTCAAAGTTTATCTGTTTTTAGGGTCAGCAAGATTATAAGTACCATGCAGAACAAGTGGCTATAGACCATCTGTTTGCACGTTTTATTAACATGTTTAAATCTGGGTGGAGGGATGTTTCAGATTAGGAGGCTCAGAGTTTAGGTCTCAGCCTAGAGACATTGAACCCTGATCAACATTTTTTATGATTTCAATATGTGGCAAATGGTGGCATAGAGCTTCAAAATGGGCCACACCACTTGACTGAGAAAGATTTTGTCTTTCAGAGCTAGTTAATTAATTCAGTTACTAAAGCTATTTAATAAAACAAAACAAAGTATGGAATGCGGCCAAAATCCAAACCAGAGACTGAAAAGTGTGTAGAGCTCTTTGCAGAACCTCTGTAGAATATGAGAGAAGTGTAATGTCAAGTGATACAAGTGGGAAAATATGCACTATGTCTTCAGTGCAGAAAGGGATTTGCTGTAAGAAGCTCCCCAATTTCACATGCATGTGTTGCACAGCTCATAACAATAATCTCAGTTAGATGAACAGAGTTTATATAGAAACTGGCCAATTAAAAACAGATTGAATAATGTTCTGGAACTGATTATACATGCAAAGAAAGAGATGAGTCTTTCTTGTTGAGCAGAAAATGAGAAGAAGGGTCTATATCAGTATGTCATATGGTATGGCTGTTTGTAATAACAAATTCCATACTTCTCTCGGATGTCCTTATACTTCTTACATTAATCCACCCTAATATGGCACTTAAAATAAAATATATATTAAGAATTATCATGATGCATGACAGACACGAATCTCAAATAATTATACCAGCACAAATGTTTCTTTTGTGAAGTAACTTACAGCTGTTATGCACTTGTACATATTGAGCTAGAATCAAGTATTTCATTGACACTTGTAGTACATATGTGACGCATGAAACTCATCCTATGACGTTTGTTATTTCTTGATAACTGTGTTCATCACTGAAGGGTGATTATTTTCATGCTGATTGACAAATTTTGTGCTCCTGATTAGGTCTACCATACATCGTCTTTTCTCTGGACATATTCTCTTTTTGGACCCAAGAATTTCCGTCTGGGCTTTTTTTTTTAATTGTTTAGAAATATCTGGGGTTTTGACTATTTGTTAGTTCTTAAAGCTTTTGCATATTATAATGGTACTAAAATGCAAACAAAAATGTTTCTATTTTTTAAGAAATACATAATAAAACTATACTGTCATTGTGCCAATCAAAAATATTAAAACTTAAGTTCAGCAGTTCACCTGTGGAATGTGTCGGAAAATTTCGGTGAAGAAAGTATGGATAACTTCTATGCCGTGAGAAATATGTTTAAAGAACGTCTCACTCAGAATTTCATACCCACGAATTTAAAGAACTACTAGCAGAGACACGTAACGAGGGACTTTTGTTTCATAAAATTGTGACTAGTGGAGGTGATCGAAGCAGGAAGTTTGAAGTAGTTGATACACCTCTGTAGAACGCAGGAGTGAGACCCCTGCAGGAAGTTAACGTTCGATAAATCAGAGGGCACTAGACGAGTAGGCAGACCTGCTGTTAGGTGACTGAATTCAGTGGAAGAATATCTGAAGAAAATGGATGTTAGAAGTTGGAGGCGAAAGTCGCAGGATCGGGACCAATGGAAGGCAATAGTAGAAGAGGCAAAGGATCACGATAGATTGTACCTCCAGTAGAAAAAGAAATTTTCTTCCTACCTGAATTTGTAGGTATTTATTTGCAGTATTTATACCAACGCGTATTGAAGTAAAATGCAATTGAATGTGTGATTCCAGAGTTATTTTATTTAGATTTAAATGTTCTAATTGTGGGGCAATTAAACAAGGTAGAGTACGTGCCAGAATTTTTACAATGCGCGTGCAATGCCACCTTCTTTTATTGTGATATGATCTAACCTATCAAGGGCTGCTACATAAGAGGTGAAGCCCGCGTGTTTCGATGATTTTACGAACCCTTATAGCTTGTGTCGTGTCCTTGCCCCTTTTCATCTCACAACAACTTCCTGATGCGAATATCGTGGCATAATTTTCTGGCTCGGGTTTACTTAGTCCAGCAGTAACTTTGCTGCTGCCCTTGCTAGTAAATGCTACGACATATAAGCTACGTAATACATACAAATAATACCAAAGAAAACGGAGATTTTATTGAATTTAGAATAGAACTGCCCTTTTCTCTATAGGCCTACTCCTCCGTAAATTCGCCAGCGATGGGGAGGACACAAAGCTTAGAATTTTCTGTTAGCTTTATTTGTTTTAAACGGGAATATAGGTTAGCAGTATAATCTTGTCTGTATGTGTATTCCCCGTCACTCTTGCATCAGTTGATCGATATGAAACTTGAAATGAATATGTTTCTAATTAAGCCCGTCTTCATATGGTAATTTTAGTTCTCACTATGTACGAACTTCTGAATTGAGAGGGACGCTTTATAACTGTACGATGACATATCGTCGCAACTTATGTACAGGCCAGTTTTTTACAGAATGTAGAGAACCGTGGTTATGTAGAGATACTTGTAGTAGCGTAGTCAGTGTAGCGAATCGCTACGGTCTGGACGGCCAGGGTTTCGAACCCTGTTGGAGGGGGGTGACATTTTCTGGACCCGTCCAGAGCAGCCACAAAGCCCACCCAGCCTCCTATACAATGGGTACCGGGTCTCTTTCCCGGGGGTAAGGCGGCTGGGACGTGGCGCTGATCACCCATCCCCTTTTAGTGCCGGGATCGAGTATGGTAGAGCTACACCTCTACCTCCCCTCTGTGCCTCGCTTGGCATGTAACGGGACAGCCTGTATGTATATATTACGAACAGTGAGGGGGGGGGGGATGCCGGTAAAAATTACCAGGGCCCGAATATGTTGCACGTGTTTTTATTTTTAGCTGGTCCGCCCTTTCTGGGGGTGGGGGGGGGGGCCAAAAAATTGTTTCAGCAGGGCCTGTACCCGCTGTCGGCGGCCCTGATTACGAAACTGCGCGCTATAAATTAAATTCAGATTTGCTTCGTAATTTTTGGAAAGAGCGATTTTTTTTGGGTCTGTTGACATTGAGAAACTACATGCTAGATTTCTTTGTCAAGGACCTTCTCTCTAACCTGAGTTGTTACTAACTAGTTCTTTTGTCAGATTGTGACAGTGTAGTATTTCAAGCAAGGATTATCACAATGCTACATGCGTGGCTGGTTCCAGTAGGAACTTTCATCTGACGTGGTAAGGTTTGTGATACGACAGCTTTCACATCACCTCTCGTACTTCAATCCATGCAACACGGAACTCGGGAATAAACGAAGTATCTTCAGATGACAACAGATGTCACGCACGTAAGTCATGAGACGTCATTGGAGATTAATTCAAAGGCGGCAGAAAGTGAAAGCCGCTCAGTTCTGTTGCAAAAACGCATAGCGCCAAGTGCATACAACAGAGTGAATCGTAGAGTAGCCCTTTCGTTTACAGTTTCAATTATGGCAAATTTTATGAGCAGTGGAGTTTCATGGTTCATAATAATACTTACTTTGACATCATTCAAATCGTTCAAAACTGATGGTACTGTATTTGCGGATTCAGGAGGTACTGCGTTTACCTATGTTTAATTCCTTGTTATTGCTTTTACGAAGCGCAAGTGAAAGTGAGTGTATGAACTTAATTGTCGTATTGTCATGGTGTGTTTAGATGGGGTCATATTGAGTCCTTCAAACGGGAGAGGGGGTGGAATTCGAGGCAGGATTGAAAGACTCAACGCTAGAAGACAAGAACGGGAACAGGCACGTCAGGCAAGAAAAGAAGTTTGTTATGGTTCGTATTTAACAATGAAATTTCAATTAAATCTTCAGTTCACTTTAACACTTCTGAAAACACACGGTATAGAGTAGTGGTAAGCAGTATTTATTGAATGAAGTTAAATGTTATAACAATGAGATGTCCATTTTATTAAATACTTTGTATGTTATTGTGTTATGTTAGTTATTTAACAAAAAAAATCAAACAACTTATTAGTTTCAATAGAAGAGGAAAGTTTTTTAACGATTAATCTTAAGACTTAGGCCTACTTGTGTCAGTTTTAAGATGGAAGAGCACCAATTGATCTTACATAAATATTAACCATCTGATTGACTGACTGGCTGACTAACTAACTGACTAATTTCATATAGCGGATTTATTCTTGAGAAGCTGATAATCGCTAAACTAGACAAAAATGCCCCCCTGTTTTATGAAATCCATACTGTTATTACCATGTACACATCAGCCCCTCTTCTGAGCCAAACAGTCCAGTCCACACCGCCTCTCACCCCATTTCTGTAACATCCTCTTTGATAATATTCTTCGTTCTAGAGCTTGCCTTTCCTTTCCGCTTATGTGCAATATTGTCTTCTCACACCGGAGAAATGTTAGCCTACCAACCAATCCTGTAGTTGGAAGATTATTGCTTGTCAACTGTCTGCGACTGGTAATTTAATACATTTGCAGCGACCTTCCATATCTGGAGATATCTCAGTCTACTCCTTAAGCAACCGGAGCACGCTCCATGGCATGGTGACAAGCGACTTCTTTAGCATAATCTTGATGCTATGTTTGGGGTACTGTCCCGCAGGCCGAACTGTAAAGCCAACCCTCCAATCCCCTTGCTCAGTACTAATTCACACATTTCCTTAAAGAACCAACGTGAAATATGGAGTACATTAATTGATTAACTCACACCAACAAATGCACCCAAACAAGTTTGTCACTGATTTCTTTACTGATTTTTTAAAGAACTCAGTGACAAACTTGTTTTGGTGCATTTGTTGGTGTGAGTTAATCAATTGTACAAAAATGCACGGTAAATATAACGTGAAGGAGTACATTAAGTTCTGTATGAAATATTTTGGAATTGAAAACATGAGCACGAATTTAAGTATCACAGTTACTGCTCCAAAATTTTAATGTTCTATTTTTATTTTAAACAGCAGATCGGGACCTCTTATACGCACAGGCTATATTTTGTCTGGTTTTATTTATTCTTTTACTTCTCTTTACATCTGTGGTTGGGGTTAGCCTGTATGTCTTGGAGATGCCGTCTTTCGCGAAGTACCCATTCCGTGGATGATAGATGAATATTTATAAAGCACCAGTGGAATGATCTTTGAAATGAATGGGTGGAGCTGTACCTCTTCTTTCCCTTTGTGCCTTCAGGGCTTGGACACGCACAACTTTTTACTTTTTATATTTACGAAAGGGGTTTTGTACATTCTGGAACGAGTAATAAACGCCTCCGAAAGCAGGCTAACTGTAAAAGAATGCTACCGATATTTTAGTCCTGTTTAGGATCTGTGTCCAGTTTCTTGGCTACGCTTGACTGGTGTGTCACGATCCGTCGGTTAGGCCAAGGCTAGAGAAAGTTCTTTAAAGCACGGCTTTTTGTTATTCTGCTGTACAAAAGTGAAAGTTTCCAAGATAATTCCCGTGCAGTAACCATAAAAATCAACACACTGTAGCTCTTACACAAATGATCCTCAACATATCCGCATACCACTAGTGTACTAGACGCTGATCCTCAACATGTCCGCATACCACTAGTGTACTAGACGCTGATCCTCAACGTGTCCGCATACACTAGTGTACTAGACGCTGATCCTCAACATATCCGCATACCACTAGTATACTAGGCGCTGATCCTCAACATATCCGCATACCACTAGTGTACTAGACGCTGATCCTCAACATATCCGCATAACACTAGTGTACTAGACGCTGATCCTCAACATGTCCGAATACCACTAGTATACTAGGCGCTGATCCTCAACATATCCGCATACCACTAGTGTACTAGACGCTGATCCTCAACATATCCGCATAACACTAGTGTACTAGACGCTGATCCTCAACATGTCCGCATACCGCTAGTGTGCTAGACTCTGATTCCTACCAGGGTAGGAATTTTTCTCTTCGCCTCCACGTCCCGAATGGCTATAGTGTCATTCCAAACCAATTGGCATCGACAGTCACTTCAGTCGTTATTAACACTTTGAAGCAGGAATTTCTTGAAAATAATATTCAAAAATTGAGTTCCCACCTCATACAAAACACTCAATCTCCATTACAAAGGCCTGTTGTTTAGGGCAATGATCGCTGTTTATTTTGGGAGTCTTACGAATTTCTAAAGTGAAAACACTGGGCAAAATAAATTTCTTTCTGCTGTTCGACCAGGTGGTACAAATGGTTGCCATCGTGCTTTAAAAGTTTAAATTCAAATCTCACGGTTGTTAAGGGTTGTGTAACCGGAAAGATTTGAATTTTAGAAGCACGCAAAATTACAAACATTTGTACAAATCTGTACACTTTTTGTCACGTGTCACCAAAATTTCTAGGCACAATTTTATCATATTTCTTGGGGACAATTACATTTTACTTATATTTTAGTCAATTTAAGTGAAGGTTATTAGGGCCATTATTCGCAAGTATAAAGTGTGGCAGAATGGATATGCTTTTAACGGCGTTGTGTTTGAACTTCCGTTGGGAAATGGAACTTGGAGTTCAAGCAATAGAAAATTTCTCACAACTGTCCTGGATTCGACACTTCATCTTACTGCACATTTTCTATAAAAAATTCCAAGGACGGCTGTTCTTGCTTTCTTTTCCCACAGTCCATAAGCGAAAGTATAATGGGGAGATCGTTTGTGTCCGTTTGCATATTCCAATTATGAAACTCTTCGGCAATCAGCGAGGGAATTTTGGTTACTTATCAATGAAATATAATTTGTTATGTACATGAACACCAAATCTAGCCTAATTGTTTTCATTAAAACAATTGCATAAAAGGAATTGGCTTGTAACATAATATGTAAATTCCATCATGATGAACAAATTTTAAGATGCATTTTAATGTGTAAATTTACAGTAAATGTAAAGCTGTCCGTGTTCAAGCTATGAAGGTATATGGGAGGGGGTGCTAGTATAGCTTCAACCCTTCATAATCTTGGCCTAGATGGGGTTGAATGGTTAGATGTACTCCATAGCCACTTTACCTGCAGGTAAAGTGTAATAGGCTGGGTGGGTCTTGGAGCCGGCTAGATACTTTGGATAAGAGGAAAATCTCTATCTCCTGATGAGATTTTATATTTTTTATATTGCTTTCACCGTGCATTTTTCACGCCCTATTCAGTTTACCAACAAATGCACAAACATAAACTACTTTTATAGTTTTTATTAGTATCGTTGTATTCCCCTACACGTGTTTCGGTCCGTAGACCATCTGCAGGGGGGTAAATAGGCTACTACACTTCACATCGCATGTTAAAAGGGCCCAAAGAGCACACTTGTCTCAGTAATAAGTTATAAAACATTTGAATCTGTAAAATATGTAAAACTGTAAAACTTATAATTTTATCATATAAGTTAAAGTCAAGATTTAAAATAGCAGCGTTGGTTACTTGATGTTCAGAATGCTGGTATTGTATTTGTTGTTGATTATAAGCGTGTTGTTTCGCGTGCTGTTGTGTGGAGTAGTATAAGCCACACAACAGCACGCGAAACAACACGCTATTTTCAACAACAAATACAATACCAGATTCTGAACATCAAGTAACCAACGCTGCTATTTTAAATCTTGACTTTAACTTATATGATAAAATTATAAGTTTTACAGTTTTACATATTTTACAGATTCAAATGTTTTATAACTTATTACTGAGACAAGTGTGCTCTTTGGGCCCTTTTAACGTGCGATGTGAAGCGTAGTAGCCTATTTACCCCCCTGAAGATGGTCTACGGACCGAAACACGTGTAGGGGAATACAACGATACTAATAAAACTATAAAAGTAGTTTATGTTTGTGCATTTGTTGGTAAATAAATAATAGTCCTGATGAGAATTGAACCAAAATTCCTCGGACACCAGTTTATAAATTAGTCACTATGCTAAACGGTTTCTGTTTTGGTGTGCTGTATATTTAAAACGAGACAATTACATGAACAACGGTTTTGTTTTTAGTAAACTCTGTATGCTCTTGTTGCAGACGATATCGGCTGTTTCACAGTACCGAGGAAGATTTCCCCACTTAAGAAGTCCCCCGAATCGCCAGAAAGTGTGGGTACAACATTTCTGCTTTTCACTCGCAAAAACGGCAACACCATAAACCATGCAGAAAAGCTGAGCATTGACGATGCTCAGATTATTACCAGCGGAAGTCAACAGTCCATACTAGAGTCAGATTTTGACCTACAACGTCCTGTAAAAATAATCATCCATGGTTTTAGAGGTAGTGGTAAAGACAAAGGCGCCCTTTCTGGTGTGGATGCGTTCCTAAATCTGGTGAGAAATATTTAGAGCACTGAAAACTGATACGCATTAATGCGTACTGTATCTTACTCAAGAGAATGCAGTTGACTTTCAAAGCGTGGGTAGAGACCCTTAACACTCCTGACGACGGTCGGGGGAAAACATACAGATCCTGTAAAAAACATGAGTCTGTATCATTGTACGACTTAGTTTTTTTTTCCGTTTATAACAAACCTGAAGTCAAATTTATGCACGGCTGTAACCACATAGAACACGACTACAATTCAGCCCAGTGTGTTTTTAATTGGTCACAAATGCGGGACGGTCTGTTTTTTACAGCTCAAACCACTGCCAAGGTCAACTGCAAACTCCACAGTCAGTATCTGTAACTTAATATTTTATACACCCTGCATCTTGTCACAATCTTTATAACAACCAACAAATGCACTAGACAAAATACATATATAGTGTATATTAAAGACGCCTACAGAGGATGACGGATAGCGTAGTCGGTATAGCGACTCGCTACGGGCTGGACTGTCCGGGATCGAATAGTAGCGATCCCAGTGGCGTGCGGTCCACCAAGGCGTGGTTGCTTCGGCCGCCCCGCTTACTAGGATCGTGGGTTCGAATCCCACCGGGGGCATGGATGTTTGTGTTGTGTTTGTTGTAAGGACGGTAATATAGAACGTAAAGTGACATGAAGGACGAAAGGATTTAAACAGTACAAAAAAAAATCCCGGTGGGGGCGAGATTTTTCGCAGCCGTCCAGACCGGTCCTGGGCCCACCCAGCCTCCTATACAATGGGTACCGGGTCTCTTTCCCGGGGTAAAGCGGCCGGGGCGTGGAGTTGACCACCCACCCTCATCTAGCGCCGAGGTTAAAGAAAGAGTAGAGCTATAATTCTACTCCCACTCTGGGCCTTCGTGGCCTGTTCTAGGGAGAACTTTACCTTTTACAGAGGATGACAACTTGTTGTCGAAACATATGTGGGGGTCTTTAATGTACATCATATATGTATTTTGTGTAGTGCATTTGTTGGTTGTTATAAAGATCTGTAACTTAAATCTGCCATAGCATTTGAGCGGCATTCTTACGTTCTTTGTAAAGTGCACAATGTGAATGCGTAATAGAGAGTCATGTATGTCATCGTGGTTCATCTTCTAATACAGTTACCCCCAGTCCAACGCGGTTTTGACTATATTCGGTGAAAATAATTAAATGTACGGGGGGGGATTGCCGATCGCTGAAAAATTTAAATACACGCTGATAAACGCGGGCGGTTACTCCCACCCAGCCGCCGTGAAAGCTGGTAGCATCATCTACCCAAGCACTGTGTAAATGTTTAACATGCAAAAATTTATATATTTTAAGCGCGGGGGGGGGGGGGGGGAAGGGGCGGTTGCCCATAAGCTTCCGCATTCACGTAACGCTATATTTTCCCGTAAGAAGATTGCGCAACACGGCTTTGCCCGACATGCCGTGATTACTGCCTCTAAACCCGCTTACGAAGAGAGATCACTGTATAGCCTACTTGACAGAATTTCCTGTCATTGCACATTGTTTTTACAACAGTTACTGCTGAACAAATTTTATTTTGAACTTCTATATCCAAATATTTTTGTTTAATGTACCAATTAAATGCACTTATAATATGTATGACATTATAGTAACTTTACTCCGACATGTTTCGGCATGACAATGCCATCTTCATGGAGTACATACAAAGCTTAAAACCATTTACAGTAAAAGGATGACATCTATAAAATTCATAACATTCAATGTACTCTGCAGTTAATACCAGTTTTTACATGGATAAAATATGTGAATTTTCTATTATGTTATGGGTATATTTTTATGTCATATCATAAAACACTTAAATATAAAATATTCAAAATATATAAAGTATAATTAGAGACAATATTCTTCTAACTCGTGGCAGCGTATTTTCAAATATCTACTGTAGTCCTCGATCCAATGTGGATCGTGTCCCTGTATGACACGTGGTGTGGTGTGTGCAGGTGGCAACATTAATTTAAAAAAATCTATGTCCTAAGTCTGCTGTACATGAAACTTGCTCAAAATTTATCAACCAGCTATTCACATACAGGATATGTACCAAGAGTAAAGTGTATATCCAATTAACATCTAAAACTTTGAACTTAATTTGTGGATGTGTTGAATAATTGATGAAATTTGATGAAAAATCTTTTCAGGTTGAATGCATTGTACCAAATTTGCAGTAGATTTATACCTGCAATGAAAGGATGTCAAGGTCAATTACATGTAAAACATAAAGAGTGCTTTAGGAAAATATGTTTACTTCATTAGAGATGCATTTTTACAACCTGTCCTTCTACATCAGTTTCATTAAAGTCACAAATGAATTTATTGAGGACTGTGCTATTTACCGGCAAGCATGCCTTGTTTCTAGGGTGACATGAACGTGATAACAGTGGATTGGGAGAGGGGAGCTGCAGGACCTTCATATTCACAGGCAGTAGCAAACACAGAGCTAGTGGGTAGACAAACAGGCTTACTTCTTGTTGACATGATGGCCTTAGGAGTGAGACCCTCAGATATCCATATGGTTGGCTTCAGCCTTGGGGCCCATGTAGCAGCTTGTGCAGCCCACTCTGTACATACCCGCTTGCTTGTGAAGGTTGGCAGGATTACAGGTAATTTCGAAACTTAAATTCCTTGCAACTGATTTTCACGTGGTTCCTCCCTGTCCTTAACATTTTGGTGCTTTGAAGCTCATTCCAAGATCCAGAAATTAAAATAGTCTTGTCATCTACTAGTAGGTCTTCTTTCCTGTATCTTAAATTCTCTCTGATTGTATGGTTGCATTCTTTATTTTAAGCATTTTGTGTTTCTACAAGCTTTGACCATTTTATAATATCATGTGTTCACATTTATGTTTGTTACAGTTTACTTCCTGCTTTACATTTATTCATATTGTGAACTGTTTCTCAATATTATTTTCCACTACTAACATAAGAAATCTCAAGATGCAATTTCTGTTTTCTCTTATTGTTTCTCATAACAAGTATTTCACTTCAAAAATATGTCTGTTTGGATACAATACTCTGTAGCCTTAGTAAAATCTCTCTTCTTATTGTGGTATAAATACTTTCTCATTACTACTTTTAATCTTTTATATGTATTAGTACAAATAAACATTCATTTAAATACTTTAATATTTTCACTCAAGATATTTGAAAATGAAGACAGTGTCAATATTTTGCCATTTACAATCCCTTTAATTCATTATTGCTCTATTCATTGTATTTACACAGCTTTTCCTTAGTTTCCAAAATCTTGAAATTCATTTCATGCAGTATTTAGAAAGTGATAAGTCTCTGACTTTATTGGCATGGTGCTTATTCATTCTTTGCCACTGGTTTCACAGGTATAAAATATAAAATATTTAGTCAGAGTAACGGGTGATTGATTATTAAATCTGTGACTTTGTTAACGTAAATCATAATAATTCAAATGTGCACTGTAACATGTTTATATCTATTTTTTTTTCTGTATATATTCCACCAAAGCATTTGAATAAAGAACCTTTATACAGCATTGTCTGATTGTACCTAAGAGTCTCACCATTTTTACCGTTATTTTCAACCAGGTGTATGAGTATATGATGATAACTTTTCAGCATTTAAACTAAGAAGGGTTTTAAAAAGTCTTCCTCTTTAGATCCTTTCTTACAGGGAGTCTCACATCATACGAAGTTTTGGACATTCAGAGCCAGTACCATCAATCACTATTGTGAATGTATTCTTACTAGCTCACAAAATTAACTGACCTTTGGTGAGTCTGGGATCATATATTTTAAGTCCCGCTGACAAACACTGTGACAGAATTCGCACTCTGCTACTGTGGGTTTTGATACCAAGTAGGTGGATACCAATGTTTTGGAAGAACTCTCTGCCTTTATCTTCAGGGGCTTCATTAGCCTCCACCTACATGACTAGACTGCTTCAAATTCCAGAAAACACAAATTTAATACTCACTTCTCTAAAAATCTCAGCTCTCATATGACAGAAGAGCCTTTCAGAGAAACACTTATATTTTTAAATCAATGCAGCAGATCAGTATGGAATCGAAAATTGTACGTACAAACCAGGAGTTGAAAAACCCCAGAGGAATACCAGATATGTTTGAAAAAAACTGAAAGCAAATTAAGTGTACATAGGAAGTTGAAAAATTGTTGTCTTTCTTTCTCACGTATTTGACTCTAAAGTGGTCTTTTCTTTTCTCATTCCATTCATATGTTCAAAGGTTTGGATCCAGCATCCCCTATCTTCAGGTCTAAGCTGCTTTTGGAACCTGAACGCAAACTTGACAAAAATGATGCAGAGTTTGTTGATGTAATTCATACTGATGGAAGCCCAGTCTGGACGGATGGATTTGGTCTACTTCAGCCACTTGGTCATGTTGACTTCTTTCCAAATGGTGGGCGCGAACAACCAGGATGCAGTGATGGAAGAGCCTCTGTTGTGGTCAGTCATTTTGGTGAGCAGTGAATCATTTAATTACAACCAAGTAAAGTAACTTGGATAGCATAAAATTAAGTACTCTCTGATGTTCAGTGACAAAAAGAAGGAGGATAAATTCTGTCATTGTACAGACACACAGTTTTCACCCAGTCACTCCAGGGAAATAGCATGATATCTCTTTCCCTTTGCCTTATTTACAATTGGCTGCATGTTGCAGCTACATGTGTAGTATAACTCATGTATAATACAGTATGACTTCTGCAACTAAGCATTGCGTAACTTGCATAGATAATCAATTTTCATGACAGTGAAATATGTCTTACTAGTACTTTGATAAATGGATAAGAAGAATAAGTCTTTGGAAGCAAAGAATTCAGGAAAATATCCAGATCTAAGAGAGATGAGGAAAGTGGATAATTTCAGACATTACACAATCAGGAATTTTGTGGTTAGTATGTCACATAGGCAGTGTAGTCTAGAAGGTTAAAATGGGGTGAGCATGTAGTTTTGATAAGGAGACTAAAATGCATATACAACTTTAGTCGGGAAACATCTAAAAAAATTGGTATTTGGAAGTCTTTGGTGATGAGAAAGTAACATTAACAAAGATGTTAGGAAAATAGGTAGCAAGAATTGCGATGGTTGGAATTTGTCCAGGATTGTATTCAGTGATGGGCACTGGTATTAATGTTGTTCAAACGTCAGACTCCAAAGCTAGAATATTAGTTACGTTAATCAGAACCTGGAGAACCAGAGACAACAATTTGACATGTCACCAACAAGGTATAATTACACCCATGTGTGTGGATTCTTGCAGATCGCTCTCTGGATGCCGACATAGCTTGCAGTCATGTACGAGCATGGCGTCTGTTTGTAGAGAGTCTCAGTCAAAGGTCTGGAGGCTGTCAATTTATGGCGTACCCTTGTCATGCTGGTCTATCAAGCTTCCTGCAAGGGAATTGCTATCCCTCATTACAAAAATGTGCAGGGGACAATGGGCCTTATACGCATTCATGTGGGATGATGGGTATCAGTGCAGATCGATCAAGAGGGAGAGGGGCTTTGTATTTGGTCACAAGAGATTCCAGCCCTTATTGTGGTAAGATCATTTAAAACTGCTCAAACATAATTAATGTTATCGTATGTAATTATACATCATGATGCTCTGAATACGCATTTAAGGGAGTTGTCTAGGATGGATTGCAGTTGAGGACTGGAGTACTAGATTTCATTAATTTTCTTTCTTCTTTTCTTTCCCTTCTTTGTAAATATGCACACCATGAAAATAAACATGAGGACTGAAGGAAAAAAGCATGTTGAATTACACAGTAATGTAAATATTGTAAAGTAAAAGTCAAGTTTTCCCTGTCCACACCATGAAAGCATATAGGGGGAGTGAAGGTATAGCTCCACTCATTCTTAACCTCAGCACTAGATGGAGGTGAGTGATTAACTTCACACTTCAGCCGCTTTACTGCAGGAAAAGAACCCTGTACCCATTGAATAGGAGGCAATGTGGGCCTCACAGCTGGTCTGAACTACGATAATCTGGCTCCATGTAAATACTGTGTATTCATAAATAAAATTGCTGAAGGTAAATTTTGCTAACAGACTAGGTGTATTCTATGAGAAATATGGATGGATGCCCTGCTTTTGAAATTAATATTTAAAAGAAAAAAATTTTACTTTGCATCTGATCTTGGTCCAACATCTAGGAATCTGAAAAGAACACATTACAGGAACTAAACCTGTTGCTGGAATGGCTGTGATCTATTCAGAATATTAGTAAGTAAATAATCCTAAGTGTAACACAACATTGCCAATACCCTTTGATTTTGACATAACCAAAAATTTAAGTACAGCATATTTATCAGTTACAGTATTATAAATCTTAATTTGAATATAATATTATTCATTGTTACCAATAGTCATCCTACAGCAGGAAACAATTATTCAACTAATTTTAACCTCATGAAAAACGTTGTTTTATTGCTTTTTTGTTTTATCGCAGTGAAGGTTCTTGATCTATAACACTGAATTCCAAGCATTCTACTTTATGTTCCAAAAACAGAGATAAAATACATCTCTTTGGTTTTGCTGTGATATCTTTTTTGTAGCCAAAATTATTGTACAAACGTGACAGTTATGGAAAAATGGACCTAAGGTATAAAAAATGAACTGATATTTTTGATGCAAAAAAATGTGTACCAGCATGTGATAACTCAATAAACGCACAAAGTAGGTACATAAATATATATCATGATAAGTTTCTCTCCTGTGTGGCATTTGCTACAACCAGTCAGATGTTCTACGGATTTATAGGTGCCTGGTATATCATAACTTTAAATCTTTTTATGACAAGAAAACAACATGACAACCTAAATGATATAAATTGAACTAAAGTAACATACAGTAAGTTCCTACAAATCAGGCACAACAGTGACACTAAAATAAGACAATCACAGAGGTTTAGAGAATAGTATTTTTTTTATACTGGATGTAGTGATTATACAATGAGGAAACATTTGTCAGAATCTTGTTTTTAAATATGTGTGAATGTCAAAGACAAAAGGGATTGTCAGATATGTTGCAGAAATGTAAAATATATTCTGAAATAGGGAACATATGTACTTAATGTAGATTAATCCAATAAAGTTTCATTAAATTTAATATTAGCAGTCTTTCCTGTAATAATAACAATGATGATGATGATGAGGAGGAGGCAGTGGCGATGGTGGTGGTGTGGTGGTGGTGGTGGTTGTTGTTGCTGTTATGATGACGACAACAACATGAATGATGACGACAGTGACAATGATGATGATATAACAATAGATTTATTGAGCTGTGTTTCTTTACATTGCATATACCTGTGTCCACATAACATTAATTTCTTGTAGAACACAAATTCTGTAAGCATATAGCTACTTCCCTTCTGATCTCCTATCTTACTGCTATTGCGTACTACACTACTACATATTTTTACTTCTGCTATTACAATTTTTACTCTTTTCTGCAGCCTCTTTCTAATTTTCTTCCCAATATAATAAATTAAATTCCGCTCTGTATTACACAGAAAAGCAAAGAGCACATACAAGCAAAATCTGTTACATTACATGCATCTTTTACTCGTAATAAAATGTGCTGTTCTTGAGAACATCTGCACTATTATAGTTGGTATCACAGAAGGAGTCAAAGTTGTGTTATGTAGCCAGTGTGAATACACATATTTATTGTTTTGTTTCTTAGGTGAGCAGCTCCGTGCTACTGTAATGGTTTCAGAGAAGACTCGCAATACAAGGGGAATTCTACACATGGTATTGACTCATGGCAACAGTTCTACCAACTTCAGGATACAATGCGAGTACAGGCAATTATTCGAATAATTTAAATATAGTGTAGTTAATTAGGGAATATGCATTAATTTATTTTAACTATATCTTTTTCCTTTTGGTTTAATTAAAAAAAGATAAGGAACTCTTTATATCATAAAATGGGTGGAAGTAGCTGTAGGAATTTTTAAGAATACCAAATGTTACTGTGCTGTGTCCTATGACATGTAAAATATCAGTGTTAATGATGTAGTGGTGGTGGTGGTGGTGGTGGTAGTAGTAGTAGTAGTAAATAATTTGCGTAATTTTCAGCTCTATCATCAGCACGTCCATAAAGGGTCCAAAATGGTGATTTCTAAACGTTGTCACTAAGAAAACTTCCTCATTAAATAGAATATATGAATTCACATATAAGAAACAAATTTTTCTGACAGTTTCTCCTATATGCATCTCTTTTCCTTTTCCAAGGTACCCCCTTAACATGGTGCATGTTAATAAATTTTTATACAATATTTTACAAATTATGCTACGTGGTATTTATCTTTTCCAATATTGCATATGAAAACTAGTTTAAAACTGTCTTAGAATTAAGAATGTCTTGTTAGAAATACAAAACAGAAATGTTGCCAGATTCTTGGATGTGGTGCAAGGTGGACGCAGGATGTGGGGTTTGGCAGCTGCAGCTTATGGAACCCTTGGACCTGGCATTACTCCCACAGTGCAGGCAACTCTTGGCTACCAGTCTCTTAGCTTCCAAGCCATAACCACCACAACACCAGATGCAGAACATGATGATGAAACTCCTATCTCTCCAAAAATATATCTGGACCAAGTGTTAATTGCAGATTCTCATGGAAATAGGTATAACTTCTTCCTGCAAACTTATTTTCAGTAATGCAAAGCAAATGTTAGCATACACACGTATTATTATTATTATTATTATTATTATTATTATTAGTCACACATGTAAATTTTATTACAACTTAGTTATGCTGGGTACTGTCTATTGTATGACATAATATTTCCATGTATCCCACTACAGGAATTCATTTGTATTCCTTCTTCATGTAACTGGTTATTTAAAAGAAGAGCTTGTTTTTGTTTTGTTTTGTATACAATGCTTCTTTTCTTGTAGTTGAGACAAGAATTGAACTCAGGAATCTCTGAATACTAAAATATCTTTGCAACTATCAGACCACTTCTGTACTCGTGGAATTTAATTTCGGGCTCTTTGAATGCATAATTCCTGTTCTAGTTTCCAGAGAAGCCTTTGTGATTGTTGGAAAGTATTAAAAACAATCTGAGGTTTGAAAATTCAAGGCTTTTGCGTTATTACACCATGCTGACTAGCAATTGGTTACTGACGTTGAAGAAGAGCTATTTTCCCAGTCTTCATCTACAAGAATTTTGACAAGTTTAATATTGGATTTCATGTTTAAAGCCACATTTACCAAATTAGAATTTGTGTGAAAATTTGGATGTTTGCAAATTCCTGAATCTAATCACACTGAACTTATTTATAAACCGGTAGGTTATTAAACATTCTAGTCTTATAATAAAATGGGCTGTGAACTTTATTCTGTAAGTATTATGTTTCTCTCATATTGATCTACAGTATTTATTGTGTTTAATTTTCAGTTGGAATTACTGTGGAAAGGACACACTTCTGGAAGACAAAAATCTCACATACATTGATGAGGTCACCATCACTTTAACAATGTCTTCCTGTTCTCCATAAAGCCACTTAAAAGAATATCATTATGAATCCCATGATGTTACCCTGCATACTCTGAATGGAACAGTACTGAATACAAGTACTGGTCAATCTTATTCTGTGTACTGCGAATAGGCTACAGCTTGGTCTGGGCAAGTGATGCTTGTAATTAGTATCACATGGTATTTTTATTTGTGCATAAACACAAAATACACATTTACACATTTAATGGTATGAAAGTGGAAGCAGACTGAATATTTAATAATTTCTGAACAAAGACTCAAATTAAAAACTACAATCCTTATGTCACTAATGCTGGGATGCACAAATTTTCCAAAAATCTAGGAGCCATCTCAGAATTCTAAGACTCTAGATGGGTGACATGAAGCAAGTTCCATACTGAGGATCGACGAATAAGAGTATTAGGCACCACCATACAAAATTTATTTGCCATGGCAACCTGGTGGTCAGGATTTGTGCACCCCTGCTCTAATGCAAGATTTTGTAGATTCTGTATTCCTGGCTGGATTTCTGCTGAGCCACCAACCCAAACGTATTTTTGTGGTATATGAATATGGTACCCCAGACATTCATATATATGTGTAGTTTTAGTACAATGAACAGAAATTTTGTTGGCCTGATGGAAAGAGGCCACTCAGGAGACACAGGCACAGGTGGGAAGATAACAATAAATTGAAGACTACTATCTGCCAAGATGTGACGCCTTGCAGGCTGGCAAGAAAATTTACCGACATTTTGGAGGAACCTGCAACCTATTTAATCAGTGTTTCTTCTACCCTCAAGATGTTGGTAGCAGGTTTTCCCAAAACATCGGTAAGTTTATATCAGACTCTGCAGCATTACATATGTTAAGACAGTAATTTCTATAGTCATTCGCACAAGAACCAAAAATATTGTAACAAGGAAATCATTCTTAAATAGCATATGTACTGGATTTAACTGGCTCAAATTAGGGTCTAGTGGTTGGCTCTTGTGAATATATTAATGAACCTTTTGGTTCCATAAAGCGCAGGAACCAGCTCAGTGACTGTCAGCTTCTCAGAGGAGACTTCTCAATGGAGGTAGTTATTCAGCTTGCTTCATGTAATGATAATTACTATATTGCATGTGTTATGTTATGTTACTTGTATGTTATAATTTCTTAGGTTACTGAACTGTGTTTTCACAATTGCATTGATTAGATAAACTGGGAAGATAATTTTGAATAATAAAGTGTGAAGAATGTGGAAAGAAGGAGTTGCTTATTTTTTACATACCAGTTATATTCCAGCATTCATCTCCAGGGATTGAGGAAAATTATAAAAATCCTAACTCATAATAGTCAGATTTCAGAATCAAGAAAGAGATCTCCCCAACATGCAGTAGAATGCTAACGGTGTACTGGGATAGTTTTTAATACATTCATGCCTGAGCAGTGTAGTAATATGTCATTCCAGAATTATACATAGAGTGGAGTAAGTCACACATAATTTCCACAGCCTGTAGACCTGGAAACAAATGGCTCATGGTTGAATCACTGCATGCTTGAAAATATTTTTCTCTCTCCCTAGGGACATCAAATTGGAAGGATGTTCCATCACACCCCTTATGCTCTGCAGAAAAATTATAGCAACAGTAATTAACTGAAAGCAAAATGTTGAAATTTTTCTTAGTCTAAAATTTACAGCAGATGCTGTGAGTGACAGTTGGTATAAGAATGTGGCACAAATTTTATGAAGTGTTATGTCCATACAGAAATGTTCACTAAATTCAGCTTCATATGAACATGGCAAACAAATGTTCAACTATGCATTGCCATGGTGATGTTTGTAGTAGGAAACCCAGATATCTATCAGACTAATTACACACGTCATGGTATAAACACGAGGCAGAAAAATTAACTTCATATACCATCCGTGAAACTTTCTGCTATTCAGAAAGGCGTACTTTATTCATCAATAAAAGTATTTAATGCACTACCTTCTAATATAGTTGATCTCCAAAATAATACTTCCAGGTTTCGGAATGATTTACGAAGCTATCTTGCAATGAATGTTTTTTATTCTGTTGATGAGTTCTTGTCTACCTCGTGCATTGTTAACTGATAATATATTTATGTATAAATTTTATGATGTATGAACTAATTTTGGATGTATTTTTATTATACCTAACTACGGATAATGGATTGCTATTCTTTGTATTATTGAAAGTTTACTGTGTGGATATATAATGTGGGTGTGTTATTTATGATTATTACTATTCCATTCCTCATTTGTTACATTGTTTGTATTGTGTTTCTTTGTAACTTGTCTTGTTACTTTTGGACATAGATGCTAGTTGTATCTGTATCTTAACTATGACCAATTTCATATTCAATCCATGTATGGCGGAAGATGGATCTAAGAAATAGGAATGTAAATATAAATATAAATATAAAAGATGCCATGCAGTCAAGAACTAAATGCTCATTATACAAATAAGTATCTCAACTCTTTCTAAAGGATGCAAGGATGTTATACATCAATGACTTATCATTGGGAATAAATACTGATATCAAGCTATTGTTGTATGCAGATGATACAAGTGTATTAGTATCAGGTAATAACATGCATGAAATTGAAGCAAAATCCAGAATTTTGTTAAATACCTTAAATCATTGGTTCACAAGTAATGGTTTGTCTCTAAATCTGAAGAAAACCAAAGTGTTAAAATTTGAAAGTACTAATCGGAAAAATATGCCATTACAATTAAACTACAAAAATGAGGTATTACATGATGAAACACATATTAAATTTCTGGGCCTTGAAATTGATAAGTTTTTAAATTGGAAAACACATGTTAAATTAATGTTACCCAAACTGGGGAATGCATGTTTTGCAATAAGAAATATGAAGTTATGTAGTAATATTGAAACACTCAGGATGATATATCATGCATATTTTCATTCAATTATGAAGTATGGGATAATTTTCTGGGGTAACTCGCCAGATGCTAAGAAGGTTTTCCTTTTACAAAAAAGGACTATAAGGATAATGATGGGAATAAAACAAAGAGATACATGCAGGCCAGTATTCAAAAAATTAAGTATACTAACATTGGCCTCCCAATACATCTTTGATGATTTTTATGATAAGCAATTTGGAGCATTTTACCTTTAATTGTGCAATCCATAATAAGTCAACTAGACATAGAGGAAACCTACATGTATTACAATCACATCTAACAATAAGACAAAAAGGGGTTCATTATATGAGTGTAAAAATTTTTAACAGCTTGCCTACCTTTTTAATTGACTCAGTAAGAGAAGAAAAACAGTTCATAGGAAAGCTAAAAGAAATTTTAATTCATAATTCGTTCTATTCAGTTGATGAATTTTTGCTTTATTGTCAAGATTTAATGTTCAGAAATATAGGAACTAGGTACATTTTACTATACTACTGATCAGATTTTTATATCATATATACATAACAATTATATATTTCACTACATGCATATGTATACATGACTAGGAAGTTGTAAATCATTGTGCAATGTTACAGTGTCTATATATATATTTTTTATTATAATTAATCATTATACTTATTTTATCTATTGTGCTTTGCATGTTTGTATGTGTAACTATTGTATGTATATCAACTGATGTGATTAGTTTAGACTTTAACTATAGTTAAATTGATGTCCTTGTGATCTTGTTTGTGATTGTCCTGTGATTTGCTGTTTTTTTTTGACAAGTTTTATATTCAGTGCTTGTATTTGTATTTGTATTTGTATTTTATTCACAATCCGTAAATCCAATATACAGTCTCAGAGACAAAACAGGATGTGGATTTGGTCAAACATACAAACCAACAAGTCATACGAAATATACATTGTCAAACAACACATACAGTCTACAAAATAGACCTAACGCACAAAACATATAGTAAAACAATTAATACAGGATACTGTTAAAACCTAGCACTGACATAAAAACAATTAAAACCAATAAATCTTGTTCAGTTCATTATATTGTAATTAAAATATTCCTCCACAGAGTAAAAAGAATGTAGATGAAAAAATCGCTTTAAGGCATTTTTAAAACATTTTATGTCATCAGACAATTCCTTTATATCAGCTGGAAGACAGTTGAAAACCTTTATTCCAAAGTAATAGGGTCCCTTGTAATATTTAGCCAGATTGGCTAATGGCTGGTGAAGATTTGTTTTATTTCTAGTTTCATAATTATGAACATCCATATTTACCTTAAATTGGTGTTTATTATTCACCATATATAGTATTAGTGTTTATAAATATTGTGAATAAAAGGGCAATATTTCCATTTTCTTAAACAACTTCCTACAAGAGTCCCTATTACCTGAGTTAGTTATTATTCTGATTATCCTCTTTTGCATTTTAAATACTTTGACACTGTGTGGGGAATTACCCCAGAAAATAATACCATAATTTAGGGTAGAGTGTATGTGAGCAAAGTAAATTAACTTAAGTGTATCTAATGGTACAATATATTTTATATTTCTTAATGCATAACATGCAGAGGATATTTTGCTGATAACCTGTTCAATATGCTGTTTCCAGGATAGAGTGTCGTCAATAGTTAATCCAAGAAATTTAGTCTCTGTAACATTAGTTAAACTTTTATGATCATATTTAATTTGAGTCGTGATATTATAATAATTCTTGGTTCGAAATTCTAAATATTGAGTTTTATCAAAGTTTAAGGTAAGTAGATTGACCTTTAACCAAGTAATTATATCTTTGAAAGTTTGGTTTAGATTTGTATTAAAGTTTAATTTATTTGTATCTGTTATTATATAGCTGGTGTCATCTGCATAAAGTACCATATTATTATCCTTATTTATAATTTTAGGAAGATCATTAATGTAAAATAGAAAAAACAAAGGGCCAAGAATCGAGCCCTGTGGGACACCACATTTTATTGTTTCCCATTTGGATGAATTATTGCTATCACTGATGGCACACTTATGAATACTCTGAAATGCAGATGCATGTATTTATGTATGTATGTATAAGGAATTGATAGGGTCCAAACTTCAAGTTGTGATGTTCATGCAGTTCTATTCTTAATGGTGTAAGAAAACGGTACCTACTGATGAGGTGTTCCATGCTATGTTTTGTGGAGTGCATAAAACAGACCATTTAAAAGAGTGAGACAGAGGAATGACATTTGAACTGACAGAAATTTGTGTTTTAATTTAACCAATATTTTTGTTAAAAATTACTTCTTTTTTAATAATGTAGGTACATATACTGTTAAAACAATTACAAATAATCATCAATATTTATTTCATGTTGATAAATTAAATATTCGTTAATTGAATAAAAGAATTCAAAAATTGAAAACCTTTTCAGAGCCACTATAAAGTGCTTCGTGTCCTATACTAATTCTGCAGTGGATGCTGGTGATTTTTTAAAAATCTTTATGCTTGATATGATGCAAAATTTGCTATTGGTCTATGTAGTTGTACTTTATTTCTTGTATCGATACTGTGCATTGAAAATTAAAAGTGAAATATTCTAA
Organism: Reticulitermes speratus; assembly: GCA_021186555.1. Lineage (NCBI taxonomy): Eukaryota > Metazoa > Arthropoda > Insecta > Blattodea > Rhinotermitidae > Reticulitermes > Reticulitermes speratus. The sequence goes on from JAJKFL010000237.1 coordinate 22,605,882, forward strand.
ATTATGTTTAAAGAAGTCATTGAATTAGTATGTAATGAGAAGGTAGAGTCAATATTTCGAAAATTGACTCTAATATATATAAATATAATTTATATATTACTTATATTGTATTAATTAAAGAAAAGTGAATATCAAGCCACAATATTGTTTATGTAACACATTTTTACGTATTTTGATTACACTTATTGACAACAATTTTTCCCTCAGGCTAAAAGTCCTCTTTCCCTTTCACGGTAGTATCGCAGGGACTTTCATTTCCAACTGATGCCAAGAAGTGTGTTGGCTGCCCTGGTACAATTCACGATTCCGCCAAAAATGAAACAAGGTGGGACGAAGAAGCCGGCACCAACGGCGAAGACTGAAGAAAGTTGTGATAAATCAGCATCAGTTGACTGGTATGTGTTATAGTTTGTTCAACAGAATAAATATGTTAGACTTAAGAATAATGTTTATGTAGGTATATTGGCTGTAATGGTCAAATCCCTGTGGGCCTACTGGCTTGGCCATGCTGATTTCAGGACGTGGAAACTGCGAACTTAATAGCAACTTTTTTCAAAAGTAATTTAGATTATATTACTGTAATGTGTAATTTAACTTAGAATTGTGATAAATTTGGATTCGTAAGTTTCGATTTTACAACTTTTTGTATATTTAAAATATGTACTAGACTGTGTGCAAACATGTTAATGTTCTGTGTAGTAGGCCTTGCCTCAAACGTAGAAAAATATCAGATAGCGAAGAAAAGTTGAACGAATCGGTGACAGATGGCAATAAAAGACGATGGTCTGCTGTTGAGACGGACGTCGAACCTGAAATTCTAGAAGATATGGGTGTTGGCATGCTTGAAGACGAAGGATCTTGTGACAGTCAGAAAACACAGAAGAGTTCTTTGGAACAGGTTAGTAGAAGAGTAGTAGAGTAGGTAGTCGAAGATGTGTTATTTGGCAGTTAATTTCATATGATAACGTTTTATAACAATATAAAAATATGAACCTTAAAGTGAGATTCCACTTTCAACTGACACCCAAAGTTGATATTAAAAATGATCATTATCATCATCAAAGGTTATTTCCACAATATCAGTTATAAGAGCAATGTCAAAAACTAGGATTGTAACAATGTTGGACTGGGATAACTCTACTTTTTTGTATGCTGTCTAAAGAGAATTAATACTTTGGCTTCCGAGCCCATTTTACTCGGTCGTTCTGCAGGTACCAAGCTAATGTCTCTTGTATTCGCTTGTGATTTTCCTCACTTATGAGCCACCAGTGGGTCCCACAACATCTTAGGTTAGTGTTCCTTCTCTACATATGCTGGAGTTACAGAACGTTAGTATCATGCCACAGTGTGTGCTGTCCCATTAACGTTTGCTTGGTGTGAGACCACTGGTGGGTCTCATGGTACCTCCTGAATGACCATGTGTGGGCCACCAGTGTACTTTATGGTAGCCAACATGTTAAACATTTGTTTTATGTGATAGCTACAGAGAAGACTTAAATTCCAGTTATCTGCAGTCATTTTCACTACATTACTTGAAACATGTGGGGTTTGGTATATGCACAGAAACAACAGAAAGTGGTTCTATTTATTTATTTATTATCATACATTCTAGAGATCCTTAATAGGTAACAAACCATTGGATGTAGAATTTGTCGTTATATAACAATATATAATGGTTCTGTATCAAAATAGATATAGAACTAGTCATTGTGTACATAAGGATGGGATCTCATAAAAATTTCACATATTGTTTCATAAAATAAACAAATTCAATATGCAAACAAAACAATGTCAACATTACAATACTTTAAAGAATCAAAAATCAAATCAGTTTTCTTAATAGAATAATGTGTACATTACAACAACTTGAGAAAATCCACAGCAACCTTAATTATGCTATAATTTAAATAAAAATAAGCAACAGAAATTCATTTGATGTAAACTTCGTCATATGTATTAAAACATATATCTACAATGTTGTAAAATAGATGAGATTCATATAAAACGGAGTATGTCTAATAACAGTTCATTATGTACAAATTAATTTTCTTTGTAATTAAAATATTTGTCTAATGTATAAAATGAATGCTGATGAAAAAACCCTTTCAGAGATGTTTTAAATTGTTTAATATTGTGAGATAGATCCTTTATTTGACAAGGAAGCCTGTTATATACCTTGATGCCAAAATAGTAAGGTCCATTTTGATAAATAGATAAATGTGACAAGGGTTGAAAGAGGTTGGAGCTATTCCTAGTGTTGATGCTATGTATCTCAGAATTTATATTAAAATATTTTTTATTGTTAACCAAAAAAAGTTCAAGCAACAGTATATACTGAGATTGCAGTGGTAGAACTTTTAATATTGTAAAGAGTTCTCTACAAGAATCTCTGGTGCCAGTGCCCATTATGATTCTAATAATCCTCTTTTGTAATTTAAAAATACTATTACTATATGAGGAGTTTCCCCAAAATATTAACCCATAATTCATAATAGAATGAAAATAGGAGTAGTAGATCATCATCAAAGTATCCCGTGACACAAAAGGTTTAACAGCTCTAACTGCAAAACAGGCTGCACTTAATTTAGGTACAGTCATTTCTATATGACCTTTCCATGCTAGTGTATTATCTATTATTAATCCTAAAAACTTTAAGTTGGAAGTACTGGAAATCAGTCTATTACCACAGCCAATATTAACATCAATACGGGAGCTATTCTTAGTTATAAATTGTTTAAAGTTAGTTTTATCAAAATTCAATGATAATAAATTGGCTTTAAACCATTCATTTATATTTTTAAATGTCATATTAATATCTTTTATAAACTCAGTGGGATTGGGGTTAGTAACAATTATACTTGTGTCTTCTGCAAAAAGAATTAAGTTAGATTTATTATTGTTATTTTTATTATATGTAATTACCAGTAAGTCATTAATATAAAGCAGAAAAAACAGTGGTCCAAGTATTGATCCTTGAGGGACACCATGTTTTATTACTCCCCAGCTAGAACAGGACTTAAAATATTTATCTTTTAAGATCACTCTCTGGTGTCTATTTTCCAAATCAGATTTAATTAATGTATAAGCTTTGCCTGTTAGGCCATAGAACTCCAATTTTGACAGTAAGATACCATGGTTAACAGCCAAAAGCCTTTTCTAAATCACAAAAAACACCTCCAACCATTTTGTTGTTGTTAAGAGCATTTAATATCTCTGTAATGAGGTTATAAGAAGTCATTTCTGTTGATGACTTTGACGTGAAGCCGAATTGTTCATTTACTAATATATTATTATTATTATGTTTCAGACGTCTCACATATATAACCTTTTCAAAAACATTTGAAAATGAAGTTAGAAGTAAAATGGGTCTATAATTAGCCATATTATTTTTATCACCTTTTTTATATAATGGTTTTATCATGGAGTATTTTAAGATTCCAGTTGATAAAGATTTGTTACAAATGTAATTTAGGGGAGAACTAATAAAAGGAGCACTAATTTTTCAAATTTTTGTTGAGATTTCATCATACCCATGTGAACTTTTTGATTTAAGGAATTAATAATTCTTTATATTTCCTGAATTGATGTATTACTGAATTTTATATTTGGAAATGGATTACTAAATAATTGTAATAAATAGTGTAAGGGAGTTTTTTCATTGTACTGCCAATATTGTTATTATTTATAATGTGAGTAATTTTCTCAGCTATCGAGAGGAAATAATTATTAAAGGAATCAGAATCACTTGATAATCATTACTTTCATCTCCATCATTATTGGACCTTTAATATCTACACTATTGTCTTTTTTGCCTGTTTCTGTTTTTATAATATTCCAAGTTGTTTTTGTTTTGTTGTTTGAAGTCAGAATCTGTTTGTTATACCAGGTTCTTTTAGCTTCTATAATAACATTAGACAAAATTTTGAAATATAATTTATAATAATTTTTTAGTTTCAGGTCAGTGCTACTCCTACTAAGTAAATAAAGATCTTTCTTACATTGACGCGACATTTTTATATCAGTTGTTATCCAAGGCTTATTATTAGTTCTCTCATTTAATTTTTTTGTAGGAAAACTGGAATAAAATATTCGCAGATAGGAATTAAGAAATGAATTAAACAGGGTATCAATGTCCTTATCATTATCACTGCCAAAAACATTATCCCATGCTTCATAACTTAAATTGATTTGGAATTCAATTATTGAGGTTTTATTTATATTCCTAATAGTTTTTATATGGCAAGTTTGGTTATGCAAATTTTTTTCATTTATTGTTAGTAGTTGGACATCGTGATCGGAAAGCCCATTAATCATAGGAGTAATAACATATTTTTTAAATTGAAAAAGTATCTATAAATATATTATCAATCGCTGTACTAGATTTGTTCTGAATTGTTGTAAGAAAGTGTACCTTGCTGTACAGATTGTATGAGATTAACATAGCATCAAGTTGCTTTTTTTTTATCTTTCTCTGTAAGGTAATTTGTATTTATATCACCACATATAATGAACTTTAGACCTATTTTATAAAGTTTCTTAATGATATTATGTAGACCATTAATAAACAATTTAAAACTATCAGGTGTTCTATATATGGTTATTATACAAATACTGGAAAGTGAAAATTCTAATTTTATTGCACAAGCTTTGATGTCTTGATCTTTACAGAATTTGTTAATGTTGGAAAATTTTAAGTTCCTGTGAACCCTTTTTTAAATACTGCCTACAATATAAGGCACCAAGATTGTAGTTATCAAGATAAGTCTGCTCTAATTGTGACTGATTTAGGTGGTGTTCAGTGAGACATAGAATATCAGGAAAATTAGGATGAAGAAAAGTTATTAATTCATTAGTTTTATTCCCTAATCCCCAAATGTTCTGATGGTATACTGTTAATGAATTATTTTTTTGCAACTGATGTCTAGAATTAAGTTTTTTACAATTCATATTAGACTTAGAACACCTATCAAGACTTTGGGAACTATTTACCATAAAAAATCTTTCTTTTTAGTTATTGGGGGCTTCCTTAGTCTTTTAGATACTACAGACCTCCTCTGTCACTTGCAAATTTACTGACTGTGATCAGGTTTCAGTTATTCTGTTTACTTGACTTACAGCATCTAGATGTTCCTAGCTTCTGTTATCAGCCGTGTTTTCTTCATTGACTTCTCTCATGGAGACTTCATAGGACTCTTTTTGATGATCAGTACAAGCATCATGAGACCCATCACCATCACTATGTTTTACTTTCCAGGGCATACTAATTGGTTCCCCTGCATGTTTTTTCCGAAGAATTGCATTAGTAGCAGCCACTATTTGTTTAGTAATCATTTCCTTGCCCAAAGTATTCATATGAAGACCATGTCTAGTAAAATGCTCCCTGGTAAGATCTATTTTAACCACTAAAACATGTTCAAAAATTTTCACTATTTTCTCTAAATTTCTATTGAAAGTTTTTACCTCACTGTTGACACATGACCAATTTGCTAGATCATACCTATTTGGAACACACATTAAAATGGTTGCATAATCTGAATTTTTAGTTTTTCATTTGTGTGATATATAGAAAGAGTGTTTGTAGTGTACCTTTGAGGTGGTATCTAACTGGAACTTGTTTAAAAATGAATTACTAATACACTGTAAATATTCATGGGCTGATATAAAGAAGAAGGGTTATTAATGAGATGGGTCAATAAATCCACCACATAAGTCACTAGGATTACCGAAACAGATACGCATACCTAGCCGCTTGCTATTAGATGCAAAGCTAGAGTAGAGTACAGTAGGGCGGGCATAACAATGACCCTTTCACCTCAACTGTTTCCTATATTTTGTGCAAATTAGATGCAAAGCTATAAACTGGGCTGACCACAATTAGAAGCATGAGCACCATTACAGAAATTTGCAGAAATTAGGTATGGGGGCAGGTTTCTGCACTAGCAATTGCTGAATGGTGTGACTGCTCATAAATTTAAAACAAACATTAAATGTAACTGGGCGTGTTATCAGAATATGCTGAACTTTGATGTCTTGCTTCAGACATGTCAGTGTTACTTTACTGACTTCATTGCCATGATTAATACAGCAACCAACTTATGCACCTAATAAAATACATTCAAGATAAAGTATAAAACTCTTACATGTTTTGGCACAGGGGTGCCATCATCAGAGAGGTATTCAGAAAAACACAAGCCCAGCACACCAGTCTAGGTATTATGTTGCCCTTATTGGAATGATTAAAGTATTAAAATTCTAAAATACCCAAATTTAAGAAGCATAAAACTATAATGTTGTAATATTAAAAGTGAGCCGTTTCAGGTGCAAGTTCGCAGTTGTTTACACTCTGCATGGGGCATGCACATAAACTTCTGTCTCAATCTCATATGATCTGAAGAGATCTCATCCTGATTGAGCTTGTGAAGTGTCATATCAGGTGGTGTGGTACCACAGATTTTCTGTTCTCCATATCCAGCCTTCTCTACAAGTGGTACCAGGGCTCTTTCCTGGGAGTGAAGTGGCCAGGGCATGTTGTTGACTACCCACCCCATCTACTGCCCAATTTGAACATGAGTAGAACTATACCTCTACTCCCTGTCTGTACTAGTCATGACATGTTATGGGGTGATCTTTACCTTTCCTAACCAAATTCTTTGTGCATTCATCATCTCCCCCATCATAGCCACCACCTAGATTACACTATCATAACAATACTAGGAGATCAGTATAAAACACTTCTTCATTGCATAATGTTTTAAATTTTGGAAAGTAGGTGGGATAATGACAGTTCTGGATCTGGCTTAATCAATTTCTTATTTGATATTCATACAGGAATCTGAACCGTCACCACTTTGTGAAACAGTATCGGAGCCAAAAAGCAATGAATCAAGGCTCCAGCCCGCTCAACAAGACAGATCAATGGACTACAGAAAGAGTAATGAACTTAGTGAAGATTTCTTCCTGTATCGACGGAAACAACCAATGCATCGTAAAGGACAAGGTGACAGGCAAGAACATTTAATTTAGATACGTCTAATGCATGCCTTGACTTCCTTCTTAATCAACTAAAGTAGGAGTTAGTAAGCTTGAAGGGTTGTTTATTAGAGGATGTGGCGAGTACAGATGCAGTTTATGATGTGAAAGACTGCAATGTCCATTATGGAGCTATATGTTGTAAGTATGTTGTAACTTCAGACATACAAGAGTACCAGGAAGATTTTCATATCATATAATTTATTGTAAAATTCCATCGACCCAATCTAAGCTACAAAATGCGCCTGACGGATATAGAACCAGTCACAAACAGATAACATATATACAATAGAGTGCCCAATAAATAGATAACACAATAATTAGAAAATTAGACAAATATAGACAAATAAAATGTAGAATGCTTTATAAAATATAAATTTAAGCATCAGTCAAATAAAATACAAGTCAATATATATTATATAAAATTTGTTAAAAACTGTTTATGTCTTTCCTACATTATACATCAAGGGATTACAACATCTTAAATTAAAATTTATTATAATTTACAGTAGCTTAAATTGCTTCTTATTTTGCAACAAGTTTTTCATGTAAGAAGGTAGATGATTAAATATCTTTATGCCAATAATAAGCACCTTTTTGATACATTATACATCAAAGGATTACCACATCTTAAATTAATGTTTACTGTTAAAAAAATCCTCCAATGAATAAAAAGAATTCACTAGAAGATAGTTTTTTAAAGTATTTTTAAATTGCTTCTTACTGTCTAACAAGTTTTTCATGTAAAAAGGTAGATGATTAAATTTTAAGTAAAGGTACTTCCAAAATGCTGTTCTTCAGCAGCTACCTACATCTGCCAGCATCTCTGCTGCTGTTTACACCATTTCTGAAAGCAATCACATGCAACCTCTTGCAAATAACCTTGCATTTTCACCTCCTCTGCATTCGTCTTGTACAGATCACCATAATCGTTGGTTTATTTATCTGGTGCTTTGTTAACTGCATCTTAAAATGGTATTAAGATTATAACTTACACATTTGAGAGGGTATGGAAAGAAGCAACTTTGACATGTTTTGAGGTATTTTTCAAAATTTTTGTCTGGAAGAATTGAGGAAACCCACAACAAAGCATATGGCTGGAGAAGTCATCTCTGGCTAAGGTATGAATCCAGGATCTCCTATATATGCATGCATGTATGGTATAACAAATAAGTCTGCTCCTCATATATTGACTGTCATGTATAATAAAGTGTTTGAAAAATAAAATGTTTGTTAACGTTCCATGAGGTTTGTAAACTCGTTATCTGCACATTATGTAAGGCCGTGCACTGCAAACAAAGAAGTAGAATTTACTATTTTTATGACTGCACAAAGAAATCTCTTATCTTGAGGTCTTGAGGCCTTCATCCTTGTACTTGACATCATATTTCCACAAACAAAACACACATTACATTACAACAAATACAGCTGATGATGAGATGTGTCAGCTTTTTCATTTGATTAGCAAACAGGTTCATTGTCTTCCTTTTCTTGCCATATTAGTACTGTGTTCATATACTATCGAAACTAATGATGTTGAGCCTCATTCCTTATTTCTTGATACAAGTCACAGAAGTCTATAATTTTAACACATGTCTATTATTTTTGTTGTCTTAGATGCATTTTTAAAGCTCTCAGATGAGCTGGTGCTTATGATTTTCCGATGGTTACCAAAGAATATGCTAGTAAGGTGTGCCCTAGTCTGCAAACGCTGGCAAAGAATTGCTTATGATGAAGTACTGTGGACTAGGATGGACCTAGGATCAAGGACTCTTAATTCTGGAAGTCTCGGTCATGTGTTGGTGCGAGGAACCATTATCCAGCGACTGGCCCAGGCAGAAGTAAGAATTTTCTAATAAAAATTATTTAAGTATGAAACGTTAACTTTCTAGTTGTAGAACCTGAGGGTTCAACACCACTTGTACCAAAGCTTATGATTCAACATGATTCTAAGCCTGTTTCATACAGCTTGCATCTTTACAGCCTGTTGCTCTAAGATCCACCTTTTCATCATCTTTTTTTTGTTTTCCAAGTAGTTTTCCCACCAAAATCATGTATGCATTTCTTGTCTTTCCTGTGTGAGGTACATGTCTAATATATTGTGCCTCCTTTGAATTCACTGTATGAACAAGAGGAAGTAACCTATGTAAATCATAGCTTATGTTGTTCCTCTTAGGTTTACATGGTTTTTCTCTTTGCAGCTTGATATTTAGTGATTTGGGAAATGTATGGGATGGTATTAGTTTTCGAACATAATGATTAATTTGTGCTGAATTTATTTAGCTGAACTCTATATTGAATTTCATTTCTGTTATTTATTTAATGTACATATATTTTTAGACATTTTTGAGTCTTCTGACATGTTATACCATGTGGACTGGTAAATAGTTGCTGACATTTTAGAGGAGCACAATACCTCCATATTCAGGGTCAGAAAGTTAAGGAAGACATCAGTACTATTTACCAGTCAACACAGTGTAACATACCAGAAGACTAGAATCTTCATCATCACTACCACTCTGAGAACCTCAGATCTTGCACTGATAAATTCTATTTGTATTGTTGCAGGTGTCTGATCCTGTGTTTTTCAGTGACTGTCCACTTCTAACCAGGGAGGTTCCTTGTAAACTGCAGTATTTGGATTTGAGTATGGCTGTCATATCAGAAAAAGGTATAGAAACATTATGGGAGTTTGCAATGAACCCAGCCTATGTCACGGCTCATTCCATCAATTCAAGCTCATCATCCTTTTTCTTTAATTACATGACTGTACTCCTGGCATGATTTTATCATGTTCGATGACAGTGTCCTCATTATTTCACCACTTAATTTATTACATCATCTTCCCTTCCTAATTTTCCAACTTTCCTTAGCAGCTTATTTTTTTAGAGTTGTCTGCCCTTTTTTTTTTTTTTTTTTTTTTTTTTTTGTGTGTGTGTGTGTGTGTGTGTGTGTGTGTGTGTGTATTGGGGTAAGAAGGAGTTCTTGATATGATAGCATTATATGGGCCTACTGCACCAGTTTCAGATGGTAGATGAATAATAGGCAGGGAAAAACCAAAGTGCTCAGAGGTAAACCTACCCAAATTATGTTTTTAATGTCTACCTGCAGCTGTGCCATTAACTACCCTTGTAGTATGTTGAGACAGACTTCTTGGACTGCATGAGCATGAAGAGGAAGGCACTATTATCTTCCTCAGGGCAGTAACTCTTTACAGCATAACAACTCGGAAGACTTGAATCTTCAGTATTTGAGTGACTGAGTATAGACAGATACATTGATAACAGTTATATAAACTCTTTTATCCCTTTAAAACATACGGTTTCTATATGTACCACCTGCTTTTGTATGACAGATCTCTACATTTTGCTCACAGAGTGCATTTATGTGTTCCATGTTTCTCAAAATAACAGTGAATGGTGGTCTTTGTAATGGAGAAGCACTGTTTACTGTGAGGTAGGAGCTGAATTTTTAATTGTTGTTTAGATGAATTTTATGCTTAAGATGGTTAATGATTACTGTTAATGGGGGGAACCTGTTGAACATTCAACTGGAAGTCTTACAGATGAAAGTATGTTCATGTTGAGGCCATCTGATGCTAGCACCATCAGTCAGACATTAAGTCTTACAGATGAAAGTATGTGCATGTTGAGGCCATCTGATGCTAGCACCATCAGTCAGACATTAAGTCTTACAGATGAAAGTATGTTCATGTTGAGGCCATCTGATGCTAGCGCCATCAGTCAGACATTAAGTCTTACAGATGAAAGTATGTGCATGTTGAGGCCATCTGATGCTAGCGCCATCAGTCAGACATTAAGTCTTACAGATGAAAGTATGTGCATGTTGAGGCCATCTGATGCTAGCACCATCAGTCAGACATTAAGTCTTACAGATGAAAGTATGTTCATGTTGAGGCCATCTGATGCTAGCACCATCAGTCAGACATTACGTCTTACAGATGAAAGTATGTGCATGTTGAGGCCATCTGATGCTAGCGCCATCAGTCAGACATTAAGTCTTACAGATGAAAGTATGTGCGTGTTGAGGCCATCTGATGCTAGCGCCATCAGTCAGACATTAAGTCTTACAGATGAAAGTATGTGCGTGTTGAGGCCATCTGATGCTAGCACCATCAGTCAGACATTAAGTCTTACAGATGAAAGTATGTGCGTGTTGAGGCCATCTGATGCTAGCGCCATCAGTCAGACATTAAGTCTTACAGATGGAAGTATCTACATGTTGAGGCCTTCAGATAATTACTGCCATCTGCCAAACATTAAGTCTCTTATAGGTGAAAGTATGTATATGCTGATGCTGTCTGGTGATTAATGCTACCTTTCAGACCCTGAAAGCATATACACTTAACCTTTAAGAGCCGAAACGGACAAATCTGTCCATCGTTATGTGTAGGTATGAATGCCAAATCGGACATTTTTGTCCAAAAATACGAGTATATATGTAAACTTTTCGCATTAAATACGATATTGGCGGGGCAATAAGCGTGTGTAAATATTATGTATACATACAACAGACTTGAAGGTAATTTTACAGTTGTGCCTCATACCAAGGGGGCGTATTGGGGCGCGGAGGTAATATACAAAAAAAATGATGTATTCAGCACTGTTTAGAGCGTATTCAGCTTCATGCTCCAGCATCTGTACATTCATGTGCCCCAGATACCCATCGATTAAAAAGCCGGTAGGATCGAGTTAAGATTTATACGAGTCGATAGAAATATTTATGTACTTTCCGGGAACCGAACCCTGATCTCCTTTCTGGTAGTCGTATAACTTATTCACTGTTCTAGCCCGTGCTTGTACTCACACAAAAATTTTCAATACATTTTCACAATATATTTGTCCAAATATACGAAAAAATTAAAAGCTTCCGGCTGTATTTACCCTTACGTACTTGATGGAAGAATGAAACATAGCTCACCCGAGAAAGGCAGTATATGATACGTCATCAGAAGGAAGTTACTTGTTACAGAAATTATTACATACCTTATTATTAGATGTTCTCATCCGAATCTATATCACAGATCAGCTATGATTCAATATCTTCATCACGAATATGCCTTCTTCGAGCCATGATGCGGATTACGTACTCACAAGAAATAATTTTCACAAGCGACAGGGTCACTGCACTGTGCGACAAATGCTGAAAGAGTGTGGCCACTGGTAGGAATACCGAGAAACATACTTTTCCTTTCGCAGGTCAGATTCCTCATGTTTGTAAAACTGTAAACCACTTTGTAAGTACACCCTTACAGAAATCACACCAACGAAAAGCATTTCGCTGTTGTTAAAATAACCTCACAGAAATATTTTCCCTTGAAAGTGGGGACGAATTCAGGAGAAAGGGGCCAGAATTTAAGGCTAAAGAGAACGAAACATAACATATTACTAAAATTTCTGTCTCTTAGGGAAGTGGTTCATTCTTATTTTGCATCAAAATATTTTATAATAAACTATGATATACATTACCGTGTTCTCCATGCTTCACTTGAGTAAATACGATTTATTTCACAGATCCAGCGTTAATATTCTTCAAGATATTCAAAATTTTCCTAACCATTGCAAGAAACGTTTAAATCCCCAGAGAAAATTCCGGTCCACTGACAGTACAGGGTATTTAAATCGCCGGCTTTTAAAGGTTAATCATGAACACATACACATAGTAATTATCACATCATGCTCTTGTTTGAATATTACATTGAATATAACATGATAATTCCTAAGCTCATTTCTGCTGTTGTTTTGAATTTTGTGAGTAAATGTTGGTCTGTATTATTCTTAGGTCTTGCTGACTTGTTGAACGTCTGCAAGAATCTTCGGAAACTCAGTCTGGAGCATTGCACTGTTAGTGATAATGTATGTGCTGCAATTGGGCAAAATCATAACCTGGATGTTCTCAACATGTCTGCATGCTATGGTGTCACTCAGAGTTGCATAAAAAATATTCTTACTGGCTGCAGAAAGTAAGCATGATTAAATTACTTGTTTTAATGAATGACATATTGATTCTGATCCAAGGACTTGTAGATTTATTTACTTATTTGTGGTTTATGTAATTCTTTCAACAGCTCACATTCTGTAGTGCCAAATGATATGCTGATTGCTCTGTAATGATGTGGAAGGCATTGGCCACGGCCTAGTTTGAGATACCATCCTGGTATTTGCCTAGCAAGGCTGAGGAAAGCCATAAAAATCCTCAGAATATCTGGTCTCCTAGTCTGAGATTTAAACCTTAATTATTTAAGACAAAATTTTAATTCCTGATACAAATCCAGCAAATGTTAAAAGGTGGTCTCTCACTGAAATAAGGATGTAGATTCGAGGGTGCCCAAGAAAAATACTGTACAGTAATCCCTCAGTTCATGAGCTTAACTCATTACTCTGTAAGGCAAAAAACTTGAACAATAATTAATTTCCTATTACTTCCCATGTTATAAATTTTAGTTGGTTTCAGAGGTCAAAAATTTCTCCCAGACATAAAAAAGTTCACTTTAGCACAGCACAGAATGGTACCTGCATATTATAACAATAACATTAACCCTTAGCTGCCGAACGTCCACTATAGTGGTCGCCCTTTAAATGTGGCACAACGCCGAACGTCCACTTTAGTGGTCGCTAAGTGTGTGTCGAATTTGGAAGCATTTTTTTCACCCCTATCGCAGGTAATGCTAAAGATTTATACTGGGTTAGGTCTGGTCAATGTCAGGGCTTCTTTGTGGAGTGAGAATTACTCCCCCTCCATCCCTCTATCCCCTCCAGAAAGCCGTTTTAGATGTCAACAAATTTCAACTGCGTAATTCTCTGGTGTGACTAAGAACGTTTCAAAACACAGCATGCTTTTGTTTATGTCTGGACTGGAGTGTAGTGTAGCTAGAATTATAAGAGTGGGATATGATACGAATACTGACTGACGACCTGAGAGGTTGTCAGTGGCGTACTGTAACGCGAAATTTTCAGATGAAATTATTACACAAAAACTGGAGATATCCGCAAAAATCCATGCTTACAGCTACAGGGGGCTCACAGACGTGTCTCTTGTAGTTCTGGGGCACTCTTTAGGCGTTGTGGGGCAGTAATGTGCAACACACAGGCGTCAAATATAATAAACACATCGTGGGCACCCTTGAATACCAGGATGTTTACCCAGCATTGACATTATGGCTTTAGATCTGTTTTGCTCTCACCATACAAGTATATTCGTTGCATTAGGTTTCTTCAGCTGTGGGCAGTAACACAACAGTCTTTGTGAAGTGGCACCGAAACTTTTTGACGACTTAGAGAGACGTAAAATAAATTCATGCCGGACAGTACGACCGAACAGGAAAGACATGCCCCCTGACTTTGGACCGAAAAAAATGAAACTGAAAAGGGGCGACGTAAGGGTGAGGACCAGGGGAAATTTGACAGCGTTAGTTTGGAAGGACAGACGAGACGTTTACATGCTAACAAACATGGACCCGCCACCGGCAGAAGGAAATTTGTGTGATGACAACAACCGCACTGTGAAGCCTCACATCGTGGCACGGTATAACCGGCACATGGGTTACGTCGACAATTCTGATCGTATGGCCAACAGCTATTCGATGAGTCGACGTAATTTCAAGTGGACCATGAAACTGTTTTTCCACCTTCTGGATGTAACAGTACTCAACAGTTGGATTCTGTTATCTTCATGTGGGGCTAAATATGCCCACCGAGATTTCAGACTTCTCCTGGTGAGGAATTTGATTGAAGAAGCTGGAAGAAGCCAAGATCCCCCCCCCCAGTTTGGTTGGAAGGCCAAGTGCGGCTGCAACAAATGTTATGAGACTAGGCAGCTGTCATCACAAATATTGGCCAGCAAAATCAAACAAAATACGCTGCTGTGTTTGTTCAGCACGTGGCGTCAGAAAGGGAACCACATATAAGTGCGCCAAATGTAATGTCGGCCTGTGCATGGTGCCTTGTTTCGCGGACTTTCACACAAAAGTGAACGTGTAAAACACCAAAATTATCTATTGTGATAGAATAGTGATCCAAGGTGCCACGGATCGTCTGCAGCAGACAGAAATATGCGAGTAATAAAATATTTACACTCGATTTTATATAATGCATGCAATTCACAGGCCTAAATTTATTATAAAAATATGTGAACATTTTTTCCCGAATTAATCAATTCATAAACACACTACGAAATTTTATTTCCTCAAATTTGATGCAAAAGTGTATGAGATATGATTTTTTTTCTAAGAGTAAGCGTTAAGAATAGAAATCCATATTTAAAAACCTCGGCACGGCGCTGTTGCGCGGGGGCATTTAATTCAGGCGTTAAAGGGTTAATGGTCAAATACTATATTTAAATAACATTCGTAGTCATTAACCTATGCTTGAACAACAATTACACCATTAAAGTTGTACAGAACATTCATAAAAATTTGATACCATTGTTATAATAAATATGATTCACAAAAATTCCTGAAGATTTAATTGATGCAAAATGAATAACACTAAGGAGACTGAACCTCACAACAAAGCTGGGAGAACAATGAGAGATGCAGTGCTGCTTCTGCACAGACCACTCTGCACGTTCAAGAAGATTCAGGAACTGGTAGCAGTCAACCACAGGCACTGGAACAATTGGTTTGCGAGAGGAAAGAGCTCATATAAGTGAAAATTTGTTTGCAAATTGAAAAATAGGTATTAATTTGTGCATCTCATTTAAACAAAAACTTGTAAACCAATTGCTCATATACCAAGGGATTACAGTATATGAACTGTAGAGAAAATCACCAGCAGGTCTTGAGAAAATTGCATAATGAGAAGCTTCATAACTTGTACTCATATTCTAATAGTATTAACAAGATTATCCATTAAACAACCTACGTTTGCAATGCAAATGCACAAAAAAACACCCCTTAAAATTCATTTTATATATTTAGGCAACAAGGAAATTTACTGCGTTTTTAAGACATGTTGCATAATCTGTTTTATTTTCCACAAAATGCCATTTATTTCATAATTTTATCTTTTTCTCTTCGAATAATATGTTTTTCATTAACCATGCACTAAAATTTAAATACCCACCCGGTAATTTAAAAATTAAATAAGAAACCAAACAGGTCTTGGTTGAACGTTTGTGTTCAATAATCAAAGCGTTATTTGTGGTATGTTTTTTAAATGCAACTTTCCTTAGGTTAAAAAATATCACCAGTCTTGCTTAAATTAGAGTTAGAAACCACAAACAGGTGAAATATAAGTGCAGTCTTGTTTGCATGTCAAAGATTCAGTCAGAAATGAAGGTAATTATTTTTATGATCCTGAAATCTTTCTTACCTATTTTAATCTGTGTGTATTCTCTTTTTTCCAGGTTGTCAGCCTTTAATGTAGCTTGGACTGATTTGTCAGTGGCTGCTCTAAATACTCTGTGTACTGAAATGCCTAGTTCAATTCAGAGGATTAATGTTGGTGGCTGTCGCAAGACTCTTAATGATAATCGTATGTATTGTCTTTTTTAATATTGCTTGCTACAGAACAGGAATTTGGTGGAGACTAAACGTGAAAGGTTATCCATGTACTTGTCTACTAGTTATAGTCACAATTCTTTAGTTTAAATGCAAGAATACATTTATACCTCATAATTCAGTACACCCTTATTTGTTAACTTCGTTATATAGTTATTTATGTAAATGTAGTCAACTTTCCATTTCATGTATTCACCTAAAGCTGTACATTGATCTACAGGATGGATAAAAACTAAATGTCGTTGGGTCCACAGACTTTGCTGTATTTGGATAACAAAACAGATGTCTATGAAGTTTTTGTTTAGAATGGATGCATAATGGGAAAGGTGTGTCCATTCACATGCTTCATCCCTGAACTACTGAATTGGTTTCAATTAAATAATGGCGGATATACCAAAAATATGCAGGGAAATTTCATTTTCATTCATATCTGTGGTGTTATGTAACTGCTACTTTACAAGAAGCTTAGCTCATCTTCATTTTTTTTTTAGAACTGCTTATACAAACAACATGTATGTGAGAAAATATATATCACATGAAGACCAACTTTGATTTGAAACATTTTTCAATATAGTCAGTAATCAGTAGATTGTAATAAACAATTTCTGGCTGTGCCTGGATATTGGTAGCTGATTATCTTCATAATATTAGGTTTGTATGATCCGTAATTACACTAAGTCCACTGGGTTATGAAAAATAAAAAGAATGCATTTTGGCTATATATATGTACTCCAATCATTGGAGTGTACTTTCCCACATCATGTTTTGCTCTTACACATGCATCCTCAGTGCTATTTTAATAGTATTCAGTCCTATCTTTTGTGACACCATACATCTCCAACTGTCATGCATCATTGCCCAGAACAGAATCCTCAGCTACACTACTGCAAAAATGTCGAAACTCACATCCTTATTTCTATTTTTTGTTAAATATGAGTTTAAAAAATGTGTGCAGATGTTTTGTTCAAGGATGTGTGATACTTGGATAAACACATTATTTCGCTAGTTTGAGGTTTCTTGCATTGATTTTCCAAGACTATACAGGTGTCTGTTGAAGGACTTCTGAACCCACCACAAGGACTGTGCTCTGCATCACATGTTACTACAGTAGGACTTTGTGAGATGAGAGTATAAAATACTATGCAATACACTTTAGCATCTCAGTTTGAGGTTTTCTGTCATTTAATGTTCAATTTCATTGATCCCAAGCCACTAATCTCATTGTTAAATTTCCTCCATTTAAGATATTCCTCAGTTTAGTGTTCATATACAGTGAAACCTCTATCCATCGTTTTTCAGGGGACCGGAAAATTTGAACGATACATACGGGAAATGATAGTACCGGGAAACCATTAAAAATTATAGATAAGAACAATTTAATGATAATTATTACTTCTTGCTGAGAAAATCTTTCATTGACGTTTGTTTTGAGCAAACTTTACTCCTCCTCAATTCAAAGTACGATTATTCAAGGCCTAGAACACTTTCACGATCACTGTCACTCGTGCTGTGCGCATAAAAGAAAGATCTTACTTTCATCAGCGCTTCATACGTCTCAGCAAAGCTCGGCACAACTTCGGGTCGCCAGCTTCTTCTCCTTCTTCCCGCTCCACACTCCCGGACGCCACGAGGCTCACGCACAGCTCCTGCACTGTTTCTACACCACAGGTTGCCACGTGACTGTCCACAGAGACGTAGTCCTCGAATTTATCTTTGTTCATGCCACTGAACTTTTCCCAGTCTTGGCGGAAATCGTCGTCATCGTTGGTCAATACGACGTCACTATCGCGTGAAGATTGTCCCTGCACGTAACCAGCTTTCCGAAAACAATTTTCGATTGTCTGCTGGGTTACTTCTTGCAAGGCTGCCACAGTGTAGTGCAAAGCTTCCAACACGTTTATCTTCTTTTTCGTATCTTTGCCTGCATCCATTAAGCAAACAGCTGTTTGCACGAGGCGTTTTCTATAAAGCTGCTTATAACACTTTATTACCCCTAAATCAAGGGGCTGGAGCACACTTGTACAATTTGACCGTATGACTTTTACATTTCTTAGAAACGATGTATCCTTTGGATGTGCGGCACAATTGTCCACAAAGAGGAGAATGTTCCTGTTTTGTGCACCCATACTTGCGTCTAATGAACGCAGAAATGAAGAAAAAATGTCTGTGGTCATCCACGCTTTATTGTTCGCGTGGTACTTGGTTGGTAATTTTTTTACATTCTTGAAACATCGCGGTTTCGGAGATTTTCCGATAACAATCGGCACTTGTTTGTCAGTTCC
Organism: Reticulitermes speratus; assembly: GCA_021186555.1. Classification (NCBI taxonomy): domain Eukaryota; kingdom Metazoa; phylum Arthropoda; class Insecta; order Blattodea; family Rhinotermitidae; genus Reticulitermes; species Reticulitermes speratus. Next base: position 22,624,713 of record JAJKFL010000237.1, read on the forward strand.
AGCACTGTTAACACAAAGTAAAACAGTAAGTCTGTCTTTACAGTTTTTCCCTCCATGACAAGACTCTCCTTTGAGAGCCAAGGTTCTATCAGGAAGCATGTTGTAGAAGAGCCCCGTCTCATCCGCGTTGTAAATATCACGTTGTTAGTAGCCCTCCAACAAAGATGGCAGTATTTCCAGCCACGCTTCCGTGCTTTCGCTGTCCACTGCCGCACTTTCTCCGACTAACTTCTTGTATACTAGGCCATGCCGGTCCTTAAACCTCGCTATCCAGCCGTTGGATGCAGTGAAATTTTCTATATTCAGCTGCGCTGCAATCATCTTCGCCTTTCCACGAAGAATGGTTCCATCAATTGGGATATTCGACGCCTTTGCCTGCTGGTACCACGAGAAGAGTACTCTTTCCAACTCGGCGAATGTCGACTCCCTACCTATTTTCCTCTTCTTACTGGCGTTACCACATTTTTCTGCCTGCTCTCGGATTTCGTCCTTCTTTGCGAATATGGAGTTTAGTGTGCTTGGAGCCAACCCAAGGCGTTTGGCAATGTCGACACGTTTCTCTCCAGGATTCTTCTCCACCTCTTCTACTATTTTCAATCGCTCGTGCAGAGTTCTCACTTGCTTTTTAGGTTGGGACATGGTCCACGGATGTCAAAATAAATAGCAGGAATAAAATATAATGAAGTAATAAAAACAGGAATGCATTAATAACAGAAATAAAATATTATAGGAAAAGGATAATAAAGGATGGAAATGATTAAACCAGGGTAACGTATGAAACTATGAAGCACACCAGAACGCACAGAACCACTTGCAATGAAGTAAAGCTCCACAACAGAGTTGCCAAATCTTCATCTAGTCCAAAGAAAAGGATGGAGAGTAAAGAGTACAGAATGCACTCCATACTTTTTGATGGAGCCAATCCAGGTGGCACTAAGAAAGCAATGCACGCACAGCGCAATAAACCATCGCTTCAAATTTAAAAAAAAAACTATCAGTGCGGGAAAATGTTGCGTCAGGACCGTGATTTTTCAACTATTGATGCGGGAAAACGACAGTTCGAGGAACAATGGAGGCGGGAAAAAATAGTGTTATTTATATGGGGCTAATTTCGGGACCAAATAAGGCAGACGATACATGCGGGCCAACGACGGTAACGGGAACGATGGATAGAGGTTTCACTGTACATTTCCCCAGAGGAAGATAAATGGGGTTTTCGCTGTAGTTTGGCATATCTGTATTTGCAGATGTTCGTCAGTTAGTGAATGCCTGCCCTGAACTGGTTGAGTTGGACCTCAGTGACTGCACAACCCTGACTTCAGAAACAATAAGTATTGTAACCCAGTTAGACAAAATTGAGTATCTTGCACTGAGTCGGTGCTATGGTATAGCTCCATCTGCATACTTGTAAGTATTACACAGATCCACCCATTTGTTTAATAGAGGTTATATTAACATTTTGATATAATTTTTGTCTGTGCAAGACAAGTCTAATATTTTATAAAATGGCATTTTAAGAGCTTTGACTGCATAACGGAATACAGCTTTGTGTAATAATTTCTGAACCAGAGTAATTGTAATGGTTCCTGGCTTGTTTTATAGTCTTATTTTTGTGGCATTCAGGCCCTTCTCCCTATAAAATTATTAGCCATAGGAATTAGTATTTAATACAATTTGATTCATGGCTGAATTATTTTAGAAATGAACTCCATCATTACCAGGAAGAGAAGAGGTGAGGACCATAACTGTCTGCTTTTTCACTATATTTTTCTATTACAATTTGTTGGTCTTGATGTCCCTGCAGAAATGGCAAAATTTTTTAAGATGTCATGCTCTACTGTGTGTACTAGTTCCTAATAGTGACCATTGTTGTGCAGTTCATGTGTTTGTATTGCTATTACAGGCAGTTATCATCAGTTAGCTCACTAATGTATCTGGATGTCTTCAATTTGATGAGTGAGCAATCAATAGCAAACCTGCAAGATAACCTTCCTGAAGTGGATGTTAACAAGTTCCTGTTTTCAAGTGTTGCCCGTCCTACTGTCGGCATACGAAGGACCAGTATCTGGGGTCTACGTGTTCGAGACTGATAAGCCAACATGCACTGGGCACATGAGTTACTTTTCTAAGTCTGACTTCATTTGGGAACTGGGTACTGTGAGGAAAAGTGTTGTAGTGGGTACTGAACTTTGATTAGTTGTGGAGCACTGAATGAATGTGCAGCACACTGCTGCAACCATCTTTAGTCATTCACATTTCTCTGTTACTAGTCGATGAGAGTGAAGCAGAAGCATAAATGTTCAAAAGGGTCTCAAAAACGTTTTTGTGACTAAAATATTCTGCAATATTTTATTTCATTTCTTTCATCATTGACATGTTCTAAAAAATTTTTGCAATAAAGAACTTTGCTGACTACTAGTGTTACTTCCCATAAAGTCCATTTCCATATGGGTGTAAATGAGAATCTATGTTTTGGCACTAGTTTAATAAAGTAACTTTATTTCAGACTGATTCTAAAGGACATAAACAATACCTGTTGTACGTAAATCAGTAGAGGGCTATGGGGTAACTGGGTGTACATAATTTCATGTGGGATGGAAAGGCGCAACATAAGTAAAATAAACATGATTCATTTAAACTGTACTGAGCAGTTACATACTTAGATGCAGTATGTTGAGAGGTCTACAGACAATATAATATTTAATAACAGACATATAGTACGTGAAGGAGCCGGAGTAATGTAGTCCATATAGTGACTACGGTACGGGTTGGACGGTCCAGGGTTCGAATTCCAGTAGGGGCAAGAGACGTCTTCAAAATGTCCAGACCAGCTCTGGGCCTCCCCAGCCTCTTATGCAATGGGTACTGGCGTTCTTTCTGGGGATAAAGCTGCCGAGGCATGAAGGTAAACACTCATCTCCATCTAGTGTTGAGGATAAGAATGACTGGAACTATACCTCCTCCTATATGCCTTCATAGCATGGACAGGGAAAACCTTACCTTTTTTTATATACATATGTGAACAGAGAAAGAAAAGTGGTTTTATTTAACATTACTTTCAGTAAGATTACACAGTGCTGATGGTAGACAAAGTATGTGTGTGGAGCACTTGTGGAATGATAATGACAGTGGAAGCTGAAGTATTCAAAGAAAAATCTATCCCCATGCTCCACTGTCCACTGTAAATCCCACATAGCCTGGCCGATGAGCGAACCTGAACCTCTCACAACCACCTGAGCCATAGCATGGCTATTAATGTATACAGCCTATTACAGTGATATGACTGATTCCCCCCCCCCAATGGCTCAACAGCCCTTAGGGGGCCTAGGCCTCGTCATTTTACGACGCTTCACGATCACACTAATAGACACACCACATTCGGTAGGACTCCTCTGGACGAGGGACCAGCTCGTCGCAGAGACCTCTACTTGACAACACACAACACTCACAAGAGACAGGCATCCATGCCCCCGGTGGGATTTGAACCCACGATCCTAGTAAGCGAGCGGCCACAGACCCACGCCTTAGACCGCACAGCCACTGGGATCAGCAACTGATATGACTGCAATACGAAAATACAAGACAGTTTAATGCAATTCCCCATTTATGCAAGTTTCTTCTTCTTCATGCAGTGAGATTAATATGGATAATTTGGTAATTTATGCACAATTTCTCTTTAATGTCTTGTGCTCCTCTCCCCATAATTTTTCATCTTAAAAGAGTGGTGTTTAACTTGATAAATGTGTTGGTTCATGGATAATTACATTTGTGATTCTGTGCTACGTCCTATACTCTTATCTGTGTGACAAGAACACCTAACTATCTGTAAAACCTTAACATTTTCTTCTAGAAGCTTCAAGTGTACTCAAATGAATTTATCGGCCTTCCTACTTTTCATTTTATTTGCAAATGCAGTAGCTCTGTTTTTAAATACTGTGTATGAAGTGCTCTAGTATAATATTTCCTGAAGACAGTAACAAACTTATCATTAATCTCTTTATGGCCTTTGTTTCCATCAAACATGACACCACACTTAAATGCTGTGTCTTTACAGTGTTTGCATGATTGCACTGCTTTTATACACATGGATCCAGCTCATTTTTGTCTACTCACCCATGTTTCTTGAGCAACACAGTGACTTGCAATATTACAACTTTCTTGTATATTATGCGAGAACTAAGTTATGTTAACAATTTGATTTACTACAAATGAATGTTGCGATCAATCAACACATTATATCATATATATTATATTATAATGTATTTACACATCTCAGGCATTCTATATCTTTTACACTATATGCATATTTTAGCTTGTAAAGGTTGAGATCTCAAACCTGAAACACAGTTGTAAAAGTTGCCCTTTTTTCTATTCTTGTAATTAGGCCTGATGATGGCTAATTATTTTTAGCCAAAACATATAGCCATAGTCTTACTGAATATAACGTGTTCACTGATCGCAACATTCATTTTTATTTAATAGCGCAACGTGGATGTGCCACCTTAAAAGTAATTTGATTAACTAGTTGCCTTTTCCTGCTTAAAATACATACAATGGAACTCATTTCAGGGGTTTTCAGTGCAAGAGTTTAGAATAAATATGAAATATTAAATTAATACAAGGGTTTACAATAATTACTTGAAAATTATCACAAAATGACAAGTGGGATTTTAGGCCTTCACATTCCAAGAGTGAAGACCGTATTTCGATTCATCAAACATTTTCGGGCTGAACAAGCATTAACATGAACCGTATGGTTAAACATTTGCCACTAGTCTGTCATGAAAGTAAGCTGCTAAGATATCATTTTCATAATGAATGAAGAACAGATATGTACAGGTGCACCCTGAATTTTTTTTGGGGGGGGCCTGACCCTGATGCTATATATAATTTGATTTAAGAACTATGTTATGAAAATCGTGTCGAAATCTCCTAGCAGACATGTAGTTAGGTTACAGGGAAAATTAAAACTAACTGAAAAAGGGGAAAAAATATCTATATATTCGTAAGGTTTTACATCTTTCAGTATTCTAATGTACTAGTCATCAGCCGATTTTAGTGGCTCATTTAAGCTGAATTGTAAATCACGTTCATGTCATCGTGTCTACATAATCTGGTTTTTAAATTTGGTTTGGAGGGGGGGCTACAGGCTGGTAGCCCTCCCACCGGATGCGCCAATGGTTTCGACCACTGTTGTCTACGGAGCTTGTACCAAGTTTCGACTGATTTTTTTTAAATCTTCGTATTCGATTTGGTCCCTTTGTCCACAATTCTGAAACCTCGATATCACACGCCTGAACATAATCTTGGACTGATAGCACAGATTATCTAGCGCACAGATTACTACTACATCTAGCGTGCGCGAGTTGCAGCTAACAGCACTCTTCCGCTCACTCTCCACGGATACAACAGATAATCTGTGGATACAACAAACACGGTTATCATCGATATGTAATTTGCGATCTCGAAGTTCTATGTCGACAGTAACTTCGATTAAAGCCTCATTCACAATAGTCAGGTCGCTCGAAAGCAACGCGAAAGGGCTTTGTAAGATAGGCGTGATCGGCGTTTTGTAAGTACGAAAAGTTTCAAATGTGCTGAAAGCCTACTTCAAGTATATGCAAGCAGAATTATTATTATATTTGTTATTTGTGAACATTTAAAAGCAAGTACAGTTACGGCATTTGCCAATTTTTTGACGTGTATCATAAACAAAATATTACGGAACGTTGAAAGCGCGAGTAGAAACACGAGAGACTAAGAGGTAGAAAAATTACTTGATACAATAATTTAAGGAGCCACTGCAGATTGGGTTTGGGAAGAAAAGTGCTTGAAACAATATTAAACCAGTAAATGGAAAAAGAAAAATGAAGTCAAAGAATATTTGAGTACGATATAGTGATTACTATGCGCGGGAATTAGTGTGGTTCGAAAACCTGACAGCGTCTTACGAAATATAAATATTACACGTCTGTAGATGGCTAAGGGTGCGGACATCTAAGGTAGAACACAAGATATGGTGCTGAGTTGATTCGATCTTCGGCCCTATCATCGTTAATAATTCGTCGGCGTTTCCACTAACGTGAAATGATTTGTATAGACTTCTCTACCTTCTGAGGCCAACGCCTGAAATGTACAGAACTAATTCTCTTATTTAATCCACTTTCTGTCCCCTCAGATTTGCTTTTCAACATACAGTTGCTTTTTCTCTCAATGAGGCTGTGGCTGCTCCTTTTCCATTTTTACTGATATCTAAGTTGACTTTCTTAAATGTGGATACGGGGCCTTGACTAATGTGAATGAGGCTTGAAATAATCGAAGGAAACGTGGATATAAACGACATAACCGATTCAAATTACATGAGTACGTGTGAATAGTAGATTGTTTCCCAAAATTCTGTTGTGAAATAAAGACGTAAGTGAATACGTATTTCATTATCATTAAGATAAATAGGGAGCAATACAGATGTACAAGTACTCACGTTGTAGGAAAGGGCTGCCAAGGTGGAGTTTTAAAGTATGAAGTTAAATTCATATTCTGTAGTTATGTCTATTCTTTTACAGATAAATCATGGAAGACACGCCCCATAACGACAGTACGTTAAACGAAACTCTGGGTTCTCGTACAGATTCTTCGCCCGCTGCTTCAGATAATTTAAGTATCAGCACGGAGGATTCACTTATTGGATTAAATCAGAAACAGGTTATATTGGACAATTCGCTGTTGACTGGTCGAGATTCGAATCTCAACCCCTTTCAAAAGTCGGGGACACAGAGTACACAGGATTTCATAGTGAATGAACGTTCAGATATGCAACAGAATAATTACAGCACAAAAAGGAAGCGGGATGATAGTCCTGACAACTCTAGTGTTGCTCCAGATGAGGAAGGTAAGTAACTATGACCATATAAAGGGAAAGTTGTGTTGAAGTGCGGAATGTGGTTTAGGCTCATAAGTACAGTGTGGCCCATGACTGAGTCATTTCATGTCAAATGAACACAAGGACATGCAATTTTCAACCCCCAGCCCTATCGAACATCAATCAAATTTGGAGAGCTTATACACCCTATAGAAGTTAATGACAGTGCCAGACTGTACATATGGAGTAGGTATTTTTAGCAGGACTTCAAAGTTTGAGATGAGTTATAGTTTTTGACATTACACAACCTGCAAAAGTTAAGCTGCACTTAAGCTTGAGAACTGAGTTGGGCCTTATTTGAAAGTTAATGAAATGCTGTTCTCATTGAGTTACCAAATACCTAGGTATAACATTGCTTTATCACCAGTCTCCTTTGACCTTGAATATTGTGATGTGGTGTATGTCTGCAAGCTGAAGGAAAACATTTGTAGCACATTCTTTAAATATGGTGACTAAAAACCTATTATTAACTTTACTACATTGTGTGTACCCTGACTCAGAATGGCAGTGAGTACTGTGCTGCTTTGCCTGATATGGGTGACAGTGATATGAGTTGTCAAAAAAATAACATCCCTGTATATTGAAATCCTTTGATTCCAAAATTATGTCAGTCAGCACACTTTTATTTTAGGGTCTGTGCTTCTGATCTGTAAGTCAAATATCTTTCTACTTTTTTCCACTTTCACTTCTAAATGAAAGATTTGTACAATATGTCTTTGCTGTGTGACGGCTTTACCAGTGAGGGACAGTGTGTGGGAGTTTAATGGTAAGAAGTAAGTTGGCAGTCACAACTAATTGAAGATATACATTTCCATTTTCTTTCAGAAGAAAGCCTAGGCTCTGGAGTTGAATCAGACATTGATGATACCACTTCTGAAGAGAAGCCAAGTGAACCATTAAAAGCTCAGACTCCATTACGTCAGTATGATCCGACCATTGATACAAAACTGCCTGACACAGTGTCATTACTGATGACTCCAGATGGAGGGAAAGTTTATCTTGTTGGTACAGCACATTTTAGCATGGAGAGTCAGGAGGATGTTGCTAAGGTAAGGTGCATGAGCAGAAAGAAACTCATACTAGCTATTAGTTTTTTATTTCTAGTGTGTAAAAAATTGGGGATGGAAGATCCAAGAAACAAGGGTAGAACACTAATCTCCTTTGCAGTTGATGCTGGGGTGTTAGATTTGCAGTTCTCACAGTGGTGTTGATGCAGATGCGTGAATGCTGGGGTGTTACTGCATGTCTGGTAAATACAGGTGTTTTGGAAGAGTGACTATTACTAGGTTTGAAGTGCTTGCTGCCCCAGTGGTTCCCACACCCTATTTCTTTACAGTATTCACATCTTTCAAATGGTTTATTGTGATTTTGAATAATTAATTGACATCAGTGTTTGTTTACAGAAGATGTTAATTTAGTTCTACTCAATTTTTTTTAAAAAACAACCAACTAATGCACATTAAATGTCACTATATATTTAGTTAACACTATGGGGTAGTGTAAACTAAATAAATAGTGACATTTAATGTGCATTAGTTGGTTGTTTTTTAAAAAATAGAGTGAAAATGCATGGTGATGATTATATAAAATGTAGTTCTACTCAAGTTCTTTAAGTTCCTGTGCTTCATTTGACTGGATTGTGTGATGAGCAGCTATAGTAGCTTCCACCAAATTAGATTTGTCAAGGCCATTGAATGAGTTCACACCCCTTACTGAACAGCTCCATGTTATCAGTATTGCTTTGCCAGCTGCAGGTTGTAGTTTGCTTGCACTCATAAGCAAGCAGAATTGTGAGTCATTTCATTGTTATGTTGTGAATTTTAATGTTATTTTTTTCAGAAGGCCATAATATCTTACTGCTTCTCATGCGTTAAATTCTTGAACTTGAGTTGGGTATGTGGGGAGATTAATTTGAAACATTCTGAGTTACAATGCCAATGTGAAGCTGGGTGGATTTGGAAAATTTAACATCAGATGTCAGATGCCAGTAATTTACAGTGTATATCATTTCTTAAATTGGTGCTGAGAATTTTGAACATTCTGGTAACATAAATGTCTCAGTTGTGTCACAAAGTCATCACATGTACACAGCACACAAATAGATACCAAATGAAAACCTCAGTCACTTATTAAGGTACCGTTGATACTCGAATGCACATTTGAATTGGAACTGTTGTGTTGGCCATTGGTGGAAAAAATTTAGATCACATAGCAGCACTGTTACTCTGTCAGGTTATTTGTAGATTCTTGTGAAGAAGCCATTTTCAGTGGTTTAAATGTGTAGTGTGTGTTATGAGACAAAATGAAATAAAACCAGATCAAATGTGAGTAGCAATGAGCAGAACAACAGTGTTTCTTTGCTTGAAAAAGGTGCCTTAGATTGTCATCGTCGTCATCATCATCGTTATTCTATCAAGATGTCCTTGCAGAAGTTTTCAAGTTCACAGCACACATATTTAGTGAAATAATGGTAGTACAATGTCCCTGAATGGCTGCAATGTATAAGTGGATCATTGGAAGGCTTATCTGTGCAAACCATAGCTGGCGATGGAATCTGTGTTCCACTAGTGTATTGTAAAGATATGATTGTGGAACAAAATGGAAAAATACAGTGGTGAAAATTTTTCATTCATCCTATCAAAAATGAAAATGTTAAAAGCAGAATAAAGTGAGATGTTCCATAAAAAATTAGCTCCACATAAACTCTGGGCTGCTGTTGGTATTGCAGTACTATTATTTTTATGTAACCTTGAAATATCAAATTTTGTTGTGGTCTCTGTTGTTTTATATATAACTACCACAGCTTTGTCATCTCCAAATCAATCAGTTAACCAGTGGATAGTGAGACATAAGTCAGATTTTGGAAAAAATTTGAATGTACCGTTTGTTGCATAACATGCGGTATATCCCAACACCTTTTCTTTTCAGATAATCCAGGCTGTGCAACCTCACATAGTGCTGGTTGAATTGTGTAAAGCAAGAGTGAATATTTTGCAGTTGGATGAGAAAACTATCTTGGAAGAGGCCAAGAGTATTAATTTTGGTATGCAAATACAGAGAAAATAATTACAATGTTTTAATTGAGTGTTACATGAACAAGGAAGATGATTTTGTTGTATTTATTCATATAGAAGATATTTTCCTTTGACTTTAGTACATGCAAACCAACGATTAGCTTGCATTTTTGCATTAATAGTTTGTTATTTGTTGGGTAAACCATATAAGGCTGTGCCTTTCCTTTCTTAATAATTTAAAAAATGTAATTATCTGCAGATCAGGTTTGCAATCTGCAGTGCCATTTTTTATAAGAAAATTGGCCATAATAGTGGCAGAATATCCATGCATTTCTGTATGTGTTTTCCCTTTTAAAATACCATGTTTCCTTCAATCCTGTTTCACCAAATGAGGTAACGTCTTGTTTGTCATTATGACTGATACCAGATTTCTGTTTATTTATGACCAGATACAGATATAAATGCATTACAAACTTAAAGTGTGGCTGAGCCACAAAGTCAGTTCTTTGCTATCCTACTGGTTAAAAGTAGGAGATTGCCTTCCCACTCTTTGTTTGTTACAAACATTGTGTGGAGTACTATGTAGATAATACCACTACTTTTGTGAACAGAGAAAGTGCAGTCAACCATCAAGCAGAATGGACTTTTCCATGGTCTTATGTACATCCTTCTGTTCAGTATGTCAGCACATCTTACCAAGCAATTGGGTATGGCTCCAGGTGGAGAGTTCCGCAGGGCATTTGCTGAGGTAAGTTGTCATACATAGAATTTTTTTAATTCTCGTACAGCAAGAGTGAAGACATTTATTTGTGTATGCTGATAGATTATTGCAACTAGTCCTGCTTATCACACTAGCTTTTGTCAGTTGGCATGGCTAGTCAGGACTGTTGTAAGGTTGGTGGCAAAGTTCATCTGCTGTGAAAGGTAAAATAAAGGTACAGTGTCATTCATGATTAGTTACTGTTATTCAGCTGAGAAAGAAATTTGTTACTTTTACTGAACTTAGGAGTTTGTTACCTGATTCGGCGCTGTCTTGAGTAGGTTCCTCCAAAACATTGCTGAATTTATACCAGCACACAGCATCACAACCCAGAATGCAGTAATGTTCAATTTATTCAATGCCTGCCAAATGTCCTGCCCATCTAATTCTTGGTTTAGTCACCCTAACAATATTAGGATCAGAGAAAAGTTGTGAAGTTGCTCTTAACGTACTCAATTCTCTGTTACAGGTGTGTCCAACCTTTTTTTGGCAAAGGGCCTTGACCATTATTGTAGGCTGGTTTGTGGGCCACACATTTAAGCCACAATTACTTTGTAATTTTTGTAGTATATACAAGGTTTACAAATGTGGCTCTGAGCCATGGGGTTGACACCCCTGCTTTATCACAATGATTCTCACACTTTTTTGTCTATGACCCAGAATTGTAAATCACATTGGTCTTGTGACCCAAGTAGTACCAGCACCTGATCAGCACCAAATTTAAGCCATCAGGTTCACTTGATTGGATTAGGAGTTCATGACCCATCACAAGGCTCTTGCATCTTGAGAATCGATGCTGTATTACTTCATCTCTCTTAGGTTCATATATTAGCCTCAGGGCCTTATTCTCAAAGACCGTGAAAGCATGATTTTCACTTAAATTTGCATCCTGCTTAAAATTAATTGATTGCAGGCTCAGCAGGTGCCTCAGTGCCTTATACACTTGGGTGATCGACCTTTACACATCACACTTCAGAGAGCTCTGGCTTCGCTGTCATGGTGGCAGACCATACGTCTTATGTGGCACCTGTTAGTGTTCAAAGAACCAATTAGGTAAGAATACATTAACTTTTGAACTCTGTATTTTACCGTGAATATTTACAATTACTGAGCATTTCTACAAGTAAAAACAGAATGTGTTATGAAGAGGTCATGTCTGTGCATCGAGCTGTTTATGTGTCTGTGGCATACTATTAATTCCTAAACCATTAGATAGATTTTTAAGCATTTAGTATGGGAAGACGTTCATTAAAAGTTATTGGGCAAATCTGATCTTCGGTAATGTTGACTCATAATGGTGTTTATTTATGATCATAAAAATAGAAGGGAAAACTAAAAGAGACAGGATCAGGAATGAGTAAGAATGGGATTAGGAAGAATGCCCCTCAAAGAAATGATACAGTTAGCACAAGTGAGATGGTTTGGGCATTTTGTAAGAATGGGGGATGAGAGATACCCCAAAATGGTCTGGCAAGCTAGAATACAGGGGAAGAGACCCAAAGGAAGACCCTGACAGACCTGGGAAGAAGAATACAGAAGATTTCGAAGAAAAGAAGAATTGAATGGGACGGAGTAAGAGCTATAGCTCGATATTAAGTTTCTTGGCTTATCTAACTTTATGTATTTGAAACTATGATTTTATTATTGCTGAAAACTGGTTTTGGGAATTATGGATTCATGTTAGGAGCTCTTCATTTTTGTAGGTTTATAGTTTGAGATTACTAATGAAGTCCATGGTTCTTTATAATCCATTTATATGAGTTTGCCATGTATGTACAGTTATATTTGGTGTAAGATTATTTGTTTTCTCTGGTTTTGTGTCAGTTCAGAAATTATTATTTCTTTGGGTTGTATTTTCAGTTTCAAATTGACGTCATTTAGTCATTCTAGTTTGCAGACAGTTCAAGTGTCTCATTAGATTGAGAACACTATTACTGTAATTTGGGCCTGAAAATGAGTTTTAGTGATGTCACAACAGGGAGTAGTTTTAAGTTGTAGAACACAGTACTTTTAAGTTGCCACAGTTTTCTTCTGTGCAAAATAAAAGTATGTATTGGTATATCAAGTTATATCCCAAGAAGAGTTGTATTAATTTGCCCCACGCTAGTGTTGCTTATATATTGCCACGAGGAAAAATGTAGAGGGCTAACGAATCCACATTTCATCATCACCACCACGACCATCATCACCATCTCCGCAGCCGCTGTCGCCTCCACTACCACCGTGATGAACGTGTCTAAGGTTTAGGTCCTGGAACCTGTTTCTTTAAAGCTTGTGGTGTTTAACTTTAATTCTGTCAGTTTCATGTTGACCTTTTTCTTGAGTAATATATCTAGTCCTCTGGATAGGCTACCAACCTTTCACAGGGCAAGTCCAATGGTGGGAGTGCCACCTGAAGCTTCTGGACTGACTAGTTTGTCCTGCTTTTGATTGGTCTCTCTCCTTTGACCTTATTGGCTTGATTGGACCTGCCAAGGGCTTAAGTCTGTGCTGACATCCCTCTCAGCATTATTAAGACACGCAAGGTCTCTCACTACAACAAGGTAAAGGACCGACCAGTTTGGAGAGGGAAATCTGCATTTAAATAATGCAAGTAAGGTGTCTTTATTCTGTAGTCTATATTGCTTAGCAAACTTTAGAGTTGATACTGTCCATGTCATACCAATTTGTGGTGATCAGAATGTTTTATTTTATTGTGTATCATATTATCGCTTCTTGAACTGAATAGAATATACCTTGATTTTACAAACATCTGGTACTTTGAGGTCTCTGTTATGCTGGGATGTGGTGCTACGTCATTGGGTGACTGGTGCCTGACGTTTCAAGACCACTACTTGCTCTCGAGATGTTTGGCACCTATCACCCGGTGACACAGTACCACATCGCAGAAGGTAAGAGACCTCATCTGCGCCACTATGAAAGCATTAAAACTTGCACCTGGAATTTTAGCATTCGCAGTCCCTCACACATACTACATTTTAGAGCAGGCTACTTCACCCATTTTCAGGATTTTGCTGTTAACCTGCTGTTGTTCATTTGCAGTAAGGAAGAGGTAGAACTCTGCAAACGACGGGATCTTCTAGAAGAAATGTTGGCTCTAATGTCTGAGGAGTTTCCTGCCCTTGGGACTGTATTTGTAAATGAACGTGATGTGTACCTAACCCACTCACTGCAGACGGCAGCTCAACCACAACACACTCCTACAGGTTTGGTCCCCAACAGAACTGGCAAGTTTAAGATTTAACATCTCATGTGATTATAATCCTACAAGAATATATAAAGCCAGATGATATGGTTCTATCTTTTTCTGTAGTCTGTTATACTGTATCTTCCAGTGAAACTTACAGAGGATTCGATACTTAATTTTTTATTCTTGTTCTGTATTCGGTTTCTAAAGTAACCAGCACATAAGTTGGCAGGCAGAGGCACAGATAGAGACAGAGCTACTTGGTTGCAACAGTGGCATATGGGGCACACTGGATACTTCTTGGACATGTGGATTCACTTGAACGTTACACTGAATATGCTTTACTAAAGTTAACCCATATGCATGTTTCATCTTTTTAATCCTAGTTTCTACCCCATTGCATCATATTTTGGTCATGTAGAGCTAAGCATTTTTATCTGTTGTATGTTTTCATCAGTTTGTTCTTTGCATCATGATGTCTATGAAATATATGTGATGTCTTGTAGGTCAAAATATTTTAAAATCTCTTATGGAAACAGACTCAAAGTTAATTTCAGGGGTAGTGACACTGAATGTGATTCCTGAGGCAGCAAACATGAAAAGTGGTGAAAGTGATTAAGCACTTAGTGTTTTATGTTAACTGGGAGACCTCTATGTAAATGAAAGTGGACATAATTTCATATGTTTCTTACAGGTGTTGTACCAGTGCGTGTAGTAGGAGTAGTTGGAATAGGCCATGTCCCAGGGATAGTACACAACTGGGGTAAAGTGACTGCTGCAGACATTCCTCCAATCATGAAGGTGCCGCCACCAGCCCTTTCTACTCGAGTACTGAAGCTGACGGTGAAAGCTTCCCTATTTGGTCTGGCTGTGTGGGTTGTGTCCCGAATTGTACCATTACCTAAATTCCTGCCAAACAGCATTGATACGATTCGGACAAATGTACATGATTTTTTTAGTATCGGAGGTACTGGTCAAGGAAGATTTTAAGGCTAATAGAACGTGATTTGCTAGTGAAATTATTCTGGTGAGTATTAATCCTTTAGAACAAATGAAGAGTTGACTCATTTTAAGTCAAAATTCAGTTTATTTTGTTTGAATTTCAAAACTATGAAACTGAGTATTTGACCAGAACAAGATTTTGTGATCATCATACTGAGTCTAGTAGAGGACCCCTCCCACCCCTTTGAGGACTATTTATGTGAGTACAGGTAGCACTCGGTTTACACCACTTCAATTTACATGCTCTTCACTTTTGCGCCTCTCATAGATCACGATTGGAGGGGGTGATGAGTCATGACTCTGTCATGTCTGATTGGTCCTACTCCCACCCTTAATGGCCACTCCTACTCTCCAGTCCCTTTAACAAGTGCCTTCTTTTTCCCTCCTAGTTGCTCTCAGTTTTTCTAGGTGTTTATGTGTTTCTGGTCCATCTTACAGTCTTCTTTTTATTAATACTTTCAAATATCTACCACCATGCCCCCAAAACATGTGTTATCAAGTGCTTCTGGACAAGAGACTAAAAAACAATGTAAATCATTGACAATCGAAGAAAAAATGGGAGTTGTTAAGCGAATGGAGAAAGGTGAAACTATACTACCTTTGTGTCAATAACAGAGAATGTGACAGAGATAGCAAAGGAAATAGGACTAGATGATGTAGAAGTTGGTGACATAAATGAGCTCCTTGAGAGACATGGTGAAGAACTTTCAACAGAAGATTTAGAAGAGCTAGCTGAACAACTGTCCAAAGAAGACACAGAGGAAAGTGAAGCTGATTCTGCAATGCCAGTTAGGACACTTAACAGTGAAATCAATGCAAGAGGCTATTGCTCTTATTAATAAGGGATGTGAGATCTTCTGTAGCAACGACCCCAACTGGGAGTGGAGCTTAACCATTAAGAGAGGAATTGAGACAGTTCTACAGCCATACTATAACTTATTATCAGAAAAGAAGGAAACCAAACAGACATCTATTCTATCGTTTTTAAAGCAGTAAATTTTCTTTCTTTTTCTTAAACATTATTATCTTAAACATTATACAATTTTCAATACGTAAATTTCATAAAATAAAACTTTTTCAAGTATTTTGTGTTGATTACTGAAAATCTTGGAATGGAACCTAATGTATTTACATATGTTCCCATTATATTTTCGCTTCAATTTACGCTGGAAATCTCAGGAACCTAACCCCGGCGTAAACCGAGTCCTACCTGTATATAAATCATCAAGGCTGGTTTAATTTTTGTCTTTATTGTTGGGGGTGTCATAGGTCCGGTGGTTAGACACTGGCTTCTCACCATGGCATAGTTTGGTTTGTTTGTGGGTGGCTTCATATGAGATTCATTGTGGACAAAGTGGCACTGTAGCAGGTTTTTCTCCAAGTTTCTTTGGATTTGCCCTGTTAATCATCATTCCATCATTACTGCACAAGCAACTATGAACATGCCCTGAGGTATGCAGCAGCCTGGACCAAGCAGCGTACTATCACATTAGTCTTTTAAGTTGGGCGCCTTATCTCTGGTCCAGGGGTTAAGTCTGACAGGTGACAGTAAGTGGTAAACCGCAAATAGAAGGGTCTTTCTTTACATTGTAGATGTTTATCACAAAGAATAAGGTCAGTGTGGACTGAGTTCTTGGAGAATTCCTGCATATAATGAGGAGGGGGAAAACTTCTCTAAAGTACCTGTTGTTTGCTTGGGCTCTTCTTAAGTACTGAAGTAATGGAATTTTTTTATCACACATCTTTTATAAGCTCTTACTTAAATGCTTAGTTTATTGTATAGGAATCTGTCATACTACAAGGATGGCAACCAGATTTTAACTTGAGGTTTTTGACTAGTATTGATAATAGTAATAAAGTATATTACCTGTTCTTGCCAAAATATTCTAGTAAAAAGTGTTTAAAAAACAATAAATTGCCAAATTCTGTAGTGATATTCTCTTACCACAGTAAACTCTCAATTTTGTTGTCTGACAAAGGGAATAGATGCAAATATAATGGAATACTACAGATAATCTAAGATTTTTTTGGTGTTCTTACAAAATGTCACAAATTTATGGCTGTCTTTTGGGGTTTCTCCACCATGAAGTGATTTTTGAGGCACCTACTGCCTCCATATTTATAGTGATGGAATGTGTTGAAGTGGATGCTGAAGTTATGTGGTGGAAGAAAATGTGGATCTTATATGGGGCAGCCATATTCGCTCAGGCTGTACTGTATAACTGACACATTTTCTTCCACTGCATTAATTCAGCATCTGCTTGAACCAGTTAAGTCACTGAAGATGGAGGCAGTACGTTCCTCTGAAACATCAGAAACATTTAGTCATTCACAATGCAGAAACTCAAAAAAGATGATCACCATTTAAACAGTTACCACCATGACATTCTGAAAACTTATGTGTCACAAATTACTTAACCACTTTTTACATGCTAGATCCATACACATGAAGTTATTTTAACAAATAGTCCGTCATGCTTGTTTTGTGTTTTGATTTCTCATGACAGTTTGAATTTTACTGGAAATTGTAATATCACAGTATTCAAACCCCTGCTGACCCACACAGTCCAGCAAAGTGTCAACACACTATAGTGCCATTAACAATTACTGTTTTAATCTCAGTATCCCATTTTCTTTCTTATCCCTTTATGATTCAGCAGCACTGATAATATCTGCATCACTTATCATGTACTATAAGCCAGGTACACATGCCTCACTTGTCATCCATTCTTCAAGGTTTACTTCATCATCATCATCATCATCATCATCTTAAAACCCTTCCAAAATTCACGAATTAGTGCCTTCACTCTTTTTCATTTCTCATTGGAGAAACTCTGAAAATCATCATCAAACTGAAGCTAGAAGAAGTTTCCTCCGTGATTGAACAAGGATTAATGTTTCATTAAGATTGTGGATGAGATGTAACCGATATAGTATTTAATGCTGTTAATTTTTACTGAAAGTTATAATATTGGCACTGGTCCAGCCCAGTAAACTTTTTCCATTGAGACAGTTGCACATTGATCCATGTAGTAATGGCTGAGATGCTGGGGTCAAAAACTTTGCAGTACTTGTGCTGGGATGAGAGGGTGCAGTGTCTAATTATGTGAGAGTTGGTATAAACATACAATTGGAGGGTGTCTCTTTTGTGTAGACGTGATGGTCATACAATCTGAGGTTGGGTATGTAAGTACCATTTAATTCTGGGAATTGATAGGTTGAGTGATGATAAATTATTAAAATGAAGTACTTTCTAATGCTACATACCAGCATGTCAGTCATGTCAAATGTTGATTGTGCCATTTGATTGTGACAGTGTTGGAATAGATTTACCTGTGCATGAGACACCAATAATACCGTAGTTTGTTCTTTTTATTAGCAGGTACTTTATACTTTGGCATATTGGCACAGTCCATTTTTTCGTGTTTGCAGAGAAATATAGTGTTGCTTATTTTCTTTTCAGTGATTGAATCTTGGGAATCAAAATTGTTCATAAGAACAGTTGAGAAAAGTGTGGACTGATCATTTCTTGTAAAGTTGTAGAAACTGGTACTGTTGCTGGTTTCATCTGACTGTGATTAACAGTAGTGGTAGTTTCCAGCAGGAAGTATTTTTTACTCACAATCAGACTTATTTGTGCTGTGTCTTTTAAAAAGAAAAGAAATTTTAAAATTGTTTGCATGATTTTTGGAGTGTAGAGAAATTGAAGAATCACAATTAAGTAAAGCATTATGATTGAGATAGTAAAAGAAACAAAATTTATCATTGTTATTTTATATAAAGTTGGACCTTGAAGAAGTTTGTAAGTCACAATATTAAAAATTTCTAACATGGAAGAAAATAACAGAAGTACTAATTGTTCTGATGTTGAAGATTACGTGATCGATAACCATAATCACATTTCACCGGACATCTTTTACACAGCAACCAATATTCCAGGCCCTGGAGCAAATCTTGAAGATTTTAACACACAGTTTGTTGGTGGTTGTGTTTGTGAAGAAGGAAGATGTTGCACAGAAAACAGTTGCCCGTGTGTTTTAAAGTATGGTGTGAATTATGATCACAATGGTAGACTGTTGGATTCCAAATTCAGTGGTCCAGTTGTTGAATGCAATGCTTTGTGTGGTTGTGTGGGTCAGGGAAGATGTGGGAATCGTGTGGTCCCGTTTGGCCCAAGAGATGGATTGCAGATTTTTGAAACAGGTCACAGTAAAGGATTTGGCTTAAAATCAGAAACTGAAATTTTGAAAGGTGAATTTATATGTGAGTATGCAGGCGAAGTTTTGAGCATGGAGGAGGCAAAGCGTCGCACTCAGGCAAATAATAGGAAAATGAATTACATATTTGTTTTGAATGAATATATTTCAGAAGACTGTGTCTTGAAAACTTATGTGGATCCAACCACAATTGGTAATATTGGGCGATACATCAACCATTCCTGCCAACCTAATGCAGTAGTTGTTCCAGTAAGAACTGACAACCCTGTCCCAAAACTTTGTATTTTTGCATTAAAAGTGATACATCGTGGTGATGAGATCACATTTGATTATGGTGGTGGTAACAGTAAGGACAGGTGCCCTATACAGACAGGGCTGACAGAGAGGAAGCCCTGCTGTTGTGGAGCAGAAACATGTAAACAATATTTGCCCTATGATGAGACCCTATTTTAATGTTTGTATAGTGTTTACTTTGTTGGTTCTTTTAAGTAATATTTTATTGCTTGGACTAATATAAAAGTGTATTTTAGTGTTTGATTGTTTTTTTTTTGTATTATATATGAAACCTGAACCTAATGTGTATATGGTGGTACCCAAAAGTTATGATAAAGTATTATAAACAAAGATTTGTTTAATTGATCAAAATTTTGCATCTTGACCTCTTCAAAGTACTCCTTGGTAAATGTGACTAATACTGTATTTTGGACACTGTCAACTTAGGTTTCTTCAGACACATTTTGGCAGCTGAGTGTTTCTGTCGTTAGGTGCACAGGTTCCTACTTGGCTGGCTTCCTTTGCCAACCAGCGATTCAGACTAACTCAAACGGGCCCAGCTGAGTGGAGGAATGTTATACCTGATGACAGAAACAGATCCAGTTTCCTAAATGTTGTGTTTAAAAACACCAAGACATTCCACAACATCCAAAATAATAGTCATTTATTGTAACACCATGATGAGAAAGATTTAGACTTAAGTGACTTTCACTTTTAACATAATGGGCCCAGTTATTGTCATTTGTTGGAAGCGTGTTTGAAACTTGTCTTCTGTACTAACATTAAGTACACACAAATTTTGTTGAATCTGCAAACCTTAATCAAAAGCACTTTACTTTAATGTCAGTTTCATCTGTGGAAACAAGAAATTGCATGGAGCAATTCTGACAAGCAAGGAGGATGAGAGACTGCAGGCTTTTTGTTCTTGACCACAAGCTGTTGGACAGATAGCCCGTTATAAGTGGGCACATCTCCATTTTATCGTTTCTCACGACATTTTTTGAAGATGTTTTCTTGTAAATGCCCTAGAATATTAGTATAATACTTCTGTTTGATAATTTGGACTGGGTGAATGTATTTGTGATGCCCAACACCATCACAGTAAAAAGAAATATTGACATGTGACTAAACCTCATTAAGCTTTGGATGTGGTGACTGATGATTTTCATTGTGGAAAGTGCTGTTTTGTTTGAAAGTCCTCTCAAAAGGCTGCCCATAACATGTTACATGTTGCATAAACTGAAAAAACACAACTTGATAAGAACACAGATTGAAACAAAACTCGATGTAAAATGTGTTTTCTAGCTTAAAAAAGAATCAAGAGTACGATGTACACAGCTTCAGCAAACTGTTTACATATGAGACTGATGCAACATAGAAGGGTGTGTACAAGGCAAACTAGTCACAAAGGTATCCTCTATCACCATGTAGCTGGAAGAAGCCATACAATTATCAATGGACTTGTTATGGGAGAATTCCTGTAACTCTTGGGTACCCAGATTTATTTTGAGTGATTACCCTGTGCCAGTTCCTGATCCTTATATTTTCACTTATCTGACAGTTTATTTCAGCAGTAAGAGTTTGTGTATGCCTGAGTTTCACTGAGCAGCTCACCTTTTGGGGGGTACCTTGCACATCAAGGAAGAAATTTTTGTAGGAAGAATTTTGATATTTTCTTTCTCACAATTCAAGAACAGATCACAACTGATCTTTGTGCTCTTACATAAGGTACGTATCGTGTCATGATCTTAAACTACTGAAATCAGACTGATTCTCATTCAGTATTCCCTGTTGCATACAAAAGTAGCCTAATATTAAAGTGGATTTTAGAGAAGTAGGTTATGGAGATATGAACTGTATCGAAATGGCTCTGAATAAAATCAGAAGGCAGGCTTTTTCTGGATCAGCGGAGTAACTGTCAGGTACTTGAGGAGAATCTGTAGTATGGAATTACCTTCTTGATGGTTTGCTTTACTCCAAATGTTTGTAATGAAATGTCCTTGACTGAGCAAGTCACTCTTGTATTCATTTCTTACAGGTGGTGTAAATGAGAATGTAAGGAGTTTTATATCCATGCCTCCTTTAGCCTTAATGCTGTAATGTTTTGGCAGACAACTGTTCTGCCTTCAAACTTTAATGTTAAAATACAGGTATCATATTCTTATCTCTTCTAATCTTGCCCACTAGGAACATACATTACTTCTCCTTCGCCCTTAACCAGTTTCAGTTTTCCCATTGTACTCGAATATCATGAATTATTTTTATTCTTTTCCATTTACTTGGATATGCTACTAATAAAATTTAGTTTTAAAACTGCAAGTGTCTTGTGAGACTTGAGGGTCACACACTGATGAATGTTGGTAAATATCTAACAGACTAGGTGGTGTCATATCCTAGAAGACAGTAATCTTCATTTGCAAATATCTTCTAAAATTTCATATTCTGTTTCATCCAGTTGTCTTAATGAAAGTGCAGTGTGGTGGTTATTTTAATTTTTCTTCTAGCCACATGACTACCACTGCATCAGCTGGCAAGCTTCTTCTGTAACACTGACAGAGAGGATGTAAATTGTGGTGTGGGACTATTTAATACAGCACTGGTTTTGTTCCCAAACATGACATTAACGTCAACAGAGAGAGGTTGTAAATTTTGGTGTGGGACTATTTCACTGAATACTTCATCGGCTTTGTTCCCAAACATGATTGTGGTTTCCAGGAGATATTTAGTTCCTTGGTTCTTACATGTAAGTAAATTCAAGTTTATGTATGTTTAAAGTATGCATGTTACATCGTAGAAGTGTCCACCAGGAAGTTTTGAGGACACTATCTTTCATTGAAAGACAAGCTACTCATTCCCTGATGGAATTTTAAACTTGTACCAGGATACAACAGATGTGTCAATGAGTTTGGGGATTGTGATGAAAACTGATGTGGAATAAAT
Source organism: Reticulitermes speratus (assembly GCA_021186555.1). Lineage (NCBI taxonomy): Eukaryota > Metazoa > Arthropoda > Insecta > Blattodea > Rhinotermitidae > Reticulitermes > Reticulitermes speratus. Next base: position 22,647,025 of record JAJKFL010000237.1, read on the forward strand.
GAACTTTTGGAATGTGTTATTTGTATGCAAAGGAATGAGTGTACTGGGTTTAGTAAGGACATTGTCTTGTGATGAAAACTCAAATGTGAGATCACAGTTATAAAATTTATTTCACTTCATACAATAGTATATGACCTACACCACTTATGATATACAATTGGAAGACTTTTGCTTGTGATCTTCACTGTATATTAGGAACTTCAAAGTTTGTGCTCCTGGCATGATTAAGTACTGCAACATTTTATGTAAGTACAAAATTATATGTATTTCTGGAAAAAGATTATGTTATAAATGTTTAATAGTTTTTTACATAGTGAACAGTAATTATCCAAAATATCTATGCTTTGTAAGAAATAAAGTGTGGAAACATTTTGGCTAGTACCAAAAAGGATAATTAAAAGAAATTCTAAAAGTGCAGGAAATCACTACGTACAATGAAGAAACCTTATAATCAAGGGAAATGTCAGTCTGTTGTACATCTTATTTACAATGACTGCAAAGAAAAAAAATCGTGCTTGGAACTGTGTTATATGTTACCTAGAACAGTATGGTCATTCATTTGGGAAGAAGGAACAAATACCACTACCAAATGACTTGAAAGCACACAGCACAATATGCTAGTTAAGTCAGCAGCAGCAAAGTACATTGTCTGTTTCTCATAGGATGTCCTAAATTATGTCACTTCAGAATTGTGTATCTACAAGGAAGGTGCCACTGACTGCTTCATATGTGAACTTCAGATGTAGCTGTAAGGGAAATGAAGAAGCTATTTACATAAATATTTAATGGGCTGATGGCTTCCTCTGCTGATTTTTATGAGGCAAAAGTTAATTTCAATTTCCTTCATCTTTCTGTATGAGATATCTGATGTAAGAAACAGTGGTCCAGAGTTTAAGTGGAAGAAAGAAACCACTTCACTAATGCCAATTAATTGGCTTTTGACTTTTGCATGATAGAGGTGCAAACTAAAATAGACTTTTGTTTTAATAAATCAGATGTATATTAAGTCACTAAAATTAAAGAACAATAGAAGAGTAAAATGTGAATAGGTAAATTGTGTAACTAAGAAATAATTCTTCAAACTGGCATAATTCTCATCAAAACCTAATCATTATTACAATAATAGTTTATCAGTACTCTCAACTTCGAAATGTGGTAAAGGTCTTTCTGCGGAGATTTGATTATTTGCAGTCGTACACTCGTACTGCTGTGTGTATAAAAACATCACATTCAAACACATAGAATAGTATGTCCTTAACTGTAAAATTCTGAGCTGCAAAAGACTGAATATCAGCAGCTGATATCAGACAAAATTTTAAGACAGTGTTATCTTCCAGTGGCATTTGCTGTGCTAATGAAACATCTTGTGCAGGCCATTTTCATCATCCATACTCTTCTAGAAAACATACAGGCCTTATGACTTCATTTCACAAAAATGATGTCACAAGGAGTCCAGAAATTAATCTAAGTGTTTACTTTCCTGTAATCACAATTTTCAAGTTCAACAACATTTTGATTTTTGAAATAGTACCCGAATTAAAAATTGAAATTTCTGTCATAACATTATGCTATGATTTCACCAATGTAGAACTTAGGCATTTAAACAGAAGTAAAGGTTCACAGTAAACGTACCAACAGGGACAGAATAATAATTTAAACCTGGCTGATACTTTAACATTACTGAGATTGTTATGTGACATACACAGCATAACACATGACATGTATTTTGTGATGATGATTTTACAATTTCATTCTGTTCATGGTGTCAACCACAATCTCAAGTTTCACTATCACAGAAACCTCAAATCTTATCAATTATGAAGTCTGTTATGATTAGCTTAGCTCAAATTGATGTTTAAAGGAAACACCTGTGCTTTACAAGGCTGAGAAACACAGACTTGGAGTATTATTCTGTCTTTATGGTGGTAATGTTACTCTCCTACTAATTATGAGGGTGTATCAGCAAACACAAATATGATATGAAACTGGGATTGTTGATATGCTTAATGCACTAAGTAAGAACAAATGTATGAATGTCCAAACTAGTCATGTTCTTTCACCAGCCACAAAACAATGTAACATAAATGTAGATAACCCTATATGGATATGCAGTATATTGTACAGGAGAGAACCACAATTATGGAAATGTTTGGAATTAAGATTTGAAGTTGTATAACTTGATATCTGTAGATGTTCAAAAAGATTTTCTTGCCAACCATCTCAGTCAGTTATTGTGTCACTGTGTATGCAGTCAGTTGATTTATGATAATTACTGCCAAATGGTACCACAGACCTGAGATTATTGCCACACTGACACTAGCATTGGATGTTATATAGGATACTATACTCCAAATGGAGATCATTTCAGATCATATTTGGACGTGAAATAAAAATTGTGCCCAATAACTGTCAGTTGCAGACAGGGAGGTCAGATTATGAATGTTCTTTAAAGCTGCCCCATTGTCTTTGCTCTATCATTCTGGCAGCAAATTCTAAGATTATGTCAGTGCGAAATGTACATTGTTTTAAAGTTACTCTTTTTGACATAATTCATGGTTAGAATTGCAATAACTCTTTAAAATATGCATAAAAATTAAGTTCATTGAAACAAGTTTATCATATAAAAGTTTCATATAACATCAGCAACCCTATTTACCTCCATTATCACAAAGACAGAAAAATAAAAAATGAATTAAGAACACTACAGTATAAACTTGTTTCTCTTTGAGACTAAGTACCAGCTATAACACAAAACATATGTTTCATGTACCATGTGGACATCTGAACATTGATTTGATTCCTGTATCCTGAAGTCAGAACCCAGTGTACTAAAACTGAATAGAGCACTGTTAAAAATGTAAGGTATGCTCAGTAGCAGACTAACTGCATTCAGTATGTAACGATGGTTTATGGATGCTCTGCCAGGTACTCAGGGATGTTTGTACTGGCACAGCGGAAGCCAAGATTTCCAGCAGAACTGTCAGGCGTGTTCTGACTACGGGCAGCACAGCGGTATCTGTAGCAGTAACTCTTGTGGCACAAATAGGAGCCACCTTTCTTCACACGGTCCTTCCCAGTTTCTGGTCCTTTCTAAACAAAGAATGTGATCATACAGGTATATATATCTCATGTGTCATTTTGAGTCTTTGCTTAAAGTGTGGGAAAGCTAAATGTACACTAAAAGTTGTCTGGAGAATTTCAGTGTTGTCAGTACTTGTTAAAAATAACTCTTCCTTTGCATGAGCTCAAATCACTTTCAATGATTTAAAAAGATGTTTCATCACATAAACATTTCTGTGTAATACAACATACAGATTTCATTGAGATCAACAACTTTCATTTCAAACTTACTTTAGTAACATATTTTGTATCAGCAGTGTAATGGAATACATTATTAGTATTTGTCTTTCTTTCTGTTTTTTTTTTAAATAAACACTTATTTACCATACTGAAGGAAGGTTATGAAACAAGAAAAGAAAATTAATGGAAGAATATAAACAGTAATTGATATTTGTAAATGAAGTAAATTTTATTGAAAAGTAGAGATTTAAATATTATGGGCATTCCTCAATTTTTGTTACAGTTGTGTTAAAAAGAAATGTTGTAGAGGGTGAAATCACACAAATTGAACACAAATTCTTCATGCGAATCAACAGCACCATCTCCGAGACCTCTTACAGTAAGTGTCAGAATACCTCTGCTGTTAGTTCTGTTCTAGTACCATTTGCACTGCTAGATGTTGTTTCTGCCACAGTATTATAAACATTATTCAGTATAGGTTCGTGGACTCCTAGGGTGCAAACAAGTCATTTCCTCATTTCTGTGATAAGAACAAATCAAGATTTATTTTCTTGCTCTTTGCTCCTGGTTCTTTCTGACCAATGACAGGATGCTCCTTACATTTTTCACTCATTACTGGGGAATTAGTTTAAGAGCTAATCATGAAATAAGACACAAACATGGCACAAGAATACTAGTGCTCAGTGCCTTCTGAACATTTCCTTATCTCCTTACAAAGTGTCAGCAGAAAACATTATGTGACTGGACCATATTTTCCCCTTCTCCCCCTCATTTCCACTTTTGCCACCCACAAAATCCTCTACTCCCATTCATCCCACCTCTCTTTGTCAGTCAGCAAGCAGTTTGCTTTAAAATGAATGCTGTTAACTGATGTCAGTCGAAATTAGTTGGGCACATTAAAATGAAATCACAGTTTTCAAACTCACATGACTTGGAATACCCATATATCTTGCAAATGGAGGTAGGAGAGAGCAACCAAAAGGCAAAAGGAGTTTAAAATCAAATCCAGGAGATATCTGCCTATTATGTACATGATGATATTACAGATTTTATGTTACAAAAAGTAAATAAATTTTAACTGCCCTGTTAGATCTCTATGAACAATAATTGTGCTGCTACCAAATCACACTGTGTCGCATTCCACAAGATCCATAATCTTCATGTGTATTCTTAGCTTGGAAGACATTTCCACTTTTATTTACAGCCAGCAAAGACTGCATACAAGAATGGTTATGAAACTTGGTATCATCTATTTGCATTAGGTTGTAACAGATGGGAGTTGAGTGAGAAAAATTACATGAATGTACATCAGTATGTTTCTTAAAGCGCTACCACATTGATTAGACAGTAATTAAACTTCACATTTGAAATTAACCTTTTGTTTGCAAAATACTGATGTCTGTAAATCTAAATCTGGTCATAACAGACAATGAGGAAATTACTGATTATTTCTGTGTATTACTTCATAACGAAGTCAGATACACAGCACTTTTTAGTGACTACTACACCTCAAAGACGTTTGCATAACCCTGTTTTAGACATCAGTACAAATTCCCAATGTCCACAGCTAGGTCATTTTCAACTGAAACAGTTTTCTCTGCACCTTAAATTTTTCATGTCATGTTTCTGAGTACAAGCATGACATGCATAGCTAAGAGCTGAGGAGTTACCAGTGCAGCAAGGTGCTGAAATACAGGTAGAGTTAATACTGATATATAGACATATGGATAACATAATGTAACCTACAGGATTTACAGTTGGTGTGTTTGTGTGTTTCACATTCCACCATCTGCTGTCCATTCCCAGACATTGCCAACAATATTGTGAAGATGAAATGCATTTGTAGGGAATTCTGTGACAGGGCAAGTGCCTATGTAACCATCTTCTGCTGTGTTGGTATTAGGAAACTCCCCTTGCCAAATATTCATCCTGAAAATTAAGTATTAAAACAGTCTTTGCTCAGTAGTTTTTTTGAACAGGGTATGCAGGCTATGCTACATGTGAGCAGTCAGGAAAATACAAATTGTGAAACCACTCCCTCTCACTACTGTAAAAACATTTCAGTCTTCCATTCTTGTTAACATTATGCTGGCTTAGGCATTCTTTTATGCATGACACAGCATTCCCCAGAGGGAACTTGTCACTGTAACCTATGTGAGAGCAATATTACTTTAAAATGATGACTGCTTTTCAGATCTTCTGTGCAAGGAACTGGATATACTAAGCACTGGAAATTATATTCCACCTGACAACCCACGTGCTTCAAGTATCATATTTCATGACAGTCTTACAGTGCCAGCTAGAAAATAATGCATGAAATCTTAGCACTTCCCATCCATTTGAACAATTATTTTATTATTATTATTATTGCCACCATTTATTTAACACACATATCAACGTGAAACTGATGTGGCATATGTTACAACTACTGTACCATATCCAGGGTACTTGAAATAACAGAGGTGAAAAAAGCCAGACACAATATGAGAAGGATGGTCTATGAACTAGAATAAGACAGTGATAAAACTACTGACTAAAAAGGAATGTATTAAATGCACATAAATACTTTAGTTACATCTACTGATATTTCACGTGGCATAATTTACATCACATACATCAGAAACCAGTAGTCATCATTTGTGTACTTTTTAACTGAAGAGCAGTGCCCTTTTATGAAAAGTTCTGTGTGTTTCCTGTTAAAGAGGCAACTGCTGACTTTGTAAAGGTCAAGCTTATAAACATGTTGTTGGTAGTCAAGAGCCAGTTCTTTCCAAGTATATATCTGATAATGTGTTATATAATAGTTCTTTGTTTTCATATATATAGATTATTTTGCAATGAGTCATACAACCTTCAGGAGCATGTGTTAAGAGGTCATTCATGACATTCACAACTGTCATTTATATCTGTGCCTTGCATAAGTGTTTCTTAATTCTTAAACAAATCCTTTTTATACATACAAATATAGGTTATCTTAATAACTCAATACAAGAAAGCCACTGTGGGAAGGATAAAACACTTTTAAGTTCATGGATATTGTTTCTGGGTGATGGCTTCACGTAGAAGCAGACTGAATTTCTGCGTTTCAGAAATCCTTTATTATCTTCAGGGCAAAGTGACTACCCAGTGCCTACTGTCATTACTTATACTACAGGTCTACATGTTGGTGGAACTGCTCACACAAATAGTCACTAGGAACTGACAGTGGCAAATCCTGATCCTGAGGTCAGGCCTAGCAGAAGGGTACACAATGCAGCATTGTATCATCCCGCTAGACCTGACTTCCAGATCAGGATTTGCCACTGGGAAGTGACAGAGAAGAATATACCTGTAAAGGGTCAATCTCATCTTGGCAGGAGAGCTGAATGAGTATGTCTGCAATGGAGGGCAGCCTGCATGGAAGGTGCAAACTAGGCAGAAGTGAGACTAATCAAGAAAAGGGAAAAATGGGTAGCAGGTTCGAGTTCTCTTGTTTCTTCTTCTTGGATGACCCTAGAAAGGGCCAAATCAGAATTAAAGAAGTAGCAGAAGGAAAGAAAAACCCATCTCCCTGCCAAGTTTGTTCATGGTCTCTTAGCTTTTGTTTCCTATTAGGTTACATCTTTCACAAAGGCTTCCCACCATTCCTCATCCTATACTCATTCAACCCCCCTCAGATGAAATTGGTTCTTTAAAGGTCCACTTGGCTGACCTTCGACTGGCTGTCACTCCATAAATCAAAAAGAGCACTTTGCATCAACCAGGGAACCTGTAATATGAGCGGTCCTTTTTATCAGCCAGTATGTATACCAGCAATCTTGTCAAAAGTGACACATCTGCCATTGCACTGTACCCAATGTTTTGACCTTCAGACTCTTTCAATAGAGTAGTGGCAAATATTTTTAGAGAGAAAAAATAAAGGACACTGAATATAAGCATGCAGAAGCCATTGGATAGTATAGATTTACCATTCCCCAGAAACAGGATCCAAATTAGCACCAGACTGCCAATGGAAAGCTTGTACAACAGGGACATGTAGCATTAAATTCTCAGATCTTAGTAACACACCAGTGTTTATCCTTCGGATTTAATTTGTTTCCCCAGGGGAAAAGACGATCTTTGAGACCACCTCGGCAAGCATACTCCCATTCAGCTTCAGTAGGCAACCGTTTACCCGCCCAGTTACAATATGCAACTGCATCATTCCATGAAACATGTACTACAGGATGATCCATACGATCTGCAATCAGAGGAAATTGGTGTCAAAGCAGCTTAAAGAATGTGAGTGTGAAGTTGGAATATGCAACTTAGTTTCACACAACAACAGTTCTCAAAATGTTATAATTTGATGCTTGTACAACTAGTGTGTAGTATTCCAGGTCTTACAAGCTTCCAAGTACCCTGAATGGGTACATTTGAAAAGATGAAAGAAGACCTCATTAATAATAAACTGATAAAAATTAGAGATTAAAGTGCTGTGTTGGTATTGGTCTTCTTCTGAGCCACATACCCTACTACTAACATATCTTATAGCCTGGGCATTCATTAAATCTCAGTTTTGTTTCTCAGTATTATTTTTATCACTTCTGTTCAAAGTCCTGATGTATTTGCACACTACAGTGTGTACAACATTTTTAAATATTGTGAATACTTCACAATTATGATAATGAAAAAAAAGGTGTGTTCTTCACATGTTATCATCATGCTGTGGAGACATAAGCGTCATGCTGTGGAGACATGGAGGGAGTACTGAGGTTAAAGTTCCTTATATTCTTTACCATGGCACTAGGTGGAGATCATTGGTGAACATTTTACCTAGAAGAAACACCTCTCTCCCAGCAGATGCTGGATATGAGCTGAGCATCAGAGCTGATCTGGACATAGTTAAATGGGAACTGAATTCTAGTATTGTGTTGTTTCAAAATGACAGTTGTATTGATGAAACAGCAAAGTCTTAAGGAAATGTCAAATATGTTCTATGCTAGAGAAGAGAAATGGAAACTTGAATATTACATTCACCAGAAATTTTCATGCTTTCTTTGCATGAACCTCTTAAAATGAATGCATAATGGGCGAGTTCTTGTGTATCCTTATTTTTCATCTCCACAATATTTAATAGATTTTAGTGAAGTCTGATATTGTGATGCGGCATTAAAAGTTGCCAAGCCAAATTCATTTCGGCCCATATTAACCCACTACAATTTCTAATTTACATGAACTTCAAATAAAGTATTCTGTGTCTTAACAACAGCTCATTATTTTACAACATTGAAATTATAAGTATAGAACTTAAATATAATTGTTTTGTAATATCATCATGTAGTCTGTGTTAATGACAGGTCCATAGCCTTTTCCAAAGCAAATTCTTCAGAGAGTGTGATCTTTGCTGCCTCTTTCAAGTTCAGTATCTTCTTGTTTTCTTAAGGTTATCCAGTTGCTGCTTACATCTTCTTCCTCATCTTCTTGTCCCTTCTATCTTTCCTTCAATAACATGTTTTAGAAGGTAGTTCCTATGCAAGATGTGGCAAATCCAGTTAGCCTTCCATTGCTTTATTGTATGTACGATGTTCGTTTCCTCCTTGACTCTATGTAATACTGCTTCATTTTTCATACAATAGGTCCAACTGATCTTCTCCAGCACCACATTTCAAAGCTTTTAAGGTACATAGATGGCAAAATAATTTATGCGTCTCTAACCCTTTACTGTTAATTTGTAAACAACAGACTTGGTTCTATTGTAAGTGAACTTGGAAGATCACTGATGGATCCAGAATTGCAAATCATTCATTTGCAAACTGTTATCTGTATACTCTAAATCCACTGTTAAATAATCTATGTGACTGAGCAAGCATATATTTGGGGGATTCCGAGTTTGAATCTTGCCTAGGGCTCCAACTATCCTATTCTGAGACACTCCAGATAAATGCCAGCATAGTACCCTAAATTAGGACATGACATGTACCTTCCATATCCTTTCTGATTCATTTTCACTACTGTCCAATCATGTTATGCTTTATAGTCTTTAAGTTACTGACATTATCATTAAATAAACTACAAACATGTGCCACCAATATCTGTTGTGCACAGTCTGAGTGGTGATATCAGCTACATAAGCAGAAAACCTAGTACAGCAGAATTCCTTTAATGTGGATGCAGGTACTCTGGAAATCCTGACTCTTCCGCAGCCGAGCAAAATAGTCCCAAGTCTGGAAGTCCTTCAAAAAGGCCTCCAAGTGTGTCTTTACATCAACCATTGTGGTATCTCCTGACCCTTTGTCTCCTACTCCATCAACTTCTTCAGTTATGAAGACTCATGATCCACAGCATCCTGGTCCTTCAGCATCCCTGGTAGAAACTGAAGAGACTCCAGAAAGCAAAGAAGGGGCCTTGATGCCACTGAACCAGCAGCTGAAGGAGATATCCAAATAGAATACACCGCTGGTTAGTTGTATAGCACAAATATAGGTACAGTACCACAAAATTACCTGTAAGAACTTAGGTCAGTATAGGTACCATTTGATAATGTGGCATATTTGATAATCCAGCACCTGTCTGGTCCTGTGGGTGCCAGATGAAAAGAATTCTATTGTAAAGACACCTGTACTGTCTGAAATGTTTGATAGTAAAACCAAGTACAGCAGTGGGCCCATATGATACAACAACATATTTAAACATTTCTCTTTAGACTGACCATATAATGAGTGTAATTTTGAGTTCCATACAATTTGGTATCTTCCTACACAGAAGTGTCTTTGTTATGCCTGCAACCACACAGAGATGTAAATAACCTGTTCAGTGAACCTCTTCCTTAGCAGGCTGGTGCAGTGGCACTGTTGAAGACGTGTCTTCAGGAGACATAGTTCACATCTCAGCCATGCTACTGGCTATCCTTGTTGAAGTTTTTCATTATTTTCTTCAATATTTACATGCACATGCTATGTATAGTACCTTTAAAGGTGCCTCAAATGTTTTTTTGTTATTTACAAGTTCAGCAAGCATGAACCTGAGTTTGGAAGTATTCATTATTTTATTGTTTGGTTACTAAAATAGCTGCATTGTTTACTCATAACAGCTTTTAAAACAACAATACATTTAAGAAAACAAAATGACACGTCTCTTATCAATGAAAGAGAGAGAGAAAAAGTCTGAACCATAAAAATATGCATTGTTCATTATCACAACATACCTTTTATGTCTGAATCTGGCCCTTCAGGATGTTTCCAATTACTACCTTTAACAGGTAGCCACCAAGGTGCAGCAGCTACAGCCTGTGTTATTCCAGACTTTGTCTCTTCACTGAGTAATAATTCAAAGACAAACGAATCACCAAATGATTCTGCCTCTGTTCTAAATCCAGTTGAATTTACAAATAACTCAAATTCTGCATTACTAACTTCATGAACATCCAAGTAGAAATCGGAAAGTGTTACTTCTCTGGATGGCCCTTCTCCATCTGCCACAAACACTGGTTCATCTGTGCCCATCATGAACTTACCACCTTTTATAAAGACCATTTGATTTGTTCTTGAATAAATACTTCGTGCATTTGCCGCAGAAGAGTATTTTCCACTCTCAGTTTTTAGTAAAGTGTCCTCTTGAATATTTGTCGAGTCCTGCAACTGTTCATCGGTATTTCTTTTAATAGCACTACAACCACAGCTATCTTTGTTTTCTGTAACTTCATCTCCTATAGAAACACTGTCTTCCGTTTCCTCAGTGGTATGATTACTTAGCACTGCCAGTATAAATATCATAACGTAGAACATTTTGTACCAGTCTGCAAATGACCAAGCAGGAACTCAAGGACAACTAATGTGTTACGAAAAACTAATTGCCGCGCTTCAAGATCTGTAACTATATATAAACGAAAAATTACCAAGGTAATTGTAACTGGCCCACATGCCATTCGGTTCAAAATCCCCGGGCATTATTTGACTGAAACACATTAATTTTCTTCCGAAAAAAAATGCACTACTAGCACAACACTGCGCATTCTATTCGTAAATTGTTCATGACTGTGCAGTGATGACAATTGTACGGCAGTTCAGAGTTCTCTGAAATACTTGTATTTTGTATTGAATATAAAGCATAAATTAATTATACTTGAAATTACGTGTCAAAAAGTAGTCCATATGTTTTGTTGTTCTCTGAAAATTATCATGTTATTCTGTTATGAAGAATCAGTATCAGTTGTCAGCCCTGTAGTAGAATGTGTGGAAGGGATGACCGTGCGACGTGGACGTGTGCTGTAATTATTTACAGGGAAATTATATGAGCACGTGCGTTGTGAGTTTAGAACGTGTTGTTCATATTGTGCACATAGTCCCCATAAAACGGTAGAAGGCAGGACATAGTATGGTTGACTTGGCAGACACCGGTGACAGGACATGGGGGCATTTGGCAGATACAGAACATTTTGGTAGAGTCAGCAGAATTATAGTGTAGTACCCAAAGCAGACTTGGATCTTCCGAAATATCGCGGAAGTACTCGTGCTGGACACTGTATGATATATTCGAGGTCAGAAGAAAGAATATTCGGAATATACTCCGCGAGAGCTATGATTTTGGTAAGCGCAAGACACCTGTGCACTGCTTGGTACATTTTTATCAAGGTGATTTCCAGAATACATTTGCAGCGTGAAAGAAGATTTCACAAACAAGTCTTGCAGCACAGAGTAAAGTTTATGGTCGAAACATACGTATTTGAAGGAGGATGAATGGCCGTCTTTGTCTTGCAGTATCATGTAAGTGTAGGAATGGATGTAGACCGCGTGTTTTTGACGTCAGTTGGAACTGTTCTTTCTGGATTACCAGAGAGTAGTTGTGTAGTGAAGGCGCAGAGGCTAAATGTAGTGGAGGACATGGGCTATACGGAATTTTAGGCCTTTAAGTCACTTCATGAACGGTTGATCTGTCACTTCTTACTAAACAATGTGCTTGAGCAATAGATTTTTAGTGCCTGTTAGTTGACATCAGGATGCTCATGTCCTGCATTATCCATACACATACTACTCTCCACATTCTGCAATCATTAAATAATCATTTAAGCATGATTAAGCAGTAATTTATTTTGGGGTCTGGCAGTATGATGTTACTAATACAGTTGATGTACTCGTATCTTTGTTATTTATGAAAGTTGCATGAATCTTGTAGAATGACTTGTAGTGGCTGTATATATTGCCTGTTTAGTTTTTGTCTCCTTATATCCTACATGCTATCACTGCCATTTATCACATTTCACTCACTGTTTTTGGTCGTCCTTATACTCGGAACTTTCTTTGCTGTGTACTCTGTTCAATGCTTTATTTATACTTATGCTTTTCATCTTGTGTGATGGGTAATTTATATGTTATATTCATTATAGATGAAGATGAGAAAGGCCCTTATATTTTGCAAAGTGAAGTGGAAAAAGCTATCAAGGAAATGAGGGATAAGAAGGCTACAGGAGATGATGATGTACCTGGGGATGTACTCAAATTGTTGGGAGAAGATGGTCTCAGACTAATGACAAAGCTGATCAACAGCTTATATGTAACTGGGAGTGGCCCAGAGATTTCATTGAAGTTACAATGATTGCCTTAAAGAAGAAGCCCAAAGCTACAAAATGCAGTGACCATCGCACAATCAGTCTCATTGCACATGCAGCAAAGATAGTAGCGAGGATACTTAGAAGAAGGATTGAAAGGAAGACTGAGGATGTGCTTGGAGAAGATCAGTTTGGATTTAGTAGAGGAAAAGGAACTAGGGATGCAATTGGGATGCTGAGAATAATATCAGAACGAACCTTGGTCATAGATGAGGAATTGTGTGCTTGCTTCATAGACTGGCAGAAGGCATTTGACCATGTCAACTGGAGCAAATTAATGCAGATCCTTAAGGGAATTGGGATAGACTGGCGCGAAAGAAGATTGATCAGCAAATTGTACATGGAACAGAGTGTCAAAATACGACTGGACCAAGGGAGACGAGGAGTGTGAAAATTGGAAGAGGAGTTATCATATCATTTATTTACCTTCCATGAATCAAGATATGGAAAAAAGTCATATCTACATATACATACTATAGAATGCAAAGCACATGTCATATCAAGTTAGACAAGGTTGCTGTTTGTCGGCCATTCTGTTCAACTTATACAGCGAATACCTTACCGAGGAAGCTTTTGAAGGGTTTGGAGACTTCAAAATAGGAGGACAAGTAATTAACACTGTGAAATATGCAGATGACCTTGTGCTACTGGCTAGGGAAGAAAAGGTGCTACAGGGCATGGTTGATAGACTAAGTGAAATTGGAAGACGCTATGGAATGGAAATGAATGTGGAAAAAACTAATGTAATGAGAATCTCAAGGCAACCAGCCCCAATGAAAATTATGATAGATCAAAAGCAATTGGAGAATGTGGAATATTTCAGTTATTTGGGTAGCATGATAACAAATGATGCAAGGTGTACACGTGAAATTAAATCCAGAATTGCCATGGCTAAAGCAGCATTCAACAAGAAGAAGAATCTTTTCACCAGCAAACTGGACTTAAATTTAAGGAAGAAACTAGTAAAGTGCTACATTTGGAGCATTGCTTTGTATGGTGCTGAAACGTGGACACTTCGGAAAATAGATCAGACTTATCTGGAAAGTTTTGAAATGTGGTGCTGGAGAAGAATGGAGAAGATCAGTTGGACCGATCATGTGAGAAATGAAGAAGTATTACACAGAGTCAAGGAGGAGAGGAATATCCTACATACAATAAAAAGAAGAAAGGCTAACTGGATTGGTCACATCTTGCGCAGAAACTGCCTTCTGAAACATGTAATTGAAGGAAAGTTGGAAGGAAGGATAGAAATGATGGGAAGACGAGGGAGAAGACGTAAGCAGCTACTGGATGACCTTAAGGAAAAGAGAAGATACTGGAAATTGAAAGAGGAAGCACTAGATCGCACCCTGTGGAGACTTCGCTTTGGAAGAGGCTAAGGACCTGTCTTAAGACAGACTACAGAATTGATGAATTTATTATATAATTGCATGTTGTTCATTTGTGCTCTTAATGTGTGTGACTGGATTTACTATGCAAAACATTGTCCATGTGTTGGTTGTGGTATATTCATATGGTGATATTTTATCATGTTGATCTGAAAAATTTCAATGGTTGTTCTTCTCTGTTTCCATATTTTGTGTTGTTGTGCATATTATTGTGGTCTAACAAAATTTTGACTGCTGCAGTGTGTATTTTATGACAAGCTGATGATGCTTAAATGGCTTTTAATGATTCTAGTGACAGCTATCCAAAATACACACAAAAACAGAAACAATTTAATACACAAGTTGAAGGCGTTTAGGTTTGAGCTTAATGATAAACTTAATTTATGATTCCCAGCCTAAATTGAAAAAACAAACTCTACTCCAGCAAGGCTGGCCTTTTATATTGCCAGCAAGGTTAGGCTTTGAAGTTGCATTTTAGTGACAGGAACTCAAGTGAAACAAAAATATTGAATTCACTGACATCAGCCTTTGTGGTTTCATTTTAGTGACAGGCACTGAAGGTACATGAAGAAACAGGGCAGTACAATTCAAGTTTGGCTTTGAAGTTTAATTTTTGTGACAGATCCCTAAGGTATATGAAGAAACAAAGTAATTTAATCCTTCAAGGGTAGGCTTCGAGGTTTCATTTTAGTGACTGAAACTAAACTAAATACAGAGTTCTCAGTATATGTTTCAGACATGTTCTTTTTTTAATCTTTTAAACAATTCAAACACATGCATGTGAGTTAGAGCTTAATTTCCTTAAACAATTTCAAGCATTTCGTGTGATGTAGGTTTTTTTTAAACAAAACTTGATGTTCATTCTCTGCCCAATAACAACACAACTTATACACAGGGCTGTTATGGGTAAACTGAATGAGCTATAACTTTCTTTCTTTCTTTCTTTCTTCTTCTTCTTCTTCTTCTGCCTCTCTCTCTTTTTTTTCTTCCACCCCCCCCCCCCCCCCCCCCCCCCCCCCCCCCCCCCCCCCCCCCCCCCCCCGCTAATCTCTGACAGTCATAAGTTGAACTAACAGAAACCTGCTACAAGTGTTTTATGCACCTAGCCAAATATGTGCATGGCAGTGTCAGTCCAACAACTTAATATTTGGTGTCATAGCTTAAAATATTTTGCTTGCCTTTCTTTTCCCCATCTTCCATGTGTTCTGTTTAGCCATACATAACCATTGATTGCTACATTATGTCATTAGTTGATACAGTATCAGTAAATTAACTATAAAACATTTTCTGTATATTGTGTTATTGTTTATTTGTTTTACATAGTGATACTTTATCAACCACATCAAGGTTGCACAAATCCTGGGCACCAGGTCGCCCAGACGACAAAAACTTGTACAGTGGCATCTGATATTTGTGTGTCCTCAGTATAGAACTTTGTATCAACCTGCTGGCACATACGATTTTGAGGTGGCTCCTAGATGCTTGGAGAATTTTTAGACACCTTAACTGCATAAATTATTTGATGTAGCATGACAGGATTCAAGTGTTTTGTATGAAACTGGCTGTGACTGTGTGAAGGTTGTATGTTAGCATCTGCCTGTGAAAATCCTTAGTCAGAATAGCTGGTCCTGCAGCTGATATTTGAATCGATCTTTCCCAGATTTGGAACAGTGCTAGCCACAACACTGCAGGTTTTGGTGTTTTGTAGTGTGTAATGTTCCTGTGCTTAAACACCATCCCATTATCATTCATAGGGTGACTGAGGCCCGATACAATCGTAACCTCAGTGGGTGGTCAGCTGCATGCTGTGGCTGTGTAATTGTAGGGAAAAGAACCCCTAGTACAAATGGATAGGAAACTTGGCAGACCCCCAGAGCCAGTCTAGACTAAAGGGCGAGAACAAAATTCCTTCTGCTGGGAATTGAACCCTAGTCATTCAGCGTGTAACCATTCACTTCACTTACACAGCATTCCTGATAATAGTGAATGTACAAATACGTGGTAATGATACTACCTTTTTAATGCTTCAATTTTTATTTTACATCATGTAGTTTGTTATGTACCTTATTTGCTCTAGATGCAGTTGCGGTTTGATGGATATATAGGTTTTCCTGGTGGACTTATACATGAAGGAGAAGACATTCTTTCTGGGCTGAACAGAGAACTTTTTGAGGAGATTAATGTAAATGTGCAGAAAACCCCAGTTAAAGAAGAGAACTATGTTGTAACTCATTGGTGTCCAAGCAAAAAACTGTTGTTACACTTCTATGCTCTGGAAGTATCCATTGATGATTTGAAGGTTATTGAGGAAGAGGCAGTTAAGGCACATGACTATGGAACTGAGGTAATTTTTCAGTTTTATTTATGTATTTATGTACATTGTTGTGTAGCAAATATTTTTAATAAGCTCTTTCAGTAAGATTTTGATGTAGATTTTTAAAAATGTTTAAGGATCTTCAATCACTGAGCATGTGATATTTTGCATAGAGTATAGTCACATGGACAGTAGTTTGTGAGTCATTCAGTAATGCAGAAATTCAGCTTACTATATATTTCTATTACTGCTTTGCATGAAATTAACTGTAATTCAGACAGTGCCTCTTGAAATAACTGAATTTTCTTATTACAGACACTGGGTACACTTCGAATACCGCTGTACACAATGGGTGATGGTTACCGAGGTTTTCCAGCCTTTTTGGAAAATTTGTATGTGGGAAACTCTCGTGAACAGTTGCTTTACACACTGCAGCATCTGTCTATTATGTCTAATGAAGAAATTACCCAAGCACTAGAGGCGAGGCCTGTGCTAATGTCAACAGAAGAGAAAGGAGAAGGAACACATGTGTAGAAAGGACCATCTACATCCATAAAACAGTATGGCAAATTCCAAACTGTACATAGTTCAGTAAATATCTTTTAGGGATGTAAGTTATAAATCTGGATGGCTTAACGTAAGTCCTATGCCATGAACTCTGATGACTTCAAAATTAGGCCATTACATATTGTTCGCACAAAGTGCATAAAGTCACTAGCATAGTGACACTTTTGGAGACCAGGCTCAGTTTAAGGAATTTGATCCCCGTTACTGATTATATGACACTGAACACAAAGCATTAAAACTTTTGTTACAAATTGTGCTACTAGTGTGATCAACAAATATTATGGGTTCTGATAAGGTGTTTGTTCATAACTGTGGAGCCGCCTGATGATCTGTGATAAACTTCAAGTACAAGAGGTATTTTTAGTCCATACTATAGGAACAGGTAAGAGAAAGTGTTCGGTAGACAAATAAAGCATTGACAGTACTGGGGAATCCATATGAAATTATATGATTATTGATTAGAATAAAGTTAACAAGATGTTGTAGAGAATTAGGTTCTGCAGTTTCATTTTTCTTGCATTTATTGAAGCACGTTTTTGAGTCATGGGCCCAAAAATGCCTATCACATCATTCAGCATTATGGATTAATTTTCCAGTTGTCTAACTAATATGCCAGTAGTTGGATAATTGTTCATGCTAATGCTTTTGTGGTGGTGTACCTGCATTGCAGCTGGCTGTGTCACAATGTTGCGATGCTAAAAACTACCTTTATTTTGAGTTAGCTTATTGTGGTTATTACATAATTTTCTCCATTCCTGTGTACAGACTTCTTTGTTGCTTTCTTCCTTGAGTTATTTGTGGACATCAACCCCAGCAGGACCATTTTAGCCTCAAAAGATCAGGTTCTCTTTACAC
This sequence comes from Reticulitermes speratus, assembly GCA_021186555.1. Lineage (NCBI taxonomy): Eukaryota > Metazoa > Arthropoda > Insecta > Blattodea > Rhinotermitidae > Reticulitermes > Reticulitermes speratus. Next base: position 22,665,014 of record JAJKFL010000237.1, read on the forward strand.
TTTGTCGATGTCGTCATTCTGTCAGTACACCATTCACATATATTGTTTTTGCTCTGAGGCAGTGGTATCCAAATGAGCCACTAACAAGATGAAAGTGAATAAAAGTTTGTCTTGCATTTTTTTGTGGGGAGTGTGATTATCCCACCATCACTTTTAAACACTGATGCCATTCTATTAGTTCTATTATGCTAATGGCAAATTTAATAGAATAAATATAAATTTTTGTACATGTATGTGGTGAAGGGTTAGAAATGATGGTTGGTGGGGTTGTAAGGTTGAGGGGGTTAGGCATTTCTGTTGACTGTTTTCCAAAATATGCTCTGGTTCAGCGGATTTCTGGAAGTGTTTCTTCGGTGGTTAATGCACTTAGTTGAAATTGGTGGTGGATTTACCAGAAGCATTTACCAGCTGCTAAGAACCTACAGAAATATGTATGCATAAATTGATATTAATTTAAAACTGTGTACACCATTTTCATATAACTAATATTTCTGTGCAATGTTACTTTTGTGGGAAATATCTGTTATATGGAACACGTATTAAAATATCTGTAAATCAAGAAAAATTATCCAATAATAAAATTATCTATATTCACAGCAGTGCAGTGCAAAACAAGATGACCTTTCCTGAAGAATTCATATGTTAAGAGTCTTATGTGATCAGAAGTACACACCATCTAGTTCTCAAGCTAAAAGGAAGGAATGGTGGTATGTGGCTGATGCAGTGTCATTTATAAATGAATTTATGAATCAGAATCAGAAAATGAACCATAACCTACAAGAGTCACATCACCTGGTGAGGTGTAAGAATTTGCTGAATGCCAGGAAAGTGCAGACATGCAAAGTGTTACCTGCGATAACCAGATGGATGCTGATTTAAACACACCTGATGAACTACAAGATTTGCTAGTGAGAAAGTTCAGAAGACCAACAGCTAGAGCCAATGATAGAATTTCTTTGTGCTTAGTCAAAACCGGCAGAACTACAAAATCCAGACAATTTTTTAAAAGCCTGTTTCCAGGTTTTATGAAGTTGCCTGACAAAAAGCAAGGCAGTCTTAGGAAACTCTGCTCACTGCCCTGAATCAATTTGTTGATGAAGAGCAGGCTGACCCACTCAGAAAATTATATATCCAGAATCATAAGTGCCAGTGCAGTTCCTGAATTGTTCTAAGGATATTGGCTCCTTTTCCGTGTAGCAATACATCTCAACTATTTATTAACTGCAAAATATTTTGGCATTGCTACCCCAGCAGGAACCATGCCATACCAGAATTTCACTAATGTGGGTTACTGAAAATATTTTAGACACTTGCTGTGTCTTTTTTTTCTCTCTCTCTCTCTTCAACTTCAACTTGAATTTGGGAAAATTTTATTTGTCTTGTGACACATGCCTACAATTATTTCACTGTAATAAATGGAAGTTGAAAATATTAAAATGTCTCCACAGTTATAAGAACCCTACCAAAGACTGATTAATAGCATATTCTCTTCTGGTGTAATGCTTCTTCTGAAATTTATGCTTTGTTTCCTGATGGACTCCCTGACTGCTGGAGTCATTCATACATGTAAAGTTGTGGAATCTGTTTTCATGTTGCTGAATCTTCCATGAGTATGACAGAATAACATTGTGTGAACTCCTTTTTATGGTAGAGAGGATGCACCCAAAATTTGCTTCTATTTTTAGCATTCCCTGGTGGCCACAATAATATCCTCATCACCCGACATCTCATTTGTGACGGGCGTTATGTGTGGGTTGCAGAAAGTTCGGAGCAGCTCCAGGTATTCTGTTTCAAGCTGTTCCAAACAGTTTTGCACAATCAGTGTGGGTTGACCCTAAAGGACACACATTACCAAAGGACCAACCAAAAGCTAATTAAGGGGAGAGACGTGCAGGAAGTACAAGTCAATCTCCCTTGGTGTGTTTAGCCATACCTGCATACTGATTGCTTCGCTGTGCATGTGGTACCGCCTTGTTACTACAACTGGGACTTTTGCTTACACTAAGAGTTATCCTGTCTTGGCTGAGGTTTGTGACATGGCTACACTAAGGACTTGTGCTGCAAGTGATAATACGAGGTCCGACACAAAAAAAACGAGACTAACCCTATAGCTCTGGAACCAAGAGTGGGGGGATGAAACAAATAAACGGCTATGGAACATGATCTGTCCTGTCACAGTGTTACAAGTTTCAGCTCGATCGCTTCACTCAGTACAAGTTGACGCATCTTCAAATATAGGTGTGTTTTTACCCTCGGACGGATAATGTCGGACTGCAAAAGTGAACAACGAGTTAACATCAAGTTTCTTGTTAAACTGAAGAAATCCGCGACGGAAACTTTTCAATTATTGACTGAGGCTTATGGTGAAGATTGCATATCTCGTGCACGCGTTTTTGAGTGGCACAAACGATTTTCGGAAGGCAGAGAAAGCGTGAAAGATGATGATCGCCCAGGCCGGCCACGCACAGCTGTTAACGATGACAACATTGAAAAAGTGCGACATGTGATTCGAAAAGTACCTAGAGAGTAGGTACCTAGTGGCCAGACGGTAAATCAACACTATTACATTGAAGTTTTGACGCAATTACAGGAACGTGTGAGAAGGAAACGACCGGAATTGTGGCGAAACGGGTGGATTTTGCATCAGGATAACGCGCCAGCCCACAACGCTTTGTCTGTGAAGCAGTTTTTAGCCAATAAAAACATCACTGTGATGGAGCACCCACCTTATTCGCCAAACCTCGCTCCCTGTGACTTCTGCCTCTTCCCAAAGATCAAGTCGGTGCTCAAAGGGACCCATTTTTTTATCGGTAGAAGATGTGAAAGTAAAAACGACGGAGATCCTCAACAGTCTGACAGAAAATGACATGCAGAATTGCTTTGAACGTTGGCAGCGTCGTATGCAGCTGTGTGTTAACTCAGAAGGGAACTACTTTGAAGGCGACCGTAGTTAATTTGCTGAATTTGTCAAACAGAAATAGTTACAGACACAGTCTCGTTTTTTTGTGTCAGACCTCGTATGTCCTTGGTTGGGTGGCGTTTTGGGACTAATTGACACTCGGGAACATGTAACAGCAACCCAGTGATCATTGACGCTGTGTTCCCATATTCATCTAGAGTTGGTTTGCGTCAGTTTTTTTTTTCCACTGAGTTGGAAGGGCAGGTCGGTTGATCAAAAGTCTGATGACCGAGGGTTTACTGTAACTGCAATGGATTAAACTAAAATACGTGGACCCCGACTCATGGCACTCTGGAACGGTGGTGATCGCTGCACTGCTGCCATGAAGTGAAACAGTCTGAGTACTGAGAGATGCATGATGTCATTTAAAAGAAGTGTTCCTGTATTTTGACAGTCGTGCATGGAAGACGTAAATGTTTGTGGGGGTGTAATGCACGTCCATTTTCTTTTAATCTAAAACTAAATGAAAAATGTATTGTTTTCTGTAAATATAATGCATTATTTCATGCAGTAATCTATAAATTATGGGCATAGGTAGACTGCTGTGTCCATGCCTGGGCCCCCAAATGTAACTGTAAACATTTGAACATTGGCAAAAATTTTGACTGTGCACCCAGAAGTGTCGCTATGCTAGTGCTATAAATTGTTACACTATTGTGTCATTTCTTGGTGAAACACGATAACGTATACCCGTATTTTACGTATGTGATCTTAAAAGATGGAGTAAGTGGAATATTTATCCGTATTGATCATTCAGTAACACAGGAGCTAGACACAGTATAGGTCATTGAACCCTGACCGGCCCTTCAGTGTTTGTAGACTTACTGAAAATACCTCCTCCCCCATTGCTACTTGAATGCAAGCATATGAATCCTGCTTGTACACTGAACATAAAAAATTCAGTAGGGGTCATTGACTTGTTTAACGTACAGTCTAGTGAAAGCCGTACTGATTACCAGAAACGACGCGTAACCCACCAAAAATGCTGGTGTTTGAATTCCATCCCTTGCCTAGGACGGAGGGGGTTTAAATATATGGTGCTGTACCTTTAAATGTATTAACGACGGTACGGTGCGCCGAGACCGGCATCATGTGTAGAGTTGAAAGTCCGTACAATGCACCGAGGCCGGCATTGAAGGGTTTATGAAAGCGGATTGATATTAACATAAAAATGACAATATACTGAGAGTTAAATTTTAAACCGAACCTAGACACACGGCAAGCTTAACTGCCTTACATTTCCGGATGTAATACATATACTGTATGATGTAACTTACCTCATGTTACAGTAGGCGTTGGAAATGACCTCCGACATGCTCGACACATGGTGAACAGATTATTAAACACTGTTTGTTGAAGTTCTGGTCTAGAAATTGCCGACACAGGGCTGCAAGTGTAACGGCAGATGTATTACTGACACACCGCCAATCCTATCGCCGCGAATACGGTACATTGCATCACCTTAGTTACACAGTTTTAATCTGCTGTCCGTAACAGACGTGTGACGCACAGTGTCACGTACATTTATTTTGTTTATACGCAGTACAGTTTAATGGAGAGGATTTTCATTGTAGAAACTTGTATAAGGAAGAAACCGTATGAAAAGTGTCGTAGGGAATTTAGAATACGGGTTCTATGTGTTCCATTTCGTTCGAAGTAAAGCATGTCTGAGGGGTGAAGGAGGCCATTTCCAACACCTACCATGCAGTAAGTTATAGTGTATATACTATATGCGGAATTGTAAGGCCACAAGTCTTAAGTTGAACTCCATGTAATACTTAATAAGTGAAATTCAAATATGCAGTCATTGGCGGCCTTGATTACCATAGTTTTGAATTTGTGTGTAACATATCATTTACTGTTTGGCAGTTGTGGAGAAATGAAAAAGGAGAACGGGAGAAATAAACGACTTTCTACTCGGCCTTGATATTTCCCCGTCAGTGACGACCATACCAGTGGGTTTGCTGCCCAACAGTAATAACGGGTAATCAGTAATAACAGGTAATTTAAATGAGAGATTGAGGGGTTTGGAGAATAAGGTGTTTAGAATAATTGGTTCCTAGTGCAGTTGCGTAACGAGGAGGTGCGAGTGATGCGGCCGCCCCCCCGACGGCAGAGTGCATGGGTCGTCAAAATGTGCGGCAATATGAATATTTTAAATGAAAAAATTTATTTTCTGCACTCAAATTTGTAATTATTGGGCCAAATAAAGGGAAATTTAGTAAATTATTGTGATTTTTTTGAAGTCATAATTACTGTTAGTGGCTGCTATTGTTATTATTCGCCCCGGGCGCCAAAAACCTAGCTACGCCACTCTCGTATTGGGATGAAGAAAGTTAAGTGTAGAAAAAATTATTGTACATAATTAGGGCGATTAAATAAATTGAATAGGCAGGACGAGAACAAATAGGCCAAAAGTTCTATAGAACCTTGTAAGACGAAATGTCGGAGACTGACTTAGATGGAATTCTGTTAAAAATAATCTTAATGAAATAGGGCATGAAGCTACTGACTGTACAGAAGGGGCTCATAGTATGCTGCAGTGAGGTGACGGTGATGAACCTGGCTTTGCGTAACAAATGTATTGAAAGGCGAACGAATATCAACTGTTGAGGAAGATTCTGTATCATGGAGTTAGAAGCGTAATTAATTGTCGTAGTTATGTTCAGGGGCGCACCCAAGGGGGGGGGGGCTGCAGCCCGGCAGCCCCCCAAATCCCCCAAAACCTAAATTTGAAAAACACATTTTCTATAAATTATGATATAAAAATTTCACATGATTTACCCTTCAGCCGAAATCAGCCACTGAAATCGGCTGATGACTAGTACATTATAATTTTGAAAAATAAATTAATAAAATTAAAAAACAGGAAGATAGGACACTGTGATTGAGTCATGGAACATGTAGTTATATTCGTATGTATATAAATGCAGTTGCAAACAGTGTTACAGTTATACTTACATGATTTTTATAACATAATTTTTAAAATCCCCCTCCTCCCAATGAAAAGGTCTGGGTGCTCACCTGGTTATGTTCCTTGCGAAAGTACAGGCAGAGGTGGATTGTGACATATTTCGAAAACATAAAACATTTGCTAACCAGTTACATTACGACTACAAGTGGAACTAAAAGAGCCATTCCCTATTCTGAAGTGCGATATACAGCGTGTGCCAGGAGTGACTAGGAAGGGTGACTAAAATCGCGCTGCCATGGTAGCAGCCTGGCTGAGTGTCGAACCCAGTATCTCTCAGACGCAAGGTACGTGTTGTGGGGGTAGATCTGCAATAGAAGAAATGTCACGTAGAGAGTGTGATGGCTGGTTATTTGCTTGTGTAGGCCACTTACGTGTCATTGGAAAGTCCAGGGGGTGAATATGGGCAGGAATTTATGTCATAACTCGAAACGTCTCGAAGTATCCAGTAATGAGGGATTTTATTAACCATCCGAAAGGATTTACGGGTACGTTTCCTAAATGACGAGAACATTTTATACAAAACTGGTGTGATTTTTTTACAGTTTGATTAAACTGTTCAAATAATGAGTTCGTAAATTATATTCCAAATTCTAGAGTAAGTGTCTAATTCTTGAAAATCGACGGACCTAATCGGTAAGTTACAAGGACAAAGGAAGTATACTTTGCGAGATGTGAGTTCTCACAGGGATGTTGCTAAAGGCATACTTGACGGAAGGTAATGTACAAAGTGTTGGCTGTGCCGCAGACTGTACATACGGGTTATCGACTTTGTGTGTTAATTTTTTTGTCGATGCTCGCGTCTTCATGCGCTTACGAGTTCATATTTACATATCACGTATTTGTGCGTAAATGAATACAGGTGTTTGTTGTTTGCAGACTTCAATATCAACTTCCATTTCAAACCCGTGTTTTCGTATACGGTAATGTCTAAACGGGCGTACCCACGATTGCTGTATTTGACAAATGCGCTAGTAATTTTGCGTTGTACAAGGAGCGATGCGAATTATTGTCGTACTGTTTTTACGACTGGTTTATTTGGCATACATGTGTAGTCGGGTGGGCCTACACTTGCCGAAGTTTCCATGGTCATTGTGATAGCGTTCCCACGACTCATGTACTTGGCCAGGGTATGAGACTAGACGTGCCGCGTGATATTATCCACACAGAAGTCACTTATGGCCTTGTCAATTATAAGTGAGTCGTAGGATTGCAAGAACAATTTGCTATTGGATCAGTAAAGAAACAGTGGTGATTCGTTTTGGCTTTTGTCACATTACCGACAGTCGATGTGACACGTACACCGTTCTCACGACGTGGCAAGTATCCATACGTCACATATTTGTCCAAATATACAAGTCGTGGGAACGCGGCCTAAGAGCCTAGGATTGGAGTATGCAAAAGTATATCTCTAGCCCTGTGTGGGCGTGAAGGTTGGTCTCTTACTTCGATGGCATTACATTGAAAACTTCGAACTACGCTCAATGGCAAATACCATGACCGTGTGCAAGATGAGTATCACCCCGATTCTTATATACGGCGTTCTACTAGTCTGGGATCACCAGAAACCGTGTTAGGAACCTTGGAAAAGTGAAGGCCGCATAACTGAAGAAGCTCCTCGGTGTATCGAGTTTTAACCCATCAACATCATCACACGTGCTGGCTAGGGGGATTTTTTCGTGTAAGACATTCGACGACAATTATTATTGCCATCTGCACCAGCTGTAGTCAGAAATTAAAAAAAAAGATTGGTAACATCAGACCGACGTCTGCCGTGATTTCTGCAACCCCGATGTCACGAGCTACCGCAAATGGACGATGGAGTTTACCAGCTGAGAAATGTGTTGACAGGTCTGGCGATGCACACAGGATCTGTGCAGTGAAATGCTTTTGCATATCGGGAGAAACCTGTGCTTGGGTTATGTGTAGACAGGCGTGTTAAACATGTTATATACTCGTATTACTACATAATGGAAGAAGCGGTCTCGATATAACAAAGTACAGAAAGGAATCAACTAAATGCACCTTTTTTATTTAAAACTATTTTATAGTTTTATGAATTTATCTAAAAGCCCCTACATATGTTTCGGTCTGATTTCAGACCATCTTCAGGGGGTCACAACTACACTTATAACACGTCCATATGTTCGTCCAATTGGACTTTTAGATAAATTCATAAAACTATAAAATAGTTTTAAATAAAAAAGTGCATTTAGTTGGTTGTTAAATATTGAAAGAAAAATGCACGGTGAATGTAAGATACAATTTACAGAAAGGAAGTTCCAGTTTCAATATTTAATGGGGCAATGGCTCTCGCCAATCAACCTCAGCAACGAAATGCGTACATACACATTTGCGCACACTTCCATTAGTGTTATTATTACAAAGCACAGCCAACGCCTGTGTTGCTGAAGTGAGCATGCGCAGACGCACAACGTATGCCCTCAGACGTGCAGGTACAGCCCCACGCGTTGGTTCATTACAACAGTGCCCATTGTTGTGGCGGCTGATACGACTCGGCATCATTGAGTAAAACACAGTAAGCACTAGTACAGTAGTATATTTTAGCGTCATGTTGTATTATCTAGAACAGGTGCGCACCCAGAATTTTTTTGTTGGCGGGGGTTGACCCTGAGGGCCATATATAATTTATGTTTGATTTTAAAAATAATGTTACAAAAATCATGTCGTACGTATAACTGTAACATAACACTGCAGCTGCATTTATGTACATACAAATATAACTACATGTTCCATGACTTACCTAATTTAAATCACGATGTCTAATCTTCTTGTTTTTTTAGATTCATCTAAGACATCCTAAGTTTTTTATTTTATTTTTTAAAATTCTATTTTACTATTTATCATCCGATTTCAGTGGCTGATTTCGGCTGAGGGGTAAGGTGTCTAGAAATTAGAAGTTGTGTTTTTAAATTTTGATTTGTGGGGGGAGGGAGGCAACAGCCCCGCCTTGGGTGCGCCCCTGAGAGTGCGGGTTCTGGAATTAGTTCTTACATGTATCGTTGGAAACGATAACTTCGACATTGACACTAGAAATCATTTTGTTACAAAGCATGCACTATGAAAGGACGTACATTTTTGGTCGCGTTCAGAGCAGATAACGACGTGTAGGTGGTTGCAGTCGAGGTAACAGGGGCACCGTGCAACGCATCGTACCCCTTGAATTCCAAGGTGTGAATTCACGGAGGGATTACGTCGGTACCACGTTGAAGAGTTGCGCAGTTTCGTGAGTTTCCTTACGGCATCTGTAAAGCTGTACCAACTGGATGGCCGAAGCAGAATTCGTCACCTTTTGTGTGTCTAACACAGAAGGTATGCAAGGCCCATTACAGGATCGGCATTTAATACTGATCTTACGATACTGACCGTTACAATTTATGATAGTGGTGAAAACACCGTAAAAAGCTATCCGATTACAGGCCTGGACAGGCCCTTGGGGTTCCAGGAGGTTGAGGCTTCCAGAATTTCTAGACAGTCGGCACAAGAAGGTTGGTACTCATTTCTGTTAGAGGCTGAGTCGACCTCAGGGCCACAGGGCGGCCGCAAGGAATACGTCAAATAAAAATCCCAGTGACCCCATCGGGAGTGGAACCCGCGACCTTCCGGCCTGTAACGCAGACTCTCAACCAACTGCGCCACCGCGTACCACACGATACTAATGAAACCAGTTATTTATGAAAAGTGATTTGATGGTTTCTAAAATGTTCCTGGCATGGTTAGTAAATATTTACCTATAATGTCGGTATTGTCGGAGGGGGGGGGGGGAGTGGTGCTGCCGCCCCGGGCGGCTGACTCGAAGGGGATGCAAAAAGAATATATTTTATTATTTTCTGCGCTCAACAAATTTTAAATTTTGGAGCATAATAAAAGGAAATTTCATAAATAATTGTTTTTTAAAATGCATAATTTCTGTTAGGGGCAGTTGCTGTGATTACTCGCCCCGGGCGCTAAAATCGCTTAGCTACGCCACTGGGTATTATTATTAGTCTTGCATCAGCCACCACGGAGGTCGCCTATCCACAAGACGTTATGCATAAAAGACTTCAGAAATCGAAATGCAGATTATTGAGAAAAGATGCTGAATGTGTAAAACGAGAAGTTTCTCAATATCTTCTTGAAGACTGACTCATCATACTGTTCACTGTAGGTGAATTATGAGTTCTACTGACTCGCCGATATTGCAGTTAGCGAATGACAGGAATGAGACGTTGTGCTCGCGTTTGTAGTGCACAGTTTCATATGTGTTACTTGCAGCTGTGCACTCCTCACTGCTTGTGGTATTTTTAATTTAAAACATACCAGTGCCTCCTTAATCGATTTTGGGCCCACTTAGCCATAAACTGTTACATGTGTAGGATCAGTCCTATTGTTGACAAAGCTAATTATACGGTAGTACCTAGTCAAGAAAAAAATTACATCAAAGCAACCGATTTCATATTCAATATTAAAACCATAAACCAATTCAAATTTAACTTCCGCAGAATCGTATATAAGCTCTATAGACCTACTCTGTCCTGCATTAAATCTTAAAATATTTTCTTGCATTTTGTCCTTCACCTTGCAAGCTAAATATGCTTTGTTCAGCGTTACAGTGGTCTTGTGGTAGTAATATAGATTTTTCATCACTCGGACACGAATTCGTGACAGGTCCATTCCGTAGTTACAAGATTTCTGTTTCATAATGTGAGACACGTCATATTGCTGGGTGGCCAAAGAAAGAACTGACGTTCTGTATGGTTTGAGGGTCTCACGGTGGCTGTTGACCATTTGACAGTTTGCTGTGTTTCTAAACCGTGTGATATTGTAGGTTGACATCGACGTTTCAGCAGAGGGACGTGCTACTATATCTAAGTAACTGCGTGACTGACTGACTAACTAACTAATTAACTAACTAACTAACCAACCAACGAACCAACTCCATGGAGAAGAGTCCTTCTTGAGGAGGTAACATTTCCTCAGCTAGTCAATAAATACCCGCATTTTATAGAACCCGAATGTTGGTTACTGCTTTTACAAGAAGCCGCCATTTTTCTGTACCCTGAGCCAGATCAATCAAGTCCACGCCCCCTCCCCTATCCTATTTCTTAAAGACAGTGTCTTATCCATCCGCATATAAACAATTTCCTGTACACAGCAGACCAGGGATCCACGACGAAAGGTCGCCTACAATTTAATCATCTTTTATACATTTTATATTTTTAGCATGTACTTATATTCACACTCTCACAAGAGTCCCTGATGATGATCCCAGGAGGAGATCGAAACATGTTGGACTAGCTTACAGAGATTGTAATACATAATATCTGAAAATATAAGAGTGCATTTGTTGGTTGAGTATTGTGTGTTTGATCCATTTTAATATTATTCTGCCATCTTCGCGTAGGTCTTTTAGGTGATCTGTTTTTCTCAGGTTTCCCGACCAAAACTCTGTATGCACCTCTCCTGTCCTCCGCATGTGCTACGTGCCCCGTTCATATCCTTGATTTGATCACCTGAGTAATATTTGGTGATTGTAGTTTTTCTGTCTGACTGAGTGCTGAAGGTGACTGGTAGATTCCCTCCACTTCACCTGCTAGCATACCCGAACTAGTCCGAAATTCCGTTAGCGAACCTTTCGCTGTCGCCCTCTTTCAGTGCTCAGTGTACGTGTTTACTTTTAGACAGTCTTGTTTGTTAGTAAGTGGGCCGGGATAGTGTAGTCGGTATAGCGACTCGCTACGGGTGGACGGTCTGGGGATCGAATTCCGGCGGGGGAGATTTTCCGCAGCCGTCCAGACCGGCCAACCCAGCCTCCTATATAATGGGTACCGGGTCTCTTTCCCAGGGGTAAAACGGCCTGGGTGTGGAGTTGACCACACACCCTCATCTAGTGCCAGGGTTAAAGAAAGAGTAGAGCTATGCCTCTACTCCCCCTCTGGGCCTTCATGGCCCGTTCTAGGGAGAACTTTACCTTTACCTTTACCTTGTTTGTTAGTGAAGGTGTTAATCGACATATGGAATGCCGGGATAGCGTAGTCAGTATAGCGACTCGCTACGATCTGGACGGTCCGGTGATCGAATGCCGGTGGGGACGAGATTTTCAGCACCCGTCCAGACCGACCTTGGGGTTTATCCAGCCTCCTGTACAATGGGTACAGGGTCAGTCCCGGGGGTAAAGCGGCCGGGGCGTGGCGTTGACCACCCACCCCCATCTAGCGCCGAGCTTAAAGAATGAGTAAAGCTATACCTCTACTCCCCCTCTGGGCCTTCATGGCCTGTTCTAGGGAGAACTTTACCTGTACCTTTATGGAATGTTATCAGCTCGACATAACTAGTGATGGTGATGTTGTTACATTTATGGAAACCTCCACTTCAAATAAGCTTAAATCAGACGTATCAAATTTTATTGTCCAATGGCGCACATAATACATCGCAGTGCCAAAGCCAAGTGGCTGGCTGTGTGTCGTTAGTACACTGGACGCTCTAATTATACACTTGTTTAATGAGCCAGTCCCTGCATTGCACGTAATGACTCATCCTTTAATTAACTAGCTCTAATGAAATTAGTGCGTCGCATATAACAAATGTCACACGATGCAGGTTTCGCACGCCGCAGTGTCACTGTGACGACAGCGCCATAACCGCTCTCAGCGGTACCGTACTGGTGTGTGAGCGGGTCGCTGAACAACAGACTGCAAGAAAACTGAAAGTTGCGTTACAAGTCTCAAATTTGTGTGGGTTCTTTTTTTACATGTATGAAATTAACGAATAGAGAGGAGATCCGCATCTCATATTGAATCTCTGAAACTACTGAAAGGAATTCGAATAAATTCGTTATTGGAAGTGTAAACAGAATGTTTTAATTACGAGTTTTATTGATCTATAAAACCTACATAAATCTCAGATCGAAATTGTGTTAATTTTCTCAAAAACCGATTATGGTACAAAAATTTGACATTAGCCATAAAATGTAGGTTTCATTAAGATATATATATATATATATATATAAGGTTTCGGTATATTAACCAATTTTGGGTAGTGGAAAACATTTACTTGAATACAAGAGAAAAAATGTATGCGGAGTTATTATCAATATTTGTTTGCAGTATTCCTAGTAGATTTTGACTTTCAATAATGGCTGTACAATTACAATACACAGACATCAAGACCAGTGAGGTATGCTAAATTGCACAGGACATTTAGAAAAACAGTCATTCGTATTCTCGTCGTTGTCTCCACAGCAACAGAATATGATCAAGTTGTACGTAGCAGCGAAGGTAATATTCTTCATGAAAATAAAGTATTTGACAGGCAGCAAGTGAACATCCGTGTCACATCTAATTGGTTCACTTAAGAGGAAACAGAAAGTCGCTTTGAGGATTAGTTTTTAATTCAATAAATTGTCGTTCTTCTCCACCATTTAATTTTTAGATTCGTGTTTCACCTACTCTGCTTATGCAAACCGCCCTGTCAGACGTGCTTGTTTTATAACCTTTGAACACTTGAGCACCGAGGGTGCGGGGATCGATTTCGTTTGTTTAGGTATGAATACAAATCATGTCTGCATTTTTGTGTTATTCAGTGTGAACAGAGGTACCGTGATGGTGTGTTCCCCCTCTACAGTGTCTTATTGAATGTATGGTGCAATAAATAACGTCTAAGGGTCAAAAACTGCGCAACAAGGCGATGAAAAATAAGGGACTAAGAAGTTAATGTAGAATTATGTGAGGAAAATTTGTGATTCTTCCTCATTTAAACGTTCTTTTTTGTAGGGCGTTTTGGATAAGGTGTTTACAGCGTACAGTGCATAAGGCGCTTGCTTTCAATTCGTATTCAGGCCTTAGGCCACAGGGGGCTGAGTAAATCCACGAAAAACCTCACATAAGATCGATTTACGGCCAACATCCAAACAATATGACTAACCTCTTCGACGAGTGACAGCTGAGCCCCTTCAGATGTTCAGAATGTGATTTAAGTCCCAACAATTTTAATCTTACGAACAATAATTGTGCTACCGTACTTGATTTGCCTTGGCTTTTGATTCACGTGAGCCGGAGTACTTCAGTATATGGACGATCCGGGGTCTAATTCAAGCAAAGTCAGTATTCTCACCTTAGCTACCCATCATCTTGTCCAAGGGTCTTCTACTCCAGAGGTAAGCGACTGGGTTATGACACTAACCAGTCACCCACATTAAATGCCAAGGTGTACAAAGTGTGGAAAATAATTAACACCCCTCTACACACCGCCATTGCTGGTGCTTAGACAGATATATCCTTTATGTTCATGTTCTGCCTACCTTTAAGCAGGTGTCAGTACCTGTGAGTCATAATAGGATCCCATGCCGAAGTACCGGCGAGTCGTAATAGGATACTGTGCCTAGTACCGGCGAGTCATAATAGGATACTGTGCCTAGTACCGGTGAGTCATAATAGGATACTGTGCCTAGTACCGGCGAGTCATAATAGGATACTGTGCCTAGTACCGGCGAGTCATAATAGGATCCCGTGCCGCACTACCAGTGAGTCATGATAGGATCCCGTGCCTAGTACCGGCGAGTCGTAATAGGATAATGTGCCTAGTACCGGCGAGTCGTAATAGGATAATGTGCCTAGTACCGGTAGGTCATAATAGGATACTGTGCCTAGTACCGGCGAGTCATAATAGGATCCCGTGTCTAGTACCGGCTAGTCATAATAGGATCCCGTGCCGCAGTACCGGTGAGTCATGATAGGATCCCGTGCCTAGTACCGGCGAGTCATAATAGGATACTGTGCCTAGTACCGGTGAGTCATAATAGGATACTGTGCCTAGTACCGGCGAGTCATAATAGGATACTGTGCCTAGTACCGGCGAGTCATAATAGGATCCCGTGCCGCACTACCAGTGAGTCATGATAGGATCCCGTGCCTAGTACCGGCGAGTCGTAATAGGATAATGTGCCTAGTACCGGCGAGTCGTAATAGGATAATGTGCCTAGTACCGGTAGGTCATAATAGGATACTGTGCCTAGTACCGGCGAGTCATAATAGGATCCCGTGTCTAGTACCGGCTAGTCATAATAGGATCCCGTGCCGCAGTACCGGTGAGTCATGATAGGATCCCGTGCCTAGTACCGGCGAGTCATAATAGGATCCCGTTCCGCAGTAACGGTGAGTCATAATAGGATTCCGTTCCGCAGTAACGGTGAGTCATGATAAGATCCCGTGCAGCAGAATATGACTCTGGACAACACTGTTCATTGGAGTTGAGAGCTTTGTGATATGACTGACGACCAATCGATGACTGAGTGCTCAATTTGAAATGGCATATATAATGCATGCATTTCTTCAGACAGGTAATCTCAAAGGAATGGAAATTGGAAGGCATAAAAGTTGAGAAGAAGATTGCATACGGGGTGGGCAGGACCGGATTTGCGTGTGAGCTAACTAAGCCGCAGTTCGTAGCCTTGCAATGTGAAGGGACCTCCAAACAATGAGCAAAACCCACACACCATACGTGTACAATATTCTGTTGTAAAACTCCGAGTATAACAAAGAGCTGACTGCACCTTCTTAGGATAGAATGGTGAAAATAATACACGCAGGACAGCCTGCAAGGTGAAGGTACAAAAAAGGTAAAGTCCTTGTTCACAACAGAGGTATAACTCCACTTATTTTTAACCTCCGCACTAGATGGAGGCGAGTGCTTAACTGTACGCCCCAGAAAACTCGGCACCCATTGGATAGGAGGCTGGATGGACAGCAGAGCCGGTCTGGATATTTTGGAGAAGAAAAGAACGGAATAAATTTGGAAGCTTCCGTGCTTTCCGTTTTGTTCCAGGTGTGCGTGTGTTACCGTCACCTGATGGTTTCTGTATACGTACAAGCGCAGTTCCGCGTGGGCCTGCACGAACATGCATTTTTAGACGCGTTCGTAAAATTGCGAAAAGCGACTATTATGGACTTACAGGGTTCTTAATTCCAGACATGGGCTCATAAATATTCCCTGTATTTGAATGGAAACCAGATTTAAGGTCCTGACCTCACATGACCCTAGGTCAGGAAAGTTGTGTAATGGTACAAAAGTGCAAAAGTTCACACTGGTTTGCTGACCCAACATTTTGATGTAACCATTTCCTCCTGAGGGTTACCAGGTCGCACGAACCAGCGTGCATATTGCTTGTTTCAGTTACAAATTTGCAAGAGGTTGCATGACTTATGATTAAACACCGAGCAGCACGGCACAAGTTCTTCTCTCGCACAGGCAAATAACACGTGAACTGTGCTCGCAGACACAGTTGGACGAATATAGCGATGTATTGGCTAGATTTCGTGCTTCATGTACAGGAGGACCCGGGTTCGAATCCCAGCTGAAACCTTCTGTCCTCACTATATTTTTCTGTGGTCTTCTTCCCTTCTTCCATTAAATGCCGTAACATGGTTATTAACTGTTGCCCATTCATCTTTCCTGATCATCCCTAACATTCTAGATTGTACTACTCAGTTGATAAAACTTCGTTAAATTACAAGAACGTTGAATAGCGTATCCTATGACTCTTATATAGTGTTACGCGTTGGTCCTTACAATTGGCTAAAGTGGTACCAAATCTGGCCGATCTTTAAGGACGTGGGTCTGCGGCCGTTCGCTTGCTGGGATTGTGGGTTCGATTCCCGCCGGTGGCATGGATGTCTATCTCTTGGGAGTGTTGTGTGTTGTCAGGTAGAGGCCTCTGCGTCGGGCTGATCACTCGTCCAGAGGAGTCCTACCGAGTGTGGTTTGTCTGAGTGTGATCGTGAAGCCTCGATAATGAGGAGACCCTAGCCCACTAGGGGCCGTTGCATCATGGGGGGTACCAAATCTGATTTGTATTCGAGAGATGTCCGAACAAAACGTCCAAGTACGTAGAATGTACGTAACTGACCGAATATACATAATTCCTCCCGAAACCACAGCATTTTTACATCTTCCTCTTCGGTTGGGACACGCACATTTACTATAGCATAGGGAAGTTATTTTATCTGACAACTGTCCCTAGTCGCTTCCCGTCGGCTTGCTTAACTTACGAAATATCGATATGCGATAAACAATACGTTTGTCAGATCTGACGTGTCTCTGTGAGCCGAAGGAGAACATTGGGAGCACCATCTTTAAACATAAAGAGTAAAAGCCTAATACTGACAGCAGTAGGATTCAACTGGAACGCGTGGACGCCGATTCACGGCGAATTGACATGGCGGTGAGCGCTGCGCTGTTTGCCGTCACGCGAAACGGTCCGAGTGAAGTAGTGATACGATTTGTCAGGTAAACTAATGTCCCTATAGTATCGCATTGCGGACCCATACGCTTAAGCATGATATATACAATCGAAACACTTTTATATTTTCAAGACAGCTCTTCACTATAAAGTCAGTTCCCAGACGGTGGTCCCTGTTTCTTAAATCTTTGAAAACGCTTCCTATTTTAATACTGTTAAATATCATTGGCCTGTATAGTATCACAATTAGGCCATGACCACCTCCTTCTGTGGGCCCGGATAGCGTAGTCGGTATAGCGACTCGCTACGAGCTGGACGGTCCGGGGATCGAATCCGCCGATCCCAGTGGCCGTGCGCTCTAAGGCGTGGGTCTTCGGCCGCTCGCTTACTAGGATCGTGGGTTTGAATCCCACCGGGGGCATGGATGCTTGTGTTGTGTTTGTTGTAAGGACGATAGTATGGAACGTAAAGTGACATGAAGGACGAAAGGATTTAAACGGTACAAAAATGGATCAAAGGGAAAAAACCCCGGACAGAAAAAAAAATCCCGGTGGGGGCGAGATTTTCAGCACCCGTCCAGACCGGCCCTGGGGCCTGCCCAGCCTCCTGTACACTGGGTACGGGGTCGTTCCCGGGGGTAAAGCAGCCGGGGCGTGGCGTTGACAACCCACCCCCATCTAGCGTCGAGGTTAAAGAAACAGTAGTGCTATACCTCTACTCCCCCTCTGGGCCTTCATGACCTGTTCTAGGGTGAACTTTACCTTTACAACCTCCTTCTAGATTGTTTTGAACTTATCATCCACCAGTCATCCTAGCACTGACGTATGTAGGCTGTACCATAAACAAAGATTACCGAAGAAGATGAACTTTTTTTTTTTGTAGGTTCATTATAACTATATGTTTAATTGGCAAAAGCGGCACGCGTGTAGTATCTGTAAATATCAAACACCGCGGCCGAGAGGTGGCGCACCTGCTTTGTTTTAGGGAGATCGCAGGGACGGCAAATCTTGCACCGGATATCTGTTACACTGACAGTTGTATGGTTGTCCTCAGTCACTTGAAACAAATTTCAGAATAGTATATCAAATTATGCCACTACCATTTCCTTTCACATCCATTCTAGTTCATTATCTATTAATTGTCATACCGCCGGTCGCCATGCTGTGCTTAAGGCGTATGTCTGCGTCCAATTGATTGCTGGGATCGCGGGTTCGAATTCTGCTGAGGGCATGGATGTTCGTCTCTTGTGCTTGGTGTGTGTTGTGTAGGTAGAGGCCCCTGCAATGAGCTGATCACTCGTTCAGAGGAGTCTTATCGGGTGTGTGTGTCAAATTGCGATTAGAAGTCTCAACACTGAAGTGGCCTAGGCCCGAGTTGGGCTATTGCGCCACAGAAGAAGAAGAAGAAGAAGAAGAAGAAAAAGGAGAAGAAGAAGGTGGACTTTGTTATTAGTTGATTGCATTATCAGATATTTAAGCGTTTAATATTAATTTGTAAGCGATTAAGTGGTAAATTATTTGATCAGACTTGCTGCACAGAAACTGGAGTCCAGTAGCTTGTTTATACATGAAGTTGGACTGCACGATTATTTTCACATTTGTTGATATCTAAAGTTGTCTATACATGCTGATAGAATTTGATCGAGAGTGAGACCAATGGCGTAGTTACAGATGTGTTCAACCTGCTTTCGTAAGTGCTTTGGTTCGAATGTCGACTATTGCCTGTTCTGCTTTCTCTTGGTTTCGCTGGTCTCCAATGACAGTCTGTGACAGAGTCAACTTGAAGTGTTTGCGACTCGGTTAATTTCCGTTAACAGAACATAAGTGTGTAACGAAAGAGTAAAAAGGTAATGTTATCCCTGTGCACGCCATGAAGGCATGTAAGGAGAGTGGAGTTATAGCTCCACTCATTCTTAACCTCGGTGCTAGATGGAGGTGAGTGGTCAACATTAGACCCCGAC
Source organism: Reticulitermes speratus (assembly GCA_021186555.1). NCBI lineage: Eukaryota > Metazoa > Arthropoda > Insecta > Blattodea > Rhinotermitidae > Reticulitermes > Reticulitermes speratus. The sequence continues at coordinate 22,684,140 of JAJKFL010000237.1, forward strand.
CTCTTTACCCCCGGAAAACAACGCCGGTACTCATTTAATAGGAGGCTTGATGGCCCCCATAACCGGTCTGAACGTTATGGGGAGAGAAAAACCTATTGCCTTTGCCGGGATTCAAACCCCGAACCATCTAGCTAAAGTGACAAAGACTATGATAAAAAATGGCAAATAGGTTAGACTGTTGAAGTTTTTTTTCTTTTCCTTGTATCGCCTTCTCTTTGTATCTCTTCTTCCACTGCAGACCCTCTTGGCCGCTCACCTCTTCCGGTTTTGGAAGAGCTTCATCGATTCCTAGACCTATAAAACGCATGCATTAAAAACGAATACAGGTTAATACATTTACGTTAAGATTTCCGTTTCCTGGGATGTGACACCGTGCAATCTGGCGGAAATTTATCGACGTTTTAGAGGAACCTGTTGCCTCAATTTTCAGGGCGGAGGCAGCAGGTTCCTATGAAACGTCGGTAAATTTTTACTAGATTACATCGCGTTGCATTCCATAAGACAGTAATCTCCATAGTCACCGCTGTGATAGCCTCGGATTTAGTACAGCTACGTTCATATAAAACAGAACAGTTTGATTGCACACACTGAAGCTTGGCGTGATCAAAGTGAATTCGCTGGTTTCAAGTGAGGTTTGTTGTGGCTGTTTTTGTTTGCGAGACGTAATTGCTGTAACTGATGTAGGTTCTCGTTTTGAACGATAACTCTAGAGGGGGTTGCAGTTTGTTGACAGCAGTGACGACAACCCACGATTAAAGTAAGTTTGCATTTCTCGTAACGACATGCTTTTGCTCATATTACAATTCCGTAAGATTAAAATTAGTCGTTAGAAAATATTTCGGTGGATCACTTCAGTTCGTATCGTGTCCTTTGTAGGTAAATAATGCACTGTGCTTTTACTATCGATCAAGAATATCGATGTATCCGTGTGTAGTAATTAATCGAAAATAAATTAATCTGTGGATCGATCGCCAATCCAGGGAAAATTTATTCTCAGAACAGGTCAGAGGACCCAAACAGTGATGGCTGAAGAGGAGGAAATGGGGGGTAATTAATGTGTGATTAAAAAGAGTTGATGGATTAGTCTTGGCCGAGGTTAGAATATATACTTATATTTTTGTAACTGTAATGTTTGGCCACATGCATATCATGAATCCGACCTTCGTTTACCTGGGAATACCCTGTATAATTCATATACCACTTACCAGAATAAACACGTCGTGGTAAATCATATTAAACACGCGTTTGTGTGTAATCGATGAAAACGTGGCAGGTAAATGACCGAGCTGCATGTGCTGAAGTTTGTAACAGAACAGCCGTAAACAGAACGGACAAAGTTCCTACCGTTGTGCGGGTGGTAAAGGATCGATTGCCGAAGGTGCACGAGATGTGTGTGTGAACAAAACGCTCGACTTTGTTGGGTTCTTTACGGAAGTATTGATGAAATAGTTTATGGGCAGGGCAATGACCTAAAGACTGATTATCTTTGCAGCATAAAACAATCTACGTACACGTAAACTGTCACAGACCTTCGGTTCATGTCACAACCCCTCAACCGTAAAACGTTTTAGACTAAAATGTAGCACGGCCAAAGGAATATGTAATAAAAGCAACTTATCTTATGTGTTAAAGTATATAATTGATTTGTACTTTGTTTGGGAACGTTATTAAGAGGTCAAGTTCAACCCAGGGTGTAGTACCATTGGAAGAAGACGAAAAATTTAACCATTTATAGCCCAGTGCCAATTATGTATCCTAACCGCTGCAACATTTAAACACAGCTTTTTGACCACACGGTGCTTATTATTCTCACAGTCAACAGCGATTAGTTCCTTAATATAGTCTGTACCTCGCTCTATCTTCTGCTTTTGTTTCCTCTAAGTCCACGCTTCTTTTTCTTCAGAAGACGTGTCTCGATTTCTCTCTTCCTCTTATTGCCCACTCGTCCTTCTGTACAAAGTTCTATGTATGTCTTACGTCGTGGCTTCTTACACGATTTACGGCTGACTTGATTGAGGCTCGTCATGTTTTTCTTACTCATTTCCAGGCGAATACTGTCATTATTTTAAAATACAGAATTCCACATTTTTAACTTTTCAACATTCCTGGTTATTCCCATCTCGTACGACGTTGTATAACCTGGGCAGTAGCACTAGCACAGTTAAATAACACAATATATACCTTTCAGTCTTACGCGGTCTTTTGTAGTCTTACCCACAATTATTCTTCATTTCATTAATGTTTTTTGATGTATCGGTATTTGTTTTTTAGGTGTATTCGCAAAATTGCGAAAAACGACTATTAGCTTCATCATGTGTGTCTGTCTGTCTGTCCGCCCGTCCGACAGTCCGTCCGTCCGCCCGCATGGAACAAATCGGCTCCCATTGGATGGATTTTCATGAAATACATATATGCATTGTATTTGGAGGTTTAAAGTCATATATTTTTAAATGCCTGATGATCGTCTGCCCGACCGAAACATGTAGCATATATTGACGAAACTAATAGAACTTTGTTGTGGTTGACTGCAGAACGTATTACAGTTTTAATATGATGTACCACAACGGGATGAATTCCACAAAAAGAAAACTGTCGGTGTGGTTTTGATTTCTTGATCACAAACTTTGTGAGATTTGAGTTTCTTACGGCAGTGATTATCGAGCGTATGGTCTTCTGGGATGCGACGTCATGTAGGTTGGCAGACAGGTAGCAACATTTCCGGGGGGAACGTGCTGCTTCCATCTTCAGGATAAAAGATGCAAATAGCAGTTTTCTCCAAAACATTGCTTTCTATTGATAAGATAATTTATATATAGCCTGATGTTATTCGGGTGATTAAATCAAAGAGAATGGGATGTACATGTCATGTAGCAAGCATGAGAGAAAGTATGAAATTCATAATAGAGTTTAATTGTAAAACGTCACTGTTAGATACTGTTTGAGAGACATACACGGATTCTTGAGAATGATACTTCAGTGCAGTTCTGGGAACTTGAGACTTGGAAGGTATTTAAGGAATGCGGGTAGCATGGGGTGGGTATTCGCCTGGCAAGGGTATATGACTCAGCGACTGCTGTCTGTGCACAAACATGTATCACATTACAGTGATTGTGCCAGCTCTAAAGGTTCTAGTGGCAGATGTATTTGGGACTAGTATTTTTCGCTGAACAGCACAAATGAAATTTCTGAGATTACTCTTAGGACTGACAAGGTTAGATCATCAAAGGAATACAACAATTCGATAAAAACTAAAAGTAGAACACATAGTAGATGAAATTTAGAGCTATCAAAAGAATTGGCTACATGTTAAAAAGGATGGAACATTTACGAATACCCAGGATGGCACTGGAATACCAACCAAAAGGCAAACGCGACATAGGTCGACCAAAAACAAGATGGAGAGACCAACAGCATCTTCAAGATCGAGTTTTCACTGGACAAGACCCAGGTGTCCTACATCTGTTTACGTTCATGATGATGATGATAATTTTTCGCTGACATCTCGTGCCATAAAACATGTAGCAGCCTCATACCCTGCCACTCCCATTCACTTGTTCCTTTCCCCACTTCCTCCCCTGCAAGTTTCAGTTTACCAGAACTACACTGTACTAGGGTCTTGGACAGGGTTGAGGGGCTTGCATTTTTTAACATGGCAATAACCATCGGATACCATAAAAGAGGGTGGACCGGGTTAGCTCAGTCGGTATAGCGACTCGCTACGAGCTGGACGGTCCGGGGATCGAATCCCGGTGGGGCGAGATTTTCAGCACCCTCCAGACCGGCCCTGGGGCCTACCCAGCCTCCTGTACAATGGGTACCGGGTCATTCCCGGGGGTAAAGCGGCCGAGGCGGCGTGGCGTTGACCACCCACCCCCATCTAGCGTCGAGGTTAAAGAAAGAGTAGAGCTATACCTCTACTCCCCGTCTAGGCCTGTTCTAGGGTGAACGTTACCTTTACCTTTACCATAAAAGAGGGTTATATTATGTAGGATGCTGCACTGTTTGTTCGTAAGTTATTTAATAACCGTATCGGTCCGTGTAGCGTCGAATGATGTAAGAAGATGATTAAGCACTGTGAACTGTCCCGACAGTATCGCAAAAGTTTCTTTCATTGTATTCCTGCCAGACACATCACATAGATAGTACTGATACGTGACAGTAGCAGAGCATTGCACTGCAATCGCGTGAAACATTGTCCATTTTCGGAAGTGTATTTAATATGTAAAATGTTTCGAGAGGTGATTCGTCTCTCGTCCTCAGGCGGTTAGTAATGCACTGTCCAGTATCTATCACTGCGTGCGTTTCATATTAGTGACACAGATTGGAAGTGATGGCCGAACGTTTTGTATACCAAACATGTATTTTTACAACTAAATACAAGTTATATTAACGCATTTATTGTTCTTACACGTCGGCTGGGATAGCGTAGTCGGTTATAGCGACTTGCTACGAGCTGTACGGTGCGGGCCGCTCTACCGCGCGGCCACTGGGATGGGCTATAGGCTGTTTATAGGCTTCAAGCCTGTGGTGTAGTTAGGGGGAAGTTTTGTGTCATGTTCTTATTGACATTGGTATGCCTATGAAAGTAAGCTAATTTGCTGTGTTTCATTGGAACCTGTAGTAATTCCGGTTATCTTGCCATGTGTCTGAAACATTACAAGTCAAAATGGTCTGAAACAAGGTGCTTGAACACTGCTTTTTAGCTTTGCTTTAGAATATGCTGTTAGGGAGGTCCAAGGTAACCGTAAGATTGAAATTGAATGGGACGCATCAGTTTCTGGTCTAAGCTGATTATTGAATTTATTGGGTGAAAAAGTGAATACTATACAGATATACACAGAAGTTCTATCAGCTGTTAGTAAGGAGGTTGGGTAAAAAATAAATGCTGAGAGAATTAAGTAGGCCATACGTATCGTCAGGCCTTGTCAACTGTATGTAGGAGAACAGGACAAAGAAAATGTCTAATAATCCTTTGGACGACATTGCAAAGTTGAAATACATGGGAACGATACTAACAAGTCAAAGTTGCAAGTTTTATGTTGTATGTACAGTGCGTTTTATGTTGTATGTACAGTGCGTTTTATGTTGTATGTACAGTGCGTTTTATCATGAGTTTAAGTCAAAGTTGCATTCACGAAGAAATTAAGAGCAAATTACATTTTTACATAATGCTTTAAAATATACCTTTTAAAAACTGAAGTACGCCGAGAAAAACGTGACCGGGTGTTTGATACGCTGTGTCAATTTTAAAGTGCTTCCATATTCAAAATAACATCGAAAACTGTAATATTTAACCCTTGTTGTATGATTTATGGAATTTCATACTGATTACGTAATGACTCTTGTCAAAAGAGGGATCTGTGGTATGACATACGCGTGACGTCATCTAGAACACTGGATGCTACGTGGAAAGGGAAAGGTTTGCCTGCATTCTGCTTGTTGAAGGCAGTTGTTGTGGAAGTTGCGGAGGAGTAGCGTCGTCGCTGTGAAAACGAAAGTGAGTAACGCAGCGCAGTTCAAAGCATTACCGAGTGCCGTGTGTGAGTGGCGTCAGTGCATAACTGTATAAGGTCAGATTCATGGTCCTGGAATATTAGTGTAAGTAATCAAGGTATACCTTAGCCCTAAGTTGCCCTGTTTGAGTGAAGTCTGTTATGTTAACCGCGAATACTGGTATGAAGGCAGTGGATTCCTTTGTGTTCGCATGTGTATGTTGAGTGTTGCTGGTTAATGTGGAGCTACAGTTTACAATGTAATCGCTTAGGCGTATCAGAAGTAATATGCGTCATAAGGTAGTGGGATTTCTGTGTTACCAAGAACAATATAACCTATGAATACTGACCCAAAACGAAGGGACCACTTTTAACACTCCTGTAATTTCATTTTAAAAATGTGAGGTGTACCGTAATTATAAAATTGCTTGAAATTGGGCTATGAGCGGTGTATTTGGCCTAACCTTGGAAAGAATTATGATGACGATGAAACTTCTGCGTAACTTTAAAACAATCGATATTAAACATTTTAATGTCAGTCATTTAGGTATGCATTGGAGCAATATCGGTAACGATAAGAACGTTGTTACGGTATAGGGATTGTCAGCAAATTCCGTTTACATAAGCACCAATCATAATTTGGCCGAAATAAGGTAAACATTTTTGTAGTTTTTAAGAATATAGTATTTATTTTACGCTACTGATTGCACAAATGTCAGATATGTGATGTTGATGATACCAATTTCATTTGAATTATTATGGGTTTTTTTATGTAAAGGTAAGTTTGACCCCATTCGAAATTTATTACCGCGGCATTAAGAAATATGTGGTAGCTGAGCAAGGAAGGACCTACGTCCGAGTAAATGACGAACTCTCTTGTGAATGCTAGTGGGGTAAAATCCTGCTGTCATCGAAATTTTCATATGCAACCCGATAATTCCGTGGAAAGCATTTGGGAGACGTTGGTCAGGAGGTACCGTGTCAGAATTCGCCGCACTTGACAACCGTCATGGTCTTACCGCCTTCAGAAATTCCGGATATACATAGTTATCACATAGCGCATAAAATAACACACGCACATGAAGGTTGTGCTTATCTGCCCGTATGTTCAGTGTCCGAAACTACTGACTGACTGAATAAAACTTTGTGCTATTAAAGTGGTAGCGGTTATAAGAAGAGGCCTGCGTAGCATAAGATACGTATCACAGCAAGAATTACAATTATCATGTGAAAAACATTTTTATGTAATATTGGCGTACATTTAATAAAATATAATAGGTAAATTTCTGCCTTTGTACGACACGAAGGTATATACAGGGAGAAGAGGTATAACTCCACTCATTCTTAACCTCGTTACTAGATGGAAGTGTTGGTCAGCTTCACGCCCCACCGCTTAACCCCTGGTGAAAGTCCCCGGTAACTACTGAATGGGAGGCTGTGTGGGTTCCAGTGTCTGACTGGACATTTTGGTGAATATTTGGAGAAGAGATAAACCTCTTCTCTTGCCGGGAGTCGAACCCTGGGTCGTCCATCCCATTGCCCAGCAATAAAGAAAAGCAATTTGTCGGTGCAGCTTTACAACAGATTTCTGTCGCCAGTGCATGAATATTTTGGTTGTTGACGTACGGAAAATAGTTACGAATCTCAGACGAGCAAGGCGTGAATGCATGAACGTCATGTAACCGTCGTCGGTTAAATTACGGCCTGTGCGTTTTGGATTTTGTGAGCACGGTAATGAAACTGTGTAACGTAAAATCGGGGAATTTCTGAACCATTTGAGCAACTGTATAGACTTCAAGATACACGCTGCATCATGTAATTGGTCAAGACACAGCACCATCTGATCGGTTAAGACACTGCAACCTCTAATTGGTCAAGACACAGCACCATCTGATCGGTTAAGACGCTGCATCCTGTAATTGATCCACACTGCACCATTTAATTACTTCGTGTACTTCTTGGAGTACGCCTATGTAGTATTTTGTGTTTGTGGCTGTGGATAAATAATAGGAGACATATAGTAAAGCCGAGTTGGTAGGCTGTACAGTCACACGAGCCCGATAACGATACTCTTATGCAGGGTAACAACCACTTGCAGTATAAAAATATATGGCTCCAAGTTAAATGAGGAAGTTGATTTATGACCAGGTTTGAATGCATTCTAAACTGCTATGCTGGGCTGTAAAAGACGAGGTGTCCTCTGTGTTCTCTCCCCCAGCAGTTTAATGTAACATGTCACAGAGAGCAGAGTACAATGCAGAGGAGGGGGCAAGCAGCCCCAAAACTCAAAACGACCGTGCAGACTATTTCATGTGTCCTACATTGAGCGCCGGTTGTCCAGAAATTTAACCTTCCTTTTCGTTTCTTTTAGCAGCTTAAGTTAAACTCTTACGAAACGTGTGACAGATAAGTTGTCTCTGAAAGAAATAAAGAAGGAAGCTACGGTATATGTCTTTAAGGCGTTGTTGCATAGGGGTGTGCCTCTTAGTGTCTCAAAATTTAGCATTTTGTGCTCATTTTTAAAGTTTGTATCTTGTAAGTGGAATTTAGTTGTTAATTTAAAGAAGTTCGGGCTAATATAGCATTACCTTAAGCCCAAATATACTCACAGTATATGATCAGATTGGTAGTTCGTTCGATGGCATATTGGCCTGTACCCTGCAGTTGATATGGCGTTGGTAAGAACTTTCTATTACCGCCTCACAGTTGTGTGGTGTATCAATACGGAAAGTAGTCACTTTCTTGACTTGGTGTTGGCAGTGCTTTTGTAACTGGCATCTTAACGAGAATTGCCCCTTGCCTCGGTCTGTGTGTGTGTTGCAGAGCATGGCACGTAACACTTGCCACGTGAAAGCTACTTGTGATGTCATCTGCTTCCTGTTTGGTATTGTGTCCAGCATAAACATGGTGTTGCGCTCGTTATATTTCCCGTATGATTAGCATTCTTAATTATAAACTGTAATTTATACATTACAAGACACCTCGAAACCAATCTGTTGAATATCTGGACAGTAGGGTGTGGTAATTGTATAACGAAAAGCATTGTAATGCACTCGTCGTCAGATATTGTTAGGATACAAGAACTGAAGGTGAGACAAGTGTGTTGCATGTATAAGGTGCAGGGAACGTGAGGTGTAAGTCCCATTTAACAACAGGATTTTAGTTGGAAAAATCGAAGGGTTGCGAAAATGTGGGAGTCCTAGACATAGGTGGGAGGAATGATATTAAAATGAATCTTGAAGAAATATTGTGTATGGATGTGGTGGATTCGTCTGGCTCAGGATATGGTCCAGTGATGGACTGTCTGAACACGGTAATTTACCTTCGGGGGTTTTTTTTTTGGGGGGGGGAGGATTTTTCTTACCTCACTGGCCTTGGTTCTAATGCACTAAAATATTTAAATGAAACTCCTTTGCCCGTACCGAGGCCTATAGCAGGTTAAATTTGTAAGATGCAAGCAAGAATATGCTATAGAAGTACAGATCTAAGGCGAATTTTTGTGTCTGAAGATACTACACCGAAATATAAACCGAACTGAACTAAAACTTACTTCATGATCTTCGATGGTCTTCCGGTAAAATTTGGTAGTTACTCAGATGACCAAAAATTACCAGCATTTGTGAAAACCAAGGGTTCATCGCTGTACGATAGGACTGTATCCTGAGCCAGTTTAATTTCGATTAGCCATTATACGTTTGAATACTTACTTCCCCAACTGTACCCATTTGTTCCCTCCTTGTTCTCGAATTAAAATTTTATATGCATTTACTCTTAAAATATTTTGAAAATTGGAGTAATTACAGGAGACCAAAATACGACGTAGTCATAATTTGAATTAAACTAAACCACGGGTCGTAGAAATTGAAAAAGTTTTAACATGATCGTCATTATATCAATGTTGTGTTCATTGATATATCAGTCTTTCTCTTGGAAATTGGAGACATTTTAAAATTATGTTGTACCACGCATGGGAGGAGAAGAGAAATCGATACAGGGAATTGGTGAGGAAACCTGAAGGAAAGACAACTTGGAAGACGTGTGCGTGCGTTGGAGGATGATATTAAAATTGATATTTAAGAAATAGAATTATAGAGCGTGGACTGGATTAAACTTCTCATGATAGTGACAGGTGACGGGCTCTTGTGAACATTGTAATGAGCCTTCGGGTTCCATAAAAGGCAGGGAATGTCTTGACCAGTGGAGAGGCTATCGGCTTTTCAAAAAGGCCTCAGATTCAAGGTGTTAGTGTTAGTACGCTCAGTAGTAATGAAATGGAATGGGCGTTAGTTCTGCCACATTTTCTGCAGACGTCAGGTTTCCGCTGTATGTCGAGCCTGGCTTTGTACTAATTCCGTAGAGAATAGTTCTTCATGAGAAGTTAATGGGTCCTCAGCTAGTCAAGTTCCGAACAGTTTGTGAAACATGGAGGGTAATCACCGCGTACATAAGAGCCTGGTATTTGATTTGTCCCTGGCTTGTACTGTTGTTTATAAATAATGACAGTAATTCATTCATTCATTCATTCTTCATTCATCCCTTTAGACCTTGACGAAGGCGGGCGTGACAATTGCAGACAAGCACTGATCAGAACACTGAAAAATAAACATTTATTCTCTTGTTTGTTGACTCTTTGAATGCTGTTTTTTGCTTCTATTATTATATTTTCCGATAGGCAATGAAAAACATAGATATAACATCATGCAAACACAGTAAGAAGAACTATATATCGCACGAGAACAGTGTGATAGTTCAGTTAGTTTATTAAATTTCTTGACAGTAGCAATAGCAGCAGTTGAAATGAAACAGTGTAAGAAGACACGAAAATAATTTAAATAAAAACAGCAAATAATGAAAAATACGTCCTTTGTCAAACGTTCTGCGTTACGTAGTGAAATGTTGAATGATGTCGTACTGTCAGTTAAAGAAACACGAGTACAATTGGTGTTATAAATATGCACTGTTCCTGCAGACTGTGTTTGCTGTAACACACTGGGCAGACGGACTGACCGTTACCTAATGGTGAACTTGAAATGTAGCTATAATGCCTGAACTTGAAATGTGCGATAATGTCTGAACTTGAAATGTGCTATAATGCCTGAACTTGAAATGTGCTATAATGCCTGAACTTTAAATGTGCTATAATGCCTGAACTTGAAATGTGCTATAATGCCTGAACTTGAAATGTGCGATAATGTCTGAACTTGAAATGTGCAATAATGCCTGAACTTGAAATCTGCTATAATGCCTGAACTTGAAATGTGCGATAATGTCTGAACTTGAAATGTGTGATAATGTCTGAACTTGAAATGTGCAATAATGCCTGAACTTGAAATGTGCTATAATGCCTGAACTTGAAATGTGCATTAATGCCTGAACTTGAAATGTGCATTAATGTCTGGACTTGAAATGTGCAACAATGTCTGAACTGGAAATGTGCAATAATGTCTGATCCACCCAATGGACATCCGTAACTAGCAGCATCAAGAATGGACGAGCAGTTATTTCTGTTTGTAAACGTCAGCTGTTCTGCCGTTTATAACGGCTGTAACGACAAGCTTTCGGTTGTCACTGCGGGAGCTGCTCAGTTGATGTGCTTCTGGGTTTTTGCACCTCGTTAATGTCGCCCTGAAGATGGAAGTAGCACGTTCCTGCCAAACGTCGGTACAAACCCAGAAGACCATCGTTTGGACGACGACAGTTATAATTCAGTTCAATATTGTTTTAGTTACGTGCTGACTCAACAGTCTGAAGACCAATGACAAATGACTACACACAGCAAACATAGAAACAAATGATGTAAGACAGGAAAACGGTATAAAACGAAACCAAAGATAATATTGCATTTCACATAATTATAATTGATACAATTTCATCTCTAAGAAATTATCGTCATCATCATCGTTATCATCCACTTCCTTTACTTCACAACAGTTTAGCTCTGTTCTCAAAAGAGTACGGGTGTCACTGACCAAGCACTTCTTATTCACTGTTCTGCCAAAAACTTTCTAACTATGCGGCATGTGTTAAGTATTACTGCTTTCTGCATTAGAATATACAGAGCAGGGCGGAGATTAAGCGGTTTTAAACTTTCGTGTAATTTGTTTGGGATAATACCCGTTGTAGACAGTACTAATGGTAGTATATAGGCCGTTTTCAATTGCCGTATTCTTATAAGCTCTTCCTTCAAGTCTGTATACTTCTGTAGCTTCTCGGTGATTGTGCTGTGAAGGTTGTGACTGTTAGGAATTGCTACATCTATTGAGTATGCTTCTTTGATGGAGTTGTCAAGTATAACTGTGTCCGGTCTATTTAATTATTATTATTATTATTATTATTACTAAAAGTACATCAGCTAATATGAAATTAAGGGTGCTATGTCAAGTACTTGGAAACCTAAGGACAATTTTTATGAAACAAGTGTGTTTTTCTTACTTAATATCCTTATGTCACTGAGATATTAATTGCATATTAAGTACAAGTGTCAACATTACAGGAACTAAAAAATGCCTCCTAGTTTTAATATGTATTTGGTAATCAATAAATGTATACCAACTCTCGTTCTTTGAAACATTTCTCACAATTATCCCCATAACCAACTTCGAATATACGTGTTTTTGGTTATATCAACGTAATTTAACCTAAGAAACGTTCTCCCGAATGTATGACAGACTCACCTGAAGCACTGTGCCTACCGACGTCTGTACAAACATTAGCATGTACAAGTTTATTTACACCAACTACTCCACACCAATTGGTATTCAGTAGTTGGTATAAATAAACTTGTATATGTAAAATAAGTGCACGGCATATGTATAATATTAAGCACATTAGCATGAGTTGCGCATTCTACAGAACAGTTTACGCGTAAACAGCTGACATTAACATAACAAAACTCTCCCAGATTCCGAATAGCAACTTGAAGACCAGCATTATCCAAAACGGAAGGACGAAATTAGAAACCAAGGCAAACAGTAATACAAACCAACATCAAGGTCATGTCTCTCACGTAAGGTACGCAGTTTTACATCCTCTAATGAGTTAGCGTAACTATAATGACCGTGGGGAAATGACTGTAACAGAGAGCTGCGAACTTCCGCTGGTTGCCTTCCAGCTGTTTGCATCAGTAGGCTCAGATGGAATTCGTAAGAACAAAAATAAAGGCATATTTTAACTTAAGTCTTACTGAGGTAGCGTCAAGCATCGATAAACAGTCAAGGCAAGGAAAAGAATGCGATAAAATTACAATGACGAATATGATTGAGTTAATATTATAGTATAGACCACTGTCGGTAGAATGTCCCTACACATTGCGTAGCAACGCAGCTTGTACCGTCCAAGTGCCTGTACAATATATGACGGAGTTCCGTGTTCAGTGCTGCAGACGTCTACTATGCCTGTAGAAGATAAATAAGTATGAACTCTGATCAAATATCAGGCCTTATGAACAAAACTGCGGTTTATTTATGTTTGAAAGAGATGCTTATCGATTGCTGTTCTTTCAAACTTTCTTTCTAGAGTACTACCAAATTCCATTTGTCACAGACGAAAGCAACACTTAACTAGCACGACACGCAATGTACGTATAAACGTAACATTGAGGCGCGTTCGCGTAACCATTGTTGCCGTGAAAAAGCAATAAGTATTGACATATTCTGAGTGTGTTTGTAACTTTAGTTATCCAGCATGAAATGCGCATACGCCATATTATATTTTCGTCTCTGGCTTGTCTGGCTCTACAATTTGTTTTCCACATTATCTCATAAACGGCACGATTTTCGGAAAACGTTATAGAAAATAAAATGTGTGTTTTGATTTTCTCTATAACTTTTGTCTGAAACATTTCTGCTTCTGAGAAGAAGTCGGCGAGATATTACCATAAATGTACATTGGTCTTCAAGCAAAGTACCCGTTATTCTTGTCAGGTTTTAACGAAACTTGAATTTTCTCGACAGAATTTCGAAAAATGCTCAAATATAAAATTTAATGAAAATCCGTCCAGTGGGAGCCGAGTTCCATGCCGATGGGGAGACAGACACGACGAAGCTAATAGTCGCTTTTCGTAATTTTGCGAACGCGCCTAACAATGAACAAGTAATGCAAAATGCACGTTCGCTAACGTACGTATTCAGTGAAGTGATATCGTAGTGTCCCTCAAGGGCTGTAATGTATCAGAGTGGATCAAGGGAAGGATTGCTTGTTGAAAATCGAGCTAGAGGTGGGATTTGTATATCTTCTTGTGTTAAAAATTTTCAAGCGGTGTTTTACTGGATAAGGCATTACTCCCAGACGTTGAGAAGTTAGTACGAATGCTCAGTTTAATATTGCATTACCCTCTTTGGCGTTCTTCCATCTGTGAAATGAAAAATTTACGACTTTCTTTATCGCGCTGTTGTCTGTTCTTTTATTTCAGTCTTCCGCCTTCGCCTCCCCCCGAATCATACAGTATTGACAACCCAGCTGACCATAAACCTCTTGCCGGCCAAGTTGAGCGCGATGTGACACCATTCATAGTTGACACTTATTAATTGTGAATTTACAGACTATTTGCTGCTTTATTTATTAGACATGTGCGGTGAGCTGTGCTTAATTATTTACTGGTCCTGTATATTGATATGTATCAAAAGTGTGTTAGTGTTTGATTTAATTTTGAAAAGTCAAAATCTTGCGCATTCGGGAAAGAAGTCTCTGTTTTCACACTATACCATTGCAATGTACGCGGAGATTTGAAGGAACGTAACCTCCACGTATGCGACTGGCCTGCAGTATTTATCTTCCTCGTATTAATAGTATTTCCTTAAATAAAACCATAGGCCTGTCATATTGCATAACTTGACTCACTCCTGTATGAGTTTTGTTACTTGTAAAATTCGGTCGGTACTGGGAAATTTTTCTTTGGGGGTGAAGTGGTCGCAGCGTGAAGCTCACCGCACCTAAATCTGATGGCCGAGGTTAAGAATGCATGGAGTTACGCCTCCACTCTTCGATATGTCTTCACAGCGGCGGTGCTTAATTAAGAACAGAGGCAACTCTACATTACCTGTAGTAATTGAAGCTTTTTACATTAACCTTCCTATAAAAATAAGTTGATTATAAGTGATGTGAATAAATTAGAAGTTCAAGTTCAAGTTGGTTTATTTTTTCCAATAAACGTGTAACTGTGTGTAGTTGCTACCTGTCAGTATCTGTAAAACACACTTTGTTCAAACATCCATTGAGAATTCCGGCGCTAAGAAACAGATGACATTGACATCCCATTTGTTTAGTGTTGGCTTTGTTGACGGAGCGAGTAACCTTGAAAATGCTATTGAAGCGATCTGAAGAAACTTGAATGTGTGTGTAATAAAGGAAAATATGTTGTGAGACAGCAGGTCGGGCCTCAGTGCAATTAATCAAAGTATGGGTTTAGCCGTCTTACCCCTTGTTCCGAAAACCGCCATTTGCCCCCATATTTTTCGCAGTAGGCGTACTACGTAATGAAGAATTTTTACTGATAAATTACTTTTCCAATTTCATGGAACCCGAAATCTCATTACGGTGTTAACAAAAGGCCTCCGCGAATTCTGGTCTGATTCGGGCTGGAACTCATAACGACACATGAGGGAACGTATTCCCGGAACTTGTATTACAGTAGCTCCCGTCATAATATCTGTCACGAACGCAGCCTCTGGTGTTTCATGTTATACATTTCTCGTGTTATTCGTTTTCGGTATTTGCGGAAGTTTTCAGGAACGTAACCTCTCCGTATAACGAGAGTCACCTGTGTTATTCAGGGAGTCGGGATAGCTCAGTCGGTATAGTGACTAGGCTGCGGGCTGGACCATCCGGGGTAAGATTCCCGGCAGGAGCAGGAGATTTTTCTCTTCTTCAAAACGTCCAGACCGGCTCTAGGCCCACCGAACCTATTTAGTGCTTACTGCTCAAGCCGGGGCTTGAAGCTGACCACTCACCTCCATCTGCTGAGGTCAAGAATGAATGGAGCTATACCTCCACCCCTGTATGTGTCTTCACAGTGTATGCGGGGACAGCTTTGCCTTTAACCCTCTACCTTATTTTATTTCTTCCCTTTATTACAAATCTTTTATACTTTTAATGCTTAGGACCGTCCTACAAATTTTTTATTTACCAGGGGCTTTTACCGGCTCCTGAACCGGCCTGTCGACCAGCACCTCAGAAGCCATTTCCACCCCTGATCTAACCCAGTTGAGTAGATCTGTGCTCACGCCCATCTTATTATGATACAACTTAAAGTATTTTTAATGTTAAGGTCATTTAATTCCAGGTCATCCAACTTGTTCCGTCCATGGAGTTTGGAAATTAAAATTTTGTATGTACTTTTAATCTTCCCCTCGAATTCTACGTGCCTCGACCATACCATTCACCCTAATTTAATCGTCATAATAATGTTACACGAAAACTACCCGTACAAAAGTACTGCCATTTCCTCCTTTATGGGTTCCAGATATTATCCTCAGTACTTTACTGTCAAGCATGCTGAATCTATGTCCTTCCCTTTTAGCTAGAGACCAAGTTTCCCACCCATAGAATACAGGCATAACAACACTAAGTTTTATACGACTAACGGACCTAAAATTTGGAGGTTTGAATTTATGGTCAGTTTGGTGATTCTTCTTCTAAGCTCGTATCTTGAATGCTATAATAGCTTTTTTCGGTTGCAGTGATACACTAGTTTCTGTCGAAGCTTTACTGGTACTGGTGTTAGTTAATGTGAGAGCATAGAGGGACTGAGAAAAACCACAGAACCGTCGTATTGGTAAGCCGCGTAAGGGTTGAAACGGCATTCATCTCGCGTTATAAGCAAGAGTGATAATTACATGCCACAGTGTTAGGTAACTTTACTTTCGGAACCTCCCAACTTTCTTGGGCATGTGTTCCGAATACTTACAGCTCTCTTCTGGCACTGTTCTGGGTGAGTGAAAGTCCCTTGTGGTACTACAAACTCTTACTTCATCAACGACGTACACAGAATACAAGTCATTTCTCTTCCAGGTGTTTCAGAATGTGTTTGATATTAAGAGAGATGGACGTACAAATGGAGAAAATTACGGGTTACATGGAGAGGAGTTTCACATTTCTTAATGTTCTTTGGGTTTCGTGGTCGAGGGCGCCTGGCATATTCCTTTGCACAGTTCTGAAGCTGTGACTCCGTTAGACATTTGGTCGGACTTGGAGGGGAGGCAGACCGATTACAAGGCCCCTACTTACACACATGCATTCATGCGTAGCACGGGATTTGAACCGAGTGTTTAGTCTGTCCAAGAACATGCTAGTCTTACAATGTGTGTTGTTCGTCTGGTGTTAGGGAAGGGATGTACGGGCTGGACAAGTAATTTGGACGGACACAAGAAATGCGTAGAAAATAAAATAAAATACATTTACACGTAACTGGGGAATTGGGGTTCATTCTTTGAGGTTAATGTAGTCTGTATGGTGTTGAACCAGACTTCCTGTTTATTACTTGATACTCGCTTATTATTCGGGAAGGCTTTGGATCATGTCACTAGATACAGGGCGACTAGCTGAGACTTTTTAGTGTTTCCTTCACACTTTACAGGGAATAACTATTTCTCGTAGCAAATTGTTTTAAAAAATTGTAAAAGTTTTCAGTTCTTAATTAAAAATGTCTTGTTCCATTACAATTAAGAAATAAGTTCTGTTTTTCTGTAACTGTAATTAAGAACTTAGAACACTTATAATAATATTTTTTAATTAATTTTAACACAAGAATTTTGTTCCAAATAATGGAAATGAAATCGTGAAAAATTGGATAGCACAAATTGGAATGTCTCTTTTATAGACTACAGTAAGGTATAAATTAATACAATTAGCGTATTGTAAAACGTGTGTAAGGTTGAGATCTCATATCAAGGAAATAATGAAATTGTAACATTATTTAATACCTTCTTATATGTATATTTTTATATAAGAGCCTGATGATGGCCCATTAGGGTCGAAACATGCAGTTGCTTCTATCGCAAAACAAGATTATTTTCCAATAAAACTAGCTGTGTTTGTGTCTTTAATTGCTGGTATCTTCCGAAATACAACGGGACGTCTCATATCAAGTTCATTTATAATTATCGTCCCAAATTAAATGTGCTTTTGACACAATGTTGTTACATAAACTGAAAGGCAGGACTCGTTCCACGTTTTCCTGTTACAGCGAAAGATATATGTTGTTTGTTATACAATTTGTGTTTTACCGTATTCTTCAAGAACGAAGTTCTAAAAATCGGACAGGAAGGTCTGAACGGCACAGAACTTTCACTTTCATTCTCGTTTCACTTTACTGGGTCATGGTGACCTAGATGCTTGCCTCAGACATTGTACATCTGGAACATGACGTGCTTCCGATCAACCTTGTGGGATAAAAAGAGACGCCGTAAGGCAATATTTGTGGTGCTCTATGTGTAATTGTTATTACTACCACATTTAAGAAGGCCGGCCGGAAAATAAGATTACAATACATACGTTTTGGATTCTTTATTGTTAACTCTGATAAGAACAGTTCACTACTTTTCCACATAGTCCCCGCCAAGAGGCAGACGTTTATCATGTGGCGCGAGCTCTTTTGTTCCCCCTATTGATATCAGTCTGTGTCCTGTGTTAAGAGCCATCATGTCAGAACTGTTTCCACCTCGCGATCATCTTTAAATTTGTGATCTCGAAGATTTTGCTTCAGCCCTAGCAACGGATGACAATTGCTTGGCAACGAATTCCTCTGAAGTAGTCGCAATCAGTGTAGGTTCTTTAGTTACAAAATTGTACCCATGTAAACCTACTTTATGGTCGACCCTCGTACTTTGAAATTAAAGAAAACACTTCATCTTTTCATCTGCTTTTACGAAGTCTTTCAAGATTAAAATACGTAAAGTGATAATGTAACTTGTTTTTTTTTATCGGTGTGAACTTTGGTCTGACTCTCGAGGGAAGAAGAATAGGGTTTGAAGGTGACAGAAGACAAAGCAGTGAGGAAAATATTGCTACTTAAGTTTATACTGTGTGTTTAATGTAAGAAAACGTCATTGAGCATTGGATAGTTATGCAGTTAACTAGAAGATTTCGTCGTTGCTCTCATTATACAGAGGTTCATTTTCATCACGACTAAGTCACACCATTGCATTCCGTCCTGAGGAAGTTCAACCCAGTTTACATACAGGCCACATAAGCTGCGATCCATTTCATACCTTCATACAATATATGTCTTATATTTACTTTCAAATTATTATTACATTTACGCTCAGATCTACCAACTGGATTTTTTCCTACAGGTTTTCTAATGTGAATTTTATAAGTGTGTATTATTTCCTGCCTGTGGCCCTTAGCATTCTCTTCTCTACTAACACTCATTAATTAACATGAAGGATAGAAGTTAAGTTCTTCCTTACACCATTTTTTGTACATCCTCGCACGTTTCGCTTCTTCTAGTGTTATTACTAAGCCAACGTAACCTTCTTTATAAACTTCTGTGCACTTAGGCGCTTTACTACTGAAAATGTAACGTGTGAAGTGATTTGCTGGTAGTAACTTGGGCAAATACAGGTGTATGATACGCGAATAACTTACAGAATCTTTCTTCTACAAAGTTTAGGAAGTTTGAAGTTTTTCCCATCTGCCCGCAGATGTCACTAAACGTTGATGGGCTAATTCAATTTGTCTGCTCAGTGCGTCAAATCTAGACGTTACGTTACGTTGAGGTTCAAATAGAACATACACTGCGAAGTGGATTACAGGTCTAATATTTACATACTTTTTAAGGTTGCTTCCGGAATACTAATGTTTGTGCTCGTGTTCGGGCTTGTGTGTCTTCGTAAGTGTAGACGGTTTCGTCAGTCCGAGCCCAAGCAGCGAGTTCTACCGGAGCTTTCGTCTAGATTGGCTTGACACAGAGGCGGTACTTCAAAGAGAGGCTTGCCAAGGCACAATGCAGTTTGAATAATTGAAGCCACTGGACAAGCAGCCTGTATGCATTCAGCTGTAATCACTGCCACTTAACGGGCACGAGTAATCTGGACACACCTTTACAATAAGAGCGTCTAATTAGCCGTTCTTGGCGGGAAAGTGGTGAAGGGCCCTGCCAGGTTTGCAGTCCCTGAGTTTGGCCATCACCTCTAATTGTGTGGATACCGAAGATAAGCGATGAATAATGAGGCTTAATCTAGGCCTTCTGTTCTAAAGTCGTGACCTTGGAACAGTACTGTCACCCATTCCAATTGTCTCAGAATTAGGTAAAAGTGGAAACTTGCACCGCAACGTGTGTTTACAAACAAATTTCTCGGACAGATGGTCTCGTGCAAGTCTGGTTTCGAGAGTGGGGCAGTTGGTTTCGTTTACACCGCAATGCCCCTGCTCATTCCGTGATGTTAGCAAAGCACTTCGTGGCGAACTGTGGCGTGGTGATCAGCCGCCTCGCCTAATCTCTCCCCCAGCCGACTTTTTTCCATTCCCTAAAGTGAAAGCCACCCTCGAGAGGAATATTTCAGGTCGCCGAGGTCACAAAGAACAATGTAACCACCGAGTTATGTGCAGTTTCATTGGGCGCCTTCGTTGACTGTTCTGTGCAACTTTTAGGAAGATGTCAAATGTGTGTTGCAGTAAAGGTAGATTACTTCGAAGGAAAATAAAACACATTTTTTTCTTATTCCATGTGTACCTGTTCTTACAGACAGATTCCCGGAACTTTATTGTTGGACGTCGTGGTGTCTATATTTACAGACATGTTCTTGACGCTGTGCAACCTTCATTAATCTAGAGCAGGGACCGCCCGCTTTGTGGTGTCTTCGGAAAGGGCGGGGGGGGGGGGGGGGGTGTGGGCCTCGAGGAATTTTAACTTGTCATTATAACTGTGCATTGTTCACCGATGACCGCGAGCGCGTTGTAATTCTCGCTCGCTCAGCCAGCTGAAATTTTGCGTATGTACGTGGCATAGGGACAACTTTACGTTCGGCCTTATATCAAGATTAATTCCACAACTTCTCCAGCTTCAGGCGCAGGTAACTTTAGCGAGCCTAGGCTGATGTTACAACTGAAGAGTGTGTGAAGTCGTGTGCATGTAGATCAGTGTGTTTCTGCAATCAGAGTGGTGGAGGTGCCAGTATTCGTCTGTTTACCTAGTAGTTCCTGAGTTAGGAGGACCGTAAGGTTTGTGAGACTCGCGCTGAAGGTTGTCATGCAAAATGACGGGGACCTTGTGGTTGTAATTGTGTTATACCTTTTTAATGTAATAACTGTCGTTTTGTTGCAGATCACTAGGCGAGCAGCATGGGTTACGGTCAGGAGATGGATGGCTGTGGCCAGTGCATGAAGTACAGCATGTTCGTAGCCAACTTCATCATATTTGTAAGTACGACATCGTTACCAGTACGTAATGCTTTTTGTGCCACCTGTCGTCCGTAATGTTGCACGCTAGCTTCGCGCCTATGTGCAACATGGCACCATACGCACTCTTGTTGCGTTTACTTATTTATTCATATGTTTATGTATTTTATTTTTCTCTTAATTTTATTTCGTACTCTTTTGTCTTCATTTGTTTAAAAACCAGTATGTGTATCCGTCGAACGTATCTTCTATTTTATTATGGAACAGCAGCTACATGTTTCGGTGTTTTGCACAAGTTTCGGCTTTTTAAGCAAGCCGTCATCAGGCTGTACAAGAATTACAACAGAAAGGATGTAATATACAACAATGCAATTTCTAATTCATTTGTTTTGCTTTCTGTTATTTTCTCCGACAATCTGTCTTAATAGTTTTGTTTCCTACTTGCTGTCTGTTACTCTTTTATGTGTTATATGAAACATTTTTCAAATATAAATGATAAAATATGAATGGCTTCGAGCTTTGTATGTACTCCATGAAGATGGCACTGTCATGCCGAAACATTTCGAAGTGACCGTAATGTCATATATAAGTGCATTTAGTTGGTACATTAAACGAAAATATGATACAGCAGTTGTCAACTTTAAATATTCATATATTATGTAAAATCTTCTAAACAATTTAACCCTCTTTCTACTTCGATCCTGGGCGTTGCGGTTAACATAAACCTGTGTTAACAAAGTACGAAATGCTCTGTATTCAGCTGTATGGATGTACTCTAGCGTGACGGTTAAACTCCAGCTTGTTGACCAGAATTTATCGTTTTTACAGTGGGTGAGGTTCCTTTGGTCGCAAGACTTCTTTGGAGCGGTATATCCACAAGCATGGCTGCAATGGTGGTACAGTTGTGTTGAAATGAGTGGCATGTTGTGTGTGTGTTTGTTTGTGTGTTTCACCTGAAGTGTTTCGTGGTCTGCTCAAGAGGTTAGGCACTTTGACCTTTTCTTTACTTGCCTTCTTTTTGTGCCTGAAAACTAGTAGGTCCCAAAAGTTTTCTTTTCGCTGTTTGCGGTGCGCCATGAGGAATTTATTCACTTGTCCTATCATTCGTACTAGGAATATTACTAGCGGAAAAACAAATTATATCATATGGTATTGTGTCCCCGACCGACGGACGGCTTTTATGTAAGGGATTGCGAGAAAGGTGTGAAATTTAGAACATTGTATCCGCTTACGTTTTTACTTTTCCTCATCTCCTCTTTGGAATTGGGAAGGGACCGGCATTCCTTGCTTTTGGGTCTCCTCGGTCCGTATCTCGGAATACCGGTGCTCGCCTTAAGTGTGGTCTGGGAACCGATTTCTCTGGCTAATGCTGGCTTGATTCCTTGACGGTACATCGTACTCCCCCAAACCTTGTGAAAAGTGACCGCACATTATGCTGGAACACATTCGTTTAATTTGGGTATTTTAATAAAGGCCGCTAATGAAAATGTTACTTATTACAACCAGGTTATTTTATTCTTGTTGTTTTGACAGCAGATAATATTGAGCAATTCTGTAAGATTCCTTCTGCCCTCTACCGACTGGTCCGAACGTTGTCCCTGCACGTTTCTAGATCCCTTTAGGTTGCTGCAGATTGCAGATTTTGGAGCGCATCAGTGTTCATTTGATTTGAGTTAACTATTTTTTTTTGTGTATAATCATCTTTTCTTATATTGAATGAGAAAAAGTCAGCTCCTACCGCATGCCTTGACGTTTGATTTTGTCTTATCTGCTGTATCCTTTGACACTTCTTACAATCCCATGTATATCTTTGACACTCTACAATTTCCATTGCTATATCCTTTTGAATCTAACAATTCCCATTCTATATCCTTTGACACTCATCAATTTCCCATCTGCTATATCCTTTTGACATCTAACAATTTCCATCGCTATCGTTTGACACTCTTAACAAATTTCCACTGCATCCTTTTGACACTTCTACAATTCCATTCTAATCGTTTGACACTTCTTAACAAATTTCCCATCTGCTATTCCTTTGCACTTCTTAACAAATTCCCGTTTGAGTGTATGAACTGTTGTATTTCTTTTTAATTCCTTGATAAAGTGGAATTGCTGTCTCTTTATACAGTTTAAACTAATTATTATTGTTTTTAAATTTATGTGTATAGATTATAAGCACGTTTAATAGAGCGCTAGTCTGCTGTGTTTAAACATTTGTACGTTATCAGTTCTGAATTGGGTTACCGGAAATGTTCAATTTGGGCACATGCGGTGGGACAGTTTTTTTTAGCTCGTTTGGACAAGCAGACTGAGTGTGTGATTTGAGTACAGTTTGACTCGCGAAATACTAGCAGATTTTACCAGCACTTTTTATTTGTATAAAATTAACAGACGTATACTAATGTTTAGAAGAGGGAGGGTTCTGGTTGAATTTGTACCCTTCAATTGAGCTTTACCGCTATTCAGTTGGTTTCGTGCAGACTGCAGTGCATCACAGATCAGGTCCTTGAAAATGGCAAATACATTTCCGCTCAGAATCTGACAATATGAAACGGATATCCACAAAACGTCATATTGCAGTCTGAATTGCTGGAACTTGCACGTACTCTTTCCTGCTGTTTCACCGAATTTTAACTTCGTATTGTTGCGTGTTCTTCGCACAAGGTGGAGTGAGAGACGTCTATACTTGACATCAAATCTGTCCGCACGTGTTACCTTTGAAACTTTTGTACGAATTTTGACGAAATTCGGTACAGGACAAAGGGCCGAGGGGTGGGGGTGCACACTACAATTTGCCTAGAGAATGCCGTTGTTTTTCGTGTTCGTTTATTATAAGTCTGTGGGTGCATGAAGCTCAAATTGAAATTACGTGTACTTATTCAAGAAGTGACCTAACTTCACGGAGCCGAGTCCTTGGAGCAACTAGGTCCTCAGCTAGTTAAGAAATTCCCCCAATTTTATGAAACCCGAAGGTCCATTACCGTTTCCTCAAGAGCCGGCCTTTTGTCTCTCCTGAGCCAGATAAATCCAGTCAACGTCCTTCCGTTCCACATCTTTTAATCCAATTTAATTTCGAGATCTGCGCTCTTTTGGGATTCTACGCAGCGTAGAATGACAGTTTATTACCGACGTTTCGGAACAACCTATCGGTTCCATCTTAAATGGTCAAGCAGTCTTCTTTGACTGCTTGACCCTCGAAGATGGGACCGATAGGTTGTCCCGAAACGTCTGCAAGAAACTACCTTCTACGCTGCGTAAAATCCCAAAAGAGCGCCTATCTAATTTACACCGCGTCGAAAGCCTGAACTCACACAATTTTAATATCCTGTCATCTACTTCTAGGTCTTCCAAGCGGTTCCTTTCCTTCACGCTACATACCCCGCCCATCTCAACCTTGACTTTTTCGCTATAATATAAGGCGAGACGTACAACTCATGACGCTCCTCAGTGTGTAATGTTTTTGATTTTCCTGGCCCAAATATTTTCCTCAGCAGCTTGTTTTCCTTCTCTCAGTGTGAGGAACCAAGTTTCACAACCACGCGGAAGAACAGGCAAAATTATAATTTTGTATATTTTGATCTTTACGTATGAAGATAGCAACTGGAGGACAAATTGGTTTATTGGATCACAAATGACTTCAGTTTCCTCATTTGAAGCTCTAGGGCTTCATTTAATGTTTCCTGCATGTTGCAAATTCAGTAGGACTGTATTCTAGATTTGGATGTGGGATGGAGAGGTAGAAGAATGAATTTCTCTTCGGAAAATGTGTGCAGGTTCTGAACAACGTTCACTTTTCTTGAAACGGACATGCCATTTCCACGTCTTAATCGGGCAACTGCATATTTTTTAATTCATAAAACGGTCTGTACCCAAAATTTGTCGTTTAGAGATACTTGAGTCTCTTGCTGACGTTTGCTGCCCACAGTGCTTGAAGTTTTACATCAAATTTATGTTAACATTGAATTTTGATGGATGAGACACAAACGACTGTAAATGGCTCACCGTGAGTTTTCTCAATGCTTTATTTCTGTGTGAGTGTTGAGGTTTTCACAGCGGTGTACCTGAGTATTCCCTTCTTGTGGGATATGAAGCTGCGTCATTGGGTAAGGCATCGACTAAATCCCTTAACTAAATATTTGCTATGGTTGCATTCGTTTTAAATAACTTTTTATGTGTTTCAATTTATGTACGAACTTGACTGTATAAACTACGTATATACTTGGCGGGGTGAATTTGTTCGGAATGTGCAGAAAACGAGATTGGAATGTGACTGTCATTAATGCCTTATCTCTGATTTTGTTGTAGTATTTGTGGACATTGTTTGTGGCTACATAATAGAATCGCTGCACAAAACAACATAATGTTTTCAAGGGTTTGCAAAGCTGTTAAATTTTACAATTACTTATTATACTTTTTAATTTATTTCTTGTATCGTACTGGCATATTTTACGCACTGTAAATGCATGTTTTCGAAATGTTTGATGCACTTTATGTATCACGTTTGTTATAAATCGTAATTTGTTATAATGGAATAAACCAGTAAATCTATGTTGCTTCCCTTAATTCTTATCCAGTAGAAGTTCAGCTTCTTTCCTTCGCCCCAGGGTACTTAACCCCAGTCATTAATTTCAAAATGAATGGATTGTTATTGCTAGCTGATGAATTTTTTGTGGAATAATTCATAGTATCCAATTAAAAACATATAGCTAAAATTTTGTTTAACAAACTCCATGGGGCAAAGTTCCACCACATTTTATAGAACCCGAATGATCGTTACCATGTTTACAAGAGCTACATGAATCCAGTCCGTGCCCTCAGATCCTACTAACATTTTGCATATCTCGAAAACAATGTTTGATGGAGAAAGTTCTCGTTGAAAGCGTGTGGAATCCTTCAGGGAGTTAACCGGAAATAAAAATACACGATATTTTTTCTGTCTCTCTCCGAGTGTTTTATTTGAAGGTAAACTTTAAAAAGAAACGTCATATAGCTCTCTGTATGGCACTTCTTATTGACATTTTCCGTGGTCCCTATTGCTTACGTGAAGTATTTAATTATGTTGGTTTAATTTATTTTCGAACGAGACGTGATCTGTAAAGCTAATCGTTTCCTTAGTGGCGTATGCGAAAGGAAAAGGTTCAGTGAGTGCCTGGAATAAAAAAAAAATTCAAAGCAAGAAATTATTGTAAATTGTTTTTTTTGGAGGGGGTTTCGTATTGTATTGTTTTCTGGAAGTTATTGTGTTTGGAAAGCACTGCACTCACAATTCCATTAATGACACTACAAAGGTATATTCCAAATGCATTTATAGTAATTTTGTACATCTCGTTGGTCTCGGAGTTTGTTTATCGCAGGTACACTGCAAGAAAAGTCAGTTGTTTAAATTCTAAGTCCGAAACCGGAAGAGGTGTAAGCCTACACCTAGCATCTTAATTACATTAAAACCTACAGCTGGCATCATAATTCAATTTCTTCGTAATTTCTTTGTATTTGTCCGCATTTTGCTTCTCTCCTCCATCCATTAGTAGTTATTTAGGTCGGGTATCTCATTTGAGGGATACTTGGATGTCTTTTCCCATACTTGTGACAGGTTCCGTTGCAGAACGAAGGTGAAGAGTGTACTTGCTTGGACGTCTATATTAAGTGGTGGACAGGTTAAAAAGAGATTAACGTTAATATGAAGGTCAAATATACAAGTTGAGTCTTAGTATCGGTTTTCTTTGCGTGTTGTATTTGCGCACCGATAAGTTCCAGAAGTCATTTGTGCCACCTTGGCAAGAATAGAATCATGAGGAAAACAGGTACTTCTGTTATTTTTCCGTCATTGTGCTCATTGGCATTCTGATTTAAAGGTTCCATTTTCGAATATGACTACGTAAACAGTTTTATTAGCTCCTGAGGTTTTCTGAGTATAATGTTTTTGCTTTTCTCATCTGCCCAGCCAAGAATTATTATATTTGGTTTGCCCATGATAGAGGCCACACCTGATTTGTTTGAAACCTCTTGTTTCATTGTGTGTGTCTTGCATGATATAGGACTAATTTCATCCTAGGTGTTTATTCTGTTGTATGGTAATTGTAGTATCCTCTACTGTGGGGCTCAACTGAATTCATTAGCTATTTGTGTAAACAGAGGTTTATTTCGTGAGCATAAACAAGCATATGAGAATGTGATGCTGGTCCACTGTTGATCGAACAAAATAATCCATGAAGAGCAGTATGAGTTAATTTTATGACTGTAAATTGCACTGTACAATGCTTCTTTTATAGGCATTCTTCACCATTTGTTGTTTTTTCATGTGGTGGTGGTGTTTATGACTTTCCTTTCAAATCCTTAGATAGTCACTGTATTTTTATTTTGTTTGATGCTGTATGCTCACAGCAGATGAAATGGTACTGTTAAATAACTAAAGAATGAATCAGTAATAATTATGTTATGATTATCATCATATCCTCACAAATCACAACTGGCTGATGTCCATAAGGTCTTGAACTGCTGAAACACTGCTGTCTTGGTTTAGAATCCTATGAGTATTTGGGGGCTTGGATGTACAGTATCTGCAGCAATCTGTATTATATTCCCTACAGGTAGAGGCGTTGTGATGGCTCAGTCCACTACCAAGTGTGTAAAGGATTCATACAGTCACAATGAATTGTGAACTGGAACAGAACAGAAGCAATTATCTAGTCTTTGTTCTAATGTCTATCATTGTAGTTGTTTGTGTAATGATATTAGCAATACATTATAATATTGACAATGACAGTGATGGTCACTGCACTGCACTGCACTGCACTGTACTGTACTGGACTACAACTTAGACTAAACTAACTTTTTGGAGAAACTTCAGAAAGTAATAGTAGCTCAACTAGTTAATTCCTGCTCATTATGGTACTAATTGTGGTGGCGGTGGTGGCGGCAGTAGTGGTGGTGGCGGTGGTGATAATAAAGGTGATGACAGTGACAATAACTTATTGCTATGGAACTGATGATGCCCCATGTTTTCATTTTGGTTTTTCTCAGGTTGGCGGTGTTACAGTGCTGGGGATTGGTATCTGGACCCTGGTGGACAAATCTTTTATGAATGAGCTGTTGGGCACCAACCTGTTCCTGGGAGCTGTATACATCCTCATCGCCACCGGTGCCATTATCTCTCTGATTGCATTCTTTGGCTGTCTGGGAGCCCTCAAGGAGATCAAGTGCATGCTCCTCACAGTAAGTTAACTTGGTCTGTGTTAAGTTCTGTGCATCAGCAGTATCATATATGCCAAATTATAAAATCTGAAGAATTTAGCCTTTTTGAGGTTTGTGTCTCAGAACTTCCTGATTGGAAGAACTGATGGCAGAAATAGACAGAAAGTTATATATGCTGATACAAACATCTGGTGTGCTCAAATCTCAAGTATTCTGGGATATGTTGCTGTGTCATTTGGCAGAAAGTTGCTGACATTTCAAAGGATTCTTCATGGACTGCTTGACACTGATGATGACTGCACTGTCATCCTTTGCAGTACTGGGAACGACTTGCCCAGTGACACAACATAATATCCCAGAAGACTCAAGTCTTCAGGAACACCATTGTAAGAACCTCAAATTTTATACGGTATGCTTGTTTACACATGCATCTGGTGTTATGCATTTAAGCACATTATTATGTGTTTTAACAATAACAATTAAATTACACAGTATGGAGATATGGAACTTATTATATTATTTTTTATCTTTACTTATCTACAATCAGTCAGAAACTGAAAATATGTTACTGTTGATTTCATAAATGAAACTTTTATTGCATATGTTACAAATGATAAGGCATGGTCTATGTTCATGTAATATCCTGGTATCTGCATGGAAGAACTAAGGAAAACTGTGAGAAACCTCAGCTAAAGACAGTCACCCTAAGGTTAAAGACAGTCTCATCCATGATTCAAATCAGTGGCCTACCAAACACTACGTAGTAGCAAAAGCACTGCATCACAACACTTGTTCATTTCTTACTTCATTTGCACTACTCCTGCATGTTAACATAAATAGTTTCTTCTCATTCAAGTATATTTTATAGTATTGTGGTATTGATAACTTTTAGGTATCATATTTATTTACATTAAGGTTTTCTCGTGTTTCAAATGCAAGAATCATCTTTAGGGAAATCATTCAAGAACCATAAATGGAGAACTAACAAAGGTTTTACAATATAAATTGCAGGATTAACAATTCTGTGTGTGATAAAATATATAGATACTGTTATGTTAAAATGGATGTCTCAAGTTTAAATAAATTGAGCAATGTCAAGCAATGTAATGTTTTTGAATGCAGTAATTGTTAGCATGGTTTTAATTGCGAGTACTGCATTTGAAAACATTAAATTGAAACACTTTACCATTGTTCAATATCTTTAAGTTTTAAATGTAAATTTTAACCATGTAGTATCTGTAGATTTGATAAGATATAAATGTATTAATTCTGTAATTAACTTGTGACTACTGATTGATCTCCCTGAAGACACATCTTGCATAAAAATATTTAGGTAAAGTAAAGTAAAGTAAAGTTCACCCTAGAAGAGGCCATGAAGGCCCAGAGGGGGAGGAGAGGTATAGCTCTACTCTTTCTTTAACCTCGGCGCTAGATGGGGGTGGGTGGTCAACGCCACGTGCCGGCCGCTTTACCCCCAGGAATGACCCGGTACCCATTGTACAGGAGGCTGGGTAGGCCCCAGGGCCGGTCTGGATTGATGCTGAAAATCTCGCCCCCACCGGGATTCGATCCCCGGACCGTCGATCTCGTAGTGAGTTGCTATACCGACTATGCTATCCTGGCCCACAAAAAATCTTTAGGAGTAAACTTTAATGTAAATAAACACGATAATGGAAGTTGTGTCCAGTGCTAAGATAATATTAAAAATATATGCTTTTGTACGGGTGCATAGCATGAAAATGAACTCTTTCAAAATTGTTTCTTCAAAATTTGTTAATTGAAGAGAACCATAATCCATTTAAGAAACTGCTTCCAAGTGAAGAGCAATGTTGACAACTGAAGCATGTTACAGTCTTATCTAGTTGTTAGATAAGTTCAGTTTTCACTTGAGGGGCTGTGGGGAGACAACATTGTGTGCATGTGCTACTCTGTTCTGCTGTTGAAAAAAGGTGCACAATACCTACAGTATTGTTACCCCGCACATACTTTCCAGAACCTACATTTTAGGTCGCTGGCTTTCTTTCCTACTCGGACTCTTGACCCGTGAAGATGGGACCGATACATTGTCCCGAAACGTCGGTAAACAATTACCACACGATGCTGCGTAATATCCCAGAAGAGCGCAGATCTCGTCAAGATCGCGGTGTAAGCCTGAAATCATACGTACAGTAATTCATCTAACAGTACCCAATAAAGGAGTTGTGGGTCAATGCTCTGTTAGTTGCATGCCTGGCACATTATAACCAGGTGCTTTCTGCAGGAGATCTCAAACATGCATACATACATGATGCAACTAAAGGCTTGGCATGACATACCCAAACCATTATATTGCAACTGTTAAACTCTGGTCACTTTACAATGGCTTTTTGTTTTGTTCCAGTACTTCATGATTGTATTCCTGATCTTTGTGACTATGCTGGTGGGTGGCATTCTTGGTTATGTATTTCGCGAAAAGGTGCACACCACAATGGAGCAAGAAATGCAGAGTACTGTGAGGACATATGCAACTAACAGGGCTGTGAAGCGGGCATGGGATGACACTCAGGAGAGGGTAGGTGATGTGTAGATTGATTGATTCATTAAGGGTTTATACCAGGCCATTGTCCAGTGTCTCATGTATGTTTATTTCACGCAGCATTTCTAGAAGTTTCTTTACTTGTGTTTTCTGGTGATTGATTGTTAATATTGACAAGTTTTATTTTCATTATTAGCCTTTCACTTTGTCATTTAAATTTATGGACTTGATCAGTAAGCAAGATGCTATGTCAAGTGTGATGAAGGGCCAGTGGCCATGAACAAATTTGCAGTGCTTTGAATATATTGTGTTAATTGCCACGAGTATAAAGGTGTTGGGACATGACAGTGAATTGAAGATAGTAGTAGAGCCAGCAAGCAGAATAGCGTACACTAAGTGTAAACTGTTTTGTAGTATGTATTGATTGTTCACAATAACTGTATCAATGAACAAGGAGTTCTAGTCCAGGCAGAACTCATGGAGCCTACCTCACCCTTGTACACACCCCAGTCCTGTAAATCGTCTGCTGTTAATACCATATTTAGGTACTGTAAATTTGTGATTCAACAACATTTAATTTTAGCTCATGAGTTATGTTGCTGAACTCATGTGCAGATATTCATAAATTCAGGCTATTGTTACTCTTAGAGATGTAAATATTGTTGTTCCTCGCCTTTGATTTCTGCGGCTTGTATCTAATCAGTGGTTTTAGCTTTTGGGGTTTAGCCTAGTTATGTTTTGAAGTTCTTTTCAACATATCTGTGTACTTGGCATTCACTACCGTGAGGGTGAATGACCATTTACATTTACTGTCTCCATATCAACAGGAAAACTATCAAAATAGTATGCTGTATCTCTGATAGTACTTTGACATTTATTTATAGCTGAAATGCTGTGGTGTTACCTCTCCTCTAGACTGGAAAACTAAGATTCCAGAGAGCTGCTGTAAGATTCACAGTGAATATTCGGTAAGTTTAATATTGAATATCTGAACTGTTCCAATAGCAAATGTGCAGAAACATATTGCAGGCAGCTAGGTTTTTAATGTGTCACATGGCTTTTACGTTATGTTCAGCAACTACAAGAATTCTGTCATTTTGTGTGTTAAAAAATCATGTAACTGTACTGTTAAAAGAGTTGTGATAACAGATCTGTAAGGCTGTCAGAATGTTTAACCTTCATACTGGACACTTATCTATTGTCATGTAGCATGCATCTTGCATGATGACTGTTATGTTGGAACAGGATGCGCCACCATTTTTGATAAGTGAGCCTTACTGATAACTTGTATTTGTAGATGACAGTTACATTACTCACATGGTCATGCTTTCCACACAATTTACTTTTTTATAGCGATATCAACGCTGGTGCTTCTGAATTATGTCACACAGTTCATTTATCACCTCTGTAGAATTTGTGAAAAAATTGATACATATGTGCGTAATATACATGTAAAAACCTCTGAATTTCTTTCCTAATATTTATAAACAATATATGTTGAATTACAATATAAGTCTGGTTTCATTGTGCTAATTGAAATTTAGGATTACTGAAAGTGATGATTCTGTGTGGTGTACCACATGAAAGAAATTAATAAATTATATAATACATACTTTGATGGAGTATTACACAGACAACACATTTGTTTTTAGGTGTTGGTGAGGAAATGAAGTTGTAGCCCCAAAGTTTTGAGAGATTATGCTGTTAAAGAATTGTGATGGGAATGTGCATGTTTTCACTGCAGTAGAATTGTTTAGTATTTTCATCTTGTAACATGTCTATTCCTTGCAGTCTTTTGGAAAATGCACCGAATTGCCTGGAAATATTTTCACCGAAGGCTGCTTGGACATCACTGAGACGTTTGTCAAGGATCATGCTGCTATCATTGGAGGTGCTGGCATTGGAGTTGCCTGTCTAATGGTAACTGTTACAATAACATATAAACTCCACTGTTGGCCATGATTTGCCCCCCCCCCCTTCATTTTTACAATTTTTACTCGCAGCCTACATGAAATGAACACCTAGTGGGTAGGTTGTAGTCTTAACAGGTTTTGTTTTTGAAAGTACTGAATGGTGTTCAAAATAATTTTGGTAAGTGAATTAATCGGATTCAATATATGTACACGTCATATGAATGGTGATAAGGCCCAGAAACTGAAGGTAAATAAAGAAGTTTGTTGAAGGATATGGACATACTTCTAACAGGTATCATAGTATGGGACTAAAGTGATTGTAATTAAGCATTTGAGTACATAAAAAAGTAATTATCAGTAGACTCTATTATGAGTTTTGCACGAGTGTATTGGCACTTGAAACTGGAGTACACATTTTTAGTTTTGTTTTCATATGAAAATGGGATAAAAAATTTTGGGGATATTTGTGCAATGAGATGATCAGTTATTGATTTTATTTTAAATGCTATCAGTTTTAAAGTACTTAAATTCGTGTTATATTGGTGTCACTCTGTGTTTATGTAAACAAGTATGTTAGTCTGGTCCATAGACGTTGCTTTATTCTGAGTTGATGTTATGAATTACAAAGTGGGTTAGCATGGCTGACTTTTATTTGTGGGTACATGGTTTACATTCATACTACAGATGGCCATCTTGACCAGTTGTTTCATGAAAACGCCATTGTATTCTATTAAACCACAACATTCCATGCAAAGAGCACATAAAATGCAGGCCTACAGGAAATTATAGGCTTCTTTTCAACAGAGGTTGTCAGGAAAGTGATACATATCTGTGATAATTGTGAATAAGGTAATGGACTCTGATAAATGTGTGATTTTACTCTTTTAATGAATTCTCTTTTGGGTTTGGTTGCTAAATTTGGTGAGGTGTTCCTACTACAACAATGAGGGCACGGAATGAGGCCAACTGTGACTTCGTGAGTGTGGGTTTATGGTGAGATGCTACATAATCTTGTGAAGATGCACCAACAAAAACTTTAAAGAAAAGTGCTAATGTATTGTTGGGAATTTGCCCTGAATAAGAGAAACTGTGAATGGGAAGTTCAGAAATGTGGAAAGATAGACTGAACATTATCCTTTCCTTCCATACCATAGTAAGTACTACCTATCCATTTTTCTGAAATAAAGCCCCTTCACCTCTCTTAACAAGTGTTCCTGTCTGACGCTGGGTGGACTTAGTAAATTTACTGGAATTTACGGTAATTCAAAAATAAATTGCAGGGAGGTGCTGATCTTTTTGTGAAGTTTAATGTAATGTTGGGATACTCATATAGTATATGCAGTTTTAGAAGTGATGTTATGTTCTTTTTACTTTCCAGCTCTTGGGAATGATATTTTCCTGTGCACTGTTCAAGATGATAGAATGAAATGTTCAGAGGTATACCTGCATTGTTTGCTTGTAATTATCCTGAAACAAGAAACTGAGTTTGTAAAACAAGAAGAGGGGAGAGCCTGTTTCACTGGCCTTATGATGTGGAATTTTGGTGCCTGACATTGTATTTTTATTTACTGCTGGGTATTATATACTCATTTATTATGTTATGATTCACTTTAAATGTGAGAAAATAAAATGCATGTACATATTCTGTAATGGAAACTTTGAAGGCCATTTTAGGCTCCCAAATGAGAAATCATTTTATTAGGGGGGTTGTAATTTGAGAACGTGTTTCACTGGCAGGACTTGAAAGTGTGAGAAAACTTGTTATTGTGGAATATAATGATAATTTGGATTCTTAAGTAGATTTTATATATATAATATTATAGCACTTTATTACAGTTTGTTGTTGTTTTTTGAATGAATGTGTTAGCTGCGTTAAGTTGTATTTAATAACTAAAGGAGAGTGCCTAATGTTGGATTCCTTTTCTCATATTGATCACAAGTTAACATTTATGAATGCTAACTTAATATAAAACACTAAAAGAAATATTACTGTTATGTAAATGCTGTGAAGTGTTAGTGATGATGGATGAAGCTGAATATTCTGTTGGTAAATTCAAACCATTGGTGTGCCAGAATTTTTTGTGTGTTGAGCCACGAAATTGAGCATTGTGTTGCAGGTAAAAACAATTAAGGGTGTCGTGCATTGTTCTATGCTTTGTGTAACATTTCATTTTTTACTAATCAGTTTAACCTTCACTAGTTTATTTTTAGTACCATTGAGATTAGATAAAACTGCATGTTTCATTAACCATTATACCTTACAGTTCACTGATCTCAGTGCTTCTGAATTTATGCACTGAAGGATTTGTCATAACTGTAAAGAGTAGATCTTCTAAAGGATTCTGATGATGGTATATTATATGTAGGATTGCTCAGTTTCTGGACTTCATTCATTGTATTGTATTTCGAAAACAAAACAACAACTTGGAAATAAATCCTGTTTTTTAAATGTTGTATTTTGATGCTCAAAGTCCAGAAACCAAGTAATCCTGACTGTAAAGACTAGTTCACACTATTTTCTTGCAGGATGTCATGTTGTATAATGTCAGAAGTGCGTTATAGTGGGCAGAATAGACTGGAGAGTAGACTTCAAAAATAGAACAGGATATTTGTTCATTGGGTGCAGCCAGTGTAAGTTTTATAGTGGGAACGTAACACAAACTTGGCAGATATTGAATCCTTTAATCTAGTTCCCATTATACTTTTTCTTTTTGTGATTTTTGTATAAATAACTGTTTGTATTTCAGTATTTTAATTGCTTTTTTCCATGTTCTGCGATTGTGGTGAAGGCACAAGGGATGGTTACTGGGGGTGCGAATAGTTGTGTCCCCTTCTGCCATAGTTTTCCTGTGTTGTTCCTTTCATATCATAAATACGTCAAATGAACTGACTCCATGGAGCAGAATCCTTGAGAAGCTAATAGGTCCTCAGCCAGTCAAGAAATTTTTGCACTTTATGGAAACTGAAGTTGCATTACCATGTTCACAAGAGCCTGCCACTTGTCCCTATCCTGAGTCAGATGAATCCAGTACACTCTTCCATCCTGTTTATCCTCTATCCAGCCTAGCTCTTCCAAACAGTCTCTTTCCTTAAGGTGTTCCATCCATAACCCTGTGAATTGTATGAATGAACCATGAAATTAAATAAAGTACTGAGCTGTAAAATAAACATGAAGAAAGCACATCACAGTGAAACACTAAAAATGGCACAACTACTGGTAGAAGTACTTAATTAAGATCAAAATGAAGACTTCCCTATTTTTAACAGAAATGAATAAAAACTTGAATGGAAAGTTGAAGGTAAATTAAATTGCCAACCCACTACAAAACACAGTATTACTTTACGTGGTTATCAATAACAAAGTTGAATTTAAGATTAGCTCTGTCACTGTGTCCTTTGGGTGATGGATTCATTTTCTTTTGACATGTGTAAGTAGACAATAGTTTTAACCTTAAATTAAATACATAAATTTTCTCTCATATTAATTTAATAAAATAATGTGAAATATAAATCACTTATGTGAACCTCCTTTAAAATGTTTGCAAAAAGTACATAAAGAGTCATAAAATTCTGTAATAGTGATGCTGTCACATTTTAGTTTTCTATATGATGTTTGAATTTCATATTAAACTAACTTCATTATATGAAACTTACAATGACTGATTAATACACCAAATTATTTTCCATGTGCAAAACAGACATTTATACTGAGAGGGCCATGCCATGGTTCACACAGTTAGTTGCTGGCCTCTTACTGCAGAGGCCTGAATTAATTCTTAGACCAGTCCATGTGGGATTTGTGGTGGAAGAATTGGGAATGGTACAGGTTTTCGTATCCTTCCTCCAACCCTCCATACACATTCAGTCATCATATCGCAAATTCTGTATGATTTTAATAAGCAGTTGTCTTAAAATATACACAGAATGTACTCTGATTATGAAAGTGAGTGCACTGTACCAGCAACTGCTGAAAACTGAAGTTAATGGCCATTCCCCAAGAGCATTGTACCTACACAGTTCAGTTGCCTACTACAGTGTATACCCAGGTTTCTTCATCATAGAATTCTTCTGCATACGTATTTCAGTACCTGAAAGGAACAATAATTTGTAGTCGTATGCATTTGTCTTGTCACAGGTGATATGTGAACAACTGTAGAGTACATAAACTTCTCATCAGTTATGGTAGGAACTCTGTAGAATGAATTTGTATCTATATGTCAGTTTATAATCGTAAGTACTTGAAAGCTTTAAATGAAAATAAAGCATCAGTATTTTTGTTTCCTGTTCATTTAACTCCATAAGGGATGGATAGTATTGTCAAGTGAGAAATAAGAGAGTTACAGATTCATGACTTGTGAATGAAATGAAATATAGATGTCTTTGCCTGTTAAAGTATGGTCACAGAAGTTTCTTTGGGGAACCAAAAAATAATGAAAAATTCCAGTATGAATAGCTGTAGATTCCATATTCAATTTTGGACCAAGGGCTCCCAGTTACAATGCACAAGCTAAAGAATCTCCTGCTCATCAAAATCTTTTTGTATTTTAGAGGCTGAGTTACCATAAAATAAATATCTGGAGGGGGGGAATCCATTCAGTAGAGACGCCAGACTATTTGCCTACTTTTGTCCCCCCCCCCCCTTTCTCTGTTTGGAGGGGGGGATGTTAATGCAGTAAATGCGGTATCTCTATATAGTATGTTTCACGTATCTGTTTGCATTGCATTGCCAAAAAACAGTTTACCATACATGCTGTTATTATACATAATCTATGCATTAGACATCAACATCTATACATACTTTGATGTGTAAATTGTCTGGTACTAGGCACATTTCCATTGTACAATTTGTAATTTTTCCACTAAAATGTGTTGCTTGGTAATAAATTAGATGTAGAATATTTACAAGTTGATTTAGCATATATATTTACGTTAGAATAAGTTTTAATAAGTGCAGTGCTCTTTCAGCTATGTTGTTATGACTATCCATTCCAGACTACTGACCAATACCAGTCTATCTCCAGTTAAGCACCGTCATTGTATGAGTCTAGAACCACTCCAAAAAGAATGCTAAAAGCAGTGTGCCTATAAGAGGTGCTGAAAATGCTGTCTGTACACACAGACACATAAATGCATCTTACTGGAATGGGTTAAGTTTGATGTGAAGTTCTTCAGAGATGCATTCTAAAATTTGTCTGCAGTTGTTCTTCAACTCATTTTCTATATAGAGGTTTGTTCTGTATGCTTTATCCTTGAAATTACCCCATAAATAAAAGTTGTATGAGGTAAGTTTAGGTGAATGTATAGTATTATAAACTGTCAATTTCATCAGATTTATATTCAGTAAGCACATAGCGGGTTTAAGGTGTTCTATCCAGCAGTAAACCACTAGACCTAACTTCATTAATAAGTCTGTAAGCTTGGGATTCTAACTGCAGGGAAATTTTCTTCAACATGTTCTACCATAAAAATGCATCATGTACTATTCACAGACCACTTACTGTTTGTCAGTATTTGTAGCTTTATCCATTCAACAGTGTACTGAACATGTCTGATACTGCTGCAGCCTCATTCGTTTAGAGACAAAGGAAAAACTGAAAGCATTCATACATACATAAATCATTTTAGAGGCTGCATATATACTACTGGTACTGGACCTGAATCATTCTAGGCTGACTTCAGAATGAACTGGCAGTGTTCAGCTGAGGAGTAGGCTTTTCCTGGCTGGTAGTTCATGATTGAAAAATTATTGGCAGGAAATATGATGCACTTTACATTAGTGTGCAGTCAGTTATACATTACAATATTTCTTGTATGTCATTTTTCTGATTCTTTTTGCTAATTTTAAATATGTTAGTAGCTTATAGTGTAACTCAGTACAATGGATGGTATAAGAAAGAGTGGCTACTGCTAGGTACATTGTATTGCCCTGTCATCACAACTTTAATGATTGCATCATGCCGGATTGTAGAGTTCAAAAGGTGTATGAAGCCAGATTAATTTTTATTGTGCAGGAAATTTGGCCATCTGTGCTCACAAAATTACTTCTCATGATGCGGATTAGTTTGCTTATATATAGCTCCCTACAGGAGACTTTGACTGTTGAAGTTGATGATAGTAGCAAGTATAAAAACAGTGCTTTTGGCATGCTGCACATACCTTGTAAATTACAGTGCAAAATTTATACATAGGCAGGCAAGAGACACTGTTGGACAAAAGTGTAATGACACAGTAGTGATTTTGTTATGGTTTATTTCAGAATGCTTTCAGTAACTCATGCTGTATGGTGTCTAATGGTGGGTGATCAGTGAACAATGAATTGAAAAGGATGTAGAACGAAGTAGTCACACTGCATTTGAAATTCTGTACCAGAGTTTGTCTGGAGAGAGTGAGGAAACTCAAAAATCTCAGTTAGGCTAGTCAGTTTTGTAGCCAAGATTTGATTTGAACATCTTCTCAATGTAAGCCTGAAGCATTACCACTTTAGCTCGTTGGTTTCTGCCAATATGTCAGATACACTGCACATAATAACAAAGGCCAGATACAAGATACGAGTTTTTCTATAATACAGGGTCTTGAGTAGTTGATAGTTTAAGCTCCCAGTCTTCAGGGATATGATGCCATGTGGATTGATATGTAGGCACTGATGTTTTGGAAGAGTTTGCTGCCTTCACCCTCAGGATAGTAAAAAAATGAGTAAGATGTGCAGAAAAGTTGTACAACATAGGGTAATGACAGGCTAAGCACTTGGAGTAGTAAGTGCTGCTCTGTAGTGGGCTCGGGCTGTATGTAGAAAATGCAGGGAAATGGAAAGATGTGACACAGATTCGAAGGGATTTTTTGAGCTTCAAAACATTATTACACAAGTGAGAACCCACATGAAAAGACATATGGAAGCATGAAGTGCTGCACGCATGCAGTACAGACCCACAGGACCTGCATAAAAATAGTCTGTGAAATTACACAAAATATGAAGAGAATTTGTCCCAAGACTCGAAAATGGGGTTTGGAAAAATGTTACTTATGATTCAAGAATAAAGATGGTGGTTAAAGTTGAGAATTCTTGGTATTAAATATATTTTTTGTTATTTAGATTGTGGTCTTGTGGTTTGTAACACAGTGTAGAGTTGGTAGGGTTTCTGACATTTCAGAGGTAACAGCTACGTACATATACACAAGCCTTCACGTTCAGTTCGTAGCACAATGTTTATTATTCACTGCTTCTACATGTTTCGGCCACAGGATATGACCATCTTCAGGGAGCTACCAACTTCATAGACTTATGCAGCATATGTTGCAAGTAGTCGTACGTAAATGGAAAAAATGTACATATTGATGTCTGCCTATGCACAATGTTAATACTGTGATGTCAAACTATAATTAGATATAATGTTAAAACTGTATTATATCTAAGCGGCTTCTGGGACTCGTTATATATCGGACCACACGCGACCAACGACCTGTAGTTTGTACATTATTGAGTCATGTTATTGCGAAAACCATTGCGTAATGGTAACATCCAATGTATGTCGCCATTTTGTCTGGACGACTTATCATGTATTTTCTGTCTCACACACACACACAGCTGCAGATTAATCGAGCGTGTTATCAGACCTTTCAAGTAATACCTAATTTATCATTCAGTCGAATTCCAAGAACTCGTCTTATTGGTGCGATTGTTCTTAAACGTTCGCCATGTTGTTCTCTGTGTTTTGTGCTGATAAATGGATGACAGGGCGTATCAGCCGTAAATTTGAACAGGCTTTGATACCAGGTTTGCAGCAATGTGACGAAGCAAATCACCTCTCGATAGGCAGAGAGCCATATTGCTCTAAGTTATCTCCAGATTAGTGCATATGGGACTACGGCATTGTAAACAGGGCCTAGTCGTAGTGCTGAAATTCTTGTTCATATGGTAAATGTTCTGCATGTAGTTTGCTGTCTGTAAATATCAGACAAATTACAAACTTAGAACTAATAAAGAAGTCTGTACTGTAAAAATGTTGATACTGTAAAGGTTGGCCCTCCCTTCCGCCCTTTCCCATTCAAAGCTTTAATTAAGCCTCTCTATTTTGATCTTTCTCCCGCTTTTTCTCCTCACTCGTTTCGTGCACGTGTCAGATACATGGTAATTCATGTGAAAATGTAACAGGTATGCTGGCATTTTAACTGATCAATAAGTACTCGCAAATAATATGGAAGGCGCGCAGGCAACTGTTCCATTTCTTGAGCAGCATTGCGTGTAACGTATTCGTGGAATGTGTGGTTTTTTACGTCATTGATACGTTTGGGCATTGAATTTACCCCTGCTGTGTCATTTCTAGAGCATTCTAGGGCCATGCAAGTGATAGGTGGACTAAAGAAGGCTCTTACACATTTCGGTTAGACGTCGTAGCAGAAACGTGTTCACAGCCATTTTATAGGAACTCGATTATTTACGATCAGAATCTGTGTGGTATTAATTTTAAGCTTCTAACTTGGAGTCACACTTTTTTATACTGTCTTGTGACATATTTAAGTTAAGATTCTGGTGCTCAAAAGAGAGGTACATAGAATTCATTCAAGAACTCCGCCATCTCGCTGAAGATGGCGGAGTCCCGCCCAAAACATGTAGGAGTAAACAAAGAACTGTGTTGTTATGTATGTCAGATGTAGGCCTATATATGTTGGTTTTATAAGTGAGCTCGATAATGAAACTTCGGGGTTTATAAAGTGGGAAAACTTGGCTAGATGAGGACAGTATGAACAGTTTC
This sequence comes from Reticulitermes speratus, assembly GCA_021186555.1. Taxonomy (NCBI): domain Eukaryota; kingdom Metazoa; phylum Arthropoda; class Insecta; order Blattodea; family Rhinotermitidae; genus Reticulitermes; species Reticulitermes speratus. Next base: position 22,725,340 of record JAJKFL010000237.1, read on the forward strand.
GTAACTATCCAAAACTATTTACTTGTTTGAATAGTCTTCTTCCCTCTAAAGCAAATTTTATGGCGCATATATTTAACAGAAAATTAATAATCTTGAACAAAGCAAGTAGAATAAGTTGCGCATATTTATGTGAAGCCCAGTTTTGTTTCTTGGAAGTAGGACTTCCCACGTCTGTCGCTATTATTTTTTATTGTTGGTAATTTCACTCAAGTCTTATTTAATCTCTATCTAGTTCCTAGTTTAGGAATGAATGGAGCTAAACGTTTACTCCCCCATATGTCTTTATGGCGCGCACGGGGACAACCGTACTTTTAGCTGAAAGGAACACAGTGAAGACAGACTTTTAGATTGCTCTGCTGTGACTGACTACTCCGAACTGTAAGAAGCATCGGCTGGCTGGTACACCGCTACTGGTCAGTGCATAAGTGATGCGATGTTTTTCGGTATCACTGTTCCGAAGACATCAATCGTAAGCTCCGAAATTTGATTTCGTACACAGTAATGCATTGCTGGCGTCACTTTACCTTCACGGTGACGACATGGCAGATGTGGGAAACCACTATCCCGTGAAAGAGACGCCTATGTCGATTTTTTATGTATTTGAATTTTATCACAGCCTGTATGCCTTCGCTTTTGCTGCTGATTATAGGCTATCACGTAACTAAGCGATAATCTCTGTTGATATCCTTTTTCGCTATTTACAACACATCAAAAGAATTGTACATTTTAAATGCACAGTTTACTTAGGAAATAGCTCAGTATAGCTCATGGAGCCAAAGGAGATGGAGACATCTGTGGGAAAGGAATGTGTAACGTAATTGTGTCATGAATTGAAAATTGACTTGGTTACTTAAATGGCTGAGGTGAGTGTTGAATGACAGATAATATTGTTATCGGGCACGCAAAAACGGGGCTGGTTCATTACACTTCACAATCAGTTGTATTGGATTTAAATTCAATACACTTCACGTTTTGAAAGTTGGCTGTACTTTCATCTTCAAGTGCCTGGTTATCATACGGGTCTACTGACACGTTTTCTTTCATATGTACGCCAGCTCTCGATTCAAAGAGGAATGACTTCAGTATCTGACAGTAAGCAGACCTTCGGTTTTTCTTGTAGTCCAGCAATGTAGGGCACTTCAAAACAATGAATATTGAAATTTTAAAATTTAAATTAAAACCAACTTGATGCACACTCACTATTAAAAAACTTTAATAGTAGATTAATTAACCCGACATGTTTCGGTCAAATACCTGACCATCTTCAGGGGTATACTACATTTAAATGCGTAGTCCATATGTTAAACACACATAAGATATGAGCCTATAAGGTCTCGTCGTATATAAAGTTTTTCACAAGTCACTAAAAATCACTAAAACTTTTTTTAAATAGTCAACACTTGTAATCCTACAATAGTTCCACCTTTTATTAAACTTATAGCACTGATATTGTATAATACTTGTGAAAAACTTTGTATACGACGAGACCTTATAGGCTCATATCTTATGTGTGTTTAACATATGGACTACGCAATTAAATGTAGTATACCCCTGAAGATGGTCAGGTACCTGACCGAAACATGTCGGGTTAATTAATCTACTATTAAAGTTTTTTTTAATAGTGAGTGTGCGTCAAGTTGGTTTTAATTTAAATTTAAATTTATACAAGCTGCACGGTGAATACAATATCAAATGAATATTGGTTTCTTTAAATTCCTTGAATTTACAGTACAAGGTGCTAGTTTGCTGCCTCAAACGGTTTCAAATTCCGCTCATCCAGTTTCCACACGTGTCTGGAAACGTTACAGATTTTCCTCCGGAAACGTGAGGCATATTCGTAGTGGTAATGAGCGGAGAGGACCTTCAGCGCTTTTTCACACTTTGACAGAACTCCCACATAAGTGCTGACATTTCTTTTAAAGCACTCTGTATTTAAAAATACCGTCAGTATAATGACAATGAGCTCCAGATAGGTGTAGAAGGCAACCACTGAAACGTTGAATATATCTAATAAAATGTAGCTCAGTGGAGAACCGACAGTGACCACCTATATTTTGGTTTACTTCTATCTCTGATATTGTTTTTTTTTTTGTGTCTTTACGTTAGTCATCATAAGCACAACGTGAATATAGTACGGCTATGTTAGAGATTGAAGGTAGATTGATGCCAGGTTTTATTTCACACATTTTCGAAAAGCGTTCTATGATAATTTGTACCTGAAATTAATTTGTACTTCATTCACTTCAGATAAAAGTAAAGGAAACGTTTTTGCTTTCCACACCATGAAGTTATATAGGGAGAGTAGTTTTGTATTTCAACTCATTCTTAACCTTGGCACCAGACGGAGGCGCGTGGTCAGCTTCACGCCCCGGCCGCTTTACCCCTGCACTCAATAAATAGGAAACCGTGTGGGCCTGTGAGCCATTGTCAACTTTATTGGAGAAGAGAAAATTTCTTGCCCCTGCTGAGAGTTGAAATCAGATCGTCGAGTCACTAGTAACTATACCAAATGAGTTATCCCGACTCCTCTTTCACTCTAGAAAAAAACTATGATAATCTGTATGATGTTTTTATTATGACGGTGAATGAAGGATACTGTCTTCTAGGGTGCGGTATTCTAGCGCTTTCGTAATGCAAAATATAATTTGGGCCAAAATCCGAGTATGTATTTCCACCAGCTTCTGAGGTCGACATATTTGCTAGAAAAAAAAGATAGAAAAAAACTTTCTTATAGTATTGAGCAGCTAATTCTATCGGCACACAAGGAAACCTTCACCAGCATTGAGCCACAAAGACAACAGGCTATCAAATGCACCTGCAGGGGGAGTGAACTCTTGCGCAAAATTATTGCTGTGAAGACAAGATAACTACAAACCAATAAAGCAATAAACTTTACTTTTCTGGCGTGACGTAGGTCTTTTAACGTAATACTGATAAGTTTCAACACCCTGCCGGAAACACGAATATGCTAGTGTACATTTATGCTCAACACAGACCGCTTTAGCTACGGCTCTTTGCGTCTGCCCTTAATACGAGGACACAGGAGATTTTCTCCCATTTGTTACAAGGTTTTCCATCTCATAATTTCGAGGGGACAAGGCACCGCACGGGGAGCCGGATAGATCAGTCAGTAGCCTACTGTAGACCCTCCTATGTACGGATTTCGAAAATAACGGACGAAATCTATTGGTTCCGAAATTTTGGTCCGGATTGAGAATATGTGAAATTTGTACGAGTACCGACACAGATTTTTCTCCTTAATTATAATTTATTTACATTCACTACAAGATTGATTGTATTTGTGTATTATGCATATGCATTAATTTTATTTACACAGTACTGTATTACCGTTTTGGCGACGTCTTAGGATATATAAATAAATATATATATATATGTATATAATTCGGAAGTACCGGACAATCGGCATTATCGGACCACCCAATCCCCCTGTTAGTCCGTTCATGAAAGGGTCTACAGTACAGTGACTAGACTAGGTTGGACAACAGAGGAAGGGCGGTTTCATTCCCAGTAGGGGCAAGAAATTTCTCTTTTCTCCAAAGCATGTAGACCCCTCTGGGGCCCACCAAACCTCCTATTCAAAGGGCGTCTGTTGTTCTTTCCCCAAGGGTAAAGCAGCCGGTGTGTGAAGCCGATCATTTACCTCCACCTAGTGCCGAGGCTAAGAATGTTTGGGGCCAAACCTCCACTCTCCCATACGATTTTATGACGTGCATTGGAAAAGCTGTACCTTTTATAGTACAGGAAGAATTTAATTCGTTTATGCAATTTTATGTCGGTTATGTATGCTAAGATCATTAATATGATTCAATATCTGTAAGTATAACTTTTTAGGCTTGTTCACATCTTTGTGGAGATCCTATTCAAAAAGGCTCCGCCCATTCTTCTGTCCATGTGTACATTCGAGATAACTTGCATACTCATTAATGAATTTTAATAAAATTTCACAATGCTAAGTTTGACTAAACCTTTATCGACACGTTGAAATTTTGGTTAAAATCGGGGAAAAGCAACGAACGCGTTATACGAAGACCTACACATAATTCTGCATGCAACTCGCGGTTAACTTCCGCGTAACTCGATAAATATTTACTAGAGCTAAACATATTAGGACAAAAACGTGTTAGAAATACATGCTCCCTTAATGGCTTCGATGTAATGAAACACCAGAAAACGAGTGAGAGAGAATTTCTAATTTACGTGTGTATTTGCTATCTTATTAGGTTCATAAAGCCATAATGGTTGTTATACAGGGTCAAGGAAGAAAGCAAAATGCTAAACAAATACAACTAAGGAGGGCTACAATTCTTGAAGTTCCAACGGTCAGTACATAGTCACCACTGGAGTTTACTCGTATAAACTGTTCACAACACCGTGCAAGCTTAATGATGCCCTCTTGTAGAGAGGAAGTGCTGAGATGCCGGAACGTGGTTTAGGTTCGGTTTAATTGTGCTTGGTTATTGTATCTGTATTTGTAGTTTCCTTTCAACGTTCATTTTGTTTGTTTTTTTTTTTAATGGCTCGACAGCCCTATATGGGCCTGGGCCTCCTCGTTTCGTCGAGGTTTCATGGTCACACATTTGAGACACACCACACTCGGTAGGACTCCTCTGGACGAGGGACCAGCTCGTCGCAGAGACCTCTACCTGACAACACAACACTCACAAGAGACAGACATCCATGCCCCCGGTGGGATTCGAACCCACGATCCTAGTAAGCGAGCGGCCGAAGACCCACGCCTTAGACCGCACGGCCACTGGGATCGGCTTTCAACGTTCTTAGTGACTGAAATTATGCGCCTAGCGTCTAGTGATTTGGCAGTACTGATCATTTAGTCTGTAAGGGCGTGAAGGAAGCTTTCATGGGTACATTGAAGTAGTATACTTATTTTGATTTCAGGCTTCCGCCGCGATGTTGATGAGATCTGCGCTCTGCTGGGATATTACGCGGCGTCGTGTGTTAATTGTTTACCGACCTTTCGTCACGGTGCCGGCTTTCTTTTCTCTTCGGACTCTTGACCCTTGAAGATGAGACCGATATGTTGTCCCGAAACGACGGGAAACAATTACTACACGACACGTAATATCCCAGAAGAGTCTATTATACTTATTCTTGTTATTCACAGCTAGTTTACATAGATTTAACTGTTAACTTAACTAATAATGAGTTATCCTAGTATATGCAGTGTTTTCTTAAAGTTTGAGACAAGTTAACTCATTACTCGTACTTTGGATATTAACCATTTTCTGAGATATGATTGATAAATACGTTCCTTCGTCCAGTAAGAACAATATTATAAAATTTATTTTGTTGGGCCCATTAGACAGAGACACTCTCTATCCGATGACAGAGATTACGAATGTTTCTCTTTTCACTGCACCGAGAACGGCAGCTTTGTCGCATAGACAGCCAACAACCCCGAGACATTTCTTGATATTTGCGGTGCTCAGGACAGCGATAAAAAAAACACTGTGCTATTTAAACCGTAGATCATAATCCTTAGGAAATACAGCTTCGATGTTAATATTTGTTTCAGCAGGCAATGAAAGATATAGTTCATCCGCCCACAGAAGAACACCTGCCACCATGGTGTAAAAATTGCCTGGTTATATCATACGACCTGGAAACTACGGGTTTGAGTTCGGATGATGAAATTATTCAGATTGGAGCATACACATACAGCCCCGCAAATCACCGAACTTCAGACTTCAGTCAGTTCATCTTGCCAGCTACAAGATCTATCCATCCAGATGCCGCCTCTGTGATTGGTCTCGAAGTAAGAATGGGCAGTCTCCACGATTCCAGGTAAATCCAAAGCTTACCCTTGCATATCAGGCCATAAACTGTTTTCTTGTTTCTTTTTAATGTTATGACGAAATTGAATGAGGAAAGGATGATATTATATGAGCTGTAATATGATAATCACTGTGTCGGTCTTTCATTAACGAATTAATTAATTAATTTTTGTTCTCAGGACAAATACAATCGTGCCAACAGTTTCAGAATCGGAAGGTCTTCTTCGATTTCTAAATTGGTTAACTTCTCTCCAGAACGGTTACAATGGCGTGGTTCTTGTTAGTCATGGAGCCATCTTCCTTGACATTCCTGTATTGATTCGAGCTCTGCAACGCGCCAACATGACAGAGAATTTCTTTCAGGTATCTTATCATACAGGCGGGTTAGAAACTTATGACCTGCTGATAAGTCATTCATTTACCTCAGAGATTAATTAGTTTTAGCTTATTTTCCTTAAGAACAGACATATAGCGCCTGTATGACCACACATCTGTCGGTTTCCCTTAATAACTTCTGAAAAAATTGGTAGATACTTTTTTACATTTTATAAGAGCACTGTACCACGGAATCATAAATAATCCTTACGCTTTAAAATGTTCTGCTTTCAGTAACTACAAATTGCGAATGTATTAATTTTATATTATATGTACCGTGCATTTTGTCATAAGTATACGTTAAACCAACTAATGCACAATAATTATTAACAAAGTATATTTGTAACCCCTACATACTCACGGCAATCATGTTGCCATCCTCAGGGAGCGCATCAAAGAATCACAAATATCTATGGCATCCAGATACACATACATTTGGCATTATAATGGAAGTACACATGCCGCTCGCAATATTACAATGAATTGATGCCTATAGTCATAAAACTAAACGTTAAGAGTAAATAATACAATGTGTCTAAGTCAGTGATGTAAGCTGATACTTCATATAACACAGCAAAAATTATTATATACAAATATTCTTACATGATTCTACTTAGACGATTATAACATATAAAACTTTTTTTAAAAAAGTATCTAAACAGAACGTATTGAATTGCTAAACCATAAGATTCCGACTATTAGATTCACAATAACAACTATGAATTACTTCTGAATGTATAGTAAAAAGTAAAGTTCACCCTATAACAGGCCATGAAGGCCCAAAGGGGGAGTAGAGATATAGCTCTACTCTTTCTTTAACCTCAGCGATAGATGGGGGTGGGTGGTCCACGCCACGCTCCGGCCGCTTTACCCCCAGGAATGACCCGGTACCCATTGTACAGGAGGCTGGGTAGGACCCAGAGCCGGTCTGGGCGGGTGCTGAAATCTGAATGTATAGTGGAATTTTTCATTTTTATTTCGCATTTTAATCTTCTTTCGCGTAGGTCTGTAGAATCTAATTTAAAAACTATATAATTTTTAACAGCATAATAGTAAAAATCCCTGATATTTAACCATAATTTAAATCACCTATAATATTTAGTATAAGTCTGTAACAGTTTTCAATATACTAACTTACAAAATATTGCACGGTTGTGTAATGTGTCCCCATGAATTAATTCTCTGAAGGAGTGACACACATACGATTGATACTACTAATGCGTTTAGAATGTCGTATTTCTGTTGTGTTTATACTAAATGCAATGTAACTACCTAAACGCACATTACGCGGATTTTAATTTTAAATGTTACATGGTGTATTTAATTTTTTCTAACTTGTTGACTGTAGCGTGCATTCATTAGAATTGAGTCACTGTAAAACCTGAAGCCGACAGATATACAATAATAATTAATGCAGCCTGACTTTTGTAGGTAAAAGTCTTTAAGTATGACACAGAGGCAAGGGATTGCGTGATGCGAATCCTGGAGAAGGCTGCTATGTCATTGTTCTTGTACCTAAGGTGCGAATTCAAATACTAAGAATTGGTGTTCCTCAGACCATCAGACTATGAATGGAGGCTTCTGCACATACTGGACCAGCGTCCTAGCTACAAGAAATAAAGCGTCACTTTACCATTATTTTGCCATTAATACATTTCTTGAAATACGAACGACATTAAAATCTACAAAATTAAATAGGCTTCAGGCTATACAAATCATCACACATTTTTTTAACTTTGCGCTATATGCTGAGGTCATTAAAATCTTTGGATTCAGGTCTCCTGGGACGTGACTCTGTGTCGCTGGGTGAGCGGTTCCCGAAGTTTCAAAGGAACGTAGTACCTTCTTAACTTCGGGAACCGCTCACCCAACGACACAGCGTCCTATTCCAAAAGACCTGAATCTTAAGCAACGCCGCTCTGAGGACATTGTATGTCGCAGTGGAAGATTTTTTGCGTAAAGTGTGACAAAAGAAGGGCAGAAGATGACGTGGATATTTCTTTATTTGTGTGTTTTTATTTAAAGACGCTGTTAGAATCTCATAGGAGCCAATATGTCGAAGCCGGAATAGTGAATAGTTAGGGGCTGGACGGTCCGGGGTTCGAATCCCAGCAGGGACAAGAGATTTTCTCTCCTCCACAAACATCCAGACCGGCTCCGGTACCCACCTAGACTCATATTCAATGGGTATCAGGGTTATTTCCCGGGGGTAAAGCGGCCGGGGCGTGAAATTGATCACTCACCTTTTTCTAGGCCGAGGTTAAGAATGAGTAGAGAGCTATAGCTGTACTCCCTGTATATGCCTTCATGGCATGGACAGCGACAACTATATCTTTGTTAGTATATACAGGGGTGGCCAAACCGCGCCTTTTTGACATATAACGTGCGGCTCGCGGAAATATGTTGGCTGAGCTCCTTTTTGCATTACAATTCATATAAAAGGTAAATAAAAAATTTTCAAGCTTTATAATTATTTACCGGGAATAAAATGAGAGTCCAATGGATTAAAACGTAAATTTAATGTTCATGGCGAGTAAATCTATTTAAGAATTTTTGTAACAAAATGTGCATGTAACAATAAAAACGCGTGTGTAATATTTGTTCATGTCTTGCGGCTCTCAAACATCTGAAGTTTATCGTATGTGGCTCTTACGTTAAGCACGTTTGGCCACCCCTGGTATATCAGATCGTATAGCATCGAAGAGTAGGATAATTGGTAAATAATATGTAGATGGTGATGTTGGAAGAAAGCTTTCATGGTTTAATTTGAAGTGCTGTGTCAGGACTGTGAAAAATCACGTAACCGTCAGCCAAGATAGTCAATGTCCCGGTCGAGATTCGAACCAAGAGTCTCTTGAAGACAAGTTAGAAGCCACCGCTTGAACTAAATTTATAGGTAAAATGTGTAACGGTTTTCTGTGTTTTACGTACAATGCAAGCTAATTTTTTTAGCCTTGACCAGCATGTCTGCGTTCTGTTCTTTGAGTTTATTTTAGGTCAGGTGCAAATGGATGCGTCGTGGGATTTAAATGGGTATAAATAATCAGTGCTACACACATTTCATTATATAGGTTGTAAGAGGATTCTGCGATTCCAATGCCATCTTCCAGGAAGACAAATCTACAAAGTACAGATCTTTGTCACTGCAGCATCTCTACCAGACAATCGTCGGTGAACGCGGAGCCGTCCACAGAGCACTTGAAGACGCAAGGGATCTCTACAAACTGCTTCTTCGACATTTCAATGTGTAAGGAATTTAAGGCTTTTGTGAGGTAATGAAAAGTAGTAATAGACCTATCACTGCATACCAATTAAGTGGAATGAGATCTAGTGCAAGGATATTTTCTCCATGCATAGGGATTCCATTTTGTAAAAGCCAAAAGCAGTACAATTAATGGCATTTAGGTTGCCGGAGGGGGGGGGGATGTAGAAGACAAAATAGTTCACCTGTCACTCAGGTAAAAAATTATTACATACAGATACAAAAAAATGAAATAATAATAGTAATAATAAAAGAAGAACAATAGTACTGAAAATCATATACTCAGTAAGTTCACTTATTAAATTTTCTTTACACATCCCCTCCTCGTCCTTTGCAATCGCAGTCCAGACTCTGTAATCACTGATGAGCACATCTTCCTCTCTCTCTCCTATTCCTTCCTGTGACTGGCTGGTAAATGGCTCTCCTACTCTTAGAGATGCTTTCTTTCACCCTGGGAAGGCCAAAGTTTTAATATGCGTTACCAGAAATGTCTTTTCCTTGTGACTTGGAAAAACGTGGAAATTTTGCGTCTCGAATCAGATTTGATGGGAATCTGGGCCAGAGCTCTTTAAAATCCATAACATAGGGATGTCCCGGGAAACCCGGGACGAATGGGATTCCTAACCATGTTCGTAATATATCTTCATCACATAATTCGTAGGTACAGCAACCACTTTCCCTGCTTATGAATTCCCTTCACATAGCTCACAAAGCAAATGCATAATGAGAAGGTCGCCTTTATCTTATCTTGTGTACGCTTGTCCCTTCTATTTATATCTTATGACATTTGTCACTGGAGAATATAAGAGTAGCTACACATGAAAGTTGCCAGGCGAAACCATTTTTGAAGTTGGTCAAATATCTCCTAATTGATACGAAGGTAAAAATAAGGGTTTCCCTCTGCCTTATCAAACACCGCGCCAGGAAGATGCAAAATTGTGGTCAGTTAAGTTTCATGCCATAAAGCGTTATGGCGGAGTGGTTTTTGACCAGGAATTTTCGTCAGCTCTAAGCCTTAAAAATGAAATAAAAAGTTACAAAATCATGAAATGTGGCTTATTTATTCTACCGAAGTATCATTATTTTTTAGCATATTCCCCGACCTCACTGCTATATTCGTCCCATCTCGGCACGGGTTGAAATATTCCGTAGCGCTATAAATCGGGCTCTTGCATTCGCAAACATTCACGAACAGCCATTTCCACTTCTTCATTTTTGTCGAATCGTCGACCTCCCACGTGTTGCTTTAGCGACCCAAACAAATGATCTGTCACGAGGTGTGGTCCTTCAACACGACAATGCAACGCACATGGAGTACAAGGCTTGTCGCCGTCGTTGCATTCGAAACTTCTGGATCATCCACCATTTCGTTTGTAATGTAAACTGAAGTGAAATTATTTTATGACGGTGTGTAGCATGGTGGCTGTGGTGGTAGCTTTGCAACGACGGATTTGTGCCTGCAATACAGGAAAAGGAAGGCTAATTATGTATACAAAATTGCGTGATGTTCTAAAGTAATAAAAGAGGTAAAGCAATCCCATTACAGGCCTGTACAGGCCCTTAGGGTTCCAGGAGGTTGAGGCTCCCAGATTTCTAGATAGTTGACACACGAAGGTGGTAAGGTTGTCAGCCCTACGTACCGGCCGCCTTTACCCCCCCCCCCCCCCCCCCCCCCCCCCCAGCAAATATTCCTAGTACTCGTTGCTGTTAGAGGCTGAGTCGACCCCAAGGCCATAGTGCGACCGGAAGGATTATGTCAAAAAAAAAATTCCAGTAAACAGGAACCCGCGCCCTTCCGGCTTGCAGCGCAGTGCCTCAACCAACTGCGCCACCGCGGATCTAAAGTAATAGAGACGAAATATATTGGGGCGAATAAAGCCAGTTTCTGTAGTTGACTGTGAGATTACATTAAGTAAATTAAGGCAAAGCAATAAGTGAATATATCTAATTATGACATTGTCAGCTGGATTGCCCTGGGTCTGGACTGGGGCAATTACTTGCTCTTCTTGAAAACGGCAATGTATCTTCTGATTCCATAAAAGGCTAGGAATTTCTTGACTGTGTGAGCGACTATTCCCTTCTCAAGGATTCGACTTCATGCAGGCAGTTCCTTATGTATGCCTACTAAAAGCAGCGAATGGTTGGTTTAGAAATATGTGTAGCAGATTTTGATAGGCCTATAAGACCGTGCTGTAGTTCAGGCGGTAAAAGTCGTCTTCTTATTATGGATGTCCGGGTTCAATCCCATTACAGCTTACGTGGCGGACAAATTGGTAGTGGGATACTCTTCTCTCCTATTCCTTAGGTTTTCCCTGTCGACTGTTCTATTAATGGCTCCAACACGTTTGTCACCTTGCGTGAAGCATGTGATAATCAACACCTGCCAGCACATTACCAAAACCTCGGTCCTCAGTTCATCACGATCTCAGCACTTGGTTGAAGTCAAAGTAAACAATTTAGAAAATTTCCACGGGACGTAACAATTCTGGCGCGTTCTCTCTGTTATAATCCGCATTATTCCTATTTTTCCTACTATTCGTGGTTACTTTCAATGCAATCTAAATGCAATCACTACTCCCTTTTTCCGCGTGTAAAAATACGTTGTATTCAGATTGTCAAATATTTCTTCGGCCTAAGGCTGTGCCTTACTTTTTGCATTTACAGCGTAAGATCCGCAGTATCTATCTCGTTCCCTGTACATACTTAATCAAAGATGAGGTCTGCTATTTCCTAAACTGGTCTCGAAAGAATTACAGTTTTGTAGATGATAGGTTTTTCTAAGTTCTTGTTCGTACCTCGTAGAAAACAGTTGTTCCTGTTGCAAAGACTAATCACCTAAGTCTTTGTGGAAAGTGTCTATTATTTGCGCCCGATTTGATCAATATCGTGTCAACAAGTTATAGTAAAAACTCCAAATACAAAATTATACGAAAATCCTTCACGTGGGAATCGTGCTCGTCCGTGTGAAGAGACAGATGAGCCTGACAAAGCTGTCTGTCACTAATCACTTTGCGAACAAGCGTAAAGAGGGTTATTTAAAGTATGATTTCATGCAATATCACACTAAAAATACCCAATATAATTTTTCACAATAATATTGACAAGAAAAAAACCGGCAATTGGCCATTTGAAAGTGTCCATGAATTACAGTTTTGGGACCGTTAACCTAAAGCGCCTGTATTGTGTATGTCGTTGAAATGGATCTTAATCTTTGCAGGGAGTCGCTGTCTTTAGCCATCCCAATGCTGGACTTGTGTACGTACACTTCTCAATGCATGGTGCTTTATTCGAATTGGAGAAAACATGTAGATGGGAAAATGGATGGTTTGAGGGTTATCGTGCAGAACTGGAAGGAACAAAGTGAGAAGAAGAAGACGGTAGTGCTTAGAAATCTTGTAGCAGCAGGTTATGACATCCAAACTTTATCAGATGACTACAAGCGCTCTCGATCTGAGCAGGTGTTCACAAAGCAACTGAGAGAGAGAATCCAAACCATGAAGGACACCTCCGAGAACTACTTGCTGGACACAAGTTTTGTCTGCACAGATGTGGTCGTCAGAAGGGTGGTATACTTCCTGAGGAGAAACCAAATTCCTTAAAATCAGGATTTTTATCATAGGCTTTTCTGTCTCCAACAGATTGTTCAAAGGATATTATTGAAGGTCACAAAAAGAAATTACTTAAAAAATGGGTGGCTCTAAAGGTCTATGGGAGTAATCTACTGCCGGCAAGAAATTATTTCGTTTGGCCACTGCAAATTTGTCTGCATGTTCTGCTGTAACCGTCTAAGACAAACTTGAAATTCCCCGGCGGGCGGCCAGTATGAGATAAATCCGGCAAGAATTTCCCTCCACTGTACAAATATCATGAACGAAATGTAGTATCAAAGAACGAGTCTGTTATTGGAAATCAAAATTTGATAACTTCCAAAATGGATTATTATAATTTGCAAAATTACCGTTCACATCCATAATAAGCCTTCGCCATTATTTTTGTTTCTTCTCTTGGCGAGCAGGGGCTAAACAAGTTTTACAGTTGTTCGAGGCCAATTACCTAGGCAAGTAATCGGAAACTAATAACAATAATAATAATAACAATATTACTATTTTGATACAGTCACTTAGGCGTACGTTGAAGAAAAATATTAAAATGGGTGTTAAAAAAATAAAGAGGAAGGACGTGGTTTGGATTTTTCTGGTTGAGGACATATAGCTGTGGTGGCTGTTGTGAACACGGCAATGAAAAAACGTGGGAAATTTATTTACTGGACAGTTTCTTAAGAAAGACTTTGCTCCAAGGGTTTAATAATTTCCGGAGCAGTCACATTTTTGTCACCTGTTGCGCAAGTGATGGGAGTCAGTGTGGAGGTCCTCTTTCCAAAACGAATATGTTACTCATGCCTTGCATGTAGGATTACATTTTGCGCCCGAAAAGGCCCCTTCTTCACGTACAAAATAATCCCAGTTTTTATACTTGTAAATTTTAAAAATAAACTAACTAAATTACCCCCCGAAAAATTAATTCAAATATGAAACTGAACGCGGGCTGTATAATATAGGTAAAATTATTTTGAGTTAAATGGTTAAAATGCACATCATTATAAGCTTTACATAGTACCAATTTTATACGGACTTTATATAACTTATATAACTTAATGTTTAATTAATTGAAGGGAGTCTACAATTGGAACGACGATTTACTGTTGATTATTTTAATTATATGGGAGAATTCATCAATTGGTTCTGTAAACCAACGAAACTGGTGTATGTCTTCACTATGACTTTGGGTGCCGAGGTTTTCAGAATCTGAGTTTTAGGACGTGTTGCTTCAGTGTGACCATCAGTGAGAACCAGATTTTCTACTTCCAATCCGCCATACTTATTCGTGGTAAATGTGAAGGTGACGGTAGACGTGAAGTGCGTATTTAAATATGACGCCGTATAGAGACATGTGAGATTTGAAGGTGTAGCTTCAATCGTTCTTAATGTCGGCATTAAATGGATGATTGAGCAGTCAGCTTAACGTTACAGCCGGCTTGTCTCCAGGGAAAGAGCCAATGTTTCGCATAGGATAGGACACTGGTATAAAAAGCGAGTTTTGCAACGGTCAGGGTTTGCACGAGTATAATTCCTTTATAACACTGTTTTCTAAACTTCTTTGCTCGCGGACCCTTTTGGCTTCGAAAACTAACCATTGATCCTCACAGCCTTGCTCACGTAAATATAATCTCCGGATGGTAGTTATTCAAAATTAAAAATTTATATTTCGATACGGATTTTAGATAGCTACAAACACCAGTAGCATATGTAACAATGCATTGCATGATTTTACCTTAAATAAAATGATTGTCGCTCGCTTCGTGGGTACAGGAAGTTTCTTAATTAGATATTCTAATGGTACTATGAAATAAATATATCTCCAATTAAGAAAGTTCGACTATTTTTAGCAAAAAATTCCTTTAATTGCAAAAGTTAGCGAACTTCAAAGTAGCCATTAAATAAATGTATCCACGGCTCCCCTGGGAACTGGTGGCGGATCCCTTGGGGTCCGCGGAGCACACATTGGGAACCACTGCCTTATAATGAAATTGGTGAATTGAATTTTGATAATTCTTAATTTTAGTTCTATTTCGTACTTGCACCCCAAATGTAGACGTTTACCTTACACGGGTTCCGAGAAAATCCGTATTTGGTCAAAAGGGTTCCGCAGATTTTAAGTGTCTGAAGACGACTGTGATAGGTGACTGGGTGGGCTCCAAAGTCCGTCTGGACCCAGTGTAGAAGAGAGAAATATTTTTCGGTAAAAGGAGTCGAGGACTGACTGTGCGTAATTAAGCATATGGAAACCCCTCATTATGTTAGTATTCTAAATGTCCATTGTATAAAGGCATCTGTCGTTTTCGTTTAAATTTTGTCGTAAGGACGAGTAACAAACAGACAAATGTGAAAGTAATATTTGTGTGAGCATTGATAGCAGCAATGCACGCCTTGTCTACTATCAGACTGAACAGAATATGGAAGGCGGTGATTGAAATCTTTCGATTACACGCTGTATAACATTTCAAACCTAAGACCGCAGGAAAATCAGTGGTGGAGACAGAGCAAAACAAATGCAGTTTTAGACCTCTTTGGTGAATGATTTCTAAATGCGTTTATCAAGCGGTTTTGTGCTATTTTGGATTAATTAGATTTTTTTTAGTCGTCCTCTTCTACCTACTCCGGTTTCCCGCGATTAATTAGATACATAGCACAATTAACCTAATTAACCAAACTTATAATTTGATTCTGAGATTTTGTCATGGATGATGCAGTATACACCGCCCCTGGAAATAAATAAACGTTCAGTAATGGTAAACAAGTTATCTGCTCGCATGAAAGATGCGTAAAGAAATTTAAGGAATACTTTAGGACACTTTCGTCCCCAGAGCTTTAGAATACTTCCCAAAAATCTTGGGCGGCAGGTTTTATGAACCTGTTATTTCTGGAGCCCTCGTTGATACCATTGAGAAATTTAATTTACTTTGTACAAAGGGGCTGTGAAAAAATAATGACTTATACTGCACACTATCCATATCTTGTATTACATGTCAGATTCCTGGTATGCTGTGATCAGTTGGTAGTAATCATTCTGCAAGACAATCCCATCGTGATATCATCTACGAATTGATGGTACTGTAAACGAAAACATGAAGCTGAGTGAAGTCTTGAGTGGAAGGACTACGGTCTCGAATGCGGGTACTTGCAGTATTATTACCATAATAGCATTACATTATATCTCTAGCTTGTAAGTTATTGATTATTCTGTATACAGACGTATTTATTACTCATATAACATTTTTGTACATGATAAGTAGATCGTATGAAATTTGCGAAGTCGCAAGGCTATCCCAGAGAGGAGAAGGTCTGTGCTAATTTTTCAGTCTCACTATTTCTACTGGATGGGAACTTAAGGCCTGCATCAATTCCCAAATCTTTATTGCATTTACTCTTTCGCCTTTTGTTTCCTCTTCAGACGTAATTTTGTTATACCTTATCTATAAGAAATTAAGTGCTTGGGAGGGTGAGGTTCCTGCTTATTCGCAAGCGGTATCTCGGAAACTAATAAACTTTTTCAATGTAATTTGATTATTATTGTCCCGAAATTTCGAGAGCTAACCGGGAACCTAACCTCTGAAAAATTGGAATTAAGAATAAAAACAAACATAGAGGGGTCCGTTTTAGGCATATATCACACCTGCACTTTCGAATATTCTATGAATGTTATATAAATTTAAAAATCTTTACTTCAAACTGAGATGTCAAAAACAGCATTAGCACTGACCTATTGAGACACAGTACACGAATTTTAAGATGGCTTTGCATTAGAATCAAAATTAAATCGTGATATGAATAAAGCAACATATTTAATTGCCTTGATGTAGCCTTGCTATATCGAGTTTTTCCTTAGCATATACTGCAGGGTATACATGTAAACTGTGATGTATTATGTAAAATGTATATAATGGATTTTCGAATGTAGGGAGGATGGAAGAACACTTAACTGGCTGTGATAAGGTATCAAAAGGGACAGTTTGCAAAACACGATAGCGAAAGGACGTTACATTGCCGCACGGATATGCTGTGATATGATAAACCAGGGTGTCCAACTGCTGGCCTGTTGGACACATGTAGCAACTCTAACAGAGTCACTCTTATAATTGATATCAGATCGTCATACACCGTTCATGGGGGTTTGGAGGAAATAAATATATGTTCTCCACACCCCTCTCTTAAATATTACACAAAATTCTTCTTTTTATAAGGCAGCTGGTCTGTTACAGCCCGACATAAAGATTGTCGGTGCCAGAGTTTCCAGGCTTCATGATCTAAGAATCTTGACATGTTACTCCCCTCGTATAATCTTACATAGTCTTAAAAAGATAAAATTATCTAATGTGGTTCGCGAACTTTAAATCTTACGTGACTCAGAGAGTTGAATATGTTGGATCACCCTACGATAAATGATACGTAAGGGTTATTATTTGATGTTGTTACTCTGTGACATGGTTATGTGAAGTGTAAGATAAAATGTTCCATTTGTTCGACTTTTTTATTTTAACGCTCTCTTAACAGTGCTTACTATGTGTCCTGAATAACGCATTCTGTTACAGTAATACATTACTTCAAACATGGGAAAACCATATATATTTCTGCTTTAATCTTGTATTTGTGCCTATGTGTCACAATTTCGTCTAGATTCTTTCTTTTCCTTGAGATGAAATGGAAATAAGTGATCAGAATCATGCTTCGGCCGGCTTATCTCAATCAGACCACTAGGAAGATCTAAGTTTAGATGAGAGGGTAATTTTTAAATGGTCTTGGGGAAGAAGTGTTTGAGAATGTGCTGTGGATTTAACTGGCTCAAAATAGGATTAATTTCCGGAACATCGTGGAAAAAATAAGGTAATTTTTTGACCCCTAGAGCAACGATAACAATTTGGAAAATTCTTGTACCGTGGTGTCATTTGTACATTATATGCAACCACACATTTTTAAATCTTGTACCGTGGTGTCATTTGTACATTATATGCAACCACACATTTTTAAATCTTGTACCGTGGTGTCATTTGTACATTATATGCAACCACACATTTTTAATTCTTGTACCGTGGTGTCATTTGTACATATAATTAATGCAAATCACCACACATTTTTAATTCTTGTACCGTGGTGTCATTTGTACAGTATATGCAACCACACATTTTTTATCACGGCACTAGACTGAAATAACCCGTCACCTTTAATTCAGTCTTCCTTCAGCCTCATAAAAATCTTCACCAATACCAATTGCACAAGGTACTAATCAGTCCAGGGATATTCGGGTTTCATGAAGAAAATTGAAACCACTGACAGGGAAATGAACCCAGGTCGTTTAAATACAGCATATAGATTGTGCCGTGACAATTATACATATAAAATCTGTCACTACTGGAGTAAATTTTATTTCAACCGAATGAGGATAAAATTTAATTTTTAAAATTGTAGTGACATAGAAAATCTCCATCCTTTCCTTATTTTTACCCTTTATGAGTACTTACTAAAGGAATATTTAAAAGAAAGAAAATGATAAGTGTTCAGCGGTTAGTACAAAAGCCAGTGTGTCCTGGGGCAAAATCCAGTTAAAGAATGCGAAGATTTTGTCTGTTTTATTCTTCAGGGCCATAATGCAATATATCTTATGGATAAAGGCCAATATAAGTAAATGACTGTTTTTAGTTTTCAAGAATTTGAAACGTGTATTACTGTGTATGAACATTTGACACCATTAAAACTTTAAACTGCTAGATTTAACATTCATGAAAACTGTCATTTGCACACACCGTATGTTCGCGTGTTTCGTAGAAACCTTTACATAAAAAACAGCATTGTTTCCCTATACAACGTTAACCGACTTGTCTGTCTAGTTGAAAAACCGTGTTCTCTGTGAGGTACGAACTGAATCTTTATATATAATATAGATTAATTTCAGTCTTCAAAGGGTTAATACAAATGCTATTCTTGGAGACGGAATTTTAAGAGTATATTATATAGATTAAGGGATGGTGTTAAATTTCCCTATACCGCAACCGACTTTGTTCTGTTGTGCGTATGACAATTAATTACGACACGGGTGTATATAGAATAAAGCATATAATATACACTTGATTATGAAATTTTATAATTTACATTTTTTTTTGTTCAGGAATTCTTATTTACTAAAAACAATTATAGTAGCTATTATGGTTGTGTTGTTTTTTTAATCTCTAATAAAGTTTTAAAATCCAACTCGAGTATGATATGATCCTAGTCACGTAGCGATCTCCATTCCGTAATTTACACGTGCGAGGTGTGTGGAATCATGTAGTAGTTAGTTATGATATCCAAAGTTAAGTTTCCGATGTTTGTTTTGAAGAACCTTTCAGATGTCTTAATTCCGTTGTTTTTTTTTTTGTTTGGATATTAGAACTCCGGGCCGGATGTACAGTAAATAAAATGTAATTTACTTAAAAAAGGAAATAAATTGTGTTTTGTTAACAGCATATCCGGCTAGTAACGAAGATTTAATACCCAAGGATAAGGAAAAACATACTGAAGACATATGAAAGGTTCTTCAAAATAAACATCGGAACCTTAACATTGGATATCGTAAACTAACTACTACATGAATCCACACACCTCGCACGTGTAAATTACGGAAGAGACGATCGCTACGTAACTAGGACCATACCATACTAGAACTGGATTTTAAAAATTTATTAAAGAGTAAAAAAATAACACAACCATAATAGCTACTATAATTGTTTTAGGTAAATAGTAATTTCTGAACAAAAAAATGTAAATTATAAAATTTCATAATCAATTGTATATTATAGTACGCACTTTGTAGTTTAATATATATGTTTTTTTGCAAAAGCCTGGTGATGATCTTTATTTGAATCGAAAGATGTAGCTGAATAGTTGGGAATATAAATTAGAGTTGTACTTAGACTGATCTGTGAGTTTGACTTAACGTGATGACAACCATCAAATATATTTTACATCAGCCATGTCACTTGTTGAAAATACCAGATAACTTAAGACTAGCTCACCATAGGTTATGGTAAGGAAAATAATATCTTCAGGTATTTACATTTTAAAGTCATTTCTTTCATTGTTTCCGCGTATGGTTATCTACTTCTTGGAAATATCAGCGCATCAGTTATCTGGATTTTCCCTGAAATGGAATGTTTTTTTTCTTGTCCACGGGCTCCTGATAAGATAAAGTGTATGTACAGTGATATCTACATACGAATGTGTTTAGCCGTCCAATATGTATATTTTTCTAACATATCTAATAAAAATATATTTAGTGTTTCATGCGCGTTGTAATGCCTTTCCGAAATCTCTCACACCTTTCTGTTGACATGTATGTCCATCCTTCTTTTCACAACTGTCTATTGTGGTGTTCTGATAAAGAGTAAGCGTTATGATGATTTATTTATTTTGAAGACAAGATACAGCTGAAGTAGCAGTGTATCAAAGAAACTATGTGTGAACATAGTTATTTTTTTAAAGTTACACTTCGGAGTTGTTTATATGGCTGTGAAGATTTGAGCGGGGATAAGCTACGTAAGTTGAGCTAAGAAGTTTTCGTTAAATATCAGTTATCCATGGTGATGAAGGTACTTCATATATAGGCCTACAGGAGAAGATTTGAAAATACTATTATTAATACTTAATCACGAGATTACAAGCTAAGTTATGAGTGAGTTTTAAAGTCTTTAAACCCACACTAAACCGAATATGGAGCCAGCTGTAAGTATAGGTCTAGTAAATTGACGTATTGGTATAGGGGTTCAAAGATAACATTCCTGTTCGAAGACTTATTTATTTTTGTGGTTAAAATATATTTATCGACTATGTATGAGGAAACATAAATTGGCAAAGGGACATAATGTTAATAAGGGTTGCACATTAGAGAGGGATTTGATGAGTTATTCCGCCAATTGCACTTACTATATTCTGTGAAGACTATAAGAAAGATTATTGTCGTGGTTAATACAGCTTTTATTTATTTCTTAATTATTCATAACTTCCGACTCTCCATGCCAATCTATTTACGTAAGGTATGCAGCAAACTCTCAAAGAGTTGGAAGCGGATAAAAGGCGATCATATTTCTTTGATGATTCAACCGATATAGCTATTCTTTGTTAACATCTGTATATTTCCATGATTCTGATGAAATACACTGTCCATGCTCCTGAGAGGGAAAGAGTCGACCCCAGATGATAACTGCCCTATTTTATTGTCTTTATGTCCATTACCATAGCGACAAACCTCCGAAACTAAACATTGGTTTTCAATTACTAGCTTCTGGAACATCACATGTTATCTGTATCAAAAGCTTGTACTGTGTTGTGGAGAAAGCTACTGCTTCCGTCTTCAAATAAAACAAAACAGGAAATGTACGTATAACGTAATATTTAGACGCGTTCGCGTAACCATTGTTGTCGTGGAAAAGCAAGAAGTGTTACATATTCTGAGTGTGTGTTTGTTGCCTTTGTTATACGGCATGCAAAGCGCATTCGCCGTACTATATTGTCATCTGTAGCCTATTCCGCTGTGCCATATATTTCCACATTATCTCATAAGCGGCACCATTTTCCGAGTATTCATCTTTTTTGGTATCCGGACATTGGGATCCCGATTACACGCAAACAGAAAAATTGCTATTCTACCTTGAAGAACGGGACAACTAATTCTTCCGAAGTGTTGATACCCAAATACAAGACTATCTGCTGACCCAACGTAGAACGATAATTCTCAGTCACTGCCAGAAACCTAGTAACCATCTTCAGAAATCCTTTAGAATGTACCTTGAATAATTATCCGTTAGGGTAAGAAATTGTGTTCTACCCGTAGATATCTTTAAATCTGCAGTAACTGTTCGAATTTACAATGACAGCAAACACTGAGTAACTTTTGTCTGAAGCGGTAAATTCAATGGTTCGTGCAAGGAAGATATCGGTAAATTCTTTGGAATGACCCGCCGTTGGCAACGAATATGGCGAACTTCTACAGTTGTCAATTGTTTTTGTTATGCACGTTTCTTCGCCATCTTGCGGAAAGTGGAAAGTATATAATATTCTCTGTCGCGGGAATATTGTTATAAAATATTCACATGACTTGTTATATTCCACTAACGCACAAAGCGTATGAGTAAAATTATCTGTACTAATGCATTTTTCATTCTTAATTGCTTTTAGAATTTCATTCTGGAGTGGATGCGGTATGTAACGTGGACGGAGCAATGGATGCAGATTGTTCACTTTCATTTGCCCCTTGTTTTTATCGGTAGAAGAAGTAGTAATTAATGAAGTATTATGAATGTTAAACAGTGATACGTGTGGTCCCACAAGGATGTATGAGTGAAAGGTAAACTAGGGCGATTACGTTTTAATATCGGCAAAAGGCGACGAATGTTCGTGTTGTAAAACACTGTCTCTTCCGTAGGTCATAATGTATAAACTGGTTCATTAATCTTTTGTAGGTGACCAGGGTATTAAGTTACAGACCTGAAATATGATAATCCTGGGTGCAGGTCTTGTTGGAATAGGTTTTTATTCTACTGAAACTTGTGTAGTGTACTAACCACACGATGCTGCATAATATCCCAGAAGAGCGCAGATCTCGTTGTGTAGTGTATTCCCGGATGATGGTCCAGAGAGACCGAATATGTCGGAACAGCAATTATGGGACGCTGTTAACACCCATGGATCTGTACTTCGGTGTATTTTTATTTACAAATTGTAATTAAGTTACACGGTGAATCGTGAATCAGTTTAAGAGTAAATTTTTATTATGCTTGATGAAGCACTAGAAATGACTGCTGAGTAAGTTTTCATAAGCTATGAAGCTGACAAGGAATTTCTTTGGGTTTCTGATTGTTGGGGTATGTTTCTTTGCAAAGAAGAATTAAAACTTTAGTGTATTTTAAACAGCATTAAAAACTGCTCAGTACAGCATCTTGTAAGCACCTAATGTGGTGCCAAGACGGCAGTTGTCTTGGATGCGACTTATTATTTCCGTGGTTGAGTTGCAGATATTGTGTAGAAGTGTACCTATAAAACTGAATTTGAACCACAAGTTACTTGTTTTGGGGTGACTTTATGGTGGAATATAACATTAACTCTTGACCAGGTGACATGCTGTCACATCCAGAAGACTTGAACCTTTATCAGAACCACTGTGGGAGTCACATGTCTTGCATGTTATGAGCTATTCCCCACACAGGTTAAACTGCTTAAAAATGCTGTGAGTTGATTTGCAGGGTTAAACAAACTCTGGGAAGTCATCCCCTGAAATAGATGTTGAACATTAATGTGATTCAGAATGTTGATTGTTTAAAGACTGTTTAAATAATTTTGAACCAGAAAAGCGTTCCACATATTTTTCACGGGGGTTGTTTTGGACAGTACATAGGTAGGGTTATGACACGTGGAGGGCCGTGAAACATCCTGTCAGTGAGTCATATCCTCCATATTATAATGTTAAATCTTTCAAGAAACTGGGTTTCATTTTCTAACTAGTGCAAATAAACACTCTGGTTATAGAATCCAAAAGCCTACACACAAGCAGACATGATTCTGAGTCAGTTTGCTCTACCTGCAACTGTCTCCTTATTAGTTTCATTGTTAACATTCTATCCCTTTTGTTTTCCAAGAGGTTTTCTATCAGAATTCCGTATGAAATTCTTATATCACCATTTGAGATTCATGTACATCCTATCCCAGCCTCCTTCAGTTTGGTACCTTAACAGTTCCATGTGAGCTTCTTGTAAAAATGTAAAAATGTGTAAAAATAGTTTTACAGTTAAAAGGTTAAACTCTCAAAATACAACTTCCTTGTATCATAACATGTTTTCTTAAGCCAGTGAAATTTAATATTTATTTTTATATTCCCTTGTGGAGAGCAGATGGGCAAAAATTTTCAAGTGTACAAGTTGATGTGGCAGTATCATCAGTTCAGTATTATCTGCATGAAGATTGTGTTCTGAATTTCATATTCTGTTTCAGCTTCCTTATAACTACAATTACCTGGAGGGGAACTGATAAAAGTATGAAAAAATGAACAACGGCAAGCCAGGAATTCAGATTGTGGAAACAATATTACCCACCATTGAAGACGAGTCAAATGTGTGTGTTGAAGAAAATGGCATCATTCCGAAATGTGAACCAGAAACTATTAAATATGAAACACTTGATGAGAATGGGTTCATTCATACACAAAATGGTTTTCTTGTCATGGCATCAGTTCCCCAGGTGAAAACAGAGACCCGTGAGAAAAGTTACCCTGCATATATTGATAAAGCGCGTTCAAGAAAGCAGTACTCTTCAGCTACTATTGTTGGGGCTAGAGATGTTGTTCCGGTATGTTATCAAGATGTTGCTATTTTTCATTACTCGTGCATCCATCATTAAGAATACATTGCATGACCTGGCTGTTAGGTTTGGGGGTGTGACATTTTTATTTTGGTGGGTAGGTACCAACAGCTTTGGAGGAACCTGCTGCCTCCTACTTCAGGGTAGAAGAATATGCCTTGTGGAGTAAAATGATATGGATGCTGCAGATGAAGGTGTGGGGCTTGGACTGTGAATGAACAAAGTTTTGTATGGGTAGATGTCAAAGAGAAAAGTGACTTAGGAAGGAACAAAGGAAGGTGATAACAGAGAAAAGTGTAGATGAAATAGAATAAGGAAACTAAAAATTATAATGATAAATAAAATTAAAAGAAAGATATACATGGAGAGAAGTGGGGAGGAGTAGAATGTGGTGGTGCTGAGGAGGGCTGTGATCAAATGACAGTCATTGGAAAGATGTTGGGAGCATACATACAGTGATGGTAATTTTTGTAAAACATTATGGAGTACATCCTTTCCTGTCTCATTCCATCCTAACCCCTTGTGTGGGCATTTAAATGGCCTGTTGTACCATGTGCAATAGTCACTTAAGTCTGCTGTAAGCATGTGGTTCGCTCTCGCTCATGCTTCTGACTAGCATTATTTTGCTCAGGGGATATTTGAACCTGTGAGAGATGAAGTACTGGGAAAGTGGAAACATATCCAATGAGGAGAATCACAATTTGTTTCTTCTAATATTTTTGTTGTGATTATATCAAGGAATATAATATTAAATGTACAGAAAATTTGGTAGGAAAGTTATAACTCATATTCCACGTGAGACAACTAAGCATAATTGGGAAGGTACTATTAAAGTGGACCTTTGAGAAATGGTTTAACCCTATGGTTCCATAACAGTAGAAATTCTTGATGAACTGAATGACCATTGTTTGCTGAAGCATGATTGCATTGTGTGTGTATGTGTGTGTGTGTTTGGTACTTTCTATGGAAAATCCAGGACATACATTCACCCTAGTCTTGGATTATTGTTGGGTTCACATCAAAATATTTATTTTTCTAGTTTCTTACAAGGTCCTTTTTACATTGTCCTTAGATCAGTTCAGGAAAGCATGAAATGTTGCTGAATTATACGATAGCCTGCCTGACATTTTAACCAGGCACCTTCTAAAGACACTTCACCAGTGTGCTTGGTGTAGAGACAGCAGAATTATATTGCATATCTGTGTGTTGCCATTTGAGTGTTGAATTTGTGGCTGTCATTGTTCCTGCCACAGGATAAACTATTTATGTTGACATTATAATCATATTGCGGGTACATCTTCATTTTTAGCAAAATGAAATGGAGGTGACAACAATACATGTCCTTGGCCTGGAAGAAGCAAGTGGTAACATGGAAGTGGCATATGACAATGCTCTGCAGGTGCCAATAGCAGTGGAAACATTAGAGGTAACAGCCTCTGTTTTCATGTTTTCAATTTTTCTGGAGAGGAGCAGGGGGTTGTCCCATTCTGTCACAACATGGTATGTCAAGATGTGGTTTAGGATACAGGAGATGGTGTTCAGATGTGGAGTTGTGGACCATTTATGAGGTTTACTGAATAATTCATATTCATCAGTTACCAAGACCATGTGTGACAAAGTTATAATCCTGCAAGCGATCTGGAGATTTGTTGCCCTTCACAATTGAACATGAAGTTGACTGGCTTAAGTCTGAGTGTCCAGTTGAGGCTAGAGATTCACTGCCTATGGCATACTTAATAATTTCTATATTTATTTCAGTTGTGTTAAGTTTATGAGACCTTTTATTCTTATGACTAATATCAGCACTTTCTTCTTCTGTTTCCCATAATTTTCATAAAATAATAAGAGCAAAACACTGCTCTGTGGACTAAGGTGAAAGTGAACTGTTAGCTTGGAGTGATATTCTTCAGCAGATGTATGAAAGTTCATATTTGATAGGCAGAAGGCAGTTTGTGGGTGTCAATATCTAGTGTATGATAGTGTGAGTTGTATGAAAGCTGACGACTGCTTGTAACTACAAAATATTATAACTATGAGGTATTTTT
Organism: Reticulitermes speratus; assembly: GCA_021186555.1. Taxonomy (NCBI): domain Eukaryota; kingdom Metazoa; phylum Arthropoda; class Insecta; order Blattodea; family Rhinotermitidae; genus Reticulitermes; species Reticulitermes speratus. The sequence continues at coordinate 22,751,774 of JAJKFL010000237.1, forward strand.
CAAACATTTACTAAAGGGATTAAAATTTCAGGTCATCTTGTGAAAGTTTTATTTGTTGCAACAAAAATCTGACAGTTAAAAGAGTTTTTCAATTTATGTAATCCATCATCTCTGTTATATTTCCTTTGCTTCAGGTACCAGAACGAGGCAATAACTTTATTATCATCCTTACATTTTGCATATTACTGACTGAAAAGAAGTTGTCCCAGTTTGCAGAACTTTCCTTCTAATTGCCAGCAATTAGTTACTGGCAAGACTGTTTGAAAATGAAATTGAAATCACGTCACTTTTGTGGATGTGTCTTAGTATAAGTTTATTGAGAATGTAGTCTGGTAATGTAATATTTCAGGTGCCGGTTGAAACTTTGGTGACTGAGAATGATGAGATTCAGTCAATACACATTGGGGACTACGCAACAGTTGTCAGCCCAACAGACAGTACAGACCATGAAACTCAGGTAAATATTCATTGCAAAAACGTTCAGGTGTTGTAATCTTCCTGTGTTTGTTTCCTTCCTGGCAGGAGGGCAGATTTCTGCTTCTACAGTTGTTACACTGGCCATCTAGAGTGCCGGAGCTTCTTGTCTGTTTTCCAGGTTTGAAATATTGTACCTCATAACACAGTTGCTGTAATGACTATTCTACAGGCTGCACAATCTGGCATTCAAATCCTGGCAGGAGTAAAAAATTGTTACTTTTTCTAAAATGTTCAGACTGACTTGCGGGCCCACGCAACTTCCTGTTCTGTGGGTACTGGGGGCTGTTCTTTGAGGGGTAAAGTGGCTGGGGTGTGAGGCTGACCACTCCCCTTGTATGCTTTCATGGCCTGTACCCCTTGCTGTATGTCAATGGCTGATGGTTCAGTTTGTTTCTTTCTTGGCAGCAAGGCCATCTTTTGCTTCTGCAGTTCCAGTACTAGCCAGCTAGACTGCAGGTTTGAAAGATTATACTTTCTTTATTTCTTGGTTTATGTCTGTGGTTGATGGTTCTCTCAAGAGCTGACATGTTAGGTACCATGACAAACACAAAATTGTAATATTAGGTTGAACATGAATGGAGGAAAAGGAAGATTAAGAGATGAAAGTTCAGGATGAAGGCAGTTTGTAGAGTAGGTTTCTCCATGTGAAGGATTGCCCTTTGTCACTACTAGACCCGTTGCAAGACAAATGATAAAAATAAGAATACGCATTGCTCTTGTAAAGTGGACCGCTGATGTAGACAGGAAGGCTCCATGCTGTTGATGTGGATGTGTTAACAGAACTTTTAACTGCAGTACTTGTGTAGCATTAAATTGGAAGTGATTGTATAATTTATAAGTATAGAGTTTAAGGGGGTGTAAACAGGGCCAGTTTTAATGTTTTATGTTATTATGTAGTATCAACACTCACTTTTAATTGCTCACAGTAGTTTATCATGCCATGTTATTAATTTTTGGTGGAGAATTTGTTATACGTCCGTGAGGTTTTATGTATGTAAGAGTCATTCTATTGTTGATCCAATCTGTAATAATCGCAGTCCACATGTACTGTTGTGGAATTTCAGTGGGGGAACTGGGTGTAGCCATTCTCCTGCAGTTCAAATCTGGTACAATGGTACCATGATTATGGAAATACACCTTCAGTCTGTTACCATGTGATAAAAATTATACATTCATTGGCTTACAGCTCATTTCATGCAAATATTCATTTACTTGTCTGTGAACATTTTCATGATGAATGGTTAATCAGGAGTTTATGTCTGGGGCTACTGCTATATTGATGAATGTTTGTGTTCCACAAAAGGGGGACAGTTCCGTGGCTAGCCAATCAACCACTGTAGATTTCTCAAGGTATTTTCTCTGAATTCTAGTGCAGTAAACTGTTGCCCAATGCAGTTTTGTGTACATGTGGTTGAAAACAATGTTCCAGGAAAAAGAAATGTACCAAATGCTGAACAATTTAAATACATGTGGAAAAATGTGGATGATCACTCAACTGCTGTTGAAGATGGTGGCATGATCTACCCAAGCACTATGTGTTTAATGTCAAAAGATGTGTGAATTTTAAGTGATGGTGGTTCTATACGCATCTGCTTTCACATAGCGCTACCTTTCCCATATGAAGTTTGTACAGTGTGGTTTTGCCCAGCTTACCATGATCACCTCCCTTAACCCCCACATTGTGTGACATCTTTATATACCTTTCTCATCTCATTGCCATGTTTCTAGTGTTAATTTTAATTGTAAAATTATCTTTCTCTTTAAAATTGTTGGCACCCATGCTAAAATTTGATGAACTAAGACTAAAGTAACATTTTATTTTGACTTCTCTTCTAGTCCGGTTCCAGTCTGGTTATAGCATCAGCATACCCTCAACAGAACTGTTTTGTTACCATCCAGGAAAATCATATGTTGTCTACCCGATCTGGTTGGAACAAGTCTCAGTTGCCAACTGTCACAAGAGTGGTACAACCGAAATATCCTATTGGTAAATTTATGTTATTAATTTTTAAAAGTGTTTAGAATTGTGTTGAAGCTGAAGTTCTTAGCATGCATCAGCACACTTTGTTGAGCACATGATCAATAAACCTGGCTGATTGACTGTTCTCACCTTGTTTTCTGTCAGCAGTGTTTTGTCTCTTCTTCAAATCTTCTTACAAGTAATGTAGAAGAGGATTTTAAGCAAATATATTTGTCAAAAAGGACAAGCAGTTTTATAGCAAAGAAATAGTCAAATAGTAGCAGCAACAGAAGGTGTTGTATTACCCTTGAACCTATCACATTCTGCAAATTTATTGGCTAATGGCAAGTGTTTCTGCCTCAGTAAGGCCATTGACTTTTGTTAAAAAATTGCTGTTTGGCTAATGTTAATTTCAACATCATAGTGAAGTTCTGTAGTGTGAACTGTATAAATGTCTCTTACGGGTGTTATGTAGCAAGAGATTCTGTAATTTCACTGTCCATCCTTTTTTAATTTGGTTCTAAAAAAAATATTTCTAGGTATCAGGTCACCAGACTTGTTTGTAACTGACAGAAGTATGACCTCCCACTTTTCACTTGTGAAGAAAGTGATGTGTTTGCTGTGAACAAATGCAAAACTTAACGTGTAATATGAGGACCGTAGTACAGGAGTGTCATGTTGTAACATAGTGTTTGGTCTAAGAATCTGGAGAGCTGAGTTTTGATTACAGTAGAGGTTATTGCTGAGCACTTAGTACTCTACTTGTAATAATGTATCTGTTCTGTAGGTTCAAGAGATCTAGTACGGTTTGGGCGCAGTCGTATGATTGCAGACAAGCATACTAGTATTCCTGTGGCCGAGTTTAAAGCGCAACTCAGTGACACATCTGACATCATGGGCAGGATGGATCTTGCTCCCAGTACAAAGAAAATGATGAACTATCTCAGCACAAAGGGCTTTGGGAAACTGTTCTCATCTCCAGGTAACCCTTTGCTTGATCTGGGTAAATTTTTCAGACCAATGTTTGTTCTGAGGAAACTATTATTTTGAAATCAGTAAGATCTTAAAGCCATTGATAGTTATGATCACAGAAGATGATGATGTAAACAGTGGTGGAAAGGGGTACCCACTGGAGTACATATATTTTCCACATGTGTTTTTTGCTCTTCTTGAGATTAATTTGGAAAAGGTAAAGTTGTCCCAATGCACGTCATAAGGGCATATGGGCTGGTGGAGGTACAGTTCCAGTCATTTTTAAGCTTGGTGCTTGATGGAGGTGAGTAGTCAGCTTCAGCCCCAGGGACAGACCCCCCAGTATCCCTTGAATAGGAGGCTGGGTGGACCACAGAGCTGGTCTGAACATTTTGGAGAAGAGAACCCATGCTGGGAATTGAACCATGATGCCTCAATCATCCAGCCTGTAGCCTAACCATTATACCAACAATGCTGTCCCAGCTTCTGATCTTTATTTACTCCAGATACAAATCTATTGATACTATGTTGATCACACTCACCAGTGAGGTTATTTTTCCTTGTATTTTAAATGATGACTGATGCAATATAATATGTTGATATGATGTGATATGGTATGATATGATATGTGATATACTTCAAGAAACAAAATGGTTGTAGAGTATGTATGTTTTGCAAATAAAGCCATTTGTCTGCAGTTACATTTGAACATGGACCCTTTAAATCAGAATAGCAATAAACAAAAGGCGTGGAAAAATAACAGAAATATCTGCTTCATTCGTGCTTCTAACCTCATCAAAGCAGCCAACATAACTTTTGAAACAGCTATTAGATACCATGGCAATACTGCAGCAAAGTTTATAGCTTTGCTCCAGAGAAGTAAACTTCCAACTCCACTGTATACCGTCTTACAGAAGAAACATGATTATTACAGAAAAATGTACAGGACACAGAAATGATAAAATGGACTTCATGTGGATGATGTCATTTGAAGTTTGTTTCTAAATGTCAGGTTAACCATTCCATTCATATTTTCATGGCTTATTTCATTAAGAACCATTTTAACATTATACGTCTCATTACTGTCTGTGAGTTACCTGATTTCATTAAGAACCATTTTAACATTACACCTCCCATTACTGTCTGTCAGCTACCAATCTTGAGATTTTCCAGTTTTGTATGCTTTTTCTGGTCTTTTGTGTGCTACATGATCCATCACATTCTTTTTTTTTTATTTAATCACCCTGCCATTACTATTAGAACATTATAAGGTGAGTAAAAGTTGTGAAATTATGATTTTCGTGGTTCCTTTGTCCTTTTTTTTTTTCTGCCTTAGGTCCAGATATTCTCTCCAGTACTTAATTTTCTTTGTACTTTATTAGCAAATGTAATATTAGTTTTACATGTATTAATCATTTGTGAAATAAACAGGTAAGAAGATGACTTGTGCTGAGCTTCTACATCTCTACACAAGACACCTTACCTTGAAGCAGGTCCCTGTAGAAGAGACATTCGATGATATGGTGTTGCTGCCTTTAGGCTATCAACGTGAGGGTGAGTTTATAGTGCAGATAATGTCAAAGAACTTTGCAGCAACAGGGTGAATGTAACAGTATAATGGTTAACATTCTTGCTTCGTGTTAGATCAGTGGTTCATATCTTAAGATTGGCTGTCTTGACATTTTTTGTAATTTTCATCAGTTGTTCTAGAGAGATCCTTTAATTATTTTGACATTCCTAACAATTTATCATTCATGATGTTTCTGTTTTCTAATGCTGTTTAACTTCATACAGTTGATAACGCATCATTAAATAAACCTAGATGCACATGGTGTTACGTTTATACTTTTGCTTTGTTCTGTCAGCCCAAGCAACACATAATATTTGGACTCCTGCTTAGAAAATGAGAATTCCTAATGCTTTGCTCAGTAATAAATGTGTCTGAGTTGAAAAATTGACAGAACTTTCAAAATTACTAGGGTGCTTGTTTCTAGCTTTGGAAAGTAAAGTGCACTGGTTTGTGTGTGTGTGTTTTTCTATTTGCAGTGGATCCAACAAAAATCAAGCGCATCACACGTCGTAGAAGATATCCAGAAGCGGAAGAATATCAGCGTAGACTCATCCAGGAACAAATGCAGCAAACATTTGACAATCTAGTTGCTGAGAGCCAAAAGAACATGGAGGCTGTCTTTTTGGAGAATTCTGGTAAATGAATATGTTTACTAAATTTTCATAATGAAACTCAAAGGTTTAACAGCGGTGATATCAGAGCCCCCTGTTGGACATAGTCCTGTTCACAGTTGCCATCTTGTTTTGATGTAACAGCTAGCCAATGTGTCATTGCAGTTATGGTAAAATAAATAAAGCTTATGTGAGAGACAATAAAAATATGAAATTTTAAAAAATGGCTGTACCCAAACATCTGACCACAGTAATGGGCCCTTGTAGGATACAATGGTGTTTCTAACACATTCACCGTTTATAGACCAATTTGCAGGACAGAAAAATCTTGTAGACCAAATATCCCACAGACGCTGTAAAATATGTATTACGTATTTTAGCCAAGAAATTCAGAGGACAGAAGCAGAAAAATTTTGTTATAGTACTGTATAGCTCAGTTTTGGGTGGTAGTTTGTGATGCAGCAGAACATTATTAATCTACAATCTGCAGGTATTTTTCCAGCAAATTTCCTGTTAATGTTAATGTTTAGTTTTATAATGTTACCTTTTTAATTACTGGTGCTCGAATGGCATATTATGATGACTAGGCTGTGGCCTGGACAGCAGAGGGGTTGTGATTTGATTCCTAGAAGAGTCAAGAGATTTTCCTTTGTGTAGATTTTCCACACCTGCTCCGTTGGCCACTCAGTCTCCTATTTAGTTGGTATGAGGGGTTCTTTCCCCAGGAATAAAGCAGACAGTGTATGCACTTAACCAGTCACCTACAGGTTGTACTGAAGTTAAGAGTATGTGGGGCTATACCTTTACTTCGTCATATGCCTTCAAGGCATGATTAATTAAGCACATGGAGAATAGTACTTTGGTCATCTATTTGTGCTGGGATATGCTAGTAAATGTTGTATGTTGTGTTGTACAGTTTCAATGGGGAGTTCTGTTTACAATTCATAAAGCCTACTTTCCTGTGGCACAGACTTCCAGATTTGGAGATTTTGTATTGTTTATGTTTTTTCCAGGTTTGTTGATGTGAGTTTATATCCCAACAGTAAATTGCATGTAGGCCATGATTTGGCCTGCTGGACCTGTGTGTATATGGTCATGGGATGAAAGACTGATTAAGCCAGAAAAAATATATTTTATACAATTGCAAATGTTTTAACACCACCACCGCCACCATTACCGCTGCCACTGCCATTACTCCTCCCGCCCCCCATCGTTCCACAGCCATGTCACATTCTTTCATTAGTCAGTGAATTGTCTTTAATGTCTTTAGACTGCATGAAATGTGGGATGTATAACCTGATCTCTGTTGTTCAGAATAGACTGTTACTGCTTGCTTCTTGTTTATCCATACTTTATGATAAATTGACTGCTGTGGAGTAAAATTGTGGGCCTTAAGCTATATAATTACAATGATGATTGTGATTATTTTGTAGGATCATTAACAGAGGAAGATCAAGGCAACTTGCAGATCCTTGTTCAGGCTGCTGAGAATGATTCACTGGAGCATGAAGGAAAGGGCAGCCATCTGGGTAAAGTACTGGAGACTACTTCCTAATATGTGTTCATTAAATCATACGTGATGTTGTAAACAAAGAAAAATGGGTTTTGGTGATGTGGATCAAGTGGGTGCCTTGTTACCAGGGCATGGTGTGTCCTCAGATTGGAGCTGGAGGAGATGGTCTCTAGATATGGTGGGTAACTGTGAATATATTGAATAAGCAGCTGTGAACAGCCGCCAAAGGATCATCCTCCAGCCCGAGAGTTGGGTGAGGGGCTAACAACTTTTATCATAAGAAACTGACATGTTACGTAATTTTACACAGGCCTCAGTGGGTTCTTTAGAATTGGCCTATGCAATGAATACATGACAAAATGTTATTCAACATTTTTCTCTTAAGTTTAATTCCACATATATACATTAAATTACTGGGGGTCATCAGTGTGGATTTTGCTGTAATACATCGACTGCTATTCATGTATTGTGGGCCGGGATAACAGAGATGGTATAGCTACTCACTACAGAAGGACGGTCGAGGGCTCGAATCCTGGTCAGGGTGAGATTTTCTGCACCCACCCAGACCAGCCATGGGATCCATCCAGCTTCCTGGAAAATGGGTACCAGGTCTCTTTCTCAAGGGTAAAGCAGCCAGGGCATGGTGTTGACCACCCACCCTCATCTAGTGCCAAGGTTAAAGAAAGTGTAGAGCTATACTTCTGCTCACCCTCTGAGTCTTCAGTGCCTGTTCTAGGATGAACTTTACTTTTACCTATTCATACATTCTGCATCTATCAGTTACTGGAGGGGAAATGAGTATACAGTGAGGAAATACATAGCTATTTTGAGACTTCAGGAAAGCCAATGATACAGTTGGGAGGGAAGTTTTCTACAGTATTCGTACTGAGTTTGGCATATCCATGAAACTGGGTAGCCTAATTAAAGTTTAAATGAAATCTGTATTAAATTGTGTATGGGGTAAACAAAGAATAAAAGTAATCCTTTAACAGCACAAATTTAGCCTACTGTAGAAAATACTGAAGTATGCCTAATTTATATAACCACAAGTACCAACCTACTGTAACTGCACCCACCTACTTCACCATCTGCATTCCTTCTTACTGTGAGATGCCAGACATCCAAGCGAACAGTGACATACCCGCACCTTCATCAGTTTGTAAATTACAGTAGAACCCGGATAAGAAGTCCCCGCATAAGAAGTTTTCCCCTGTAAGAAGTCTGATTTTTAAAGTCCCGAAATCCTATTGCTTTTAATAAGCTTCCCTCTTAATAAGTCTTCCTGCTTAAGGAGTCCCTAATCCTCTGGTCCCTTGAAAGACTTCTTAACAGGGTTCTACTTTAGTACTAATTGGAATCCAGAGAAGTGCTCCGCTACTGATTGTAGAGTCCTTGGTCCACCGCCTTCAAGTCCCAGTGTTAGTTGGAACCCACTGACCAGATTACATGTATTACATGTATCTTTACCACCATGGGAACCTCACATCTCATGCACATTCACCTTCTTTCCCATTTATATGATGCTTAAGATCTGAGGCAGTTGAAATGGTATGCTGAAGTAACAGTCGTGTGCTAATGTTATACTGTGATTTTACAGGGATCAGCTGCACACATGGGCATTGTGTGTATTACTTTTTAGTTACCAGCTACCTGTGGTTGTTAGTTGGTATTATTGTTTTGGGCTTCTTTTTTTAGATGGCAATGCTGTGGGAAATATTGGAAGTGTTGTGTTCAGTAGTACCTGTATGTGAGGAAAGGGAGCTTTGTGATGTAAGCAGTTGTGTAAAATAAATCATTTTGTGTAAGTAAACCATTCACAAAAATGTTACTGCACAGAAAGTCACGGAATATTACTTTAAAACAAATGATAATCATTACATTTATTCCTTTTTAGGCACATTTGCGTCTCTGTGGGGCACCTGTTAAAATTACTCAATCTGTCTGCATATACAGCAAAATTCATTTAATCCGACATCTGATAATTCAGAAATCCTGATAATCTGTCACTTGAGAGTAGTTGCTTGTTAGCAGAAAAAAGCTTCATCAATGAAACAGGCAGATCTCGGGGACATGTTCAGAAAGGCCTTCAAGAGTGTCTGTACATCAATCATTGTGGTGTCTTCTGACCCCTTGCCTCCAACTCCATCATCTTTTGGAGCTCTGATGACACCAGAAAACACAGAAGAGATGCCTGATGACCGTGAACCCGCAGGTGAAGGAGATATCTAAATGGAATACTCCTCTGATTAGTTGTACAGCCCAAATATAGGAGCAGTAACAAAAAATTACCCGTAAGAACTTAGGTTAGTGTAGGTAGATAATCTGGAATGCTTGGTAATTCGCCACCTGTCTGGTCCTGTGTGAGTCGGATTAACAGAAATTTGCTGTACATGAAATAACTCGAGAACTTGATAATAGGGAGTTTAACTAAAATGTTTTGCCAATTTTAGTTTTAAATAGATAACAGAAACAACATGAATATGCACATATGTTCCTGCATGCATCTCAAGTGCAGCTCACAAAATATTTATCAGCGTGAAAAATGTTCGGAATGAAAGGTGTAGAAAAAAATCAAAGGCATGGTTTATTCCCAACACATTTTTGTCTGTATCTGTTACAATTTTTTGAGTTAAATTAGCAAAAGCTAGCCAGCCTGCTAAAATGGTTATGCAGTGTGTACATTTTCTAACTTCTTTGGAATTATCATTATGAAAATGCTAATTGTGATTGTACAGGTACTCGACCTGCATCATCAGATCAAGAAGACTGCAGTGTACAGGGGCACTCTGAAAACCTATCTAGTGACAATCTGCCATCAGGAGACTGGCTTGGAACTGTCCAGCAGTTCATTATCATTGTTCCTAGTGACCCACTTGTAGACAATATCACTGAGACTGTAATAACGTCGTGAATTACCGTTTGTGGTGCAAGATTGTTCCTATCTTGTGAGGTGAAGACTTGTGCCATATTGTATCAGTCTGCTAGTCTGTGGTGCGTCTGTACAGGCAAGGTGTAGAGCAGGTCCAGTGGACCTGACTCCTTAGAGACAGACATGGAACAGCCATGTATAGAGCAAGCAGTGTTTCTCAAATATTTTGCACTCATGAAACCCTTTTGGCAATTAAATATTTTTACATAACTCTTGAATGACTATTTTTTTAAGTTCTAGTTTTTTTTTTATTATAATGCTATACATCAAAGGTTCAGATTAATCTTGCATTTCAGAGGATGGAACAAGTGGATCTGTTCACAGTCCATATGGGTCTGGAAGTCTGGTACTGTGTTTGACGCTGTATCCTCATGTCATGTTCTGCATATAGCCTGCTGCAGTATTGCTTCTTTTTTGTTGCACATCATGAGAATGCTGTTTGGCACAGACATGTACATGTAAGAGGATGTACTTTGTAGGCATGTTTGCATAGTCACAAAAAGCGCCCATTGGCTTCATCATGTCTGCCCACGTGTGTCATTGCGGCTTCCATTAGACAAATTTCAGTGAAATGTGGTATGGGGCCTTTTATGAAGATCTGTTGAGAAAATCCAAATGTGGTTAAAATCAGAAATATTGGGCACTTTACATGGAGATCTAAGTGTTTTTCATTTTATTGGCAGTGACATATGTAGTGCAACAATAAATATAATGCATTGTTGCATTTCTGTGGCAATGTTTTTAGTATTTATTTCATTGTTGACAGTGACATGTACATCAGCAGTACAAAGAGAACACAGTGGTTATGTGAACGTACCACAGTGTTACGTTGTATGTACATTGTCTATCTTGTTTATAACTATGCTTGAAATATGTGGAAACTCTTCCTTCAGACCAGCCCAGACGTTAGTCAGAGGAAGATTTTTATGTGGATCTTACAAACTCTTGTCTTTTGAAATAACATTTCATTCCTCATTTTGTTGTTGGCCTTGCTTTTGATTTATTTATTTTTTTCTTAAAACTTCCATTTTGATCTAGTGATCCACTACGAGAGTTCAAATAGATATATATATGCTTCACATTCGGTGTTATTTATATTTAATGGCACTCCATCTAACAGTGTCCTACTTGGGACATTATTAGTTGCTCAGCTACTCTAGAGATTCTTTGCCTCTTGTGGAGCCCGAAGGTTCAGCACTGTGTTCACAAGAGCCTGGCAGTGATCAACCATTTGCACCATATGATGGATGAGCCATTTTAATATAATTTCATGGTTTGCAACCACCATTTTTTATTATGCATTTCTCAGCTGCCATGCATGCTACATCTCATGCTGATCTCATTCACCTTGATGTGATCCTCACAATAATGTTTTATGAAGAGTGCAAATTGTGAAGATCCTCATCATGCAGTTTTCTGCAGCCTCTTATCCCCTTACCATCCCATTCTTAAATGCCTTCTTATCCTGTTTTTAAATATCTTCTCTTAGTGTGAGAGATCTGCATAATGACAGATAAAATATTGTTTTGTATATTTTATTCAGCCTGTCACAGCAGCTATGGGGTTTTTGACCACTTGGACTCGGGGATCTTGGGTTTGAATCCCTTTCGGTTGATGGATGTTGTTGTCTTCCTGTATTTATGTTGGTCTGTATAGGTAGATAACATCCCATGTCCTAAAATTCTTACCAAATGTCAAAATCGTACATACTTCAGAAGTTAATTCTGAACTGGAACAGGCCAGTGTCTATTGCTTAAACTGGAGGAGTATTATATTTTCATCCTTCATCTTTAGATACCAGACAGGAAGACGATTATGAACGTAATCATAGCAAAGCAAGCATTTCCAGATTTTAACTAGTCTTAATGCTTTTGTGAATGAATGCAGTTAAGATATACTGCTGCCCTTTGCAGATGTTACCTGAACTTACGACCTTTTTAAAGATTGGTAATCCCTCAATATATGAGCAGTCAGTTTACATGTTCTTGCTTATGTGAGGTGCACAAATTAATACCTGTTTTTTTGTGATCCATTTTCAACTTTTATGAGCTCCTTCTTGCAAACTGGTCATTGTTCCTAATACCCGTCTTGGTTGTTGTCTGTTCACGAATCTTCTCAAATGCACAGAATGTCATAGCAGTGTCTCTCATTCTTGTGAAGTTTGCTTTCCTCAGTGTTAATCATTTTGAATCAATTAAATCTTAAGGAATTTCTGTGTATCATGTTTATAATAAGGTTGGTACCTAATTTTTATGTGTTCATTACAACCGTAATAATGTAACTATTGCTTACGGATAGGTTAATGGCTAAGGGTGTTATGAAAATACAGTAATTGACAAATCTGTGGCATTTTTTTGATACTGAGGTGCTGTTGTGTGCTTCATTAAGGTGAACTTTGTGTGTGTAGGGAGAAATTTTGCGCTCTGGAACAACTCGAAATTTATAACTTCGGAAGTAATGGTAAATTAATTTCCATTTTAAGAGTTTTGGTGTTACAGACAGTTTTAAAGGAATGAATTAAACTTGTAAACCAAGGGGTTACTGCATTATATTTTGACCTGTATTCTGGTGATGAGACAAGAATGTATATTTAGTTTTTTCTGCATTTACTTCTAGATCAGTCTGCTTACCAGTGTCTAACAGTTTCTGTGTTTCTCTTTTTGGTATCTACAAGTATCTTCATACCCAATAAAGTAACATCAACATAGACCAGAAAATGTGTGTCCACAGATTTCATTTTGTTGTTCACACCTTGCATTTTATTGCATTATTAACTAGAAAGTACCAACAGTAATGCACAAATTTAATATATAACAGAAAGTCATTAGAGGATTACTTTAACTCTGACATGTTTCGGTGGCATATATATACCACCACCATCAAGGAGAAAGTTCAGACCAAAAGCTGGAACATCGCTGGTAAGGTAAAGTCCTTGCTGTGTACACATTGACAGAGTCACTTCACAGAAAGTCATGCCCATAGAGCACAGTAGGCACTGTATATGCACTGCAAAAGTCCCCTTGACACTGCTCATATAGATAGGGTACTGTAGACAATGGGTGTTGAAGTTAATGGGCCGTGTGGATGGTGCACGGTAGTGGTAGGCAGCTGTTGTTCCTGGAATTTGCAAAATAGTCCGGTATCACTGTTACATCTATGTGGTAATATTCGAGACCTGTGGTATGCGTTCATGTGCGTGTTTTTATGTGATGACAGGTGTGTACTGGCTTAGTCAGGTGCGCTGGCATGTCTGATGGTCCTGTTATGTAGTGTGTAGGTCTGGGGCAACTGGAAGAGTGGGTTGGCTCCTGTGTATTTTGTTCGTCCATGAGTTGTCCCCTTGTCTGTTTAGCGTTTTACCTTTCTCGCAAGGTTGTAGGAGGTCCATAGTAGTGTCCAATTCTAGTCCCTCCTGATTTTCGTGGATCTTATCATGTATTCTAAAGCAGCGGTGTTAAAGCATCTTTGTTTCTTACCATTCTGAATATGAAATGAACATGACAAATGCTTACTTATAGGTACCTTTCTATAGGTTTGATATCAACATATTTTATTTAGATCAGCTTCTTCATGGTTAAACTGAAATCAATGGAAAAGTTGAACAGTATTTCTGTCATATGTGAATCAATGACTTTCTTGAGGAATACATGTATAGCTGATGTATTGTGCCATTATATGCACATCTTTAATCAGTGTCTGACTGTTGTAAAACACATAATAAATAGTCTAATATGTTAAAATGTAGATTGATGAGGCCCTGGTAATTTCATCAATATATGGGGTCGAAGAAGCTTGAACAATATGGGATACCGTAATTTTTAAGTAGTTGATGACAGTGATATCCTTGGTAATTACTATGGACAGTTTTCCCATTTTTGCTTTTTGTAGATAGGTACAATATTATATTCCTTCCATTGCTATGGCATTTATTCCCCATTTAAAATGGAATTGCTGTAATAAGTTTGTGGACATCAGAACAGAATGCTGTCTCTTCTGCTTGGATCACATCTGCCAGAATTTGATCAATTTTTGGCACTTCATACCTTGCGAACTTTTGCGTAGAAATTCGTCTTCAAAAGAAGCAGGCTGAAGTACTAATGGCTCAGCTGTATGTATTTGTCTGACAATCACTGTTAACCCCACATAAATACCATAGTTGATGGAAGTAATTTTTCCACGTATTCAGAATACTGTGCGAAGCTGCAAGTAGGTAACCATTTCCATCTTTAACCAAATTAGGCCTAGGCTATTATAACGGATCTTCAAGAGGTGGGATGGGATGGCGTGGCCTGGATTGATATGGCTGAGGATAGGGACAGGTGGTGGGCTCTCGTGAATGCAGTAATGAACCTTCGGGTTCCATAAAACATGGGGAATTTCTTGACTAGCTGATGACCTGTCAAGGACTCTGCTCCTTGGAGTTAGTTAGGCCTAGGCTGGTAACTGTTCTAAAATTTATTTGATTCTATAGAAATTCTAATATTCTTGTTCTTATTTGCTTGAATCTCATTAATTAGTCTTACACCATTCCCTTGTTCATTCTGGAATGTCTACTAGTTTCACATCTGGCATTCATAAATATGAACATTGCAGCCTTCCAAGTTGTGACTGTATGAACTGGAGGAGTGAACTGTCAAAATGTGTTAGAAGCAGGGCATATTCAGCAGTTTGTACATTGTTATCATTAAACTGTAGTAAAGTACACTGCAAGATTCATCCAATAAACACTACCTGATTGGTAGAACAGCATAGGTTGTTGAGTTAGATAACACTGAATGATGTCTGCCCACTTACCAGGAAGTTTGTTTCTGTAAAGAAGCCTAGTGTGACTTAAAAAGAGTTAAAAAAGCAATAATGTGAAGTTGAATCTATTAGTGTGAAAGCGGTAGTACTGCAAAATGCCATTTGCTATTAGGCAGTTTTTTTTAAATTGTGGAACCCTTACATCCTCTGTGGGGATCCCTGGTATTCTGCAGAACAGTTTGAGAAATGCTGCTATACCTGAATGAAGCAGTTTTGGTTGTGTCCATTCTCTACCCTAATTTTATAGGCCCAGGGCATTGTTTTCCCAAGATCTAGATATCAAATGGATTGAACTTGTGTGTGTGTTGTGTGTGCGTGTGTTGTGCGCGCGCGCGGTGAATTCACCATAAACCAAATGGTCACTCTGTGAGTATATCCATATGTACATATGTTTATACATTAGCCTTTTAAAGATGCCATTTCTGTGCTCAAGAATTTCTTTTCACAAATAATGCCATATCATGTACATGTGCCAGCCATGCTTGCTGATTTGTTCACACAGAGGTGTTTCTTTTAACAATGACCTCTAAGCATGGATGTGTTAAACTGGTGGTTAGCACATGGTACATCTGTCCTTAGAGGATTAAATTACAGTAAAATCTGAATTTGTTAAATATTTTTCCAGGTCCCAGCTAAAGCACAGTATAAACACTTTATTCTCTTTATTTAATGAATGTCAGTTCACTGAGTAATGTACATTTCCTGAACAAATGTTTAACTTTCCAGAACTATTATGCTCTGATTTACTGTGTGTGACTAGTGTTAGAGAAGACAATGTTTCTTTGTGAGAAGTTGTTACTGCACAACCAGTGCCATCAATTGTTTCACAAATGGATTTGATATTGTTGACTTTATAATTGCATTTATTTGTATAGAAACAGTTTTTAACTACTAGTATTTACGAAGGTATGGTCCATGTGCATGCCATGAAGGCGTATGGGGAAGTGGAGGTGAGTGCTAACTACTGGTGTACAGAAATTATTTTAACAATTATATACAAGTTTTATAAGACAAACATAACTCCCATTCAGTGAGACGCTTAGTGTAAGGATAACCAGTCAGTCTCCAGATTTATTACATAGGGATTTCACTTTATCACCATTTTGATTTAATTTGCTGTGACAATGTTTAGTGATGAAACATGTCATTGGGTGGTGGCATCATGATGTTTCAGTCAGGGTGGGTCTTAATGTTAAAACCTCTCTGCTTTATCCTCCCATATGCACTCCTTATGTATATGTGTCTACTCTTATGCTACTGTCTTTTGTATATCTGCTCTCATTTGGTCACTCGACTGTGTTCCTGGTCTCCCCAGTATGCATTCATTAGGTGTCTTCATTTTTATGCTCTGAAATTTCTGTTCAGTATATTTTATTAGCTTTTTTTTTTTAATTTAAAAGAAATAACTTTCCCATAATTTCCTAGTCCCAAATTATGTTACTAACAAGACTGCTTTCTTCTGGGTTGTGATGCTGCGTATGCTTGCAGAAGTGTACTGGTGTTTCAGATGAACTGCAGTCTTCATAGTGATTGCCGTGAGAACCTCACGTCTTACTATGCCTGGTAGTAGTGTGGTAAAATTCCCTTTCTTCACATATTCTCTTTGTGATTTTCTAATGGAGTTTACTATTTGACACAGTTTTTGAGCCCACGGAAGAAAGCTTTCCACTTTCATAAAATTATTACTTGTACAGTTTATTATTTTATGTTTACTTTACCAATTAAAATTACAACACTTTTATCTCAACTTATTTTGAAATTTAGCCTCTGTGATTGTTTTGTCATAGACTATTTTTCAGTGTTCTTTTTTCTTCTATAACAAGATATGATCTGCATTGTGAATTGTAATGACAAAACATGCACATACACATATGTATTTTTCAGTTTTTATAGTTGATGAATCTTTTGATAGTGTTCAGCAATTGTTTTGTCAGATTTAGGTTACAGCATGTGAAACATCTGAAGGATAGCAAGAGGACCATTGTTTAAACAAAGAACATGAAACATGCTTTTATGTTATGACTTTACATTTTGTGTTGACAGGAAATAACAAATTGTTGTTTTAGATGGTTGCAGTGAATAATAAAAACAGACTGATGGTCAAATGTATAAATTTATGAACTACAAATGGTAGACAGTGTTAGTTGAGAGGTAGAACTGAAGATGGAAAATACTAACTTTTATGTGTTATTTCTGGCATAACAGTATACTCACATGAAATCATGCATTTTGTTTTTCAGACTTTGTAGGTCTGTAAGTTTGTATTCATGTATTCAATATGTGACAACTAAAATACAGTGAGATACAGTTCTTCTGTTCTGCTTTCTCAGTTGTAAATCCCTGCATTGATTGTTTTCCTTAGTTGAGGGGTTTGTGACTTTTTGTACAAATCTGAATGTAACACATGGGGTTTCACTGTTTTTTCTCATGGTAATTGTTGAAGAATACTAGTACTGAAATAAGTATCACCTTTGTAAATATATCTTGTACCTTGATACAAATGGCATGATGAAAGGAGGGATGCTACACTATATAATCTTGGATGTTGGTTGGTTCCTTCATTCAGTAATTTGACATCCATCAGTGTGATGTGATAAAAGAAGAATTGTAGGAAAAAAAGGAGCTGAAAATTAATAAGCTGTAGGAAGTAATTCCCTGTTCTTTTAAGATATATCCCCTTATTCATAGAGGAGATGGGAAGAGGAATTCAGCTCTGACTTTTGATTGGTAGGTTATTTATTGATGCCATATTAGTTGCACAGTTTCTTTAGTGTTGGGGGGGGGGGGGGGGGAGACAAGCTCTCAGTGGTTCATGTAAACTCTAAAATTGATTTAGTGATAAATATTAAGTTCTTCAAATAGATATAACAGACCCTAATAGTAATAATAACATTCTATAATAAATAAATTATATATACACACACACATACTCAGCTGTGACACCTGGGGGATTGAATGGTATGAACATCTGAAAAGAGTCCAGGACACAAAGGTCTGAATGCCCTGCAATGTTACATGATACATACATTTCCTGTCTTGTTTTCTCCTAGCATAGATTTTATGAGCTTCCCTAAAGAACTTGCAATATCCTGACAGCCTTGAGAGCCAATGGTTTTTCCCCCCAAACGTGTATTCAGTCAGTTGAGAGGTCATGACAACCAAGGTTGTAACTAGATGATCTGTGGTTATAACAGTATGTTACACTAGTAATGAGCAACTGAGTTTAGGCAAAGCCACAGCTAAGTCAAAAGCATTAACATCAGGTGAGATTTCACACAGCTGGTTGTTACAGAGAGATCCCTTACTTTTTCATCTTCTTTGAGGTGAACTTCATGGTGTCACTCCCAAGGTTCAAATTCCCTGAGGATCAGTTGTTGCAGACTTCTGAATTTTAAACTGATTACATCTCATGCACGTTTCTTTTCATGAAGCATGGACGTGAAGGTTAAAATCATTACTGATAACCCTTCTATATACAGTTTCTGACACAGGAGTGTGGCCAGATACAGTATACTTCTCCTAGTACATGTTGTACAGTATTTATATATCTAAATCCAGGGCTAAGTATCTGCAATTTTGATATGTACCCAAGTGTAATGACACTGACACGACAAAAATTTTGGATCATGTTCAGAATCTGAAAACAAAACTTCAAATTCCACAACTCTATGTCTATACAAAGTGCAGTGTAATTTCAATCGGCAAATGCTGTTAAAAATCACCAAAAAACTTGACCTGATTAACCACGCCAACACGTTAATTGGGAAGTAACATTTATCCTCAAATCAATACGAAGTGAGTCTTCCCTAAAATTACAATTCGACATCCATAAGTATAAGGAAAAAATGGAATTTCTGAGGCAAATTTGTAATGATAAAGAGGTTCATAAATTGAGTGTTTTCAATAGTAGTAGTATATATATTTATAAAATGCCTACTCGCAATCTTCACATTGTTTGATATGAAGGCTTCTTTCTGCAGCATGCTATGAAGCCATTTCTGTGATGTTAGATATAGAAAAATGCATTCCCGCAAAAAATAGCAGTTTGGTGTGCTATTGACTTAGACGTACATACAGTACGCTCCTCCGAAATGTCAGTAAAAGATTACCACTCAACTCGGCGTAACGTCTCAGAAAACTTAATCTTCATTAACACTGCTATAAAAACCTCCAACCTCGCAAATAACTACGTAGTAGTTGCGACAAAAGAGGGAAGAAAGGGGTGAAAAGAACTCTGTTGGTGGATATCTCGTACTACTTCTTGCCTCCATTTTTTTCTCACATTAGGTATGGCTGCAAAGGAGCGGACTTACGAGGGTCTGTGCAACCAACAGGTGTGTATTGGTACATTATTTACTACGTACTTCTGTTTTAAGGATGATTGGCAGTACTGTGTAACAGCAAAATTTAGTTATGTGTTAAAAGTTACACAGAATTCGTAAGAAACGTTAAGTAGTTTAAATTGTGGTTTGGTTATGGGCACTTGTACCTGTACCAATAATGTTTCTGGTTTTGATATTCACGTTGCATCTTGTGATGGTCAATGGCACAGGAACACAAAGTACCTGGTGTAGTGACGGCACAAGGTGTGTTGCAAGAAATGCGACTGGGTACCGTCGTTAAGTAGATATTCGTGTACGATGATACTTTAAAATGGCACTAGATTACACTTCGATTTTACAGTCACCTATTTTCCATGATGTGTTTTGGTTGGATAGAGTAGGTTAACTTAGCGTATTATGAGCTCTGCCGTAAACTGTAATAAGTCTTGATTACCAGTGCTTTTGTTTTTAAAGAATGTTAAGAAGATGTGTTTAACTCCGCAATTTGATTAGGATTTTATTGATGTATTTGTATTGTTGTGTCCTTTTATGCTGTTATGCTTTTTAACTGACATCTTTTGTCTTTTTTGTTTTCTAATGTGTTATATACTTATTTATGATTTTGACCAATTCTATATCCCATGGTCTCTAATGTGACCTATTGTGGATCAATGAATGTGAATATAAATAAAGAATAGAAGAATAAAGATTTAAGGTACTTCAGGTGTAGAACCCACTGTAAACAGTTACTGTATTTTAACACGGAAGACACAAATAAATCTCAGAAAGTACAGAAAAGGGGGTGTTTGCAGATACATTGGCAGCCCCATCTGGTAGTGAGTAAGGATAATGAAAGAAAATAAAAGATAAACGATTCACCTACACGAATGTGTTTAATGTGTTGTGTTTTTATTACACACACTGACATAATTGTAAACAAATTGATTCAAACTGTGGTATTTTTTGCAGATATGCCAGGGTTGGAAACATTTTTGGTACTATACTCTTCTATGTCTTATGTATGTGTTTCTGACAAGGATTCAGTAAATTTCAGCAAACAAAATTGCCTTACTGTTACTGTTTTTAGTTATCTGGTCTCAGTAGGTTAGTCCCCACCACCACAACTACAACTGCTGTCACTACAGAGAGATACGTTTGAACATCCCACTTGAACGGATACTAGGAGTGCATTCTTCTTTTCAATTTCAATTTATTGTAATATTCCATCAATCCAGACCAGGCTACAAAATCGCCTGTTGGATATAGAACCCGTCACAAGCCAAAACACACATACAATAGACATTCAACAAATAAGCAACACAATAAACTAGACAGAACACAACAGAAACCAACAAGAAATACAAAGAAGTAGTTTACATTAGAGTAAAAGTATAATTATTATTAAGCTTCTGTCCTGTTTAGACTATTCAATATACAATAAATAAGCATCATTAAATTAATCATGCACTGAATATGCTTTGTTTTACAATATCACAATTAAAATGAGGAATACAATATCCCATTTTATTTATTGTTAAAAAACTCCTGTAATGAGTAGAAAGAATTTACTAAAAGGTACTCTTTTAATGCAGATCTAAACTGTTTCTTATTGTCTGACATGGCCTTCAAGTAGGATGGAAGATGATTAAATATCTTAATGCCCATGTAATAAGCACCCTTTTGATAGATAGATAATCTTGGTTGTGGTAAATAAAAATTATTTTTGCTTCTAGTATTTATACTATGCAACTCTGTGTTTGTTTTGAATAAATAAATATTATCAGTCACAAAGATTAATAATGAAAATATGAAATGAGAACACAACGGTAAAATGTCCAATTCCTTAAAAAGTTCTCTACAAGAGTCTCTTTTCCTGGAATTTGTAATAATTCTTATTACACTTTTTTTCAGTCTAAATATACTAACGCTATGCGAAGAATTCCCCCAAAAAATTATTCCATATGTCATAATGCTATGAAAGTAAGCAAAATAAATCATCCTTAAGGATTCTAGTGTTACAAAGGGTCTAAGTGTTCTAATTGCATAGGAAGCTTTACTTAATTTTACCGTGAGACCATCAATGTGATTTTTCCAGGACAGGGAACTATCTATGGTAATACCTAAGAATTGTGTCTCTGTACTATTGACAATATATTTATTGTTATAACTGATGTGTATGGGAATTGTTAAGCTATTAGTCGTTTTAAATTGTAGGTATTGAGTTTTATTAAAATTTAATGATAACAAATTGGTGTTAAACCACATGTTTAATTGTTCAAATGAAGAAATAAGATCTTTTTTAAAGTTTACTGAATTAGGATTATTGACAATTATGCTAGTATCATCAGCAAAAAGGATCGACTGAGAAGTAATATTTACTACTTTAGGTAAGTCGTTTATGTAGAACAAAAAAAGTAGTGGTCCAAGTACTGATCCCTGTGGGACACCATGATTAATCTTACCCCAATCTGAGGTGGTATTAGCTTGTGTTAAGTTATCTTCAACAAGGACACGTTGATACCTGTTTTCAAGATATGATTTAACTAAAGTACTTGCCCTACCTACAATTCCATAAAATTCTAATTTCTTCATTAATATGTCATGATTTACACAATCGAATGCCTTTTCTAAGTCACAAAATATACCTCCGACAAATGATTTATTATTGAATGCCTGCAGAATGTCATTTAATAATTTGTACATTGCTTTTTGTGTAGAGGAATTGCTTCTAAAACCATACTGTTCCATAGATAATATATTATTATTAATTACATGTTCTGTGAGTCTTGCATGTATAACTTTTTCAATTATTTTAGAGAAGGAGGTTAATAGAGATATTGGTCTATAATTCTTTATATCTTTTTTGTCGCCCTTTTTAAATAATGGTTTTAATATACCATATTTCAAGCGTGACGGGAATTTACCTGATAAAATTGATCTATTGCAGATGTAGTTTAGAGGGGCAGCAATAAATGGAGAACTTATTTTTAGAATTTTGAGAGAAATTGCATCATAACCCGAAGAGTTTTTAGGTTTAAGGGCTTTAATAATTTTAGCAATCTCCTTCGTCGATGTACGATCAAAAACTATATTCGGAAAGGGATTCTTAAAAACTCTAAATAGGTAGTCTATACATTTATTATCTTGAATATCTTTACTATTGATGTTGGATTTTATTTTATCTGCTATTGAAAGAAAGTAGTTTTGGAAGGCATCAGCTATGTCTTGTTGATTATCTGTTAGTGTTAATGCATCATCACTGTATATTGCTTGAACTGCTTTGTTTTCAGATTTTTTACCTGTTATGGATTTAACAATATTCCATGTGGTTTTCATTTTATTACTTGAATTTGTTATTATTCTATCATAGTGTAGCCTTTTGGCTGCTTTTATTACATCTGATAAAATTCTACAATATAATTTGTAATGCTTTTTTAAGTTATCGTCATTATTATTTCTATGTAATAAATAGAGTTCCCTCTTGTGTTGACAAGAGATTCCTATGCCAGGTGTTATCCAGTTATTTTTTGGCTTGTTGTTTGTTATTATTTTTAATGGAAAGCTGGCATAGAAAACTCTCAAATATGTGTTAAGAAAAGAATTAAAAATAGTATCAACTTCATCATTATTAAATATCTCCTCCCATGTCTCATAACTCAAATTTATTTTAAAATTTAACAAGGATTGTTTATTTTATTTCTTATAGTTGAGATTTTATGTTTATGGAATTGCAAACCGGTATTTTTAATAATTAAAAGTTGTGCATCATGATCTGATAAACCGTTAACTATAGGATAAACTGTGTGATTCTTGTAATGTGATGGATCAATAAATATATTGTCAATTAATGATTCTGAATTATTATGACTTCTAGTTGGGAAGTCTATAATGGAAACAAGATTATAAGTCAACAAAATAGAGTCTAGTTGTTTTTTCATGTGAGTCTCTTTTAGGTAGTTTATGTTGATGTCTCCACACACAATAATTTTCACTTTAGAGTTGAATAAAGATCTTATTGCTGTATCTAAGTTATTTAAAAATTGAAGGACATTACCCGATGGAGCCCTATATACCGCTATTATATAGATATTATGTGAAGATGATTGAATTTTTATTGCACACATTTCAATAATTTGTTCGAAACAAAATTTATCCATGTTAACATAGGAATAGTTTATGGAATTGTGAACAAATATACAAACACCACCCTTTCTAATGTTTTTCCTGCAGTAAATAGCTCCCATTTTATAATGGTCAACATTGGTGTTTTCTGATTCAAGAGAATTCAAATGATGTTCTGTTAAGCAAATAACATGTGGCCAATCAGGATATAATGCACTTGATAATTCATTGGTTTTATTTCTCAATCCTCTGATATTCTGGTGAAAAATTCTTAATTCCTTGGTGTTTTGCTGATCTACCATAAAAGGTGCCCTATACTTGGTCATAATACATTCATTTGACTCACTTATTTTTGTATTTAAGTTTAGATTTGCCATAAAAAATCATCTGATCTATTTATGGGTACCTTTTTTTGTCTATTAGATGTTCTGGTCACATTGGATTCTTGTTCTTTTCTGTTATCACCTACATCATCATTTGGTACAACATTATTATTATCATTACAAGTGATAGAGGTCTCCCTCTCCAATGTAATAGTTTGATTGTTAGATGCATGCTCAGTTGCCAACTGACAATTGTAAGTGCATGAGAAGGTTGGGCTATTGAAGAAACATTGATTTGTAAGTTTTTGTCATACCACCCAAGAATTATGGGTTTAATATGGACTTCTTCCAGCATTGAAAATATATGTAGTACTAATTGGTTTGATAATAGTTCTTTACCTGATTCATTTAGATGTAGCCCATGCTTGGTGAATAAAAGTCTATTGTTGACAATTTCAATTATGCTAACATGGCTGAAAGTTTTAGCAAGTTTAATTAGCTTACTATTAAATGACTTGATTAACTTGTTTACATGAAAATCATCCATAATATCATGTCTGAAGGGAGTACTTATTAAGATTATATTAGTATGATTTACATTCTTGATAAAATTAGTGATATTCTTAAATGCATTTCTAGAATCATTTCTGTCAATATCATTCATTCCACTGCAAATTATTAGAAAATCATTCTTTGTAAGAGTTTCCACTTCACCTTTCGCCGTCTCCATTAAAGATCCAGTGACTGATCCTGGCTTCACAACACCACACACATCAAAACGAGCATCCAGGGAAGCAATCATCTTAGCTGCACATCCTCTCATGTGACTATCACCCATTAATAGAATTTTATGTTTACAGCACTTTAAGTATTTTGCCTTATTGTTAAGCAATTTCACTGTAGATTCTTTCAGTAAATTATGTATGTAATCCAGTTTACTGTTCGTACTATTAATTTCGTTGTCTTTCTTAGTTGAGTTAATCTGACCATTAACAATAGTTGGTATATAGTTTGAATTTTGATCATAAACTGGTTCACCTTGCACTTTATGGTGGTTTGGTAGAGGTTATTGAGCGATATTCCTTGGGTGACGAATAGCTTGTAGATTCCTGATTCTTCCATAATCCTTTTCCATGTAGTTGTTTGTAGAAAGTTGAGTTGCTTTAGTAAGGTTAGGCACCGTCTTTCTGAATCTGTATGATGAACTTTCTGTCAGTCATGTCATTTCCTATATCAAAATTCTGTGTGTGTGTGATACACATTGGAATGAGTGTTCACGTATGATTTGTACATGAAAAATTTCTCCAAGAAAGGCAAAGTGAAGATTTCATTGTAAATTTTAGGATGTTACAGTTCCATGTAGAGGAGTGATTCATAGAATTGTGTATATATTAAGATTACTAGACAGAAGAACCAGATTGGAAGAGTGAGTTGGTGCTAGACTTTAACATTCCCAGAAATACCAGGGGTATCTTACACAGGATGCCAGGATTTTAAAAGCACAAACTGACACAAAACTCCTGAAATTGAGCATTGTTATACAATAGTAGTGAATGAATTGCAGTCATGTGAGCTTACTAACAATAGGTTTTTAAAATTGAATCCTTCAGTCTGTTAATGTGGGTGAAATCGAGCTTTCCTGATTTTCTTTTCCAGTTAGACTTAACTTTCTCTTCTTTGATCCCATAAATGCGCAGAGTAGCATACACTGGAGTGCACATAATGTGAGACAAATTTATGAGATACCATCACATGATTCTAAAATTTGTATGAGTATAGACGGAATGATCACCAATTTTTTTGAAGGGCGTAAGTAAGCTGAAAGGTAGATGGAACAGATGCTGCACCCATTTTTGGACAGCTTGCAGGTGAAGAACAGCACAATGCATTCTTGCACCCAGATTCTGCCACTATTCATAAAAGCAAAGACATCCATGGATGCCTTGAGGGAAGTGTTTGGGGATGGAGTTATTATAGTTTTAGTAGTTTGTGGCCAACATGCACTATTTGCACATTAATTGGAAATGTAAATCACAATTATGTTAATTTTCAGTGTCATTATGTAATTATATTATTGGTGGTATGTTTGTAGGATTTTGACCTTCAGAGCCCAACAGTTGCCTCACAACCAATTTTACAATACCAGATTCAGGTACAGGCACAAGGCAGCATACTCCCTCTTTCATATCACAGCATCCCAGGCAGTATGCTTGCTCAAGTTTCTTCAGACCAAGCAGCGCCACCGTCTTACGAAGAAGCTATTGATCCAAATGGTAGGTTGTTTTTGACACTTCTTGTAATTACTGCCCTGGACACATAATAGATTTGTCCTTTTCTGAGTTTTTTTGAATTTACATTTTTTAATGATTGCATTGGCTTAGCATGTATAATCCAATAACCAGTGTTGAGGAATTTATATTTTGGTTGTTAAACATGTTTTTGTACAGTGGGCATACTTCACCTGTTTTGAGATTTCAGGTTTAGAAAAAATGTTACTTAGTTACGACAAAGAAGTTGGGAATTTTCTACAGAGCATAACACATTAGTGCCTTTTTTCTCTTATTTCCCTGAGATTTTAAATTTGTGAATAGTTTCCTGGAACATACTCATTATTTTGACACACACTATGATTTCTGAAGAATGTAGGAACCGATTTAGAATCAGTCATCTTCAAGGTACCGCAAGAGGGAGAACTGCAATTAGTATTTCTTAGATGTTGATACCAAATGATTACAAACAGTCATGCTCAGTGTTGAACTATTTCTTCAGTCTGAGTTTGTTCCTGGGAGCACAGTATTCATTCATTCATTCTGTAGTCTGTCTCAATTATAAATGGTGCTCATTGCTCAACCATTTCTTCTGCCACAGCACATACCTCAGAGAGAACACAGTCTGTCTCAATTATGAAGACCACTCTTGATGAGAGGTCGTAAATATATATAGGTCTTCACACAAAGTGTTTAGTATTTGTGTCCTATTTTAACCAAAGTTGGAATGTATTGACACATTTTATTAAAAATCTCAAATATGTTATTTTATGAAATCTGCTGGGTGGTAGTCCACCTGATACATGCAGGCAGACAGTCAGATGTGATGAAGCTTGTAGTCACTTTTCACACGCAAGCATGCTTAAAAATGGTATATAGCATTGTACTTGTATTTGGATTAACCAGAATACCAATTAGAGCATATTTAAAAGAAACATGCAGTAAAGTTCAGGTATATATACATTTGCCCTTCAAAATATCTCCAACAAGGGGATGCTTTATTGTCATTCGTTTTTAATTTTTAATTTGATATTAGTATGTCTAGTAGAATCAAGAGTGAATGGAACTCAGTGAAACACACCAGCTACAGATACATTCTTATCAAGACATTTGACACTTAAACCCAGAAGGTAATGCAGAGAGCGTATAATTTTTATTAGGTTGCGAGATACAGGAGTACATCGTAAGGAAAACAGAAACTCTAAAAATATTCTAGACTTAATTTATGAAGTACTTAGTTTGAATATAGCCTAGATTACTTTTTATCCTGACTGAGGTTTTCATGGTTTTCCTCAGTCTCCTCAGGCAGGTGATAGGATAGTAATGTGAAATAGGCTATGACTGCACTGTATCAAACGTTGTTATGCTCACAGTTCAGAATCGTCTTTACCTTTCATTTCACACACACGCACACACAACCCATGAACCTGAAGCATTATCATTAAAAAAGAAAACGTAGTAATCAGTTGAAAACCTATAAGAGAACATGAACAGAAGCATAAGTGCTAACCACTGTACTGCAGTATTAAGTGCATTTTATGTATTATTCTCGTAATTCATAGTTTATTATTACGACGTAGTTCAGTGGTGACTAAGGTTGGAATACTGAAATCATTATACCTGTCAATTTGTTATATTTTTTTCTTTTCAGCACCTCCACCCTCTTATGATTCACTGTTTGGACGAGTACGTGAGGCACACAGAGCATCAAAAGGAATGTTAGACTTCTTTAAAAATGTTATTATTTTACTTCTAGGAACAAGTAAGTTTATTTCCTACGTTAATGCTTCGTGAGGAATAATTTGTAATCCATAATATGAGAATGCTGACTTCTGGTTTTTGTTATTACAGTTGGTTGCAGTATTATTATAGGCGTGACAATTTTAATTCCTGTTTGGATGATTTTCATGGGTTTCATCTACTTACATGACTGTCCACAAGGTGAATACATTCCTATATACCTGCTGGTTGGAGGTAAGTGATTTATTGTTTGGATCATTTAGAATATTCTCAGTTTTGTGAAGAATGTCAATATTCTGCTTTCCTGTAAGTTAACACTGCATTTGAGGTCAGCTCAAAGTACCGTATATTCTTGAATCTAATCCGCACCCTTTTTACAGTTTTAGAGGGCTAAAAAATCAGATGTGGATTAGATTCACGTGCGGATTAGATTCGCGGTCTAGAGCTGGATTTTGGAAAAATGATTGAGCTGCTGTACGTGCCGTAAGAACAATACAATACAATAATCTATTATTTTATTATTTATTATTATAATAATATAATAATTGGGTTTAGTGAATTTCCTTCGTGACGCCTCACACCCGCTGACCGCTGCCTAGTGTTTCCGCCATAATCGAACGTTGCTTTCATCAACTCCAAAAATTGCAGCTGCTTTGCGGTTTCCATTCTCCTCTGCGCACCGAATAACTTCACGTTTGAACTTTGCCGTATATGAGAGTCGTTTAGATTTCAGGTGTCCCTCTTCCATAACTACGGTACACGACAAATTGGAACAAGCACCTCCCATGTTTCAACAACTAAGGCTCAGCTGGCTTCAGACGAGATTGCGCACGTCTGTTGAGAAAGGCCCCGCCTCTATCGGTATGACTCATCGGCCACAGGCGTAGCGTCGGATTTTAACGCATTGGTAACATCCAATATTATTCAATCAGTCGCCCCGTGGGCAAGGGGTGGTTGAAGGAAAGGTGCGGATTAGAATCGCGAACTAACTTTTTTTCGTTTAAGAAGTCACCAAAAACTGGGTGCGGATTAGATTCGGATGCGGATTAGATTCGAGAATATACGGTATGTGCGTCTGTAAATTTTCAGTGATTGAAATTTGCAGGCGTGAACTTTGAAGTATTCGTGTTTAAGGTAGGGTGCCATGTGTCAATTTATTTTGGCATGTGACAAACTTAAGCTGTGCCATAGCACAGCCTCTCACCTTTGAGGCCTGTTTTCACCCTCTGGCTGGTCAGTGTGGGATTTGTGGTGGACAGAATGGCACTGACAGATTTTTCTCCATGTACTTTTGTTTTCCCCTGTCAGTCATTCGAGCAGTGCTCCATACCCACATTTCATTCATCTGCCTTTATGACTGTATAATCTTAGCAGTTGACAGTGTTATTAAATAAAACACTTAATCACATAATCCCTCTCTCTTTCTGACTCTGTCTCTCTCTCACACAAACATGACAAACCATCAATGACAGTTTTTATTCCTTCCTTTCAATTCTAAAGTTGAAACTGTTGGAACTGAGTTTGATGTTGGACTGCACTGTGATTTCCACAGAAGTTGTATATATTATGACAGGCTGCTTGAAAAGGTTAATTGTAGCTGTGAATCATTAACCTTAGCAGTAATGTGTTGCATTGTTGCAGTAGTGAATGAAAATGGCCCAGCTGGGCAGTCCTGTAGTACTGGGGGATTTCAAATTCCTTATTTCTGGGCAGTAATTTATTGTCCTTGAGTCAAATTATGGCTTTCAGCATTGTTGTAGCAGGGGATTATAATCCACTATTCCCAGACAGTAAAAGTTAAGTACTCTGTCAGGAGGAGTAACAGGGTTTTTGAATGTGTTCTTTGCACAGAGCACATAAAATGAATGCATAGTCGGAGGTTGTGTCCTTCTGTCCGTCCGTCTGCATGTTTTGTCTTCAAAACTGTTGCATGAATTCTGACAAAATTTGGCATTGACATTCAGTACTGTAAGTTGTCAGGCATGTTTAATTTTCCTCTGTGTTGATGCATTATAATCCCTACTTTACATGAAACTCATATCAGTCTGTATATTTTCTGAAAAGCAATCTGTGGTAAAGAAGATATGAAATGTATATTATTAACTCATCCAAATTTTTTTTGAAATATTTTTTTGGATAAAGTAAACGTGTAATTGGAATTAAAAGTTTTAAAAATCAACATATGCACTATATTTTCATAAGCAAGTTGATCACCCCTACATAAATATAGTGCATATGTTGGTTTTTAAAACGTGTAATTAGTTAACAAGATGCACGGTGAATACAACGTGAAATTGTGTAATTGGAAGTTTGGGGTTTTGAACCATTCTTGATGAAGATACAAGTACAGCAAAATTCCTTTAATCTGACATCCAGTAATCCAGATATCCTGATAATGTGGCACTTAAGGAGAATAGTTGCAAGACTGGAAGTTTTGCTTTTTACTAGAAAAAGGCTTCATCAGTGAACGAGGCAGATCTCGGGGACATGTTCAAAGAGGCCACCAAGAGTGTCTGTACATTGACCGCTGTGGTATCTCCTGACCCCTTGCCTCCTTCTGCATCACTTCTTCAGCTATGAAGACTCCAGAAATCACAGAAGAGGACTAGCAGCTGAAGGAGATATCAACATGGAATACTCCTCTGATTAAGTATGCAGCCCAAGTATAGGAGCAGTAACAAAGAATTACCTGTAAGAGCTTAGGTCAGTGTAGGTATCATCTGATAATTCAGAATATTCCATTATTCAGCACATCTGGTCCTGCACAACTTGGATTAATGGAATTTTGCTGTATACTTAAATATTAATGACTTACAAGGACACAATATTTGATGCCATAGTATGTTATATCCATAATGTAATTAGCTTTGCAGCAATTGATTTTATCATTAATAAATGAAGACCAAAGGCAATGCAGTAGTAGAAAACAGCAATTAACACACATGGAGAATGTGTTTTCTCCTTGCAGAACACTTTTGTTGCAGTATGGTGGTGGTTAACTTACAATTACATGTAATTAATCATGCCAGATGATTGAGCTTAACAGTGTAGAATGAGGTTTGAATCCAGCTTACATGACTGAGTCTTTAATGTCTTACCCTATTTTAGAATGTTATCTATAGTGACTATGCCCCCAGCATTTCCTGTCACTTCACATTGATAGTTATCCTAACACCCATTATTGTCTCTGTAAGCTTATGGTTGATACCTTTGTAACACCTGATTTGTATGTAGTCATGAATAGACAGTAACTACTAAGTTTCTTGCAGGTGGATTTGGTGTGTTAAAGCAACTGCTGCATCTTTCTGCAAGAGTGAGACAACACGAAGAGGAACAAGAAGAGGAACGAAACCGGCAGTCACCCACACAAACAGTCCTAAATTGTTTTATGCTTGGGTGGTTCATTATAGGTAAGAGATGCACAGGAATTGTATAAGTAATATGTAATGTAGTGTGCAGATGTCACAGAATTGTTAAGTTGAGTGTGAATTACTATATCTATTGCACCAGAACAGTTACAACAGTGAAATATTGTGAGATATGTGCAAAAACACAAGTTCACCACCACATACAATGTTTCATGAACTGAAGCTGTTAGGATGCTCTCATAGCCCTGAGTGTACAATGGCATCAGAGTAACAAAAAGCTGAAAGTGTTCTTTGATTTCTTGAATTGAAGTTAGTGGGTTCAGTTCAGCATTGGTTTCAAACAAAGTTCAGGGAGAAAGCACCATCATAGTTGTTCTGACACTGGTATGACAACTTTGTGATGAATGGATGCATCAGATCAGCTATCAGCAGGTGAACAAACAGTGCATCATTTATTCAGAATCAGAGGCAGTTGACCAGAAGAACTAGCACAGAGCTAGGAATTTAATGAAGCATTGTTTGGAGAGCCCTTCATAGAGCTGCATAACTTCAGACCTTACAAAGCTGAGCCCTTTCAGAAGTGAGGATGGTGACTAGGACAGCATTCTGTGGGAACTTCAGCTGCTGACTGGAAGAAGGTGACACTCTCGACTTTTATCCTGTCGTAAGCTAGAAAGCCTTGTTTCTACTTACTGAATCTGTACACAAACCGGATATGGAATTTTGGGTAGCAGGAATTCCCATGTTGGTGTGGAATTCCAGTATGTTTCGCTAAAGTGAACATTTTACTGCACTTTCCAAGACAAAGATGTATGGTCTGGTCTATGCAGAAAGCACAATTTCTGGTATCGTGTACCTAGGCAGTGACTGTGGCTGCAGCTGAAGAAGAACTTTTTGGGTTGTTTAATCTACCAGTAACATGGAGCATTGCCCCTTTTTTTATGTGGCTGTGAGAGCATTTCTGAATGAGCAGCCAAACATCTTTGGCAAACATCTTGCCCAGACATGTCACCTGTTCAGTTCCTTCTCTGAGGTTTTGTCAAGGATCATGTCTGCATAATACTGATGCCTTGTTTCATAGCAGACTTATGGGGACAAGTGTCGGATGTGGCTGCTGCAATTGGTGCAGTATGCTTGAAACGTTTCTGTACATGTCTCAAGTTATTTCATATTTGTAACTGCTTTGGTATGTTAAACATAGCAAAGCATAATTATCTTAATCGTTCTGGGACACTCACTGTAATATGTGGCCTTGTAAACTTGGGTTTTATGTAGCAGGAGAACAGATTAAATTTACCAAGTTACTTTTTAGTTCAATCAGAGCTTCAGAGTTATGCTTGGACTTCTTCAAGTAAACACCACAGACACTGGCTGTACATGCTGACCATCAGTGATGTACATGCTGACCATCAGTGATGGGAGCATAAGTGATCTATTACATACTCCTTGACATATACTGTTTTAGAACAGGTCCATTTATCCCTGTACAGTGTGATTTTTTCTGAGATACAAATTCAGTCTTTTGATCAGACTTCATGTATTATATGTATATATAAACTGTTTCATGAAGCAGTTGATTTGCGGGGGTGATTCTTGCATTAATAAGACAAGAAGTCTTTTTTTCTTTGTGTCTCTGATGTTACAAATGGTGACATTGACAAGATAGCACATGCGATCTGTGTTCAAACACACAGATGGTGCAGATAGTGACACTGACATGGCAGCATGTGACATTGTGTTCACAAATAATGACACTAACATGGCAGCAGGTGATGTATGTGCTTCTGCACACTGATGTTGCAAGTAGTGACGACATATGTGTTCTCACATACTGCTTCTCCAGCATGATGGTGACCATTCAAGGGAAACACATGCACCTTCATGCGTCATCAAAAATTAGGAACATTGATCTTAAAACTGGATTGCAAGTTATCCTCAAAATGGAACCATGCCATGTTGTACCGTGAATATTTGTGTAGTCATAAATGCCAGATTTTTGTACCACTGAATTGAATGATGTGGTTTAGAGCACTGAGAGGAAAGAATCTTTACAGTCATTTCAACCTTAGTTCCATACATCGTGAACCATTGTGAACAGAAAATTAATATTGTCTGGATGTATGCAGAATGATCAAAAGTATTTGTAAACTTAAGAGAAATTTTGACATTTTGAATAAGGGAATCATGCAAGTCAGGTGTTCTGTGACATACAGCTCTTTCTCAGTGGCTACTAGTTCTGTTCTTTGGTGCCATGATAAAAGAATGTAAGGCCCAAAGTGTGAAAATACAGGCATGTACATCATCATATCAAGAAAAATGTACTCTGCATTTTGGTAGGGAGATACATTATATCTCTATTATTACAGTATAAGGGGTGTGAGACTGCATAAAGAGTGGAGGTGTATATACCCTTATGGATGTTTTTATACATGGAGTAGTAGGTACTGGTTCAAGTTAATGTATGTCCACTTGTCCAGTCTTCTCTGGAACCTTTTCCTGACATGTTTCCTGATCAGCTCTTCAGTGTAGCATGAATATTGTTACATTTTACCAAAATAATATTTGAAATAGTAGTAGCAGATGTCATGAAATGTAAGTTAACCTGAAAGAACAAATACCTGATTATTTTGTGGATAAATTATAACACTTATTTTTCTTTTGAAGTTGATAGGAAGTTCTTTTGTTGTTTGAACTTAGTTTCTGATTTGTGTGTTTGTTACTTTTTTGGTTTGTAAGAGTTATTAACTTTGACAACAAAGTGGATGAAGCAGCAAGAACTTTTGAGAAAGAGCTATGAGAATGGTTGAGTGTGTCGCGGTGGCGGTGGTCATTCAGTTTCAAGAGGTAAGTTTACTTTTGATTTATTTAATTAATCTGGCATACTCTGCTACATGAAATAACTTGAGGGAACATTTCCTGTATAGCTTCGCCTGCATGAGCCACTTGTACCCTTACCTGTTATTTTCAGCATTGATCACATGCATCCTGCCCTGTGATTAGAGGGCCCTCTGTTGGAATTGTGTTTTAAATTGTCTGCATTTTTTAGTCTTAGGCAATGAAAATATCAGATATTTGAATTTTAATCTGCTTTCTCCAGCCATCTAGTTGGAAAGTGTGAAATGTGGATAGCTAAACTAGCAGGTCCTGATGGATTGCTACAGCATGCAGAGCAACTTTTCATTTAACACATACCAGTTCTGGGTGATATCAAGAGTACAGGCTGTGTGTCGACAGTACCATGTAGTTGTTTTTGTGCCTAGTATGAACTTGTCTGGTATTAGGTTTATTGTAAAGTGAAATTCCAATAAAGAGTAATTATTTTCTTTATAAAATGTAAACACGTGTAATATGGCTTGTCTTTCGCTTCTTTACAGAGTCAAGTCTAGTTCCCATTCCTGATGAACTGAATGACATTTTTGACTCTGATAATCATCCCGTTTACATGTCAGATTGGACCTCCACTTCAGATCCTTCAGAACATGTCACAAAACCAGAAGAAGAAGAAGTCGAGCCCAAAGGGGAGGGGAGCTAATATAGTTGCTGAAAATGGTGACAGCCAGGTACAAAGTTGAGGATGAGATGGTAACAGGCCATAGTGAGAGAGGGTTACGTGTTTTCACCAGAGTGAAGGAGGTGAAAGGAGAGAATTAATGTGAAATGAAGGTCTTGAAAAGTGAGAGTGCACAATGAAGAAAATAGGAATCTGGGACACACATAGGAGACTGAAGAGGGTGCAGCTTCAGCTGAAGAGATAATACACCTCGTGGAGACTGTAGACTAAAATATAAACAGTGCTTTTTAGTTGGAGAGTATAAGAAGATATTTGAGGAGTACTGAGTAATGAGGGACTGGTCTTGTGTTTCTAACTTGATAAGTAGATCTGAAGAACAAACAGAAAGTAAGAAAACCAAGAATACTGAGCAGCAAAACATGAATTTCCTAACTCACATATGTGAGCTCAGCATTAGTGGAGAGATGATCTATGAAGCTTTGGGTGGCTACATTTGATGAAACCAACAGATCTGTGACAGTCTGTATTGGGGGCCAATGTGGAGAAAGCCAGGAAGCATGTACTGTCTGCATGTGAGGGATCATTAGTTAAGGAGACAAATGAGAGATGTATAGCATAAACTATACTTGCATGAGTGTTTGAATAGTGCAAAACATCCTGTGGAGAATCTAAACCAGTAAGTCACACCACCTGTTAAGGGGCCATTTTATGGAAAGATTATCACAATCAACCACCCTAAGAATGAAACCTGTTGTATTTGTAGTGAAAATGCACGTGGATGTTGCATTGGAAAAAAATAGATAGTGCTGGAAGAAGCAGTGGTTGTGCATCTTCACTTGTCTGAGGAGGAATAGTTGACAGTGTCTTGACATAAACGAACTTTAGCTGCCATCCATTCAAAATGCTGCAGTGCCTTACAATACCCCCTGTCCCACCCAGTTACTTTTTATAAATGCCAGCTTTTTACTTTTCAATTTAACAGTATGTGACTGCAGAGATGATCAGGCCTCTTAACTGTGTGTGGAGTACATTAGATTGTAGCAGAGGGGTAAATGAAATTGGCTTATCCATTGCTAAACATTTATTAAAATTAACATACAACCACCACCACTGCCACCAACAGGAACAGAAAAAGAAGGAAAGATAGAAACCTTTACAGAGGTTATCAGCAGACTTCTGCCCTGACACCACGTAAGATTATACTGCAGATCTGTAATTGAATGACAGTTTTGAAGAACAGGATCTTCACTGAATGTCCACCCAGGCACCATTCAAGATTTTATTAAATCTTTAGTTCAATGTCATTTCCAGAAAGTCTGTTAAATATAGTTACATGACATATAAAATGTATCAGACGTTGTCTCTGTTGTTTAATGATGTAGCTCAGCTGTGTTACTTTTGTGTAAGAGGGTATGTTCAGTTGTAATTTACGTGCATTAGTATTTAAATAAATTGTCTTATTTTTGTGCAAATATAATATTTTCTTACAGTTATTTTTAATTTTTTTACCATTGAAACTGATATAAATGTTTTCTTCATCACAGGTAATATTGTGTAAAGGGAGGTGACGTGTGAAATATTTTGTATAAACGGATGTAAGAATCAGACAACTTTATCAAAATTTCCCAGAGCCCATATTCACATTGTGTCATTCAGTGCCAGACATACATGTTCTGCTGATTAAATTTGAGTCGTCCCCAGTGCCTGTGTATACTAATCTAGCTTACATGTGTTTAGCAAAATGTTGCTACCTTCTGACTGTTCTCCTAAAACTGTTGTTGGTGTCATTACCACAGTAACTAAAATTTAAACATTCTGTACAGTTATAATTGACTGTTCAATTATAATTAACACCATTTTTTCTTAATTCACCAACACATTAATACCTTTTAAAAATGGGTTAAATATATCCTGCCCAGTTTGCCTTTGTCAGTTACTATACATCTGCAAACCCTGTATTTTTATTTACTTAGTACATACCCCAGTCATTATCCACCTCCATGTAAAACCTGTATTTTCTGAATCACTGTTACACTGTTTGTGTTCACTGTACTGCCTGTACACATCATGCCTGCTGCACTACAGGTTGTTTCTTCTCATTGTGCTATCTCATCCCCATCCTTGCTGAAGATGCTGATGATGTTATAACATTTGCTAATGTTATGTCTACACAGTGGCTGTTACTGGGGCCTGTTGCTGGAATGTACTGTGTTGCAGTGAACCGTGAAGTGATAGAGTTACTTATAACCAAAGCTAACCAAGTTAGATGGTGAAATTTAGTTATCACAGTAGTGACAAACAACAACAGTTCAGGAGAATGACAGTAGTAACATTTTTCCAAACACATAAGCTAGATTAGCATAGATGGACATTGAGGATGATACAGATTTAAGTGCTGAAATTTCTGTGTGTAGTAGTGAGTGATGCATTGTGCATATATGCTGTTGGACGTTTTAGTAAAGTTGTTTTAATCGAAGTCGCATTGCTTGAAAAGCGTTAAGTGTATAATGAGTAAGATATTATTAGTTTTATTAGAAAATTGAAAATTTTTCATAATCATCAGTTTTCTTATACATGGCATCTAGACAGAGTATGGATGGAAACAACATTAAGTGTTATAAATAATGAGTGCCTGATTTGTTTGAAATATTTGAACTTAATTTGATTTTTCCCAAAACTAACATTCTGTGACATGTTCCCCTCTACTATGGCACCATAGAATTATTTCTTACGTATGTCATTCCCTGTACTTCCCAGGTTCAGTATGGGTGTATAAAGAATACGAACCTAACTATGACCCATCACAGGGAAAGTACTGTAACCGAACGCTGTACCTGTTCGCTTTCTGGCTCATCACTTCAGTGTACATTATTTTGGGTGTCATCACTGTGTGTTTGTGCAGCATTAGTGTGGCTACAATTGCATTTCAGAGGAATGTATAAGTCAATGCTGGCAATATCAAGTCCCAGTTCATACTTTGCTGCAGCTTTCTTTATACAGGGTCATTCAAGAGGAGTCTGCCAAACTTTGTGGATACATTAATCAAGTAATTTTGAGTAAAAAATATTGATTTTAACATGGATCCAGTTACAATGTTTAAGGAGCCATGATAGTTTGAAAGTAAATAAGTTGCCTGTGCCTTGAATGCCATTTACACACAGTTTAGCTGACAGTTCTACTCATAGTGGACACTGTGAACAGTTTTGTGATGTGCTTCATTATTGAATTACACTTAACTTAGTCTGACATTCAAGCTGTGAAATTTTCGATTAAAACTCCTATTTGTGGTATGCGTTCATCGTGCTTTCAAAATAGTGTTGTGCTGTAAAGTTTCTTAACTGGACCCATGTTAATATGATGTGTTTATGTGTGCATGCACATGCATGCTGATGGCTCAGAACCAGTTTATTAATATACCCTGTTAAATTTGATGGATTTCTTCTGAATCACCTATATATACATTCATCTATATATTTTATATGGTTAGTATAATACATTTTTCTTTAGAAATATGAGTAGCAGGAGTCAATTTTTATGTTTAATCATGTTCTTCCATATGGCAAAAAAATTATTTCTCTAGTTAAACAGTAATTACCCTACTATTGCAAGGGGTGACCAATGAGGTACAAAATAATTTTTTAGTGTGTTCTTTAATGACGCTGTCAATTGCTATTAATGTACAGCGTCGGTGATAGATGAATCAGTGAGTATGGAGTAATGGTGGAATGATAACGACGGGCAAAACCAAAGTTCCTGGTGAAAACCCTGTGTCAATGCAACCTTGTCCATCATAAATCCTACACGGCCTGGCCTGGGATTGAACCCGAGCCTACACAGTGAGAGGCCAGTGACTAACCACCTGAACCATGACCTATCACCTATACAAAACATGAATACAGGTGATTTTCGTTGGTATGTATGTGAGACTTCTGTCCCTCATGTTTTTAAAGGTATTAATAATAACATTCAAGGGATGTCTTGACCATTTAGCAATATTCCCTTGATGTGCTGTTCATGTGAACATGTTAATTGAAATCTTTATTCTTTATGTGCCATGATTCATCACTTGTATTTCAAGTGTATCTTTTTATAGATTTGAATCACTTATTATGTGTGGTGTTTGAGTACTTACTCCAAAATGTGCGCGCGCGCACATATTGTATTTACATACTTTATTATATTCATGAGAATCTTCAGTTTACAGCCATTTTATTTATTAATATTTGCAGTATTGTATTTGAGATGACTTTTCATGGTTTTTTTGTATTTTGCAGAAATTGTTATTAGCATATTATGATGAAACAAATTTCACGTAAGTTTGATGTTTTTATACTGGTGACTATACATATGTATTGCCGTCTTCTGTGACATGATGCCATGCAGTTTTGCAGATAGGTATCAGTTTTTCAGACACATGCTGCATCCATTTTCAGGGTAAGAGAGTAAGCTCAGTGTAGGTAAACTGGTTCTAATAGAGGGGAGGACCAGAACCGTAGCTGTGGACACACCAGTAGGAAAATGTATGGCAGTTTCACACAGGACAGATGTTCAGTGGGGGGGGGGGGGGGGGGGTGAAGGGGGAAGGAAAGAAGGTGGGTAGAAGGGATTAAATGGAAATAAAAAGAAGAAAATAAAGTAAAAGGAGGGGCTGTTAGGAGGAGGAATGAAGTAAGTCATGAATTGCTGGTCCTGAAAAGGGCTGTGAGAGTCTGTAAAATTGAAGAAGGAAGAAGGGTCTGCACAGAGGGCAGATAATAACGGGAAATGGTGAAGAAGCATGACATAAAGGTGAAGTTGTTGCTGCCTTCAGGTTAACCAATTGGGAGTAGAGGCTCAAAAACTAAACTTGTTAAATGTTATTTACCCTCACAGGAAAGTTTGATTTTCTCTAGAATAGAGCCCAATACACAGTTTATGGTCATTTCTTTGTATCTAGCAAATTTATCAATGGCTGCATGCAGCTTATGATTCACTACTATGCATGCAGTAGGCATCTCTTTTCCTGTAATCTTTAGATGGAGATGGAGCCAGTTTGTGGAAAGTGTTACATCTTTTTTGATACTTTAGTCAGTGAGACAAACCTGAAGATGTTACTCACTGGACAGCTTGTAATAATATCAGTAACATTAAGTTTGTGACGAAGTACCTCTCTGTCCACAAGGATGGGAATCACTGCCTTATACAATAAATTATGCACAGTGCATTGGTGTTGTCACATTGCAGGGTTTCAGAGGTCAGGGGAAGGACAGAATAATGTCACAGGCCTTTGGTGTGAATAATGGGAGGACTGCATGTGACATGCTGTTGCAAAGGTCCATACTTAATTATATGTGATAATGCCATTTAAGTTTGTTAAATTTATTTCATGTTACAAATATTAGGTATGTGATAAACCTTGTAGCTACAGACTATCCTCCTTTATATATCTCTTTCTGAAATCTCAAAGGTTGCTGTCTGAAGGAAAGTATATTTGAAGTATAGTTAAATACACGCAGATTTCTTCTTCACACATGCAGAATGTCCCAAAGGTACCACACTTAATTTTTCTAAAAGGTGTATGTGTGATATAAACATAGTTCGTGTTGGCTTTCATGATGTACATAGATCTGCCACTGAACTACATTTGAGCAGTGTATAATGAGCTAAGGAGTCCTAATTAGCAAGTAGTGTAAAATGTACTCAAACAAAATGACTCAGGATTTTTGGGATACTCTGTATATATCAGGCTCAGCTTCATTTTCTTGTAATTAAACATGTACGAGGGTTATCCAGAAAGTAAAGATACAAAAGCAATAAAACTTTTTAAAAATATTTATTAACAAAATCGAGTGAAAAAACTCTTTACACATACCTTTAGCTATTTTTCAACATAATCACCACCTTTGTCAAGGCATTTGTTTAGCCTGGGTACGAGTTTTTGTATTCCGATGTCATAGAACTCCGCCGCCTGTGCATGCAACCACGTAGTGACTTCGCTTTTCACCTCTTCGTCTTCGTGAAACTTCTGGCCGGCCAGATGTTTCTTTAAATGCAAAAACAAATGGAAATGGCTGGGAGCGAGGTCTGGGCTGTGAGCGGGATTGTCTGAGGTGAGTTCCCTTCCCATCCCACCAGTGTTGTATCTTTACTTTCTGGATAACCCTCATATATTAGCAGTAGATATGTCTTACAAATGATAACCATATTTATGGTTATCCCCAACACAATTATTACAATCTCTCACTTGAAAACATTTTTGCTGGTTGACAGTTATTATCTGTTTTTATCGAATGTTATGGTAAGTGAGAAGACACTAGAAATGTTGTGGTTGTTTAAACCAACCACAGAACATATTTACTATTTAATATTATACAAGTGCTGTGCAAAGTCATTCACAGATTTCTTATACAGTGTTGTGTAGTCCTCTTTTTTATTGCTTGAATTATATGTTAATAAAGATTTCCGTACAATTTTCTACTGTTTGTTTTTTGAACCCTTGACATGTTTGTTAACAGCATATATTGACATCTCTATTCATGTGCTTATTCAGTTACAGACATTCAATATTGTAGATACAAATTTATCAGTTCTTATGAATCTCTGTGGACAGCTCCCTGTTGCAGGTCATGAACAGTACCAGCATTGTGAATATGTGAGGTTTGAGCAGCAGGAGTGCCATTTATTGGAGGATTGCAAAGACGTATATGGTTGTAGACCTGTGGAAAATATGCAGCTTAAGAAAGGTAACTTGTTGGGAAAATGAAAAATAATAACAACTTGGTACTTGAAATTACAGTGTATATTAAAACAAGATAGGAGATATACGTATAACGTAACACCAAGGTGCGTTGGGATCTTTGCATCCCAGAGATTTCTCAGACGTTCATATTATTTAATATGTGGGGGTCAGCATATGAGTGACAATTTTTCTTAAAATTTTGTTTTCTTTATAATAATATATACATGGGGCAAGTATTTGTATTATATATCAAAAACACTTAATAAGGTAAAGTTTACCCTATAACAGGCCATGAAGGTTCAGACGGGGAGTAGAGGTATAGTTGTACTCTTTCTTTAACCTCAGCGCTAGATGGGACGAGTGGTCAACGCCACGCCCCAGCCGCTTTACCCTCAGGAAAGAAACCCAGTAACCATTGTACAGCAGGCTGGGTGGGTCCACGGCCGTCTGGACGGGTGATGAAAATCTTGCCTCCACCGGGATTTTTTTTTTCTGTCCGGGGTTTTTCCCCTTTGATCCATTTTTGTACTGTTTAAATCCTTTTCGTCCTTCATGTCACTTTACGTACCATGCTACCGTCCTTACGACAAACACAACACAAACACCATGCCTCCGGTGGGGGTGTTTTTTTTTTTTTTTTTTTTTTTTTTTACATATCCTGGGTTTTCCCCTTTCATCCATTTTTGTTCTGTATTAATCCTTTTTCGTCCTTTCGTGTCTCTTACGGTCCACAACCGTCTTTTTACAACACAACACAAACATCCATGCCCCCGGTGGGATTTTTTTTTTTTTTATTAATTCCTGGGTTTTCCCCTTTGATCCATTTGTACTGTTGAAGTCCTTTTTGTCCTGCATGTCACCTTATGTTTCGTGGTATCGTCCATACAGCTAACACAACACAAACATCCATGCCCCCGGTGGGATTCGAACCCACGATCCTAGTAAGCGAGCGGCCGAAGACCCACGCCTTAGACCGCACGGCCACTGGGATCGGCATTCGATCCCCGGACAGTCCAGCCCGTAGCGAGTCGCTATACCGACTGCGCTATCACGGCCGGCCATGAACACTTGGCTTTCAATATAGAAATATGGCATGGCACGTTTATTTCACTGATCGTCTGAAACAACATATAAAATGAATTTTTAACGGCCGGTGACTAAAAGTAGGCATCTTCGTGCAGTTTGGGAGGTGCCAACATCGGCGCAAGGTAAACGTCATTGGCAAAATTCAGTCTCCGGATGTTTTTAACCCTAAAAAATGAACCCCAGGTGGCAACTGGATAGTACTATGGCTGAAAATATCAGAATTATTTGAGAAAGAAATTCTACTGAGTTATACCGTTCGCCATTTTGAATATGTCAGTCTTAACTCCTGGTTGTGAGACTTGGCGGGAATTAAAGTGTGCTTTTAAATCAGAGCAAATATTCCGCGCATTTACACGTTCCTCGAAATGCGTCGCAGTAAATTAGTAGGCTTAAAGGTGGAGGCTTTTCCTTTAGCTTTGCCGCTGCTATAGATAAGCATTGATTAATGTTAAGCAGTTATAGTCTTCACAATAGTCAGCCCTTTGCATCGCGATACTCGGAGGAATGATCACGGAAACTTTTGGGGCGCAAGCACCGAAATATATAAATCCCGCAAAGGGTAAAGGTCATCCCATAACATGCCATAGAAGACAGAGGGGAGTAGAGGTATAGCTCTACTCATTCTCAGCCTTGGATCTAGGTGGGGGTGGGTGGTCAACGACAAGCCCCGGCCGCTTTACCCCCGGGAAAAATCCCCGGTACCCATTTTAGAGGAGGTTGTGTGGGGCCCAGAGTCAGTCTGGACTGGTAAGAAGAAGCGAAAATCTCTTGCCTCCACTGGGTTTCGAATCTCGGACCTTCCAGCCCCTAACCAGTCACTGGACCGACTACGCTATCCAAGTACTGTGAGAACTCACTTGTAAATACGTACTACTTGAGTCGAATATACTTAATATGGGTCAAGAAATTTAAAAAGAAACATTCAGTGTTGTTAGTCATAGGGGTACGCGTTGGCGCGTTGGTTGAGGCATTGCGGTACAGTTCGAAAACATTTCTTAATCACTCTCAGCACAACATAGCCGTCGCACTGATATCAGTTGTAGTTTTTCATTTTGATTTAATTGTTAACGTATCACGAATATTTACGTCTGGAAAACATGTTACGACTAGGAAATACTCATCCCTTTAAGGTTCTTGTAGTTCAAAATTTGTTAATGAGAGCTGGCACACCTTAATTTTTAGGCGTTTTCGCGAAAGTCGCAAAAAGCATCTACTTGTATTTGTCGTAATTTATTAAAATTCTGTATAAAATTATCGATAAAATATCTAATATCCAGTTTAAAATATGCATGTATTAAGTTTTGTGATTAGATAATCCGTCCTCAGATTTGATATTTGCGATACCATTGTTGTTGCTATCGTTTCTTGATATTTGCACGTTTTTCCTCTGTGTCTTTTTTTTGCATTTACTTATCCTCAGTTCTAGAGAAGAGAGTGGTCACTTCACGCCCCGGCCACTTTGTCCCCGGGGAAAGGGACGAGGTGCCTGTGTTCATCCCACAGCCGATCTGGAGGTTTTGGAGAAGAAAACAATCCCTTTCCCTTGCCTGAAGTCGCTCTACGATATCTCAGTCGTCCAGCCTGTAGCCTAGTCACTATTCTGACTACCCTAAACTTGCACAACACCCTGTAACTGGGCAAAGGAAGATAATAATATAAATGTTTAGAAAGTAAGGAAATTGATTATGACGCACTGAGGACGTTTTGATTAGTGATTTTGTGTTACGGTGTACAGTATGGATTTTATTTAACACTGTATAGTTTAAAAATACAGTATAGCCCCCGGTGGGATTCAAACCCACAATCACAGCAAGCGAGCGGCCGTAGACCCACGCCTTAGACCGCGCGGCCGCTGTGATCGGCTTTCTCACTGTTAACCATGACATTATACTGCTCGGTTATAACAACACTCGTTTATAACGACACAAAATATTCAGTCCCCTTTATGACGTTATAAACGAGCTCAACTGTACTTATAAACTCTTTTTTTTTTTTATGAAGAGATTGCGCTTTTCTGGGATATTACGCGGCGTCGTGTGGTATTTACAATTACCACACGACGCCGTGTAATATCCCAGAAAAGCTCAGATCTCATCAACATCGCGGCGGAAGCCTGAAATCAATGTCTTTTTTATGAAGTCTAAAAGAGGGAGCACCGACCTGTGGCACATGCTTCGAGAGTTTCAGCAGAAAGGGAACAGCTA
This sequence comes from Reticulitermes speratus, assembly GCA_021186555.1. Taxonomy (NCBI): domain Eukaryota; kingdom Metazoa; phylum Arthropoda; class Insecta; order Blattodea; family Rhinotermitidae; genus Reticulitermes; species Reticulitermes speratus. Next base: position 22,796,270 of record JAJKFL010000237.1, read on the forward strand.
CGGAATTAGAAATCTTAAAAGCTGTTCGGTGTGTAAGAATCTTAGAACTTTTCTCTTTGGACCATCTATATTTGTTGCCATAGATTACAAGTCACTGACGTGGACAGATGGCGTAACCCTTAAGTCTAAGTTCACGACTTCTGAATTGGGGATTGAGGAGGAAGATTGTCAGTACTAAGTCGTATACAAAAGGAAAATGTCACTCGAATGTTAATGCTCTATCTTAGTACGGAGACTTTGCAAGTAGGAAGAGAAAACTAAAATATCATCATGTAGTTGACCGCAGAACAAAAGCATAGACGTAACTTGGAGCGTGGGGGGGGGGGGGGGCAAATGCCTCTCCAATATTTTTTATACCTAAGAATAGAGTTTTTGGCTACTGAGTTGAACAGGTGCAAGTAAAATGGGGTGAGAGTGGGGAAAGGAATTGCATGTATATTAAGGACTGGCTGAAACCAAACTTCCCCCTCTTTCTAATTTGACTGTTTCGTAAATTAAAGTTCCTTATACCCATGGTCGATTTTGCTCCGCCAATATTTTTAGCCAAGTTACGTCTATGAATGAATGAGACATATTCTGGAAGAAATACATGAATTGACAAATGACATTTTTACATTTGATTTGAAGTAAGGCCAGGTAATTTCTGTAAAAAATGACAGTCGTTATAATGAATAGGCTGCAGGCTGGATAACCGAGGAATCGGCGTACCTTTATTTGTACTTACGTAAAACGTTCTTCATAAAAGCAACAAAATAACAATCAAAATCGTATATCTGTAGGACCAAAATTATATGCAATGAGAAAGCAGGATATATAATTTGTGCTCTGAAGTGCGTTTTATTGTGATTTAGTGGCGACAGTTGGAACAGAATCCGGGAACTTTTGAACTATAGGTTCATGTGCTAACCAATAACAACAAAGCGTTCCAGCAAGGTTTGTTGATGTCGCCGCCGCCGTTTTTGTTGTTTTTTTATCCTACTTACTGCCGCTACACCCTGTCTCGTAATGAGATAATGACTGGGGCATTATCATAAATATTTAGAAGATCGTTGTGAACTGTGCCGTTTATTGTTCCACGTTCAAGTCTCGGTTTCATTAACCGTATAATATAATTGATTTTCATAAGATTCTGACGATGGTGTACCACGTTTAAGATTAACAGCTTCCTGGAATTGTCCATCGTCTGGTGTTAAAAAATTAATAAAAATAAGACAATTATTTCATAGTAAATAAACCCTACGTTTCGGGGACAGGATCCGTCCCTCTCTTCAAACTAAAATAATGAAATCTACTCATTTCGGGCGGATAGTTATGTGGCGTCTGCTGCCCAGATGTTGAGGGTAACTTTGCCCATCGGTCCCAACTGAGTAAGTTTTATTATTTTAGCCTGAAGACGGGGACCGATTGTGTCCCCGAAACGTAGTGTTTTACGCACAATTCTTATTGTTTATCTCGTAATTTAATAAATGAGAGTTTTAGCTGGAGATGATATATAAAGTCGAATTGAAGAGTAATTTTGATAAACGCAATGGAAAGAATAAGTAATATGGCAACCCTGGTGGTTTGAAACTAGTGCAACTTTTATATGAAGCGTCTGAGCAAAGCCACGAAAGGTCGTACTCATGATCCGGGCCAACAATCAGGCCTGCACCTCCCTGTACCACGTGAACTAACCTGCCCGATATTTCTCACATATTTATTTGTGTGATGATTTATCTAACGGCGAAGTTGGATGCGCGATTATCTGAATGTATTGAAAATGATGTGGATGGGGACTATCGTGGCCAATTTTAAGTTAATATCCAACCATACCGACAAATTCTTGTTTGATTCCCGGCAGGGGTAAGAGGTTTTCCTCCTGTTCAAAACTTTCAAACCGGCTCTGAGACCCACCCATCTTCGTATTGAATGGGTACCGGGGGATTTCTTTTTCGGGCGTAAAGTGGCCAGGGAGTGAAGCCACCATCTAGTTCCGAGTCTGAGAATGTATGCAGCCATACCTTCACTACTGCATGTGTGTTTACGGCGTGCACAAGACAAAACTGTAACCTTTCCAACCACTGACCTGGAAGGAATGCGGGAAAGCGCAATGGATCAAGCCAGCCGATGGCGCTTTGGGATTCGAACGTGTGATTTTCGTAACACGCAGCAAAGTTAGTGCTGCACTACGATATTGCATGTTTAGTGTTTCGCAACTCTTGTCATCGTAACTGCGTCATAATGAATAAGGGCTTACCTAATTAACACATGCTGCTGCATATAACATAGCTCACCATAGCTACAGCTTAAAGAAATATCTCCAGATGTTCTGTGCAAATTCACGTTGCAGATAAGGTATGTAAACTGTCTACGAGTTGTTCAAGGTTTTCAAAGAACGGCCTGTTAAAGTACCCTATATCAGTTCAACCATTTCCGTGTTTCTCAACCAGAGGTTCGCAGACAGCAAAAATTCTGTATTAAATTGGGAATATTTCTTTGGTATTGTGCTGTGAAGTGAAATGTAAAGGGAAGGAAGACAGCCATATTGATGCTTGTGCAGGAAGTTAGAGAAGTTGAATAATATGGCTGAAAGCAAGGATTTGGAAATGAAGGGTCATTAGGGCAGGATGTGACAAAGGAAACTGCCCTTCGTGTTTGGGGAGAAGGATGATAAATATATATACTATTGAAATCTTCGGAAACGAAAGACTGGAGGGAGGAATTTGTGTGTGTTATGTAGCTAGGGTGAACAAATTTCACCAACATTGAAAGTACGAATAGAAATACATTTACGCCCCAAAGTATGGCTTTTATACTATGCCGATTTTTACGAAAGTCACAGGAACTCGATACATTTTTTTGCTCATTTTCGGTGTGGAATTTCATCTAAATTGGAAGCAAAGTGTAGAAAATACGGGCAAATTTTTATTTATGTCCATAAGTAAATTATGCCTCTCACTGTGCTGGTTTTGTTTACGAAACTCATAAATAATCAGCAGAATTACATACAGGCCTCTTATACCGAATATTAATCAAAAGGGTAAGAAGTGTAGAAAACAAGGTAAAATTTTATTTACGCCCTAAGTAAAGTATAGATTTTACTGTGCCGAATTACGCGAAACTCTTACCTGCTGGGTCGCATCACATTACGGAATGCACACAAATATGCTGGGAAATATGAAAATTACGTCTCTGTGTTTATTTATGCCCATAAGCAAAGTAAGACTGTGACTGCACCAATTTTCACGAAACTTACTCTAGCCCGACAACTTCATATAAAGGAATTCTCTACCAAATTTTATGAATATCCGACAAGCGGTTGAGTCGCTAATGCTAGGTTACAGACAGACGGACTGACGTGGTGTCCACATAACGCGCTCTTCTTACATCGCAATGAGTGTCTAATACCAACAGAACATGTCAGAAGATGTGTTCATAGGATAATGTTCCGATAAATATTTAAAAATAGGTTCTTTCCACTTAGAAAACACACAGATTTCGTGTTGCAAAAGTTAGACTTGAACTAATGGGTTTCTGGACTTTGCCCATCGTTCGGAAATCTAAAATAACTAGATAACACGACGTTTAGGAAACTGGATATGCTTCTGTCCGAAATGTCGTGTTATCTAGTTATTTTAGATTTCCGGACGATGGACAAAGTCCAGAAACCCATTCATTTTACATACCATCGTCAGAACCTTTTAAAACTTAGACTGTTAATGACTTTTAGGGGAAAATTTCTGTTTATTTTGACATCCAGACGAACCCCACAGACCGATCGGTTTGTGTAACGGTTGAGGATTGTGTTATGAATTTACGCTGTTCGAATTTCCGGCTATGACATGTGCTGTCCTGACTGAGGTTATTCATGATTTTCCTCATTTCCTCCACGCAAATGCTGGGATAGGATGTCAATTAAGTCACGGCAGCTTCCTACCAAATATCTTCCATTTCGTCATTCAATAATAATCATATCATCGACATTGTAGAGCATGGGTACCCGTTATGGCTCTTGGGAAGGAAACATTTTAGATCAAAAATTCTTCGACATTAAGTCGGGCCACGTTCTGTAACAAGAATAATAACGATGAGAGGGCGTTGCAACCCGCGGGCCGCGTGTTTGTGACCCCTGATGTAAAGTTCATGCAGTGCAGGGGTGAAGGGATGGTGCGGAGAGTCGGTCTGCAATCAATACCACCCCTCCAGCACTGTTCGGTACGTACAGTGCCGAACACACGGGGATTCATCAGTCTACCATCGGCCTACTCCCGAGTCGCACAACATTTGCCTATTTGCTGAAGACAAGGACCATGTAATCTTCGGTGAGGTTTATTCACATACATTTTTTTAAAGGATTGTCAAATGCAGCAGAGTTTTAGGATTTGAATCACTGAAAATCTCGCGATTAAAAGCTTATGTGCAGAAATTAAATATTCAGAATTGTTACACGTGACCAGAATACTCTTAAGCTATACAGTTTTATAAGGATTTTTATTGCCTCTCAATTTTTTGTCTCGTTGGTGTCTTAATTTTAAAATTTTCTTGCAAAGGATATAATTTCAAGAGCTTTGAAAATTGCAAAACGTCCAATAATAAAAATAGCAGCCGGGGTGCTATGCTCAAACTGTAGGATACCCTCCCTGTAACTGAACGACGACATTCAACGGGAACTCTTAGTCTGTATTTTTAGACACATTCAAATCGCCATGGAGGACAACGCAAACAGCAAGGCGAATATTCCTTTCCCAGATTACGTGTTTACCAAGATGTCGAATGAGGATGAAGATAATTTTGCCAAAAAGTGTAACAAAACGAACGTAGTCACTGCAAGAAAAACTGAAAACATGAGGAGGTGCTTGATTGATAATCTTCTTCTCATAGTCACAGTCGCTGGAGTTCTCTTCGGCGTCATTCTAGGTGAGTTTGCTTTCATTTCATTCATACACTTAGGCTGTGGAACCAAATACTGTAGAATATGATCCAACAAATGAAATATAATAGCGAAATATTTGTTAAATCCGATACAAAAAAATTCTTGTGCAAGACTATCTTGAGCCATTGTTTTTCTTTGCCTTTCTGGCACTGTGGACTCCTTACAAAGTCTCGCTAATTAGGCGGACCCCTTACCAAATTGTGTCTCTTCTCGGAAATATTTAATTTTGCAGTATTTACAAATAAGGAGTGTACTTAGATTATAAATACCTTTATTAAATTATTGTAAAAATGTATCACAAAACAATAGTTTATCTGGCGGCAATAACAATAAATCTTAAGATCATAAAATACGTAAAATAAAATTAGTTCGTAGTTTTCACTCAATTCGCGGAAACCTTGGGCTCAACTTGCCTATCTGTGGCTGAGAAACACTGCCTTACACTGCGTGCATATTTATTTGGGACAATCCTAATCACTTAACCTCATTTATGCACATGCTATATTAATTCGCAGCCTTCTTATTTTATTACAGAAGACCATGTTATGGGATCAACCTGTCCGTCATTGCTTTCGTGTGTCTGAGTCGTCCACTATTAACTTAATCCAGGCGACTGAATTTTATGAAAGTTGTTTACAATATCATGCCACTAGAGGCTACCCCAGCTTGTACATTGATTTCTGATTTCCTATCCTTACATGAGGACTTAAGAGGTTAGAATTAGGAGCTGCACTTTACCCCTTAAAACCCAGTGGTAACTTTTTGTACCAACTGCTGTAACATTAAGAATCTTTGTACTTTGCATACACAGTGCACGTATGTCTTTCAGTTGATTTTCACAGTAACCAAATGATTAATCCCCCTCAAAAAAATTAAACGGCTGGGTCTTTTTAAATTAATTACACAAGTCGGAAAAATATTCAGCTTTTTTAAAGCGTATTTCTTTCGAAAATAAAATAATATTGGACAGTGAGACATTTGTACTTTCCTCTGCGTATGATGACTGCAGTCAATGTACCGTTGGAACTAAGCGTATATTTTGGGGTAAGCAATCCCATTACAGGCCTGGACAGGTCTTTAGTGTTCCAGGAGGTTGAGGCTCCCAGATTTCTAGACAATCTTCACATGAAGGTGGTAAGGTTGTCAGCCATACGCACCGGCCGCCTTTACCCCCCAGGAAATATTCCTGGTACTCATTTCTGTTAGAGGATGAGTCGACCCCAGGGCTGTAGTGCGACCGGAAGGATTATGTCAATGGGTATATTTTGGGGACGAATTGTAAATATTCTAGCCAGTTCTGCATGATACATTTCTTTATACACCTTACAAATATTTTGTAATGCAGGTGTTTTATCGTTTGTAGTCATAAACGTAGCAACGATGCGAAACACTGAGGCTATATTTGGAACATTTAACTTGTCAGGGCCTCTTCATGACTCAGGATGTTAGTCGCCGGCCTCTGAAGGCGGAGGACTGGGTTTAATTCCAGACTAATTTATGTGGGACTTGTGGTAGATATAGTGGCAATGAGAGTTTCTTTTCTGTATAATTCGGTTTTACACAGTCAGCGTCATTCCAGGAATGACCAATACTTATCAATTTAACTATCACCGACGCTAAATCAACGTAACTATTGATAGCGTCGTTAAATAACTTTTAAAAAATTAAAAAATGTAACCAGAACTTGAAGTAGTGAAAACTGTGTACAGAAATAAATAACTAGATTCACGATTATTGTTAAATTATAATTTATACTAATAGCGAAAGCGTCTATTTTGTGAGATGACACATCCCCGTTGTGTTATTCAATTAGATATATTTTTTAGTCAAAACAGTGATACACAACACCTTTACATGTAAAGGTGTTGTGTATCCTGTTGCAGTGTTAAGTGACTTTTTAGTGTTCTCAATAAGGGCCTGATTATGGCTTAATATGCCGAAACATGTAGCTTATTTTATCCTACATTTTATGTTGTGTACGACTGTTTTTGAGTCAAAAAATATCTGCAAAATTAGGCGTCGGAAGACTTCCACAGGACGTTGTTATTCTTATAGGGTTTCATGGATACCCAAGAAGACCTTCAAGATTGAGTCTCTGAAGCATATTTTGTTGTTTCGTTCTTGTTACAAATCACAGTAAAGCTACACAGATTCCGTTAGCGCCTCTATGCTATAGGTCCGAAAGTCGCATCTCAGTCGTTAGCAATTCATAAAACCAGAGGGCGTCTAATTCGACAGGTTTATTTTAGTTTTCCTCAGCCCCCCGCTGGAAAAATGTCGAAATATTACCTCAAATTAGCCACGACCACTTCTTTCCACGTGCAATGCACTTCATTTTTCACCAGTCATTCTGCCACTGCGCTCAGTAGAATACGTCACCGGCAGTGCATTTAAATAATCCGTAAATAAAATCTGTGTGTTGGCTTCATGCAATGCTATCAGGGGCAAGATTAAATGGATTACTGTGGCATATTATATGCTACAAATATTTAGGGGGCCCCTGAGTTGCTTGGAGAGGTCAGGAAGAGTGTAGTCTTAGTCTAATAATTTAATCGCCTTTGTTTGTATTGGGCACAGCAGGTATATATTTTATCAAATTCTGAATCTGTTTTAAGGGACTGGAAAACATGCAATTTTAAATTTTAGGTTTATGGATGCTGGGAGTTTGTGATCCTAGTAGATAACAGACCAATTTTACCTGCAGGACTTATATACAGTACAGATTCAACAGCGGTTGGCGTCTAGTCAAATATTCAAAAGAACGAGCAATTTGGTGTTGCAATAACGCTCTAGAAGTGAATTTTCAAAGTACTCCATTAAAATAAACCGGGGTAGAGTAGACGGTATAGCTACTAGGCTCTGGAACAAACACCCAAAGAATTTTGTTTGTAATCCTGACTAAATTCGTAATTATATGGTGTAGAATGATGGAACGAAGGAGTTGTGACACAGAGGAATACAGAAGTAGCCACTTGTTAAGAAATCCCCGCTTTTTGTAGAACCCTGATTTTCGTTACGGTGTTTATAAAAGTCAGACACTTGTCCCATCCTGATCAATTCCACACGCTAGAAAACTATTATCTCAAGATAAATTTAATCATATTCTCCCATCTATGCCTAGGTATTTCAAGGTGTCTGTTCCTTTAAAATTGTCGGGAAAGAATTCTGTGTACAGTTCCATTTCCCTGAAGAGTCCTACATGCCTTATATATCTTCTGATGATATGTAGTGAAAAATATAGATCATGGAGCTCTTCATTATACAAGTTACTCCACCCTCCTGCCACCTACTCCATCTTAGGTCCAAACACTGTCGTCAGCACTAAGACCGCAAGTACCCTCCCTTCGTGTGACTCAGTTACACGTAATAAGACAGAACAGTTTTCACAGCCACACAAGAAAGATATATAATTGCCCTTGTATATATTTTAAAATTTACGTTTTTAGATAAGAGACGGCTCGAAGGAACATTCAGACTCTGATATATTTTCTAACTACTTACTAGCTTTTTTACATGTCATTTTGCCTTACATTCTAGTGACAAAATATAAAAGATTTCCCGCGCTACAAATCACTATTCTTCTTCTGCAGGATTTATTTTACGGCCTTTGAAATTAAGTTCGGATGCGGTGATGCTCGTGTCTTATCCCGGAGAACTGTTTATGAGGATACTGAAATTGCTAATTCTTCCTCTTATCATTGCCAGTCTTACAGCAGGTAAGTTTGAAGGTCACCAATAGCCTATTTATTTGATTTAGGGGAAATGGTTCTTACCATATCGTTCAGAAACTTTCGTCTTTTCGCATATTACAGGAAGAGAAAATAGACAAAGTATAACTTGACTGTTATCTTTTTGCCAAAAGTTATATAATTTTTGGTAAGAGATTAATGTAAATTAAGGTTTGTTTTGGACTTAGGGAACAAAATGAAATGCCTCCGATAAAATGACAAATTTAATCAAATTTCATTGAGTCTTTTTGGAAGATGAAACGTGCCGTAACAGCAGTAACACTGGCACATCACCTGAACAGTTTTGAGCACCACAGGAATTATGGGTAAATATATTGCTATGTGTTCTCTAATCGGTCCGCGGTGGGAAGCCTGAAAGAGAGAAGACGGAAAGAATATTCCTGGACCCAGTAACATTCTGCGATCATTTCTATGGAATTTCTCAAATTTAAAAAGGAAACCTGGATCTTTATTATAAACTCAGTTACAGGATTTTATGATCCCGGAAGTAATTATAAAGAAATATTTGCAAAGGAATTGCATAGACCTATATTAAGGCCGTCATTTAATTAATGTTTTAATTGCAAGACTATTCGACTAAAGAAATCTTGTTTTATTTTATTACAATAAAACTTAATTCTTAGACCTCATTCCGATGTCAAGATGTGATCTGATATGTGAATCTTACGAAATATAGTCTTTATTTTTCTACTGCTAAATCTGGCTAATATGGCCTTCTAACTTTCCATAGGAAGTGCAAGACTGAACGCCAGTATGAATGGGAAAATAGCCATCAGGACGCTAGTCTATTTTGTCTTAACGTCGCTCATCAATGCGGTCCTCGGCACAATCCTGGTCTTGTCAATACATCCCGGTGATCCTCACAACAAAGTTGATCTCAGAGAAGAAACAGTGGTCCGGGAGGCACACATCCTGGATGGAATTCTGGACCTCGGAAGGTGAGTTATTTCTTGATCCCTTAAGAACTTTGCTTCATGGCGGAGCTTATTCTGTGTGTTGTATCCTACTTTGCACTCAGTTTTATTTTGCGATTAAAGATTTAGAATAATGAGAAGAAATCGCTTTGGTGGCAATAGTAAGCCTATCTATCACAAACACAGCGATTCGAACAAGTTCTTTTCAAAAGATTTTATTACTCCAAATTTAATTTTTAAGTATAACACGATCTATACGCAGCTGAAAGTATGGAGGTGCGACTAAAAAAGACCTGTTGTTCTGGACGAGTCGGAAACTTGGTCTCATAAACCAAGTAAAGAACATTGATAACACTACCAAATGTGACATTTTCAAAGTTTCTTCCCCCATTCTCATGTTATTACCACTCTCTTAGACTCAGATAGCTTAAGACGGCCTGGCACTTTTGTAAAGAGGGTGTGGATTATATTGAACTGGTTCAGAATAAGGTCCAGTGGTGAAATTGTGAGAAAATTCCTACTTAGATAATAGCAGATAAAACTGCTCAAAAATAAAACTATGCACGACGTAGTTTCTAGCAATTACAAGCTAATAATTATAGAATTAGTTGTTCTTGTGCTGTACATAACTGTCGTTAAATTAGTTCTCAGTATTGGAATATCTGAGACAAGGTATCACAATTTTATACTTTCGAATTTTTTCTATTTTTTTTCACAGAAATATTAACCTCTTGAAAAAAAAAAAAAAAAAGGGAAGGGTTCTAGAACCGTTGTCTAGGAACTTAATTTATGGTGACCATGAGGTGTGAAATTTAGGCCCACTATTCAGGTATAATAAACATGTAAATCAGAGTTATAAGAGAGTCAATTTGACGTCACGCGATGGAAAGTAAACAAACGAGGTTAGGGGAAACAACAGTGCATGTGGGAGACAATTTAGCCTTGATACGAATCACAGCACGTGCAAGGTAAGGTCCCGGTCAAGGATTTGGGTACAGTGTGAACGTTCTTGCGCGTTATTTGTGCTTGAAGCGTGTTCAGAAAACTAACCAATACAGATGTGGCGGTAATCGTATTAATTTGGGGTCAAATATTCTTACGAAGGGCACGAGCGTGACCTTTGGTATGAAGAGATGCATGTAAATGCAGGCAAAGAATTTTTTTTCCCCTAACCCTGAGGGTATCCATGTGAATCAAGCGTTACAGCTGCGAACGTGCACCAGACCCCATTGCAGGGCCGCCGAGAGCGGTTTTGGACCCCGGTGAATTTTTTTTTCGGGGACCACAGCAAGGGCGAACCGGCTAAAAATCTTTACATTACATCGGAAAGAGTGGCTCTCAGTTGCACAGTGGCATGGGCTTGGTCTGAAAGGGTTAATTTGTACAGTCGACAGGTAATGGTACTACCGAGAAAGACAAAAACATATGCAAAATATTCGGGTTCCGGGCCCCTTCCGGACCAACGGGCCCCTGCAAATTTGACCGGCTTTTTCTCCCTTTCTCGTCAGTGCTGCCTCTCTGAGTAGGCTTAAAACTACTGCTTCCTGTTAAAGAGACCCTTTGTTTGATTCTACGATTCTCGTAGGCTGAGATATCCACTGTTATCGTAGGGTTTCCTCAGTCATTCCACCCAAATATTAGGATAATACCTTACAAAAATCCACTACTGTTCCTTTCCACGTTGATCTTTCACATTTCGCACTCATCCTATCATTCGATGCACAACCGTACAGTGGAGAGGGCACGCAATGGAAACCAACATTGAGCTGATTTAGTGAAAGTCCGTATGGCCAATATGCCATTTTAGAATTCTATATCTAGATATTTATTAATTTTTAAGACACCATGGTTGCTGTACGTACCACCTGTTTTTAACTTGAAATATCTAGGCAGTTTCCCAACAGATTGTGTTTGTGTGTGTCGTATGGTTCTCACAAGAAATACCGAATTTTGCCCCCACCGCAATTTTGATTGGCATTTGTAACTTTGGTGACACAATGTTTGCTACGAGGTAAAAAATCAGATTCTTTATATGTGACAACGGGAATAATAGCCTGTAAGAAATTGTAAACAATTCTTAAAAAACTCTGATTGTAAAAATTATTTTATTTATGTATGACTTAATATAAGATTTTCTTTTACTCAATGTAAGTAAACTACTACCTGTACATTATTTTACTTAATGTGTGATTTTATAATTATTGTACACTTCAGAATGACCTATGCTGAGTCGAAGCATGTCGCTCTTTTAGGCACACAAACTCTGGTGTCTAAATATGTTTGTTTTGACTGATACAAATTTTGTATATTATAAAATCAGGTTTTATGTATATTGTTTAGACGAATTTTGGGCCTTAGCTGCTAAAAAAATATTATCAGCATGCCGACGTTACGAATTTCGGAAGAGGGAGTGGCATACTCCCCGTTCTTAGAAATACATGAAAATTTTTCTGTACCGTTTCTTCAAGCAAATATAAAAACAACATGGCCATTACGCGAAAGATCTTTGTTGGATAAATGATAGTAAACCGAGATGTGAATTTTGTATGTTCCATGTTATAAACATATCTAAAGTTTTATATGCAAAGCTTTGGTATTGTATTGATATGCTCTATCAATTGTGAAATTTGTGAAATCCTGGAAAGTGACGTAATTCGATCTTGATCATACCCTCGCACTTAGTAAGACCTATCTCATGGATTTTCTTTATAAAACAGAAATTTCCAAATTGAAAGTGTTAATTTTATGAAGGAAATTATTTTAAGGCTTACTGAATTTTCAGCTGGAATATCTGACAATTCCCTTACGTTTCCCACAGAAGTTAAACCTTCCGTCAATACATTTACATGAATAGACTTTCAGGGAGTATTACAATTCCTACTATCATAGCATTTTCCAGAAGATACTGAAATAGGACAAAAATGTCGGCCAGACTAGGAGGTATTAAAGTCCAGGGTTTCCTAAAAATCAGACAGGAATACAGATCGCCTTAGCATGAGAGGTAATTTTATTTAGAACTCAGAAAGCATACAGATTGTGTAAAGAAACCATACTTGCCACGAGTGTAGACGTCAAGGGCATGTTATCCGGCCCCGACGTGGTGGATGCTTTCAGGACTGTGGCCACACAAGTGCTATGAAAGGATACGAATGACTATTAGGCAGACAGACCTAAGCCAGCAAAAGTATCTGCACAACGAACAGAGGAACGTGTGGACAGTTTGCCCCATATTTGAGACGTCCGGGACTTATCTCACAGAGACACAATCTACCCCATTACAAATACCATGTAATGTGTAATGTTTCAGGAAATAATTTCTCTTTATTCTGGGCATTATACGAAATACAGAAATATATTCTGGTGGAAGGCGCACTTTTTTCTTTAATGTTAAATTCGGCTGTATATAATAACTGCTTTTCTTTGAAGGACTGATTGATGAAAGGAGTGACAGATATTCACTATATGTTATATTTATTTCCACAGAAATATCTTCACCGATAACATCTTCCAGGCTGCATTTCAACAGGTAGGCCTTTTTGACCGTATGCAGTAAATTACCCACCGTTTCTGCTTCCGGATAACGGAGAGTTCCAGGGGGGAGTTTGGGACTCTGAATTAAGCGTGTCAAGATCGGTTATTAACATTTAATGTTTTACTATATAATACACGTGTATTATGGGTTTAACCCTTTAAAACACAGTAATAAGACGGTTCATGAACTTAATTAAGCACCATGCGGCGAGGACATAGGCGGGAGTGGTGGTGTAAATTTCCGCATTCGTAACATCTACACTAGATGGAGGCGAGTGGCCAGGTTCACGTTCCGGTCACTCTTTACCTGGGAAAAATCCTCCTATATGAACTGAGAGAAAATGGGATGGGCTGTAGAGTCGGAGTGGTTGCTTGGGAGAAGAGAGAATTATCTTGCTCCTGCTCGGAATCAAAATATTACTGGGTGGGTAGAATGTAGACTTGACGATTCTTAAGGCGTATGGTGCATAATTATAGCGGCTGTTTATTCTAATTAAATACCACTCGTTTCAGCAGTCGGATCCCTGCATTTTGCCCATAAAATATATCTGTGTTTCGTATGGTTAGGCTGTAATTACTGTGATTATTGCCTTACTTACTTTAATTTTTATTTCCATCAATCCAATCAGTTTAAAACAACCTTTAGGATATAGAACAAACCATAACCACCTCATGTACAATATACAATATAGAGATACTTTCAAAAATCATTAGTCAAACACAATAACAATAAACATACAAACTGAACACATATGTAATAGGAATTAAAATAAGGATAAATAATGTACAAAATTTTAACAACAAATATAGATCAGCAATTACGACAATAAACAGATCGAAATTCAAGAAAGCTAAAATATGTAATAATGAAGTACAAGTTAAAATGCACAATGCTAAGAAATACAGAGAAAAGAGAAAAATAAAAAGTGAAAAGAATGAGACCAAGATCTTATATAGAATTACTATTAAAACATTCCTCCAATGAGTAGTATGAATTTGTTAACAGTCTTAATGTTCTGATATTTGTATTGGAGATCTGCGAAGTAAGAATTGAGTATTTAAGGGGATATATTGTTTAATTACATTCAATTACTTGGCATTTATGTTGATATACTCATGTGAAATTACTTAGAAATCATATTTATGCTTCTGTAGTTAAATAATCAATATATGTGTATATTTAAATTGAATTTAATTGAAAATTAAATATTTTTATAACCTAAATGCAACAGAAAACAAGCCTTATTTAAGCACTGGTAAGATGAAACTGTGACTGGCCTAGTAGAATTTGCCTGTCCCATTTTCATTCCCTTCACTGGTATGATAAGGGTTAAAAATAACCGAGGTACTTGAGCTAAAGTTCTGTTATAGGCTCACACGGTGTACATTTCCAAACACGTTGTGGTCCAGAACTTCACGGGCAATGACACATCTGCACTGCTAAATGGTCCTGAAGGAATTGCTCCAGAGGTGGAACTTGTAAGAACGATTCAATACAGGTAAACAAGAGGCAAATGAATAACGTTGTGGTAAAAGGACCCCAGGGTTCAACTCCATCAGCAGGCACAATGTCGAGCCACCTACGCCCATCTTCTATCCTCACAACCTAAACCTAAGGAATATTTGCTATCCTTCCCTCTCTTTCTTGGTTTTCTAAGTGGATGTATTTTGACAGCTTTCATCATTAAAATTCCATATGCATTCCTTGTCTCTCCCTTGCTACCCCTATGATTATTCTTTAACATTATTATTATTATTATTATTATTATTATTATTATTTACTGGACCAGGTGTGGTTTATTGATAGAAATTGTAAGGGTTACGATTGAGGTGTTCAGGAATTTTATGCCACGTGGTGTGGTAGAACATAGCTGAAGATGGAGACAACATATGCCTTGAAAACCCTTGGTACGTGTCTGCTGCCATACTGCAGGATGTTACAGCTAGGAAAACCGTGATTGTCGTGGTGCCCTGAGAATATCAAGTCACATACTGTGATCACTTAGAGGAATTTTTCGTGTTTTGAGTGTTTTGAGTAGGCTATTCCATGTGTTCAGGTTCATTTTATCACTTTTGTCTCCAGGAGTTGACAAAAGTTCATAAAGCAACCAATGGACGATATATTCATATATCTGTTTCAGGTACGGCACTAATACTTTGGGAATTATCTTCTTTTGTCTCATTTTTGGGACGGTGCTTGGTACGATGGGCCCAAAAGCCTATGTGGTTGTCCAGTTCTTCACCATAGTTGACGAGGTCGTGATGCGGATGGTCTCAGGTGTGATGTGGTAAGATATGTGATGCATTCGAAGTAGTAATGTGGCTTGGTCACACGGTGCACGTACAAAACTAATCACTGCCAGAAACTAAGCATTCAACTGGACCGTATTAAGTATCAAGTGTGAGAGAATTCCGGAATGTAAAGTTATGTAATAAATGATCTTAACACGCAGCACACTGTGCAGCCATGGTAACGGATCGGAACAACGCCGACGAAAATTAAAACAAACATGTAGTGAACCTGTTATTGAAAAATCCAACTAAATTTATTTCTATTAGTTGGTTTACAATGTCACTAACACTGTTACAGTCTCCTGCATGTTTCGACTCTATATGGGCCATCTTGAGGGAGAAATGTAATTATAAGCAACGCATATGACTCGTATGTTCACTCAGAGAATGTACAATATAATCAAACGTTTAGAGAATGATTCCATTCCACCGGATTGAACAGAGTTTAGTAGATGTTTGAATGCAAATTTGGTTTTGTGTAACAACTATGTACGTCCCAGTTGAAAACACCTTTTATATTAAATTAAGTTTCAGACCAACTGATGCACAACTAAAGCCACTTTTATTGTAGCTTTATTATAATTGTTAAAATGACGAAGATGCACGGTGTCAACAATTTGAAACAGCTTTTATATATTCAGTTTCAATTGTATATTTTAGGCGCCTTCGCAAAATTTCGAAAAGAGACTATTAGCTTCGTCCTGTCTGTCTGTCAGGTTCTCACTGGACGGATTTTCATGAAATTTGATATTTGCTTATTTTTCGAAAATCTGTCAAGAAAATTCAAGTTTCATTAAAATCTGATAAGAATAACGGGTACTTTACATGAACACATATGTACATTTATGATAATATCTCGCTGAATTCTTCTTAGAATGAGAAATGTTTCAGACAAAAGTTGTAGAGAAATCTGAACACACATTTTATGTTCAATAACTTTTTTTCTTCGAAAATCTTGCCGTTTATGAGATAATGTGGAAAAATATGGTAGAGCCAGACAGGCCACAGATGACAATATAATACAGCGTGTGCGCTTTGCATGCTGGATAACTAAGGCTACAGACACACACTCAGAATATGTGATACTTATTGCTTTTCCACTGTAACAATGTTTACGCGAACGCGCCTCAATGTCACGTTTATGCGCAATTACCTCCGTTGTTTATATATGCAGTAGCTGCATTTTATGAGGACACATAGGCCTGTAAGTGTCATATCTGCCTCTTGCATGTTTATCCCTGATTATTGCTCATATAGGGCCGAAACATGTGGTAGCCTATAATAATATATAATTGTATTTGAAACCAACTACTATAAATGTATTTTGTTGGACATTTTAATAATTGACTAATACACGGAAATAAACTTGTCTTCACAGTTGTGTCAGCCATGAAGATAGATGCAGAAGTTTTCTATGCAACACAGCCCACTTATAAAGCTTGATAGCACGCACGAACAGGATTAACATAAAAACTGAATCACAGTGAAACCGTTAAGTTGGTAACTTCTATATGTATTAAAACAGTAAAGCAGAAGGACATTGTTTAAAGCCACAAAAGAAGAAGTAACAGAACGATACAGAAAACTGCACAAGAAGGAATATATTAGCAGGCCCATTCATCATCTAATCCTTTTATTGATGAAATCAAGGATGATGGAATTGGTAAGGCATGGGAGAAATGAGAAATGTTTACAAGAATGTGTTTGTGAAATCATAAAGAGAAAGTTTGGGAAATCTAATCTTAGATGGGAGTATAGTATTGAAACAGAACTTGAAGAAACAGAATATGAGAGCATGTTTAGGATTGAGCTGCCTGAAGACAGGGTCCAGTTTTTGTGAACACAATAATTAATATTCAAGTTTCATAATGTCAGTTAATTTCTTGACCAGTTCAGTAACTATCAACGATTTACTCGCTGCGTTCAAAGCAGTAATGTGCCAGCCTACTACAGAGTTTACTCCACTTTGCTACATAAATAGAGCTTAGGTCCTTTCAATTAATGAAATTTAAATATGTAACAACATACAAAAAGGAAGTTTTAAGCAAAGCACTACACCATGGAAATGTGTAATGAAATATAGCTTTTAATATTTTTTTTTTTCAAAATCCTGAATATGCTAGTATTTTAAAGTTGTACATACCGTGCAAAGCTTGAGATAATTATAACTTAAAACCAACAATATTGCACTTATTTTATATATGTATATTGCAACCCTACATATGTTTCGGCTGTACTTCAGCCATCATCAGGGGTTTTCCTTGCAGCGTCCACTAACTGTATTTCTCACTAACATTTGATTCCTATTGGTTTTCTTAGTAACAATATACGACCTAGACAATAAGACAATGCACAATACCTAGTTACTAAGAAAACCAATAGGAATCAAATGTTAGTGAGAAATACAGTTAGTGGACGCTGCAAGGAAAACCCCTGATGATGGCTGAAGTACAGCCGAAACATATGTAGGGTTGCAATATACATATATAAAATAAGTGCAATATTGTTGGTTTTAAGTTATAATTATGCTAGTATTGTTTGCAGGTTGACGCCAATTGGTGTGAGCAGTGTTATCTGCGGGAAGATCTTATCAGTAGGAGATCTGGGTTTAGTGATGTACCAGCTGGGCTGGTTCGTCTTTACAGTAGCATTGGGAGTCTTCATATACCAGCTGGTGCTAATGCAGCTGATATACTTCATCATTGTGCACCGCAACCCTTTCAAGTACTACTGGGGGCTGGTTCCAGCCACTCTAACGGCTTTTGCAACGGCGTCAACGTGAGTACCTCGAGTCCTTCCACTTCAAACACTCCCCCCCCCCCCCCCCCCACACACGCGCACCACACACACTAAAGGTATTTTTAGATTCCTTTCTACAGCACACAGGGCTCTCACCATCTGAAACCAGATTCCAGGCCTAAGAAGGGGATTATAATGAGGGAGGCTTCCTCAAAGCTCTCTCCACCCATTACTTGTATCAGCATTTATTGTAGCAAGTTTCAATCAACAAAATTCTCAGCCAGGTGTTTCGATTTCAGAGGAATGAAGTGAGTAAACAATTTAGGATGTTACTGGTATTTATATTTTGCTCTTGGTCGAGGGTTAAAGGACTCAACTTTGTATTTAGGAATTCCTGGGTTTATTTCTCGGCCCAGAGGCATTTTATCCTGACTTGAGTTTTTGTGGTTATCCTCGGTTTGTCCAGAGACATGCAAGGATAATACATTCAAATACCTTACAAATGAATTGTCATACTAAACATTACATAACCTTAACAGTTTAATACACCATTAAATGTGCCAAGAATCAATAAAGAAGAAACAGGACTGTTAGGTTCTAAGTAACGTGAGGGTAATGAAATAAGGGAAGCTGCAATAAGCTGGATATGTAACTTGATGAGATTGGCAAGGAATGGGTGCAGGGACTTCGGTGGGAAAAACCTCTTAGAAAATGGCCATTTGGAAACCCGAGATAAGGTTGGATAACGTACGATTTAAGACATGTATCCACAAAGCGGAGAATTAATTTTCAATTATTACATCATCAAGGTGCTTTGCATTACATCTTATGTGTTGGTGTATGGTCTATTTAACGTATAAGCAACTGATTAATAATAATCTGAAATCAAGACCTAAAATTTTAGTAGTTCCATTTCATTACATAAATTGAACTTTAATGTGCAAATGAATGACTTAATGCTTTTCACATCATATTTTATAATTAGAAGAAGACCTGATTTAGAGGTATACAGTACTGCATTATTAAGCTGTAATTTATATTTTTATTACAGAGCAGCCGCTCTTCCTGTCACTTTCCGTTGCATGGATGAGAAAGTGCACGTAGATCCACGTATATCACGCTTCATTCTACCAGTTGGCTGCAACATCAATATGAATGGCACAGCAATGTTTGTTGCTATTGCCTCTTTCTTCATAGCACAGATGAATGAACTGCAGCTGAGTGTGGGAGAAATCATTACACTGTGGTATGTTGGATGTGTTGAACCAACCATCCATCTTAACAATCTAACACTACACTGACTATCTGGAAAGAATATAAATACTGTATGTTCAAGGAGAAGAATGTCTTTTTCTTCTGTTCTGTTATAAGGGTTGGTAACATTTTCTTGGCCATGACATAAATTTTGATCTGGCTCAAAGCATATGAAAGATCATTGAAAATATTTGTTGGCCAAGATAAGAGAAATTTATGATCTTTTCCTATGTAATGTAGTAGAGTGATCCTTTGTCCAGGATGGGGATTAGGGGCTGTGATCATGTCATATTGGGCAGAACCATGTTGTGCAAGCTTCTTACGGGAAACGTAGGGTTACATGAATGTGGACGCTTATGGACCATCCTCCACCTTCCATCTCTTAAAATATATAGATTTTTGGACATCAAACATTTACACAGTGCTTGGGTATCTGATGCTGCCAGCTTCCATGGTGAATATTTTGTCCGCGTTTTCCCATGTGTATTTAAATTTTTCAGCATCCGGCAACTTTGTCCCCATATATTTAATCATTTTTTAAGTGCATTAGTCAAAACCACACTGGGCAATATCATGTTGCATGAGGAGTTGCTGACAAAATGCAAAGTACCAACTTATTCTGTGTACACATTGATCATGATTTTGATAATGTTAATTTCTGTAAAAGTATGATGTTAAACATACCTTGAATTCAACTTAATTGTATGTAGTATTATGTAATGTTGCATGTTTCCAAAGCAATGGAAATCAAAGCAAGACTTGCCTATATTCCGGAATATTAGTTATGTATGACTGCTTTGCAATGTGTTGCAAAATCTGGCATGGCAGTGGTGATACACAGCTTGACCTTGTAAGTTTCAATTATCCAGAATATTGCTGAGTGCTCAGAACAGCCTCTTAGACTAGGCAGTAACCTCCTTTGCTGCCATTTCTCATTATTCCCCATAAGTAAACTACATTATTACATCACAAGAACTCTTTATTTTTATACAAGCTAATAAATACATTTCTTCTCTATATGCAGTTTAGCATCAACAGCAGCAAGTTTTTCATCTGCTAGTGTCCCTAGCGCAGCTCTTGTTCTCATCTTTATGGTGCTATCAACAATAGATGCACCATCTCAAGACGTGTCTCTCTTGTTTGCAATTGACTGGTTTGTGTAAGTATCAGTCTTGTTTACACATTGTTCATAAACATTTAACATGTGGAGTGCATATGGAATTGAAGCACAAAGCATTTTGTACCAAAATCATCTTTGCCTCAAAAACTGCACAGTTTTATTACACAGTGATGATATTGCGTTTTATGATAATGCTGACTGACCACAAAAGGCCACATACGTGGCTATTATAATTAAACCAGAAAAGAATTTCATAATGTATTTTTCTATACTTCCTATTTAACTCTCTCTCTCTCTCTCTCTGGTCTGAAAATCTTTTCTTGTTTTCTGGTTTCAAAAAATTCTCTGAGCATTTGAGTGACTAAATTTGTTATTTTTGTTTTTTATAGAGATAGAATCCGAACTACCAACAATATGCTGGGCGATTGCTATGCAGCAGCCATTGTGGAACATTTGTCGAAAGAGCAACTAGTGGCTGCAGATGCAGCTGTTCACCAGGTTAGGAAAAAACTGAATTTATACACAGTTACCAGCCTGTTATCTCCACACACTTTATTTGTATATTTCTTTCTACAGTATCAAAATCTGTTACAAACAAACACTGAAGCCAAGTGGATAGTACTGCTCCTTCATACATGGGAAGTACTGAGAAAGTTGTTTTATGGTGTACTGCTTCTAACTTACATTTTGTAAGTGCTCAATCTGAATGTTTGCTGGGACACCGACTACCCTGACTGACATTTTTTCTGTGGTTTTCCATAGTTTCTTCAGGAGAATGCTGTGGTAATACCTCAACTTAAGTCATGGCTTATCTCTGCCACATCCTTTCCAAATCACATTCACAGTTTATGCTACATTCTGTAAAAGCTGCAAAATCCACCATTGTATAATCCATAAAGCTAATATACCCATTAGATTGAACTATTCCATCAACCAGCAGCACCTGACACCGATTCTGAAGTTTCAGCTTTTAATTATTGGTGGAGTGTGGGTTTTATTTTTATTTTATATATTCATCATATAAAGCAAGTAGTAAAGAAAAGAGAACAGAATGGGCAGCAAGGAAAACAGTGCAAGACAAAAAGTGCAAAATGATTAGGCCTGTCCATGAAGTTCTTATGTGCATTAATACACACAATAAGCACCACATTCTAATTTCCGGGAAATTACAACATCCAGCAGCCCTGTGGCCCTGGTTGTGCCAGACATCAGAACATTTATTGTTTTTGGAGCTACAGATAAGTGTGTGTTACCAGAATCATCATTAAGTAAACCTCAAACAAATAATTATAAAGACTGGAGAGATTCCATTTCAAATTTAATCCTAGAAATTGTCTTTCTTGACCGAGCATTTTGTCCCTTTCCTAAGACCCAGCACACAAATACCAAGGTCATGACTGCTTCTTTCCTTCCCCTTCAAATAAGATTTATTAATCACTAATAATCCTGTCATCTGATGAAGTATAGTCTTAACAATTGAAAGTTTTGTTAAATAAACCAAGAATAACTAAGCAAACTGCTATCTTTTAACCTTTTTCCACATTTAACAAAACATAACGTAATGAAATGTTTGATGCCTATTAATTTCATAAGATAACTGTCAGTTTTCATCCACATAATTCATTTATTCAATATTGTATTAATATCATATTCAATCTCTTTTTATTCTTCCATTTGGCTGCTTTCCAAGATGTTTCTTCACCATCATTTTGCACATATTTCTTCTTGTCTCCACTTCAGGTAATGGTATGTTCCTTGATTTAAATACAGTACCAATTCAAAATACCTGCATTAAATTACAGATTCTTCTTATTTTTAGTGATTAATTCACAAGGTAATTTGTTAAATATGCTTATTAATTGTACATTTTTTCTTATACTCATAATTAAGTCTTTCCTTGCCCTCGGTATAAAATTACACTGCACTTTAGTCACTCTGTTCTGGCTTTAGCATGCTTTGATGTTACAAATATCCTTAGGGAAACTCTTGAACTATAAGAATTTGAAATTTAACCTCACAAAAGTTGATATTAAATTAAAGGTGCCTTAACTGGATTTAATTTGTATTTATTGTAAGGTACATCACATGCCCTTTGTTGACATGATTTGTCAGGCTGTGATGACATTTAATGCTTGGTATGCTAGGACAGGTTAGTATAATTTCCCTTGAGTATGACGCCATTGTTTAAAACTATAAAACCGGCCTTAAACATTGTGGAAGGTACATAAAGTTTTCAGTTGACAACAAGCAGCCTCTCCCTCGTGACATCTGCATTTGGTACATTGATAATTGTAGGCAATTAAATTCTGAAATATTCCCTAGTTATTTACAATCTGTCATATTCTGACACTGTAGCAGCCTTTGTTTCTGTAGTGTCTTCATTCCTTTTCATGTCCTATCTTATTTGTCTCTAACATAATTTCAATACCATTATTTCTACCATTTGTATTTTCAACTGAAGAATTAATATTATCACAATATATATATATACGTGTGTAAGATAGATTATTCATAAACTTCCTTACTGTACATTCTGGAGTGAAGTGTTTATTTTATAGGAAGAACAAATGGCACCATCAAGCAGTTGTCTCCTGCCAGTGCACTATAAAGCTTCCAGTGAGCCTGCGGAACCACAAGCTGTAGTTGTGGAAATGCTGCCAAATGTAGTAACAAATGGTGCAGTGAAAAAGGTGTAAAAAATGTGATATTAATGTTAGATCATTAATTGTCATTGTGCAAGTATATGAAGACAACGAAAATAACTGTCTATATTGTGCTATTGTGAGTTATAACACTGTAGACAGGTGAACCTACCTTCCAGAGGAACACACTACTGCCACCTTCAGGGAGGAAAATATTCAAGGTAATGACAAACTGAATCTCTGATTACAACAAAATTTCGTTTCTCACATAAAGATGACTGTACTTTTTAAAAGAAACTCAAGTGGCCAAAAATATTATCATGTAAGATGTCACCCAGTGTAATAAATGAAATCAACACTTAGTTTCCAGTAAAAAACTGATGTTGTTATGGGACGTTGAACTGTTAAATTTAAAGCATAAAAGAGCTTCCAGAATTTGTCTCATAGGTTAGTAGTAGTAATAGTAATAGTAATAATAATAGTAATAATAATAATAATAATAATAATAATAGTAATAATGATGATAAAGTATAGATAGTTTGTTAGTATAGTAGGTAGTTAGTAGTAGTAGTATAGTATATAATAGATAAAACAAGTCGTTCCAATATGGACCCTTACAATACCTAGATCAGTGCTGTTCCTTTGTATTTCCTCGGTAATTTTATGGGGCTAAGGGACTAAGTGAAGCCTTGTGTTAACCACTAGCCTTAATAGGCAGCTGACCCTCACATTTTCCAGATCTTTAGGCCTCAAAAATATACGATCCCAGATTCTGTATCTTTTGCATGTCAGAGCCGGGCAACGTGTATCAACTGTCCAAGTAACTTCCTTCATTTTTCTTGCTTTAATAAGACTTTTCCATTGTTCTGCCGAGAGTCTCTTGGTCTGCAGTCTAACCGTAGAGACGCCTGCATCCAATCTGTCCTCATCAGGATAAATAACGGAAGACTTAGAGGCTACAGCCTCCCCAAGAGAGTCTTGTTGGTAACAAGTCTGCAGCCAAAGCCATTTCTTGTTCGGGTTCATCAATTACTGTGTCCATTTAGGTCCCACGAGTAAGGGAGAAGTAACAGTCAACAAGGGCAGAGATACCTAAACCAGTGCGAGGCTCCTGACTCTGGGGTGTCGCCTGGTCAACCAGAGACTCCGTTGAAGATACATCACACAAGTGCCATGCACCCCTAGAGTACGGATTAAGGAAAGACCACACATAACACCTTGGTGTTGGGGAGTCGGTCCACGGTCCCATATTCTTTATATTCGGAGACAGACCTGCCCCAGGATCAGGCCAGAGATCGTCCAGACCAGTCCCGGGACAAGTCCCCGGCTATCCGCCACCTTCCGATGTGACCGGTAACCACTCAGGCCCCAAGAGAGTAGGTCGTTTGGTCACTGACCTTAGGCTTCTTGCCTGGGTGATCATCAAACGGGCTGGGTGTGCTTGGGTCCGGTTTTGGGCGTTTAATCGCCTTGGCCGGGCCACCCACCCCAACCTAAGGTATTTCTGTGTTTCCATCGGTCGGGCAGATAGAGATTTGTATCAATCCTATCTCTCCCTTCCCTCTGGAGGTGCTTCTTATACCTGCGTCTGGCAGCTCCACTGAAGCTAACGCAAGGTGTGAGCCTTTGCCCGCTCTTTTCCAAGGTTGCTCGGTTTTGTTCCTCCGGCCGTTCGCAACATAGGGTAGCCACGCCCTGGAGGGTTTCATTATTATTATTATTATTATTATTATTATTATTATTATTATTATTATTATTATTATTATTATTGTCGTCTCTTAAGTCCATTTGAGTCCCACGAGTACCGCGGTTTTGTTAATATCAGTTGGGCAGAGCCGCGATTGCCCGGGACTTGTCTACATACTCCCTAGAGGTCACTCGGTATCCAGGAGGCAACGTTAGCGACGCAACTTTCCGTGCACAAAGCAGCCCTCGGCACGGTAGCTTACAACTTGGCTTGGGGGGTCCCTCTTTGTTGGGCTTACCCAGGAAAACCCATAAGCACGCACCCCAGCATGCGACCCTAAGCCAAGGTGGGGACCCTGTCGGAGGGGGGGGGGCGTTGTTTAATAGGTTAAAATATCTGGAAAAACGATTTCAGATACTTTTCATTTACTAACAACAGGATATGATTAGCTGAAGTCGCATTATCATTCAGCAATGAGCATCACTCTCTGGCACTGCACTTTCTGCAAAAATTTGTCTAAATTCTCTAGTGGGTACACTTGGGGATTTTGGATATCAATATACTCACGCAGTGCCCTTAAATTCCCTTGCGCCTGCTGCCAAATGAGCTTTCCTGTTTTTTCTTTGAGTAGCCAATACACATTACTCTTTGGTTTACCGTGACAAAGTTGTTTGAATTCATGTTCAGTAGAAACCAAACATCAGAGAAAGCTTGTCCAAAAATTTCATGTATAATCGTTGGTCAATTCAATTCAAGTCAATTCTTTATTCAGTCCAACCGGCCATACATGTGGCTCTGGACATGTGAAGCATGACATAGCCATATATTCAGCAAAATATCATAATTACATCCATATTTTACAACTTCAACACTAAACAAATAAGTGCTATAACATCATGTAGTAGTCATGCCTGTGGCTCTTAGACACCTGAAATATAACATAGCTATAATAACATAATGTTATTAATAATATGAATATTTATACATCAACACATAGCTATAATCACATAATGTTTTCTAATATCAATATTATACCTCAAATCAAATAACCAATTAATACTACAAATCATATAAAATTTTAAAACATGCAGTTGCAGGTCATCTAATCAGTAACACAAAAATTCATATATGGAGTAGAATACCTGATTCATTAAAAAATATTTTAATTCTCTCTTAAAGGATTTATAGCTACTCAACTTTTTTATAGTAACCGGAACCTTATTATATAATCGAATATCCATATTTATCACACTTTTTTTTAAAGAGATTTGTATTACAAGGCAAAACATGTAAATCCATTTTTTTTTCTTATATTATAATCATGTACATGAACATTTTACTCTGCTGAGGATTTATATTTCTTAATGAAACTTATCACTTAAAGTACATATAGGGAAGTCACTGTGAGTATCTTATAGTCCTTGAACAGCTGTCTACAAGATGTACCTGTACCAACACCACCCATTATCCGAATAACCCTCTTCTGTAGCTTAAATATAGATATGCTTTCATTATCTGCCCCCCAAAATATTATACCATATCTCAATAGTGCTTGAAATTTTGAATAATAGATGCTTCTTTTCATATTAGGCCCCATAATTTATTTAAGTGATTTAATAAGATAGGATATCCTGCTGAATTTTAAGCTTAATGTGTGTATATGAGTGTCCCACCTCAAATTTTCTGTAATATGAATACCAAGAAATTTTAATTCTGCTTTATAAGCAATGTCCATATTTCTGAAGGTGATTTTGGGTCTTACAAGTAATCTATTTTGTCTCATATGAAATGACATTGCTACTGTTTTTTCCAACATTTATCATAAGGTTATTTTCCTGGAACCAATATTCAAACTTCTTCATAACCTGCTGGTTAAAAGTTGTACTGATTTAGTACTTTTTATTACAACCTTCAGAAGTATAATCAAGAAAACTTTCAAACAAATTCATCAATACACAGCATTAATACAAGGAATAAGCACCATCTTCATAGACCAATTGTCAACCTATCATGCTTTCAGAAAAGTGCATTCTATTCTAGTATCAGGATCTTCAATAGCTTACCATGTAATATCAAAAATCTTAAGAATGAAAAGGCACAATTTAAAGCAGCACTAAGAAGATACTTAAATGCACACTCCTTTTACTCTGTAGATGAATTTCTTATGAGTACTGTTAACCTATAATACTGACATTTAAGACTGCACATAGAATGTTTAAAGCATTTTGCAATGTACATTTTTATATGATTTTGTATGTTATGACTTATTCCACATCCTCTTGTCTTGTGACAAAATTATGGATCCATAGAATGTATATATGTATGTATAGTATGTATGATGTATAGATGTCAACACAGGTTCACCTATCTCCAGTGTTTTTGCTCCTAGTAAATCAGTAAGGAATAAAAACTTTGTTAATGGTAAGTCAGCAGATATGAATTGATATAAGGCATTCACTGTGTTTTTTTGGTACTTTTTTGAATCAAGGGTTAAATCACTCCAACCATATTCTGTCATGCATTATTTTTGCCTGGAATTTCTTTAACTTATCTTGCAGTGACTGTGATACATCAGTAACAGCAATGAGAATAACAGGAAATAATGGAATAATTGGTGTTGGAACGAAAAGTGTTCCCAGGTGGGCATAATATATCAAGTTTATCAGTTTACATAAAAACTCAAAACTTTGAGCCATAATATCAGTTATGTTTAAATAAAATTCTGATATTTTAGGAGATCCTGGAACATTAAGACTTCTTATTTATATGATGAAGTTCATAGTCTACTAAATTATGTTGCCATGAAAATTATAATTCTTTTGCAATATTAATAAGCATTTATTTAATAATCATCTATATTTGCCAAAGTTGGTCATACTTAAGTTCTTGTATTTTAAACATTTCAAAAGAGTTGACCTTAAATGGCATGGTTAATTCTTAAACTGTGGAGGTTTGTGTAGAAATTGTCTTGCATATAGTGAAAATAACCCACCTTACCAAATAATTGAGTTATTTCTTACTGCAGTCCTCCAGAAAATTAGAATACATTTGTATTCCCATTCCCGTGACTCCAACAACATCATTGCAGCATATAATTGTGATGAATATTTATCATAACATAAATTTATTGAAGGTTCTGATTATTGTCAGAACTGAATATATATTTTTATATAATAAATACTTTGTCTGTATATCTCACATGTAAATATAAGTTATTAAATAATAAGCTGTAAGTGGAATTCCATTCATTACATAAATAACCTTGCCTGACTCTGTGGTAATGCAATCCATCTGCACATTTTTTAAAATGCTTATTGATTAACAAACCTGTTCATTAAAAAGACTCTGTAATTCATGCCCTCTTCTGACCAGAGTGTTAGCAGTGTTGGTTAAATTGTGCATGGTCATAGGCCATTACACATCTCAAACCCATCATGAAATTTTATACAGTTTCAGATTAGATAGTTGGGCTGGATGGTGGTCACTTTCTTACACAAGTGTCAAACTCTTTTACAATATTCAAATCTTCCTCAAGCTGCAGTATTTTTATCCCCCTCCAATCACGTCCTTAGTTACATATTAGTAGTAAAAACCACGTGATGACTTTTTCTGGTGACAAGCAGTTTGGGCTGGCTGACATAGACTAGGACTAGAGGGAAATAGAGCAGAAAGCAGAGAGAGAAAGCCTCAAACTTCATTATCACCAATATTCATGGGACTTCTTTCTGTGGCCTCTGTGTAGATATGTAGGGTAAAAGTCAAGTAGTTCCACCATTCAAAATGCACGCACTAAATATCAACAGTATCCTCCTACTACACCATTAATATGAATACACGATGCACAAACACTGTGTTTTTGTTAAACCCAAAATTTTCCAGCAGATACTAACAAAGTTATTGTTCGCACTCCACGCTCCCAGGTAGTAATTCATACAAACAGACTAATACATTCGACACAGAGCAAATTCTATGAATCAGTGCAGGGGTGTACTGCCAGGACTTCAGTTATAATTTCATATGTTCAATCGCCAGCTGTTTATTAGCCTGCTTTCCACAATGGAAAAGGCACTGCTTACTAATTCATTGCGTGGAAAGCAATATATAATGTCCGACCGGGCTGGGGCTTGCTTTCACGGTACTTTTTAATCTGTTCTGCATTTTTGGGTACCTGTTCTGCCAAAGCAGTGAGACCCTGCTCCAGCCACTCTTAAGGTCCCTTCAAAATAAACAAAGCAGCTTCTCTTTTCCTTGGTAATTTGCGTAAAATAAGGCGTCATAAATAAATTTATAAATAATGTGAGTGAGCAAAAGTCCAAAAACATATAACATTCCATGCATAAATTCTACTGAATGACGTATCTTGCAGCATATCAAATTTACCGCCGGTTCTGATTCCCACCAGTGCCGATAGATCGCCTGCATTCACGCACAAAAAGGGGGGGGGGGGGGCGTGATCGATACTATCTTCAGTAGGCTATTGTGCGGAGGAGCAGCTGTGTGATGCGTCAGCTACTGATAGGGTTTCTGTCAGCTGTGCAAATTACTGTGCTGACTGTATAAATGAGTCAGTTGCGTGTGTGTGTAGTAAGAAATTATCTGTAGCGCTAATAGAGAATGATGTACGTAAAACATACGTGTTTCGGTGGCTCATGGCCACGATTTTAATACTGGTGTTGCACGAGTGAGCCCATATTTTTATCTTTTCAACACGCTCCGTCAGGTACGTCTGTATTTATCTTATGCATAAAGGGTAATATTAAAGGAAAATCTAGGATACTGTTCTGTACGTCAGATTTTGGTAACACTGTTAACTTATTTAGTCAGTTACGTAAACAAACGCTCAGTGAACTCTTCTTGAAGATCAAATTCTTATATACTTACAACCAGTAAACACTGAAGTACCACTGAAAGAATTAAACCTCACACCTCCGCTGTTGATGATTTTAGGCCTGTTCGCGAACCAGCCGAGCGCCTATTAAAATCACACCTTCTGTCTGTGCTCATGAAGCAACTTAATCGGTCAACGTATCTGCGATTTGTACAACGATTTCCGGTTTTTATTAAAATCGTACAAAAATAGTGGACACTTCAGACGAAGATCTGCATGTGATTTTGCGCATATTGCGAGCTTTAAGTGTATAAATATTTATTTCAGTGATAAATATTTCGAACAAACGTTATATAGAAAAATGAATCACATGTATAGCTGGTATATTTTTCCCTCAGATATTTTACGGGTTTCGAGATAATTAAACAGGAAGTCTATCGACTATAGGGTCTGAATAACACAACACTATGAATATTATAAATTCACTATATTTTTTACAACATATTTCTGCTGCCTTAATGCGGCCATCATCAGGTAATCTTACAAACGCATAAGAAGGAAGTGTTTTTTTTTAGAACGAGGCCTCCCCTTTACAAACAGCGAATACAGTATTTTAGTAACTTGGTTATTATTCCAAGTAGTGGAATAAAAACAATTGTAAAATAAGGGTTAAAACTAAATAAAATCAGAATATGCTGCTGAGATCCTTTGCCTGCTTTTTTGTATATTCTTGTATGTCAATAACCCTTTGTGTATTACTTTGCTAACAAACATTTTGAATGGCCTGCTTTTTTGCATTTTCTTATATGTCAATAACCCTTTGTGTATTACTTTGCTAACAAACATTTTGAATGTAACGTAATGATCCCATTCGTCCCGGTTTTTGCGGGACAGTCCCGGTTTTATGGGTTTTTAAGTGCTCTGACCCGATGTTCCACAAAATTCGGTTCCGGACGCCGAATGTCCCGGGGTTTTCCAAGTCATAAAAATAAAACAATTCTGCCAATGTGCATGTAGATTCTAACTTCTCACCGTGGGAGACAACATGTATTGGAGTAGGACAGCCATCAACCAGCCACTAACGGAAAGGAATAGGAGAGTGAGAGGAAGATGTGTAGATTAGTGATTATACTGTAGAGCAGGGGTTCTCAGACTTTTTCGCTGGTGTAACAGTAAATGGAAATTAAGAATTTCAATGTACCACTATTATTTTTTGTGTTTAAATAAAAAAGCTGAAATTGGAACGACTGGCTAACAGGAGGGATGAATTACATAATGTTGCCAGCAGTGCTACATATTAGTCGATATATGTGGCTTATGTTTTATTTATTTTTTAAAAAGTTTAATCGTGTTTACATTTCGATTTTTTTTATGAAGGCTGCGTACCCGTGAACAATGGTTTGCGTACCAGTAGTGGTACGCGTACCACAATTTGAGAACCCATATGGCGTATTGGTTCAAACCCGCGTCCCACCAGTTTGTGTTATGTGGCCCGCGGCCACATTTGTAAATTATATATATTATAAAAACTACACAATAATTTAGGCGGTTAGATATTCAACTTATTGTGGTTTTTACACGCGTGGCCCGTGAATCTGCCCACAAAACCGTTGTGGCACTACCAAAAAGAAAAGGTTGGACGCCCCTGGTATGGAGTCGGGATTGAGACTGCGAAGGGTGAGGAACGGATATATAAAGAAAAATCAGCAAGTGAGCTGAATGTCTGAGTTTGAGCAGTAGTCTTCTGATTATTATTTGATTTTTTTGTTTCTGTATGTCGTGATTTTTAACCCAGTTATCTCGTTGGAGTAATATTAACAAATTACTCTGCTATTTTTAATTGCGTGACGGGTTAAACATTTTGTCTTCTACCCCCCTCCTTCTCCCAGTTTTTGGTTTGAAGATAGGTACATAATATGATGGAATTTTAGATATTTCTAAATACACTGCACGATTACTAATGGATTACTAATAATGTGTGTACGCTAAGTTTGTGGTAGATTATTTTGGCATTAGTTTGTGTTTCTCTAACTGTATTGTATCGGGACGTCTTTTATCTTACAACTCGCATCACTTCTCACTAGGACGATTTCGCGCAACAGCGGGCAGTCGATTGCCGCTGTTGGAGTTTCCGAGTTGGAATCCACGTTATATTGTAGTCAATGTTAGATTTCAAGTCACCATATTTAAAGAAGGTGTTGGAAATGGTTTCGTTTGGCTCGCAGACAGGGCGCACCCGAAAGGAGGGGGGGGGGGGTGCCGGGCTGCAGCCTCCCCACAAGTAGAAATTTAATCGACATTTTAAAAAAGAAGATTTTATAGACGCGATGATATCAGCCGTTTTAAGCGATTTGCCCGAAATCAGCCACTGAAATCGGCTGATGACTAGTACATCGGAATTTTAGAATTTTAGTCTTAGATGAACTTAAAACCAAGAAGATTAGACGTTGGAATTTAAATTCGGCGAGTGAGTTATGGAACGTATATTTATATACATTAAATTGCAAACAATGTCACGTTACTCTTATATTTATTACATTATTTCTATAACATAGCTTTTAAAATCAAACATAGATTACGTATGGCCTTAGGGTCTGCCTCCCCTCGCCCCCCTTCGAGTAAAAAAATCTGAGCGCGTGCCTGCTCACATACATGCGTCACATCCAACGAACATCGAAATTCTGCTGGTGAACCTGAAGGCACTATATCTTGAATGTTTTCTTTCAGATCGCCTTCAGTGCTAGAATAATGTAGTCAGTATAGTGACTCGACTATGCGCTGGACGATCCGGGCTTCAATTCCCGATAGCGGCAAGATATTTTTCTCTTTTCCAAAATGTCCAGCCATCTGTTGCTGAGGTTAAGAATGAGTGTGACTGTACCTCAACTCCTCCAATACGCCTTCATGTCATGGACAGGGACAACTTTATCTTTTTATCCCCTTACGTGCCTTATAGCTAAAAATCGCACAGATTCAGATCTAGGGAATGAGGAGGTCACAATTCCCTGCTTATTATTCTCTCACCAAAAACATGCTGTAGGCTATGCATAGTATGGATTTTAATTGAATTTTAATTGAAAATCATGCCATTATGGCAAAAATAATGTTGTCAGAATGAGTGTAGTGTACCAGTGTGAATTTATGATCTCAGAAAAGGAAATGGGCCCCTAATCTAGTGTGATTTGTATTTTTGGGAGCATGTTAGAGGAAAGAGCATATAGTGATAATCCTTGCACTGACGGCAATAAAAGGAAAGCATTCAGAATTATATGCTGTGCTTGGTAGTATGATTTTTTAATTAAATGATATATTGCATTATGATGGTATGATTTTTAATTAAATAAAAAATTGCATGTGGTAAAGAATTAATACATTAGAAAACACATAGAATTGATTTTGATGTGAGCTGTTGCACTGTCTTGCTAAAAGAAGTTGTAGGCTCTCTCATAATTGGAGAGGTGTTCAGAAATGTTGTGAGAATATGTGTTACATATCAACGTGAAATTAGGATTTCAGAAAAAAAGTAGTGTTGATAATCCTATTACGATTTTTACTTCTGGGGCATGTTAAATATGAAATGTATGATCCTTGCAATCAAGGCAGTCTGAAAGAGAGCATTCTGAATGGTATGTTGGGCTGTGCTTGTGCTGTTTTTAAATAGATGATATTCGGTTCTGATACAGACTGGGCAAAATGGATACTGGTTCACACAAGTAGCATAATAACATTTTAAGACACATTTAGATAAAGACTGACAGATTGAAAAACATTTTTATGAAAACTGTGGTATCCTTTAATAAGAGAAAGCATTTTGTGTCACATGCATTCCTATTTTGTTCATACTACATGTTTTTTTAAATAATTATTTTCAGTAACTCAATTTTTATGTGCTACATATTTTGCCATTTTACTGAATATAGGACTGGAAAATTTTTATTGTGATTGAACCTAGTGTAGGTTAGGACATAACTGAATTAACTTTAGCAATACAGGTAACTGGTGGTGTATGTGAACCCTTGAACCTTTGTGCGAGTTTGCAGATAGTTACATTAACTGTGTAATGGCTGGTTTTAACTCTATATGCCATCTGTTGCAGAGCTTAAGAACTCTGAATTTTGTCCACATAGGGTATTTGTGTGTTTCTTAAGTCTCAGAACAAACAGCAGTTATTTCATTCAATGGCATTAATTAACTGGACTTTATAATGGAAATGGAATTTGTTCTGTGTGAAGTAGAACTGAATTTTTATATACTGTTTAGATGAGTTTCAATCTTGAAAGTGCATGCCATGGCTCAGGTAGGTAGTCACTGTCCTCTTACCATGGTGCCCCAGGTTCAAGCATGGACTAGGATTTGTGGTGGACAACGTGGCACTGGGACAGGTTTTCCACTGAGTACTTTGGTGTTCCCTTATTAATATCATTCCACCAATGTTCCATACTTATCTTCATCTTCAGACCTACCTTAACAGGGTAAATGGGCAAAGCCTTGGAAGCTTGTAACAAAAGTTATGCTCATTTGAAAATTTGGGAGCATGAAGAAAGAAAAGTACTTTCATTATTCCTATCTTAAAAGATTTAAACATGCATAATTTTGAAGTTTTACGCAATTTTATAACCTGCTTTCTTGTTGAGGATTATTTACTGTATAAATGTTTTGATCTTAAATAAAACTATTAATTTTTTCTGTCCTTTGTGTATGTTTTAGTAAGTAGGTGGGAAGAATGGACTACTCCGTCAACACCAGACCACTTCTCCAACAGAGTGAGAGTGAAAGTGACTTCGAAGATGAAGTCTTGGAAGCAAATCGATGTGGCGATCACCAAGATGACCATGTTGTTGTGACAAAAGACTTGAAACCATTCTTTAAAATACGCGAACCAAGTGATAGGTACTTTCAAATTTGTTTTGTAAGACAGTCAGTATCGGCTATGCATTCAGGAGTTGACTAATATTATTTTTAATTACATAGAACACATGTGCTGCTGTTTATTTAATGAATCATGCTGACTAAAGCAAAACAATCAGAGAGTATTCAGCATCTGGCATCTCAGTGATTATATGTCATGTGATATTGATTAACTCATTAGACATTTATATCCATGAACTATAAATAACATGGCTTTACATTGTAATTGTGACTTATGTCATTCCAGATACAACTTGGCCTACTTAATATTTTATCTTTTGGGAATGACAACATTGCTTCCATGGAATTTTTTTATTACTGCAGATGATGTGAGTTTCTATTTACATATCATACAACATTTAATTACTAGCTTTTATGTTTGTTTATAATCTTCGAGCATATTGCATGACCCGATGAAGTATTTTTAATGAGTAACAGCTTCTTCTCAGTTGTGTATTTAATTATAATATTTAGATATAGTGCAATAATATAATCAGTCATTTTAGCAGCAAAGTGTTATATACTGTTTATATACATTTCAGATGTGTATCATAACTGCTGATAATGAAAATATAGTTTATTGAGTGGTCACCTGTCATACAAAGTGCTTCATAATTAAATTTAATACAGTTCATGTGGATTGCTATATAAAATGTGCATAAGACAAGTTTAAATATAGCAAAAGTAAGATATGAGTAAAATGATACTTGCAAATAGAGGAGAAAGATGAAATGTAGACAGTAGAATTAATTTTGTTGTTAGTGATATTCTTTGTAGTTTTGAAATTTTAATTGTGCCACCATTTTCTCCCTGCCCAGTATTCATGTGTGTTGTAAGACATAAATTGACTTCCTGCTGAGTTTTCATTGTTTATTATATTTATATCAAACTGGGTCAGCTTCCTTTCAGAACTTCATGATGCATCCTTATTCTTGCAAAACTGATTCACTGATTGGTTGCTGA
This sequence comes from Reticulitermes speratus, assembly GCA_021186555.1. Lineage (NCBI taxonomy): Eukaryota > Metazoa > Arthropoda > Insecta > Blattodea > Rhinotermitidae > Reticulitermes > Reticulitermes speratus. Next base: position 22,831,809 of record JAJKFL010000237.1, read on the forward strand.
GTTTATAACCCACTAAGTAGTGTTCTTGTACGTGTTTTAAATGCATGGACTAATTAAAACTGAAGCTTCAACTACACTTAAAACTTAAGATGAATGATGATTACCAATAGGACGCAGCAGTTTTTCCACACCAGATGACTTGTTCATCTTGAAATAGTATTACATTTTCCAAGTGTAATAATTATTCTGTCATGACTACATCTGCTGGAATTGGGTTGTTGCATTTGCTTCACATTAGATATGATGTTTGTACCAATGTGAGTCAGTTTCTACAGCCTTGTTTGTGATGAAATTGGAGGTGGCCTTAAAGTAGGCTTTAAGAGATGCAACCTACCCTTTTGTACCCTTTCTGATATTAATTATTACTCTCTTTCCCATGCTTTCATTCACTGTCAGCATCAGTGGTGAATCCTGTTCCAGAGGTCAGGTCTAACAGAACGGTAATTGGAAGGCATTCTATGCCCTTCCACTAGACCTGATATGTCACTGGTCAACAGATGTCTTTATCATTTCAACTTAACCTTGGGAGTTGATAACATATTTTTTAAGTACTCAGAAAATTAAGCATTAACCGTTTCAGTGTTATGAACAAGAATTCTGTCACAGAAACACCAGCACTTCTGCTCAAAATAATTTTGATGTTTAGCAGTGTTAATGAAGATAATATTGCTCCTGCCCTTTTCTTGGTAATTAAAATTTATTGTAATATTTTGTCATTGTAAATCGTGCCTAAATTAACATGGGCAGTACATACTTAATAAACACACACACATACACACAAAAAAGGTATTTTTTGCTAAATGAGACTTAGAATGAGCAGGATGAAAAACATTTGAATGATAAAAATTTAAAAAGTGGGCATTTCACTTTCAGTGCTTTCTTTTTAAAAGTAACATTAATTTGTTTTTCAAGTACTGGATGTACAAGTTCCGTGATGTTCATGCAAATATTTCGGATAAGGACAACAGGACAGAACTTCAGGCAGGCTTTACAGCATACCTGAGTGTTGCATCTACTATTCCCAACACACTCTTCCTCATTCTTAACACATTACTCAGCCACAAGTAAGTCAATGTTCAAACAGTCATTACTGTATACACATTTTCTGTAGTTGTACAAAATGATCATGATAATTTTTTTTTTTTTTCCAGAATTTCACTCCAAATTAGAATGATTGGTTCACTCTCATGCATCTTTCTTTTATTTGTGTTGACCACAGTCCTTGTGGAAGTGGATACAGATTCTTGTAAGTATATGATTGAGCATGCCATTTTATATGTATTACTCTGTATTTAGGAAACAAGTGGAAACTGAGTTGTGAGAGGAATATTTTGATCTGAAGAAAATAACAGAGTCAAGATGAAAGTTACGTTATTCAATGGTCAGAAGGATGTTGTAAAAAGGATGTAGTTTTGTTCATTATTTTAAATTTGAAAAATTACAGAAATTAAGGATTTGAGAAGTGGGCACTAAAGAGAACAGATGGATTTGAAAATATTATCTGAGTAGAAACGTAAGTTACGCAATAAGACGTTCGCAGACTGTGGTGAAATGATAAGAATTATTTTATACATTATTGTGCATGAACATATTTGAAACGTCAGTACTCAGAAATCTTCTAAATATGCAGAGAATTAACTGTCAGTGTGTATTCAGTTCCTAATGTTTTGAAGGAATGTCAGGAACTGATTGCCCAGTGATGCCAGAGGAACAGAATCCTCAACCACACTGCTGTGAAACCCTCAAAACTTGCGCAGAAAAGTTTTGAAATATTTAATCCTAAGTTTCTGTTTCACATAACATTTGAGTATGGTTAGGGTAATTGAAATAAGCATAAAATCAATTGGGCATATAGTAAGTGAGAGGCTAAGTAAACTTTAGGGGAAGAGGGCACAGGACATAATTTCTTTAATAACCTTGTGCTGTGTATATTGCAGGGCAGGAACTGTTCTTCGGCATTACTCTGGTCTCGGTGGTGTTGCTTAACAGTAAGTATGTTGTGTATGCAAATGCAACAGCTAATTCATGTGCACACATGCACATCAATGTGTTTTTTACCAGAATTATTATAAGAAATTTGTAAATTTAGCAGTACTGAATGTTGAATACACTACTGTGTATTGTGATAATGCAGCACAAATTTATACGCAGTTAAGTTGCATGATGTTATATCAATTTGATTGGTAGTGGAGGCCACATTGTGTTATTTCATTTCGTATTAAATACCCAATATTTTGACTTCCTGCTGAAGTTTTCACCGTAGTTTCCAGGTATGATTAACAGTGGATCCGTCTTACATTATAATAAGAAGTTTTAATGAAATTTTTTACAGAAGTTATAGAAAAATTAATTAAATAATGTACACAATGTTACAACATTCACTGCAAACTCCAAATATCATACCAGCTTATTTGCACCAAGGGAATACATATTATGTAACTTTCTTAGCATCAGTTACATGTGTCTAGAAAAGACATTTATTAACACTTTAAAATACTAGCCTGTGCAATATAATTTGAATTTCGTACTCTCCATATGTAAGAGAATATAAGTAAAATCTATTGACCTATTTCTAGGTACTAATTTTGTCTTAGCCTTTCCAGACCTCCTCTATTTGTGAGTTCTAATACTACTGTCTTGGTTATGAACATTTTAAAATACCAGTTTTTTTGTTATCTGATGTCAAATGATAGAGTGTACTGAGAGGTTTTATTTTGGGCATAAATAAACCCACAAATATACTGTCATGTTACATGTCTCGGAATTTTTAGGGCAGTGAGGATCACAAAACTTTCCATATTAATAGAATGAAATTGGAAAACTGTCTATGTTATATGCATATTTATATGTATATCATAACAACATTTATTGTTATCTTTCTTTGTCTGTCTACCTAAAGTCCTTGTGTAATAACTCCAATGTGGATTTTGACAGTATCTTGTATTTATGGTCCAGATTTTAACTCTCATTACAGGAAAGTCTAAATGCATTTTGTAAATTATTTTAATAAATATTGAGAGTATAGAAGGATTTGTAATGTGAAATCTGTAGCCACTGTAAGATCTTTATACATTGTGTTGTGTTTGAGACAGTTACTCTCAAGTACTACAGTAGACTTAATATAACAGTTAGGGGCTCAAAATCATTCTATTTGTGACATACTCAGAATCTTTAATTTGCTCATATAAGCTATTTTTCAGTAAGTAAAAACCAAATAAATTATATTTGAAATATCGTCTAGAAACATAATTGTTATGTTGAGCTAAATTGAGGAGAATTAAGGGTTTAAAATTATTACTCTCAAAGAAGTTAACTTTTCATGTCAAATGTGCAGGAATATAAACCATCTTATAATAACTAACCAAGTGCACAATACATCAATGTACTTTTATATTTAAAATGTAAAACATATTAACTTACATCGACATATTGTGCGTTTGGTTGGTTATTATAAGATAGTTTGTTAAATAGTGTACAGAATGAATAATATTACAGTTGCAAGAATATGTCTCCCACCAGTTCTGTATAGTACATTGAAATTATTAATTATGAATGACCTCTGAGGTTATATGAGTAATTCGTACCATGAAAAGTTTCATATACAAAAGCATGTCAGAGAAATAGTATGATATGGTGACTAATGACACACTTGTGTTGTCTCTGTTTTCCAGTTGCAAGTGCAATATTACAGGGTGGTTTGTTTGGTATAGTGGGCAAGTTCTCATCCCGCTACATCACAGCAGTAGTGAGTGGCCAGGCTTTGGGTGGGATCTTTGCAGCCTTGGCAGAGATTGCTTCCTTATGCCTTGGAGCTTCTTCTACAATCAGTGCATTTGTCTACTTTATGGTGGCCAATGGGATGCTGCTTCTTTCTCTTGCTGCATATCTTGTTCTTTCCCGTGCGGTGCGTATTTGACTAACAGCAAGGAAACTACCATATTTCCTGGACTACAAGATGCACCCAGATTTGAGGTGGAAAATTTGAAGAAAAGATCTGCTCTTTGTTTGGACTGCAAGATATTTGCAGATTTTAGGCAATTGTTTCAAGGAAGAAGGGTGCATGTCATACTGTGTGAAGTATCATAACTCCATGGTGTAAGATCTTCCCTGAATCTTTGATAGTTACTTGGTTGCTCAAGAAATTGTCTACTTTTATGAAACAAAAGAGTTGTCTAAATTAGTAGATTAAAGGAACAGGGCTAAATTGTAATAGTTGCAAAAATTGAGCCAAGTGGATAGAGTTGAAGGAAAATATGTTTAAAATGTGCTTGTCTTCTTTGTCATTATTTCCTTGATATTTATTCTCTTGGTTATTAATTGAGACATTTTATTAGAGATTCATTAAGCTGAACTTTCCAGTCCTCCCGATTTACTTCCCTCTTTCCTGGTTGTAAGTTCAATTTCAGCCTTCACCTTGCCAGTCCTCCTAACATTCCTGATAACCTAAACTTGCATTTACAAACTCCCATCTTTCCAATATATATGTCTTATTGTCATGCACCTACCTTAGTCTTGGTTTCACCTTTGAGGCTTATTGAAAGGTAGATTTCTAGTAATATTGGCATCATTCATTCCATTAATATATCTAGTCCATCTCAATAGATAATCATGATTAACATTACTGCCAACACTGTCATTATTATCCTCTTGATTTTCACTGTCATTCTCTTAGCACCCTGTAAAAGAAAACATGCCACCTTGAAATTGAAATATTTTAGTTTTACAGTGTTACATAACACAGTTACATTGCAACAACAATTCGTATAAAATTTGCAGATATGCTCATTGGGTACTCATAACATCTGAGAATGTTTGAAAGACGTATCTTCAAAACTGTCTCCTCACTTGTAATTAAGTTAAAAAAATTAATGCCACAGTGGCAATATTCATTCTTTTCTGCAGTGGTTATATTAGGGATGAGAAAATAATGAAGAACAGTTCAATATTCTCGATGTATTTAGCTTTATTGGAACTGAGAATTTAAACACTTTCTAATCTTTCCTTCACCTCTTGTACTCACACAAGACTGCACATTACAAGTTGTCCTTTTCAAACAAAAGGGCCACCTGCTATGTGCCGTGTGGCTGTAACTCTATGTCATACATATTTATGCTTCATAACAGCCAAGCTACTCTCAACTTGTCAGTTTAGCTTTGCTTGTCAGGCGAGTCAGGTCTTATTATTTTAGCCTGAAGATGGGGACCCATTCTGTCCCACAACTTAGTGCTGTATTTATTTATTTATTTTTAAAACATTAGATGATGGACCAGGTTCATGAAAGTAATTATCTGGAATGTGATGTATCATTGTCAAAAACGTATAGAATTGTATAGACATGTACTATTCACTGCTTTTATGCTACATTTAATCCGAATTTTCTCATTCTTATGGCAGGTTTTTTTCCGATTCCACATGTTGGACAAAGTTCAAACAAGCACTATGCAGTATGAACCAGCTGTAATTCAAGCAAGTGATAATCCACCCTCAAGGGAAATTTCTTATAAGAGTATACTTAATAAGGTATGTATACTGACACAGCTTCTCTGAGTCCTGGTAGTTTGGTCAGATAACACGTTACAGGCTGGATATAATGGTGTTTGGAACTTCTATACTTTATCATCACCTGCAAATTAGCTGTGGGACTAACTCAGCCTCCTATCCTATAAGTTGCCAGGAGTGGCAGCTGGGGTAAAGCAGGCATAGCATGAGACTGAACAGCTTATACTGCCATTAAATAAGCTTTCTGTGACAAGTATGGGGTGATAGACATTATGTGTAAAGGAACTGCATAATTTAGTATTATTAGAGTAGTTAAACCTAGGAGGTAACGTCAATCTTTATATGTACCTTGGAGAGGAAAACAAGAAATGTTTAGAGAATTTTGGCAGATAGACACTTTGAAGCAACAAAGAGAGGGTGGTTAAAACTAAAATGACCCTTGAATTGGCCCTGTATATGATCTACTTGGTGCTTTTTGATGAGCACTGTTGGAACAAAGTTGGTTGGTTGTTATGATAGCTAAGTTCTCTCTCTTGCTATGTTGTTAACTTCTTTACTTTTGAGCCCATCAAAGGGATGAAACAGCTGCAGAGCCCCTACTAAGGACCACAGTTGTAATATGCTGACTGGTCATCCTTATCACACATCTTAGAGGCACTGATAGATGACAATGGAGTATTTTTACAATGATAATTGAAAGGAGAAAACTGGCTCCTTTGGAGAGAAACTTGCCGAACTGTCATTTTTGTCCACATAAGTCCCACAAGAAATACTCAGGGATTGAACCTGGCCTTCTACAGTGAGAAGGTGGCATCTAACTCCTTGAGCTATAGCACAGCTGCTTTTGATAAGTGTGCATTCATTTTATAACAGAATTCTTTGATATGTTTAGTTTGAATTGCTAAATTACTGCTTCCAGATTTGGGTGTATGGATTTGCTGAGTGGATGACATTTTTTGTGACATTAGCAATGTATCCAGCAGTTACTGTGTTAGTAAACTCAACAGGCAGAGGAAACAGCAAGCCTTGGAATGGTGAGAACCAGTACTCATGCTTGTTTAGAAGGGGATGTCAAGTATTACCGTATATTCTCGAATCTAATCCGCACTTTTTTTACAGTTTTAGAGGGCTAAAAAATCATATGCGGATTAGATTCGCGTGCGGATTAGATTCGCGGTCTAGAGCTGGATTTTGGAAAAATGATTGAGCTGCTGTACAATATAACAATAACGTAATTAATAAACAATGTAAGAACAATACAATAAATTCTATTATTTTATTATTTATTATTATAATTTATTATTCATCAGACTCGCCGTCATCACTCATAATTCGAGGAATGTTCAAAGATCTGGCCTTCTTTATCGCCTCCTCGCGAGTAGATCATAACTCACAAACAGTCCAGTCTTGCGTCTCTCTTGAAAAAACGTGAAGACTGCATCATCAATTTCAGGAAATCGTCCTTTCTTGGGTCCAGTGAATTTCCTTCGTGAGCCTCACACCCGCTGATCGCTGCCTTGTGTTTCCGCCATAGTCGAACGTTGCTTTCATCAACTCCAAAAATTGCAGCGGCTTTGCGGTTTCCATTCTCCTCTGCGCACCGAATAACTTCACGTTTGAACTTTGCCGTATATGAGAGTCGTTTAGATTTCAGGTGTCCCTCTTCCATAACTACGGTACACGACAAATTGGAACAAGCACCTCCCACGTTTCAACAACTAAAGATCAGCTGGCTTCAGACGAGATTGCGCACGTCTGTTGAGAAAGACCCTGCCTCTATCGGTATGACTCATCGGCCAGAGGCGTAGCGTCGGATTTTAACGCATTGGTAACATCCAATATTATTCAATCAGTCGCCCCGTGGGCAAGGGGTGGTTGAAGGAAAGGTGCGGATTAGAATCGCGAACTAACTTTTTTTCGTTTAAGAAGTCGCCAAAAACTGGGGGATTAGTTCGGTGCGTTTAGATTCGAGAATATACGGTATCTGTGAAGTGTAGCCTCCTTTCTTGTGTCAGATATTGTTACAACGATAAAATAAAGTAGAATGACAGGGGTAGGTATGTGGCACACATGGGAGAGCAGAGAAAGGCACACAACGTTCAGTAGTAAAATGTGAAGGATGGAGACCGTTTGAAAGACCTAGGAATGTATGGGAGAATAATACCAAAATGGAGCTGGAACTGGAAGAAGTAACATTATGACATTTGATACTCATAAGATTTTATGAGTGATAAAGCTGTTGTTAGTCATGTTTGTTAATTGCTGTTTCAGATATGTACTTTGTTCCCGTGGTGGGATACCTAATCTTCAGTACATGTGATTATGTGGGGAGGATTCTTGCGGGATTGCTGCAGTGGGTGAGTTTATGAAAGCTGTATTAAGCAGGCACATTGGATTAAAGAATCCTCCACAGACTATAAATGTAGTAAATCAGTGTGGTCACTTCCCTACCAACCTTTGAGGCCTGCAGAAGGGAAGATGGATGTTCAGAATGTTTTTATTTTGTTGCAGCCACAAAACAAAGGTTGGGTAGTTGCTGTGCTAAGTTTACTTCGAGTAGCATTCATTCCCCTCCTGCTGCTATGCAATGCTCAGCCTCGCCATCACTTACCAGTCCTAATGAACTCAGATCTCTACTACATTCTCATCATTGTGCTCTTTGGATTGTCCAATGGCTACTTAGCAAACATTGCACTCATCTGTGTACCCAAGTAAGTTTTCTGTTCACAGTTGATGTGAGTTTTAATTCAGAGTGTCATGTTCTGGGTATAGCACCCTTTCACATCACAGCATAATATGAATATGGACTGCAGTGAAAACCTTAAGGCTTGTTACGTTTTATTTAAAATTGTGATTGTTGGAATACTTTCCATTACAAGAAAACAAAGAATAGGAAGCTGTCATCTTAAACAAGCTAATGAACACTCTTTACTTTGAAATGTAATATCAGTCTTAAAAATGGTGTAGCGGATCTTGAAACATACACAATGTAAAATATTTATGTGAAATTTTATTTTAGTTTTGTGTTTAATGGTCTGAAGAAAAACAGCTGACATATTGGTACAGTTATTATCATCTCTCATTGCATTTGTCTGTGGTGACAGATGCATTGATGCCTGCCTTATCATGACAAAGGGGTAAGTCTGCCCTCCATACAACGTGCCCAGTATGGGGCCATTTATATATGTAATATCACTTCTCACTTTACACCGTGATGGAGGCTGATGATAACTTTTCATTATATACCTGCAAAACTGAATCTTTTCTGTTAAATTTACTAACTTATTGTGCTCAAATTACAGAATGGTTGATTCCACTGAGCAGGAGACCGCTTCGTCAATGATAGCTGCCTTCGTGGGCATTGGACTGGCCTGTGGCTCAGCCCTCAGTCTTGTAATGGTCAGCTTACTTTAAAGACCAAGTTTGCTTTAGGTACAAATGCACTGGACATCATCTTCTCAGGATTCTTATGCTGCTATTAGAATATATGAAGCTGAAATGGGGCTGTCTTTCTATATGGTTTGATGGCACCATTTTTGTACATATCCTGTAATATTGTGGTCATTATATAGACCAATAAATAATTAAGTTCTGTGAATATTACATGTAGAATGTAACACCATGTGGCTTGGTAGACTGATACCGACATTTTGATGTTCCTCTGAAATTTTCTGATATCTGTGCACCAAACTACACAGTTTCACATCCCTGAAGATTGTAATATTCATATTTACCACCATGACAACCTCATATATTGAATTTTAGGTTGGGAAGAGATTTTAATGTAAGTATGATAGTATGAATTTTAGTTTTGATGTTGAAGTGTACATACTCTCTTACATTTAAGACCTTGTACTGAAACACCCACAGATATGCCGCACCATGTAAGTGATGTGAATAATTGTTAGCCAAAGTGTTCTTTGTGTATCTTGTAAGTGGGAAATTCAGAAATTGAATTCAGTATCACACTGACGTAGGGACACTTATCCCAAACCTCAGGTCTCAGCTAAAAATCAGGATGACAGGAATTGTTGGTAGGATTACAAAGGCTAGTGAGATTACTTTGTTGTATAATGTGGAGAGGTGTCCTATAGGATGAACCTGATCATTATGATGTTCTGTTGGTGACAAATTTAGGGTCACAACAGAAAAATGTTTGATCCATTTGTGGATGGGAGGTTATATTTATATTGAATTGAGTTATATAACAAGTTTCTATTCTCAGAACAAGAATTTTGGATTAACTAATGTATTGCATTATATAAACAGACAGTAGTTAGGTTTGTGCCACTGAATAAATTTTAACTCTTTTACCAAGTATTTTAATACGTTTTTGCAAATAAATGCAAATTTCAATGAAGAGAAACTTTGTTGCTCTTGCTTTGGAGAGCAATGAATAATTACTCTTTTTGTGTTGGTAGCACATATTGAACATTATCTAAACAACACAAGTCTCATGCTGAATGCATGTGATCTCAAATATCACATGAATTTCTCCACATTTACCACTCAGAATATGCAGAGACTTAATGTTGATATCATTCATAACCATTTTGCATTGAGGAAGTTCCTACTTACAGAAAAACTTTTGTGTAGTGAAATCTGTGAGACCAAAGTTTTCTACTTTGTTATGTGGGTGTCCCGTAAGGAACCTAGAGGTAGCTCACTTGAATGTGTTACATTTTGTATGTATGTATATGTGTAAGTATGTATGTATGTTTGTATATTGCCATAACTTAGGGTTGCCTTTGTCATACAGAGGTCTTTGTTTTACTGTATATAAAATGATAAGCGAAACATTTTCTTGACTTTTTTACAAATCTGTTTCAAAAGCAAGGAACAAGTTATTTTCACCCAATTTTAACATTTCTACAGGAGTAGGCCTCTTAACTAAATGCAAAAGTAATAGCACACAGGAAATAAAGTACCTTGCATCTGAAGGCAACACATATTACATTCGTTTTCCCAGTGGCAGGAAAATGGTAATCTGGATTTTAGTCTGTGTGCAGTAAAACCTGTGATATTTGACACTGGATGGTCTGGAAACCTGTATTAACTGGAATTTGATTCAGATGCCCATTGGATCTTACTGTTCCTTCAAGTGGCAGCTCTGTGCACTTGTTCGGAGACTTTGGTTGTTAAATATTGGTGTTGTTGGTTCTATGTGATACACACACACACACACCATGTTATGTAGTAGCAGTGAAAAGGGAATAGAAAGTGCAGAAGGGAAACCAGGACAGGATATCAGATGACAAATTAAATTTTTAGGCTGTCCATGAGGTTGCCAGATGCACTAAGATGTGCATTAACTTTTATCATCCTACTTGATCATATGCTGATCTTTAAAATGTAGTGGCAAATGGCCTAGCTTGCCATATGCTGGTCTGTATGTGACCACTTGGTAGCAATTTAAATGTCCATGCTAAGCCAGAAAAACTTATCTGTTATGAGATACAATTGGCATTTAAATCTGTCTGCCAAATGTTAAGTGTAATGTTCTAATATCCATAAAATTACAATATCTGGCAACCCTTTGGTCCTGGAGGTGCTGGATGTTGCAACATTTGCTGTACTTTCATTCTTTAGTACAGTGTTTGTGAGCCCTGTTCTACACTGCCGCCTGCTATGGAGATAAGAATTGTAGTATTTTTAGTTTTATTACCCGAAAAGAAAGGTTTGTGGCATCTTGATTTATTGTTTGTTTTGTGGTTTACTTAACTATGCTTATGTAGTGCCCATTGGGAGTATGACTGTGGCTGATGCATTGTAAAGCATATGGAGGAAAGCAGTTTTGGCCTATTTTAGGGCACCATCCCAATGAGGAAAATCACAAAATTACCCAGGATAATCTTCCTCTGAGCTGAAAATTAAATTTTAAGCCTCCAAAATATACATGCTGTTTAATTAATAGGAAGGCTGTTATGAAGTTTTGTGTGAAAGCCACGCTAGTGGCTTTCACACAAGTAATTTTGTTTGAATATGTTTAAATCTTATTTTGAATATCAAGACCACATCCTGGATTAATAGTTCCAGTCCTCTCAATTGAACGTACAAATCCTATATGTTTTCCTTTATGGAGACTAACTGTTTAATGGTTCTGAATAAAATATTCAATGTAATCAACTTTCTTAAAGATTATTTTACTTCAATTTTATAATCTTAAACATATAATAGATCTATCATGCTTTTGAATGTGAGATCAGCTATATTTTTTTATTGACATTTCTGTCTTGAACGGAAGCATTGCAACCAAACTGAGTTGATTATTAATATCTCCCTTCCACAGCTGTGCAACCACCTTCAGGGTTAAGTATATTCTTGTGTACAAGTCATAACATTCACATTTATCATCCCAGTGGATTCTACAGAATGAGCCAAAGTCACTGTGCACCTATACTCTAAACAGCATGGCCACTTCATTCTTAGTATTAATGTTACAACTGCCTCATTCTGAATATTATGGCCTGTGTGACTGACAGCACGTGTGGTGGCCAATCCTCCCTTCCTCAAGTAGTGTCAGTTCATTGTTTCTTAGAATGAAAGCATATCTGGATGTGAACAAATGTTTAACTCATTGTCTATGTTAGGTGCATGGTGACTTTTCGCTCACTTAATGTCCTGAGTCAGTCTTAATTTTCACAGAGTCCTTATTCAATGTATCTTATAACTTAGTCCATGGAATTTGGCATTATTTATTAGAAGTGTTCTGTTTATTAGCTCTAAAGTATAATGCAAAAAAAGAATGCAATGATGTTTCATTTGTAGGTTATTTAATGATTTAATGAACTCCCTCCTCCAGGATGTGTGGGTTATACTAGTGTCAAGCAGTAGGGTGAGTATGAATGGTGAATTGAAAGCATGTGGAAAGAAGTGGTTATGGTCAGTTTTAAAAGAATGTGGGAAGCCACAAAGAACCTTATAATATCTCATTCAGTTTTATGGGGTTTTTATGATGTTATATGACATTCAGAAACACTGCTCTTTTGGCATTTTTGCATCATCTAACTAACTGATGCACAACTTTTCAGAAGCTGGCTCTGCTTCAGTCCTCAGATGACGGGGATCAGGACATGCACCTTCTCTGGTGGGCCCAGAGATGGAAGGTCACTTGAATTGAATAGGCAAAAAGCTATGAAGCCAAGTGATAGCAATAAAGTGTGTATTTGTGTTTTAAATGAACAAAAATTTTAGTGTTAACAAGGAAGGAACATGATAATCACAGTACTTTTTCTGTAGATGATTTGCAGCTGAGAAAGTAAGTAGTTAGCTTATTAATTGCTGCTGCAAAACAGTTCTTTACATGTTAATACTTCCAGTTGCTTGTACAAATAAACCGTCTGTTTTGAAATGGCACAAGTGACTCCTGATGGTGAATGTGCTGTTTTTAAGTGTAGTGATAACGCATTTTTTTTTTTTTTTTTTTTTTTTTTACAAAATGCTAATTTCATGGACTCTATTGATCGAGACTGCCAAGATGTAATCATTCATTTGAACATACCAGTAGTTTTTAGGCTGAAAAAACAATGCCATATATGCATGTGCTTATGTGAATATATGTGTATGTGCATGTGCATGCACATGTGCCTGTATACTTATTGTATTGTGGTACCTGTGTTAGGTATATTTTTATATTTTGTAGTATGTGAATTAGGCAAAAAGGAATATTTGTAAATATATAGATTTTTACAACACTTGTGTTGTGGTTTGCTGGCAAATTATATCATTAAGGTATTTATTTAAAATGTTTAAGGCTGATAATTTGATCACACATTCAGAGTCATAATAAAGGAAGAAAAACATGTAGAATTATGACAAAAAAGGTTGGGGTTTTTCATAATGTGTTTACTTTGAAAGGTAAATGGTCCATTGGCTATTCTGACCTGAGTGTTGTGTGTTTTATCGGGACTTCCAGGACAAATTCTTGGGTACTGCCTCAAAATTTGCCTTGACCTTACATCATGTCATACTTCATAACACATATTCAAACAGACAAATCAGTGGAGAAATGAGTTTTTGCACTGTATCTTGTTACTCATACAGTCTCATGATGTGTGATTTCACTGTGCTTCACACATGAATATTTTCCCAATTAAGTGATGTTTATTACATCACTAGGTTAGGTCCCAGCTCCAGAATAATTTATTTACTGACACTGTTTGTTAGATTGCTAGGACTGATTCTAATTCAAGATTATTTATTTGGTTAACCCACCTCTCAGCACAACTTTTATTCAAGAGTGATTATAGTTCTTATTTTTATACACTTCAAATGTGATTATACATTGTTTTCATACCTTGGTCTTCTGAGTCATGACACCATATAGCCTAGTTTGTGAATTCTAACATTTTTGAGGAACTCTGTTGCATAGTCACTGCTGTCCTGAAGAAAGAGGCAGTGTGTTCTTCCAAAATGCTGGTACCCACTTACCAGACTACACAGTCTACAATATTAATCTTCACCATCATGAACACCTCAGATCTTGTACATTTTCAGTTTATATTCAGTAATCAGGAGTGATCTGCTGACCACATGCAGACATCACAAAACGGGAGTAACTTACCCAAGCTTGCTACTTTGGCTATGTGTGTGTACATAAATATACAGGGTGTACCAAGAGGAATGGTTCATCCCATTGTGCAATATTGAATCAATTGAATGGTAAAATTCTCAGCACAACACTGTTTATTAGGTAATTAAATAAATTTATTTGTAGCTATACTATAATATAACATAGCCAAAGCCCACCAAGGGCTGTAGAGCTGCTGCTGATGATGATGACACATAAATATATTTAATTAACTAAAGAACAGTGTTGTGGTGACTGAGATTTTTCACCATTTAATCAGTTGGTTTTATAGTTGACTCAGCTGCACTGTTTTTTCTTGCTACTTTTAGCACAAGTTATGTATCAAGTCAGAACTTAAACTACCAGTACTTCTTGGTTGTGATTTTTCTGCCATGTCTAATACAAGGGTTATACTTCTATGATTAGTTTCATAAGTATGTAGTGGCTTATCTTTCACACCAAATGTAATGGTTGTATCACAATGGCTGTGTCTTCTGGAATTACCTAGGGAGTGGCATTTTCCTCAGTCCAAATGTAATAGTTGTGCCACCACGATTTGCTTACTAGATCTACATTAGTAATAATAAGATCTACCACATGAAGGTGAAGTTTATATATTCTAGAGACTTTATATTGTGTGTCCTGTCTCTTAACTTCACCAGTGGTTCAAAGTACATATACCTATTTATATCCCCAGCTCAGTATTTAATTTCTCTAATGTCTGTGATGGTGTGAAGCTGTAAGTGCCAGTCTTAATGTAATATAATAGTCTAATGAATGTTGTGAGGAGGGGTGGAAATGGCTTTCCAGAACTAGGTAGTTGCTGAAGCATCATCCAAAAAGTCCAGGGAATGATAAACACATATTATGAATGGGTATTATAATGCACGTTTGTGAAATGTGTGTCATTACTGATGACTACGTGTTTTGCTGCTGGGACTGGCATTAGACACTGGAAATAACTTCTTACAAAATACGTTCTGGAACCAGTTCAATTGCAGGTACCAGCATCTACCCCCATTTCCACCCCTGATTGTGAGATTCTTTATTCTGTGTTCATGTTGTGTTTCATTTGCTGCTGTAGTTCATCAATCAGTGCTGTGACTGGTGTACTTCACAAGTGTGTACTTTCTAATCAGATTTTGATGCATTTAAGTGATATTGGACATTGTTTCACATATAGATACAAACTTTTTAAGTAATAGTGGTTAGTCTTTAGGAATCTCAATTAGCCATTTGGGTTGGTAGTCTGCCTACACCATTTATTATATAATGTATTGTATTCTAATGAATTTTAATCATGTGTATGACATCTGCTTAAATTCTATTTTTGGTAAATTTACTTCCAAACAGTGTGCAGTCAAGGTTAAATATTTCTTAAATAGCAATGTTTCTGATTAATTTTAGGCTTTTTAATAGCACTGTTCAGTTGATGGTGCTATAGAAGTCAAAGAAAATGGGGAGATGCTCATAAATAATGAACAGATAAGAAATATGGTAGAAGGTATCTGTGCAATATTTCAAGGTACAATACTGGCACTTGCCTGCAGTAACTGAAGAAGAATATGAAAACTTCAGTCAAGGTAGCTGTTAATCCAGCCAAGATGCAAACTAGGTACTTCTGCATAGCAGTCCAGAGTATTGCAACTACAACCTGCTAGTGAACCAAAAAGTCTGGAAACAAGTTTTCATTTCGTAACATACAAGTACTGTGTGTGTGCACTCCAGGCCATCACTGCTGGAATTGGCTAAAATGACTCATGGAGTGCCAGGCTTTTCTTTCTTGAGTTACATCCAGTGAATGTTTACACTACATAAATTGGTTATGCATATAATGTTCTAGCTTTAAACTGAAGATATATGGAGTTATGTCTAATGCATGTCTACAATACATAAACTGGCAATGCAGATCAGTCTCTAGAATCATACTGAAGACATCTAGATTTATGCCCAGTGAACTTTTACACATGAACTGGTAATGCAGACCTGTCTCTAGAATAAAACTGAAGACATCTAGATTTATGTCCAGTGAACATTTACACTGCATTAACATTCAATGCATATCAGTGTCTAGAATCAACATACAGGCCTGTGGAGTTATATTCAGTGAATGTTTACTACATAAACTGGTAATTGTCTAGCATTAGATTAAAGACATCTGCAAAGTCATCAATGCAAATGTGGTATGAAGTAATCAAACGTTTTCTTATTTGAAACTTTTCAATATCATCATCATTCACCTAGATTTCTGCCGTGGTGAGTCGCACTATATTAGAGCCTTCTTCAGTCTAATTTTTTTGTTCTGTAAATACTCTGAATCTGTGTCGACTCATCTTATATTCTCTTTTGTACTCATGTCTTTCGTTTCTGAGGTGTCTGCACCTAGGCCTGGGTCTCCCCAGTTTTTATTTATTTATGGTGTTCATTTTTCATGCCAAAGGAATCTTGTTATCATTCATGTATAACACACACTATCCATAATTTTTCGTAGGGTTTTTAACTTCAGATCTTGCTTAATGGCCTAATTATGGATTTCATCTCCTCATCTGCAACAGCTCTTTGATACAGGTGGTGGACTCTTGAAACAAATTTTATAAATAAAGTATTTTGCCAGTGGTCCCACATTATATGTCTCGGTTTAAATTTAGAAAATTTAGAGCCTGAACCTCGGTGTACACATTTTTGTAACCTCTCCAGTTATGTACTTCAGGTATTAGATGCTATATATAATTTTCAGCTCTGCTTCATAAAAAAGAGTGATATATATTTATATAGATTTACTCCACTTGCATGTTGTAGACTACCTTGTGTATAGTGTAATATGGTGTTCTTACATGCACAAGAATAATTCTACAGTGTGGATTTAGTTGTTTTACATATTCTGGATGGATGAACAGTTTGTTAGTTAATAATGCTGTATAAAGTACAGTTATTTAGTGTCAAATGATGTGACAGGATGATTGCATTTTATGAACTAGAGAGCCTGGAAAGCAAGTGCTAACATTCCAGCATTCCCTGGGAGGGACAACAAAACACCTATCAGAAGAGTAATGTCCCACCTGAAACTCAAAGCAGACACATCCAGAATATAGGTGAGAAGTGTTACCACTTGAGCCAGCTTGCTGAGTGCCACATGCTGCTTAGTTCATCTCTGCAATTTATTCAAGATCCATTACTGTGTTATTCATGTTGTGTTTGTCATAGGCTTTATGCCCATTGATGTTCTGTTTTCAGTAATATAAGGAACAAGGAATGCATGTGATGTCATTTATCGCTGTACATTACACATGCTTCTGATTAAGTTGGCAGATATACATTGCTTGAGGGTGGTGATACTAAGGGTGATAGCAAGAGAATAAAGAGATGGAGGAATTGGTCTCCAGTCCTGTATACCCTACTGCAAACATTACAGAATGTTATTCACTTGTTGGTTTTGTGAAAACAATTGGTGTGTGAAATTTCAGGCTTGTGCTACAGTGTAGTTGAGGCCTTCACTCCTTCAGGATGTTACACAGCATATGTTGGCAGTTGGTTACCTTATTTTTTGGAACAGCCTGTAGGTCCTGAAACATCAGTAAATAACTACCAACCTACGCTGCATAACATCCCTGAAGAGAGAAGGCCTCAACAGTTGGTGTCATTTAGTTGTCAATTACAGCTGTTTATAATTATTGACCTGGTGGTTTTGCCCCAGAAGATTTCCTTAATCCAAATTTTTATGCTATTGAAAACTTTCAACAATTTTTCATTGCATGTTCTTGTGAATGCAAATGGGAAAGTGGTGTTAAAAACTTCAGGCTTCGTAACAGCCTGTCGTTATTTTATCTCTATAAAGAGTTGTTACGAAACCAATGGTTGGGAATCACATTATTTTAAAGAAGTATACAAGAATAACCTATTAATAAATACACTGTTAATGTTAATGATATGAAGAGATACTTGTTTTGGGTAATAACTATTACATCTTATATAGGAGAATATATTAATGTTAATATTTATAGGATATGATTGATAAATGCTCAGATGACCATGACTGTAGTGGATTGTTGATGAGGAATTACTTAGTGACAGAATCCTTCCATATTACTGATAAGGTGAGAAAAAATTAATGGTTTTGTACATTTAAGACACTGCTACAGATTGCTAATGTCACTTTTCACCAGATAGAATTATTTCAATGTGCATTTCATATTTTACAAATAAATATTAATGTACAAGTGTACATAAAAGAATATAACATGCCTGTTCTATTTTTGGTAGAATTAGCATTTAATTTACTTTCAAAATTATTGTATAACTTTGAAATTAACAAGTCTTCAGTGTAAGTCATATTAAAACTTAAAAAACAAATGCTGTACACACACATTTATATGCTGATGTCTTGACAGTGTCATACACAATCACTTTCTCATCAAAAACAGAAGCTGAAAGAACTGAGCTTAAAACTATCTCAATACAGCGGTCATTGAGAAGGTGACAGTTGCTCAGATGGTCAAGAAATTCTCTATTACGGAACCTGCACGTCCATGGCTATATTAACAACAGCTGACCACTGAATTGCCCTCAGCAAGTCAGTACTCCTGCCCTCACTCTTACACCCCATATCTTTAAGATATATTTTAATATCATCATATCTGTGTAGTGATTTCATATGATCCGTCTCCATCACCTTAAATGATGTCACTATCCCTGCACCTCTGCATCAAATGATGACTGGGACAAATGGGCTGTAATGATCAAAACACCATAACTAGACTATCCTTATGCCTTGAAATGTTTTAAGACTTACTTTGCATCTCCGACATTCTCCTTTCCCAGGAATAGGAAATATAACAATAAGAAAAATCCATGTACAATGATTTTATTATCATACACTCTTATTCAAACATAATGAAACTATGTATGTACATACTTATGGATTATGCAATGTAGTTTGGTAGATGGTAACTATTATAATACAAAAAAGCACTTTTTTTATAACAATGAAAATCCCAAATATTAAGCCTATAACATCAGAGTAACACTGGTGCACATAATATACCTCCATATATTTCTTGCTGAACATCCTTCATAACACAATGACAACCATATACCTTACATTTCATTCTAAACACAACAGAATGTCCCATCTCGAAAAAATAAATAAATTTAGTGATCAACAATGTCACACCTTTCATCCACATAGCATGCTGCATGACTTCTATAGAGTTGATCGTCATGGTGTGTCAAATGTCTCATTTGTGTGAGCAGTATCATTTAACATTGGAAACTTCAATGCTGTTCATGAATGCCTTGACATTTGTCACACTACAGTGACCAACTCCATGCATGTCACATTGCATGCCATAAAGATGACATGTGGTTCGATTCCCAGGAGGGAACAAGTGCCAGTTTTCTCCAAAAGTCAAGACTAACTATGGGGCCCACCTAGCCTCCTACTTAATGGGTACTGGAAGCTATTCTATCGGGAGTACAGCAGCATGTGCTTGGAGCTGACCACTCACTTCCTCTTCATATCCATGTTAAGAATGGGTGCAGCTATACCTCTGCTTCCCATATGGCTTCATGGTGCAACAAAGCGGCAACTTCACCTTCTCCATAATTTGAAAAACGTGATCTTTCTTGTCACTGTCTTCAGTTTTATTTGCTTGATTTTGTAGACTGTCAATGTCAGAAAACTTCACAACCTAGAATTTTAATGCTATTATCAATGAATCATTCTAAATACTTAAGTCACATTTTCTTGCTAGACCAATTTAGAAACATGCGTGTTTTCATACGTCACGTTTATTCACGCATGAACCCTCGAGTTTTCTTGGCAGTGATATTATCTAGCTGGGGGCCTTCACTCTTCTGGGATGTTACGCGGCCCAGCTGTGATCAGTTTATCGACGTCTCTTCTTTAATGGTCCCACAACGTTTGCAACCATTTGCGAACCTACGCCGCAGAACATATCTGAACAACGAAGGCCTAAACTACCGCGCGGAATCTCTCATGCTCGAGCCAGACCTGGTTTCAGCGGAAACCGAACGGTATTTTATGAACACCATTTCAGATTCTCGCGGCAGTATGGCAGTGACTACAGCACCGCAGTAACCGCAATGGAACATTCTGCAGTGTAGTAGAGATCACAAATTACTATCCTCTTATTTCCATGGCTGAATTGAACGGCTCCGATGTAGTTTAGCCCGACCACAGCACGAAAATTTTCAATAGCAAGAAGGGCAGAGTGCGTCTAGAAGACCGTGTGTAGTCAGGGAGACGGAAAGAGGTGGAGCAATGTTACTTAGATTTTTTTATTCGGTTTTGTGATTGGAGAAGGGGGGGGGGGTGCGTGCGCAGGCCGGAGCAGGGGGCAGAAACTGGGATTGGGGAAGGGGAAGCATGCAATCGCGACATCTTACCGTAGTGCACATCATACTCGTCAACAACGACAACTACAATATCTACTATTAATCATAACAGATGTCGCACAAAGTCGGAAGAAGTTACCATGCCACGTGATATTTTGGACCAATCACAAAGAAGCGCCAACCTTTCATTGTGACCTGTGATTGTAACGGCTCGTGCCTCCAATAGATTGGTGCAAGAATAATTTGAATTGATTATTTATTCTCTTTCGTCTGTGGATTTTGCTTTCAGCGTCTAGATAGTATCGTTGTGTGTTGATTACATCGTGTGTTATGTATTCTCCAGCACAGATTACTACAGATTCTCCAGCGTCTGTGGAACGGTAAGATTTGAATTTATGAAAGCTTAGCTTAATCCTACATGATGGGCCGTGTAATTTTGAGATGTACGTACTGTATCGCGTTGTATTCTGTTTCTTTCAGCAAAATGGCCAGGCGGAACAAGTGCCACGCGGCAAGATGTACATCGACGCACAAAGACGGTGTACGATTCTTCAGATTTCCTACGAATCCGATACGGTATGTCACATGCAATATCGTAATATAAGCAGATCTCATTTAATATAGTACGTATGTGTAAAAAGGAAATGTGAAAATGTCAATTGCAGTCCAGTGGACTGTGCAGGGTTACACGGCGTTACAATAAAGAAGACCAGTCAGATGTGCACTGTGCATTCCTAATAGGAAATGTGTAAGTCATTAATACTAGGAGAATGCAATTTAAATGTATCCCATTAACATTAAATTCCCAAACATATGTAATGTAATGTACTTTCATTTTTTCTTTCCAGAGCCAAAGTATGGGCGGAGAACGTCGAGCAGCCATGCAGTATCGACTCTGCAAAAATGCTGTACAAATATTTTTTGTGCAGCAAACATTTTGCAGAGAGCGATTTGTGCACTTCTGAAAGGGTACGCCTGAACAAAGTGGCAGTTCCACATGGCTCAGATTCATTTTCACATTCAATCCCACAACCTTCGGAATCTTCCTATTATAACCCTTCTCTGAACTCCTTGCCCACAAATTTAACCCCTGAAGATAACCTCCATGTCCTACCACCCACCAGAACCTACGGCAAGGCGTCTGTGTCCTCCACTAAAACTACTATGCCTGTCCATGCAGACAGTCCTTCAACTTCTCATCAAATCCCTGGGTTCCAAACACCACCACCAGCAGGCAGAACTTTAGCAGTGAAAGAAACCTCTTGTTCCTTGAGCCCTGTAAATCCTAATGCTTGTGATGGAGAACTCAGATGTATCAATCATCAAAGTTCTTCCTCAAAGCCTAGAGCAAGGCATTCTCTACTAAAAGAACTTAATTTGGCAACAGTTGCAGAATTGACACATAGAAAAAGGAAAATGTATGAACATATTCGGAAGCAGGGGAGTGCGCTATGTAAATTGAAAAAGCAATGCAAGGCAAAAAAGTTGAAAGATGTCTGTGATCTGGATAGGGATCCAGTGATGCAGAAGCTTGCATCTTCTTTGTCTGTAGAGGCTGCCAGGTTATTGGCAGGAGTTATTCAGAACAGTAGGCAGAAGCCCAAGGGCAGGAGGTGGAATTTTGAAGACAAAGTGTTGGCTCTGGCCCTACTGAAACGCAGTCCCAAATCCTACATCCTTCTGCAGATGCTCTTCCCCCTTCCATCTAGACGAACATTGCAGTCTGTCCTTAATACTGTTCACTTCACGGCAGGCATTAATGCCCATGTGTTTGGTGCACTCAAACACTCTGCGCAGACAATGTCTGATAAAGATCGTTATTGTATTCTGATGTTTGATGAAATTTCAATCAGAGAAAACTTGTGCTTTAAGCAGAAATTGGGCTGCATAGAGGGTTTTGAGGACTTTGGAAGCCAGGGCAGGACAAGCAACATTGCAAATCATGCTCTGGTTTTCATGGTCAGTGGCCTGCATCAAAAGTGGAAGCAACCAGTGGCTTACTACTTTAGTCGCGGAAGCACTAAGGCTGAGATGCTTGCGCAATTTTTGAAGGAGGTTCTTGACGCTTGTCAGAATGCTGGACTGCAAGTTGTTGCCACTGTCTGTGACATGGGTGCCAACAATGTCAAGGCCTTGAAATTGTTGGGTGCTTCTGAAACAGAAGCATTCTTCAAGTTTCATAATTAAAGAAATTGCGACAGTATTTGATCCTCCACACCTCCTGAAATGTACCCGAAACCTATTCCATAAGTATGATGTGCAGTTGAAGTCTGAGGCACTGGACAAACAGCTTCCTGTTATAGGTGGGAACACATTTTGTGATGTGTACAAGTTTGACAAACCGCATCCACTCCGACAACTGTATAAGCTTACAGACACACACCTGAACCCTGTGGGGCAGAATGCAATGAAGGTGAAGCTGGCTGCACAAGTGTTGAGCCACACTGTAGCAGCAAGTCTGTATAGCCTCGTATGTACAGGTAAGAAATGTTTCATTGCGTTCAGTTATTTGTAATGCACTGTTTTTAAGGCATTGGTTACATGAAGACAATTTTTCCAACTTCTCCCCAAAATGTACTTGTGATCAGCCGAAAAAAAAGAACTTTATTTTCTCCCAGTTTCTGTGCACTGATTACTGTGTTATTCTAATATTAATGTAACAAGGCCCTAGCTTTATTATTTTACTGATTCTTTTAGGAATGTTGAGCAGCACATACCTGGCTACTGTCACCTTCATTGGGGAAGTTGATAAGCTCTTTGACAGTTTGAACGTGGTGCGGTGTATGATTTTGTGGAACATCAAAAAGTGCAAAGATACAGTGAACAGTGTGGTTTCAACATTCTGTCATTTTAACTATATTTTATACTCACGATTTTACTTATATATGATTTTATAAACAGTACACAAAAAATTTTACGAATGTCAATAATAGGCAGACCCAGCATTTGAGAAGCACTATTAGAAAGCCCCTGATGATGGCTCGTGGAGAGCCGAAACATATGTAGGGTTCGACTATAATAAAGGGCTGATTGCACCTTTTTAGTGATTTCTGCATTTGTTGGTGTATTCCTGAATATACACTGTTTGATGTTATACATCAATCACTTTTTTCATTCATCCTGTAGATGAAAATACAGTGATATAGGATGTGAATCTGTATTATACATAACAAAAGTACAGCTGTGTTTATTGTATATACAACATATACCTTTGCTTGTATAGTCATAATAGATAGATAGATTGATTGATAGCTAGATAGATAGATAGATATAATAAAGACTATTTCTTGTGTTACGTGTATGTACATGTTTATTTACAGTGCAGTTAGACTTTTCTATTACTTATAAGATTGTCTTTTGAATGTATAACAAATACACTGTTAATATCTTTAGATGACTGAAACTCTTTCTACACGATTCTAAATGTTTTAACCCTGCAGTATACCTTACTGCCCGTTTTTGAAGAATAAAAAATTTTTAGTTTCTTTATATCTTGTCCTACATTCAATATTGATGTGTTTGAAGTGGAAGTTAAAAGTGTGAACATTAACATACTCTGTAGCTGAGTAGATTTCAGTGCAGGGATAATAAATACATATGAATGAAATATCTATGATATGACCTATTGTACAGGACATTATTTCATGCTGCTGCTGAACCATGTCAAGTGAAAATTATCTGTATGACAGTGGAGAAAGGGAGGGGGGGATATTGAGGGCCGAATAGTAGTCAACCTTACCGACTGGGATATTGCTACCGATTGCTACTAACACCTTGTGGTACTTGTGAACTGCGCATAGATGGCAGGACAATAGACTCCGCCCCCACGTTTCCGACCAATAGCATTGAAGTTACCGATCTGGTAGTAGTAATCTGTGGGCCGGAGCGTCCAGTGCACATGTTTGACGACGAGAAGGAACGTCGTAAAGTGGTGAATGTCACGTGCGCGGCAAAGAGATGCTAACATATTCGGCAAGACAATAGATGCAGTTTGTCTGGCGGTTGTATGCGTTGAGGAAAACCTTAACATGTTTCCAGGTTGCCTCAATAGTGTTTGTAGGGGCGCCAGTCCGTCCAGGATGAGGTTGAAATTTCGCGCCGAGTGTAACAGAGACATAGCCTACACCCTAACCTACGTCTGTCTCGGATGGCCATGTAGTGAATACACAGAACAGAGACATAGCCTACACCCTAAACTACGTCTGTCTCGGGCGGCCATGTAATGCCTGCTTGTATACAAAAGGAAAGTTTGAAATGAGCGCTCCAAGTTGAAGGAGGGAGATGCGGGCGCGGCCACAACGCTCCACGCACCTGAGCGTACGTGCACTTCGTCAGAGCACACTGGATACACATTGGTCGGGGTAAACTACGTCAGTGCCCCAATGGAAATTGTATCGGGGTGGTACTGAGGTCAATAAAGTTCTTCCAGGATTAATGGATCAGAAGGATTCATATCATCTAAAACACGGATCACACATGTAAAATTTATCTTTCGCTGACCACAAGTGCACTGGCCCAACATAAATCTACGGATTCGAGTTAGACTGCAATCACACAAATAACTCACAGGCACAGATTATCTAGTATCACTGGAATGAGATTCGTAGGTAGTAATTATCCGTGTCATACAATCTTTCAATAAGACCTATCAGATGTCACCACATACACCTTTTCAAGAGGTGCAGGGGGTCGCTGAGTGGTGATGAGGTGGTAGGATATCGATACTGACGATAGAGAAGAATGGGTTCCTCATGCTGTTTTATTGTATTATGTGTGATGTCGCTCATATACATTTGTAAAGGAAGGATATCTGACAAAAGACTATGCGGAGACCCATCTTGTTCGGGTACGACAAGTTTGTATTATTGTCCGGATGTATCTTGTCTTGCGTCTTGCATGTCATGTATGAAACACAAATGTTTAAAATTTATCCGTAAAGTTTTGTGCCATTTATTTTCGATTCAGGAAGGTGAATGTGAATGTACATAAGAGTTGCTTTTGTGAACTTTCAGGTTACTGCGATTTATTTTGTGTCACATGCAGATGCTCGCAATCAAGTATGCGATTGAAATTAGAACTAATTCATACTGTTCTGTTTTATTTTATTTCAGAGCCCGTTTCTCTAGCGAAGACATTGCTTCGTTATACCAGTGATGATGCCCGGATACTGTCTTTCGAAAAAAATGTAGATTGCGAAATTTACAGCAAATCTGCAGGTTCTAGAGTAGATTTATGGGGAGCAAAGGTATTTCAAGTCTCATACCTTAATGATTTAAAGAACTGTAACTGTATTTGATTGAAGTTTATTTTTTTTGTACCATATGGTTGTCCCATGTTTTAGATTGAAAGCATTTGCTTTGGATTTTCTAACATCATGGTGTTAGAATAATTTTACTGATTTGCACTTCAAAATAACTGCCCCATTTTGTAAATGTTGCTTTATCTGGTTCGTTGAATGGGAACTGTGGGAAATATTACCCACTAAGAATGAGAGCATGATTCGTTAATCTTCTGATAGGAGGGGAGGGAGGTTCAGGGGCTTTCATTTAGTATGCAAGTCATTCCACTAAACAATTTCTTTTCACACTATTATCTAATTATCTTTGAGAATGTCTTCAGAGATAGGCAAGATATCTGAAGTGGTTTCTTGAAGAAATGGTACATTATTAAATTATGTTTAGATGTCATTTTTATCTACTGTACAGACTGGAGCTTATGTGGCCAGTCAGTTTTGCTCTTTTTCTGGTTCATAGTAGAATAGTATGAGAGCCACTTTCAGTTGATCTTTATTATTAATTACCTTTCTAATTTCAAGCACTAGCAAATTGTATACCTCTCCACTTTACCGGTTGACCATATCTTGTGTGGTAGTGGCTATCCACAGTATGTTACTACATTGCATTTCTGAATCATTTACAAAGCTTACTGATGTACTTTTTCATCTTCCTTTTTATATCAGAACCTTTAATTAAATCATGCCTGTGTGAAATGTGCAATATGATAACTTCTCCATATATTTAATTACAGAGCTTACATTTCAAAGTCAAATGCACTTATGTTTGTCATTGCTGTTTGGTTGGCCATGACCAATTTGTGGGTCATGCCCATAGGTTAAGGACCCGTAATTGCGTTTTGTTTCTGAGACAGAAAGACAGGCAAAATGGTAAGAACTTAGGAGGTGCTATAACTTGAAACGGTGCCCTTAATGAAAGACTACTTGGTTCACACTTGTGACTTTTAATGAATTTTTAATGAGCACAAGAATTATGTGCATGTTTTTTTTGTTGGATTTTATGTGGTGTTTGCGTTTTCAGATAAAAGGAAGAAGAGGCTATGTACCTCGTGGTCTTGTGAGAGAATATAAGGTACTTAAGAGTTCACTTGAATTTGTTGTGAATACTGAAGAATCAGAAAATGTAAGAGACAGTTCAGTGGAAAGAGTGAAAGATAAATCTCTCAAAAATATAAGTAATTCTGTGAACATCCATGAAACTTCAAATTTGGAAGCCACCTTGAATGATGTTGAGCATTCTGGATTAGAAACAGACCCTGGGTCAGGAATTCAGACAACAACACCATCACTTGATGATTCTTCTGTTATTGATTTACCCTTGGCAGATGTAAGTCATCAGCCATTTTCTGGTAGTGGAGTTTCAGCTGAACCAATAGAAAGTGAGAAATCTCTAAATCATGAGATTAATAGGCAGCCTTTTGAGGTTGTAGATGGAACTACTGTGTATTATGAAACTGATGGAAAACAGACAGAATTGAATTTACATCTCCCACAAGTACAACCAACATCTACCACTTCAAGCTCTCTGCCAAGTGTAGTTCCAGAAAAATCCAAACCTGAAAACGAACCAGTCTCAGTTCCTCCTCATGTAATTGAGCCATCTGCATCTACAGAGGATGTGGGTGTTGACAGTGCTGAAAAAGATACATTGGAAGGACAGTTACTTGAAAATAAGGAAGAGGAAACCCTTGAGAAGGAGGATCAGGAATCTGATGAAAAGGAGACAGAATCAATATCTGTTGTAGATAAGAAAGAAACAGACTCTGTTACAGGTAAGGAAGTAACATCTGTTGAGGAACATAAGCAGGAAGCAGAGAATTTCAGTTCTGCAGATGAAACTAAAAGCAAAATAGAAGTTGTTGAAGATAA
Source organism: Reticulitermes speratus (assembly GCA_021186555.1). Lineage (NCBI taxonomy): Eukaryota > Metazoa > Arthropoda > Insecta > Blattodea > Rhinotermitidae > Reticulitermes > Reticulitermes speratus. Next base: position 22,859,393 of record JAJKFL010000237.1, read on the forward strand.
GAAGGAAGAGATTATTGAGGAACCTGTTAAGGCACCAGATAAGGAAAGTGAGGAGAATGAGGAAGATGATGAGGAGGATGAGGAAGATGAGGAATATGATGATGAAGAGAATGAAGACATTGAAGAGGAAGTAAGTGAGGAGATAGTAGAATTACCAAGTACAGGTACTAATGCCCAGAAACTTGTGGAAGAAGTGAAAGCAGTAAACACTGTTCGTGGCCCTACTTTGCCAGCAGATTCTAATGCATTAAAGTTTGAGGATCAAGGCACAATGCAGCCAACTCTCGAAATTGACACCAACGGAAACAGCATTTTCATTAGTGACAGTAATGCTGATGATCTTGATTTGCAGGAGAATGCAGAAGTTTCATTAGATGAATTTCAGTTGCCAGAAAACATAACTGATAGTTACAAACCTTCCAAAGAAGTTACACCAGATGAGCCATCAACACTTGATTATGCGTCATTACCAGCTGCAGAAAGACAGAATGCATACGATAATGCCAATCAGACTGAAAGTAATGTTGGAAGTGTTGAAGAATTGGAAGGTTCACAAATGAGAAAAAACACATGAAAATGTAACAGAGGGAGAAGGAAGTAGCATTAATGAGCAGGTAGAGACACAAAAAGTAGGTTTTGATACAGGTAATCAGTTGCATTCTGCAGGTGATGACAAGACTGTTGAAAGGAAGGAGGTGATTGATGACAGCAGCAAAGTAATGAAGTCAGTACATGGCAGTGATTATCCAGAATATATTTCTGAAGGCCTGAAGACACAGTATGGAACTGTTCACCCAGAACTTACATTTGACAAAATTGCTGATCATAATTCAGAGTTACCATCTGAGTTGAAAGATGAAACAAAATCTAATTTGTCTGAGAAACCTGCCACTGATTCCTTACAGGAAGAAATAGAAACAACAACTGCAGTTTCTCCTGAAGAAGAATATTATGAAGTTCCACCATATGGACTTTCTGCTGAAGAAACATCTACAGCTATGCCCACTTCGACTTCAGAGGAACCATTAGTATCTGTGGAAGGAAGTGAATTAGTGTCTAATGAACCTTCTGGAGGGTTGCTGTCTGGCATAACTGATGCACTGTCAGCTGGCATTGGAGTTTTGACATCAGTGTTTGGAGTTTCATCTGCTGACTTGCATGTTGCCGAAGTACCTGAAGAAGTAAATGAAAGTAAGCCAAGTGTTGTTACTGAAAGACTTCCACACATAGACAAAGGAGAAGACATGAATACAAAGAAGGATGCTGGCTGGTCATCTCCATGGGGAGGCCCAGACAGGGGTCTTATTGTTACTGGTTCTGGAAATGACAACTTGAATGAAGAAAAGGAAAGGATGTGTAAGCTAAATTGATTTTATCCTTATTTACTACATAGCATTATTAAAAGTCTACAAAATAGATAGTATATATGATAGAACACAAAGTTTTTCAAAAAGGCCTGATGGTTTTCAAACTGCGTAACGTGTAAAACAAGAAAAGTAAGTAGTTGTTTTCAGTGATTGTTCCCATGATGCAGCAGTTTAAACATCCTGTCAAAATGTGAATAATAAATGGGGTAACTGTTCAGTGTCACTCCAGCAGTGGTCATGGTAAGATAGAGCCATGTCTTTGTATTCTTAGCATTGCCAATTCAACAAATCAAGTAACACTGACTTGATGTTTCCAGTCAGTGAACTCAGTTTGAATATCAGGAAGTTTAATTTAGACGGTTGCTGTCATTGTACATAATAACAAATGGCGTGTATTTATTGGATTGATCTAGCTCTGGAAAGAAAGCAGTGGCTTGGCCTTGTGAATGTTTATGTTCTATTTAAGATGAAATTTCTCGAGTAACTGAGTGACTAATAACTCCTTAAGGAGGACTCTGTTCCACATATTTGGTTAAATATGTTTTTGGAACTTTATGTAACTTTACTGCAATCCATGTTAATGCTACATAGTAGCAGCTGAAACCCTACAGCATAATTCTGTTTAATATTTGTCTTTTACTTACTTATAGCCATGCATTGGCAAATCACAATTGCGTTTCTGGGTTTCAGTTCTTGTAGATTGGTTAAGTAAGAAACCAGATAAGTTTAATGAGTTGTACAGCATGTTTCAGAAGGTGCATTCTTGAGCATCTGACAAAGTGAATACCAGTACAGTATTGTAAAATAAACCATTACTGTATGTCATATGTTCCATGGCTTTAAGTGTTCTTTGCACAAAAGCTTGCAATGGGTTCATTTTGGGGGCATTCTTGTCTGTATGTTTCATCTCCATTTCAAAAACTACTCACTGGATTTCACTGAAATTTGTTTTTGAGTCAGGGGTATTTGTCATACAAATCCGATTTTTGCACCTATTTTGCATGATGGTTCGTTGAATACAAATTGATACACAATTTAAAAAAAAAGAGGAACGTCCAATTGAGTGCACATGTATCTGAAGAAATGTGAGTGTATATAATTTATGTCAGTGCAGATTCATATCTGTACCATTTCTTAGGTTTCTAATTATAGATTTATATCTGCACTGAAAGACCATTGAACTTTGCAAATTTCAAAAAAACATTTGCAAAATATGTACCCTATGCATTATTGCAATTACATGCTTCCATCATTCACTTGTTCTGCACATCCCCCAATCAGTCCTTTCCAGTACCCAAGGTTATACTCATACACACTGGACTTGTATTTCCCAAGTTTTCACATAGTGCTTCAGTTCCTCCGGCATCCTGTCATATATAATACTTTATGGCAATCATATCACATACACTTTCCGATATTTTAGTGAAGAAATGGGAGAAGGAACAGGAGCTATTATTAGTCTCAGAATTTTTCCAGTGCCCTTAAAAGTTAGTACAAAGTGGTATAATTCTGAGATCTTTACTCTCTTCTGGGATGTTCACGCAGCGTAGATTGGTAGTTAGTTACTAATTACCAATCTGCGCAGAAGCCTGAAATCATGCATGGTTTAATTCTGTTTTGGCGTAAAATTATCTGTGTGGGGAAAGTTTAAAATGTAACATGCATAACTTAAGTATGTGGCATGGAGAGAGCTAGACAGATTGTTACATTGAATAATTATGCATTCTTTGTGTGAAATACATGTAATGAATGTATAATGGGGAAGTTCTATTTATCCATTCACTTGTTCCATTTCTGAACCTACTTGACAAATTCAAGTTATTGGAATATGATGCTAAAGATTGTCAAGCAGACTTTGTTTGGGTGTGTAATTGTCCAGTATAACCCCTGGGAGCCAGGTTGCATAGTTGGTGTACCACGTAGGCTATGGGCTGGACAGTCTGGGGTTTCAATCCTGGCAGGGCAAGAGATTTTTCTCCTCTCCAAAACATCCAGAACGGCCCTGGTTCCTAGCTGCCCTCCTATTCAATTGGTACTGGTTTTTTTTTTTTCGCATGGGTAAAGCGGTTGGGGCATGAAGTTGACCACTCACCTCCATCTGTTGCCAAGGTTAAGAATGAGTGTAGCTGTACCCATATTCATATATGCCTTCATGGTGTGGACAGGGACAACTTTACGTTTTACCTTTAGTGGTGTAACCTGCACTTGACTTGAGGCTCAAAGTGAACATCTTTTTTTCCTTACAAATGGCTGAATGTACAAAATGTTCTTGGATAACGTAAAATATAGAGGTGATGATGAACTACAACTTTTATCTGAAACATTGCTGGAAATGTTCTATTTAATTACATACTGGGAAAAATAGCATGATTGGTAGCTCAAGTAGTGGAATAACTTTCAAACTGTGCATTCCATGTTCTTGATTTTGAGAAAATATGTAATCACATTTAAGAGATACTGTATTTTCATCATTTAAGTAAATTTTATCAAAAAGCTGTAAGGCAGTATGATTCACTACCTTCAATATCTGTTCATGATTTAAATATGCCATATGAATGCTAATGATGTAATAACCAGAAGAGTTTTGGAGTGGAGTTCGGCTTCTTTCAGAGACCTATCGTATACAAAATTAAGTTTGGAAGATTTCAGGTTTAGTGATGTCTAGGAGAGACAAATTTTAATGTTCTGACTGTGAATATCCTTGAGTAATAAATGAACATCAAGGCAAGTGAGGTATGTAAATTTGCAAAGAAAATATGGAAAGTATGTTTTCATGAAATTGGAATATTCCTTTCCATTCTTATGGTATTTACACCCTACACATTTGTTGCTTTCTTTGCATTTTATACTGAATACGGATTTGGTCGTTGTATTGCATGACTTGTGATTTTGAGTTTAATCTGTTATTGCTATGGTATATACAGATATCAATAGGTGCTTGTTTATACTGCATAATTATGGCTTATTTACATTCATGTTTTTGTTATTTTTTCTTTGTGTCAATGTGGCTTCTTATTTTTAGCTGCAGCCTGTAAAGTGAACTATGATCCCTCTGCTGGCATTGACTCAGACTGTAATGATGTGTCTGGCGATCTCCCAAGCATCCAACAGAATGCAGAAGAAGAACCCAGTGTACCTGAACAGGCTGTGACAGTTAAGGTAATTTTCTGTTAGAACACAGTACTGTTCAGTATATGTTATCTTCAGTACACTTCACTTCATTAGAGAATGTGAGGTTATGTGGGTTGTAGGTGACAATGTATGTAAATCACTTATCAGTAGTCAGCTGTTTATTTTTAACATTAAATTTGCTTATGTTGTGTACATTAACCGCCTGCAAAGGGACTATATGTGAGACTGAGGTGTAGGTGGAAGGATATTAACCAATTGGCTTACATTTTTTCATATTCCTTGGTATTTAGTGTTTATTTTTTATACACTTGGAACATGCAGATTTTATAGAACCTCAAAGGGAGACATGTTCAATTGTATTTCATTGATTTAAAATCCCCCATTCCTAGATAACAAAATTTTACTACTAATTTTAACCTTTAAATGACCTGCGTTCACATATGCGAATCCATTTAAAAACACCCCTAGAAATTCATTTTATATATTTAGGCAACAGTGAAATTTACTGCATTTTTAAGATATACTGCATAATCTCTGTTTTAATTTTTACAAAATGCGGTTTATTTCATAATTGTATCTTTTCCTGTTCAAATAATATGTTTTTCATAATGTGCAAAAATTTAAATACCAAACTGGTCATTTAAAGGTTAAATGTGGCCACCAGTAAAGGCTAATGTAGGGGTCATACTAATGCTGTTTTTGTATTATTGTATATTACACTAGGTTTTGAAGGCCTGTTATACACATCATAATGTCTCCAAAGATCCTGTGTTATAGAGCTGTCTTTTGTATGAGTGATATAGTTTATAAATTTTGGACTGCTGTTGAAACACCCTGGGATACAAGATTAGGTGGACTGCAGAGCCATTCAAGTGTGGTGTCAGAAATATCATTGCCCCTTCTATGTTTAGTCAGTCACTGTGATGACTGATCAGCTGTTTCTCACAGATGCATTGTTCCTTACTGTGTTTGTAGTTTGCTGAAGAAGGTAACCTTACTATGGACTTGCAACGCTCATCCTATGAGACTTCTGTGTACCTCATCATTACTGCTGCTACAGTGTTACTGTTTTCATTAGGACACTATTACATTGAGGTAAGGTACCACTTCACATTCAGAATTGAACGGTTTTCATATGTGGTTTAGTAGATCAAATTGACTGTGTTGGAAGAAAGTGACACCCAGTTTATGTATAAAAGGGGTCAGCAACATGTGCTTCAGGGATCTCAGTGTTTTGTGGGTCTCATCAAGATATTCAGCTTCAGCAAAATTAGTTTTATAACTACAAGTTCTGTTCAAAAAGTTTTGGAATTTTGTCATAAATCATTATATATTTCACCTAGGCGTTAAGTGCACCTATCACGCTCAAAGTACTCCCCTCCACTAATAATACACCACCCCCAACAGTTCTTCCAGTTTTCTAATCAGTTCTGGAACGCTTGTTTCGGTACCACCTTCAGGTCCCCCAGCGAATTTTCTTTTAGCTCTTCTATGGTGTGAAATCTTTGTCCTTTCAAGGTGGATTTCAGCTTGGCAAACAGGAAAAATCTTCAGGTTTTAGATCCGGCGAGTAGGGTGGTTGTGGAATGACTGTAGGCCCTGTTTTTATGAGAAAATCCTGCTCATCAGTCAGCAGCCGTGGAGTGAATTTTGCTGTGACGCGATGCATATCTTAACTTTTCCGTTGAAATGGTATGACACTACCTCACTGATATTCCACATTCATCTACCACCTCCTGCACTGTTTTGAATGAATGACAGCTTGACCTTGCTCAATGGAACTGTCATCAGTTGAGGTTGAAGGTCGCCCCAAACGTGGATTGTCTTCGATCAAAATTCGACGGTCTTTGAATCTTCTTTACCACTCGTAGGTCATCGTACAACTCATAGTGTCATCACCAAACACTTTTTGAAACATCTCAAAAGTCTCCGTAAAATTTTTCTCTGAAGTTGACATTCCGAGGTATCGCCAAATGTAACAAACATGTGTTTACATAAAGACATGCAGCATGTGGGCTTGACTAGGTATGGCAATGATTCAGCTACCGTTTGACAGACAAGGGAACCCTCTGCCAGCCACAACTTTCACGGTGTTGATGTGCAGTATCATTTGCGCGTAATACAAAAAGTTTCTAAACTTTTTGAACAGACCTCGTACATAAGACCAAATGATAAAATGGGCATGTGTGTGCATGTGTGCGTACATGTGTGTGCATTTTCAAGGTGGTTAACAACTTTGTCTTACTTTCAGATCTTATTCCTGAGGTAATTCCCAGTCAGAAGTGTTACATACACATAGGTCAAATTCTGAAAAGTTCTGTTTATCCTTGTTGAAAAAATAAGAATAAGCAACCAAGGAGTTACTTGAAGTTCTTATTGTTGAATGTACAGTAGATGTTCAAAATGACCACTTCTTACCTCAGTACACACCCTGGCACAGGGACTTTGATTCTTGCCCTTTTTTTAAAATTAGATTTTGTGTTTGTTAATTCTTTGTTCATTTCTGCTTTCTGGGATGTGATACTGTGTGGTCTGTAGCTCATTTGCAGTATTTATGAGGAACATGCTGCTTCTCTCTTATGATCCTGAGGATGGAGGCAGCAAGTTCCTCAAGACACTGGTAAGAAGCTGTCAAACTGCATGGCATCACATCCTAGCAGACAGTAATCTTCATAGTCAGGACCATGAGCACCTCAAATCAGACTTTCTTCTTTTTCATTGCAGCTACATACCTTAGTCCTCTTGTTCTTATACATTTGTTTTAATAGCATTTTTCAGTTTTCGTTATTAGGTTGGCTATAATTTTTTGATTATATTTTTGTAGGTTGTAGTGCCATCTTTAAAATGTGTTGTTTTTCACATGTGTAAATTTTGTGTCTGAAATATCTACTGTTGTTAAATATTGAATTGCTGTGTTTGTTATTTCATGAATCTCATTCTGTACATCCTGTAAAAGCAGAATGTAGTGAAGTGACATATAGCAAAGCAATTTTTTTCTGTAATAATTACGTTCCTATTGCAGTTTTTCTTTTGAGTTTGAAAGCAATGCAGTAGGTGGGGATGTGCTATTGCCAAGAAATAAAATAAGAAAATAAGCTAAAAAAATTCTTTAATTTTCACATACTTTGTTACAAATTAAAAAATTGTTTGCAGATGAAACATTTTGGCCTAAATCAAATAATTAACATATGTAGGTCCTAATGTTAAATGTTTCAGAGGAAAAATTTTCATAACTTACCTTACATATTCTGTTTTCTTGCAGGATGCACTGTGAACACTATAAAAAGTGGTGTGACATTGTACAGACTACAGCTGTAGTTGGTTTTGTTTGCTTTTACTCTTTCTTGTATTTATTTTTTAACTTGTGGCAGTGTTTGTCCATGTCATATTTTAATTTTACTGGTCTTGTTCTTAGAAGGTGATATCTTTCTTTAGATTTGTGAAATTGTTATTTATTTTGCAGAAGAGAAGAAGGGATGGTTTATTGGTTGCTAAAATCAATGGTTTGGAGAAGGAATTGCTGGTGTCATCTAAAGAATGTCAGATACTGAAGGATGATTTACAAGCCACGAAGGCAAAACTTCTCTCTGTGGAGAGTTCCTCTACAGAAAACAGTGAAGTTGTTATGGGGCTGAATGCTGAACTGGAAGAATCAAAGGTAAGGACATACTAGAGAAGGATGGCAGAGGGAAGAGAGAAAAGAAAAGTCATAATGCAAGATTTTCCTTCACAAGTTGATATTAATCAGCCAATTAAGAATTTCCTTCTTTTAAAAAACCAGAAGGTTTATTATTATGTTCAGAAATGCCCACCATGGACCCTATTCTAAGCCAGTTCAAGTCTCTGCATATTCACACACTGGTTGGTATTAAGCTCCACTTTTATAGTATCCTCCCATTTACATCTGGGTCTCCCACATGGCTTCCTCCCTTGAGACTCCCTGACCAAAATTTTGTATGCATTTTTCATTTCCCTCATGCTACCTCTCCTGCCTGTCTTATTCTCTGTGATTTAACTACCCTGCAAATGAGGCTCAGAATGATATGTGTATGTCAAACAAAAGTCTGTTGGAAACAATAAAATTGGGAGAATACCAAATGTTTTCTTTCTGTTGTCTTCATGTCTGTTGATTGTTTCATTGATGTACAGCTGTTCATTTGTTTTCATGCATTATTATTCATGTACTGTGTATATTTTGGTGTCTCACTTGTTCTGATATCACTGTTCTCTGCATGTTATATGGTGTGTGATAGTGTGGAAATTAAACGATATGATATATGATGTTAAGAGTTCGCACATATTGTAAAAATAATTACCTTTCTACAGTTAAATCATCTTGAGTCAAGTGAATGAAATCTACATCGTACTTGATTTGATGCTCTTAATAGTATTTCATGAGGATTTTTATAATATTTTTCACTTTCTTGCATGTTGATAATATTTAGCTGAGCTGTGTTCTTTGATGTTTTATTAAGGTGTCTCATTAATTTATAAAAACAACATGTATTTCAAAGTAGAGACTACTGTCCATATGTAATTACAAAAACAAAAGAAGTTCCATTCCTGAATATCCATAAAGCCCAGCAAACAACTGCTTGGGGCATGCTATGTTGTTATAACAGCAGAGGAAAGAAAAGCAATATGTATAAGAAATTATCAAAATAACACACTTTGTTTCATCCATCATTCCTTATAATGGCTTTGTTTCTCTGTGAATGTCTTCCTTGTAAGATGGGATAGAGCAATATTATTTACAGACAGTATGTTCTATGAACTTTGGTTTGTACATCTCATTTTGAAACTTATATATTGGAATAATAAATAGACTCCAATTATAACTGAGTATCTTCAGTTGTTTAATATTCAATACAACATGTTTTGGCCTGTATGGCCATTGTCAGGTATTACAGTTGTAAAATACTTACAGGAAGGTTAAGTGTAAAGATTGATATCTCACTGTATTATTAACATTACTGTTGCACTTAATCTACCTCTATTTTATAATTGTAATACTTGATGATGGCCATACAGGCCAAAACATGATGTATGAAATATTACATAACTGAAAATATTGTGTCAATTGGTCTGTTTATTATTGCAATAAATATGTTATTTGCTTTGTGAAGTTTGTATTAAATTGTTAAACATGAAATGAAGAAAACAACTTTTTTATGAGACATCCTGTTGGACCCACAAGTCTTTTCTTCTGTAAGAGTACGTCCTGAAAGTATGATGCAGTTTCTAAGGTGTTTTAAATCAAGATGGTATGTGTATTATATGTTTACCCTCCTTTACTGTGGGCAGGTTGCCAGAGCAGAGCTTGAGGATCAGATGGCAGCTCTTGAGAAGGAACTGGAGGTAGCCACAGAAGCTGGTCTTGAGCTCAACCGCATGCTGTCAGAATTCCTCTCAGCTCAGCATGGCTCAGACACAGTCATGAAGAGTGTGGAGCAACTGCAGAAGCAACTAGATTCTCAGCAAACCACTATCACCACAATGACTGCTTCCCTGAATGCTAAAAACCTAGAGGTACTCTACTGTGGCAACAAACAGATACCATAACTTCTTGTAATAAGCATGTAAAGTAGCAAAAGTATATGGCGAACAAAGTAATGTGGCATTTCATCTTTTGAACACTGCCAAATTTAAGTGAAAACTTTTATGCAGTTTTGAAATATATTAATATACAGTGTCCCATGAAAGTCTGCCAAACTTCACAGTTATTAACAGGCTTATTTTGAGTTAATAACACCATACAAACATGGGTCATACTCTTAACCATTACTTAGCTGTGTAGTTATGTTTGACAAGTTATGCAACAGTGTACGTAATGAAGTGGCTTACTATTCAACATGACCTTGTGCATAGCCGGAGCCTGTTTTGTAACAGTGTGTGTTGTTTTATGTTTGCATTCATGATCAGTTTGAGAGCAGCATCATCCTGTGATCCAACAACAGCAACTCCTTTGTATCCAAGTCAAGGGGTGTCAAGTATGGTGCACTGGGTAACCAGGCATGTGGATCTCCATGGCCAGTCCAAGAATTTCCATAGGATGAATTCACATTCTTTATGACTTGTTTACTGAAATGCAGTGGATGACTGTTGTGTTGCACCATTCACAGTATTTCTTCTTGATCGTGTCATATGGCATGCTCCCTGGTATTTGTGAATGCTGCTGTAGCCTGTAACTGCTGAAATATGCTGCTGAATGCCACTCTGTTTTCAGCTGCTGTCTGTATGTGTTTATCACAGAATATGTAAATGAAGTGAATGTGTGTCAGCTCTTCATTTGTGAACTGTGTACTCATCATTGTCCACAGTGCAGGCATGTCCCTACGTGAGCAACCAGATACAGAACAAACAACCTTCTTTCAAGGATGGTGGAACACAAACTGCCACCATCTGGTGGGTGTATACACATGAAAGGAAAGTTTAAAGTCTCAGCACTAGTGCGTGTGTTCTGCTGGAACAGGCACTAACTACATAACGGTTAAGATTTGACCCATTGTGGATACAACATGTTGCTCTCAAAATAAGGCAGTGAATAATTGTCTGAAGTTTGGCAGATGGTTTGTGTGATACTTTGTAAATACGCGGTCTACCTGACAGGTAAATTTTAATACTGTTGTCTCTTGTGCACATAGAATGAAACTCTCCAAGCTGAGTTAACTGCTGCAAAGGATAAAATTAATTCCTTAGAAGAGGATATGCAGAAAGTAAGTAGATATTTTATTGAATGAGGTGTCCTGTTATTTTCTATATTTTCTCAGAGTGCATCCTCAAGTAATTCTCTAAACTGTGAAGACAGGAGGCAGAGGTTACAAATAATCTAACCAAGTATATTAAGTCATTATATGAATGTTAGTTGACATATCTTTGCATTAATGTATTTGTAAAATTTATACATTGAAATCTACAATAGTCAGTCCAACAAAAGTGCACTCTTGTTATTTTCAGATGTTGTATATTATAATATCTTGTAAATAAAATCCAACATGTTTTGATCCCTGATAGGATCATCATCAGAGATTCGTGTTAAGGTAAGATTTCATAAAAACAGAACAAACAATGTATGTACATATTAAAAGTATATAAAATGTAGAAAGATGTAGGCGATATTTGCATTATACCAGGGATCCACTACAAATATCGCCTACATCTTTCTACATTTTATATTTTTTTGCTATGTATATACATTGCCTATTCTGTTTTTTGTGAAATCTTACTTTAACATGAATCCGTGATGATGAACCCATGATAGATCGTAACATGTTGCATTTGATTTACAAGATATTATAATGTACAACATCTGAAAATAATAAGAGTGTGTTTTTGTTAGACTGAATATTGTGTGTTTTGATTATCGACAGTGCAAGTTATGAACAATATAAAATTTAACAATGAAACCTCTATCCATCATTCCTGTATGTGTCATTTCCTCACAAGCATCATTCATTTCTTCTGTTCCCAAAAAATCGTCCATATAAATATTACTCCTCAAAGTGCTGTTTTACTATGCCTGTCATTCAGAATTCTTGGTCCTGACTTACAGTATTCCTGGAATGATTGTTTCTGAGAAAAAACATAGTGAATGTAACATGATGTTTTTTGGAATGTGCTGTAGTGGTAACCTGTCCATACTGGTAATTACTATTTCAGCCATAAGGGTAATCATGAAATGTTGCCATGCCTTGGCCAGGAGGGAGGAATGGAGGTGAAGTGGCAGGGGAGACACCAAGAAGGATGTTGGTACACATGTAATTTTACTTTCATATATGCCTGTGAGAAAAGTGTGGCATTCCCTGCCCCAGTTTTCCTGAAAGTCATGATTGGTCAACAACATTATGTTCAGATCCCTTATACCAAACTTCACCCAAATTGGACACTAATGTGGGAAGTACAGATGTAAAGTCATATATGCCCCTAAGAAAAGTGTGCCTTTCACTGCGTTGATTTTCACAATATTCACTGTCACGCAGTAAATTTGTGTGAACATCTCCTGTATTGAATTTTATCCAAGTAAGGTGAAAAGTGTAGAAAATATAGGCAAAATTTTATTTCACTGATATTCCTTTCACTGCGCCAGTTTTCATGAAACTCGTGCCTGCTCTAAAGATTTCGTGTACCAAACTTCGTGAAAGTCCAGCAAATGGTTTAGTTGCTGATACTAGGTGTTGGACAGAACAGACAGATCAGTGGAAGTGGTCTCCATGTAAGGGGTCCTTTTTTACTTCATAAAGATGCCTACAGGTGATATGCACATGGGTATAAAAATAACTTCTTATTTGTTTATTGTTTTAGTAGGCCTAAGCAGAATATGTACAGTTTTCTTTGTTGTTGTTTTCTAGTGTTTCTGACACATTTATTGCTTTCCTGCAACTGCGTTTTATCAGTTTTTCCCACATGGCCCCTTCAGAAATGATGGATAAAGGTCTTATTGCATTACTGTGTTGGCATGCATAATGAATTTTCATGATACATCAACATGTGACATTGTCTCCATTGTGCAGTCAGTGTCTTTGTATGGTAACACTTCCACATACTTAACTTTGAGCTGTAATAAATCCATACACATATGTGCATATATGCATGCCCTTATATATGCACACATGCTTTCTAGGTGTGCTAGGTCTGGTCTATCTTGGCCCATTTCCACATTTATTTCCTCTTTTTCTTTTAATATGAATATTAAGTTTGTATAAGTTATTGTCATTGTTAAAAAGTAAATGTTAATACAGGGGAGAGGGAACAGTTAATACAGGGTGGAGGGAACAATCAATAATGCTAGTATTAACGTCTGTTTAAATTATGTTATCTTCATCTTCATTTTAGGTGAACGAAAACCTCAATGATGTACTATCTGCTAAACTTACAATGGAAGAACATTTTTTGGAAAAGAACAGATCATTACAATCACAACTACATGAGGTTTGTACAATGTTGGTATCTTTCACTGCATTTTTATTTAGTTTTATGTAATGGTATTGAAATTTTGTGTGTATTGATGCTGTCAGTCATTTGAATGTCCATCATGTATAATGTCCGAGTACATAAAATGCAGTATGGGCAGTGTTGGCCTTAGCAAATGTGGGGCCTAATTGCAATCCTTGTGGCAGGCCCCTAAAAGTTATTGTGAGAGCAAAAAAAAAGGACTAACATTTTTGGTGTATTAAGTTAGGATGAAAAATTAATATGGTCCATTTTTTATCATTTTTAAGAATTACTAATGTGCGAATCTCCCACGAGTGTGGGGCCCGATTGCATCAAACTGGTCTAATTGGCCTAAGGCCAGCCCTGGTATGGCACATTTAATTTTACATAATGTGTCCTATGTTACACACTTCAAAAAGTTAATACACTTCCAGTAATTGAGTGGTGTTCAAGTAGTCAGTTTCATTTTATATAATCAAATGTTAAGAATTAAAAGTTGAGTATTAGTGGCAGAGGTGTCATACTTCAATTTTGGAATACCAATTTGCCATTAAAGAGCAGTGGGCAAGCAACATCCTCTACATCTTTCTGCCTTCCTATCAGCTGTGGCTGGGACTGTAGCCCAGGCCAGCCTTCTCTTGTTTTTACTTTAAATTCCCCCCCCCCCCCCCAATATCCCATATCCCATTTGTATGGAAAGCCAGCAGAATTTTTAACCATACAGAAAATTCAGTTAGTTGGAAGAACGTGGTAGAACATAGAATTCATAAATTTCAGTTCTGATTGCAGTAAATCAGGGGTGTACAAATACTGGGCACCAGGTTGCTGTGGTGACTATAAATTCTATAAGGTGTTGCCTAATATTTATGAGTCCTCAGTATGGAGCTACTTTCATGTCACCATTCTGGCATGTAGACTTTTGAGGTGGTGCCTAGATTTTTGGAAAATCTGTGCTGTGCACCCCTACTTACAGTAAACGACAACAACTATGCTTGGAATTAACTGCGACATTACTGTTACATATATTGATTAGAAATACTATCTGACTGAATAATTTGACTCAAGGATTAACACTTTTGACTTGTATCCAGGAGGTACCAGCTTGAATTGCAGCCAGGACACTGACTATTCTGAGTAATGGTTTTTGTGGTTTTTCACAGTCTGTGTAGGCAGATACCTGGATAGTACCTTAAATTAGGCCATGATTTTTTTGTGTCCTTTGTAATTAATTATTCATTTAATCATTCATTACTGTGTAGCCTGAGTTGTTAACAGTGTTTTTAAATTAATTACAAATATGTATATGACAGAAATAATGTGTTCTGTGTGCAATTATTTGGCTAGGTGGTTTAAGGGCACTTACATGCAACCTTTCTCCTGCCATGACCCAATAGTTAATGCTTTCCTTAATGTCAGAATTGTCAGTTTTGCTCCTGGTCCTTTTATTAATTGTATGACATGTCTTGGTAACTGCTTACAAGCCAGCATGGTATAACATTCTAGAAAACTGAATCTTCATCAGCAGTGCTATTTGAACTTCTCATCTCACATGACCTGTGTAATTTTGGAACTCTGTATAAACATGTTTGGAGGTGTGATTAGCTTTATAATGATGGAACTTGCTAATAGTGTATCATGGCAAATGCTTCATCATTGGTGAGGCCCTATCTCAGGACTGAGGCAGTAACATTCTGCTAACTAGTGATATTTGTTGCACACCTTAGCAGCAGTGTTGTTAACACATTGGTGGATTGGCATACTGCTCTTTATTACTCTACAGTACTCTGAGGAAAATCTGCTCCTGTTCCATTTCTGTTCCACCACAGATCTCATGAACTGCACTTGGATTGAACCAGTGCCATCACCCTCAGTAATTGATTGGTGTATACTCTCTGAAGCAACCGACATACTGCAATAGATGGTGCTGAATTCTGTAATAGGGTGTGTCTGTGAAGTCATCATTTCTTCATTGCCAGTGAATTTGTGTCTCTTTGTGTTCTTATATAGGTAGAAGACAGAATGAGAAGAGACACTGATCAGCTTCAGAGAGAAAAGAGCACATTGCAGGAAATGGTAAATGAACTTAAAGACAGTATGCTCACAAAAGAAAGTGAAATAACAGTGTTGCAAGACTGTCTAAGACAGCTGACAAATACCAGTGATGAAGAGGGTGATGATAAATTTCAAGCATTATTGGATGCAGGACATGTCAAAGCAGAGCTGAAGTGTATGACGATTGAACGAGACACACTAGCTGAGAAACTTCAAGATGAAGCAGATGCAAGAAAATTGCTTGAAGGTAAGGTACATTTTCTTGTTATAATTTCCGTTGACATCTCCCTTATGAGAAACTGTAATCTGTGCAGTGTACTACTTTATAAAACACAAGGGAGGTAGGTCTTAATAATTATCACTTTATAATTTTCAGACCATGTACAGGTGATTAGTGAAGAGGTTGCTAGATTGAGAAGAAGTTACGAAGAAGCTGAGAGGGAAAAAATTGAGGCCCAAACGAGGCTTGAAGTTTTGTCAAACTATTTCAAAGAGAAAGAGACTCAACTTCAGAAGTGAGTGTGCCTACACTTTTGTGTGACTTTTAGACATATGCCTTACATTCAATTCTCTACAGTCAGTAATGACTCTTTGGCAGAAGTGCAAACTTGTGAGGTGGAAGTGAAACTGTCACCATTTAATGCAGGTTGTTGATGTAATGTAATCGATCCTGAAAAAATATGCACATTTTGTTCATGGTTTCTTTATAATTTAAAACGTGGGTCTCCAACCTGTGGCCCACCAGGTTGTATTATGCGGCCTGCAACTACATTTGTAAGTTATGTATATGCTATAAAAATTGCACAGTAATTCAGGTGGTTAGGTATACCACTTAGTGTTATTTTTCCACATGCAGCCCATGAACCAGCCCACAGTAACAGGTGTGGCCCTTTGCCATAAAAAGGTTGGACACCCATGATGTAAAATTACGTGGCAGCCACGTGAAATTCGAGTCAGATTTCCTATCCCTGGGCTGAGATTTGAACTTGGAACCTCCCACACATGAAGCAGGAACATTACCACTCAAGCACAATATTCAGTTGAGTGATGATGTTCACATGTGACTTAATGATTCTGATTGAACTCCTAGATATTTTTTTCATTTACAGGTTTTTTTTTATAAATTTCTTGATAGTTTATACACCAAAATAGTATGTGATATCTTTTTGAGAAACACCACCTAGTTCAGATTTAATAACATTGGTCTTTAGCAGTGCCCTTTGTTAAAGTGTTGTTGTTTTTTTTTTTTTTGTTATTTTTTTATTTTATTTTTTTTATTATTATTATTATTGTGGTGGTGGGGAAGTAAAATGATGTGGCAGCTGTGTGAAATTTTTCTTCAGCTTACAGTTTGTTGACAGTAATTAATGGACCATTTGAGCTAGTTACGCAAATTTTGATGTGGCAGTATACCATAAACATACCTAGCAATTCTGTATGAAAAGTATCATTCAAAAGCCAGAAGTTACAAGCACAGCAGTGGTCCAAAACCTTGAGTTTGTATGCAACAAATTTCATGTAGACTGAACCTGTACCTAGTAAAATGCTCTTCACAGTAATGAGATATTACAGTAATAAGAGTAATAAATCTGCGGGGCTATAAGTCTATGCATTACAATAGTGGGGTGTATGAGTTCCACTTGGAACTCCTTGTTAAGTCAGTGTAATAACCAAGAATATTACTTTTTTGTTGAAGTCTGTAGACCTATGAATATCATACTTAAATTTCTTTATATTATTCAGGTTGATAGAAGAATGCCACAAGACAGTTATAACCTTATGAGGCTAATCAAATAATACATTACCTTTTTTATGTATTAGTCATTAATTGCTACTTTGTCTGTATTATAGTATTTTGCACCTTGGCCTTTAGTATTTTGATGTTTTGTCTCCATTATGCTATTGCAACTTGTAGTATTTCATTGTGTATTGAGTAGATGTGTTTATGGAAGCAACCATAATTGCATTAAACTCCACTTTTCTTATGTGCATTCTAACCAGTTTTCAGTATATTTGCCTGGACTCTGCCACTGTAGAAAGTGTTCATTATTGTTCCAGAGAGCTTGGCCTGCAGGAGGCCATGTGCCTACAGAAGAAAGGCGATGCAACTTCCACGTATGAGCGCATTAAATCTCTTCAAGAAGAAATTGAAAATTACAAGTAAGTACAGAATTCGCATGTCATCATGATGTGTGATAAATTGAATTAAACCAACAAATACAGTGTGTCTAGGGAAAGCCCTTAGTAATCTGTATTATACTAAAGCTCCAAAATGTTTTGGCCCTTAAGGGGCCATTATCAAGGAATCACAGCAATTGTAAAGAGAAGTGTACATAAAAGCAGCACTGCATACAGTTACGCATACAGAGTGCAAAATTATTTATCACAATATAGATGTAAAAGATGTCAAATATATCAGATTTATGTGGGCCAAGGTTCAAATATTTAAAATGTGTACAGATTCATTTTCTTTGATTAAAAGCATGATGACTGTGTTTTCATAGTTATGTAAATCACAAGTACAACACTTGGCTGTGATCCAGGTCTGTGAATAATGCAAAATGTGGCTGTAGTCTTTATGAAATGGTTATTATAAAAATATCAGTGTCCTGCAGATGAAGCGGTCAGAGCTTGAAACTGATCACTTACGTCAAATCTAATGCCAGAATGCAGAATGCATGGATCTTTAACTCGTGCCTTAATGAGTGGTGTTGAGCTACAGAGACAACATTATCCACACTTTTTTATGTTATTCATACCATGCATTAATTATCCACACTTGTTTATAGAATGGTGAAATTCATTCCTACCTTCTACGAATGAAATGTGTTCTCTGTTTATTTATTTTTATCATAGGTCACAGAGTGAAACACTGAAGAAAGAAATTTTGGATCAGGAAAGAGGTCTCAAATGTCAGATTGCGACTTTAGAAAAGAAGGCCCATGAAAATTGGGTAAGTTATAGTATTATCCTCTATCTTTGGTACACTGTTTTATATTTTTCAAATTTGATATTCAGAAATAAGTGACATGTAAAATAAACTGTATCCAGTTGTGAATTTTAAGGCTTTCAGTCTGAATTTCTTGACCTTGTTAATTTTTACACTTTATTTGAGCTGGAAAAAAAAAGTAAAACTTTCAGTGGTTTATTCAGAGGAAACAAATTACAGGTGTCTGTAAATGAAGGGCTTGGGTATATATATATATGTATATATATGTATATAAGAAGGAAGAAGTATTTGAGCAGTTTAGGATATTACTTGACAAGGAGTTGCTAGGATGACGAAGTCTAGGAGGCTACAGTGGGCTGAAGATGTAGCTCAGACAAGAAATGTGTAGAATACCGATGAAGAGCTCTTGTGAAGAATAGCCACTTGGCAGGCTGAGAAGGAGATGGGAGTATAACATTAATATGGATCTTAAGGATGTAGATTGTGAGGGTGGGAAGTGGGTGAAAACTGCTTTAGCAAGCTTTGGTATTATCAGTGCTGAGTTCTCATCACCAAATCTCACTTCCAAACGCTGCCTTTTATCGTGCCATCCCCCATGCTCGCAGATATCCTCCAATTGCAGCTGTTGCCTCTTCAAGGAAGACCCTGCACCATACAGTTGTGATAGATGAAGCTACATTGAGTTAAACTATGGTTACTAAGTTTAATTGTGTAATCCCTCCCACCAAGTATTGGACTGTAGAATGGGATGGAAATAATATGTGTAGGACAGTGGGTCAGAACATGAAGTTGAGGACAACCTTAAATAGATGAAATTCGGCATAGTGATAATTGGGTTCAAACTGCAGAAATTGGATGCTAAACCAAAGAATATTAACAGTGATTTTACTGTACTGTATGACAGTTGAGCATATTTTAGTACAAGTTTAGGACTATTTTAGATCTCACATGAAAAATAACTTTCCTATTAGATTTGAAAAAGAATGATCACAATGGCAGTCTTACTGGCACAGTTCGTTCTGTGGTGTATATATATATTCAAGCCATCAGTACCAGAATTTGAGATATATGTGACTTATTAGAACTGTAGTTATTGTGGCTTTGAAGCATTGCATAGGAATTCTGAAATACATAATGGCTCCCAGACTTCAACTTACAAAATAAAAATGAACCTTCCAGAAAATTACATAATATGGTTCCTGTATACAGCCATTTAACATAACTATGCACCCACCTATTTGTATATTTATGGGGTATCATGTATGCAGTTGTATCTGCTTCTTAATTTTTGTCATATATTAGTTTTTGTCACGTTGTAACAACCTGTAATGCCAACCTTTGTTCAGGTGGCAGCACGTCAAGCAGAAAGAAAGTTAGAGGAAAGTAAACAGGAGGCTAGCCAGTTGAGAAACAGGCTCATCATTGTTGAAAAGAATGTATTAAATACTTCCAAAACTGGTGAGACTGCAGCAGTGAATGACAGTGAGTGAACTTCTTATTTATTTATTTTCTTGTTTACATTTGTATTCTGAATGGTTTTAGGTGGGGCTGGAAAGGAAGTCAGTTTACGTTTGTAGAGATTACAAGAGAGAAAGCTGGTGTTTATTTTAGCACTTATGTTCCCAGAATGACCCATGGTCCAGAAACAAACCTTTATTCATTTGAAAGCAAGGAGGAAAACATGAGGCAAAAAGTAGATTTTATAATAATGGTGTTCACAATTCAATTTTGATATATTAATACTTGCATGGTTTTGCTTGTAATGATATACTGTAAGTCACTTTCATGGTGTTGGGTATGAAACAAGGCTCTGTAAACTGTTGTTCTAAATTCATTCTGCCTCACTCAATTGTGAATGTGTGTGTGTGCTCACGTGCATGTGTAGCTGGTGTCTTCGATCCATAAACTTCATCTTAAGTGCAGAAGAATAAAGTATGTAGGATAGAACAGTCAGTAATAGGATAGTAACACAAGGCCTTGTCTTAAGAGCAAACCAATGGGAATGATGTAACTTGGTGGGAAACTGTGCTCTGTCCACACACGTAGATAGGAAGAGAGGAGGTAAAAGTTAAATGTAAGCAGGTGAAGAAAGTGAGGATACTATATCTGCAAGTAAAATAAAATAAAGTGATAAATGTACTATAAAAAGTAAATAATGTTGGATAACATACTTGATATAGTGGCTAGGAGAAACGTGGCAGGGGCAGAAGATTTTTCTCTTTCCATAGTGTTCAGACTGGCTCTAGGCCCACCCAACCTTCTGTACAGTTGGTAGTGGGGACACTTTCCCAGGGGGTAAAGTGGCCAGAGCGTGAAGAGGACCTCTTACCTACATCAAGTGCTGAAGTTAAGAATGATTCCAGCTGTACCTTCCCTCCACCCATATGCATTCATGTCATGCACGTTGACTTTTACTTTCTGTACCGGGCTGTACAGCATCACATCCCGGAAAGCAGTTATATTACTAGTCACTGCTAAGAGGACTTTGACTGTCACACTGCATTTGATATTGCGGCATCAGAGAACTAAGACGATTGCATTGACATCAGGATGTCTATACTCTCATGCTAGTTTCGTAACAAATGTAGTCATGTTTGTAAAGGTAAAAAGGTAAAGATCATCCCATAACATACCATAGGAGGCACAGAGGGGGAGTAGATGGACAGCGCTACTCATTCTTAACTTTGGCGCTAGTAGAGTACATTAGGATGGGCACCACAGTGACCCTTGCACCTTGACCATTTCCGGTCTTTTGTGCAACACTGCATAAACATTCAGCAGCCCTACACCTTGAACAAAGTGCAGTACCTTGCTGACGGAGATGTCGGCAAAGTCACCTGGTTTCAAGAAGTGATGGCCCAGGTGCCTAAATCTTAGTTCTGTCAGTGCCTCACAGTCACAAAAACATACGAGGCCATTCCAAATGCCTGTTCGCATGACACCTGGGACTGTATATCAGCCATAGTTTAAAGTGATGCCCTTTTAAGTGACAGTGTCCCGTTAGCAACCCTGTCATTATTCTTAGCTGGTTTCTGCTCAAGTTGACTAATTCCTCAGCTCTTTTAGCAGAGGGTCTTTTAAGAAAGCCCTTAGCCTACATTTGTCCATGAATAGACTGCCAGTACTCATGTTTCATGCTCATCCAGCCCCTGGTCACTCCCCTGGCAACCTTTCCAGATATGCCAAGGGCAGACTCAGGTCCTATAAGTGGATGTGAAGAGCCTTGCCTGGATATCGGCATTAGATGGGGGTGGCTGGTTAATTCTACACCTCAGTCACTTTACTCCCAGGGAAGAACCCCAGTACCCACTGAGTAGGAGGCTGGGTGGGCCCCAGGGCCAGTCTGGACATTTTGTAAACACTAGTAATTTCCATACTTTTTGTTACACATACAAGTTCCTTACATCAGTTTAAAGTTCTTTTATAAATGAAATGTGACATCAAAAAGTAAGTAAGATTATAATCATTTTTAGTCGTTGCATATGATATCATTGAACTGTAATCTGTTGTGTTATTTGTTGTACAGGAATACCAGGGGACAGTAATGGGGAGCTCCCAACCTCGCCTATCCACATGGGCATGTCTGCTTTTCAGGACTCTCCATCCTCCCCTCTGCACTACCAGCACCATGATGGACTACCCATTTCTCCTCCCCTCCCTGCACTGATACCAGGCCAACATTTGCCTCCAAGCCCCTTTATGGGGATGCCTCCACCTGGATTATTCATCCCTCCACCTCCTCCAGGAGCACCATTCATGCCCCCACCACCTCCACCACTATTTCCAGGTGACAGGAGACCACCTCCTGTAGGTAGAATGTCTTCACCTCCTCCCCATCATTACTCCCCACCTCCACCAGGTACTCGAGGTTCATTTTCTTCATATGACCATTCACCACCCCCATCACCACCTCCAGGACGATCCTATAGATCCCCACCCCCTCGTGATGATTCACCAGATAGGTTTAGGCAGCACAGATCCCCACCACCATCCCATTTCAACCCATACCCTCCCCCCACATCACGACCACCTCCTCACAGAGATGATTCCCATGGGTTCAGACCTCTGCCACCACCAACCCGTAGGGATAGTCCACGTGAACCAAAAGGTGGAGTACTCAGCAGTTCATAGTAGCATGCTGCAAGTTTGTGTTGCTGTGGCAAAAGTTGTCCAATCCAGTTTTATAATTGGACCATTTAGAGAGTGGAGAGAATACTTGAAAAGGTTTATTATTGTGTTGTGGCATGTTACTCTTAATTATCATTAAACATTTTCTACCTTTTCTCATGCTAATTATAGAGTCATTTTCCCTAAATCTGTTATCATGATCATGAAAATGTGTGGAAAACTCTTGAGAATATTTGAATTTTAAAACTGGTGAAGCATAATATTTTGCTACAGCATTATTCCGTTATGTGATATCATTTGAATTGTGTTTAACCTCAGTTGTGCTGCATAAAGGGCAGAAGAAATTTTCAAAGATTCGTCAGTTTTGGAGTTCGAAGGAAGCTGGTGGAGGTAAATAATGGACAGTTCATGTTACGGTTCTCATATGTAAATATTGTTCATGCTGACTGCTGTAGTTTGTGTAGCACACAGTGTAAAGACTTAGTATTAACAGCATCTGTAACTGCTGGTAGGTTGCCAGTTTGCTTATGCTTGGCAAACAAGATATGCTGAAACGTCCATAGTTTGAAACTTTTTTTATAACAAAGATCTCCAGCAACAAGGAGAATTAATTATGCCACAAAGTTGAACAGTTAATACCTTCCATATACAGAACATTCATATGATGAAACCTAGGAGGCTTCTCAACTTTACATGTGTAGAAGTTTTACTGTATATTTTAAATACTGTTATTTTCTGAATTTACCCCAGTTCATATTTCATGTCTTCAGTGCAATATCTGTGGTGTGGTATGTTTTGCAACATTAGATTTATATCTTTAAATGAACATCAAGATCAGTGACAGGGATGTAAAACTACAAAAAATGTATTTGGGATTTGTATGTGTTCCATTGTAGTGCAACTGTCCACCCTTGCTTATTGTATGTTGCTTTATATTTTTGTGATTCTTATTGTGGTTTTTGGGCTCTGTGTAATAACTGTGACTTTGTAAAAAACAACCTTAGGATTTTCTTTTCTGTGTGCACTGTTTTTAGCATACATTGACACTAAATACTGACTTGTTGCAGGGTCAGCATTAAGTTCTGGGCATTCATCAGAATCTTTGGAGAAATCGAGCCAACACAGTGGGAGAGTATAGCAGTGGTGCCCAGTTTCTTTTCATTTAGTGACACAACATCAGCAAGCTTTGATTTAACACATAATGCAAAAATTGAAATTTAGGAGACATGGAGTAGTAGCATCTGTTTTAAGGACTCTGTCACAGGTAATTCAAACTTTGTATTATGTTATTTGACTGAGGATAAATGCAAATAATAATTTAGCACAGTCACATTAGTTCTAGGTCATAGAATGTTTGAAACTGAAGGTATTGAAACTTGTTCAGGTATCAGAGGATTGTCAGACTGTGTTAATATGCATGATATCTCTGCTGCTGTATAGTAACAAGAAGTTTTGGCAGGTTTGCTTGCCTGCTAACAGACCCCTAGTCTTACAGATCGTGTGGTGTTAATGTATACTTAGATAATACAAAGTTTGTAATCAATCAGAGACATGTAATTTAGGCCTGTGGGTTAGTGTGCTGCACTTATATACAGTATGTTCATATAACTGAATAGCAATTGAGTCAGAATTCTTTATATATGTCACAGTTTATTGGTGGTGTTACTGCTGATGTTGTTGACATTGTCATCATTTTATTTTTGGAGTTTATTACTTAACACAGTGCGTGCCAAACCTGGCATGTAGCTGTCGTCACAACTGTGACTGACTGTGCCACACTCCAGAATTTTTTGTACTGACCTTCAAATAATTGTCTTTAGCTCCAGCAGATGGCAATGAAATTACTGTGAACATAGTTATAAACTCTGCTGAATTGATACACAATCATTGTCTGTGAACACAGTAACAGGAAGATTAATATCGGTTTGTGGTGTCAGGACATTGAAGATTGGTGTTTTCTGGGTTGTAACAGTATGCAGTTGCATAGGTGGGCTCCAGCATTTTGGAGGAACATCAATTTCAGATGTTGATACCCACCAGACCACTTGCTGTCATAATGCAGAAGACCGTGATATGTAAGGTTAAACACATATTTTAGAAGGAAAGCCTTGGAGCAACCTTTGATAATAAACCAAGGGATTTTGTCAGAACTGATGAACTTACGTGCTCTAAGACGTCAAATTTTCTTCTTGATATTGCCAGAATATTTAAAAACTTTGAGCAGGTAGCCTCAGGAATGCTAGGGACAAGAAAGGAAGAATTTTATATTGAAAGTGGCAGCAAGAGCTGCAGCAATAACCATTTATATACAGTGAAACCTCTATCCATCGTTTTTTCAGGGGACCGGAAAATTTGAACGATACATACGGGAAATGATAGTACCGGGAAACCATTAAAAATTATAGATAAGAACAATTTAATGATAATTATTACTTCTTGCTGAGAAAATCTTTCATTGACGTTTGTTTTGAGCAAACTTTACTCCTCCTCAATTCAAAGTACGATTTTTCAAGGCCTAGAACACTTTCACGACCACTGTCACTCGTGCTGTGCGCATAAAAGAAAGATCTTACTTTCATCAGCGCTTCATGCGTCTCAGCAAAGCTCTCCTCCTTCTTCCCCCTCCACACTCCCGGACACCACGTGTTTCACGCACAGCTCCTGCACTGTTTCTACACCACAGGTTGCCACGTGACTGTCAAGAGACGAAAGTCTCGAATTTATCTTGTTCATGCACGAACTTCCCAGTCTTGGCGAATCGTCGTCTCGTTGGTCAATACGACTCACTATCGCCTAAATGCCGCACGAACCAGCTTTCCGAAAACAATATCGATTGTCGCTGGTTACTTTTGCATTAGGTGCCAGTGTAGTGCAAAGCTTCCAACACGTTATCTTCTTTGTATTTGCCTGCATCATAAGCAAACAGCTGTTGCACGAGCTTTTTATATAAACTGTTATAACACTTTATTACCCAAAGGGGTGAGACACTTGTACATTTGCGTACCGTATGACTTTTACATTTCTTGGAAACGATTATCTTGAGGTGCGTGCAAATTGTCCAAGGAATGTCTGTTTGTGCACCAACTTGCGTCTAATGAACGCAGAAATGAAGAAAAATGTCTGTGTCATCCACCTTTAATTGTCCTGTTACTTGGTGGCTAATTTCTTTACATTCTTGAAACATCGCGTCGAGATTTCGATAACAATCGCACTTGTCTAGTGATCCATCACTGTTAACACAAGTAATACATAAGTCTGTCTTTACGTTTTCTCCATGACAAAGACTGTCGTTTGAGCAGTTCTACAGAAGCACGTTGTAGAAGAGGCCCGTTCATCGCGTGTAAATAATCACGATTGTTCGTACCCACCAACCAAAGTGGCAGTCTTCAGCCACGCATCCGTGCATTTCGTGTCCACGCGCACTTTCTCCGACAACTTCTTGATACTAGGCATGCCGGTCTTAAACCTCGCTAAACCATCGCTTAAATAAAAAAGAAACTATCAGTCGGGAAATGTTGCGTCGGCCGTGATTTTTCAACTATTGTGCGAGAAAACGACATTCAGAACTGGAGGCGGAAAAATAGTTTATTAATGGCTAATGGGACAAATAAGGCAGACATTAATGCAGGGCGAACGACGGTAACGGAACGATGATAAGTTCGTGTATACCAACATATGCATATACATTGTTTACAATTATAAGTTATGTTGGTATATACAAATGACTACAATCACAATGCATGGAATGAATATTAAATCTGCATCAATGAGTTGTGGCTCTGTGATACATTTACCTCCAGTGTTAATTCTGATAACGGTGTGATCATTCTTTTTAAATTTAACAGTGTATTTCAGGAGTGTTCATCTTGTTTCCTAAGGTCAGCTATTGATTTCAGCCAGTGAATCCTATCTTATCATGATTGTGAATTATTACAAAATTATGGCACTGTGCAGTATATTTGCTTCTCTTATATCTTAAGAGCTGTTGTTGTCATTGTGATGGAATACATTAACGAGGAAGAAAACTTGTGTGAGAAAGAACAATTTGTATGTTTTACAAACTAGACTCATTGGTGGCAGGGAGGTGAGATATGAGGTTCTCACAGTGAGATGTGATTGTAGTTTGGTGGAAAGTTACTAGTGTTTTAGAGGAACCTGTTGCTTCCATTTAGGGTAGATGAGCAAGACACATGAGGAAAAGTAGTACAGGTATAGGGAGAGAGAGGACCAGGATTGGAAGATTTGAGTGAGCAAATAGAAAGTAGGAGGATGTACATCTGCCATATATAGTAGTGACATTGAAGAGATCTGTATCAGCATGAAATACAATTCGGAAGTTGGGGGAAGGATTAGGCTAAAGATCACGCAATTCAACCAGGTTTACATAATGCAATAAATATTATTGTTACTAATGTAAATACTATTCAAGAAGTCATGGCCATTGGTTCTGAGTCCCATGACAATTTGGTAAAATGTGTTTAAATCACAGTGGTTTTGAGGTCATTGTCATTTGGAAATGGAGCCAAGTAACAAGAAATAATTTTATTTTTCAGGGATAAGGACATTCCCATGGCATACCAGAACCCACAATATAAAGAAGAACACTATAATGGACTTTGGCTGTGTTAGGTTATTATTTATTGATTACTGAACTCTTATCTTGCTCTGTGAAGTGGAAGATTTGACGATCACCAGCAATAGTATCCTGACAACCACTGGAAAAAAAATAGCAGCTTGGAAGTGCAGGAAAGAAATTTCATTTTGGACAGTTCTGAATTTAGTCCATAAAGTTCTCTTATATTACTTTTCAGGGTGGTGTGAATACATGCTGTTAATTGTATATATTTTATATTATCTCTCCTTTAAGACATTGTTGTACAGTATATAATCCATGGGCTAAATGCAGCCTACAAGATGAAGAGTATCCTCAAGAATAAATCTGTAATACTGTGAAAGATTTATTGTTTAGTGTTCCACACTGTTTTGTCACATTGTGCAATATTCTGTTAATAATACAGGCAAAGAAAAATATTGTTAGTTGATTCTGATTGTAGGAACCTGAAGAGTGTCTCACCTAAACAGTATCGAGTACAACATAGCTCTCAGAATTTGAGGAAGACTCAACAGCATAAGCTGTACAGTTGAAATGTGTTACCTTATTCTGAAATCAGGTTGTGAAGTGTGACAGAAGTCCTAGTAGCATTGAATTTCAGTGATTAACAGTCCTAATTCATATTTTGGAGCCGCTGGGTCAATTCTGAGGCCAGATGCCAACTATCCTGACTCGGTTTCCTTACAGGAATGTGTTAATTTACATTGAATCATTTATTCTTGTAGAGAACTCTAGTACTTGAAGACGGTTGCATTTCATGTCTAAATGTTTAAGCTTCAATTATGTTACACGTACACATCAATGCCGCATCGCCGCGGAACTTTAAAATCGCTTGTTTCCATAACTTACGAATTGTAATCCGTGCCTTTCACAACATTGTGGTAGTCCGTATAGGACATATGTCGTCGGCTGTTTGATCCATGTCTTTAGCCATCGTTGAGTTTCGTTGCGGAGTCTGCTAGATGATCTCTGCCCAGGTGCCGTACGGTTTGCCGGTGCATTTAAGAGCACTGATTACGAGAGATGAAGAGATTAATCGGTGGTTCTAATCAGAGGGCAGAAACTGGGATTGGGGAAGGGGAAGCATGCAATCGCGACATCTTACCGTAGTGCACATCATACTCGTCAACAACGACAACTACAATATCTACTATTAATCATAACAGATGTCGCACAAAGTCGGAAGAAGTTACCATGCCACGTGATATTTTGGACCAATCACAAAGAAGCGCCAACCTTTCATTGTGACCTGTGATTGTAACGGCTCGTGCCTCCAATAGATTGGTGCAAGAATAATTTGAATTGATTATTTATTCTCTTTCGTCTGTGGATTTTGCTTTCAGCGTCTAGATAGTATCGTTGTGTGTTGATTACATCGTGTGTTATGTATTCTCCAGCACAGATTACTACAGATTCTCCAGCGTCTGTGGAACGGTAAGATTTGAATTTATGAAAGCTTAGCTTAATCCTACATGATGGGCCGTGTAATTTTGAGATGTACGTACTGTATCGCGTTGTATTCTGTTTCTTTCAGCAAAATGGCCAGGCGGAACAAGTGCCACGCGGCAAGATGTACATCGACGCACAAAGACGGTGTACGATTCTTCAGATTTCCTACGAATACGATACGGTATGTCACATGCAATATCGTAATATAAGCAGATCTCATTTAATATAGTACGTATGTGTAAAAAGGAAATGTGAAAATGTCAATTGCAGTCCAGTGGACTGTGCAGGGTTACACGGCGTTACAATAAAGAAGACCAGTCAGTTGTGCACTGTGCATTCCTAATAGGAAATGTGTAAGTCATTAATACTAGGAGAATGCAATTTAAATGTATCCCATTAACATTAAATTCCCAAACATATGTAATGTAATGTACTTTCATTTTTTCTTTCCAGAGCCAAAGTATGGGCGGAGAACGTCGAGCAGCCATGCAGTATCGACTCTGCAAAAATGCTGTACAAATATTTTTTGTGCAGCAAACATTTTGCAGAGAGCGATTTGTGCACTTCTGAAAGGGTACGCCTGAACAAAGTGGCAGTTCCACATGGCTCAGATTCATTTTCACATTCAATCCCACAACCTTCGGAATCTTCCTATTATAACCCTTCTCTGAACTCCTTGCCCACAAATTTAACCCCTGAAGATAACCTCCATGTCCTACCACCCACCAGAACCTACGGCAAGGCGTCTGTGTCCTCCACTAAAACTACTATGCCTGTCCATGCAGACAGTCCTTCAACTTCTCATCAAATCCCTGGGTTCCAAACACCACCACCAGCAGGCAGAACTTTAGCAGTGAAAGAAACCTCTTGTTCCTTGAGCCCTGTAAATCCTAATGCTTGTGATGGAGAACTCAGATGTATCAATCATCAAAGTTCTTCCTCAAAGCCTAGAGCAAGGCATTCTCTACTAAAAGAACTTAATTTGGCAACAGTTGCAGAATTGACACATAGAAAAAGGAAAATGTATGAACATATTCGGAAGCAGGGGAGTGCGCTATGTAAATTGAAAAAGCAATGCAAGGCAAAAAAGTTGAAAGATGTCTGTGATCTGGATAGGGATCCAGTGATGCAGAAGCTTGCATCTTCTTTGTCTGTAGAGGCTGCCAGGTTATTGGCAGGAGTTATTCAGAACAGTAGGCAGAAGCCCAAGGGCAGGAGGTGGAATTTTGAAGACAAAGTGTTGGCTCTGGCCCTACTGAAACGCAGTCCCAAATCCTACATCCTTCTGCAGATGCTCTTCCCCCTTCCATCTAGACGAACATTGCAGTCTGTCCTTAATACTGTTCACTTCACGGCAGGCATTAATGCCCATGTGTTTGGTGCACTCAAACACTCTGCGCAGACAATGTCTGATAAAGATCGTTATTGTATTCTGATGTTTGATGAAATGTCAATCAGAGAAAACTTGTGCTTTAAACAGAAATTGGGCTGCATAGAGGGTTTTGAGGACTTTGGAAGCCAGGGCAGGACAAGCAACATTGCAAATCATGCTCTGGTTTTCATGGTCAGTGGCCTGCATCAAAAGTGGAAGCAACCAGTGGCTTACTACTTTAGTCGCGGAAGCACTAAGGCTGAGATGCTTGCGCAATTTTTGAAGGAGGTTCTTGACGCTTGTCAGAATGCTGGACTGCAAGTTGTTGCCACTGTCTGTGACATGGGTGCCAACAATGTCAAGGCCTTGAAATTGTTGGGTGCTTCTGAAACAGAAGCATTCTTCAAGTTTCATAATTAAAGAAATTGCGACAGTATTTGATCCTCCACACCTCCTGAAATGTACCCGAAACCTATTCCATAAGTATGATGTGCAGTTGAAGTCTGAGGCACTGGACAAACAGCTTCCTGTTATAGGTGGGAACACATTTTGTGATGTGTACAAGTTTGACAAACCGCATCCACTCCGACAACTGTATAAGCTTACAGACACACACCTGAACCCTGTGGGGCAGAATGCAATGAAGGTGAAGCTGGCTGCACAAGTGTTGAGCCACACTGTAGCAGCAAGTCTGTATAGCCTCGTATGTACAGGTAAGAAATGTTTCATTGCATTCAGTTATTTGTAATGCACTGTTTTTAAGGCATTGGTTACATGAAGACAATTTTTCCAACTTCTCTCCAAAATGTACTTGTGATCAGCCGAAAAAAAAGAACTTTATTTTCTCCCAGTTTCTGTGCACTGATTACTGTGTTATTCTAATATTAATGTAACAAGGCCCTAGCTTTATTATTTTACTGATTCTTTTAGGAATGTTGAGCAGCACATACCTGGCTACTGTCACCTTCATTGGGGAAGTTGATAAGCTCTTTGACAGTTTGAACGTGGTGCGGTGTATGATTTTGTGGAACATCAAAAAGTGCAAAGATACAGTGAACAGTGTGGTTTCAACATTCTGTCATTTTAACTGTATTTTATACTCACGATTTTACTTATATATGATTTTATAAACAGTACACAAAAAATTTTACGAATGTCAATAATAGGCAGACCCAGCATTTGAGAAGCACTATTAGAAAGCCCCTGATGATGGCTCGTGGAGAGCCGAAACATATGTAGGGTTCGACTATAATAAAGGGCTGATTGCACCTTTTTAGTGATTTCTGCATTTGTTGGTGTATTCCTGAATATACACTGTTTGATGTTATACATCAATCACTTTTTTCATTCATCCTGTAGATGAAAATACAGTGATATAGGATGTGAATCTGTATTATACATAACAAAAGTACAGCTGTGTTTATTGTATATACAACATATACCTTTGCTTGTATAGTCATAATAGATAGATAGATATAATAAAGACTATTTCTTGTGTTACGTGTATGTACATGTTTATTTACAGTGCAGTTAGACTTTTCTATTACTTATAAGATTGTCTTTTGAATGTATAACAAATACACTGTTAATATCTTTAGATGACTGAAACTCTTTCTACACGATTCTAAATGTTTTAACCCTGCAGTATACCTTACTGCCCGTTTTTGAAGAATAAAAAATTTTTAGTTTCTTTATATCTTGTCCTACATTCAATATTGATGTGTTTGAAGTGGAAGTTAAAAGTGTGAACATTAACATACTCTGTAGCTGAGTAGATTTCAGTGCAGGGATAATAAATACATATGAATGAAATATCTATGATATGACCTATTGTACAGGACATTATTTCATGCTGCTGCTGAACCATGTCAAGTGAAAATTATCTGTATGACAGTTGGTGAAAGGGAGGGGGGGATATTGAGGGCCGAATAGTAGTCAACCTTACCGACTGGGATATTGCTACCGATTGCTACTAACACCTTGTGGTACTTGTGCACTGCGCATAGATGGCAGGACAATAGACTCCGCCCCCACGTTTCCGACCAATAGCATTGAAGTTACCGATCTGGTAGTAGTAATCTGTGGTTCTAATGGTAGTTGCATGAGATAAGTATCATGGCGTTTATATTGCGGTCATCAAGATTTGTCCGTTATTTCGCTTGCCTCGCACGCAATATAGTTCTTAGTCCGACTAGAGGGGATGTAGATGGAACATTTATACAAAAGAGCCGCAATCTGAGCATTGGCTTAGCGAAGTAAGTTTCAGTATTTTGAACCATGTGTGGTGAGGTTAGGTGATTATTCGGAAATTGTTTTGTCAGCTACAATATTGTACATATAAAGAATTTTGCTGTGATTTCTTGGTTTTCGGTAATATTTTCGTGTGTTTTGTTTTTAACGCCTTTTACAGGCACTTGACAAATGTATTTTGGGATTTCCCATGGACTGTGGAACGTGCAGTTCTCGATGACAAAGTGCACTGCCAAGACAATAAATATATTTTTGTTTATAGTATAGTAACAAGTTAGGTACTGTAATAAGTACTGAGAATATAATTGATATGAACTGCGTATAAAATTGCATCCCACATTCTTTGCATTCAATTCAAAGTACGGAAACGAAATTAACGTAAAGGGGTATGTTCAATAATCACCAACTAATGCACATAAACTTTTTCACAATAGTTTATTCTTAAAATTCCCCTATATGTATTTCGGTGGTTTAAACCACCATCTTCAGGGGGTCATAGAGATTAATATGCATAGACTTTACAGTTATTACATATATGGTTATATTCATATATGTAGAATATGAGTGGGCTGATAATGTCCACTTCGTACAGTATGTAAAATAAATGACTATAAAATGAATTAAAAGTTGCTAAAATGTTTACATAATTTGTAGTTAGCCTGAAAATTAGTGGCAGTTTGGTCTTTTAGTAAGGTGGTCATCTGTATGTACTAAGTGAGCTGCGTGACGTCCGTGTCGTGTTGTTGCAGAGTGATCACTGATCACATAGTGGAACTGAATGGGTTGTATGAGCCTCTCATTTTTTGTGACAGTGTTAATTTCTTGTGTGAAAATATAACTTTCATTAAAAACAGATGGTGTATTAAATGCTAGTAAGTTAGTTGCTATAGAAATGGTCATAAAGAAAGCAAAGTATGCGTTCGTACTTCCAGGAGAGTGCAGGAGAAAATCGGATTATTTAACTACACATAGTTAATAAATCCTTCAGAAATATGCTTAAGTTTTGATATTAAAAGCGTTTGATGTTCTCACAGTGGTGTTTATAAAGATTACAGTCCTGTGAAATATGATGCCATGCCATCAGCTGTAAATATAATGGTGTTGCATGGGAACCTGTTGGCTCCTGATTTACCTGATGATGGAGGCAGCAGGTTCTTCTGAATCATAGGTACAGTTCTACCAGACTATAGATGATGTCACCAGAAGAGAAGTAATCTTCAAATTTATGTAAAAGTAAATTTGGGGAGTGCTTGCTACCATGAGTTCAGATGTGTTGTCTAAAAACAGAGGTTAATATGCTAATTTGTACCTTTTGTTTTGTATGGGTTTGAAAACTGGTACATGCAGAGAACATAAATTGGGGGTGTTTGAGAACAGAGTGTTGAAGAGAATATTTGTGTGTAAGAGGGGAAAGTAATAGAATTGGAGATATTCCATATTGACAAACTTAACAAATTATGCCTGCCTGCCATATACTGTGACCACATCCAGGGGGAGTAGATGGGCAGTGTGCAGCATGCATGGGAACAGTGAGAAGTGTATCTGAAGTTTTGGTTGGAAAATATGAAGGGAAGAGACCCTTTGGAATACAATGGCACAGAAGCAAGGATAACATTAAATGGATTACAGGAAGTTTTGGAAAGTGTGGGACTGGATTTGTTTGGCTTTGGATAGGGATTGGAGGCAGGGTGTTGTCAACACACTAATGAACCTTTGGGTGCATAAAAATTTGGGTAATTTCTTGAGTAGCAGAGTGATTGTTAGATTCTTAAGGACTCTGCTCCAAGGAATTAGTAACCAGTGACTTCAGGTTATTTTGCATGGAGAGTGGTCTCCCCCATCCACTCTGGATGTCTTTAATTGCACATGTGAAGTTAAGCTGAAGTTAAATAAAGACTTATTCCTTGACTTAAACATTCTTCTGTGTAAGAAATCCAAATTTGTTCAGGTTACATGAGAATAGGTTTTATGTTGTCTGGTAACTCATTGTGTGGCTGTATTCCATGAACAGTTAACTGTTAAGCTAATTGAAAGATTCCCTTTGTCAAATCTTTCTCTTGTCAATATGATGACAATTTACTTTTGTACTCAGTCTGTTTTAAGGTTATTAACAGTACTTGCCAAAAGAAACATGGCTGCTGTTTTCTCCTATTTGGACATTATTTTTACCCTCCCCAACATATCTGAGTTCTGTGAGGTGAGGTTGGGTTGGGTGTTAGTGTAGTTTAATTTCTACTTTCTTCAATGTTTCAATGGGTACTGGATTTCTTTCCTGGGGGTAAAGTGGCCAGGGCATGATGTTGACCACTCACCTCCATCTAGTGCTGAGGTTAGAAATGAGTGGAGCTATATTTCTGCCCCCTCTATATGCGTTCATGGCATAGACAGGGATACCTTTACATGCTTTACTTCAGGTTAGGTTTGTGTTTGTTCTAAGACATTCATCCTGCAATAGATGTTTGTGGTAGTTGATATATATGTGCTTAATAAAGAGTGTTATGTATATGATCACTTCAGTAAATTTGTTCTTACTCATAGACCCTAAAGAGTCACCACTAATATGAAGGCCTGACATAACATCAATCCTCACTTACTTCAGTGTGCTTCAACAACCTGTTTCTGTATGGTCCTGTTTCAATATTTTCCTCCCACCTATTTGTATATCTTGTGTGTGGTTCCTTTCTCTGAGGTTACGCACAATTGTTGTGGTTCAGTCAGCATAAACAACAAATTATACGACTGATTATTCACTAGGTGATGATGTGAGGGTGTGAGCTGATGAGGCTAAAATGTGTGGTTAATGTAAGTGCCATTGTTTGAGAGCCCAGAATTGTATTTCTTCTTGCATATCATTCCTTTGTAAGATACAGGAAGACTTCTGTCATGATGTTACTTGAGGGAACAGTTCTTAGTTTGTCATTATTACCACAGTTTCTTTAGTTTCGTATGAAAAGTTGAAGTTATACTCACTGGCCCATGCTAAAATGAACCCGTCTATGCATCCAGGTCTCAGGCAACCCAAGCTGTTCCATCCCATAGTCATAATGATTCAAATCTTGATAGAAGTCTGAAACGTCTTGATCAAGATGTCCGTCGTACAGGAAGAATAACAAGAAGAGAACTGGAGGATGTGTTGGAGGAATTACGTCACACAAGTACGTTATACAGAACCTGGAGAACTTTGTAAGCTTATCTGATTGAAGACTGAAAATAAATAAATGATGTCTGTAAATTTATTTTAATAGGAATTTTTGGGCGAATTTGAACAAATTTGTTAACTGCACTGACATATTCTGTTGGCTGGATGATTTCTGTAGCTGTGAAGCCTAATGAGACAAGTCAAAATCATTTACTTACGGAGCTTAAGCTGTAGCATGCATGTACCATTTTTTGATGATTTTGATTCGTTTATTACAAAATATTACACCATGATACAAGCCTTGGTGCCACAGTGGGACAAATGCTTAAATGCCAATGGTGGCTGTGTGGAAGTCTGATATATAGTATCTGTTGCCTGTGTGCTATGTATGTATACATCAAAGTTCTTGGCGTTAGACTATTTGTTACCTTATTGTTTGAAACTCCTGTGTAATTAATCTGATCAAAAAATTCAGGGGTGTAGGACCCAAAGGTTCATCACCATCATTATAACTCATTTCCTCGAGTTTTATTTTAATATTATCCTCCCATTTGAACCCAGGTCTCAAGTTTTTCTTTCTAAAATTTCACATTTCATCCTTTTCGTGTAGAATCTAGCATCATGTATAACTTTATCATTATTACATGGTCATTATAATAGGAGTTGGGGACAGTGTGCAAAACACCTTGCTGCACAGTAAATTTCTTTTGATCATTATACTGTATAACATGCTGATAAAGATGAACGAGGAAGATTCATCACAGCATTACATCCTGGCTCTCTGGGCAGCTCACCTACTTATGTAATACTTTCCAGAGATCTCCACATGCAGTACTCTTAGATCAGAATTAACTGGGGTTGCTCATTCAATATAATGACTGGCCACTTGCACCATCTCCAGGTTCAATTCTTGGGAGAGCCAAGGACTTTTCAGTTTACTGCACCAGACTAGGTGTTTAGTAACATTTAGTCTCCAGTTAAGTGGATATGCAGCTGGGGTGAAAATAGATTGGGAAGGTGACCATCTCCATATAATGTTCATATTTAAATTGCAAGGACCTATACCTCTGTGATCTCCAGGTGCTTCCATGAAATGGTGCTCAGATAGAGAAGCAACTTTCCTGTTTCCTTATCTTATCCTGTCTCTAGTTAGAAGGGTTAATGTTTATTTTTTTGTTTCAGAATCCGCAACAAGTACACAGTCTCTTCTCATTATACGATGCTGTGGAAATCTGCTGCCAGAAGCTTCCCCAAACGTTCGTACTCAGTTGGTTGAAGAAATCTGGAAAACTCTGGAGAACATTGGTATTTGCACATAGTTTTAATTTTCATGATATTTAGGCATGGCTTTCATGTTTCCGTTAAGAAAAGCTCCATACACTAAATGGCATATATGGCTTATAGTCAAAATAGTGGTTGAAACCAACAGTTTAACTTACTTCTTAGCACTTCCCATAGCCAGTATTCCACTTCAAATATAGTATGCTTCAGATATGGAGTGACAACTGTTTGGGATATGTACATCAAAAGCAGTACTACTAACCATTCTAATGACTCCAAGAACATAGAACTGTATAAATTGCATGCAAATACAGCAATAATGATAATGAAATCCAGTGACTGCTGTTTGGAAATATGTTTATAGTGGACACAGAATTTTGAAGTATATCACAATTGTCTGATGTTGGTTTTTGCATGAATTTTTGGATCAGGTTTGCCTTTTACATTCTGTCATCCATTTTTGAATGGAAGTAAGTGTTGGGTCAGTATGTTTGACATGCTCATCTGTGAAAGTGGCCTCATCTATGTTGCATACAATTTTTTTTCCAGTAGTTACTGTTTAAGAAGTGATAAGTTTTCTGCCTAGTAATTTTAGTTACAGCAAATTCCTCACATTTATGTTACTGATTAAGTAGTGCTTTAGACCAAGTCTAATTTTCTTATTTCTCATTGTAGTTAGTGGACTTTACTGTTCATTTATAATATTTCTATGGAATGCTAAACTAACACCATTTATATTGCAGGCGTTCCAATGGATATTAGCCATTTTAATGCATTGCTTCGGGTCTACTTGGAAAATGAGCATTCATTCTCTCCTACTGAGTTTCTGACAAATTTGGAACATAAAGGCATTGAACCAAATAGAGTGACATATCAGCGCCTCATATCACGGTACTGCCAGCAGGGTGACATAGAAGGAGCCACACGCATCCTTGAATTTATGAGAGAAAAGCAGCATCCCGTGAACGAGAATGTGTTCAATGCTCTCATTATGGGACACTCACAGGCTGAGTATGCCATGAAACAAAATATTTTATTTTGTGTGTAGTTAAATTGCAGAGTTTACTGGTGATGGCGATAAATATACGAGTTTCATAGTACTGTATTCATTGAATAGTCGGGGCTGTTTCGGCTAGCAGTCACCAGGTTACAAGTAGCTATATAAGCAGGTAGTTCAGTGATGAAATTAATTAATTTAGTTAGGTTAGTTTAGTTTATTTAGTAATTCATTTTAGATTACTGAAGCTTGATTTTACAGTTCTTCAGCTGGTCAGTTAGTTACGGTGAAACTCTTTTAAGAAGTTCTTGGAAAAATTAAGCTGAAAAATGTCTTGAAAGAGTAAGCTTAAAAAGGTGATTTTGATGTAATTAATTTTTTTTATTTGAACTGTTCATTGCTTTACTAGAACATTGTCCAAAATAACAGCTAAATTAACTTAATTCCTTAATTATTGTGATGGTTATTAAATTGTTACATTAGTTTCATTTCTTACCTTTTTTAAGTTCAGTGATTATGATACAGATTATGATATAGATTGTTTTTAAAAAACAGCAATTTTTAGATGCTATCTCAGTGTTTTCCTGGTAAGACTGAGAACAAACGGTTACGCTAGCTGGTCTGCAGTATGTGTTCTAAACACAGGGAACTGATTACCCAGTGATGAGGTGGCATATCCCAGAATAACAGTCCTCAACCACACTGCCATTCTAAACTGAAGACTTACAGAATGTAGCTTGTTAGTTGACCAGTAATTTACTGAATGACTGTTATGCGTGCTTTGTATTTGGCAAGGTCTGTCTTGAAATTTTGGTCCACGGACTGTTTGTATGAGACTTTTATATACATTGTACATTCTGGTATGGTCACACTGCACAGACTGGTTAATAACAAGACAAGTAGTGTAAGCATAATGTGTGAGGCACGTTTGCATAACCATTGTTGTCATGGAAATGCAGTAAGTATTAAATAATATGAGTGTGTGTGTTTATTCTTGCCTTAGCTATCTGGCATGCAAATTGGATTTTTTCTGTGCTGCTTTATATTGTCATCTGTTGCCTGTCTGGTTCTACCATATTTTTCCTCATCTCAAAAACAGCATGATTTTCAGAAAAAAAAGTATTGAACATAAAATGTGTGTTTTGATTTTCTCTATAACTGTTTTCTGAAACATTTCTCATTCTAAGAATTCAGTGACATATTATCATTAATGCACCTAGGTCTTCATGTAAAGTAGGTGTTATTCTTGTCAGAGTTTAATCAAACTTGAACTTTCTCAACAGATTTTCGAAAAATTCTCAAATATCAGATTTCGTGAAAATCCGTCCAGTGGGAGACGAGTTGTTCCATGTGGTCAAACATGA
The DNA here is from genome assembly GCA_021186555.1 of Reticulitermes speratus. Classification (NCBI taxonomy): domain Eukaryota; kingdom Metazoa; phylum Arthropoda; class Insecta; order Blattodea; family Rhinotermitidae; genus Reticulitermes; species Reticulitermes speratus. Next base: position 22,898,417 of record JAJKFL010000237.1, read on the forward strand.
CAAAAAGCTAATAGTCGCTTTTCACAGTTTAGCAGATGCTCCTAAAAGGAGGAAGGGGACCTTATGAAAGAAGTGATGTACTTCCTTTCAGCCTTCCTTTTAACATATTGATGTCTGTTTTGATTAAAGTGATATGGAAAGTGCTGCTGGTATACTTGGAGTTATGCAGCAGGCAGGGCTGGAGCCCAGTGCTGACACATACACTACCCTGCTCTGTGGCTATGCTAAGAAAGGTGATATTGATGCTCTTACCAAGACCTGGAACTGTGTGATGCTAAAGATATACAGCTCCTAGATAGAGATTATATGGACATCATATACTCTCTTGCTGTTAATAATCATCTTGAACATGCTGATACAGTAAGTTCTTTTTTTAATAATTTACGCTTTGAATACACATGACTTCAGAAATGTGACTGAAATGTCCTAACCACTAAATAACATCCTCTCACTCATAGTTTCACATTAGTCTTCATACAGATATTTTTTAACTCAACACAGGACTTTGTTAAATTATGCATGTTGCTTGAGCAAAAGTATTTCTGGAATGTTGCTGAGAAAGGTCCATTTACTTAAGCACTGAAGGCCGAGGCATACATGGGATGATTATATTAAATAGAATGCATGTGCTGGATTTATTTGGGTCAGGATAGAAACCAATTGCAGGCACCGTTCTAACAGGCCTTAACTCAGGTTACTGCCAAGCAACCCAGCAAGAATTCCGATGTCTTGTTTGCCTGTTCACCTCTTATGTCAGAGGGACCGGTTACTACGTTTGATACGAATTGTCAATTTAAGAGGGCCCACCACTAGTAGGTGAGAGTGAGGTTGGGATGGAGGGGCTAAGAGATCTTATAACTAAGTAACCACAAGGGGCTCTCTGCCAATGTTGACATATTAAAAAAGGGGGCTGCGGGAGGGTCGGTATGTGAGGTAAAGTGACCATTTATTTGTAGATAACATTTCAAGAGTATCTTCATTCTTTTGCTGTTGTGGATGGGACATCTGTGCTGCATAGGAATCCAAATGGATTGTAGTTAGAACTGTTCTGCTAGTTATGCTGTGTGTTGCGTTGCTTGGTTTTCTGTTTTGAGAAATTTCAAAATGAAAACTAGAATCTGCAAGTAAGGATTGAAATCATTATTGCTTTAAAAGCAATACTTATGCTTTGAGGAATGAAATTATTGCACGCATGACCAAGTGCAGTCATTTTGATGAACAGGGGCTAAATCAACAGCTGACAGAAATTGTGCTTTCACAAACAGTGAAGAAGTTAAATTTCAGTTTTCCTATTGCATAAAAGTCTTAACGTGAATTTTTTTATGCTAAGTTGATAGGCCGAATGAGGCAGTCAGCAGGATACAATCAGGATGCTGTGAATTTAATCTTGCGCCTTGTAAACCATGGCTTCGAGGATCTTGGATATAAGATACTTCTTACAATGCCCCGGCCATCTCGATCAGATGGAGAACAAGGACTTGTGGGGTCATTCTTTATCCGCCAGCTTGTGAATGTTGACAGGGTAAGTATGGAATAAAAAGACACATGAAGATAGACATTGTTTTTTAAAAATTTTTTCCCACTTCCACAGTTCTGTGTAACTGTTTGTGCTCTCAACTCGGTGCTCAGAATTTAAATTGTTCAGTTCTTTACGCATATTGATCCTGATGGTGAGGTGGCAGTGTAGTGCACTTTATTTTATGCATATTAAATGTGAAGTAGGGTAACACAACAGTTAGTGGAAACTACTTGAAGAAGGAAGTGAATCCAAGCATTAAGAAGTTCCTTTATATTTCACTGTTCTAGATGGTCATGTGTAATGCTTTGTTGTATATGCAGTATTGTTGTTGGGTTTGTACAGGGGTCGACAAGTTTGTTAGTATTTTATGATCACCTAAAAGATTTAGGGTCCATTTACCTTCCATGCTGAGTGGCTAGCAAAATAGACAGACCTATGTACACAGCTTTAACTTACATGCTTAAATGCATGGTTCATGACAACTGAAGATGAGTAAATATTACATTTTATTTGCACATTGTGTGTGAGACCTACGCAAATACTGGCAGTATTATCCACAGACATGAAGGTTTTTTGCCAAATGATGAAAGGAAGTGGCTTTGCTTGCTGTTATCTGGCACAAAAACATTGACTAGCGTGCTGCTCTTCTCAGTTAACACATTGGCAGACAACTTTTGCTGTCATCTTACACCTGTTTGCTGATATATCACATTCTGATAGGTCAAAGGGGATGATATATATATAACATTAGATTCCTAGCTATGTGGCTGTAATGAAGATAAATTTTTTCAGAGTAGTGTGGGTTTATGTTCAGATGGTTGCAAAGGAATTTTAATATTATGGAACTTATTCAAGTCATGGTGCTATTTTCATGCTTACAGATTTTTGTTTATAGAAGTGATACACAACTTGCAGCTAGAAAATATAGTAGAAGATGTGGTCACCTGTACCAAGTCTCACTCCTCTGCTGTTAGTAGTTTAGGAGTTTTTAATCTTTGTAACAGGAAGGTCAGCAGTTTAGAAAACTAGTGTGGTCAGTCAGTGATAACTTTGAGACACATCCAGATGGAAACAAGATTTGAAACTTTGTACATGCACCAAAAGTGATGAGTTAGTGACCAGAAAATGCAGAGAGGTTGAGTCATCATGTTCGCAAGCAAAGGCAAATATGACCTCGGTATGCATGGGTTTATTTGATGACACTGTCACTGCATTACTGTCACTGGTAACTGATCAGCTGGTTATTTGTTAGTCATTTCTTATTACAAATGGATCTCAGATGGTCTCAGTGCACTGCTGAAATTTACAGGGGCATTCATGTGCAATACTTTTGCAAAGTATGGATAATGGAAAAAACATAATCGAAGGTGTCGTGTAAAAGAATGTTGTACAGAGTGGACAGTGTTCAAATTACAGGTTCAGTGCTGGATAAAAGTAAACTATGAAAAGTTGTATTTTCCTTGGATGCGGCATGGTTTACCTTAAGTAAACATTGTAAACAGCCAAACTAAAAGAGATACTGATGTTACAGAACCCTCCATGCTGTTCATGAAGTTTCCTTTACATGACATTAAAGTACAGTGTTCAGGAAATTGACTGAAGAAGAGGACTGTAGGGCGGTGTACTTTAAATGGAAGAGTATGAAGGGCAGTTTTCAGAGAGAATTTTTTAGTATTTCAGGACAAGTTTCATTGCTTGTTGAGAAGTATTTTCAGACAGTGCAAGGCCTGTTTACATGTTGGAGTTCAGCACTTCAAGACTGTCCTGCGAAATAAGATAAGTTGAATTGTGGAGGAATAATGGACTCTAAATTCCAAGTGGAAGCAGGCTTTGTTTGTGATAAGGATCCTGGGACATTTCCAGAGCCTAGGGTAACAAGAATAAGACTTGTTTGTAGCATAGGCATGTGTATAATATGGTATTTGGTAATGGGACCTCATGTCACTACATTGTATTTTGTTCATGTTGAACTGACTTTTTTTAAATATAAGGTAATGGTGATGTTGTCCATGTGCATCCAATGCAGGCATAATGGAGAGTGGAGGTATAGCTTCACTCATTCTTAACCATGGCACTAGATGGAGGTGAGTGTTCAGCTTCATGTGTTGGCCACTTTATCCTCAGATAAAGAGCCCTGAATATGAGGGTGGGTGTGCCCCAGATCCAGTCTGGATACTTCAGAGAAGAGAAAAGTTTCTTTCTGCTGCCTGAAAACAAATCACAGTTCCTCAGATGTTCAGCCCTGACTGACTACACTATTCTGGCTTCCGAATTTTATAAGTCTTCTTATGCATCTTCTGTGCCCACTAAAACTCAGATGTGATACGGTTTTAAAAAAAACATGCCATTAACATTCTAGACATCAGCATGAAGGTTTTACTTGTCTCAGTCGGGGATCCCCAAGAGTTTCCCATCTGATTTTGTATTGCAGTTATGTGTAGCATATAGTATGCCATTATCTAATTTCAGCCTGTAGAGAAAATTATATCCATATGTGAACAATTGGAGAAAGAAGATTTAAACCCTAGGGCACTATTTATGGCTGTAGAGACCAGTCTCCAGTCAGGGAATGTTGATCAGGCTTTTGCCCTTTTGCATGTAATGAGAGAGAAGAAGCTACCTATCAGGCAGCATTATTTCTGGCCACTCCTTGTCAGCCATCGTAACAGCGTTGACAGTAAGTACCGTGTACTGCTGTGATACTTGAACTTGTGTTGGAAATATATAATAAGGAAAGTGTCTCCTATCTGCATCCTTTCTTTCCTTTCCATATGAAATAAGGGAAGTAGGCAAGTGGCCTATAACAATTTTAGAATCACAAATGTATTATGATGATATTGCTGAGAATTAACTGAACAGCTGCAATGGATGACTTTGTTTTAGCAAGCTGTTTGCACATCAGCTTCTGATTCTGAGCTTGCTGGTGAAGAAAGAAAGCTGACAATTGATCATTTGAGCAAAACAAACTGTGTGTTGTAGGTGAATGTTGTTATTACAGACATGTAGTAATAAATTTAGGCTTCATTACCAGTAAAAGTGTGCAATTAATAATTTATAAAAGTTCTGGATAAGGATGACAGTGATGGTGCTGTAATTAAAAGATTAAATTCACTAGTGTCTTCTAACAAAGAATTTTGGCAGTGACGTACAATGTGTAATCCATATAGGCTATTTGATTCTGTCACACATAAGTGTGATTTCATTCTGGATTGAATGGTTACAGGTTTGGTGAAAATTCTGTCCCACATGTGTACTGAATTCAACTTAACTCCTGGAGGAGAAACATTAAGGGACTATGTCATACCTAGCTTGGGAAAGATTTCATCTGATGAAATAATATTACGCCTTCGAAGTGCTGGAATTACACCAGCAGCTGCTGCTGCTGCTCTTGTGCATTATCTTCTTAATTTGAACTTAATAGCAGAAGCTGCACGAGTTGGTAAGGCAGCCTTAAAATTATCTTTGTCTTGCATGTGTTGGCTTTCACCCATTTTTCATACACCAAGGGTGGATTGTATTTGTTTAAATTGGAATCTGGATGAGACTATTTTGATATAACCACTGTCCAGTGAACATTATCAGAAAAACTCTGTGCTCCATAACTTGTCAATTGCACAGAATAAACATACTTTATAGATATACCACAGGACATTAACCCTTTAACAAGTAAGAGAATAGACACAGAATGTTTCAGCATTGTGAGTTGTTTTTGTGACAAGTTTTTTTCAGCTGCCCTAGCTGTATATTCTAAAATGAAGAAATTTGTCTACGATGTGTCAGCTATTCATTGCACTGTGACGTCTGAACTAGTCGAAGATGTAATTTTTAAAACACCAGAAGTACAAATTTCCACAGTTCTCATGCTCTTTGTTAAAAGTCTGTTCTCCTAGCTTGCTTGCTTTATTCTTTATTCATGATTGTTGATGCTTTTTAATCATATACTTTAGCATACTGTATTTTAATTTTACCTGTCTGGACAGCAATGCGGTACCGGGCCTACTACTCACCATCATTATTAAGAAGATCTTTGGTGCAGGCATATAATCATACAAAAGACAGGGACTCGTTCATTGCCATTTTGCGCCAAATCCATGACAGTGCTGACAGATCAGTGCTTGCAGATGAGGACTCAGCTGGAGTATTGCCAGACCGTACAGAAGTAGTTGGAAATTTTGCTCTTGACGTAGCAAATGTTAGCCGGAATCGAGTGGCAAATGTTGAAGCCATATTGCAGGTACGTTTTATTTCAGTTAAGCCCTGTAATGGTCAAGCCATAATTATCAGCTTCCATATTTTGCATTTCTTTTATCTTCAGACATCTGGAAATACTGCAGTAGCAGTTTAAGGAAGATGTCACTTGCTCTTATATAAGACATACAGTTCATAATTTACGATGCATGTTGGTACAATTATTGGTTACTAATATTGTCTGAGGTGTATAATGCTGTGAGAAGAGGCAGTTTATTGTATCGTAGACAGGTTGTTTTCATAAGCCCCAACACCACAATAATATGCCTTGTTACATGCCATATTTGAGGTGGGATGGAGTAGTCAGTATAGTGACTAGGCTATGGGGTGGATGACTTGGGGTTCAAATCCCTGCAGGGGCAAGAGATTTTCTCTTCAAAATGTTCAGACTGGTTCTGTGGCTCACCCAGCCTCCTAATCAGTGGGTACATGAGTCCTTTCTCTGGAGTAAAGTGGGTGGGGCATGAGGCTGATGACTCACCTCGATCTAGTGCCAAGGTTAAGAATGAATGGAACTACACATATATGCCTCCATGGTGTGTACAGGGGCAACTTTACCTTTACATGTCATATTTTCTCGCTTTTTATGACGAGACTGCCTAAAAGCAGTAGTTCCAGTAAATTTTCTATCTAAATGGCAGAAAGCAGAAGTATCAAAATAAAGTGAAATCAGGCCAAAATGGAGGGCGGTAAATGACTGCCTGTGGTGTAATTCAGGAATTTCTTGTAGTCATTGTTCTGAACTTGATACAAACAGCTGTGATGATAATGACGGTGAATCAGTAGTTGTGGATTAGTGAAACTGTTTATTTAGTAAGAACTGATAGTGGGTTTACACGCCATTTGATGAGCCATCTCCATGTTTTATGATGTGATGACACCTGTATGGTACTATAAATAGGTAGTGCAAATAGCACTAAATGTACTCACTGCAAACAGTGACTGGAGCAGCAGGCAACCAGGTGAGTAGGTCCTTCTTTGTTTTCAGGGTCTTGCTGTGCTGCCATCTTCAGACAGTTGGTTTTAATTGTCCTGACAGGCCAGTAGTCTACAGATTAGCGTAAAATTTAATAAGTCCATTGACATAAACTTGAATCACAGAAACAGAATTCTCTGTCACTCAAATTACCTGTCTGTCTGCGAGTTGGAATGCAAAGCATTGATTCATTGGCTGTAGCCAGTGAATCAGAGCTTTGCGGAAGATGGAGGCACCTCGGAGTAGTGGTATTTAGCCTGAGACAGTTGACAGTGTCCAAAATGTTGGTCACAAGTAAGAAATTTTTCTTTGCCTTCGTGCCCAGACTGACTGTACAGCCTACCTAACCTCAGACTGACTGTGCAGCCCACCTAACCTCAGACTGACTGTACAGCCCACCTAACCTCAGACTGACTGTACAGCCCACCTAACCTCAGACTGACTGTGCAGCCTACCTAACCTCAGACTGACTGTACAGCCCACCTAACCTCAGACTGACTGTACAGCCCACCTAACCTCAGACTGACTGTACAGCCCACCTAACCTCAGACTGACTGTACAGCCCACCTAACCTCAGACTGACTGTACAGCCCACCTAACCTCAGACTGACTGTACAACCCACCTAACCTCAGACTGACTGTACAGCCCACCTAACCTCAGACTGACTCTACAGCCCACCTAACCTCAGACTGATTGTACAGCCCACCTAACCTCAGACTGACTCTACAGCCCACCTAATCTCCTTCATGATGAGTGCTGGAAACTATTTCCACAGAAAGCAGTTGGAGAATGAAGTTCACTGTTTACGTCTTTGTCGTGCCAGGATTAAGAATGCTTTTAGCTTTGTCTCTTCTTCCCCATATATATTTATTGTGTGGTTCTTAAGCAAGGGATAAAAATACCGTTTACATTTGTTTATTTTATAAAGTTCTGGAATGATTTTTTTAACTTGGAAAATCACCATTATGCATCCTTGATGTTATTTCCTAGGGCTTGGTAGAACAGGGGCTTTGCTTGAGCACTTCTGCTGCAGAGCGTCTCCAAGAAAAGCTTGGCGAAGAACTAACAAGTGAAATATCCAACCTCCTGGCGAAACTGACATCTGGAGAACTTGTTCCCACCACATTACCCAGACAATCAGCACCACTTCCTGTTGTCATGGTGAGTATTCCTGATCTGAAGTAACAGGGAGATGGCAAGATACCATGGATATCATAATGTTTTGACAAGTTTCATGTTACACTAAACCTCTTTAATTCAAAGTGCTTGGGACTAAAAGATCAGGTTTTCAATCATCCAGTTTTGGATTATCCAATTTTTATGAATGTACACTTTTCTGTTATGTGGTTGGTTGAAGTCCTGATGGTTTGTTGTAAGCTACAATTGTTTTTACTTCATTGAATAATTAGAAGATCCCTGTCTTGTATTTATTTTTTAAACATCTACTACATACTGCAATATTATTTACATCAAAGTGCAAGCAAGCAAACTCTCAGTCATGCTTGTCAAATTTCAAACTTAGTTCATTGTTTCTCCAAGAAAGACTTATTTGACATTTGTTCCAGAGGTTTCCAGCATTGAAAAAGACAAATTTCATGTGACTTGTGCAGAAATAATGTCTTGTATTAACCCAATTGTAAGGTGTCATTTTTACAATTTTTCGTGTCTGAAAATGTTCATCGGTGTAGAAGCCGTGCCGTTTGCAGAGGTTGATATAGTGGGTAACATTGCATACTGATTTGATGTGTATGGCATATTTTACCACACAAAAGCAGTGAGCATTTGCTTCATCCTGCGAAAATAATTACTTGAGTTTCTGCACTCCTCAGCGTTGCCACCTGTAGCTGTGTGCAGCTTAACATAGATGAATTTTAGGCCATGTAGCTAGTAGCAGAATGACCATAGCTGATTAATATGTAATACTGTACACAACATCTTTATGCCATTACTTTATATCCATTTACTCCATATAGGTCTATCCATTTTTTAAAAAAAATTTTATGGCTAGGTCATATAGGTAATTCCATTATGAACCATTTTCATAAATACGGACATAAATCATGCACCAAAGTTATGAACATGAAATTCTGGGGAAAAAGTGAATGAATATGCATTGAAATACAGTATGTGACAGAAGTTAGCCTAACCTTCCTTATATGTTTTCAGGATGAGGGGCAGTTGCTGAAGATTCAGAAAGTGCTAGAGGAGAAAGGTGACTCAGCTCGAGGAATTAAAAAGCAACTCTTTATTTTATACTGCCGCAATAAGGATCTTCAAAAAGTTGAACAGATGAAGGAGGTAATGTATTTTGTGCAGCCATCTTACTTCAAAATTCACCAAGGAAAGAACAGCATTGTACAGGTTCTTCCTTTTCCAGGTTGTGATAGTTATTAAAATGATAAAATATATATACTGCTGCTACAGAATCTGAAAGTTTAGGACTATAGTCACTAAAGATCTTCTCCAGTAGACCCAATTTTGAGCCAGCTTAACCTTTCAGTGCAGTGTCGAGTATACTCGCATGCTGTGCACATATGCTGTGGAGCGCCGAGTATTCTCACAATGCGCTGCGTTATCTTCATTTGTTTATAATATGAAGGGTTTTGGGGATATTGTCTTGATCTTCGCAACATTTTGTAGGCACTGGAATGATCTTCCTGTTCAGGTACCAACTTTTGTTCTGTTGCCATTGCTTCAATTATTATGTTACATAATTTTTTGCTAATAGTTTTTCTGAACTCCATGTGGTTGCACCCTAGATAGCCATCTGCTATGCTGTGATCTCTTACAGGATTTGTATAAGTGATACATTGATCATTGATATAAGAATTTATTTATTAACAGTGGACAGATTCTAGTTCATTCATGTTTGTAACAGCCATGTGCTGACTTCTAAAATGTCTCTGTACTTTTGAATTCAAAGTCTTATCTTCTGCAGTGTTTGTGGAAACTTGTAACAGGACTAAATAACAGCAGACAGAGAAAAGGTTTTCTTTCTACTAAGAAACTAGCCTTCAAGTGGGGCAGGATAGCATAGTCGATATAGCGACTTGCAATGGGCTGGATGGTCGGGGGATTGAATCCTGGTTGGGGTGAGATTTTCCACATCTGTCGAGACTGGCGCTGGGGCCCACCCAGCCTCCTGTACAATGGGTACTGGGTCTGTTTCCTGGGGGTAAAGCGGCCAGGGCGTTGACAACCCACCCCCATCTCATGCCAAGGTTAAAGAAAGAGTAGAGCTCTACCTTTCCTCCCCGTCTGGGCCTTCATGGCCTGTTCTAGGGTGAACATTACTTTTACTTTATCTTTTACAAGCCTTCAAAGGATTGGTGAAGAGCAACATTGATGTTTTTTTGATGTGCAGTGCAGCAGGAGGAAGGTCATAAATTCTAACCCATAGGGCTAAAATTGTAAGAGGGGTAATGTACAGAACTTTTTGAAATTTCATGGCACATATTGAAAACAAATGTGTTACAAGACTGAATGCAGGAGGAGGACTGTGATGTTGCTCTGTGTGTTTGTGGATGTTTTGTGGTCTACCATACAAGGAAAAAATATTGGGGTAATTGAAATTGCATATTTATTACCTACAGTCTGTAGGAAACCCTCATTCTAAGTTTCATTCACATAGAACAAAAAAATACAGAAGTTACCTGAGATCACACTGCAGGCAATTTTCAACTTGATAGAGTAACATTTAAGTGCCCTTAAATACTGCTCCCGCATCATGCTACAGACTGGGGTTTAAATGCTACTGTGTTGAAGGGTTAAACCAGATTACATAGCCACTTCCTGTTTCAAAAATCCGTGTTAGCACAGCATCAGTTTTTATTACCAGACTGAGCATTGTAGTTCTGGCATAGTTACCATCAATCACTAGGACCTTGCAGTCTGTGTTATAAAACTTCCTGCTGAAATGTAACTGCACTGGCCAGGAGTTCTGATACAACCATAACTGAAGACATATTCTCAGTATATACACTCAAAACCCAATGCATTGTCACCCTCACTTAGTACCCCTGAAAGCCTGTGAACAGAAATTTCCTATTATATAGTGTGTTAATTTACTATGATCCTTGATATACCACCACAAATTGTAGTGAGAAAACAGTGGCACAGTATTAGGGTTAGTCTGTATTTTGCAGGCGTGGGATGTGTTCTGTTTTGTAGGATCATGTGTAATGTGTGGGAAATCTTGTTGGCTAATAGAGAGTCTTCTTCATGCTCCTCCTTTCCTTCATCTCTGAACCAGGTGAAACTTTGTTAATGTGAGCAATACCAAACTGTATAGTATTCCCATTCTATTGTGCACCCTTTATTACTTCTGCAGGCCGCCACCATCCTCTTCCTCCTGCTCCTCCTCCTTGTCCTCCATCATCATCATTATCATCATCATATCATTAGGGGTTTCATTGTCCACCTCATGAGGCCAGGAAGACCAGAGGTGGGATTACGAACAGTTTCTATGATTACAGTCTTAACAATACTAGTGATTAAGAAGTCTCTCCCTGCACTCCTTCCTGAGAAAGATAGTTAAAATGATATGTAATTAGTACTGAATTTTGTTTTTCAGTTTTTAACATCCCTGCTTTTTATTTGCGAGGCTGCAGATTTGACTCTTCGGCTGGGGACAATGTATGCAGACTTAAATTTAATTTAGTACCTCTAAGCACTTACTGCAGTAGCACTTTTAATACAAGTATAACTGCGACTTCTTGTATTCCTTTCATCTCTCAGGATCTTTCCACCATTGCAGAATGTGTGAATGAAATATAAAAGTCAGAATAATGTTTTTGCAGAAAATGTCTTTCCTTTACTTAAATTAGAATCTTGAAAGGGATAGAAGAAGTGGTCAACGTCACACTTTGGCTGCTTTAACTCCAAGGTCCATTGGCTTTGTTACAAATCAAGATGGAGCATTATTTAATCAATTTTGTCTGATGAGGTCTGTAGCTAGAAAATTTTTTTGGTTTCAGGAATTGGAAGCAGATAATTTTGTGTTTACCAGTGGAATGTACGCACAGCTGGCAGAAGTTTATGCACATCATGATAAAATACAGGAGATGTGGGACACAGTAAAGAAATTACAGGAGAAGGAACCAGACTTTCCAGTGGATAGTATGAAGATCATTAAAATTGTTGCTTTGTTAATAAAGAATAACAGAGTATCAGGTAAATGATACTTATTTAGTAACTTTTTTATTTCATCTCGTTTGTAAACATTTTCAACTGCAAGGCCCTGAAGAAAGTGTTTTTTCATATTATTAGAATTTCAATAAACATGATCAAATTGTAGTCCACATTAAGACATAATAGTAATACAGAGGTACAAAGAGATAGTAAAGAGTACAGAGTAGATGCAATAATTGCAGAACACAAGAAAATAAAACATCATGCTGCACATGTCGGTCCACGTCTAAAAGTTACCATTACCTTCATCTTCATCACTTCAAGAGTTGTTGCCTCCCACCCATGGGATGCCATCGTCTGTTCTGTCCATGTGGTTTGGTATACAGCACTTCTTGAATGAAAAGGCAGTTGTCTCAGATGAGGTGCTTTCTCTTGCAGTCTTTAGATGCTCTTAAGTAATGGCTCAAACAGTTTATTCTCTCAACTGAAGTTGGGTGGCACTTTCTGGTTATTCCCCTTTTGGTGATGCAGACAATCCTTGAATGGTTTGTTTTCTGCCACATCAACAACCTCACACTGGGAGAAACCACACCTGTAAGTATGATCACTAGCTCTGCATTCATTTTAGAGGTTTAGAATTTCTACCAGGTCTGTTGCATTTTCCCAAAAAAGAATCTAGAACAAGCCTTCCCCTCTTTTGTAGAAGTGCATATGGTCCTTTGTCGCAGACTTTCTGTAGACTGTATCATCAGCTCTTCAATCATCCAACCTTTGTCAGTGCATTTAAGGATAATGCTACTGCTGGTAGCTTTTTCTTGGTTGGGATATTCCTTTTAGATTAGGAAAGGGTATTGCTAGTATGGAGACTGTTACTGTTAGTATAAGTTTCTCATATCCAGTATTATACCACCATAGGTTTTGAATCATTAACAGCAATTATAAAATTGTTAAGTATATCATAGAACACAGATATTTGGGTTCGTATTTCACATTTGACCTTTGAAATGCGCATGTTTCCAGTTCAGCCTAATTGCAAGCTATGTGTGAGTTTGCATAGTATGTGGCTGCAACACACAGCAGGAACTTACTGAATTTATATAGTGCATGTAAATTGTTATATTTGTTTTTGTGCTTTCAGACGCAGTTCAGTTTCTCACAGAGCGGTCAGGTGAACGTAAGTTGGAGGATCGATCATTTCAGTACAGTGCACTGTGCTGGCGACTCCTTAACTCACTGGCAGAGGAGGGCAAAGTGGAAGATCTGAGACTTGTGTTTGATACACTTGTCAAATATGAATACATTGAAGCAAACAATGTGTTACTTGGTCCACTGATTAAAGTTCACATTGTGAGGCAAGTAGTGAACAGTTTGTACTGCTAAATTGACTTTTAGATTCCCCATTTTTAATATTAAGGTAGTACACAGTAGGATAACTATTAATTGTGCATTTGGTCTTTGACTGTAAAACTTTCTTAGGGTGCATTCAGTGATAATTATCATAATAGGATTGCAGTATTTGCAAAGAAATGAAGTGAAGTACAAAAAAAATTTTGTGGTGAATTTCGGAGTTTTACGTGAAGTATGGAGCTTAACTCATAAACACATATATTTTGATTGATAGATTAGAAAATTATGTTTGTTATGCAGTAATCGTGTATTTGTGTTAAGTATTAGTGTAATAATTCAGAGGAAAAAAGGTAATGTATCCAAAATAAAGTCTGGCCTAAAATGATTTGCTGTAAGAAGGGCCTATGATTGTAAATTTCTGTAACACAAAGAGAATGGACCTCATTTGCATCTACTGTCAGAGTGCACCATGGCTGTGCACATGAAATATAAGGTGAATGCTACATATAAACTAATATTATCCTTTCATTCACATCTCACTCTCCTGAAGTAATATTTCTTGTCAAGGTTTTCCAAACAAAATATCTTAACTTCTGCCATGCATGCTACAAGGTCCCCTAGTCTCATCCAGATTTATTTAATAATCACATCAAAACTAGGCAAGTCTTCATTGTATTGTGTTCTACAATAATAGTGAAAGATAAAGGCATGTTATGGTGGCGTATAATAGTAATTGAGGTGTATCCAATGAATTTTCAATTTTGGCTCTAAATAGGGGGCGAGTGATGTAGTTGCACAATGCAGGTGTCTTCATGTTGTGTAGGAGGTGCCTTCTGTTCCCAGTGGTGGACAGAAATCATAATGCCATAAGTAATTGGTGCGTAGTTATTTGGTGTCAGGTATTAACATCACAAAAATTAACGAGGAATTACGTATCAACCACATTAGACATGCTGGTAAGGTAGGTGTAACTGTAGTGTTCTGCATTTGTATTGATAGGGTTCACATGTTGCATCTTGTCTGGGTTAAGTGTTGTACCTGGCTGAAGCTTTTTCTATGTTTTTGTGATGCTTTAATGTGAATTATAATACAGTACTTCGATACATGCCACAAGCACTTTCAAAGCAGTCTACATAATCATCTCATCCCATTCAGCACTTTGTAACATGAATATCTGGTACAGGTTCTTAAAATTAGCAAATAAACTAACCTAAATACAGTACAGATAATTTTTCTTAACTCCAGTTTCACTGTCCAAAGCATTCAGTGAAGTGTTTCATTGAATTTTTTATGTAGATACTACAGTGTTATTGTATGACTTTTAACTCTTTTTCCACGCAGTTTGTGTGGAGACTGAGGTGCTTATGATATCACAAGCTGAATTGTCCATTGAGGTCACAGTCCAGTGTACATGCTGTTTACATGTTGTTATTAATTTTAAACTTTTGGCTTCCCAGGTGTTTTTTCATCCATTTCCAGAATTGAAGCAATTTCTGGGCCATCAGACTGATGACAGTATAGGTACAACAGTGAAAGTGTAATTGAATAGTATGGCTAGGGGACAGAGTATCTCAGTTTCCACAGGAATTGTACAGAAACATATTTTATGAGTCTTATTGTGTTGCATTATGCATATGAAAGTTTCATTAATTCATTTCAGTATATATTCCTTGTAAATTTACCTTGCCCACCCTTCATAAAGAACATGTTTATGCTTCTCTTCACAGGAATGATCTGGCTGGAGCAATGGAACAGTTTGAATGGTGTTGTCAGAACTATCGAGCCACACCATGGAAGAATGAAGTGGCATGCAAAATGATACAGGCAGAAGATGCTGTGTCTCTCCAGAAGCTTACAGATCTCAGTACACAGATCCATGGAGAAGTGAACAGCCTGTATGACTTGGTGTTTGCATTTGTTGAGTGTGGAAGAATACGTCAGGCACGCAAGATACTAGAGGTACACTACGGCTAGTTTTGATTCTTCGCACTTATTTTTGTGGGATTATTATAAAATTTAGTGTGTGTATGTTCGTGTTAGTTTGCAGACCTTAGGGAAGACTTGAAATAACAGAGTTCATAACATGGTTGTTATTTTGAATTATTCTTCTGTAATATTTTGAACTATATTTACTTACTGTTTTAACATGAAGGAGATGGAGGAAGGGGTGGAGGCATGACAGTGGGATGGACAAGTGAGGAAGTGATGAGATGGTTAACCAGTTGATCAGTGCTGAGTGTTTAAAGCTTTGCTACAATTGTGGCACTGAAATGCTAGATTTCCACTGTGTAAGCCTGGATGCAGTATTATGCCTTTTAAAGATTCATAATGTATGAATTGTCACTGTGGCCAGTGTGCTTCAGCTTTTAGATGTGTTCGCAAAATTGCAAAAAGTAACAACTAGCTTCATATTGTCTGTCTGTCCACATGGAACAACTTGGCTCCCACTGGACGGATTTTTATGAAATTTGATATTGGAGTATTTTTTGAAAATCTGTTGAGGAAATTCAAGTTTGATTAAAATCTGACAAGAATGATGGTTACTTTATTTGAAGATGTATGTTCATTTATGATAATATCTGAGTTCTTAGAATGAGAAATGCTTCAGACAGAAGTTGTAGAGAAAATCAAAATACACATTTATGTTCAGTAACTTTTTCTGTAAAAATTGTGCCGTTTATAAGATAATGTGGAAAAATATGGTAGGGTCAGACAGGCCACAGTTGACAATATAATACGGCGCATGCGGTTTATGTGCTGGATAACTAAGGCTACAGACACACACACAATATGTAATACTTATTGCTTTTCCACGGCAACATTGGTTACGCAAACACCTCAGTGCTATGTTTATATGTACACCGCCTGTCTTGTTTCTTACCATTCTTTCTGAGATCGTCCACATGCACCTCACTCTGATTCTGGTTTGTGATGGGATTGTCCTGTACTGTCATTGGTCCTCAGTTGGTGTCTTCTGTCCTGAAGGATTAATTTTGCCCTATTTGTAATTTTTAACATGCAAATACATGCATTGTATTTAACTTTGCAGGTATATTTCATATCATCTCTGTACCAAAGTCCACATTCATAGCTGAGACTATTCTTTAGTTACAGAAATAAAATAAGTGATACTGTTATACAGTGAAATCTCTATGTAATGAACGTTTGGTGGGACGTTTTTATTCATATCAAATCAGTTAAGGTTTCCACTAAATGGGGGTTACACAAAATTACATCAAGAAGCTGTTCATCTTGGATTCTTGCTGCATATCATTACAAATTATAACTCCCTGACATACGTAGTTAAACAGACTATTTCTGCACAAATAAATACAATTACATACTCAGTAATATCTCCAGTAATTTATTTCTAAAACAATTATGTATGGAATAAATGCTGTGGTTGTGCAGAAACAGTTTCAGGAGGAGAGAGGACATGAATATAGGTTGTTTTTTCAGGTGTTATTGCACTGAATACAGATATGAGTTCTGGAAGTTCAAAACTTCTTACACTGAATGCTGGTTATTTATTATGTGAAAATTAGCTTAACCCTTATACGCCGGATTTAAATGCCCCCGCGCAACAGCGCCGTGCCGAGGTTTTTAAATCTGGATTTCTATTCTTAACGCTTACTCTTAGAAAAAAAATCATATCTCATACACTTTTGCATCAAATTTGAGGAAATAAAATTTCGTAGTGTGTTTATGAATTGATTAATTCGGGAAAAAATGTTCACATATTTTTATAATAAATTTAGGCCTGTGAATTGCATGCATTATATAAAATCGAGTGTAAATATTTTATTACTCACATATTTCTGTCTGCTGCAGACGATCCGTGGCACCTTGGATCACTATTCTATCACAATAGATAATTTTGGTGTTTTACACGTTCACTTTTGTGTGAAAGTCCGCGAAACAAGGCACCATGCACAGGCCGACATTACATTTGGCGCACTTATATGTGGTTCCCTTTCTGACGCCACGCGCTGAACAAACACGGCATCGTATTTTGTTAGTTAGCATGTAAACGTCTCGTCTGTCCTTCCAAACTAACGCTGTCAAATTTCCCCTGGTCCTCACCCTTACGTCGCCCCTTTTCAGTTTCATTTTTTTCGGTCCAAAGTCAGGGGGCATGTCATTCCTGTTTGGTCGTACTGCCCGGCATGAATTTATTTTACGTCTCTCTAAGTCGTCAAAAAGTCTGGGTGCCACGTCACAAAGACTGTTGTGTGTTACTGGGCAGCTGTAGAAACCTAATGCGACGAATATATCGGCTACTTGTATGGTGAGAGCAAAACAGATCTAAAGCCACAATGTCAATGCTGGGTAAACATCATAGTATTCAAGGGTGCCCACGACGTTTTTATTATATTTGACGTCTGTGTGTTGCACATTACTGCCCCACAACGCCTAAAGAGTGCCCCAGAACTACAAGTGACACGTCTGTGAGCCCCTGTAGCTGTAAACATGGATTTTCGCGGATATCTCCAGTTTTTGTGTAATAATTTCATCTGAAAATTACGCGTTACAGTTCGCCACTGACAACCTTTCAGCTCGTCAATCAGTACTCGTATCATAGTCCACTCTTTTAATTCTAGCTACACTACACTCCAGTTCCAGACATAAACAAAAGCATGCTGTGTTTTGAAACGTTCTTAGTCACGCCAGAGAATTACGCAGTTGAAATTTGTTGACATCTATAACTGGCTTCTGGAGGGGGTTAGAGGGATGGAGGAGGAGTAATTCTCACTCCACAAGGAAGCCATGACATTCAGCAGACCTACCCAGTATAAATCTTTCGCAGTACCTGCGATAGGGGTGAACAAAATGCTTCCAAATTCGACACACTGTTAGCGACGACTATAGGCGACGTTCGGCTTCGTGGCACATTTAAAGGGCGTCGCCTATAGGCGACGTTCGGCAGCTAAGGGTTAATACTGGAAAATAAAGCTGCATATTCTGGGATTTAGCTGCGACCAGGAAAATATTTGCTAAATGCGGGAACATTCAGTTTGGATTTCACTGTATTATGTTTACAAAAAAATAAGTAAATGAAAGTGTATTGAACAAAGGGTTGCATATTTTTTAAGGTTGGCCCCACACCATTTCTGAACATTACATTAAGTAGTTCTAGTGTGGCACCCACCCCAGAAATTTGCATATTCCATGCTCGTTATTAGTGATAATAGTTAATTAAAACACAAAAATATTGCTGCAAATGTATGATACCATATAATTCTGTTTGTTTTATTCTTTGTCCATAATTGTCCTTTTTGGTTCATGGAATTCTTATGCCTACCTGTCCCAATCCTATAGATGGAGTATTACCGAATACATCAGGCCTTGTTTTACGCCCTAGTGGTGTTCCTGAAAAAGTGGGCATAAATCAGAAAGGCATAGATCAAAAATGATATTCCCATAAGAAAAAGAGACTAAAATAAGTGGAAATAAATGAGCCAAAGAGTGTTAAAACAAAAATGAGAGGATGTAAATTAAGAAGTGGTGTAAATTGGCAAGGAGCATTAAAGCAAACAGGTATAAAACAAATGTGTGTAAAACAACGCCTTGGTGTATTTTTTTTACTGATGCAAGTTTTATTTTACAAAATGCATTTTTTTTACATTATTTAATGTTAGTGCTGCTACTCACGGACAGTAACAAATCTGTGAAATGTATGTGCCTCTTATACTCTACAGTGTATTGAAGCATCAAGAATTTGTTAATTCTCCAGTGAGTATCATTAGGAGACAGGAAGGAAACATAGATGTTAATGCTGGGAACGGAAAAGAACATGAGAAATGTTTAGTGTATCTGTTCCAGGAAGTGATTAATTTGTCATCTTAGGTACAGGCCCAAGGCGATGGCATTCTTTCATCAGTGGCTCTTTATAAACATCTACTTCAGTCAGTATTACTTTGTTTTGCATCCAGTTGATTTGTAAAATTTCTGCTAGACCCCTGGATTACGCAGCCGACCTCAGCGTCTTAATTCTGCATGTGAACGTTACCAGCAGGAAGGAATGGTGGCAACACTTGAGGGTTTGGTGGAAGCAACTCGTGATATTGCTCACATAGATCGCTCTGATATCTACTACCATCTTCTGCTTTCATACTGTAAGTTGTTCCCTCCATCAGTAAGACATAAGTATTTGTGTTTTAAATTAATGCATCTATGCTAGTTAGTCTTTAGACTTTCCATGTTTATTTACTAAAATGTTGTGTATGCTGATGACATTGATATGTTTGGATGAAAATATAAATTTGGAAGAGGGTAATTCAGAAATTCTCTTACAGACCAGTAAAGTAATTGGCATACACAAAACCTTAGATGAAAGTAAGTATTTGAGAATGTCACAAAGTTAAAATGAAGTCGTAACACAGTTTACTCAGTGGATCAGATTCCTTTTTGAGCAGCATGTAGTCAACCAGTCTGAAATACCCCACTTTTTATGTAACCCAATTGTTCATTCCATGATCCAGATGCATCTGGTTCACATCACCACACCTTTATTTCTTTAAGATCCATTTTAGTATTGCCGTCCACAATTATGATTACATATCACAGTTTTTTATGTTAGTATGGGCCTCCTTGCACAATACTCTGCCACTGTTTTGTAAATTGTTGCTGTGAAACGCACTACACTTCCTGGATATTCTGTGAAACTTTCAGATTTCCTCCACTGCTTACATTAAGAATGTATTGTATGTCAATAGTATATGAAGACATTAGTGCCGTGTTTTAAGTTTCTTGAGTACAATGTAAGACAGTACAATCATATCACATGCACAGACACAGCCACTGTTTTAAGAATGAATGTGCATTAAACGAGCATGGGATTTGTGGTTGGTTTTCCAGGTGGAGGCTGAGTAGCCTACCACACTCAGGTTCCAAACGTATCTGTCTCATAGTAAATGAAAGCTTCAATAGAATGTAGCTACTTACTTCGGTCCTTATAATGGCTGCTGGGGTTGAACTGAAGCATATAACAGCTGTTTCATTCTAGGGTGTTACTGTATTTTAGGGTGTGTATTCGTTGACAGTAAAACATGCACAGAACATGTGTGGCTGACACATGCAGTGCCTGTTATCACTGTCATGACCTAGCCTTACTTTTCTAATATGAAAGGTCACCATACTTGAACAAATGTGACACCCTACCAGTATGGGTGCTAGAAGAACCATGAGAAGTATTTATACTGTTGATTTGTTCATATAGACTTTTTTTTTTAATTTTTGTGTGTATTTTAAATGAGGACGTGTGAGGACACAGACACTGGGGTTAGAGCATGTGGACATCACATGATGGCCAAAGGACTCAAAAGTGTTTATGTTGTCATAATTTCTTCATGACTGTAATTATGATTTTTTCTCAAATATTTGAACTTTGTCACATTTTTTAGGTATTTTGTAACTGTCTTTATATTATGATTTTGTCATACATTGTAATAAGAGGCAGACATATACTTTGTTTTCTCTGCATTCATATCATGACCTTGATATCGTGGAATAGGGCTGCTGTGTCTTTTTATGGTGTTTATGTTTTCACATAGTAAAATAGCCTCCGTGGTGAGAGGTCAGCGACTAACTGCCTGAGCCACAGAAAGCATGGAGCTTTTGTGTCCATGTATCCTGCACACATTAATTATTTAATGACTTTTTATCATTGCAATCAGCCTTTCTGTTATTAGTTTGTTTTTTAAATAATTTGAAATGTATTTAAGTGTAATACTTGCAACACTTGGACTGTATTGTAACAGACAGATATACACTTGGAATGTATTATAAAACAGGCACACACCAATATATACAGTGTGTTTCAGGAGGAACCTGCCATACTTTGAGAGAATGTTCCTTAGATTAAATTACATCAATATAACCAAAAACACCAGTATCCAAAGTTGAGCACTTATGGAGTTAATGTTGAGAAAAATTTTAAAGAATGAGAGCA
Source organism: Reticulitermes speratus (assembly GCA_021186555.1). NCBI lineage: Eukaryota > Metazoa > Arthropoda > Insecta > Blattodea > Rhinotermitidae > Reticulitermes > Reticulitermes speratus. Next base: position 22,919,589 of record JAJKFL010000237.1, read on the forward strand.
GTTATATATTTATTGATTACCAAATACATATGAAAACTAGGAGGAATTTGTAGTTCCTGTAATGTTAACACCCATTCTTAACATCTAATTAACATTGAGTGACATAAAGACATTGATTAAGGAAGAAAAACTCCCACTAGTTTCATAAAAATTGTCCGTAGGTTTCCAAGTACTTTACATAGTAAACGTGCTGCTGCAAGGCTTCCTCTGCTGTCGGGTCAAGGACGGACCTGTGCAGTGCATGGATAATGCATTACACTAAACAGGTACAGTTTGTGGAACTGCATCATTTCTCATGTTGTTGTCTCCATGACCTTTCAGATTTAGATATAGGTATTTTTTGTTATATCGATGTAATTTAATGTAAGGAATATTCTCCCAAAGTATGGCAGATTTCCCCTGAAACACAGTGTTTATGAATGTGTGTGTTAATTATATACTGGTTTTACACAGGCAAATCCAAGGAAGCTGATAAAGCACTTGGGCTGTGGACTAGAATGCAAGAGGAGGATGTGCAACCATCAGATGAATTTCTGTCAACTCTTGGCACTTTTTTGAAGAAGGAAGGAAAAGAAGTGCCATTTGTTATCCCAGAAGTAACAGAGGTTCAGAAAGACAGAAGGGTGAGCCATGAAGCTCATGAAACAGGAACTGCATTAACAACAACACAGAAATTCAGGCAGGCTCTTCGTAGAAATGATATTGATGGTGCACTTGCATACAAACAGATGTAAGATATCATTGGCAGAAATTAGCTTACTGAACTCTTAGAACAACTTTATGTATTGAAACGTTTTTTCTTTTAAGTGGATCCAGGGATTAAAAGAAGGTTTGCCTGTCTTAATGTATTCGGAATTGTGCTGTGTATATATCTTAAGTTCCTTGTGTGGCATGTCAAAGTGAAGAATAATTTTATTAGAAGGATAAATTAAGTTCTGAATGATTGGAGATAATTCAAGAATTTTAAAATGTTTTTGGAGTGGCCTGAATTGTATTTCATTTGCTTCCAAACCATAAGACTTTTCTTGTCACATTATGTTACTCCTGGTCAAGTTTCTGATCAAATTTTTTTTCTTGTACTCATAATGAGGGAGTTCCAGTAGATGAAATATAAGGAAAAGTGTGAAGTTTTTCTTCACACTGAGTCTAACTGCAGTGAATTTGGTAACAGAATAAAAATATCAGAATGAATTATTTAAACAAGTCATTGCAGTAATTTAATCTTTTGACAGTACCATAATTGTTCTACTGTATGTCAAGTAAAAAATATAGGCAATATAAGTTAATTCATACCAAGTGTGTATTCTTTTCTGATTTGTTGAAGTGTTGAAAGTACTGCTGGCCAGAGCTTGTCAATAAACGATTTGTCAGCACTCGTTGATGGCTTGGTAAGAGCTGATCGCTGTGGAGAAGCATCGAAGGTAACATTAGGAATACTGGGAAATGGCTTGTTTCCTTTACGCCGTGCTCTGCGCTTCTTGTTGAATCGTCTTGCAGTTGCAGGAGACATTGATACACTGACAGCTATTGGAAATCAGCTCCCACCAGTGAGTACAGTTAAATGTTTCAGGTTACACAACTCTGCAGAGTTCTAGAATTTTCCCTGTCTGAGCTGGGAGTGACATTGACTGTACACATTGTAATTAAATTTTAATCATGTTATTGCTTTTGCTTGAACAGTGAAGATTAACAGGTTATACAGTTTACTAATTCTCAAGGTTGCCTACCATGTTTTTACTGTGCTGTGATGTACACTTCTTAGTTGCATGCTGAGGAGAAGGTTACATCATCACAACACAGTATTGGTTTTTATGGAAAATTAATAAAGTACAAAGGTAAGGTGGCCTTTGTTGGATGCATATTCATGCAAAGTGTCATTCTAAGTCATATTACTTGGTATTTATTATGCAAGGACATAAATCTCTCTTTCATTATGGAATATAGAAAGAAACTAAAAGCACTGAACTCCACACTTTTTGTTTAGTTTCCTTCAGAGTTGACTGTAGTCTGTTCTGTGTGTTTTTTGTTTTAATTTAAATTTTCTGAACTGCACAGAGGTTATATACTATTGAATAATAGGCTGACTGTGGCGATGAAATGGAGTCATTGTGAAAGGAAGCAATTGTGACCCATTTTACTGTAGTGTCCTTGCATTTGACTAGTGGGACTGAGAAAAACCACAAAACATTGTTCTTGTTATATGACCTTCAGGCCAAGAGACAGACTTGAGTCCTTTAAAATATTGATGAAAATACATACCATTTCACTTGGTGTTTGATATTTTTCATGTCATATTCAAATATATTTAACTACATATTTCTTGTGCAGCTGGTTTGTACTTGTAGATTTGGTCTGAGATTGAGTCACTACTGAATTAATTAATTAATAATGGATTTGTGAACTTTATATTACTGTTTTATGGGCTTATTCTAGAACTGTCATTTCAGTTCATGACCATCAGTCATAGAATGTGATTATCTGATTTGATATATTTTTCTTCGTTTTGTAGGAAAAGAAGAAACTTGCTTCGTTTGACAACCGTTTATGTCATGCCAATATTGTCGCTGGAAAAGCTGCAGAATATTTGAAGACATTAACAGAAGAAGTTGAGAATGTGAAAGATAGTGATCTTGAACAACTTGCTGAGAAGTTTCCAAGAGGTGGAGCTATTGGAATCTTAGAAAAGCATCCTGAACTTCAGTCAGATTGTAAGTTAACACATTCACTGTGAGCTATATCAGCTGCTGCACAAACAGGCATATTCTGTCAGTGCAGTAGACTAACTCATTGCAGCTGAGTCTTCAAAATATTTCATTTTTCCATCATTGGACCATCATATTTCCAGAAAGTCTTCACAAATCATAGGATAGGCTTGTATATGTCAGTTTTTACTTATACAGTGAACCTCGCTTAAAAGTCTCCGGTTAAGATGTTTTCCCGCCTAAGATGTCAGGATAAAAAGGCACCAAAATTCTCCCATTTGATTAACATTATACACTGCAGTTTTAATATGTCCCCGCATAAGAAAATTTCCCCCCTAAGAAGTAACAAAAGTTGACGAAACAGTTCTTTACCAGTTTAATACATTTTCTGTATCAAAATCTTAAACAATTTCCCCGAGTTTCTATTCATTCTGTTTCCAAAATAACAGTGTTCAAATGGCATGGTCAGTTCATATAGGTTAATCTCCGAGGTAATTTCCGCAAGTTTCACACAGCAGAAAGACGTAACCTCACGGCGCGGGGGTGTTGTATTTCTCCCGCAGTGCAGAGACTGCAGTCAGTCAGTCTGTTCCCACTACTTGGTCTCTGTTGCTCTTCCATCACGACAACCAAAAGATTGTACTGGGGGGCCAGAAGCCTATCCTAGCTGTTCCATGACCTGCATGAGCCTGCATTTGGCAACGCTGGCATGTGGAAGCTGCTTGCTGCTTTAACTGGCCGGGCACTAGGAGGGAACTCAGGCAGCCAATAACATTTGAAGAAGCTTAGGCGTGCTAGCTGACGCCACGCGGGGTTCCACCTTGCTGGCGCAGAGTTCTACCATGAGGCGTGGAAGCCATGTGGAGGTGGAAGCCACCCCGCTGGGGGGACAGCAGCCTGACGCCAGATGCGTGGGTGCTCACACGCGACAACTTGTTGAAATGTAACTTATCAGTGGTAATATAAATGTGTCATGGTATAGTGTGGTTGTGAAAGATTTGTGGTGACGGTGTGCAGATAAGTTACATCAGCAAGTCCAGAAAATAAATTCAAGACACTGCACAGTTAGTGAAAGTGACTGGAACTACTGACCACCCCTTATGGTCTACCTACTAGCAAATGAAAAGTTAGTGAGAGTATAGTTAAAGATGTAAATAAAACAATGAATGAAAGGTTACAGACAAAATGGTTGGATTGTCAGGTACAGGTGAGAATGTGTTAAAGACAGCTGAAAATTATACAAATTTAGCATACATATGTAATAAGTTCACAAAAAGAATAAAAAAATAGAACTGTTTGGTCCTACCCTTTTAAGATATTTCCTGCTTAAGAAGTCAGATTTTCTTGGAATTTACAAAAACATCTTAAGAGAGTTTCACTGTATTTGATTGTTTTTCAATCAGATTCCTGATCCTTTATTTAGCCCTTGATCTTACCCTAGATGTTAACCTACCAGAGTGAGAGGATTTAAATCAATTTAAATAACTTGAGTATGGATGAAATTGGGCTTTAAGCTGATGTTTGCTAAAACTGAAATGTCTGTGATTTATTTAGTTTCAATACAGTTTTATGGGCAATTCCTATCACATCTGCACAATATGAAAATGTGATTTACATTGCTTTAGTCATTTGACTTGATGTGGGAGTCCTGAGTGCAGGCAAAACATCTGAGGCCATTATCACAATTTTGACACCAAGAAACTGTCCCTCCTTTTGCATTACCTTAGGCAGACAGCACAGTTTAACTGTGGCTTAGTCATTTTTATTGGTGGGGTCCTGTAATAGAATGTTGCTTTGTAAGTGGTTGTGGCTCTTTGTTATGCAAGGAATGTTGGCCACACTTTGTTGTACTACAATATCATATTCTATAGATGGTGGCGTCTGTCAACTGCATAGGAGATAGGATTTGCACCTGGCCAATGGGAGTTGAGAATTCCACTTGGAACTCTCAACTCCCATTGACTCAGTGCAAGCCCTATCCCCTCCCCCTTCCATAGTCCTGATTGGTCACAGTTCTTGAAACCTCCTAGTATTTCCCCCTCCCAATCATTTCAGCATCCACCTAAACCAAATTCACTCACCCTGAAGATGGACATGTTCCTCTGAAGTGGTGGAACAAACCAAATATACTACAGAGTGTAAAACCCCAAAAGATGAACATTTCAGCCTTTAATATGATTTTGTATATTATCTTGGCATGTGTATTTTTTAGTCTACTATCAATCCTTTAAGGAAACGTAGCCTAATGACATTACGAGGCTCCACAAGTTGCAAGGACGTGTGTTCACACATGCACACACGTCACCCCCACCCTATTAAAACTTGATATTATGCACTTTGAGGCCACCTCAACATCATACATATCAATTTCCCACAATCAGTAATAAAAATATGCCAAATGTGTGATCTTGTGAGATGTTAGGAATATTAGTGCCAGTTATTTAGGGTCCTGGAGTTATATTTGATGATGTTTCTTTGAAAAATGTGAAACTCTTGTTAATTTTAATATCAGTCATATTTGTGTGTGTGTGAGAGAGAGAGTGTTCTCAGGATTAAACTTTGAAAGCTTAGGTTTACTGTATGTCCCACAGGTTTTAACATCCAAAAATTCTACGTTCTGCCGACAGAATTGTATGTATGTGTTTTGTATTTTGTATGTATATTTGTGTAAAGTTGTAATGATATGCAGTACCTCCATACAGTGAAGTTTGTCAGATGCCTGTTGACTGTTTTTGTTCCTGTCTATGCACTAATAGCAACATATTTTCATATTAAGTTCCTATCAGCTGGTTGTATTGAGCCATATGTCTGTTTTTCCATAAATCCAGATGAGCGGATGGCTCTCATGTATGCTGCGAGAGGCATTAAGGCTCCTATCAATGTCCTGTGGATGCACCTGTTTTTGAAGGAAGATGATGCTGCAGCCAAAAACCTGTGGGATGAACACATTGCTCATTCACCTCGTATCATGTTCCAACACATTCTGGATGAGGCTCGGGAGAAACGTGATAAAAATATTGTTCGCAAGCTTCTTGATCTGCTGCAGGATACTGCTGTATCAGAGAGGGCTCGTGGCACTGCATATAGCTGTCTTGTTGATGTGCTTGGTAAGTAGTTAGGTCTGGCCTTGTATTGTTTATTGAGTTGTTCTAATGTTATTTAACAGTGCTATTTCAAATGCATAGGTTATACAATGGCATGTGAGATAAAAAGTTCATGATAAATGATGAGTATTGGAAGATTTAATGAAGATCTTGAACTCAAATATGGGGGAGATCAAAAATTTTATTATATTTTGAAAAATTAATCTCTGGACCAAGAGCCAGATTATTTTAGGATTCCATTCTTCTGGGATATGATGCTTTGTCACAGGATAATCGGTTCCTGACATTTTGAGGCCTCATTGACCCTTGAAGGTGAAGGCAGTTTATACCTTTGAAATGTTGGGATCCAGTTACCCCATGATGCAGCATCATATTCCAGAAGAGCGAAATCCCGTGCTACACTCTTGCAAAAACTTCAGAAACTCACATTGGCTATCATAGTCGAGAAAATGACTGCCCAAGGGCTGGACAGCCAGGATTGAAGTTTTAGCAGACAACTTTTGTCTTCACCTTCAATGCCTCTGGGATGTGTGCCCCTCCTGGCAGGTCTTTTAGCCATAGAGAATAAGCAGCAGACCACTAACCTTCGTCTCATGCCAGGGCAAATTACGTTTTTACCATTATTGACAATACAAGTATGAAGTGTGCTGTGTATATATGAACATATGGTGTAGCATTTTAAAGTGTCAGCTACACACATGTCTGCCTCATATACAGAAGCATATTTTTTTCCAGTGAATTCTGACAAGTGTGATGACGCACTTATGGAACTGAAGGAAGCTGTGAAAGATGTTTGCTTGGAAAATATGAATAGAACATCACTTTTGAGGCTACAGAATGGACTGCAAAAAGAAGGGAAAACATTCCCATATGAAGTACCATTTATGGTAAGAACGTGAATGTCATACTGCATAAAATAGAGTATTAAATATTTAAATCTAATGGCACTATAGTAACACCTGTTAAACCAAAACTGGATTGAATAAAAATTTGACTTTAACAAGGAGTGACAGATTCATTGGGTCACATCAGCTTCTGGTCTGTGTTGATGTTCGTAATTGATTGGGAGAGTTCAAAAATGCCAGAAGAAACACACAGATACTCTGTTAAACATTAGTAAGGCTGATCTAGAGAACACTTGGTATATGTTTGTCTCATCTCTAGGCTGCATGATGAAATACCGTATATTCTCGAATCTAATCCGCACCCTTTTTACAGTTTTAGAGGGCTAAAAAATCAGATGCGGATTAGATTCACGTGCGTATTAGATTCGCGGTCTAGAGCTGGATTTTGGAAAAATGATTGAGCTGCTGTACGTGCCGTAAGAACAATACAATACAATAATTTATTATTTTATTATTTATTATTATAATTTATTATTCATCAGACTCGCCATCATCACTCATAACTGAATCGTTATCCGTGCTCTCCACCCAGTCACTATCATCTTTATCTTCAACATCATCCTCCCATACAATGTCATCGCTGCCTTGTGTTTCCGCCACAGTCGAACGTTGCTTTCATCAACTCCAAAGATTGCAGCGGCTTTGCAGTTTCCATTCTCCTCTGCGCACCGAATAACTTCACGTTTGAACTTTGCCGTATATGAGAGTCGTTTAGATTTCAGGTGTCCCTCTTCCATAACTACGGTACATGACAAATTGGAACAAGCACCTCCCACGTTTCAACAACTAAGGCTCAGCTGGCTTCAGACGAGATTGCGCACGTCTGTTGAGAAAGGCCCCGCCTCTATAGGTATGACTCATCGGCCACAGGCGTAGCGTCGGATTTTAACGCATTGGTAACATCCAATATTATTCAATCAGTCGCCCCGTGGGCAAGGGGTGGTTGAAGGAAAGGTGCGGATTAGAATCGCGAACTAACTTTTTTTCGTTTAAGAAATCGCCAAAAACTGGTGTGGATTAGATTCGGATGCGGATTAGATTCAAGAATATACGGTAATATACATCTGTTGAAGAAGTTCCTAGACTGATTAAATAAAACACAATAACTATTTCATTAAAAACATTATCCCCCTTCAAAATACAGTAAGCCCCTCCTCCATTAATATGATGATTCCAACAGTGTGTCCATTTATCCCAGCTACAGTTTTGAAGAAATTTGCATTAGCTGCTGTAGCAGTTTTTCTTGTATGAGTATTTCTTCTACTTATTTAAATTGGCATCCTTTTTAACTGACTTTCAATTTTTGGAACAGGAAAAAGTCTTCTAGAGAGAGGTCAGGCAGTAGGGTGGTTGTGGAGCCACTGCAGTATCATTTTTCATGACAGGCTTCTGGACAGAGAGTGCTATGTGTGCAAGAGCATTGTCCTGTTCTTTGTCAGTGTTCCTCATAGGTGCCATGAAATTACCAGGGAAAATTCTTCATTCACTGTTTGACCTCTAAGAATGAACTCATAATGATTTTGACTTCCAGTGTGGTGAATGCTGCTTTGTTTCGACGTTTTATCCATAGTCCCTGTCTCTTTGCCTGCAATAATTTCATGAAGTTTTCCTCAGCTTCAGCTTGCTGCAACAGGTCTGTGCAAGTGTTCAGATCTCTTTGTGTGCAACCACAAGAAGTTGTTGAATGAGTTTTGTGTAGACATGCTGCATGTCACAATTTGCAGTCAGAATTGTGAAACATGTCCCTATGGCTATTCTACATTTTATGCCATTTGTTGTACTCTTATTGATCGATCTGAACACACCAAGGTATTGACCGAGTTCATTTTTTCATCAGTTAGCGATGTGGGTGGGTGGCCAGAACGATAGTCATCTTCCCATGATTCTTTACTACTTTTAATATGTTTGTACCATTCAAACACTGTTGGTTGGCATAATGTCTCATAGATAAATGCCACCTTTCATAAATCATGAGTTTCCATAGCAGTTTTCCATGTTTTGTAACAAAATTTCACACATCTGCACTGTTCCCATTAATGGCATTTTAAAAAGCTGCTGATGCACACTTACTTTCAGTCAAATAATTGTTGTTACTTGTCAGCAATACATGTTAGGACTGAATGGAAAAGAGCAACAGGTTTCAGGTAGTCTATGAAAGCATGGCAAATTATCGCATGACCATCACATGATTGGGAGGTTGTGCACCCAGTCCAGGAATTTTCTGACCAGACATCATACATGTAGCTTGGGAATAACATAAATCAAAATTGCATTAATTAAATTAAGATCACATTAAATTCAGGAATGCTTCATACCATTCAGTACAGAAGCACTTCAATTTCTGTCTACTATCTAAGAATGTAAAGGATAACATATACAGAACTGTAATTTCACTTGAGGTCTCTGTTTGTCTGAGATGTGTTGCTGCATCATTGGACAACCTAGTGGTCTCATCTTCAACGGCCAGAATGTTCAAGAAGAACACATTTCAACCATGGAAGATAAGCCCACTGGGTTGTCTCAAAATGTTAGGCATTAATTCCACAGTGACATGGTGCCACATCCCTGCAGAACAGAGACCTAAGCTACACCACCACTTGTAATTTTACTTGTTTTATGTTGGTGTGAAACTTTGTAATTCACTTCACGGGAAGAACACATTGAGGGTGTTTGATGACGGTATGAAGACGAATATTTGGACATAAGAGGGAAGAAGAAGTAACAGAAGGTGGAGAAAATTGTACAGAGTTAACCAAAGTCACTGTGCACCTATACTACAAATGATAAAACCTCCTCATTCTTAGTATTATGTCCTACATGACTTGTGACCAACCCCTTCTTCCTCAAGCAATGTCATTTCATTGTTTCTGTGAATAAAAGCTTGTTTGGATGCAAACAAGTGTTAATGTGAATATACTCATCTCATGTGGTAGGTGCACAGTGACTTTCAGCTCACTGTATATAATGGTGAGCTTCATAATTTGTACTGGACTCATACTTTGATTAAATTAACCATTCATATGTATAAGCTGCATTTCTTCATGAATGCCGTTTCTTTTGTTTGCAGAATGCAAAAAGCAGTAGTTCCAGTTCTAGTGATGATGAATCTTCATCCATTGAAAAGAAAGAGTAAAGATAGTGTGAGTATTTCTATAAATTTGTTATTTAAAGCATTGTTTTCTATCTTGTCTCATATTCTTTGTTATTCACAGTTGCTTTCCATAGTAGTTTATATTGAAAACTTAAAATTTAATCACAGCCTGTCAAAAGTCATTTCTTTATTCATATCTTGTGTATGTACAGTTGAGGTACATCAGTGATGAGCAGTCTCGATCATTATTTTTTCCTCATATCACTCAGGTGTGTGTACATCACTGAAGTATGAAGTGATAAGCTGTTTTAAAATAAAAACCAAATAATCCAAGAACTATTACCACCACCATCACTTCTTTGCACCTTTCATGCAGGTTTCCTACAGAGCCAAGACTTCTTTACCGGGTAGGTATCCATATTTTTATGGACATGTTGTAATGGCAGGATTTCAGTTGTCAGGAATTCTTTACAAAGTAAAAGTACAACACTGCAAATGGTGCACTTAGTGACACAGTACACAGACTTTACCAAGGTGTATTTTACTTTCAAAATGTATGGTTTCATGGTATGCATGTAAATGTAAATTTCATTTATGCTAGAAAGAAAGTACAGCCTTCTCCATGCTGATGTTCGTGAAACTCACAAATGCTTAACAGAATTTGTGCAGATTGTCAGTACCGAATTGCACTGTACACTGAAAACCTTTAGCACACTTTTCCATGACGTATGTATTAAAAACTGATTGTAGGAGGAATCGAGGGAGAAACTTGCTTTCATTGAAGGACATTTGTGTGTGCGCGTTGTAACCGCACTTTCATTCACTAACCACTGAGTTTTTATTTATTTATTAACTTCACTTGGGCACCAGTAGTTTACACAGGTCGTGTGGCTATGGCTGGAAGCGAGGCACCAACTATTAACTCAGGATAGATACAAACTCCACTCAGGGAATTTTATCGTGCTCGGTTTTTAATCAGTCCCACTCCGAGCCAGGAAAATTTCTGTCTTTACTCGTTGAGATCTACGTATGAAGTCCTCATACTGCAGATTGCCTCACGGCACTAGGAAGAGAGGTTGGTGGCAAACGGGGAGGGGAGTAATAATAGGAAAGGCAACTGTTGTGGTTCCGAGAAAAGAAGTCTGCAGACCTTGTTGTAGCCAGCTCTGATACTTGCATTGTTGTAATAATAAAAGGTGAAACCCAATCGAAAGCTTCTTGCTCGTTGTGGGTGCTAAGGAGACCATCAATAATCGGCAACAATGCACAGTACCACACCTTTCATCTGGGGATTGCAGTCCTTGGATTCGAACTCAGGCTGCCCTGCTACAGCATGTGTGTGTGTGTTTGTATACAAATTTTCACACTGCTAGTCAGCTTGGATGGTTGGTCTTGCGACTTGTAATCAACAGTTGCCCAGTTTGACTCTTGGCCAGGTTATACTGATATTTTTCTTATGTATCCTTTCTGACCCACCATTCATTGATCATGTTACCACTTAATGTTACAGAATATGAGGTACTGATACTATCACTAAATAAAATAAAGATACACACTTCAGGTTGGTTCATACAAGTCAGAGGCGGCTTGAGGGAAATATGACAGTAGGCAGAAAATGGAAAACTTTGAATGCTGTCTCATCTTCCAAAGAACTCCCTTCTGTGGCCTCAGTATAAATAACTGTAACTTTATGCATGAAATTGTGACTTGTTACACACACATCTACTACCAAATGGAGGTACGATGGAATACTGGTAGAGCTGCTTGATTCGTCTAATAACATGTGAGAATCTTCACCACACAGACAGTACTGTCATATCATGTCATAATAACTTTTAAAATTTTGTATTTTAAATCATACACGATATCAAGTCCACATATCTATTATGTCATATTTACCAGTACTCTAAGAAAGATTCCCTCCCCCAACACCAAACCACCCTTAAGCTTTTGTACTGAAAATTTGTGATGTAAATATGAATAAACCTCCAGTTACTGAATTAATTCTCAGTAATATTAATGTGTACTGTTGACAAACATCATATACTCTTGTCCGAGGAGTTTTGTTTCATGTTGCATTTGTGTATGTTTTCAGTTTACATACAGCATGTTCACCAACATATTTTTGTGATATCTGTGGTTCTCATATGAAGGTGACTGTTTTCTGGGATGTGGCGATACAGAGTATTCTGGTAAAAAGGCAGTCATATATTTGAGAAAGCTGCTGCCTCGATCAAGGTAAAAGATTGATCAACAGCACTCTTGATAAGTGTCGCAACCCAAAAGACTGTAATCTTTGACATGTTTTCCCTAAATATTTACTTGCAAAATTACCTTATATACCAAAAAATACCATTCCAGGAAATAAAAATAATGACTGATAACTGAATATTTTGCCATACTGTGTGAATGAAAACATTTCTTTGCTGGCATCAAGCAAATATTCTGAAATTATTTTATAAACAGCTACTCATATTTTCAACATTCATGTCAAATACGTATGGAATACAATACAAAGTGACCAAGTGCATATATATATGTATTAACTTTTAATAAATGTGTGCTGGTTATGCTGGTCCTCAACCCATGTACAAACACTTGCACTGTGCACAACTTTCATGCTGTTTTTCATTGTATCACTCTTTTTGGATATATATATTCAAGAGAAAAGTCATGATTATTTCATAAAATCTGTGCAAATCTTAACACAAACTGCTGTACTTGTATCTTCAGGTTTCGTATCATGTGGTGACATGAAAGAGTAGAAACTTGGCAATTCACAGTTCTTCATTAAAGCACCATTTTGACCCTTTTGCAAGTTTATTGTAAGCAGTTCATACTTGGTTCCTAGGAAGGACTATGCCATGAATATAACAAAGAAAAGAAAGAAAAATATGAGCACAGCAAATATCTTGATCATGAGCCAGCGGTTAGATGTAATGCTCTGAAAATATCTGATAATTTCATTATGAGCTGCTTCAACATTCAGTTCTGCATCTTGAACATTTGCATCAATCCTGAAAAAAAATTACATAATTAAATGTAAAGCAAAAACACTGTACTGTCCATTTAAGTCTTACGTCTTGTTTTCCTACATGTCTGTGTTTATAAGTTAATATGAGATATGGGATTTAATATGTTCATGCTACTGAAAATTTATATAACAGCCGTGAGGAGGTACAAATTGTCAGTCACAACTGTGTTTATATTATTTTATTCTTGCTACATGTTTCGGCTTTTTTGGAAAGCCCTCATCAGGCAAGTCAAAATACACAAAGAAAGACAAGCCTTATGATCTGTACTCCTCACCAGATATTATTCAGGTGATCAAATCAAGAAGAATGAGATGGGCAGGGTATGTGGCATGTATGGGAGACAGGAGAGGTGCATACATGGTTTTGGTGGGGAGACCTGAGGGAAAGACACCAGTTGGAAGACACAGGCATAGATGGGAGGATAACATTAAAATGGATCTTCAAAAAGTGGGATGAATAGTGGGGGGATTAGGGACAGGTGGTGGGCTCTTGTGAATGTGGTAATGAACCTTCGGGTTTCATAAAATGCGTGGAATTTCTTGCCTAGCTGAGGACCTATTAGCTTCTCAGGAAAGACTCTGATCCATGGAGTTAGCAATTGTATAACCCCAAGCTTCGGGAAAATTGAGATTGTACATTAAAATATGAAAAATCTGTATATTATATTAAAATCACTGTCCAGTACTTCGAGGGTGAAAGGGAAGTTTCTCAGTAATAAAACGAGTCTCACAGGGTACAATTTTGTGCTTAATTTTGTTTCTTAATTTTAATCAATGCTGGAGACATATGGAAAAAAACTATATAGTATAGTATACTGTAAAACTGAAACAAATATGTGATGACAATGGAACAGTTTTATACGTACTTTTATGGTAAATATTTAACCCTATATAATCATTTTCAGTTATATTCATCTGGTACAGAAGATGCCATGTAATAAGCAACGTACAGTTAAAAAACTGGCTACAAGAGTCCACCATTAAACAGAATCTAAAACAGGAGTATGTAACACAGCCCCACATATCTCCCTTCGTATTCAACAAATAAAAATTCTACCAATGCTATATAATCTTGGAACTGGACAGCATCGTTAAATAACACATTAAAAATAATCAGTCTCAAAGTTAAGTAATATCCACCATACAGATGTATTCAAACGTGGAGGTTTCAAAGCTGTCCTTGAAACTTAATATCAAAATTCTGACCTTTCCACCATTTCTTCTTGCTCCTTCACCATATGTGCCAGTTGTTGGAATATTCCACCTAGTTCAACTACTGTTGATTCAATGTTCTGCATTGTCTCAGCACGACTCTCTAGATAGCTATCCTGAAGACAGAACCAGAAGTTACAATATGTGAAACTATAAATAAAATCCAATTACTTCCAAAGCAATTGTAGTAATATACCAAATATTAACCTATTAAATTCAATATCTGTTTGCTATTTTTGTCTTTAAGAATGCTCATGAACTTTTAACTACGTGGTTTTGACATTTCTCACCGTTTCATCATAAATCATTGCTTGCTTCTGAGCGACTGGTAATAGTGGACTGTGTGCCTCCATGTCCACACTCACTTCTTCAGCAAGCAGTACAGAGCCCTGGTGATGACCTGAGATTGCTGACGGAGGAAGTGATGAAGAGACAGGACCCAGAGAGAAATGATCCTGGCGACTCTTCTGTTGTTTCAGATTCTATGGAAATAAAACGCAAATTTAAAAAAAGAAAGAAAGAAAAAAAAAAAAAGGAATGAAACAAAGAATAACAGATCAAACTTCAGGAGTTGAACTACTCGTAAAACAAGTTATGATGTATACCAGTTGCAAGATCTGAATACAAGTGACAGCAAGATCCCATTTAAGGTTTCTTTAACATGCAGTGGATTTGAACACTGAACACAACAAAATCTTAAATGGAGGAAATTTAACACTGGTATTATTGACTGGAAAATGAGACTGACTGTCAAATAAGGAAAAACCTTCAAATGGATGAACATTAAATGGGAGTTAGAATGTACTTTCATGAACTTTTTATTTTCCATTTTTTAATAGGGATTGGTAGGCTTATAGCATCGTTTGTCTTTGAAACTTGATATGAAATCATGCCACTACAGACCACCACACCACCGGAGTTTTTGATTCCTACCATCAATATTAAAATGGTATCCTTGTGAACTAATGCCACCATCAGCTCACTCGCATAGATCATGACATTTTGGGTGGCAATAGATTTTTCAACAGTGTGTGTGTGCTTACGTGCTCTGTCATGTCTGTCCGTCTGCCCATCCACATGGAACAACTAGGCTCCTAGTGGAAGGATTTTCATGAAATTTTATATTTGGGTATTTTTCAAAAGTCTGTCAAGATAATTAAAGTTTGATTAAAGTCTTGACAAGAATAATGGGTACTTTACATGAAGACCTATGTACATTATGATAATATCTTGCTCAATTCTTTTTAGAATGAGAAATGTTTTAGACAAAAGTTGTAGAGAAAATGAAAACACACATTTTATATTCAATCACTTTTTTTTTTTTTTTAGAAAATTGCAAGTACACTGTGTTAATATAAAGAGTGCAAAGTTGGTCTCTCTTTCCCTCACTTATCCATCAAAATGTCCAAATCACATAATTATACACAGAAAAAAGAACTAAATGCTTATTAATCCTGATCGTTGTTAAGATGGTTAAATAAAGGAAGATGAGATTGGATGAGCTTGTGGAACACATCCGAGAAATAAAAATGCATATGAGATATTGTTCAGACATCACTAAAGGAAGGATGACCTAGGTGTAGATGGTAGGGTAATGTTAACATATATGGACTGGATTCCACTGCTTCAGGAAAGGGTTTAGTGGCAGAGTTTTGTGACTAATGTTATGAATATTTAGGTTCCAGTGAAGGGGAAAATTTCTTAATGAAGTAACTACCAGCATTCAAGGAAACCCCTGTACTATGATGTTAGTAAGCTATTAATCTTCATGAAAATTTTTACACTCGTCTGCCATGAATATGAAGGCACCAAGCCCCTCCAAAACGTTGGTTCCTATATACCAGTCTACATGGTGTCATATCCCAGAAGTCTGGAATCTTTATTAATCTTCACCATTCCATTACAATACATCTCATATACAATTTTATGCCAGACTGCGCTCTTCTGGGTTACTGCACAATGTAAACCTACTAATGGAATTATCAAAGATGCAGTTTCCATTTTTCCTGAAAACAATGGTAACCTGCTTACCAGACTCCATGGTGTTATAACACAGAAGATCACAATCCAAATGTTTCAAATTGCTCAACACAAAGAAAAATAGAAAAAAGGAAAGCAGTCACCCTAACACTTTGCTTAACCCAGTGCCATTCATTACAGCAGAATCCCTCAGATTCAGAACACTTCTGATATCTCAGAACTGCAATAAACTTCCATCTTCTCTACAGACATACCTCTGTCCTAACTTCAAGAACCTGTTTGAATTCTGTTGACATGGATGCAAGCTTTGACTGTAAACCAACAACAACACTTGATGAATGTGATAAAAGATGGCGACCATTCTGGTGTGACTGTCTCTGATTCCGTGCTACTTCTTGCAGTTTTGCGATCTGCTGATTTAGGCTATTTAGGTCCTCCTTTATTATGTACGTGAGTTCCTGTATTTCTGTTGGCCGGTCATCGAACAGCGATTTTCTCTTTGCCACTGAAATTAAAATGATTTATATGTACGACTTGAGGAGATATTTTTTATTCGTCTAGCAGTGCTTAACTGTTCATGTTATACAGTACTGAATAGCGAACTGTATGTGAAAAACTTGGAAAGATGTGGAAGGGAGCAGTTGTGGCCTATTTTAATGTATAAAAAGCTTGTCACAATACCTAGTTTCCAGTCCAAGATCTGAATCTCAGGCAGTAACATCTAGTAACCAGCACAAGATCTTTTGATAGCAGACACAGTTACATGCATGCATGTAAAGGTGCTCAAATATTATGTTACTGAATTCTTAACAATTTTGAAGGGCCCTATCTATGTCAGATCAAGGACGTAACAGCAAAAAGGCTCCTGCACCCCATGCCCCATACTTAATTCTATTAAACACATTCGTCTAAACTTCTTAAACAGCTGAAACAGCTCCTATGCTTTAAAAAACTAAAAAATACCACACACACATTCAATAAACATTCAAAGAATAAAACATGAACATTCTGAACCAGATTCCAGAAATACATTCTCCCACTGGCAATCATGATCCTGGAGATATATAAACACTTCAATACCCAAGGTTATAAATAATAACAATAATAAAAATATCTGTACACTAGTATAAAGCCCATTCGAATTCTAACAGGAAACCACTGAACATTATATGTATCAAGAAAACAATTTCTGTACTTGCAACTACTTCATCCTGCAAGAACAACCTTTGTCAGAAGTACCTAACCACAATAAAGCTGTTTTCAGTCTGCCTTCATACCACACATACACATTCTGTTATATACAAGTATACCAAGAGACAAAACTTACTGCAATGCTGAAAACATAACCACATCTGCTAATGCAGTTAATTCCTGCCATATGGTGCTTCTATTCACAACTCCTATTAAATCTGCCACCTCTGTTGCTACCAGCAACTTCTTGCTAAAATACATACTGGATGCACATGACAAAAAATAAGCATGAGATATACTTCAGACTACAGGATTGCGAATTCTGTCAAGTGGCTAGAAGATTCATGCTGTACTTCTGAAGTGCTGGTCCAAAAATTCCATGAACTTAAACTGATTTCAAGAGATTTATGATGACTTACATAAAGTGAGTTTTTCCAGTTTTGTGTATGTACTGCCTATATTTTTCCCTATAGTTCTGAAAAACAAACATTACATATTTACATAAGTAAACAAAAAACATACAATATTAAATAACAATCATAATGCAATAATGTACAAAACACAACAGGATGTATGTGATTTAAAAAATCTACAATATCAATATAAACAAAGATATCATTCTTATAGGCAATGAATGTTGTGGATGGATACTTAAGAAGATCTTATATTACAGATTATCCCTGATTTTGTAAGACTACCTTCATGTCCAACCATGTTTCCTATATACTACATCTGTACCACCTTCTCAGTAAAAATTATGGTAGAAGGTTTTGCAATCATTGAACTTGTTTGGTAAAAAATAAAAATGGTCAATTAGTTCTCATTCATTCTCATACACCAAACATGAAAAGTAACTCTTAAAAACTTTCATGGCAAACTGGGACATGAGTCAATTATAATTACTTTGTTTAGTTGAGTAAATTAAATACAAATTCAATGAGAAGTTTGGAGGTTATAAAGAGTAAACATCTAGTTCACCCACCCTTAAACAACAGCTTTAATTCTGCTGGAATGAGCAATTAAAATTTGTATGTATCATACTCCACCTTGCAATCAGCATAAATTCTGCATAACTTTGAATATATTTAGCTTTCCTGGGATCCCTTACAGCCACTGTTCTTGCCACATGACGTCCTTGTAAGGAACGGATGGCATTTACAAATTCTGTGGTTCTGTCTCGTGATATCATTGCTTGTGTCTTGCTGTTATCTCTTTGTTTAGGTGTTACGTCCTCTATAAAGTATCCTTGGAACTCCACTGCACTGTTTGCATTGTGACGTGCTTGGTTTTGCTGGGACCAAGAGTCCTGGAGAGAATAGGATCCCCCACTTGCAACAAAAAGGGGCGCCTGTTCTGACTCTGATCCACCACGTCGTCTCCTTGCTGTCATTTGATCATGGACACCGTGCAATTCTGAAAACTTCTATTATGGCTTTATGCATACTGTCAAAAAAATCTAATTAACTGTAACTGCCGTATCATATAACCCAAAAGCTCATGCCTGTCACATCTGGCCACTCTTGATTCAGCCTTGGCAAATTAACACGTCAACATCTACAGAAACTTATGTGTACTTCTGGGAATGTAGAAAAGA
The DNA here is from genome assembly GCA_021186555.1 of Reticulitermes speratus. NCBI lineage: Eukaryota > Metazoa > Arthropoda > Insecta > Blattodea > Rhinotermitidae > Reticulitermes > Reticulitermes speratus. Next base: position 22,938,402 of record JAJKFL010000237.1, read on the forward strand.
TAACAGTAACCTCTTATGATAAATCAACACTGCAAGTAGCATCAATATTGAAACAGTTTCATTTACTTCGGAAAATCTGAAGACGCTTACTGGCATACATCCATATGTTCGACACTGATTCTTTCGATAGTTGCGTTATAATAATAAAGATAAATTCAATGAAAATAATCAAACCACCTTCCCACACTCCTACGACCGCCGCAAGTGATGACGATATATGCAATACGTCACCACGCAACAGCTGACATGTTGATCCACAGTCATCTGTAATCCATGCTACATACCACACATGAATCTGAGGGATTCCAGAAGACCGATATACTTTAGGAGGGATATTTGTGTTCATTGTTCTCTGGAATTGTGGTGGCGTAGCTTGTTATCCATGATGTTGGCCAATAATTTTCACAGACAAGAGAGTATTTTATCCTTACCTGAATGATCTGTGGTCCATACCCCTAATCCGTGATTTGGTTTTCGGCTATTGTCCTTAATTGTATGTTTTAGCGCCAAGGTCTTTCTGTTGTAGTTGTGCGTTATACGTGGTAGTATTCGTTGAAGGGCAGTAAAATAGAAGGAGAGGTGCGTAATCATGTTTCCATGGACATTTGTGTGTAATTTTGTAACATATTTGAAAGGTTAACTTTGTAATGAAGCCCAGGACGTTCGAATAATCACATTAGTCATCGTGTTGCAATAGCGGCATTTGAAGAGTAACACCAAAAGTAATGGTTTTGCCTTAGATAATACAGACCATTAATTAACAGTTTTGTTTAGGGCACAATGTCTAGTACATCACAGAAACATAGGAATTTTGTGGCTGAGCCTATGGGCGAAAAGCCAGTAACTGATCTGGCTGGAGTTGGTGAAGTTCTTGGCAGTCGTCTTGAAAACCAAGGATTCGATAAGGTTTGTACTGACCATTTACCAGTATTCTAACAGATCAGGTCAATAAAAGGATGTGAAAAAACATGTGAGGGTAAGAAACCCATACAATTCATATCATGTACGTTGTGTATAGATGTAATTCACGACAAGTTTTTGAAGCTGAAATGTAATGTGTGTCATTTCAGGACACGAGGCACACATTAGACGCATATTGTGTTTTTAATACATGCATACATTCCATGGATCCATAAGTCTGTTGAAGTGACAACTGGATGTGGAATAAGTCATAATGTACAAATATGCAGCTATACAGACTAGAATTTTACATTTGAACACTATAAACGTGTTACATACCTCACTATGAACCATCTTTATACATAAAAAATTCATCTACTGAGTAAAAGGAGTGTGTATTTAAGTATTTTCTTAATGCTATTTTAAATTTTGTCTTTTCATTCTTAAGACTTATGAGACTCAGGGGGAGTCTGTTGAAAATTCTGATACCGGCATAGAATGTATCTATCCAGTTCACATTGTTCAGGCTTCACTTAAATTTTTTAAACCAGCCTATAGTAGCATTAAAGCAACCCTTCTCTCTCCCAGACTGTGTAGTTGTGTAACCACCTGGTCTGCCTCACCGCAGCACCACTGACACAACCATTTCTGGGTCTCTGCAGTCAGCTGTAAACACAAGGCCTTCTGCCTTTTTTTGAGGAAGGGGTTGTGATGACCCAACACAATAAATTTTAGCACTGGATGGAACACTTGCCTTAATGCCCCCTCTGATATTGTGTTCATTTTCCTTGATGTAATAAATTGCCAATTTGTTCACAGTGGAATTGCATCTGGCTGCAGCAGTGTTCATTGCTGTAAGTTTATCCAGCAACTCCACTTTCTCTAACAAAGAGAAACATCACTTTTCTTTTTGTTCTTAAGCTCTTCAACAGCATGAACCTTATGTATTTCAAACTTTAAAATGTGAGGACAATAGTTATTTCTAAAAGTCTGAAAAGTACGGTTGTCCATATTGCACAATAAATATCTAGGTGAGACAGATGGGAAGATGTGATGTGTTGTGTGTTAACTCTGCACACCGACATAAGAGTGACTGCAGATGTGTGAGAGACATATACCTTGATGCACAAGTGTTGCCACAATAATTCTAGTGTGAATAAGCCAAACTGTAATGTATGAACCCACAAACAAGGCAGGTCTGCTGTAATTCCTTCTGTGTATTTTTAGAAGTACTGTAGCAGTATTAATCCTCAAAGTATGGCTTGCAATACTGAACCAATAAAAAATTTACAGTTTTGTTGTCAGAATGGTGTTAGGTATCAAAACATTGTTTGTTGCTGCTCCAGAGATTCAGCAACTACTTTTTCAGATTGTAAAATGGGCTCATAAAATGATAAAAGATTAACAGCTGAACATTTGGAACAGTTTTCACTCTAGATAATCAATAGTTGTGATTTCCAATGCTGTAGTATTACAGTATTTATTGTTTGTTTTGTTTTTTTGCAGGCATCTGTTGTCTTGGGACAGTTTTTAGTACTGAAGAAGAATAAAGAATTATTTCAAGACTGGATGAAAGACGTTTGTGGAGCAAATACTAAGCAGTCGAGTGATTGCTACCAGTGTTTGTCGGATTGGTGTGATGAGTTTTTGTGAATGCCAATGAAGCCTGTTCTTACATTCATATTAGAATAGCTTGTGTCATCAAACATGTTCAGTCTTTTCTTTTGGCCACACTTCTGCAAATACTTACACTTTTTGTGGTACCTCTTTCTTCATCTGTCATAAGCTACATCTTAATGTTGGGGCAGATGAGTTTGTTTTAACACATTTGCTGCTGTATTAACTAAGTGCATGACTTGCTTAGGGAGCAGATGTTATTTTTAGGAGCTGATGTGAGATAATGCACCATATAGTAATTCTACCATTATGTTTAAATTTTCTTCAAAGGAACTTTTGGAATGGGCAAGGACTTGCATACACATTAGCAGTTTATGGGGAGTAGAATACATCATTATTACTAAAAATACATAATTGAGTTTTGCTGTTGACAAATGGTGGTTTCAGCCCAAGGAAACTTTCATTGTTGGAGTTTATTTATTTTGTTATGTCTTGCATTAGTATAACAGTTGCTTACAAATTATCACCACAAAATTTAGTCCCAATGAAAAATATTAATATAACTGATGAAACTGCACAAAACATGGTTTCAAACAAAGTTCAGGATTTCAGGGAACTAGGGGTAGAATCTTTTCTTTGTCCCTTCTCAGAGTATACTTTGCTGCTGTTCCTGCATGTTTTCCTGTTGCATCTGCTTTGTGCTTTGTTGGAAGAGGTATATGCCTTAGGTGAGTTGGGTTTCTTTGTTTGACTAGTCCAAAGACAGCAGATGCTGAATATCAGCAGTTTATTTTGCCCCAGAGTATCTGTTATGAAAGTTGTATGTACTCACCATCATCACTTGACGTACTATGTTTACATGTTTTCTTATGCAACAGAGGTTTTTCCCTATCACAGAGATAATATGAAAGCATTTGCTCTTGCTAATCAGCATATGACGTGTTTGCCATATTGTATCCGTTTTTTTTTCATCTTGTTAGGTATGCCATCTTTTGAGTCTATGGTGTGAAGAAAACATCTTGTTTTATTTCACTTTTCCATGGCCATACCACTGACATGCTGACATACCTTTTGTTTTAATCGCCTATGTGGGGTTACTTTCACATTCATCACATAGTGTTCTAGCAAAGAAATGTTGGCATGTGTGATTATAATGCCAAGTCATAAATGTTACAGAAGTTATCCATGCACAGTGAGTGTCAAATGTTTGCTTTTTGCACAATAACGTCCATTATGTTTACAGTATGCCTCTCACCATATATATTATCAAATTGTCCTTTCTAGGCCAAGACTTTTGTACGATATGAAGTTGTCAGCATGTACAGCTGTATAGTGTACCATATTTGTGCCTCATATGAGATTTGGCAATTAAACAAGACTAGTTTCAAAAAAGTACATTATTATTGAAATTGTTGTATAGACAATTTATCCCCTTTGCAGTAATTTCCATCAGAAGTTGTCCAGAGTTACATACCAGCCTACCAGGCATTGTACCAGCCCCAGTAGTCACTTTATAGGGGTCCTTTAAGTAAGTGTGCTGCTGTTCTGATACATCGTATGAAAACCAATCAGGCTCTCCATAAACCCCCTGATTTGTCAAATGAAAGATCCTCCCCAGGGTACTATATACTTTATCGGTGGTGTTGGGTTGTCAAATGAAGGTTTTTTTTATTCTCTGATTAGCTGTGAGGAGTGGGTTCTTTGGGTTGTTGTAAAGTAGTGACAGTTGTCTAGTAGTCCAGGAATGAGGTTTTTCAATTGCAGAAAGAATGTTTCACCTTAAGTATTATAACCTCTCTTGTGAACAGTTCGTAGAACCCATTGCTGGCAAACATACAGAAAAAATGCTTGGATTTCTAATCACAAACAATCCCAGTCATAAGTCTAGGTATGCCAGTAATTTGTCTTCAACATACAGTGTGTGATGCATCCATCCAGGTATGGTTTGACTTAGACCTGTTTAAAATAGGAGGAGAAGAAATATCTGCACTCGTAGATTAGTCATCTTTTATTTCAGATACTCTGTTGCTGTCCTGTCACTAATTCCTGAATTCATTATTGGTATTGTCAGATATTATTTCCAGTAGATCGAAATTGTACACATTGTAGCTGGTACTACTGTGAGTATAATACACTGTCACATGTGGTATAGAGCATTTAATGCAAATGGAATGGTATGGTATACAGAAATGAAAAATTTGAGCTATGGTCATGGAAATACGTAAGGCTTCTAAAATTATATAAAGTGTACCAAAATGAAGGGCTAGTAAGAAGAAGTCGGTCTTGTACTTCATTCCCAGACTGTAACTTTGCCGAAAGATAACTGAAATGGAATGGCATGCAGAGTTAAAAATGAGTGTCTTGTGAAGTGTTTCTAAAATGTTAGATCAAAGGATTGAATTCTACTTTATTTTCAGCATTTCATATATTTGTAAGGTTACTAACCTTAATGTATATACTGGTGTAAAAGTTTTCTATTGTATTGTGTGTGATAAGCATAGAGTTGTAACACAAATAAAAGTTTTATATCAAATACAGTGCTTATTTCTTGTTCAAATGACAGACATTCATTGATGGATGACTTGGAGCAGGCTGTAATTACAAATACAGATTACATAAAGGAAGCAGATTCCTTTGTCCAAACCCCTATTAAGGTTTTTGTTTGTTACTGTATTATACGGTTCTGGGACGATATGCGCCCATTTCGTCTTGAAAGGACCGGGGCGGAGGGGGGGTGGATCAACACCAACCTACGGAATAAATCTCACAACGCAGTTTGATATACAAGCTCAATATTAACGATATGGGCCAACTGATAAAAAGGGTCAAAATCAGCAGTGAAAAGGCGGGTCTTAAACAGAACATAAAGAAAACCAGAGTAATGAGCATTGGGGATCAAGGAAACATATTAGTAGACGGTGAAGAAATTACAGTGACAAGCTACAAGTTTTTAGGTACTCTCATCACCAATGATGGCTATATTCACGACGAGATTAAGAGAAGAATAACCTTCGGCAAAGCAGCAATGGCAAAATTGACAAAAATTATGACTCAGGAGTTTCGACCAACTCAAAAGTTAAGTTAGTGTAAACAATAGTTTTCCCAGCAGTGCTGTATGGATGCGAAAGCTGGACGTTAATGAAGGCAGACAAAAGGAAGCTAGATGCCTTCGAGCTATGGATGTGGAGAAGACTGCTCAGAATACTATGGACAGCAAGGACGAATGCATCGGTGATTAAACAAATTAAGCCCAGGCACTCCCTAGAAACTTTAGCAGTAATAGGCAAATTTAAATGTTTCGGACACATAATGCGCACGTCAGATTCACTGGAAAAAGATTTTATGTTAGGATTGACAGGCGGCAGCAGAAGAGGAAGACAACGGACAAAATGCGAAGAACCATGACACCATAAATGCCACGCAAAACAGAACCTTATCCACAAGGCCGTGGAAAATAGGAAACGAAAACGACTAAGGGATAGCATGACCCCATACCTCTTGCTCAGAACATCCAATGGGATCACCAGTGGTCGCCTGCGACCTGAAGCACGGGGTTGCATCTTCATTGGACAAGGAGGAAACATGCACCAGAGTCCTCTTACAGTGCTCCTTATGCAACTAACAGCACATATTTCCTATTTGCTACTAACAGGTGGCAGTAAGTAAGGTCTAAGTCTGACGCACAAAGATCCTAGGTAATCTATGGATTCGTGCCCACAACAGCCACAGAAGCCATCTATGCGGCGTGATGTTTTGTTCGAGTGTGTAAAGGAACATTTCTGTGTGACCGTAAGTTTCAGTTCAATTGTGGAAGTTCGGATTGTATTGTGAATGTTTAGTTTGTTATGCATGTGATGTACGTAGTTATATATTTATATGAATATTGTGTTCCTTCCAGGGCATAACCCAACCAAGCCACGTGGTTAAGAACCGTGTGTAAAGGAACATTTCTGTGTGACCGTAAGTTTCAGTTCAATTGTGGAAGTTTGGATTGTATTGTGAACGTTAAGTTTGTTATGCATACGTTGAACGTATCTTGAACCATGTTACGCATCTGTATAAATGTTGTGTTGTGTTTGCAGTGCACGATGGTTAAGTGTTACGCCTTAGGGTGTACTTCCTCACATTCAAATGCAGCAGGGCGTCTCTTCAGGTTTCCAAAGGATGCAAAGCGGTATGTTCGTGACCTGTACTAACACTTTTAATTGCTGTATTTGTGACAGATACAGAGACATTTCCACATACAATCCATATATATCTAAAAATGTGTCAGTATGACCATATATGCCAAAGAAATTTTTAATAATTCAAAATACCTTGACCTCCTGATTAAAAATGAATGAAACACAATAAGTGTTTATTAATCATGATTGGAAATGCATGAAATGGATTAAGAGTGCAAATTAAGAGTAAAAATGACCTTGAGGAAAACTATAAACAAAGTTCAAATGGGTGGGACACTACTAGTGGACTCAGGCAAGGTGATTTCCACCTTACCTTTCAATTTACTGTAACTTTCGAGAAAACCGTATGCAATATAACAGTGAATCCCAAAAGGTGTCACCAGTGGAAAACTTAACTGTGGTTGCACATTTCTTCGACTCCAGTACATTTCTTCTTGACAAGAACTATGCTGCACTACAGTTACCTGTATGGGTAGAAATTAAGTGGCATTACTTTTTACTGACTTACGTACTGTTCATGTTATTCACTTCAGTACAGGGTTCTCAACAATTGTATGTATGTAAATACAGGTATGACTCTGTTTACGCCGCTTCAATGTACGCCCGCTTCACTTTTGCGCCTCTCATAGATCACGATTTGAGGGGGTGATGAGCCATGACACAACCTACCTTTTGTAACCAATGGATCAAGGAGCAATATCCACCTTCAAGGCTTATACTTACGGACAACACTCGAGGGAATTGCTGACGCTATTCAAGTGTCCGATAATGTCATGATGAGACTACTGGAAGTCGTACGTCATCATGAAAGGGATCTCCAACATTTCAGCGGCATCAAGTGAAGTGTCAAAATCATGTATGAATGGCATCTGGCCTAAGCTTTGGCTTGACTGCATTCCGGATTCGCAAGACCACGACACTACCCTTGCTTCAATAACAGAGAATGTGACAGAGATAGCAAAGGAAATAGGGCTAGATGATGTAGAAGTTGGTGACATAAATGAGCTTCTTGAGAGTCATGGTGAAGAGCTTTCAACTAAATATTTAGAACAGCTAGCTGAACAACTGTCCAAAGAAGACACAGAGGAAGTGAAGCTGACTGCAATGCCAGTTAGGACATTAACAGTCAAATCAATGCCATAGGCTATTGCTCTTATTGATAAGGGATGTGAGGCCTGTAGCAACGACCGCAACTGGGAGTGGAGCTGAACCGTTAAGAGAGGAAGTGAGACAGTTCTACAGCCATACTATGACTTATTGTTGATTACTGAAAATCTTGGAACAGAACCTAATATATTTACATGTGTTCCCATTATATTTTTGCTTCCATTTATGCAGCTTCATTTTACGCCAGAAATCTGAGGAACGTAACCCTGGCGTAAACCGATTCATATCTGTATATTATTATTCCCTTGCACACTTACAAATATGTAGTTTATTTTCTGAACGAATCCCTATTGTGGGATCATCAGGGACTTGGATTGTGAATTACACAACTTACAAATCAACAATAATGGGACATTTTAAAGGTACAAAAGTTACAATGTAGGGTATGTCAGTTGTTTTCTAGGTGCACTGTGCATGAGAAGTTTTGTGTCTAGACACACAAGGTTGTGTGCATGGAGTGTGCTCGGCGCTTTTACAGAAGTGATGATCCACTATTACAACAGCATTTTAGCCTTTTAATCTGTTAACATTCTATTTTATGAACTGTCACTGTGAACTAGTGTGTTTTTCTACTTTGTAGTGCATGATGGTTTAACATGTGGATGGATGCAAAGTTCTTGTGGACCTTTGTTTGAACAGCGTGATGGTGACAAAGACCTGTCAAAACATGTAGGGGTTCTCCCTAATACATGCTGTATATGTATTTGTAATGTGCATACGTTGGTGTTAAGTTTATGACAAGATATATAAACTATAAAACTGAATTTTTAATGTTTAAAAATGAATCATAATATGTATATGTGTGTATAATCTACTAATTTCAATACAAATGTCTGTGATCGAAGGATATTTCTCATTGATGACATCCCTATATCACCTGTTGTGGACTGATGTGAATTAAATGTTTCTTCACCTGCACATACTTCTGTCCATCATATGGAGACGTCACTCTGCAATGTCAATATTTCACATGTATTCATGAGTCTGACAGTGATAAAGTGACGGGACATAGCGGTGAAATTATGATGTACATACCGTGTAGCTAGTATAATTCTGTATTACACTTACTGACACCCTGCAATTGTATGTGTTCTGTGTACTGACTGCATTTTGGTGCTGACTGTTGCATCATTATCATCATCATCATTAGTTATACATCTTGCCATTTGTAGGTGGGTGCATTATTTGTGCTTACTGTGTTGATGTTTTGCACTGTTGCACCCAGTTGTTTTGTTTGTTGCTACTTGTTTTACTACATGTGTTCCATTTCTTTTATTGTAACTTGTTCACTTGTTGGTTGTCCTGTGGCGGTTATAAGTGCAGCATCCAAAAAGTGAAAATTCCAGTCTTACATTAGGGAGTTGCAATGAAAGAAGTGAATGGAACAGAATTTCATATCACAAGTGCAACAGGAAGAAAAGCAGTGAAAAATATAAAAACTATGCAAATAATACAGCATATAATAAATGGCTGTGTGTTAGGATGATACTGAAGATAATGCAGTAGTTAGCATCGGAACGTTTTTGTCAGTAAGTAGGACATATGTGTAGGTTGTTGGTAATTACAAGAGAATACTGAGGGTAGGATAGTAGTGGCTGTTGTTACCGATTGACGCAGTGAGGCATGTTCTGTTAGTACAGACTTGGGCGTAGGTGTCGTAATCATCGTTACGGGCGTGTTAGTTTGAAAAGAGCGTACACAGATGGCACGCGCCGCGTTGCCTACTTTTATCGTTGACTTGCCTATCTGTATACTAGATAATCTGTGACTACTACTACTACGAAGAGTTCTGCTGCATTGTATATTAATCTGTGCTCGTATCCCCTGGTACATAGAAAGTCAAATGAAGAGTTTAAATGTTAGTATAAGTTGTATTTTCCTCAGGAGAGCGACAGCCAAATAAGGAAAATATTTGCTTGTAGTATATTTGGTTGTTTTACACATACGTATCAAAAGAAGGGGCAGTTATCCGTTTGACTTGGGTTGTTCATTAAAGCACACGAAGTTGCTGTAATGGCGGCCATGTCATGAAGATACCCAGTCAGTACGGTGGGCCCACAATGGAAGACAGTTCTCCATCACAAAATCATAACGGACAACTGGGACCTTCAAGTGGTGGAATTAGTGTAGGGAATAAGCAAGGTGATGAAGGAAGCCAAAGAACTCAATATTCCATACCTGGTATTTTGCATTTTATTCAACACGAGTGGGCAAGGTTCGAGATGGAACGGTCGCAATGGGAAGTGGATAGGGCCGAGCTGCAGGTAATTAATGTCACTAACGTATTATTTAATACCATCCGCTCCGTAATACCCACAGTTGTTTTATATATGAAAGGAGGTACTTTGATACAGAATGAATAGCTGTAAGTATTTTCGCGTCAGAATTCTGCAAATAAATTAGGCCTAGAAAGCTGGCAGTTCCAGTGCTTGTAATAGGACGTTGTTGGTGACAACATTGTCTTTCGAAGTGTTATTGGTATAAAATGTAGAGTATATAAACATGACTAATGTGAGTTTTTTCCCTCCTGTGTTTAGGCTAGGATAGCTTTCCTTCAAGGGGAAAGAAAAGGGCAAGAAAATTTAAAAAATGATTTAGTTCGGCGAATAAAAATGTTGGAGTATGCACTAAAGCAAGAAAGGTAAGTTCGCTGATTTAACTTATTCCTTCCTGTGTGATTTAAAACTTAGCTGATTAAGAGTACTGCCATCATTTTGACTGAATGTCACATGTTAGCAGATTCTACTGTTTGTAATGGGTACAAGTTGTAATCCTAGAGAAGAGAACTGCAGATACTCATATACAGTACCCATTTGCTAAAGTCAAGTATGTCTTCAGAAATACATTTTCCATTTCCTTAATTTCAAAGGAATTTGATCAGACTGTTTATATAACTAATGTTAATAGATAGAGTGATACCACATATATTGATATTTAGGATGTGGAACAAGTAATAGTACAGTTCAAGGCATTTACAAAATATCTGAAAAACAGTAGTGTACGTACCTGTCAGCAAAGCCTTGTAACTTTATAAATGCATGAATTTGAATAATACTGCATGTACAGTTCAGTATACATATATTCAGGCTGCTCACCATATTTGGCTTAAAAATAGAACAGTTGATGTATTACATATCATCATGGCTACTTGTGGCACCACATTATGGTATCATCCAAAATTATTTAATTTTGCGTTTAACTGCCTGTTATGTTTTATTTTCTATGTTGGTTGAGTACAGTGCATGTATTTAATAAGTAAAGTTTTACTCAACGTATGTACTGTAATGACAGTTCTTCCGGTAGCTGTACTGTTAGAACTTAGTCACCTGAGCTGCATTTCAAAGAAGGTGCATTGTGTTGTTATTATGACAGGAGAGGCATAATGTTGTGCATGTTGCCATATACATCCACATAACATGGGGAAAGTGGTGTTGTGGAGTTTCTTGTTGACCAATTGTCTTTAAAGATTTAGAAATCCTTCTGAAACATCTGGGTGTGGAAACATTAAACAGATATACTTATCTGCATAGAAACTGGAATATAATTCTGTTTCTTGGCAGTTTATGTATGGGTTTAGATATTCTTGGGGAGAATAGCTGGGACACTTCTTAATGAAATTTATGTTCAAGAAATTCTGTAATCCTTCAGCATAAGAGTTAGCTGCAAATTATGAGTTAGATAGAAAGAAAATAGCTGAATTATAATTGTATTTAATATAATCTTGTATATTTATTGTTTTAGAGCAAAATACCACAAGCTAAAATATGGGACAGAGTTGCAGCAAGGTGACATGAAACCGCCAATTTTTGATGAACCAGGAGGGCCTGAAGCTCCAATGGATGGAGAAGCACCATTCACTTCTGTTAGCAATGTCAGCTGGCGGCAAGGAAGACAACTTCTCAGACAGTGAGTTAATATTCTGTTAATGTGTTATGTTCCAGCATGGAACTGGGGATTTATTTTAATACTTTTATTTGCAAATGTTAATTAACAATTTAGCAGACATATGAAGACCCATTGGTACATTCAGAGTACAAGATATGATTATAGCAAAACTGCGGCCATCAGCAAAATAATATAACTGTACTGAAGCTATGAAAACAAGTTCCATGGATGGTAGGTGTGCCTGCTGTTTTATCCTCTCCATTTGTCTGTCTTATGTCAGCCAGCCCAAAGCACTTGTCACTGCTGAAGGTTGTCACATACTTGCCACTGTCAACATTCTTCCCACCAGAAGGACTGCAGGAGGCACCACAACAATGTGTGGCAGATGTGGAGGATGTCGGTCAATGAGACTTTTTGCTGTGATCTGAGAGTAGTTTTGAAGTTATTGTAGGTGTTCAGTATTATATGAGAGTGAAAAGGCATATAGAAAACAGCAAATTCAGAAGTACACAAATACAAATCTTTCATACATACCGCTTTGTTAGGAAACTGGACATTTAGGGTCAGAGACACTTTCAAAATTAAAAGTTTCAAACAAACCACATATACGTGGAAGATTACAGAAGGAACCAAGACTTGGACTGAGTCTGCATTAATCAATATGTTGGACCACAGAATCAAATGGGCAGAGAAACACACTTCACACATCAGTGATAAAGTGCAGGTGACTGATTAAACACAGTTGATGCTAGAATTCATGGACTTGGTGGCTCAGCCCCCTCCTTCCGTCAAGAGTTTTATGATGATTTTTCTTAGTAGATAAGTCAATCAGTGTAACATCATGTTGCTGTTAGATTTATTCTAGCCTGTCACTATAAAGTTAACATGTTCAAATATTGTATATGGCCTAAGAATTGCTTGCTTAATTATCCGTGAATAACTGCTTATGTTGTCAGTTGGCATGATCTCTGAATTCAACAGGGGAAACCAGTGTAGTTTCTTACTGATACATGAGAGTCATATTAATTTATACTGGATTTTTTTTTGTATAAAGGTGCAAACTTAATCTGAAAAAGTGCTTGGTGTTTTGGCATTTAGTAGAAAGTACAATATTTTTGGTGAAATGGATCAGCTAAACTTCTGTACAGTTTTGATGATGGTGTATGATATTTTGAAGTTCAGTTCATACTTTGTACCTTTTCCAGTGTCTGTTATATAATTAAACATTTTTCAGAATCTGACTAGCTTCTGTTCTCAGGTGCAAACCAATCTGGTCAGCCCTTTAGAAAGAGCTTCCGTGCACTTATTCCTTGTTACTGTCCATGGACAAGACCTGGGCCTAGGGATATATCTTGGTCAGTTGAACTGACAAAAGTGCCCAGTGACTTGAGAGTAGCTCTTTGTGAGGGGACCATCAGATAGGTTTCCACATGGGGATGGTAGCAGAGCCGGATTCTGAAGCATATTGTTTAATTATATAAGAGATGATGGAAACAGGCTCAAAATAAGAAGAGTATTTCAAAATAACTGCTGGGTGTCCTGGTAGATGTTGGTGACTCATGCCTGGGTGTGTGAATGAATTTATGACTGGATATATTAATGAATGAATGTATCTCACTGGATGTACATATATATTTCTTGCTTCAAATTTTAATACATATATTAGGTCCGTTGCTGTTCCTCGCTTATGTTAATGATATTTGGAAAAACATTGAGTCAAATATACGGCTTTTCGCTGATGATTGTATAATATACAGGAGGATAATCAATAGTAATGACATTGAAAATTTGCAGACAGACTTAAATAGATTAGGGGAATGGGTGGTTGAAAATGAAATGAGGATAAATCCAGGTAAGAGTAAAGCAGTAAGCTTCAATAGAGCTAGGGTGAAAGGTAAACTGAGGTATTGTATTGGGGATCAACTAATTCCAGAGGCAAATAGCTTTAAGTATTTAGGAATAATTATACGCAGCAACCTAAGCTGGGCAGATCATGTAAATTATACACTAAGAAAATCATGGAGGGCTCTTCATTTCGTAATGCGTATACTCAAAAGGGCAAATAATAATACGAAAAGTTTAGCTTATACGGCACTAGTGAGACCGATACTTGAGTAGGAGCGGTGTGTTGGGACCCATACAGAGAAGGTCAGGTAAGCGCTTTGAATCGCGTGCAAAAGAGAGCGGCAAAATTTGCAAATAATACAAATGAATCGGGTTGGGAAACATTGACACAGCGTAGAGCGATAGCCCGAATATGCGCCCTTTTCAAAGCATACACCGGGGGATGGGCTTGGAAAACAATAGGGGATAGACTGCTAAAACCGTGCTACCTGGGTAGGGACGATCATAGTCGGAAAATTAGGATTAGGAAACAAAGAACAGATGTAGGTAAATATTCCTTTGTAAATAGGACCATAAAAAGCTGGAACCAATTACCTTCAAGCGTACTAGCGACTTTCCCCTGTAAATTAAGCACTTTTAGAAAAAGGGTCAAGAAAGTCATTACAAGCTAAGGATTTTTAAGTGGGGATTAAATAAAAATAAGGGATGTGAAGTGAAGGGGTGTGAAGTGATGTGAAGTGAAGTGCTTTGGTTTCGAAGTGAAGTGAATTAAGTTCTTGGGGGATATACCGTATATTCTCGAATCTAATGCGCACCCTTTTTACAGTTTTAGAGGGCTAAAAAATCAGATGCGTATTAGATTTGCATGCGGATTAGATTCGCGGTCTAGAGCTGGATTTTGGAAAAATGATTGAGCTGCTGTACGTGCCGTAAGAACAATACAATACAATAATCTATTATTTTATTATTTATTATTATAATAATATAATAATTGGGTCCAGTGAATTTCCTTCGTGACGCCTCACACCCGCTGATCGCTGCCTTGTGTTTCCGCCATAGTCGAACGTTGCTTTCATTAACTCAAAAAATTGCAGCGGCTTTGCGGTTTCCATTCTCCTCTGCGCACCGAATAACTTCACGTTTGAACTTCGCCCTATATGAGAGTCGTTTAGATTTCAGGTGTCCCTCTTCCATAACTACGGTACACGACAAATTGGTACAAGCACCTCCCACGTTTCAACAACTAAAGCTCAGCTGGCTTCAGACGAGATTGCGCACGTCTGTTGAGAAAGGCCCCGCCTCTATCGGTATGACTCATCGGCCACAGGCGTAGCGTCGGATTTTAACGCATTGGTAACATCCAATATTATTCAATCAGTCGCCCCGTGGGCAAGGGGTGGTTGAAGGAAAGGTGCGGATTAGAATCGCGAACTAACTTTTTTCGTTTAAGAAGTCGCCAAAAACTGGGTGCGCATTAGATTCGGATGCGCATTAGATTCGAGAATATACGGTAATTATCATGAACTTTGGTCTGACTTTATACTGAGGATATTCTAACGCACTGAAATTAATTAATGTGTGGGTGTTTTTTTTTCTTGTGTTGTGTATGGGTGTTTTTGTAAGGTGTGGATGTTTTTGTAAGGTGTGAATGCTTTTGTAAGGTGTGGATGCTTTGTAAGGTGTGGATGTTTGTGTAATGTGTGAATGCTTTTGTAAGGTGTGGATGCTTTGTAAGGTGTGGATGTTTTTGTAATGTGTGTATGGTGTTCTAATATGTGTACTTGTATTTATTGTATGTATTTTGTTTTGTATGTGTATGGGTGTTTTTGTAAGGTGTGTACGGTGTTCTAATATGTGTACTTGTATTTACTGTATGTATTTTGTTTTGTATGTGTATGGGTGTTTTTGTAAGGTGTGGATGTTTTTGTAATGTGTGTACGGTGTTCTAATATTGTACTTGTATTTACTGTATGTATTTTGTTTTGTATGTGTATGGGTGTTTTTGTAAGGTGTGGATGTATTTGTAAGGTGTGGATGTTTTTGTAAGGTGTGGATGCTTTTGTAAGGAGTGGATGCTTTTGTAAGGTGTGGATGTTTTTGTAATGTGTGTACGGTGTTCTAATGTGTGTACTTGTATTTACTGTATGTATTTTGTTTTGTAATTATGTATAGTTTGTTTTGTATTGTTATTTTTATGTATATTATATGTCCATTTGTATTGTGTGTACTAGTGTAAGGACTACTGCCACCGGGTGAAAACCCAATTGCAGTAAATAATAATAATAATAATAATAATAATATCCAGAATTATTCTGAATAACCATACTTGAACATACAAACGTGCAAGAAAGTGAAGTTATTTATTGTTTTGTTTTTTATTGCACTGTCTTGCCTGGAACCAATGCAGAATCAATTTGAACAGTGATTGCTAGACAGTGTTGCAACAAATCTGAGATGTTTTTTGGTTTCATTGGTTTCACTTTACTGAATTTTGATAAGAATGCTAATGAAGGAAGTAATTTTGTGTTAAAATAAATCAGAATTGCAGTTCTGTGCACAGGTAAATCATTTGACTGGAGGTGTAGTCCAGAGAACAACAAAAGAACAGTTTTTACATGCTTTCCAGTTGTGTGTGATATTCATGATGTGGGCACTGGAAGAAAAGCTTTGTTCATATGTTGAGGCATTTTGGTGGCTATAATATGATTCAAATATGGAGATGGGTAGTTGATGGTTTGTTGTACCTAGAAAGGTGGAGTTACAAGGTAACAGTGTGGCAAGATCTGCTGGAATGTCATGACATACATCATTATTGTGAACGTAAGCAGTCTGTTCTTGTGACATGATGACATCATATGCAGCCCCATAATCTTTTGCTTTTCACTTGAAATTAATTAAATATTATACTAGCTCTGAGCCTGGTCTCTCTGAGACCTGACATTTGTGTCTGTTTTGCCATTTTCAAAAGTACAATACAGCATCACTGAAATGAAGCAACTACCAGACAGATTTTATCACAGAAATGTCATATTAAATGGCAAAAACTGTAAGAGAAAGTTATTGGAGTGGTTATTGAAGATTTTTGCTGACAGTTTAAACTCTGTCATGTAACAATCATTGCCACTGTTCATCTCAATCACTGCCTCATCTTGTTTGAATTATAAGATAATAGTATTGTACTCATATATTTTCAGTCATACTCTTCCAGAAGAAGACAGTGTTTTCTGGGTTCAGAATTGTTTTTCAGCCCCTGGATAAAACAGCATGCCAGCACAATGTACTTTGATACTTGTCTTGCAATGGCAACCATGTAAGGGCCTGTGCTTCACAGAGAACACACAGTTCTGTAATAATGGTTGCCATGGCAACCAGGGAGTGACTGACTCACATCAAGGGTATTGGATGCAAGTGGGAATTCACTTTGGAACTTACTTCATACTCTGGGTTTTAGGGAGAAGTGTTAATACAGTCCCATTTCCACTCTTGTCTCATGCCGCATGAAAGTTTGCCTTTAGCTGTTTAACACTGCACTTCCTGGTCCAGGTACATTTTTGGATGAATTTTTCTGTGGTAGTCAGAATTTTTTATCTGTTTCTGTTTTCAAATTTTGCCAGCTTTCTTGTTGGATGTTGAGTCTTAACGTTAGTGGGTGACTGGCTGACTTTAATAGGACTCTGAATTAAAGTCTGCATTGCAGAGACTGTAGCAGCAATATTCTCTTCATTAGCTCTACTTTTTCGCTTGCTTGGGAGGTCCTCAATCCTGGTCTCACCACTGGCCACAGAACATAAATCTGATAAGTTCTGCAACATTTATCTCACACAGTTTCAGCCATCTGTGCAAACAGATTTCATAGATCTTTTGACAGCTGTTATGGTCACCTTTGATGGAAAAATGGGACATGTCCCATTCATTGTACATCCTTTTTGTCCAAAAGGGAAAACACTGTGCCTCAGTGGGTATTTAAATTGAATAGTGCTCTGGGCAAAGCAGAAACCTGGCATTTGAAAGGTCATATGCTAAAGATTAAATTAATTACTGCACACAGCAAAGCAAAATGAGATGCCCTGTTTTGCACTCTAATACCATATTTCTTTAATATCTGCATGTATATTATTATTCATTCTTGCTTAGGGCTTCATAGTGATCTGTCTCTTTCAGGTTTTTTACTGAATTTTATATGCATTTCACATCTTGCCCATGCATCCTACCTGTCTTGCCTGTTTAATTCAGTATTTAAATGGTATAAGGAAAAATAATTTCAGAGTATGTAGTGTGATATGTTTTTGCTTTGAAACAGTGGAGTTTTTCTGCAGTAATGAATTTATATTTGCAGTAAATAATAGTAGTAGGAAAGAATGTATTTAGAGATGTATTTCAGTGAGTACACCTTTCTGCTGATTGCTTACACTATAGTACACATGCTTACGCTAACCTTCTTAGTAAACTATTATATGGTTCTGGGTAACATTTATGGTTGCAGTAACTAGTTTATGAGAATAATGTCAATGCTGGCATCTTCCTGGTACTGGGAAATGCCTCATAGTTCACCAAAAAAAGTTGTAGAAATGATGTATAATATGGAACCAGGCACCTACAGGTATACTTTGTGGTTATCTGGAAAGGGTCTGAATATTTGTGTCATGGAGAAGCGTGTTGTGTTTTAAGGTGCACTGAATGTGATATTGGAACGATATATAAAGAAGCATGGTTTTGGTTTTCAGATTTTTTGAGTGCGTGCCCTTTTTTCAGGTATCTTCAAGAAATTGGTTATACCGACACAATAATAGATGTACGTTCAAATCGTGTTCGCTCATTACTTGGTCTTAACAATAATGCAGAAAGTGAAGAGAACTTAAATAATGCCCCAGTTGTAGCAGCACTCAATGGAAATGAGTCATCCAATAAGCGTGCCAGTGAGAACCAAGGTCGCAGGACCCCGGCCAAAAAGGTATGAAAGGAACAACAGTGGAAACTGCTTGCTTATACATTGGATTTATGATACAGAACATTTTTGAATAATCTGTGATCTCTATAGTCACATCTGTTTCTTGTCAATTAGTAAATAACAAGCAACAGTAATTCAGTCCCACTGGAAAACTCGAGACTGTGAAGCAGTTGGGTGCCTTCTTTTGTGAGTTATTCTTTTCTGGACCCTGCAGTGTGGTGCAGAGCTATCAGTTAGTACGAGGGTTATCCAGAAAGTAAAGATACAAAAGCAATAAAAATTTTTAAAAATATTTATTAACAAAATCGAGTGAAAAAACTCTTAACACAACTACCTTTAGCTATTTTTCAACATAATCACCACCTTTGTCAAGGCATTTGTTTAGCCTGGGTACGAGTTTTTGTATTCCGATGTAATAGAACTCCGCCGCCTGTGCATGCAACCACGTAGTGACTTCATTTTTCTTCTCTTCGTCTTCGTGAAACTTCTGGCCGGCCAGATGTTTCTTTAAATGCAAAAACAAATGGAAATCACTGAGAGCGAGGTCTGGGCTGTGAGCGGGATGGTCTGAGGTGATTTCCCTTCCCCTCGCACCCGTGTTGTATTTTTACTTTCTGGATAACCCTCATACATTGAAGCTAGAAATAATAATATTATTGCAATTTATGTAACCACTTCCCACAATTTGGAGCCATGTTTTGGATGCAGTTTAATTTGTATCACATGGTCATAATTAATTTATAGTTCACATGATTTCAGCTGTAACATGGCTATTGTGTATAAAGTGGAAAGACACATTTAAAATACTTGCTTGCTTGAAATTGGCAATTATGTACTTTTTATAACAGAGCATTTGAAGTTGGCATTTATGAATTGAGAAGGTAGAAGCTGTAACAGCAAACACATCAGATTGTTATTTTGTGCATAGATTTTCCAACTTGTTTATTTATTTTTAGCCTATTTTTACCTCTGTTCTCCATCTTCCTCTTCTTGTACTTCTTGATTTTTTTTTTCCCTCACTGACAGAACTCCATTTTCATTGGTTCACTCATCCTTCTCTTCCCTGTATTGCAGACCATTTTTTCTCATGCATATCACTCTTCTACCCAGAAGATGTAGGCAGCACATTTCCCCAAAATGTTGAATCTGACTATGCGATAAGTGGACAGTAGTATGGAAGTGTGTTATGCGTAGACAACAGTATAATTCCTTTGAGAGTACAAAAATGTAGATGTCAAAGTAGTGAACATTGCAGAGCCCAAGGATAAGATGGAGAGAATAAGCAAAGGAGGATGTGCAAAATAGAACGAGGTGAAAGTGGACACAGATTGAAGGGAGTATGTTTAGTGGATAGGTATAGCTGGAAACCTTTGTTGTAAGAAGGCCACACTGATGGATATGTCAGTAGATGACAGTGGTGATGCGTTCTTTTTCCTTTGTAGGCCCAGCCATCGTCTTTAGCAGAAGCAATGATTCTAGACACAGAAGCAGCAGTTATAGCAAACTTTGAATTTCTGTCTCAAACTGATGTGGATATGGATGATGATGATGATATGAGTGATGATCTTGAGCCACCTGATGATGATGATCAAGATGATGTTAAGACAGCCAAGCGGAAGGGAAAGGTAAGAACTTTTATTATGCGTTTAACGTATTTACATGCATATAAGATGACCCTGCATGTACGACAAGACCCTGTTTTTCAGATGAATTAAGGAAAAATTGTCTTACGTTTAGACAAATATTGTATCATGGTTTGTTTCACAGTTATGAATGCAGCAGAACACATGGACTGTTAGGTACTTACAGTGAACCACACAAACGGATGAGGCATTATTGCTCTAAAATTGTAGTTGGGAGGTACCCAGCTTAAATCTCAGGCTGGACACAGGAATGATGCTCATGCAGCTGTGTCATTTGGTGGTGTGTTGCTGGCTGGATCACATGAATACGTTACACAGTCCATAGAGCAGACTGTGTTGGAAATTGTGGTGTAATTTGTGGAGTTACAAATGTGGTTTCCTTACAGGCTCTACTGTTGAATGAAGGCTTAGCAGATGATGTGGATGCTGAAGCAGAAGAAGTGCTTAACGAGTTGAACCTTCTGACAGAGACCGAAGATGCTGGGTCTGATATACATTCACAAGGAGATCCAGCTGATTGGGGTAGGTACTTAGATGGTATTACCATGTGTCAGAGTGAATAGAAGCAGTTACAATAAAAATATCTCCCTGTTGTTATGGAAACCTGACAGTGAAAGTCCTCTTAGAGTATGTTGTTGGGAGCAATCTGTGTGACACCACCATTTAAAGTTTTTGTGCTGGACATCTGCTGGCAACACTATAGTGAGGACAACGTAAAACTTAGGGAATTTGACACTAATAGAAAGGCTAGATTTGCAGAACTTCAAAGTGTGAACCTTTTGTCAAGAAACATTAAATGAACATTTTTCATCAGTCTGTTTGTATCAAAGCCATTGGCCTCCTTTGACAAGCAAGTAGGCATTGTCACAGTCTTGGAACTCAGAACTGGACAAAGCCATTGGCCTCCTTTGACAAGCAGTAGGCATTGTTTAGACAGTAACTGAGGCACTTGTATCCTGGACTGTTCATCTGTAGCTGTAAAGTGGAACATAATATTAAGTAAAGTAAAGTATTCTTCTTGGTAGTGTGTTCTTTGTAAAACAAAAATGTTTTAAATCACAGTCTTGGAACTCAGAACTGGACATCTGTTAGAATTTGTTAATGAAGCTCCTCCCCTTTCCTCAGTTTTCCAAGAAGTCCCTTTCAAACATGTGCCCCCATCAAAATTATGAACAGGTTTCAGGTGCAGTTTGCAAAAACACTTTGAAAGCACTTTTCAACGTCAGTGTAACACAAAAAATTTAACATCACGTGTGCTACCTCCCTTCGTTCTTGAATATACCGTATATTCTCAAATCTAATCCACACCCTTTTTACAGTTTTAGAGGGCTAAAAAATCAGATGCGGATTAGATTCGCGGTCGAGAGCTGGATTTTGGAAAAATGATTGAGCTGCTGTTGTGCCGTAAGAACAATACAATACAATAATCTATTATTTTATTATTTATTATTATAATTTATTATTCATCAGACTCGCTGTCATCACTCATAACTGAATCGTTATCCATGCTCTCCACCCAGTTTCCGCCACAGTCGAACGTTGCTTTCATCAACTCCAAAATTTGCAGCGGCTTTGCGGTTTCCAGCCTCCTCTGCGCACCGAATAACTTGACGTTTGAACTTTGCCGTATATGAGAGTCGTTTAGATTTCAGGCGTCCCTCTTCCATAACTACGGTACACGACAAATTGGAACAAGCACCTCCCATGTTTCAACAACTAAGGCGCGAGCTGGATTCAGACGAGATTGCGCACGTCTGTTGAGAAAGGCCCCGCCTCTATCGGTATGACTCACCGGCCCCAGGCGTAGCGTCAGATTTTAACGCATTGGTAACATCCAATATTATTCAATCAGTCGCCACGTGGGCAAGGGGTGGTTGAAGGAAAGGTGCGGATTAGAACCGCGAACTAACTTTTTTCGTTTAAGAAATCGCCAAAAACTGAGTGCGGATTAGATTCGGATGCGGATTAGATTTGAGAATATATGGTATATTGCTTGATGATGACCACCATAGGTTGAAACATGTTGTAGTAAGATGTAAATGTTTATGATAAAATAAAGATTGTTGTTGTGCTGACTGGAATCAAACCTACTATTTTCAGTTGAAACCCTTCATTATGTAGTGTGTGTATGTAATTATAAGTTAGGAGATGGAGCTGAATATTATGTATATCAGTTATTTTCTGATATGAATACCCATTAGAATGGTCATTTTTAACAGATTTTGTGCTTGTTCTACTGACACTACATTGTACCTTACATTGTACCTGTAAGTCAGCCCGGGGCAGCTGTCTTGTCATTTGTTCCTAACTGGATTATAAAGGAATGTGATATGCATGTAATGCAGTATTTATGTTTTGTTTTGTATCTTTTTTAATATTTAAGTGTGTGTGTATGACATTGCCTTCTGATGCCTTTAACCCAAACTGAACAGTCTTTGCTAACCATATTATTATTTTTTGTAGCAGGTACAGGTATTGGTTTCCAGTCTGGTGCAGGTCATCGTCGACAGTTGGGACCAGGAGGTCTAGGAGATGAGGAAGTTTCAACTCTTGGTTTGGGTGAACTTGCACAACTTACAGTCAACAATGAAGCAGAGGCTGCATATGATGTAAGAGTTACATTTTGTATGTTGATGAATGTATGCTGACCCAGATGATCTTACTGTGCAAGCCGGAATGAATGTGGTCCAGTGTATCGTAGATTATGTTGTGTGTAAACATTGCCCTAAATATTGCCATGTGCCATACTGTACTGGGTGTAGCTCTTAAGTCTAAGTAATGAGACATGTATTTGAGTTATTTCTTGAAGCTTTCAAGGCAGCAAAATGCAATAAAATTTTTTCAGGCTGGCAGCCTGAGAATTTTTTGTTGAACATATTTGAGTATATGAACAAGCCCAGGAAAGAGACTGAGGTATTACTTGTCTGTACTTTTTTGGGTCATTGTTTGGCTTAAACCAGCATATTTGTTTTGTTTCTTTCCTGTCTGTGCAAAGTCATAGTTGTTAACTTGGACGTTTTAGCCCATTCATTAAACCCACAACTTTGTTGGTCCTTGTGACTGTTACCATTCATGTCAGAAGTGAAGAGTTTAGGTTTCAGGTTCTTCTTTCACACATAAAGACAAAATTTGATTGAATGAATTTAGCTTGGCTTCTGACTACAGAAGTTCTTTAGACAAAGTGAATGGTAAAATGTCAGAATTTTTAGGTTAGAGAAATATTTTCAATATAAACTCTGAGTCATGGGAATTGTGCTTATTTTGTTCTGATATTAAAGTAAAGTGTGCGAACTCTAAATTAAAAATTATTGTAAAAGTCTTGGCCAAAATAAATTCACAGACTTTACTGTGACAGTGAAAGGGTTAAAAATATTTTGAATGTGTGAAGTTACTGTGAAGGAAGATAAAACAGTATGTCTCAGTACATGTGTTGGCTCAGTAACTGTGTGTGCGCGCCATTATTTTAAAGACTGAATGATAATTGCTTCCCTGTGTATATCCATTGCATCTAGTCAGCACAGAGACCATTGGCTAGGACATGTACCTTGATTCTGAATGCTGAGAAATTTTAATAACTGGTTCACCATCAACCATCACCGTCACTTGTAAAGTAGAGCAAATTAAAGATGTGTTACTTTTGTTCCATGATCTTAATATTTTGTTTTGAGTTTTTAAGTATCATGTATACAAATATTTATGGGAGGCATGCTGTGAAACTTGGAACTTGTGGATGAGAGGATTTTGTTCCCAAGAGGCTAATAAATTTATGTTGTATTTATGGATTACTGGAAGTTCTATTCTTTAGTAACCCACACAGAGAATTGTGTGGCCCAGCCACAGCAATCACTGAGATATGCATTTTAGTGTTTATGGTTTTTCATGTATTACAGATTGCAACCACAAAAGAGTCATATAGAAAGACATGGAATGCGAAGTACACACTTCGTAGTCATTTTGATGGAGTGCGTGCCTTGGCATTTCATCCTGTGGAGCCCGTTCTCATCACAGCAAGTGAAGACCACACACTCAAATTGTGGAACCTTCAGAAAACAGTACCTGCCAAGAAGTGAGTACTTGGTCTTAGGCATCTCATACGCATATTACTGCATTTATTAGTGTCTTAACCCATTAATTTGTTTGGATGATACTTTAGTACAGCATTACTATGGTCACACTGTATACAGAGTTCTTCAGTTTCTTTAGTATTAACATGATTCTGAGCACTTTAAAACACCCAAAATATTCTGTCTCTGACACCCAGGAAATTGCCATGTGTAGCAGTTGGTTATGACTTCTACGAACTTACTTTGGGTAACTAGTGGTCCAGAGTTAAGGTGTTGGGTGTCTGTGCCAAAGGTGATGGATAAGTGACCAGCCATATCCATTGCAGATCTCTCCCCCCACATCTTTACCTTTCCATGCCTCTGTTGAAGGTAAAAAATTGTGAATTTTTGGAATTGTGTGGTTCTGTTTGGCAAGCTTGATATTTTATGGCATTTTACTATAGTATAAGAGAAAAATCTGAATAAAATGGAAAGAGTGTTATGTGATGTGGGAAAGGAAGATACTGAGAAGAATATGTATGGACCAACATATGAAAATGGTCGTAGGAGAATGAAAATTAATCAAGAAATGTATAATAAATATAAATCTCCAGATATTGTAACTGTAATTAAAGTACGTACATTAGAATGGCGTGGGCACGTAAGAATGGATGATGCAACGGCAGTAAAGAAGTTGGTGGAAGGCAACCCAGGAGGCATGAGAAAAAAAGGAAGACCTAGATTAAAGTGGATTGATGATGCTGAATTGGACTACAGGAATATGGATGTAAAAAGACAGAAAAAAAGAGGTGTGGACAGAAGAAAATAGGCATCTATTGTTCGGGAAGCCAAGGTCAAAATTTAAGGGCTGTAGTGCAAAAGAAGAAGAGGAGGGGGCAGGTCTGCTTTAATGTTGCTGTGCTCTGTGCTAGATGATGATGATGATGATGATGATGATGATGATGATGATGTAGATGTAATCTTTTAGCTGAGTCAGCTGCTTGTAGTGCAGGTGTAATGGCAGCAGAAAAGCAAACAAAAAGCATTTCCTTAGAAAGAACATTCAGCACACTGTCACATGTTGACAGACTTGTGGGGACTCATACATTCTTGGCAAAACTACTTGGATTAGCAGTATCTAGTCTGAGTCTGAATATGATAGTAAAACATTACAAATAAGTATATATTCACTGTTTATTCTGTGCAGAAACTTTATAGTATGTCATACGAGTAGATGGTTTAAACTTGTATCATGGTAATGCATATTTTTGGTTCCTGGGAATTGCATTTTGTAAAAATGTGCATATATTGCTTGGTAATTACCTTTCTGACAATTCCAGTTAAATGTTAAGGTGAACATGAGTACTAAATGTTTGGTTTTTGCTTTACTACAATTTACATTCTTGTTTAACAATGCCGAGAGAAATATAAATGCATGGTTTCTATGTATTCTGTCTTAAATGCCTTGTAGACTGCAAATACTGGAACAGCTAAGCACCCATAATATGTATGAGGCCTTTGTTAATGAAACAGTGGATCTGTTTTTGACAGTGATTAAAAAAATGTAGATACCTGATGTTCTTCAAGAAACTGGTAAATTATGTTGTTTGTAGGTCAGCCTCATTAGATGTGGAACCACTGTACACATTCCGGTGCCACACTGGCCCTGTCTTGTGTTTGGCAATGAGTGCTACGGGAGAACAGTGTTACAGTGGAGGCTTGGATGGTGCTATCCACTGCTGGAACCTACCTTGCGCCAATATAGACCCATATGATTCATTTGGTATGTGCACTGTAATATACTGAAAAAAAGAAGCTTTTGAAGTTTTCACATTGTGCAACATTTTTTTCCCTCTCCTAATGAAATGACTTATCTAATAAGGCAGGGTCTGCTAGTTTTCAGTGATCTTATTGGCTTCTACTTAGAAGCAGGTTTTCTGTTTTGTGAAGTCATAAATTATGTTTTTTCAGGTTGGGACTCCAGGAAATATTTGAACCAGAGATGGATGAAGCAGTTTAGAAGTGTAGGGTGTTACTGAGATTCTTTGTTGTTTATGCAGAACTTAGGTCTTTTGGGCTAATGAAATGTAGGAGGGTGAGGTGGGCTTTCTGTATATTGTACACAAAAGTTTGGTTGGGCAGTCTTTTAGAAGAAAGCCATTTGAAGACAGAGAAGGAGCTAGGAGTGGGATTGTAACTCAAGGCTAACACTACTAGTAATGAAAAAGTGCAATGCATAGCCAGCTAGACTGCATGCCTCACCATTACAGTAGTGCAGCATGTGGCCAGTAAATGTTTCAGGAAGCAGATTTAATTGTTTGGGAGATAAGTGCAAGTAAGACTGGAGTTGCACTGTGCTTGTTACCTTACTGATTAATATTTTTCATCTCTCAGTGACTGAAACCTGAATGTGAAACTTGAGGTCTTCACAGTGGTGCTGAAGAAGAAATGTTTAAAACCTCTAAATCTGATTGGGTGTTTATATGATTTCTATACTTATGCCTCAAACGCCTCTCATGAGATATAATTTTAAGAATGAATTGCAGTTCGTAGGCTGCCAGGATAGTGTAGTTACTGTGACTAGGCTATGGGCTGGACAGTTTGGTGTTCAAATTCAAATCCTGGCAGAGGCAAGAGATTTATCTATTCTCCAAAACATGCAGACTGGCTCTGAGGCTCACCCAGCCTCCTGTTAAACAGGTGCTGGGGTCTATTTCCCTGGGGGTAAAGTGGCCAGGATGTGAGGCTGACCACTCACCTTGTGTGCCTTCATGGCATGTATAGAGGACACCTTTTCCTTTACTGAGGCTCGCGAGGTGGACCTTGGGAAACGTGAGGATGAAGGGTGGATGACACCGATTCGTAGGCATATCTGTTATTTGCGTTAGTGAAACTGGACCTTTGGGTTCTTCCGCTACCAGAGATTTGGTAATTTGTATACAAGGAATTATTAAATACCTAACTTAACAGTCATTCTCGCCCTTTATTGAAACCACAAATGTCAGACCTGTTGTATTGTCTGCAGTAACCCCCCCCCCCCCCCCCCCCATTTTTTTCATTTACTGGTTCTTGGATTCAGACTCTTGAGGACATGGTAATAAATGTACAGTTTCCACAAAATATGGGGAATTTCTTGATTAGCTGAGGAACCATTAGCTTCTCAGGAAGGACTCTGCTGTGTGGAGTTTTGTGCTTGATAGCATACCTTCATATTTTTTTCCTTGACATGTAGCATTTTGTTGATGAGCATCAGCCTGGCAAATGTGTTGGGTGTGGTGAACTAATCCATTGGCCACCAAGATCACCTGATATGATTTGATTGTGTTCGACTTCACGTTAGGAAGTGTGCTGTTTGCATTACATCACACTTCGTTTCAGTGCTGAAGATTCAGATTACATGAGTCATACAATATCTAAACTAGGGCATGTTTAGCAGGATTTGTACAGAATTTGGCCATTGGAAAATCTGCCATGTTACAGAATCTTTTCCAAATAGCCTGTACATGCACTTCGTAATGTGGTAGGTGTTTTACATTCCCCATGTTAAATGAAACTGCAGCTCTTAAGTTTTTAACCTGCTAAGTTTGTACTTATTCTGTATACAGTGAAACCTCTATCCATCGTTTTTCAGGGGACCGGAAAATAAGAACGATACATACGGGAAACGTTAGTACCGGGAAACCATTAAAAATTATAGATAAGAACAATTTAATGATAATTATTACTTCTTGCTGAGAAAATCTTTCATTGACGTTTGTTTTGAGCAAATTTTACTCCTCCTCAATTCAAAGTACGATTTTTCAAGGCCTAGAACACTTTCACGATCACTGTCACTCGTGCTGTGCGCATGAAAGAAAGATCTTACTTTCATCAGCGCTTCATGCGTCTCAGCAAAGCTCGGCACAACTTCGGGTTCGCCAGCTTCTTCTTCTCCTTCTTCCCGCTCCACACTCCCGGACGCCACGAGGCTCACGCACAGCTCCTGCACTATTTCTACACCACAGGTTGCCACGTGACTGTCCACAGAGACGTAGTCCTCGAATTTATCTTTGTTCATGCCGCTGAACTTTTCCCAGTCTTGGCGGAAATCGTCGTCATCGTTGGTCAATACGACGTCACTATCGCCTGAAGATTGTCCCTGCACGTAACCAGCTTTCCGAAAACAATTTTCGATTGTCTGCTGGGTTACTTCTTGCAAGGCTGCCACAGTGTAGTGCAAAGCTTCCAACATGTTTATCTTCTTTTTCGTATCTTTGCCTGCATCCATTAAGCAAACAGCTGTTTGCACGAGGCGTTTTCTATAAAGCTGCTTATAACACTTTATTACCCCTAAATCAAGGGGCTGGAGCACACTTGTACAATTTGCCGGGTACCGTATGACTTTTACATTTCTTAGAAACGATGTATCCTTTGGATGTGCGTCACAATTGTCCACAAAGAGGAGAATGTTCCTGTTTTGTGCACTCATACTTGCGTCTAGTGAACACAGAAATGAAGAAAAAATGTCTGTGGTCATCCACGCTTTATTGTTCGCGTGGTACTTGGTGGGTAATTTTTTTACATTCTTGAAACATCGCGGTTTCGAAGATTTTCCGATAACAATCGGCACTTGTTTGTCAGTTCCATCACTGTTAACACAAAGTAAAACAGTAAGTCTGTCTTTACAGTTTTTCCCTCCATGACAAGACTTTCCTTTGAGAGCCAAGGTTCTATCAGGAAGCACGTTGTAGAAGAGCCCCGTCTCATCCACGTTGTAAATATCACGTTGTTCGTAGCCCTCCAACAAAGATGGCAGTCTTTCCAGCCACGCTTCCGTGCTTTCGCTGTCCACTGCCGCACTTTCTCCGACTAACTTCTTGTATACTAGGCCATGCCGGTCCTTAAACCTCGCTATCCAGCCGTTGGATGCAGTGAAATTTTCTATATTCAGCTGCGCTGCAATCATCTTCGCCTTTCCATGAAGAATGGTTCCATCAATTGGGATATTCGACGCCCTTGCCTGCTGGTACCACGAGAAGAGTACTCTTTCCAACTCGGCGAATGTCGACTCCCAACCTATTTTCCTCTTCTTACTGGCGTTACCACATTTTTCTGCCTGCTCTCGGATTTCGTCCTTCTTTGCGAATATGGAGTTTAGTGTGCTTGGAGCCAACCCAAGGCGTTTGGCAATGTCGACACGTTTCTCTCCATGATTCTTCTCCAACTCTTCTACTATTTTCAATCGCTCGTGCAGAGTTCTCACTTGCTTTTTAGGTTGGGACATGGTCCACGGATTTCAAAATAAATAGCAGGAATAAAATATATTGAAGTAATAAAAACAGGAATGAATTAATAACATAAATAAAATATTATAGGAAAAGGATAATAAAGGATGGAAATGATTAAACCAGGGTAACGTATGAAACTATGAAGCACACCAGAATGCACAGAACCACTTGCAATGAAGTAAAGCTCCACAACAGAGTTGCCAAGTCTTCATCTAGTCCAAAGAAAAGGATGGAGAGCAAAGAGTACAGAATGCACTCCATACTTTTTGATGGAGCCAATCCAGGTGGCACTAAGAAAGCAATGCATGCACAGCGCATTAAACCATCGCTTCAAATTAAAAAAAAAAAACTATCAGTGCGGGAAAATGTTGCGTCAGGACCGTGATTTTTCAACTATTGGTGCGGGAAAACGACAGTTCGAGGAACAATGGAGGCGGGAAAAAATAGTGTTATTTATATGGGGCTAATTTCGGGACCAAATAAGGCAGACGATACATGCGGGCCAACGACGGTAACGGGAACGATGGATAGAGGTTTCACTGTATATATTATTTTATGATGCTGCCATACATTTGTTATTATTGGTATTTAAATATGCTTTCAGTAGCTCAGATTATGTGGTGTCAGTTGATATCATGATCAGTGAATAATTAATTGGAAAGGATATGGAAGGAGGTAGTTGCAATCAGATTTACTGTACTGTCTCAAAGATTTACAAGGGGTATTGAGAAAACCAACAATCTCTGTGGAGGTAGCTGGCCCTGAATTGAATGTGAGACCTTCAGATATGAAGCAGGAGTGTTTATCTACTCAGACATGACATTCATTGCCACTGTGCAAAATATTTCATCTTCATGCAATACTTTTGGCATAATTTATTGAGAACAGAGTTCTTTGTTGTTATTAAAGGTTTAAGAATGATCTAACAGTTGTTGCATACCTGTAGCATTAGTCTTCACAATAAGAGGATTAAGATACAAAATTTAATGAACAAAAGTAAACTGGCTACATTTGTGGAACAAAAAAATTTGCCATGGCCACATTTAGCTCTTTCACATTTCAAGGGGACCTTTTCTCAGTTGAAATGCATTGTCCAATGGAGAATGCTTATCTTTCATTATATTTCCACAGCTTTGTCAGTCTGAATTTCTGTATCAGACAGCTTGCTTGTTGTCTTGCATATATCATTGCGTATAGTTATAATGAATATATGTACTAGAGATATTCTACTTCATAGTTAGGAGTATTGAGGCAGATTATCAGAGGAGGAAAGACAAGTTGCATTTTATTAACTCTGTAGGCGCAAAGCAGTGTGGAACATATTTAAAAACTGATGGAGCAGATGAAATTTTTAGTTGTCTGTCATTGTGTTGGGTGGTTGCTCTGGTAAGGTGCCTCTATCGTGAGCTGTTTTGTGTGTGTAATGTGTAATAGTAAGACTTCTTTCTGTCCAGATCCGGGTGTGCTAACGGGGAACATGGAAGGGCATACGGATGCTGTATGGGGCCTCAGTATACACAGTCAACGTCTGCAACTGCTTTCATGTTCAGCTGATGGCACTGTTAAACTCTGGTCACCTACTAGCAAAGTTCCACTCCTTTCCACATATGTTTCAGAACAAGGTAGGTAGTTAAATTAATAACTCCTTGCTGGATTGGCATTTTATTGAAGTGCCATGTCATCAGTGTTGCACATTGTGTGCAACATCATTTGATTTTTGTCTTTGTTATTCTTACCTTTTGCTGTTCCTACTCATCTTTCAGGTACAGGGACATTTGTAAATGATCCCACACATAAGTGTACACTCAAACCATTTTGTGTGACAGGTGGCAGGGCAGCGATTGCTACTATTCCAGTGTACCTTATTATATTTATTTATTTATTTATTTTCAGGAATCTACCATATATAGTACCCCTGCTTGTGAGATACTAACACACCAGTGACATCGCAGCCTTGTTTAAAGTAGGGATGTCAGTATATGTGGTGTAACGATAAAGTTCACGAACTCGCCAGACCGCACGAATGGCTGCAGCACTGTGCAGGATTGATGATGTGCGCTAGTGACCTTGGTATCTTATCTTCCTACTTCAGTAATAGCGTTGCTGTCATGACTACTTTTGTGAGCAGCAGCGGCCACTCTGTGTGGCTGTTTCGTGCTTGTGTCGTAATCATGTCTGAGCTGGAATTAGAGCAACGAACGATCATCAGGTTTCTTGGCAAACTGGGTAAAACTGGAACTGAAATTTGGGAAATGTTAGTGCAATTTTACGGGGACAATGCTTAAAAAACAGCTGTTTACAAGTGGATTAACCGGTTTTCTGAGGGTAGAGAAGATGTGATTGATGATGAGAGGTCAGGTCAACAAGCAGAACTGTCGAGAAACTGTTCACGCTGACCGCTGATTGACAGTGAGGGGCATTGCTGATAAAGTTCAAATTGATAGAGAAACAGTCAGGAAAATTTTAACCGAATATCTGTGCGTAAGAAAAGTGTGTGCGAAAATGGTGCCAAAACAGTTGACTGACGAACAACAACAAAATTGCCACGACCTTTTGGAAAGACAAGATGACTTTCTGGACCATGTTATCACTGGTGATGAGACATGGGTTTGCCAGTACGACCCAGAGATGACGCGTCAGAGTGCACAGTGGAAGCCTGTAAATTCTCCATGTCCAAAGGACTTTCACCAGTCAAAGTCCAAAGTGAAGACAATGCTCATCAATTGTGTTGATGTCAGTGGAATTGTGCACTATGAATTTGTACCTCCTGGGCAGAATGTCAATCAGGACTACTACTTCGAAGTGCTAAAAAGATTCCGTGAAAAAGTCGGGCGAAAATGGCACAAACTTTTTGCCGCAAAGTCACGGATCCTGCACGTCGACAATGCGCCTGCACACATGGCACTGTCTTTTCGAGAGTTTTTGGCAAGCAAACAAATTTCCATGCTCGAACATCCTCCTTACTCACCAGATCTTGCCCTGTGCGATTTTTTCCTGTTTCCATTGATGAAGAAACACCTGAAAGGAACGCATTTTGATGATGTTGAAGACATTCAGAACAACATGATGACAGCTTTAACGGCCATTCCACAATACGAGTGCCAGAAATGTTTTAAAGGATTGAAGAAACGGGCTACATGTATAGCATCCCATGGGAACTATTTTGAAGGGGACCACAGTGCTACGTAGCAGTGGTGGCTAGGCGAGTTCATGAACTTTATTGGCGGACCACATAAGGCAGTGACATCATTGGCACAGGTTTCCGTGATTATGATTGAGATTAGATGATGCAGTGCATTGACATGTATAACTGATCTGAAATTAACAAAACATCTCATTTGAGTGTTTCTGTATTCTTTCTTGGGATGTTATTTGAGTAATTAACCTTTATCCTACTAGAGTGGGTATTTAAATTTTAGTGCATGGTTTATAAAAAACATGAGTATTATTTGAACAAAAAAAGATAAATTATGAAATAAACAGCATTTTATGGAAAAATAAAACAGATTATGCAGCATGTCTTAAAAGTGCAGTAAATTTCCTTGTTGTGTAAATATGCATGAAGTTTGAGGTTCGTGGAAATATTAAATAGTGATGATAAGTTGGAAGCCTTTGATGTGATTGACAGTGGGTGTGTTTAGTAAGCAAGCTTCATTGAAATATTAAATAGAGGCAGTAACAAGTTGGAGCCAATCCCAGTGGCTGCACGCTCTAAGGCATGGGTCTGCGGCTCGTCGCTTGCTGGGATTGTGGGTTTGAATTCTGCTGGGGGCATGGATGTCTGTCTCTTGTGAGTGTTGTGTGTTGTCAAGTAGAGGTCTCTGCGTCGGGCTGATCACTTGTCCAGAGGAATCCTACCGAGTATGGTACGTCTGAGTGTGATAGTGAAGCCTCAACAAGGCCCACTAGGGGCTGTTGCGCCATGAGAAAAAAAAAGTAACAAGTTGGAAGTCTTTGGTGTGATTGACAGTTGTTGTTTTATCTACCTTATATAATGCACTTCGTTTTTGGAGTGTGAGTGGAGTGAGTGAGAGAGTTAGTCAAGTAACTTCACATTTTGTTTTTATGCTTACTGGGTTTGTATGGTTATATTAGCTTTTCTTTAATGAACGTTTACAAGGAAATGTAATGGAAGAGTTATTGAACAATGAAAGTGAGACGTGATTTTTTTCTTTCATGAGATGGTTCACGTTTCTCATGTCAAAAGTGATGAGTTTCAGCTGTGTTTGGAAGAAAGTAATTTACAACCAGTGTTGTAAAGACTTAATCACACATCAGTAGATGCTTGTTGAAAGATGGGGTGAATTGGTATGTGGATATGTTAACCTTATCATATGACAGTCCCATTTTTAGTATTTGTATATATCATTGATGCTGTGGTTAATGAAATGTCTATTGTAAGCAGAAAGTGTTACTTGACATTTTAGAATAAATGAGAAGTTCAGGTTTTGGATCCAAAATTTGGATGCTGCAGTATGCATAAAATAGGCGATGGTGTTGTTTGCTTTCTAAGCTGTTCAGTGAAACTTTGTTACTCAGGCTATATAGCATCAAGTGAGAAAGTTGAGGACATCTTGCAATTTCTTAATGTAGTTGTGGTTCTGACTTGTGTGTAGATGGAGCTCCAACTTCAGTAGATTTTATCCGAGATGAACCCAATCGCATGGTGGCAGCCTACAATTCTGCCCATTGTATTGTCTACGATTTGGAATCAGGGAAACCTGTCGTACGGTTCGAAACAACTCAGGTAACAAAATCATTTTCTGTTATGCACTTGTAGAAGATGATAAGCTTTATACTTATACAGTATGTATTAAATGTTGTTTGTAGTGCCAACAGTTACAAATGTTGTGACAGTGTGAAACTCTAAGATGGAGTCGAACCAATGATATAGACATTATCTGTATTTAAGTAATCAGTTCTTGAAGGAAGTAAAATAACAGTAATAGTAATATATCAGTGGAACTAGGGCACAGAAAAAAGAAAGAAACAAAGGTTTTGTACATCTGTAACCTGGTTTTCAATTTTTCATTGTTGATTCTACTATAATGAAAGTTTGAAGTCATTCAGATCATTGTAATCGTTGTGTATATAGCTGTAAACACACTATTGCCACACATGATAATTGAGAATGTTTCATTTAAACCGGTGTTGTTGTTTTCAGGAGGTTGACAACAATGTGATGGGTCGCCAGATCAACTGTGTAGTGGCACATCCAACTCTGCCCCTTACCATTACAGCACACGAAGGCAGGCACATCCGATTCTTTGACAATACAACAGGGAAGTTGGTTCATTCAATGGTAGCCCATCTTGATTCAGTTACCAGTCTTGCTGTTGACCCTAATGGACTATATCTACTTTCAGGGAGTGAGTATTACTACCAGAATGAATTCAGTATTTTTCTTCTATGATAGTAACTGTTTCTTAACAGAAGAATAATAATATGAAACTGCAGACATTGCTTTTTAAAACTGCATAATTGTGATTATTGCAGGTCATGACTGTAGCATTCGTTTGTGGAATCTGGATAACAAGACATGTGTTCAAGAAATTACAGCCCACCGTAAAAAATTTGATGAGAGTATTTTTGATGTGGCGTTCCACCCCTCACGGCCATACATTGCAAGTGCTGGTGCTGATGCTCTTGCCAAGGTGTTTGTGTGAAGTCACTGAGGCAAAGAAAGGGCAGCAAGAATAAAAAGAGAACAGTGCCAGCAGGGAGGTGGGAGGGGTTCCACCAATGCAGACTGTTATGTTGTCAGTGGTGAATCTCACAGTGGTGAACAGCCATGGTGGCTCATAACAGAAGTTGTTAATTGCATTGTGAGGGTCATGCGGTAAGTAAGGGGGGTGCCACGCAGGAACATCTTTAATTACATTCTACCTTCAAGCAGAAATGTCCCTATGGCATTGCTCCTCGTAATTCTGCTCCCCCTCCCAATCCTCTTGCAAGACAGGTCAGACGGTGCCATGTATATCGACCATTAAGAGAGGCATCGATTGAATAGCAGTGACTGAGAGAACTCAACTGATTTGTTTGTTTTCTGTCAGTTTCACTAACTACAATCATAGAATTGGTCACATTTCAGTATATTGTATTTTGGGTTGTACAGTGGATGGAGTGTACAATCTCAAAGAACTTGACAGACAGCTCTCCTGCTTATGGAGATGTTGCCTGCATGTAATTCAGGACTAGTAAGTAGGAAGATGTGTCTTTGTATGCTGTGCTGATGAGATGTGGAGGGGGGATGGGGGCATGGCATGGGGGTGGGGGGTACAGACACTACTTACCAAATGATGACCCATTCATTTTGTCCAGATTTTGATGACTGATGGTAGCTTTAAAAATGTGTGAATGAATATTGCATGGGAGTGTGCATGCAAGTGTGTTACTGAGGTGTGATAACTGTCATAATTGAATTTTAAAGTGAGCTAATGAGAGTGTACATATAAGACTATACTGCATCCAGATGGATTATGCAGATTGCACCGTCTGACCTGATTTTAACTGTCATTTACACAGGGGAACCTAAGAGGTACTGTGTATGATGTTTTATTTAATATGTGGACTTTTACTGACATATCTTCAGGATGTCATGGCTGTGGCTTTTGTACTGTAAAGAGTAATACTTGCAGAAGTTTCCATTGCAGCTTTAATTTTCAGGATACTTGTAGCAATTGATGAATTTTCAGGTAATAGTTCTGTTAAAAACTGGAAAAAGACTGAGATGCGTGTTGCATCATCATTTCTGTGTTGAAAAATTTGACAAAGGAATGTGCCAATTTAGTACACAAGTTCGCATTAGAGCAATAATTTTGTTAATGTAGACTTGGTGTGTCTGGTTGTTTCTCCGTGTTTTCTTTTTTGTTTAATTTTTTGTAACTTGCAATATTTACTTCAAATACCCAGGAACATGTGCAGAAATGCCATCTTCTTGCTTGAAATTTGTAGTTTCACAGAATTATCATAACAAGCCTTTTATGTTTTGCTGTGTAAATGGCCGTTTATGGGGAGTCTTTATTTTACAACATGAGATGGTCTCCATCCTCTGCAATACCCATAACCCACGATAAATGTAGGTTCAGGTTTGGGATAGAGGTCTGATATTGTCTCTGTATATGTTAACTTATATGTAACATTTTTTTAAATGGCTGCACTGTATATTGTGGTGGCTGGCTAGTGGAAGATGGGCAGTCAGTTCAATATTATTAGAGACAGGAAGTAAACAAAATGTGTGTTTAACTGTAAAATATTGTATTTAAAGTAGAACTACTATGTAGCTCCATAAACATATAATTATGAATTCATTCTTATGAAGTTTGGTAAAGGTTCAGAGCAGGCATAGTTGTTCAGAACTGGATGACCATACGTACGATTTGTGTTTACACATAATTATTGCTAAAGGTTTTTTGTAAATGATTAATATTTTGCCTTATTAAAGTAAGCAACTCTTTAATTTCCAAATAATGTTATGTTATTAAAGTCCATCGATAAAATTAAATGTTCATTCAATTTGCATCTTGTTGATTTTACAGTATGTGATTTTCTCTGTTTCTTCTTTTGTGTGTAAATGAAGGAATGCCTGATTTTGATTTTTCCACTAGGGATTTAGGTGCTGTGTCTATCTTGTCTGTCTTGTCAGTGGCTGGTGTGAATCTCTTGTTGTGAATATGCCTACTTCAATAGCCATAGTGGAGAGAGTAATTTTTTAATTTTGGATTATGAGTAAATGTGAGTGTTGTCCGAGTGTGTAAAAAAAATATATATACCATATGTAATATTTTCTGCATGACTGACCAAAGCCATTGATCGATCATTAATTAACTGTTCCTCTATAAACTGCACAAAATCTTATCCTAAAAGGTACAGAATAGCCAAAGCAACAGTAATAGAAAGAGGTCCAGTGTTTATACAAGATTCTTTTCCTTAGGTTGCTCTCTCAGGACTTCAGTGGGGTCTTAAAATGCTACTGTCTGAGGACCATTCTCCTACCTTCCTAAACCTATTTTGGTGATGGAATCTTGTTTTATTATATATGTACAATCCACACAACCACAGCACTTTTAATAAGCTTAACAAGGCTGCTTGTAAATTCCCCTAATTTTAATGAAATGTCACATGTGAATTGGTAATAAATGCAGATACAAATGTGTATTTATTATGACAGTACTTTACACAACTTTCCCCTTATTGTGTTTAAATACTGTTTAGGAACATGCCTGTACATTCTGGCATCAAACACTGGTTTTTACCATTTGCCCTTGTTAATAAAGTTGTTGATAGAGTAGCAAACCTGGTGATTTTTTTTTTTTTCATAGAAGTCACTTTAGATGATGTAACTTGTCAGTTGTGTTTCTGTAGGGCAGGAATGGTGAACTAGTGGCACTGGTGCCAAGTCTGTCTGTCTGAGATTTTGGCTGTTATTAGTGATAACTGCTTTTGTCTATATTGACATCTGGGTAATTAGTAGTTGACCAAGTCATAATTGTAATAACATGCATCCCCCCCCCGGCTCTGAATTCCAAAATCTGTGGGTACATAGAGAAAGATGGATGACGCATGTCTTTGCATTTTTTTTGGCATCACTGGTTACCGATTGTTTTCTGGTAAATACATGAAATCAGATTTGTGAAGTTATGTTCCAAATGAAATGAGTGCCAAAAGATTGTGTCATCCTCAGAGCAACATGTAAACCAAAATTTTAAGACATATTTAATGAATGTGTCGCAGCCGAATTCTCTTAAAGTCCACCAGGGCAGTACTGGAGCAATGATGATGTTTGGCACCACTTATTATTGGTAAGTATAACTTTTGATGCAAATTTGGCACCAGAGAGCAAAAACGTTCGCCATCCCTGTCGTAGGATGCCAGTATTGGGGATACCGTGATTGCTGGTCGGGTAAGCCGACTGTAACAGTCATGTAACAAATTTCCATGATGGAGATATTTTGACAATAAAAGTAGGATATATTGTCCGATAAAATGTTTTACAAACAGAAAATGAAAATAAATTAACATTCTATTCTCAGTGGTTCAACTGCAGTATGATTGACATTCACTCCTGCTGCTTCTGTGTATGTGTTTTTGTCTGTTACCAGGGATCGGTGTGTATATCAATTGTCATTTCATGGAGTTAAGGAATTCTTTCAACATATTTTCTGTTACTCAGAAAGTGTACTCATAATAACTACTGCAGTCTGGTGAAGGTGTGAATATAGAAAGGCACAGTGCTTGACGTGATACTGAAAGTGTAGTCTATAGTAGTAATGAAACCCTGATATTCCAATCTGTAGCAAGGTACTTGTTGACTAAGTATGTTATGTTGGGGAAATGTTATAGAGGTGTGTGTTATTTTCATAGTAATTTTGTTTTTTAGGTCTAGTAATTATTGCAGAGGTCCTCAGTTCGTAGGATGTGGGTACTGGGATTTGAAGTGACATTACAGCTGGATTAATGTGCAAATGCAGAACATTGGAGTCCTTGCTGTGTGCACACCCAGTTTCTATTACACTATGGATTTATATGAAAAGGAACTATAAATGGACTTCGTAACATTCAAATTGTGTGTGCCAAAAATGGAAGTCTGGCGCTCCATGTAGACCGTGTTTTCTATACCCTAGCAACAGTGCTATAATCGATTGTAGAGCTCATAACATTTGTAGAAAGGTAGGTTAATTTGGTCCTGTGCTAAATTAAGGTCTATGCAATGAATGCATTCTTAGCCTTTGGGGTAAAGATCCTCGGGTATCCATTGAATAGAAGCCTGGGTGGGACCCAGAACCTGTCTTGACACTTTGAAGAAGTGAGAGACCTTATACTCTTAGCAGGAAATAGAAAGTGTCATAAAACTCGTAGTTACATTATGTGTCCATTTTGTAGTTTATTAACACTGATTTATATGTTTTGGGTTAGGCCTAAGGATGCACGAAAGGATCTCAGCTTGTAACTGTAGGGCCTGCGTAGGATTCAAACCGCGCCAGACTGTTTATAAACCGAATCGTACGAAGTATATGTTGTCTAAAAATGAGCTTATTTTCTAAAACGCGGGTGTCTATTTCTGGGCGCTGTAGGTTAGATAAGTTCTGGTTTAGTTTGTTCCTCAGTCTTGTGTAATCATAACTCATTTGGTCCTCACACTGGCTGAATGGAAATAACTGTAGACCAACAATGGCGTGCAGCTTTTTCATGGCAGTATCCGAAGGGCAACACGATGTACTGGTCGGAAACCGTGGCGGTAGTACTTTGTCAGTAATGGTCCTAAAAATGACAGAAGCATAGGAGCAAG
This sequence comes from Reticulitermes speratus, assembly GCA_021186555.1. Taxonomy (NCBI): domain Eukaryota; kingdom Metazoa; phylum Arthropoda; class Insecta; order Blattodea; family Rhinotermitidae; genus Reticulitermes; species Reticulitermes speratus. The sequence goes on from JAJKFL010000237.1 coordinate 22,978,189, forward strand.
GAGTGCTGGTACCAGAAGAAGACCAAGAAAATAAAAGCAGGTGGGAGGAAAAAAAATTATTAAGGTTAGTACTGCTCTGTGCGCTCTTTGTGTGACTTCCGTATGGTGAGGTTAGAACATATGTTTTGTAGGTTAGGTGACAATGTTAGGTTTTACAAGTCTGTGCTTTGACACTCGGTCCTAATAATGCTTTGCTGTGCGTATCTGTTTACGGTTATTTCCCTCGCTTGAAAACATTTGAAGCAGGCCTACCGTTCCATCGTAAGAATGGCACTTACAAACGCGGTGTAAGTTGCACACATTTGAAAGTATTATGAAATGGTGTGTGAATCGACGATTAGGCATGGAGCAGAAGTATGGGGGTTAAAAGAAGCATGGAAAGTAATAGACAAGGTAGAGTAGGAGAAGCAAGGTTGTGGGTCTGAAAATGCTGGCAAGGCATTTAATGTGTAGCTACTGAGGAATGGGTAAAGCAGTATTACGAATGGTAGAAAGGCAACATGAATGTGAGAAGTTGGGCTGAGTTGAATGAGGAGATGGACAGTACCGAACTAAGATGGCTCTTCTTCCGAAACGTAGTGAATTTTAGATTTTTATAGTTCTATATTTCATTCACATTAAAGACAATGGACAAAGTCCAAGAAACAAGTGGTTCACAAGGTTCAAAATGTGTAAAAATACATGAATATAATGAGGGAGCTACCAATCGTGACAGCCTGGAGTTAATCGGAAGGTGGTCCCAAGAAAATAAGGACTTTACTCACAAAAAAGGAACACTAGACGCTGAGAAATTGAAGGACATTACATCCAAAAAAGTAAGACGTCGTACACCCTAAAAGACCAAACGTCACAAGATGTAAAATTGAGTCATGTGATTAAATGTGTCTACTCCAAAAGGAAGGGGCCAAGGAGGCAAAATGATGGGTCTATGAATTAACAGTAACATCCATGACAAAATCCCACACGAAAATTCCGCACAGAAAAAAACCCACTGTCATAAATGCTCATATGAAAATTGCTCACACGGATAAATGCTCACACGGAAAAATGCTCACACGAAAAATTGCTCACACGGAAAAATGTTCACACGTAAAAATGCTCACCCGGATGAATGCTGACACAGAAAAGTACGCACATAGAAACATTCTCACATTCACAATACTATAAAGTAATACACTCTTAATAAAGCTTTACGTGCACGCTATAAAGTTAAGTTCCAACATGCAGTATTCTTATTGACATGAACGAAGAATATGTTATGAATGAAATTATAAGAAATGGAAAGTTAGCGTTTGCCACGCTGGCTCACGTCAGCTCAATCAGTCCGCCCACTCCTACGTTGACTCTGATCTATTGGGCGAAAATCGCCCCATCCCCTCAGTCTTACCCATCTACTGATGATAGCAACTTGGTTGCCGAAAAACGTATTTAGTAATACTTTAGTGTGTGTAAGCGACGTGAGCTGTTCTGTTTCCTGACCAGGCGGTTAGCTACAACGTTTCGGTGAGTACCTTTCCTTTTCATTACAACTTGTGACTACACGCTCGCACCTTACATCTTACGGCCAAGGAGTTTAATTGGCGCTTACAATCGCATTTCTATATTTTCTATTTATATTGCTTTTTCTTTTAAATGTACATTATTATATTAGGTATTATACTTTTATTAATTTTTTTTTTGTAGTGCCAACAATGGAGTTTTCAAGGAGTCAGAAGGGCAACCAAGTTTTGACTTACTTGGATTTTCAATATCTGTCTTTTCGCACTATAAATGGAGTGCTGACTTGGAGATGCAGGCAGAGTCACTCTATAAAGTGTCATTCAATTATGAAGACAAAAGATGGCAACACAGTACAACAACCAACCGAACATTGTCATGATTCCTGTCCTCAAAAACCAGAAGCCAACGTTGCCAGAAGCCAAATGAGGCAAGACATGAGAGTAGTTAGTGCTACCCCTCGCAATGTGATGGGGAATGTGTTGTCAGAGTTGAGTAAGGATGTACTGGCCCACATGCCCAAACAATCATCCCTTGCGATAAATCTTCTCAATCACAGAAAGGCGGTCATTTGCCTAATCCAACAACAATAAATTTTGACATTCCTGAGAAGTACAGTCAACTGGTACTTCATGATTCAGGTGTGGATGATCCAGACAGAATTCTGGTTTTAGGTGATAAAGAACTCTTGGTTGAATTGAACAAAGATACAATCTATGGAAATGGCACCTTTGATAAAGTTCCAAACATGTTTCACCAACTGTATTTGTGGCATGCCAAAGTGGGTAACTCATATCCGTCATGTATTTACATTCTGTTACAGAAAAAGAACTTGGATACTTATAATAGAATGTTTGAAATCATGAAGCTGTTGGTTCCAAATCTGGTGCCTCAAAAGGTTTTAGTAGATTTTGAGAAGGCTTGCATGAATGCAGTGAGGATTGCCTTTCCACACGCTTAGGTCAAAGGGTGCTATTTCCATCTGTGTCAGAATCTCATCAGGAATCTCAGCAATTTTGGCTTGAAGACTGAATTTGAAACTGATATAAATATAAAACTCAAGCTAAAGTCTCTTGCTGAATTAACCTTTGTCCCAGTCCATGATGTGAGGAGTGTCTTTGCTTGCCGCCACATTTCCAGAAGAAGATAGCTATAATGAGGTGCTCACGTACTTCTTTTCCACATACATTAAGGGTGCAGCAGGTAGAGATCCCCAGTTTCCAATAAGAATATGGAATCATCATGATGCAGCTCTTGAACGGTCGCCTAAAACTACAAACTGCTGTGAGGGATTCCACAATGCACTTAATTTCCTATTCCACAGCAGTCATCCCAGCATGTGGTTTTTGTTTGATGGACTGCACAGGGACCTGGCTTGCCACAGATTGACACTGGCTAATGCACAGGCAGGTCATCTGGAGGTGAAAAAGAGAAGATATGATGCACTGCATGATTTGGTTGACACTTCTGTGCAGGAATATGAGCAGGTGGAAGACAAACTGAAATACTTGCGGAGATTGGCTAACTTACAATAAAATGAAAAACCAAAAAGTGTGGACTGTTCACTTTGTAGGACAAAGAAAAAATAAATACAATAAATAAAGAATAAATAAAACCAGAGTATTTCATTTCATGTAATTTCCCTTACAAACATTTACATCCAGATTTTCTATTTTATTTGTTTATACTCAGATTTATTCAAGATTAAAATTTATTTTATTATAATTTCATTCATAGATATATTCTTCGTTCATGTCAATAAGAATAGTGCATGTTTGAACTTCGCTTCATAGTATGCACATAACGCTTTATTAAGAGTGTATTATTTGATAGTATTGTGAATGTGAGAATTTTTCTAAGTGCGTACTTTTCTGTGTGAGCATTCATCCGTGTGAGCATTTATCCATGTGAGCAATTTTCCGTGTGAGCATTTATCCGTGTGAGCATTTTTCCGTGTGAGCAATTTTCATGTGAGCATTTATGACAGTGGGGTTTTTCTGTGCGGAATTTTCGTGTGGGCTTTTTTCATGTGCGCATTTATCCGGTCACCTATATATGGTCAGTAGACCTACTATATTCGGCGCACTAAAGCCCGTATAATTCTGACTTCGCACTCTGGGGTTAATGCTGATGTATATGTGTGTGTTTTCGAATTTACGAAATATAGATAGGTAATTGCTGGAAGACGTGGGTTGAAGGACATGTTGAGCGCTACGAGTTCTCAGACGTATTAGGTTGTAAGAAAGTAGTGGTGTTATTCTTTAGTCTGTAATACATACCGCAAAACAAAACAATTATTTTTGCAAGCATATGAGATTAACAGTAAGTGAGAGGAAAGTAGGCTGGAAATGCTTCCTTGAAGCATTTGATCTGTGGCAATTCCGAATCCTAAACAGAGCTAGGACTGGGAGAGCTGTTACAGGCCTGCAGGAACGGCTTAGATGGAACAGAACGTGTCATGTTAACACAGAAAGAGAAAAACACATAATAGGTGCCATAAAAACGTTTGACGCAAAAGAAAGCCATTATGGAATATCAAACTCTAGACGTCTCTACCTGCGAACTTCACCATAACAGAATGAAGCCCGCAGGTAAAACACAGCAAGTGTTTCAAAGATTTTCAACAGAATTTAACATTGGTTTCGGCTCACCATCACTTGTGTTGCCTAAAAATTGAATAAAGGCAGCACAGGCCAAAGTGGATTTTACGACACAGACATTCAGGCAACATATCCAACTTTTTACACTTGAAGATAACAGAGGTTGCAAGGAGACCTAATCGAGTACGTTTGATTTGGTGAATTTTCTTAAAGCGCTAAGACTAGATGTCTTAAGAAAATGCATCAAAGTTGAAATTTTTCAAAAACGAACATACCACACTTTTTTTTGCAAATGGGTGCCCACGGTAGAATTAAAACGCTAACATTGCCCATTTCCTTTTAATATGACTTCATGACTGTACTCCAAGAACTGCAAGTGAAATTCAGTTCTGACCGTGGTACATTTCACTTAGGACTGCTATGTTTGTATATGTTGTCCATCCTGTCGTATTACACAAAGGAAATGTTTAGGGAACTGACCCTGTTCCCTATCCCAGTTAAAGAGGCGGTGGAGGGTCCAGTGTTGGAGAATTAATAGGTGCATCGCTACCTTTTCACATGAGGATGGGAACGGATTCGATTTGGGAAACCTTATGTTTTTTTAATTGGTAACCATAGGCGAAGTTAAGATGCATAGTAATCATAAATACTTTCGTCTTATACAGGATAGGTAAAAGAAGAAAGTTATCCCTGTACAAGTCTGGACAGGCCGTTAGGGCTCCAGGAGGTTGAGGCCCCCATGATTTCTAGAAAATCTGCAAATGAAGGTGACATGGTTGTTAGCCCTACGCACCGGCCGGCTTTTCTTCCCCAGGAGATATCCCTGGTACTCATTTCTGGTAGAGGCTGAGTGGACTCAAGAGCCAATGACCCCATCGGGAATCGAACCCGCGACTTTCCAGCTTGTAGCGCAGTGCCTCAACCGCGTACCCTTATACAGGATAGGCCCTATTTCAAAGCGAACGGCTTGGCTTACTCCAATCATGTTGGACAAATTACTATGCCTATTGTGATATGAAATGTTATTTTGTATGTAACACATCTAGACTCAAGAGAAATTTGTTCATCTTTGTGATCAAAACTTATCAGAAAAGTGCCAAGTACCAACACTCTGCTGCCTATGAAACTAATGTTTGTGAAGATCATTCTTACGCTCTGATAGGACGGAAGGGCCATGGTGAACTTAGAATTGTGTGCATATGGGGAGACAGGTCTTGCTCTGCGACACCTGCGAAGAATACCACGCCAAAGTCTTACAGATGCGAAGTGCAAGGCATCCACTACGTCGAGAAAACTGAAGCCAATTTACAGGCCGAGAAGTGCTTTTGTGCTGGCTGTAACATCGATAATTATTAGACCTAGTATGTTATAACACGCATGCAGTACACTTCAGAAATATTTTATTAAGCATACATTACATTTGGAGCTATTTCATTACCTTCTTGCACTAATAGTCAGTTAGAAGCCCGGACAGAATAGTCCAATGCAGTGTAACGTGGGGACCGCGGACCCCTAAGGGGCACAGGATTTGTTCCAAGGTCTCCGCGAATTAACACAGGTTCGTAGAAAGCCGTGTTCTACCAGTTAGTCAGGGAAAATATTGAACTATAATTAAATAAATTTGTAATTGGTTCACACTCTTTTTAAAACAATTTTAGTGTAAGGTAAACAGAAGATTCTTCAGTTTTCGGCTGTGATGATGTGGTTGGCGCGTAATTTGCTTAACAAACGGTTAATTCCCCACGATGGTGTTACGTCTCCCTGCAATGCTGTGCCAGAGTCTTACAGTTCCAAAGTACAGGATCTCCACAACGCTGAGGAAACTGAAACCAATGAACAGGCCCAGCAGACCTCCAGTACTGGCTGCAAGACCGATTGTAAATAATTAGCCAAGTGAACAAGAACTACAGTACATCAGTTACAAAGTATACTGCGTGTTCTGCTTTTAAACATCGTGTGCATCTTTGTCTAAGTGGTACACAGTAATAATAATAATATATAATAATAACCATGGCTCAACAGCCCTATATGGGCCTGGGCCCCCTCTTTCCGAGATTACGTGGTCTGCGCATTTGTGGCAGTTCGGAGACCAGCCGACTGGCCGCGCTGTTCAACTCAATCGTGATGTGACCGCCAGAGCCATCTGGCAGTCAGTCAGGAGACTTGGGTGAGAAATGGCTTGAATTTAGCTTACGGACACTACTGGTTCTTCTTCATGCCCGAAGGTTCTTTTACATGTCGTAAATCTACGACATGGGACTGACGGCTTTACTTCCCATCCGAAGGAAGTGGTGCTCCGGATTTTTATCACACTTAAAAATCGAAACCGCGAACCTTGGGTCCAGTGGTGAGCACGCTAACCACTAGTCCACCGAGGTCGACTGGTACACAGTAATACACGGTAATAATTCTATGCGTCTCTAAATATCCCCGTTTTCTAAGGAACGCGAAGCTCAGATTAGTAAGTCACCGTCACATCCTTCTGAACTCATTGGCCGTTTTTTGTTATACAAATTCATTTCCATATGACGTTACCCTGTGAGCGCAAGGAAGGCCAGTATAACTTTCATTATTGCCTAAATAAATAATTTTTGTACTTGAAAATGAGATATGTCGAATTGAAACGTTTCACGTTCGGTGTGAAAGCCAAATAACAGGTTAACAATTTCAGACTTCATTTGTGCAGGCGCAGTGTCAAGCGGTATACTGTGAAGTGCATAAGTCATGTTATCGCACAGGCTGAGTAGATTTTGTTGGCGTTGGTGCATGAAAAATTGACCCCTTTGAATATTTCTAACAGGTAGGCGTTTAGCGGTGCAAAATGCGGAAAGTGCCAAGAGTGTATTGCGTTCGCGTGATGCAGCACGTCTTGTTGCGGTGTTTACCGTAAGAACAGAAAAATTAATTTTTATACGCTTTTTTAACCCTTTAAAGCACATGATTTGGCACGAAAAATCTCTCATATTTCGTTGAAAAAATGTGTTTGTGTGTTTAGCAAGGTTCTCAAAATAAACAGCGGTACCTCTATGTTCATTGTTAACCAGCTGCTTTTGTAATGGAAAAGCCGAGTGTTTCTGTTGAAGTAAGAACTATTTCTTTAAGTGTTATTTACACGAATCCCATGCTTCAAACTCAGGGTTTAGCTGTTGGCCTCAAACCGCGACGTCTCGAGTTTGAGCCCAGGACAGTTCATATGGGGCTTTTGGTGGGTAAAGTGGCACAGGGACAGGTTTTCTCAGAGTACTTCATTGTTCCACTACCAGTATCATTCCGCCGGTCTTCCATACTCATCTTCAGTTGTAAAGGGAAAGACAAACTGGCGGAGCCTCGGGATCTTCCAGCAAAGTAATGCTGTTTCGGAAATCGGTAATCCTTCAAATTTTGTATGACTTTATCTTCTTTTAAACAGTTAATGTATGACTGTATCTTCGACACTGAAGGAAGACGGAGAGTATAGTATGGCAACTATGTAGAAAGGCGGAAAACTAAATTATGTTGTTTTTAATTCCTGGTCTCCGCTACCCTCACCGTATGAAATAAAACATATGAAGAACAGCAAGTGCCATTTTTTTCGGCAGAAATGTCTATGTAAAACAAACGTGCAGGCATCATTAGGCAAGCTGCATACTATAATACTTACAGAGAAACTCGCTGAGACCAAAGATTTCCGTCTTGTAGTAGCTTAGGAATTGCGTGTGTGTAAAATACAGGTGCACGACTGCCAAATTCTTTCTGCAAACAACATATTACAATATATTTTAATGATATAAACGAAGTCATATGAACGTTTGTAGGGCTTAGTCAAATTATGGATGGTTTCGTCAGCTCAAATACAAGCTTATTTTTCGTTAATAACCACGTACAAGAGTAGACGCTGGACAAACCAGAAGTAAACAATTTTATCTCTCACTGCAATGGAAACCTCAATTCTCGTATGGGTGGAGATTTTTTTTTAAAATCAAGCACTGAAGAGGATATTTGGAGTTAAGAGAGAGAAAGTAAGAGGCTGTAGAACAGTAGTACACAGATGTTGCAAGGATCTAGGAGCCACGACCAAATTCTAGGTGACGGAAGGGTGACATGAAGTAAGTTCAATATTGATGATCCAGACATAATTCTGGAATGACCTGCGAACATCACTCATATCTGGCGCTTTCTGCTCGGTGCATGTGAATTGAAACACATTTCTGTATGTAAGGAAAAATACTGCAATAATTATGCTGAAAATATTAGGCGCCAACACAGTAAAACCTAGTCGCCCAGGGCTTGTGTACCTCTGGGGTAGAAACTCACATAAAGAGGAGGTTCACATTTTGTTTTCTTCACCAACTTACATATTATTAAGGCTATAATTTCCAAGTGGAAGAGATGAGATAAAAATTTAAAGTGCAAGGGAGGGATGAGTTATTCAAACCAAATATAATCAGATACGCTTCTTGGAAGAGACTACTTGGAGAGACCGAAGAGTAGACTGGCAGCTGATACGTAGAAGTATCTTCGAAGAATAAATTTTAGATTAGCCTCACCGTGCATTTTTCGATTCAATATTTATAAAGACCAACACAATGCACTTCACTGTCACTTTAATATGTATTAATTAACCCCTACATATGTTTCGGTTTACACAAAACCATCCTCAGGGGGTTCAAAACTACGTTGGATGTGATAAAACGTGGTTTTGAACCCCCTCAGGATGGTTTTATGTAAACCGAAACATATGTAGGGGTTAATTAATACATATTGAAGTGATAGTGAAGTGCATTGTGTTGGTCTTTTTAAATATTGATTCGAAGAATAAAGTTTGAAGTTACAAACTGAATTCAACTTATTTAGAGTGGAGCCAAATCATGCGATGCTGTGAACATGATGGACCTCTGGGTGGATCCCTTGAGCACGTATATGGCAAGATTAAGGTCCGTTGGGACCTTGTACTTTTAAGCAAGGCTAACAGATGCCGACGTTCCTTCGAACCATCGGCATCTGTTAACCCCGCTATCGTAGCGTAACATTCCAAAAGAACAGAACTTCAGCACCAACACTGTGGGAATCTCGAATCTCGCAATTTACAAAGCAGGATTTACCCAACTATTCGATCCACTCTATTTCAATCTTTCCAGAAATTATTTATTTGTAAAGTAAGCGATCCCAGTGGCCGCACTGTCTAAGGCCTGGATCTGCGGCCTCTCGCTTGCTGGGATTGCGGGTTCGAATCCCGCCGGGGGTATGGAAGTCTGTCTCTTGAGAGTGTTGCTTGTTGTCAGGTAGAGATCCCTGCGTCAGGCTGGTCACTCGTCCAGAGGATTCCTACCGAGTGTGGTGTGTCTAAGTGTGATCGTGAAGCCTCGATAATGAGGAGGCCTTGGCCCACTAGGGGCTGTCGAACCATTGGGGGAAAAAATCCGGAGCATGTTTATTTCATAATGCATGAATTTGGTTATTTAATATTTGTTTACCTGACGTTTGTTTTGTCTAAATTTGTTTCCTCCAAGTAGCGCATACTCTTGACAAATGACGGATCAATATTTCCGTACGTCATGGATGATGAGTAGCTCAGATCATTGCAACCGGGTAGACATTGACAGTCAGGCTTTGTCCACTCTCTCGTCGAGTTGGTAGTACTTTCATCCAAAATCATCATCTCAAGAAATTCTGCAACCAATAACAACACCATTTTTGCAAATGTACGCGCTTCAGAAGCTCCACACCATAAATTATGTACACATTTTTTACTACTGAGCTAGACACTTTGTGTACCGAGCTGCTTGGTGTAGCGGAATAGATCTTGACTGAAATGGCCGGTTCGAATCTTAGCTGGGACATTGGCTCTCCTGACTGAGGTTATTTGTGACTTTTCTCAGTTCTTCCAGGCAAATGTCGGGATGACACTTCGATTCAGCCATGAACACTTTCTTACAAATCCTTTCCAATTTATCATGAAGCAGTCATAGTGTAATCGCTAATATTTTGACAGAGCTATAAAATGAACAACACACACACACACACACACACACACAGCATTTCTTAGCAGGCATAAACATCGCCCGAGGAGCGTTTTGAATAACGCACAGGCCTGCTTCATATAGGCTATTATCTTGTTTTCAGCTAAGTAAGTAGCCATGTCGGTTTCCGCAAGATTTATAGGCTACTAAATTGCGGTTGAAATTATAGGCTTTTGGGCGAAACCGACATGTCACTTTTATTTGCTCTTTAAATAAAATAAAACTAATAATTCTGATGCCCGGAAATTTGTATTTCGAGAAAGTAATTTGATTTATTAAATGTACTCTTGGTTGTGGGAAAGAGATATTGTTTGATAGTTTTGTAAAGGATTAAATGCCGTTAACACGATTAATTTGTATTATTATTAATTTATTTTAAGGCAACTTATTTCTACTAACTTTCGCCATCTTCAGACTACCAAAATTATAAAAGGTATATAGTACACAACTGCAATATTATAACAACGTAAAGAGGATAGTATTCAAATGCAACGCTAAAAGAGCACCGAATAATGCAATGGTATATTATACCTTTTATTATATTAATGGCCTGAAGATGACCAACGTTGGTCAAAACACGTTGCTTTAAAACAAATTGATAATAATAAAAATTAGTCGTGTTGGCCGTATTTAATCCTTTATAACTCTATATAACACAACGGAATGTTTAACATAAAATTATGTGGCAGTTGTTGAGCAGGTGTAATTTTGGTTTTTGTCATACCATACTGCCTTTCAAGAACGAACAATTGCCCCATTACTGACAACAATTTTATTAGCAGAGTAATTCGAAAACTGTTAATGTGCTGCTGTATAATTTGCACATTTATAGTTTTTCACTCACTGCGAGCTAGATTAGCACAGTTCTCCTCTTGTTTGCCACATATTTTAGTATCCACATCCTCTGAAACACATGAAGCAATGACAAAATAGTATTAAAACATGTGGTGTCTGATTGAAATGATGGGTCACAGATACTGGACTGAGTGTTGTGAGTTCACATATGTCGTCTTTATACGTACCTTTCCATACTCGTCTTTTATCCTACTTTCATATCTTGTCACAGATACTGGACTGAGTGTTGAGATGTCGTCTTCATACGTACCTTTCCATACTCGTCTTTTATCCTACTTTCATATCTTGTCACAGATACTGGACTGAGTGTTGTCAGTTCACATATGTCGTCTTCATACGTACCTTTCCATACTCGTCTTTTATCCTACTTTCATATCTTGTCACAGATACTGGACTGAGTGTTGTGAGTTCACAGATGTCGTCTTCATACGTACCTTTCCATACTCGTCTTTTATCCTACTTTCATATCTTGTCACAGATACTGGACTGAGTGTTGTGAGTTCACAGATGTCGTCTTCATACGTACCTTTCCATACTCGTCTTTTATCCTACTTTCATATCTTGTCACAGGTACTGGACTGAGTGTTGTGAGTTCACAGATGTCGTCTTTATACGTACCTTTCCATACTCGTCTTTTATCCTACTTTCATATCTTGTCACAGATACTGGACTGAGTGTTGTGAGTTCACAGATGTCGTCTTTATACGTACCTTTCCATACTCGTCTTTTATCCTACTTTCATATCTTGTCACAGATACTGGACTGAGTGTTGTGAGTTCACAGATGTCTTCATACGTACCTTTCCATACTCGTCTTTTATCCTACTTTCATATCTTGTCCTGTCGGGAGTTAGGTATATGGCATCATACCATGCGTTTGTACCCGTAATAACTTCTGGACACACTGACGGATTGTTACGCGTGTTAGCAAAATTGCGAAAAGCGAATATTAGAGTTGTCATGTCTGTCCGTCCGTCTGTCCGTATGGAACAAGTCGGCTCCCACTGGACGAAATTTCATGAAATTTGGTATTTGAGAACTCTTCGAATATCTGTCGAGCAAATTCAAGTATGATTAAAATCTGACCAGAATAACGGGTACTTTACATGAAGACCTATGTAAATTTATGATAATATCTCGCTGAATTCTTCTTATAATGATAAATATTTTATTAAAACATTGTAGGGAAAAACACATGTTTTATGTTCAATAATGTTTTTTTCCGAATATCGTACTGTTTATTAGATAGTGTGGAAAAGTATGGTAGAGACGGACAGGCCACAGATGACAAAATCATATGGCGCAGAAAAATTGCGATTTGCATGCCGGATAACTAAGGCAAGGGTACATACACACTCATTACATTTAACACTTATTGCTTCATAATTGATTAATTGCGTCTGATCTCAGAAAAGTTTTACTACGCAATGACTTATCTGTCATTACGATACTTTTACCCCAAATGTATGTCTAAAGAATGCCATTGTTCCAATGCAGCCTTTATATAAAACGTGTGAAGAGAGTGCAAATTAGTTGGAATATAATTTGTTTTAAAAACCGGTACGTGTAATTTACATTGTTGCCGGCTAAATAAATTTGCCATAAAAGCACTGTTGTGTAACCCTTATTTTTATATAGTTGACAGTGACAACAGTTGACTCAACACAACCACAGAATGCATTTTTGCTTTTCCACGACAAAAATGCTTAAAATGGTATACCAGTGAATATGTCCGAAATGTTAATCATGCTTGTCTGTGTCTATGTCCACCGTTGCCGGCGACACCAGAAGAGCTACAGACACAGATCACAAAGCCTGTGTATAAACTATGGTAAGCTCCAAAATTGTGGCAGAAAGTAGATATACGTAGGTTTCACAGGCCTACGCCTCGAGTCACTTTGACATGTGTGTTTTTCGTAAGAAGCATGGATTTGACCTTTGAGGGTTTGTTTTTCTTAACTGCACCTTATACGAAGCTTCAGGAAAGGAAGAAGTAAAACGGAAACAGAAGGAAACGAAAGAAAGACAGAGAGAAATAAAACCGGAAGAAAGGCGAAACCGAAAAAGAGAACGAAGAAAACAAGAAAGAATGCAATACTTGTGCACACGTACTTGGCAGGTAGAAGGGGACGCAGTTGCACACTTGCAAAGTGAAGTTGGCTTCGCACTCAAGGCGGCAGTGCTTCTGCGTGTAGGTTCGGTAGTACCGAAGGTACCTGTCTGCAGAGTAGGCGCACTGGCGGCCCGTCTCTATCACATTACGGAGTGACCTCGTAGAATTGTAAATGTTTGGAGTAATTTTTATCCGGTACTCTCTTCCTGGTGCTATCAGTGACCCGAAGTCAGCAATCTTGGGCGTCTCCACGGGGTTGTGAAGGAGCAACTGGAAAGGCCAAATGTGCTGGAAGATAACTTAGCCACAGAGTTTCAATAAAATCGTTACATGAAACGTGTTAAAGCACTTAGTGTGAACGTCGCCTTTATCCATTTGATATCTCAGTTTATGTTTAATTCTACTTAATGGTTTTCAGTTAAATTTGCTACTTTGGGGGGCCTCCAATGAATGCTTTGATGCGAAATAAACTGTGTCCCTACCACTTCAGATTTCACAAAGCTTGAATTGTATCCATCTCTACCACATACGCTGTGTCACAATCTGAGTAAATTGTCACTGCTGTGAGAATCTGGAAAAGTATATTTAGGTAAAAATCTATCGAATTTAAAAATGTAAAATATTTTTATTTCGAATTCAGCGATGTTAGGATGAGAAGTAAAGTTTATGATCATGTGGTGGATGTTTGGCCTCAGCGTAGGTGACTATGAGTGTGGAGAATTGATGGGACAATCATTGGCAGGTGAAAAGTGAAGTACTCTGAAGTCTACTTCGTCCTCCTCAAATTGTACGTGGATTTTTCTGTGCTGATGGCGTACTATTGGGTTGAGAATCCGGCATATTGACAATTTCAACGATGGACTGGCCTCAATGTTTGGTGTTACACATAGCGCTGTTAAGAGCATCGTGCTAAATTTAAGGAAATTATGTACAATTATCCAAAATAATTTTATTTCTTTCCTTCTTTCGTGGAAAGAGGAACGGATTACACGGTAATCTGACGGCGACCTGAATGCTGCTGACTAGGGTACACAGCGCGAAGCCTCAAGTTATGTCCGAAGTCCTGGACTTTACCTTGAAACCAACACTCGCGGACGATGAGCAGTAGAATTCGTCAGCCTCTGCGTGTAAAACCACAGTCAGTCCCAGGTTGGCTCCAGAGCCGAGTGCTCGCCAGGGGAGTGTATCTGCAGTAGCGTTTGACGGGTAGCCATTTTCTGGTGTCCAGTCTGCAGTGGGCATCGGGAATGTCACATTTAGGTCTATGAGATTCTGGCTGTAACATACGTGAAGACCAGCTAGAGGCTTGACTGTACTAACACAGGGAAACAGTACTCGATTAGATGCACATATCTTCCAACAGAAGTCGTGGCAATTTTGCCCCAATCGGCCTTTAATTTCATTTAATGCAGATTCAAATATATTGTAGGAAATATATGGGATTTGTTTTGTCATCTCATTGTTAAGTTTTAAATGAAGGAATGCTTACGCGTTTCTATATATGAAGTCACGCTTCACTTTGTTAAAAGAGCAACAAATGCCTTCGTCGGTAAGTGAAGGGTTGAAGATGTCGCTGCATGGGACAGACTTCCCTGCGAAATAGCAAGCTTTTATCATCTCGTGGCATGGCTGTCTGACCTGTGATAAAAACAGAATGAATGACAGTGATTACTGAGTTTTGTCAGGTCAGATACGAAGCTGAACAGTGAACCCAAGTTGTGATGACGTTTCGGATTTTCTCGCCTTAGGATTAAAAATTTTGAAACTATGGATTCCTCGAATGTGATACAGTGTATTTTGGTATATGGGTACAGACGTTTCGGCACATCCTGCTGATCCATGTTTAGTACAGTAATTTTATCGTAACAGAGTGTCAGGATCCTCCTAAATGTTTTTACCCATCTACCAAATTACACGGCGTCACATCCCAGAAGATTTTAATCTTGACACTAACTACTGTGCGAGCCTGAGATAGCACGAAAAATATAAAGCTTAAACCTTCAATCCCGTCCTCGGTGCGCTGTACAAACCTTTAATCTTCATATACCGCCAGTCTCGGTGCACTGTAAGCATGTGACTGCATTTAATGGTACTATAAATTTGAAACACCTCCTTCTTGGACAGTATTTGAAATATACATCTCAGCGTCACTGATGTGTTAACACCCTGTTTCTATGCTTAGAATTTATTGTATTGGAAGTGTATAAGTTTTTAGGAATACACTAAATCACGCTTAAAAAAGATCGTAAAGAATGATTATAGGTTTATAAAAGTAGGTGTTAGTGCTATATATTGGGACCGATAGGGTTAACAATTAAATGCCAAATACAAAATACTTTAGCAAACAGAAAATTTAAAGTGTCTTAAATCGTCTTAGGCATGATCACTGTGACTAAGCCTCCGCTTGGAGTGCATGTAACTGCCGAGCCGTTGTGTGCTTCAACCAGGCTCTACTTCAGTCACTGGACAATATTCATGATAATTATGGTAAACTGAATCAACCGTTACCAGAAACGTTAAATGAAATGAGGTGTTACAAATTTTCTAGGCCGAAGAATTCTTGGCGACACCGTTGGCATAGCGGGCTGAAGTTATATGTTGCGTAAGGGGCAGAGTCTAAGTTGGAACGATTCCTCGAGTAATTGACTAAGGCCTATGAGACGGGTTGTTCAAAATTTTAGGCTATGACCACTAGCACGATGACATAATGAGAGAGGTGGCGGTGGCTTGGAGAGAAGATATTAACGTATTTCTCATGCGTATTATTGTCGACAACTTCATCCTAAGCATAGGCCTATGTGGTGATTGGTTAATACGTCGCCGTGTAAAATGAAACGAATTGATGACTGTACACGGTTTTATCTCAAGTATAGTTAATTTTAAACCAATACATTAGTTGTATTTGTAATAAATGAACATCAAATGGAATGAGTCCTGTAAAATCGCAGAAAAATCTTTCGGAAAATTTAAACCAGCACTTCAGTTAAGGGTACAACTGCCCACTCTGGTTTTAAAAGGTTGAATGCTTCTTCTCTGTTTGAAAATAATTTAGTTCACGATGTTGCTAAGTGTAACAGATCTCATCAACAGTTGTTGTTCCAGTTAGAAAGATGTGGCAATATTTGTGAAGTCCCCAGACACTTTTCTTTGACATCAAGCATTTTACGCTCACAACTTTCAGACGTGTATCTTTTCAATAAGTAAATGTTTTCGTCGACGTTTCGACAAAGTGTTTAGATGAAATCCTGTAGTTACAATATTTAAAACAGAAAGGTTTCAACTTAAATGTTTTCTGTCCTATTGGGGACGTATTCTCATTTCTAAAAACCAGAGTGTGATGGCGGGTTGTATCATACCGGCTATATTATGTTTCTGTTAGGTCTAATGAACACTGACATACATTTTCAATTTCCGTCCGAACTCTAGAAGATGACGTTTGTTAAGGTACAATAAACTAACTATGAAGTTTTTATAGCTAACACAGCTTAGTGGTTAACGTATTGCGCTTCTCTAAAAATAAGCCCAGTGGATATTTAAAACTTTATGTAAGTCCCGGAATTAGATTTAACATTCAAATGCGGACTATAAAGCGTGATAAGCTATAATAATTTTATAAAAAACCAACAAGAACCTACAGCTTTTCACGAATCTTCACAACTTTGATTACTGTAGAAAACTGTTGTCATGAAAGAAGATATACTCGTAAGAAAACTTACAGATCGCAAGATATATGGAGTTGTGGTGGTGCCTTAAATACTTACTTGCACCATGAACTCTAGCATCCTTCTCCAGCCGGGGATACTATTTTTGTGCTCTGGAATTTCTGTAGATTGGTTAGATGTGTCTGAACTGCAAGCTTCGTTTAGAAATTTCCTGTAGATTTCGTACGACTCATTTCTGAAATAAGGGAGTAGAATATAAAAATATGAGGAAAGCACTAAGCTCTTCCGTTACCTTGCGCATGAGTGAATGTTCTTCACATATTTAGTCTCTGTTATTGTCAGGTAAGTGCTTGAAATTAGAGAAGAATATTCCACTACACTCGAATTTTCAAAGTTGTGCCTGTCCTTATGTTTGATATTAATTTTCCAAACGCAGCCATAATATTTTGATATTTTACTTTAGTGGTAGATGGTGTTGTGAGAATTTGGTTTCAGTTAACACGCAATCACTGCTATGTCTTTAATTTGTATTCCTTGTGAAGTTCAACTCGAACTTTAGTATGACACAGCATCAGAACTCTAATACATGGCATGAAATATATTTGGGTAGGGTGCGAGGATGTGACGGTTATCCGTAGAATACTGTGAGGAACAGGACAATATATGAAGCGAAAAATTTTAAGAAATAATTAACATATTGTTTGCAGTTTAATATCCATATCTCACTTTTTGAAGATTATTTGTTCCGGACGACCTCCATGACATTCGATGCATTGCTGTAATCGCTCACTCAATTTCTGCCTTATCTGCTGCAGTAAAGCACCATTAAGTCTTCCAGTTCTCTTCTACATTACACCAAAAAGATTACCTGTCCATACTACAAAGGTGGACACTTTTTGTGGTGTTTACATGCTCGGTGTGACAGGCCTTATTTCTTGTGGTATCGTGGAACCTGATCGCTACTGCAATGCCCTGCAAACATTTTTGGGTACGCAACTGAGAAGAATGAGGCAAAGGTGAGAAATGTGTGGTTTCAGCACTGTGTTGCAACGGCCCACACGACAAGGCAAATCATGGCTTCCTTAGGGGAATATTAACTTCACAATTAGGCGACTGCGTTGACCATTACGTTCACCGGACTTGACAGCACCAGGCTTTCTCCCGTGGAAGTGTCTGAAGTGTAAAGTGTATTCTGCTTGCCCAAGCTGCAAAGAAGCACTGAAAGTCAGCAGTACAAGGGGGGATCGTAACAAATAATGGCGCTTTACTGCGGCGAATTACGCAGAACTTGATACGCTTACAGCAATGTATCGCATATCATGGAGGTAATCTGGAATGAGTATCTTCAGAAAGTGAGGAATGTATTCTAAACTGCAGTCACTACGCTAGTTACTACATAAAGCGTCTGCCTACGTTTATTGTCCAGTCTGTCCCAGTTGTTCAGGGGAAGCTATCACATTATCGCGCCCACTTTACACACACACACACACACATACCGGGGAGTGGGGCCCACGTGACTCAATAATCGGCCCCCCTATAATAATCAGCCAAATTACTCTCCACTCTCATAACAAAGATCCAGAATTTGCCTTCTGACAGAAGAATGGAATCCAGTCAGAAAGAACCCACAACAAATTTTACTACTCTTTTCGCTTCGGGTACCTCCTGTCTTAAGGGGCACCCGCGCCACGACGTCTGCAGGGGCTTTATTTACACCACCGATCTCACACGTTATATGTTTAAGTGAACGTGTTTCGATGTGCGGTAGAAGGGGAGTACAAGAATAATTCTGTGTAATGCCACTGCTCATTATTTGTGTTAAAGTTGCTGCATAATGCCAGTAGCTGCAGTGGACTTAAAATTACTGACAGTGATTTACGCACAGTTGTTATGAATGCGTTTTGAACACACATGTGTACTCCAGGCTGGAGTATGACTCTGTATCCTTTTTCACAACGTTATATATACCGGGCAAGTCAGTTTAAGTGGCAATGTTTCTAAAATGTATTTGTGCTGGGTTCGAAAATCGGCGGAGACAACTGCTGTTCTGAATGAGATTTCCGCCGTTTTTCCCTGTCAGCTGAGGCAAATGACGGGATAGTACCTTAAATTAAGCGACTACCTCTTCCTTCCACATTCTTTCCAATTCATTATTCAGTATCCTCCAATAATTCGACGCTGTGGGACATAGAGTTTGAGTTCTTCTTCTAAAGGGCCCGTCGGCAAAAGCTGCGGATGCACTGCAGCCTTAGGCTTATTGTGCAGCCCTAAGCCTTTCAATCAGCACAGGTTCATTAGCCCTGTGCCTCTAACAAAGAGACACAGGTCTTTCAATGTGGCCATGCTTATATCCTTTGGTTCAGCAAACAGCATCCCAAAGAAATTATAACGTTGACGAGCCAACGCCTCGCAACAGCAAATAATATGGTGCACAGTTTCAGTCTCCGACCCACAAAATCTGCAGGTCGGATCTCCGTCAAAAAGGCCCATAATGTTCAAGTGCTTCCTTACCGGAGCATGTCCTGGGAGAAATGCAACTACTGATCTAAGTTGATGCCTGCTCAGTTTAAGTAGGCCATCAGCTCTTTTCTTACATGGTCCACTAATAAAGAGTTTACCATATCTGTGACCTGGTGTATTATTCCAGGTAGTATGATGTTGGCACTCAATCCAGTTCTTAATAGCTTCTCTTGCCGAACACTTAGGTATTCCAAGAGCCGGCTCTGGGCCGAGTAATGGCTCAGCTACACCTTGCCTCGCAAGTTTATCAGCTTTTTCATTACCAAGGATGCCACAATGCCCAGGCACCCACATGAGGGTCACCTCATTGCGGCCCGCCAGCGCAGAGAGAGCATCCAGGCATTACAGTTCGAGTTACTGACAAGGTCGTTAAGTAAAGTAACTAACAGGAAATAAGAATATAATATATCCCGTGCACAGGCTGTATATATTCGTAGTCGAATATTATGTTAATTAAAAATGACGACTTGTAAAGTATATGAAAGGAAGTGACCGCGAAGTACCGTTTGCATGTTGCTAAGTTTATTTATTACAAATTCAAATTTTTTGTGTTGTTACGCTGTGTTTTTCGGTGAGTTCTTCGCAACGTTTCGGAGGAACGTATGACCTTTATTTTCAGGGTCAAGCAGTCCAAGAAGAGGCTTAACTGATTGACCCTGAAGATGAAGCCGTTACGACTGTTTGAAACATCTGGAGCTGTTTAGCATGGGAGGTAACATAACATTACAGAACACGAAGTGAGGGCCTCAAGTCTGGAAGTTTGTTGGCTGTTTTTGTTGTTGCGTTTATAGCTGCAGTTGTGTTTGTTGTGGTACATATGCGCTGCAAGACGCAAAAGAAGCGCCCAAAATCCTGTCTCGCGAAGACTTACAAGCCGTCGTAATAATAAGTTATGTGCGACACATAAGGCACCTGCTTACCTTTAAAAATGACATATCGGCTGTCGCAACAAAGCGAATTATAGCAAATGTACATTAATTTCTCTAAGCAATCTTGAGCTCAGTAGTTATAAAGTTCAGCAGATATGTAACTGAGTGTTCTCCATATACTTGTAAGCAAAAGCGCAAATTTCACCCTAGAACAGGCCATGAAGACCCAGAGATGGAGTAGAAGTATGGCTCTACTCTTTCTTTAACTTCGGCGCTAGATGGCGGTTGGTGATCAATACCATGCCCTGGCCGCTTTGCCGAGTGGAAATAGACCAGGTACCAATTTTACAGCAGGCTGGGTGGGCCCCAGGGCCGGTCTGGACAGGTGCGGAAAATCTCACCTCTACCGGGATTCGATCCCCGGACCGCCCAGCCCGTAGCGAGTCAATATAGCGACTACGCTATCCCGGCCCACTTTACTTATAAACATGCTTTTAGAAGTTGTTTTTCTAAAAGAAGTAAAATGGCGTCTTTTATGTAGATACACAGCTTTCGCCAGGTGCCTGATAATATATAATATTACAATTAAATTAAAAGTAATATAATTAAAATTAACGTAATTATAATCAATATAAAATGGCGTATTTTTACGATTAACTGATTACATACTTGGAATTATTTATCGTATCAGCTTCGGACTTCCTGACTCTGTTCATGGTGTAGACAGTGACAGCCGGAAACGGAATATCTGTCAGTTTAGTAGTCGTTGCCCCTATAGATACGATCACTGGAGTCTCATCCCACTTATCGTAAACAATGGCGATGAAATAACCTGCAGTAATCGTGGCCAGAATGAAGGCCACCGACCAGAACAGCCTGCAGACAAGAAAGATGTTCATTGATCTCGCAATGGGAGTGGCAGGCATTTACTTTGGTATATCCACATTTTTGTCAGTCGTTCTGAAAAAAATACGTATAATTGCGCGGGAAAATCTTACGATTATATGGCTAGCCAGAGAGAGGGACAGTGAAGTAAAGTATAATAGATGGATGACAAAACAGGCGAGGTAGATTAGGATGATAAGATGGTTATGTGGACAAGTGGAATGGAAATAGAGGTAGACAGATGTATGTTGGATAAGTAGACAGATGGAAGGATGGGTGGATGGACGGACAGATGGACAGCCTGATATAATCGTAAACAGAGAGATGGGCAGGCATAAGGGTATGATGCATGTTTTGTTTACATAACTTACCCTTCTAGAAAGGGGAGGTTTTTATCCCCAACGTATTTTAGCCCATGTAATGTACTCCTGTCACAGAATTCGTTGAACAATTTAACACACGTGCAGCCGCAAGAGGTAGGGGTGTGGCCGTTGTGAAGTTGGTCATGATGCGGCAACTGTAAGTTTCTGGCGTTACCGCGGATGGCATCTGCAACAAATAATCGTGCCTGTTCATGTCGCACCGTTTCATTTTCGGGATGTCCATCTTTCAGTTCCTTGTTTGCTACCTTGCTAATGTGACCGAAGATTTGGTGGCTACCTTTTCAATACACTAGGTACAACGCAGTTGTAGGCTAGGAAGATATGTAGGGAATCCGGCGTGGGTTGGGGTCGAAACAGAGTCCTTGAGATGCTCAAAATTGCACGTATGATAAAGAAATATTCTGATTTTAAAGAATATTGAGATATGTTATCATATACAGTGAAACCTGGCGTAACAGAACCTGGGCATAACGGAAACCGGTCTTTAGCAGAACAATTTCACAGTTCAGTTGATCTGGAGTCCCGATGATCCATACTTTAAGTATCTGTATTAAATGGAAACTTCCTGCAACGGAAAAATATCGGTCCCTTGTGATTCCATTATAGGCAGGTTTTTCTGTATGCACGTATCGAAATGAGCTCGCTTCTAGACCAAATTCTGTGGCAGTTCAGTCCAATTTTTTCGCTATCTCTTTAACATCAAATCTCGTTTCCATTGCTTAAGTCGTGCCAAGGAACGCTTCGAATTTCTTTGCCCGCTGTGACATTTCTTAATATGGTAGGGACCTTTTCTGATGTGAGAGATTTTTTGGGCCCTCCCAACTCGCAGACTGGGCAAATTCACATTGTCGGCTAACAGCACTTCTTCTTGGACTTACGAAATATTCGCAGCCACTGTCCGTAGCTGCAGGCCGCTTCATCCACCCGCAAAGCGAGGACGTGTCAGGCCGTGATGATATGGGACGGGCTTAATATAGTCAGACCTTCTAAGATTGTAGTATGAGACCTTGTGAAATCGTGGGCTGGACTGCAATGAACCGGCGTATCTTATAATCGGATTTTTTCAAAACTGGTAGCGCCTAGCTCCTTATTTTCATATACCTTATAATTCTTTGGCTGCTAATACTGTACAGTATATTAAATATTTTATATTGGGTTATGTGGCCTCTTATTGCACTTCTGCATTTTTTTAAAACACTTTTATCTTTCTTAAGATCAGTGTACATGCTCACCCAAAGGACAGATGGGTCTGTTCATCTCAGACCAGAATTAAAACAACTTTATTTTATGTGTATATTTCTTGAATGGCATTAAACAGATCGACGTATGCTTTGAACATTGTCTAAAGACAAAACGACAGTGCGCATCAATATCTGCACATTTCTTACACTGTTTCTTGGTAACAACATGACAGCTTGAAGTTATCCCTGTGCACTCTGTGAGGGCACATGTGGGAGGAAGTGGAAGTGTAGCTCCACTCATTCATAACTTGTACTTTGGATGGAGCTGATTGGTCAGTTCCACGCCCTAGCCGCTTCACCGCGTGTAAAGGGCTCCCAGTCAAAATCGTTTATTGAATTCTGCCGCTTGAATAGTGGAACTGTGGGTTCACATCCCAGTTAGGACATGTTTGTGTATGCGTATTTTCTGTGTTTGTGTTGTACTGTGCAGGTAGACACCTAGCGGTTAGCAGGTCCCCAGTTAGATTCCTGCCAAATACCTACTAAGAACTTCACTTTATGTTCACCGTGCATCTTTGTATAATTGATTATTTCTACCAACAAATGCACCAAGACAAATTTGTCACTGTTTTCTTTATTAAAAGAGTGCCCCAATACGCATTTCGGCAATTATATTGCCATCATCAGGAGTTTTTTTTAAGTGAGCTGTTACATAGACCAATTCTTAAGTTACGTCATAACAATGAGTCGATATTTGTTATTACCACTTCATAAAATTTGTATAAATAGTGGTATTGTTGAGTTGCTAAAAGTTATTAAAATTAACAGTAAAATCAATTGGTATATACTGTATAAACTACAACAGCAATTAGGGGAACAGAACATACTCTTCAATCTGATAAAAAAACCCCAACCCAGCCTACACCGAATGCGTAGCGAGACAACACGATAGCACACCAAAAATCATTACCACAGACCAAGCAGACACGAAGGAAAACACAGCAAAACACACACAGGTATGTCCACACTCAACTTGAAATCTGATGGAAGCATATATACACAATATATTTAACAGTATATGTCATGACCCTAATTATATGAATATTTTGACAGATAACTGGACCACACACCGGAAAATATGACCACGCTGCCATTAATTAATTAATAAAGTATACTACAGCAAGTAGTTTATACAGTATATACCAATTGATTTTACTGTTAATTTTAATAACTTTTAGCAACTCAACAATACCACTAATTATACAAATTTTATGAAGTGGTAATAACAAATATCGACTCACTGTTATGACGTAACTTAAGAATTTGTGTATGTAACAGCTCACTTAAAAAAACCCTGATGATGGCAATATAATTTCCGAAATGCGTATTGGGGCACTCTTTCAATAAAGAAAACAGTGACAAATTTGTCTTGGTGCATTTGTTGGTAGAAATAATCAACCTACTAAGAAGTTTCGTAAACCCGGAAACTGGTCCCCTTGCACCGCATTGGACGGTTCAGCCATAACTGACTAGATAAAAGAACTGTCAAGCAAGGAATCACGGCTCGATTCCCGGCAAAGGCAAGAGATTTTTCTTTTCTCGAAAGCGCCCAGACCGGCTCTTGAGACCTCGCAACCTCCTATTCATTGGGTACTAAAGGCACTTTCACCTGGGGTAAATAGGCCAGATCGTAAAGCCGACCTTTCACATCATTATTAATACCAGTTAATAATGACTGGAGCTATATATCCACGCCACCATATGCTTTCATGGCGTGAACAAGGGAACTGAACTTTTTCATTACTACGAAATTCAATCCGTTTGCATTTTGAATAAACTGGGGCAGTAAATGGGAGTTTGACATTCTGGATGTAAAATGGGTTTGATGACGTGTGTAAGGAGCGTTACTTTTATCAGCAACGTGTATTTTGTATTGTTTTGACCAGAGACAGGTTGGGAGAAAAGTCCTATATTTGGTGTTTTCTCTACCTTACCTAAAAACTGACATTAGTTTAGGCCCAACAATAAAAGTCAACTGAGACAAACACTTCATGTCAAACACTGCATTGTGCCCTCACTGTGTACGCCATTAGCGTAAAAATGTCATTTGTTTTATTGGTCTTTTAAGAACTTCAGCTTTAATGGCGAATTGGTGTACCAAAATCATCTCACGCGATCAACCTCGTTCAAGGTGGTTTAAAAAGTTTCGGAGACCTCTGTCAGGTTTACTGTGAGGCATGAGCCGAATATATAGATCTGTATATATATATATATATATATATATATATATATATATATACACACACCACAAACACGCAAACACACACTCAGACACATTCAAATATAGCCCTACCTAAGAAGTCCCATTAAATGTCTACGAAACTTCAGGTGTTTATTCATTGGGTTATTTTGAATTAATAATTTTACATTAAATTAGGTCGAAATCTCAACCGTTACGTGTAGTACTGAGCTCAGCGACTCTTTTTCCCGTTCATTTCCCCAGCTCCTAGGGCCGCAAAGCTGAGTCCCGAAATATAGTTACGACCCTTCCAGCATAGCGCTCCCATCAAAGCTATGACAATGCATTCACCTGTGGCATTTGGACACACCCACCAGTTGGCGGTTAGTTGTTGTTCAGTCGGTGAATAAAAATGTTGTTTTTTTTTTGTATCTGGTTGTTAACGCGAAGAAATACCAATATCGTCAGCGAAGAGTTCACAGACGATGATTATGTAAACATTTTGTTTTGATTACGGAACCTGTGATGGGAACGCAAGGCCAGTTTTCAGGCGTATTCGCAAAATTACGAAAAGCGACTATTAGCTTCGTCATGTATGTCTATCTGTTTGCCTGTCTGTCCGCATCGAACAACTCTGCTCCCACTGGACGAATTTTCATAAAATTTAATCTTTGAGGCTTTTTCGAAAATCTGTCGAGAAAATTCAAGTTTGATTAAAACCTGACAAGAATAACGCGTACTTTACCTAAAGAACTATGAACATTTGTGATAATATCTCGTTGAATTATTCTTGTAATAAGAAATGTTTGAGACAAAATTTGTGGAGAAAAGCAAAACCCACATTTTATGTTCGATAAACGGTTTCCGAAAATCGTGCCATTTATGAGATAATGTGGAAAAATATGGTAGAGCCAGACAGACCACAGATGATAATATAATACGGCGCAGAAAAGATGAGATTTGCATTCCGAATAACTAAGGCAAGGACACAGGCAGGCACATACTCATAATATTTACTGCTTCTTACTTTTTCACTGCAAAAATGGTTATGCAAACGCGCCTGAGTGTTACGTTATAGGTACGTACATTGCCTGTCTTCTTAATAAATTGTCGAGTCAGTTTCTCTATCGTCATCATCCAAGCACAGTCACATCGTGAGCAATACATATTGATGGTATTAAATTTGGAACATTCAGTGCTCTGAAAAGTCATTTTGTCGTTTTTCGGTGGAGGAACAGAATGCCTGCCTCCTCACTGTAGACGCAATATGTTCTTCGGAATCGTTGGGGCCTCGACCTGACTGCATGGTCTCATAACTGAAAAAATCACGACACGAAGGTGCTGAGAAATTGATACGGGCAGCATGGAAACTGCGTTGTTCTTCCTGCTCACCTGCCACGTGTAGAATTATAAAAAAGGAGTATTTCTGTTTATTTATTATGGGAAATTTAAAGCAGCTGTCTGCGTCTCAGACTGTATAGGATCTAGTGATCAGATGACAGTGTTAATCAATATGTAATATAAGTAGAAGGCAGATGCTGATGACTAATTTAATGCCGTATCACGGAATTGGGCCAGCGGGACGGAGAATATATACGAATTACCATTCAGGATAGTCGGTTCCTGGCTATGATTCGAAATTGGAACCTCGAAAATAAAAGGATCTTCATCACTTGATGCACCATTATTGGTGTAAAGTTACGTATTGACGGCAATCGCTTATAATTCGGACTTCAGTGTATGTATCAAAAATTTATTATTTTAATTGTCAGCAGGTGATTTGCATCCCGGACTGGGCCTCGCACAATAAAAATTGTCAAGCACTTTTGAAAAGCGTTGAGTGCAAAGGTGACTGCATTGTGAATTGGAAAGAAAAGAAGAGGAAGCTACCTTGGGTTACTGTAAAATGCTGTCCCAGAATTTGTCTAGAGGTTCTGAGGGAGAATCAGAAAATATATTAGACCGAACAGTCAGGGCTCGATCCCACACTGCCAGAATACGAAGCAGATAGGCCAGCGCTGGAATTTGACGTGCGATAATGGAACGTGACAGGATAACGTGCCTCAGTTCCAATATGTATGTGTGTGGGAAGAAGGATAGAGGAAATAGATGGAAGGAAATAGCAGTAAAGAGAGAAATGCAAATAGAAAGACGAAAAAGAAGAAAAGACACAAAAAAAACAAATTATGAATTGTAGATGTTTGTAACATATTGGCTGGCTGTGTTGTTGAATTCTCATATGCAATTCCTGAATGCTAAATTTTGATGAATTCTTTTAAATAAGGATTGAAATTACAACGGCTCTCGGGTTTTCCAATGGCAGCATAATGTAACATCTCTTCAGTTACTTTGGTAATAATCCCACGAATCCTTCAAAACGTGTAATAGGCATGAAATACAGAGTAGCGCAAAAGTCTCTTGACACGGAAGGAAACATATTAGTAGAAATTTACTGGCAAAACACTTCGATTTGTTGACTATTTGAGATGTCCAATTCGTCTTCCTTCAGCATTGGCACATTGTCTAAGTCTTTCCGCAACGCTTGTACATACTGTCTTACAAAGACAATGCAATCATTATATTTGCGGCCTTCATGTTGTTAAACTAGTGTCAAGTGACTTCTGCTTCACTCTGTATGCTTCATTTTTCTGTGTCGTAGTCCAAATATGTTTTCGCTCTGACAATAGTCCTCTGACTTTTGCACCGTGTAGGATCACACGTTTGTTTCAAGAGTCCTCCGAAAGGTCGGAACACAATTATGAACCTGCACTGTGTCATAATCCGCCATGAAAGCCTGAAAACTTATGTGTTTTTTTCTGGCAAATACTTGAGTTATCCCCAAGATGAGTGCAGAAATGTATGTATACACCTTCTTGTACAGTATCCAATACTGTTGTCAGAATTTTACGTTGTGTTCACCGTGCATTTTGATAACATTCAACAATTAAACCAACAAATGCACTTTATTTCTTAAGTATGTCCATTAACCCTACATATGTTTCGGCTGCAATAGAGCAATGTTAAAGTGAACGTGAACTTGAACCCCTGATGATGGCTCTATTGCAGCCGAAACATATGTAGGGTTAATGGACATACTTAAGAAATAAAGTGCATTTGTTGGTTTAATTGTTGACTGTTGTCAGAGTTTAACCAGAATTGGAAAATACTGCCGCTTTAGTAAATTACAAATTTCATGAATAATCATTAGCTGAATTCACACGGACATGGCAAGAGTAACAAATTCATTTTTGCCACTTTTCGATGCGAATGCGCCAGCAGACTGAAAGATATGAATAGAAAGAGAACTAAACATTTATATTGATCAGTATCAGCGTAATGTCTGCAGTGGATTTAGTCATATGTAGGTGTGTACAGCATATGAATATGTGCTGTGCACCATTTTCTTTCTCCTAAATGTGCCTCAGTTCCCGCAGTAACACAGAAGATTGAAAATTTGTATTCAACGATTCTCTCAATTGCTAAGATTATATATATAGGATGAACGAAGCTGAGTAGGGAGCACTGGCGGAATGATACTGACAGGAGAAGACGAACGTACTCAGAGAAAACTGTGTTCTAGTGCCACTTTGTCACTGATGTCACAATGACTGGCTTGGGATCAGAGTTGGCCTAAGCGGTGACTACATTAAACAGGAAACAAGAGAAGCAGTGTGCGTATAAACGTAAAATTGAGGCGCGTTCGCGTAACAATTGTTGCCGTTGAAAAGCAATACGTATTACATATTCTGAGTATGTGTCTGTATCCGTAGTCATCCAGCACGCAAAGCGCAGCATACGCCGTATTTTGTCATCTGTGGCCTGTCTGGCTGTACCATATTTTTCCACATTTTCTCATAAACGGCGCGACTTTCGGGAAAATGTTACTGAACATAAACTGTGTGTTTTGATTTTCTCTACAAATATTGTGTGAAAGATTTCTCATTCTAAGAAGAATTGAGTGAGATATTATCATAAATATACACAGGTCTTCATGTAAAGTACCCATTCTTCTTGTCAGATTTTAATGAAACTTGAATTTTCTTGACAGATTTTCGAAAAATTCTAAAACATGAAATTTTAAGAAACTCCGTGGAGTGGGAATGGAGTTGTTCCATGCGGACAGAGAGAGAGAGAGAGATAGAGAGAGAGAGAGAGAGAGAGAGAGACAGACAGACATGACAAAGCTAATAGTCGCTTTTCGTAATTTTGCAAACGCGTCTAACACATACTGTAAGGCCTGTTAGCCTTTCGCCATAAACACCTTTTATTATAGCAACTTACTGAAGTTAAACTTATCGAAGCTGTTGCTGACTGTGTGTATCTGTTGTCTGTACTGAATTCCATAATCTTGTCTTCCGGTGTGAGGGTTGTCTGCCCTTTCAATGTGTTCCATAGCAACGTCGTGTTTCCCAGCCTTATTAGGCCTAGCACGAAGCTCCAAGTTCATGTCCTGTAATAAAACGACAAGTTAGCATAGGGTATTCCTGCTTCAGATCTCATCTGTGAAGCCTGTTGCCTGGGATAAAGTGTTAATTTACTTTTTCTTACAAGTTGGTTTATGTAATGATGTTTTCAGTATCGGATTATATATATCGTCGATTGATTTAATGATTGTTAAACCATAAGAACATGGAAACACATGGTCATGGCCTACTATGTGGTAATATATCGGCACTTGCATGGAGGGAATGAGGGAAACCACAAAAGACCGTATTCACGATGGCAGAAATTCTAACGTAGTTGACACAGGGACCTCCTGAACACGAAGCAGCAATTCTTATCACTCAGTCGTGAAGTTCGTTCGATAGTGCCTTCTAATAATTTGGTCCGACTGCCATAACTTCTGTGTGTGTCGTCTGAGTATTTAGGTTTTCACAGCGATTTGTAAATTCCTACACTGAAGATCAGTTTTTTCTGGAATGTGATGCTGTGTCGTTGGGTGTGTAGTTTCTCAGGTTTCGAAGATTATCAGTACCTTCATCTACGTCGAGAACTACACACCTAACGACCCAGCCTCACGCCCAAGAAGAACTGAATTTTCACATTTAGACTATTTTTAATAAATATTTTTTTGCGGGTGAGTCCGGTATCTAGATAGCGGTTAGCTGCTAGCATAGTATTTAAATATTCCGGGTGACATCGTAACCGTAGCCAATACTAACAACAAAATAAGAAGCAATAAAGAACTCTGTCGGTAAATTAACCACTTACATGAAGCCGGGAGAAGTACACATTTGTATACCGAGTGTTTCAGGAGAAGTCTGCCATAATTCGGGAGAAAGTTCTTTAGGTTAATTTACATCGATATGACCAAACATACCTACTTATCAGAATTTGAACGGTTACGTAGAAATGACGCAAGAAAAATATGGTCTTCTGACAGTTCTACGTACTCTACCTTTTCAACATGATACGTTATTTGTACACTCCGTTCTTGAGCTGACAGCCAAGCCAAGCCTTACGGAGGCGAACGTGCTATGTAAAGTATTTGGAAACCTAGGGACAATTGTTTTGAAACAATTGCGAGGTTTTCTTACTTAACCAATGAATTTTTGTCACTCAGATATTAATTGGATATTAAGTACAAGTGTCAACATTACAGGAACTATAAATTCCTCCTAGTTTTAATATGTATTTGGTAATCAATAAATGTATACCAACTCTCATTCTTTGAAACTTTTCTTGCAATTATCCCCATAACCAACTTCGAATATACGTGTTTTTGGTTACATCGATGTAGTTTAACCTAAGGAACGTTCTCCCGAAAGTATGGCAGATTCCTCCTGAATCATCCTCTTTGTCCAATACAAACCTCAAGATTCCAGACTTCTTGGATATGACGCCGTGTAGATTGTTTTATACGTACCACAGTTACTTCTTTTACCTGCTTGGACTACTATGAAGATGGAGGAAGTACATTATCCAATTAATTCGGTACCAACATACAAGTTATCCTAGCTTCAGATCCCAGAAGAGGGTAACCTATATCAACACCGCTGTGAGAACCTCAAAATTCGCAATCATAAGTTCACCTTACACAATTGATAATATGCAACAAAGTATTTTTATAGCCCGTTTTATATGTTTTGTGTTTTATAAAATTTGTTCAGTAAAATATCTAATATTTCTAACAGGCCTATATCAATACGAAAGATTGAGAACATTGCAAAGTAATACACATATTCATAATATAATTGAAAGTTCTCAGTATTTATGGGCACAGGAAATGTAAGAGGACAAGAAAGTTGCGGAAGTGACAGGTGCTGCAGGTGAAGGCTGAAGATACAGTGTTTTGTTTTAATGTTTTCTGTGCTTTGTTCACGTTGTAATCTGATCTTGTATCGGGGAACGTCTTCCACTTTTGGCTAATACCTGACCAGTATCTCATCGCTACCAGCTCAGCATGGGCCTATATTAACTTCGAAAACACAGTAATAAAATTATAATACGTAGTTCAGACGAAATGCGCAGATTGATGACGAAAGTAGAAAATTTATTTAACACTGCTGTATTAACTAAAATGTGTATGTGGCGTAAATGATAGAGGGTAGGGAAATTTTGAATGGTAAACATTTGAGAAGGATTATTTGTGGTTAAATTCATGTTTCTGTACCAAGCATTTACGTAAAGATGTGGAGAAGACTATGAAGCCGAGAATAATACGATGACCCTCATCAGTAAAAAGGTAATTAGGGTTCATTTTTATGCTCTTAGTAAACAATGCCAGAACTTATTTATGCGTGTTCACGTTCAAAAGTTCGTCTATCAGATGTGCTGTAGTTAGAATATTGCATGACAACTTAGCAAAAATGAAGACATGTAGTTAGAAAATTGCGTGGAAGTACGTACTTCATCAACAACTTAAGCTATCAAGATGGCTGTAACCTTATGTTTGCAATCAACGTAAGGTATGCATGCTATTCCCAGGACGTGTTCTTGTAAACACAAGGCAAATTAAAAATTATTGTCTTGCTATATTTTTTTTTATTTATTCACTTACCTATCCTGACGACCACTGGAGCTCAACAATTATTGCACACAAAGGACAACTTAAAAGTTCCAGGCACCATCCGAATCTGAAGCTTATGACCCCAACGAAATGCAGCTTATACCTGTATTTAGATAAATAATTTCTTATTGATTGATTTTTAAAGGTACTGAATTAAAGATTAACGCAACAGAAGGATTGTAACCTCCATGATTTTATAACTTACACCGTTCATTTCACATTTTGCACTGAATACATCCCTTGAGCCTTTTGTTTTTTCTACTCTTATTATTAATCCCGCCGGTCAGATTTACAATTCCTGCAGGCCTCTTGCAGTCCGTTGGCCTGCGGTTATCTCCAGTATAGGAAATTATCACTTCTGTTATTCATTTTTTGTAAATTTCCACTGGGCCGGAATAGCGCAGTCGGTATAGCGACTCGCTACGGGCTGGAGGGTCCGGGGATCGAATCCCGGTGGGATCGAGATTTTCTGCACCCGTCCAGACCGGCCCTGGGGCCCACCCAGCCTCCTGTAAAATGGGTACCGGGTTGTTTTCCCGGGGGTAAAGCGACCGGAGCGTGGCGTTAACCACCCACCCCCATCTAGCGCTGAGGTTAAAGAAAGAGTAGAGCTATATCTCTACTCCCCCTCTGGGCCTTCATGGCCAGTTCTAGGTGAACTTTACCTTTACCTTAGTAAATTTTCACTAAATTCCCAGACCGCTGTATACTTATGTGCCGATTTATTCTGAACTTTGCATATTTTAACCTCAAAAATTGCCTTGTATTTACCTGGCAACTTATTCGTTTTAGTAAGCAGAGTTCTCCCAAGATCTTACGCATCTCACGACTGATGACGTTCTAATGTTTATTACATTAACTTCCCATGTAGAGACTTTGCTTACCCGACAAATTACGTGTCTAAAGCACACCAATCAGACAAAGAGTGAAAAGGAATATAGCTTAATTAAAGGCATAGATTCTTAAACCCATTCAAAACAGGGTTCTTCAACAACCGCACACGTGTTACATCGTTTCTACCCTTCCTGGAAGCTCTCTCAAACTCAGTTTTGGAATCGCCAACATCTGATGCGTTGTGTAAGCCCTTTTTAATTTCTTGGTATTGAAGAGCATACTAATGTCTCGCACAACATGCCTGTAAGTTAATGGAAGGAAACAATCAGCAACACTGTGACTTTACCATAATAAACCCATGTGCCGTCACGGATGACATGTCGGCAAAAGTTTTTATTTGTTTCTGCTCATTAAAGAAAGTCAGAAGCCACAGAAGTGTTATTTTCGCACTTCTTCTTTTGTTATCAGTCGTGGAATGAAGTTGGTTGAGACGTGGTTCCTGTCCCAAACTTCTGTTCAATTAAAATGACCTGACTTCAGTAATAATAAATCCATACCTGTTCAGACATCTCAGAAATAGTCAGTACTGTGTCATTCCCCTGTATGTCACGCTCTTGAGATAAAATGCGTCGTTTTTAGTTGCACAAGGAAGTGAAATGGATTCGTCACTATCAACGTTTTGATTATTCTTCGAAACAACAGAAACTCAGGAACTCCTGCCGACTCTCTTCTTTCTCTTTCAGCTAATATTTTCATTAAATTACAAGTTTCCTTACCATCATTACTATCTTCCCACAAAATCTAAAGGCACAAGCAGTTTCTCTATTCGGGCGTATCGGTAAGGCTACGCGTAACAGCACACTCTGAATATAGACGCCGACGATGAAAGACTACGTACCGAACCGACCTGTGAACATTAACGTATCGTGACATGTTCATTGCAACAGTGTATCTGCGCAGTACAGTTTGCCTTATACACAAATTAAATTTTCATACTTCCTGATGCGACCTGTTATTCCGTTCTTACTGTCGTAAAGCACGGCCTATTCTGTTGTTACAATACTAATGCTTATTTCAAATGTCGTTAATTAGACCTACTTACTTATATGGCTAATTATTCCGTTCTTTAGATCATATTGAGATTGTGACGTAAGGTTTTCAAAGCCCTACCTACCTGACGACTTGTCCCTTTTTCGTAATAATCATATTGTTACCTTCCAAGGTTGTTAACATGTTTTCTGTCGGCTCTCCAGTTTTTACATAAATCATAATGTTATTTTTCAAACTCGTTACTTGCTCATCTATTGGCTTATCCGTTCTTCTTTGTGTTTCGATTGAACAAGGTCAGGAGATGCCTGCGTTCTTATGTGATAACTTGTTCTGTTCTTTAGCCTACTTGCCTTCCCAAAAGGGGGAAACTATAGGCTTGTGTGATAGTCATGCCTTTATGGGTTTAATATAGTTTTCTCGGGCGCACAGCCGCGTCAATTCGTTTGAATACAACGTTTCGGGGACTAGCTCCGTCCCCATCCTCAGGCAAAACTGATTTAACATACAACTCGTCAATTCAAACGAATTGACGCGGCTGTGCGCCCGAGAAAACTATATTGAATCATGTCGCCGCGAAAGTTTTAAAACTTATACCTTTATGGGTTTGTCTTCCTCCCCTTTTCAATTCTTTTAACCCGTTGACGATTTTCATGAAACTTTGTACGAAAATTACCTCATTAAATGCCACTCTCACTTCTTACTTTCCAGTTTCCTACATTCAGAAAACGTAACATGCCGCACGCGCGAAATTGTGAGGCGGAATCCACCTTGTAAAGGCAATATTTGTGTAGAATGTAATATATATATATATATACCAAGCTGTCAGACGTGCGAAAAATTTGTTAAGCTTTCGGTTTGGTGGCAATAACTAATGATCCACTGGAGCGTGGCATGCGACGTTTGGGACGAAAATATGTCATTCGTCTCATTCATTCGTTTATTGTATTTTACTGAGTTGTGGCTCGACGTTTATACTAATCCGTTGCCGTGTAACACCGGGTTCTTACGGAGCACATTAAATGTACACATTTACGCCTGTCGACTTTCTCACTTTACTGCCCTTTCTGCTACACAGCTACCAGTACACACTTCCTCCTTCTGTCCAGCAAATGTCTTACAATGCTGCGGTATTTACTTTGTGAGCCATATATAAAGATTATGTGACGCGAA